>OX104042.1:9185819-11585819 GCA_944470415.2 Schistosoma rodhaini | reverse complement strand
TACTGCAGTCATAACAAACAGCCATATTGATAGGAATTTTAGCATTGTAATAAGGTATTGTAAAACTAAACTTCCAAAAATAGTCACTTTTATATTGTTATCAGAAAGGGGTTTTGAGGATATTTTACTAATTTAATAGTTCATTTCATGAGCGAATCGAAGCTAGAGCATCATCAAAAACATGGAACCATTAGACGACTGTTTCGTTCTAGTGTGGGACTCTTCAGCAGTGTGCATCCAAGATCGCACCCGTGGGATTCGCACCAAGGACCTATCGCGCATGAACGCTTAACCTCTAAACCACCGATTCGGCCGGTATCCAATCCACATCATAACCATTTCATTTATTTACATAACAACAACTTTGATATGGTTATTTGGGTTATCATATTCAACTTTAATGTTCACGAATCATAAAAGTGAATGACTCAAGTCATAATTTAGCTTAAAAATGTATATCAAAACTGTCGAAATGAACAGATTGCATTTAGATAAAAATCATATACAATCAGCTGTACAAATTATTGTGTAGGATGCATTTGTAAATAGAATTATTGACTACTTTCCACCATAAAAAACTCGAATGAAAATGTGACTCCATTTTATTAACCGATTACGTAATTAGTGTATTATGTAATAAGCTTATAACAGTATTATATTAATAAATAGCGTTTACATTTATTACGTATATATTATGGAAACTATTTGTATATCCATTTAATGTTCCATTTATACTACTTATATCAATCATATAAAAACTTTTCCTCTTTTTCCCCTCATAGTTTGTCTAACCATAATGGAAAATATAATGAAAACACATTAGTCAAATCGTTTAGTTATCATAAAAATGTTTATGAGACATGCTACTTATATATTTTACAATCATTTAATGGTTAGTGATAATGTGTCTTTTGGGGGAGGAAACGCCATTTCAAAACATTCACCCCAGAAATATCTCATTCAATATCATCATCACTTGATTCAGTTGATATTGTTTGCTATTATCTTCATATTGATGTTTAGGACTTCAATTGATTAGTCTCTTATTGGCATATTGTTATATCCCCTGGTGAATTATGAATGGTAAATCTGAGGTCTATTTATGGACAAATGTAATATGCCTATTTTCTATTGTATAGTTGTACCGCCTGTTTCAGAGACATGCCCTATAAACGGTCCAAGTCTTATTATCCCCGAAAAAGGACGTGCAAACAGCGAACTATCCTGTTCACAGAAAGTAAATGTCTTGCTAAATGCTCATGAAATTGCTGCAGTACCCGTTCATGAAGAAACGGAAAACAAATCGAGCAGCATATTGAATACAGTAGCGCCAAATGAAACTAGTCATAATACGAAAAATGTTTCTAATGAATCTAATGATCGAAATTCTCTAATTGTTCTGCCAGATTTAGACTATTTTGCTGATTCATATGTTCCTGTTCAAATCTCTTATAAAAATGGGAGAAAAATATCGGATGCATTAAATGATAATCAAGAATCCAATACAACTTTCATAAATAATGATTATCCTAATGATTCATTATCTACTAATGAGGTTTCGAGTAAATTCAAGGAAACTATTTCAGAAGAATCAAACGCTGGTGACCTCGAATCAAATGTAGTAGATCCTCATGATCTCGTCAGTTTTAATGGATTCCCTGTTAAATGTGACAAACATGACAAACATATCGCATTAATAGTAACTTGGTTATATGAGGATCCAACAGTTTTTCGTGGGGGAGGAGGAATTCGAGAAATTTTAAAATCCGGACATGAACTCCGAATTTCTCAAAAAGGGGAGGTGTTATATCCCCTGGTGAATTATGAATGGTAAATCTGAGGTCTATTTATGGACAAATGTAATATGCCTATTTTCTATTGTATGGTTGTTAAATAACTGACCTAATCGTATTCGTGTTCCTCCTATCATAACCCTTATTTTGACTTTTGAACTATTATTATTGATTACTCTCCCCCTATCCACATCCACATAGGCCAATTATTGTACAAATGTTATTTTTCTATTTTTTGGTATATGGGGTCTGTTTGGTTAGTATATAAACCCAGTATGCTTGTGAAAAATGATTCATATTGCCAAGGATGTTATCTCGGTTCTGGACTTAACGGGCTGTCTAGGCAGATAGGAAGGACCGGATTGCACCCAAGACTGCTCGTACGATTTCAAGTATCATTTGCGTCCGATCAATAAATTCACTCCTTTTTAGTTGCACGTCCATATATATCACGAATCCATACGTTATAACACATATATGTATACTGTGTGTATTACCTAGATATTGCTTTAATGAACAAGTATTCTGAGCAAAGATAGATAGTGAATAACAGTGGAAACTAGGATACACGTTTCGTCCTATTTAGGACACGTCAGCCGGATGTAACTGCATCTCAGAGTTGATGTTCACTTTGAAACTCGAACCCAGTACCGTTCGCTTCAAACGACATCAGGTTATTCACCTATTTACTAAGACCTGATAGCCACTTATTTGTGCAAGGTGGTGAAGTTTAAGTTTATTTAGTTCTTTCCATTTATATTTAGGACTGAAATTGATCAGTAAGCATCAAATTGGGATGATGGAACATTCAATTGATGAATCCTAAATAAAAAGAAATGCGCATTCTGGATTCCATTGCTAGCCACTGTCAGTCTTCGTTTATAAACACTTGATATTTAAAAAGAAAACAGTCGCTAGCCAAAGGAATCATATATGAACATTTAAGTGGACTATTCAAACTGTACTTTATTCGTTTAAATAAATGAAGGATTGTTAAATAAAAAAAGCCGATGGAAAATGTAATAGTTTAAAGAAAAACTTAATACATTTCCATGTTTTATATAGTTGAAATCATGAGTCAATCGAAGCTAGACCACCATAGAAAACCTGGAAGCACTGGATAAACGTTTCGTCCTCTTGTGGTGCTCCTCAGCAGTGCGCATCCACGATCATGTGTTTAAATTTTAAGTTTTTTGATACAGTCAACATGAAGATCATAATTTTTGATACGTAGATAATTAGCTCATATTCTCGTTCGATGTGATTTCCTGACAACTAGCATAACATTTTGTTCAACAGAATCAAAGTATACTTGAAGTCTAACTGACTTATCTTCTATCGCATCAAAAATGAGTTATTATTATTATTATGTGTATCTGTTACAGTAGACATTGTTCATTACCCAACATTCAAATGAATCTGACTGATGAGTATCAGTTTATGTGTAGCAGAAAAGTACAGCAAACTATTATCATCATTGTAGAAGCAGTAAAAAAATACTTATGGTATTAATTAATTTACTTATTTAAACACATAAATATTGGTACAAGGAGGCACCAGATACATATGCGCCATACAAATCTTATTCCATTTATGTGAGGGCTGTGATGCAACACAGGTGCCTAAACTGAAGCAGGTGGTTTTCTTAGGGTCCACACCCGGAGCCTTTGACCTAAAGGCCTACTCCACAAGGCAGTGGAGCATCGTAAAGAGATGCCGTCCCGTGGTAGCCGGTGATCAAGGATTGATTCGTACGCCATTTATTCCTTCAGGATACTGGAGCCCATGTGTACCATTGATTTGGAATCAGGGTTTTCCAACTCCCCTAGGTGGTTCCTCCACATCCACCAACCCGGTTAAAGCGCTGGACATTCGCTTTTCGTCCTTTCAATTTCGTTAACAACAATAATGCAGTGAGTAGGACTTCCCTGTCAGAGGCTACATATATTCGCTGGCCATGTGAGAGCATTTCGAGAGGGAGAGCGGACTCTCCCCACTCTCGGCCGTACCACGGCATTTGGGGGCAATGGTATTAATGAAAATAGTAATTTTATTATATCACAAAGTATTAGTTCGTTAACCATAAAAAAAAACCCAGTACCTGATAGAAACGTGTATCGACCCAAGTTGGCATGCAACGTTAATATTACAAGATTATATTCCTATAAAATGACAAGCAAAAATGTTGTAATAATAGCAAAGCCAAAGGTAGGGAAAAGAAAAACAACATAAAGAATTCATTTTAAAAATATCTGATGTAATCAAGAAACAAGAAGTATTGATTTACTATAAATCCTAGAACCAAAAAATTAAGGAAGAAATTTACTCTACTTTGGTTAATTTGATGCTTTATTATCTAAGATGCTCAGCTGTTTATGACGATTCATTAATTGACTACGTATATATATGTACACATTAGATTTTATTGACTTGTATATATCAGCTACAATGTTCCATTGAACAACAATGTTTACCAAGTCAAACACAGTCAGACAAGGCTGTCTATTCACCTCTTCCTTCTGATAGTTTACTGGATTATGAAGGCCTTAAAAATTAACGGAAAGCACGGAATATAATGGACAATTTAAATCTAACTAAACGATGTGGACTTTGCAGGTGACCTGACCCTACTCTCCGATACATGTCAAACAATAGAGATCAATACCAACAGTGTAGCAGCAGATTCCGTATCAATAGGCGTCAACATACAAAAAGGAAGAGTCAAGACCCTCAAAGAAAACACAGAGAACAAGAATCAAATCACACTTGATAAAGAAACTCTGAAACATGTGGAAACTTTCACATATCTGGGCAGCATTATTGATAAACAAGAGAATCTGATGCAGATGTGAGGGAGAGGATTTTCAAAGTAATGACAATATTGCTACAGTTGAAGAACGGACAAAATCCAGAACAAATATCAACCAATACCAAATGCGCAATCTTCGATACAAACGTCAACATTGTTTTACTATACAGAGCTAAAACATGGAGAATTACCACAACCATCATCATAAATGCACAGGTTTTTATAAACAATTGTCTACACAAGACAATCATTGTCTTTTGTTTGAATGCCATCAGCAACATTTTACTATAAGAGTACGAATCAACTCCCAGCTGAAGAGGAAATTAGGGAACGACGATGGACGTGGATAGGATATATAATTCGGAAATAACCAAACTGCACCAGGAGACAAGCACTAACTTGTAATCCTGAAGGGAAATGAAAAAGTGGAAGGCCAAAGGACTCATTAGGCCGTGAAAGAGAAACAGATGAGAAAAAGATGAATAACAACTGAAAAGAACTGGAACAGATTGTCATCATTAAACAAGTTGAATCTTACAGTAAAATAAAAAGTGGCTTACACATGGTGACAAATTTGTACATACCATCTAAAACATTGTTACAGTACATTTAAATATTGATCCTCCTTAGGATTTTAGGCGATACTATAATTTATGGACAAACAAATGAGATATAAGTTAACAGAACTTGAACTTTTGCGGAAAATTCATTCATCCATTTGGCTTAATAACATTTTGGCATTTTAGCTGATGTCAGTTCATGGTGAAAACCATAAATCTAAATCCTCACAATGGTTTATAACCCTCGATTAGTTCTAGTTAACAGGTCAATCTCTGGTATCTTAAAGCTCATCAACAAATTATAATCCCCTAAGAAATTGCATTCGAGTTGGTAGAGATATATCTGACAATCAGTACAAAAATTTTCAATCATCAAATTAATTTTAGTCGTTTTACAGTTTCCCGAAAACTATTCATCAACACATTATGAAGTATATAAAGTAATTCAATACTTAGGGTTAGTTAAATATAATAATTTTATATAGTTGAGATCATGAGTCAGTTAAAGCTAGACCACCATGGAAAACCTGAAGGCACTGGACAGCCGTTTCTTCCTATTATGGGACTCCGCTGCAATGCGCATCAACGATCACGCCTCACGAGTTTGGAACCCAGGATCTATTGGTTTCGCGCGCGATCAATTAACCTCTAGACCACTTAGCCGGCCGTCATTCAACGGTGTTAATGTTCAACTTCAACCAACTCACGAAATTGAACAAATATTCACCAATAACTTCAGTGAGTTACTATCTCACAACAGACCTAGTTGAACTCCACTGTTTACTGCTTCATACTAGAACTCCAGGAAATACACCATTGAGCCAGTCATTAGTGATCATATAATCATTATTGGAGGGGGGGGGTTTGTAAAGTTTTTAGTAATTTTTTAAATTTCAAATCTCTCTATGATTTACTCTATTAAGCTTGTTGACAGTGGCACATCTAATAAATCATTTAATTTACCATTCTTATACCTTTATTTAATCAAGATATCAACGATACTGTTCCGTATATATAGTGTAATAAAATGCTTACAGCCTTATTATAGTCGGTAATATGAATGATTCTATAGATATCGGTAAGTTTTACTGACAGTCAAATGATATCATTTATGTAATGGAAAAAAAAGAAAACCGATTTTTCGTTTTTGTAAACACTTACGGAAAAAAAAGAAAAAAACATTCAATTGTTGCTAGGCAATTAATGTTAAATATTCATTAATTATTCTCGTTATTGTGTACAAAATGAACGTCATAAGTTGAAAAAACAAAAAAACCCGATAATAATCGACATAAATCAATAGAGTTTCATTCAATTGAAGTTTCAGTTGTTGCCGTTGTTGCTGTTGTTGTCATTGTTGTTACTGTTTGACTGATATGATAAGTAAGAGAAAAAAGACATTGATGAAGTAAGAAATGTTTGATGGAATGATGATTCTATATAGAACAATAAGGAACAATATAAATTCTATGTTCATCTTGATCTTCTTTTCAAAGAAGGAAAAATCATTTCAGTGTACATCACTTTTCACTGTTCAATTTTGTTACTACTGATCAATAATTAATTTCTGTGCTTTCTTTGAATCGTGGAGTTCCATATAAAGACAAAATGACCGTCGAGTGCTTCAAAGTGTTGAATGATGATTTAACATTCATTGATTCATGATGTTAATCAAATAATTAAACATACATTTCCTAATTCTTATGATATATTCTGATAAGTCTTGCTAGTTGAGCTTTGTACTCGGATTCTAAGCTAGTCTCGTAACCCCCCAACAACAGAAAAGGTGCAAAGTATGCGAGAAGTATTTTTACTCCAAAGGTTCATTTATGAACAGAAAATATAAGGTTTTTATAGTATTTTAGAAGTCCTTGGGTTTTCCTAAAAGTTCTAGAGTACTACTAAACATAGTAGCAGTGTAGTCATCAGCCGATCAGAAACTCCATATGTGACTTTTCATTTTTGTGATAATTCTAGCAAAACTTCTATTCAAATGCTGATTGGATAAATTGTTACCTAATGTTTCCTGAGCTTGTCATGTCTATTGCGAGAAATTTTTGAGGATCGCCCCAACATATCCCCTAGAAATGTATCTGTCAGATAGAAGAATTTATCTTAGTTATTTTCAATTTATGCTTTTTGGCAATAGCACAGTGTATTTAAATTATTTATGTGGATTATGTTGAGACAGCAATAAAGTATAATAATTTAAAATTGACTACTTATTTTCTACTAAATTATCACAAAGCTATTCAATTGGACTAACTGAACTGTTAAAAGATGTCAAAAATATCGTTTTATGAATAAGAAAAAAGTAGCTTTGTATTATTCACTAACACAAATATATTCATGGTTAGCAGAGATGGATAGTGGCTAGCAGTGGTATCCAGGACATGCGTTTCGTCCTATTCGGGACTCATCAGCTGGATATACCTGCATCTCAGAGTTAATGTTCACTCTGGGACTCGAACCCAGTACCCTCGCTTCAAACGCCATCGCGTTATCCACTCGATCACTGAGTCCTCATAGCCACTTGCTTGTGCGATGGGATGAAGTTTTAAATTCAACTTAGTATTGTTTGTTTGAATCTTCCCATCGATGTGTTAGGACGGCAACTGGTCAGTCTCTAATTGGCATATGTGCATACTGTGCGTATTGCCTCGAGTGGATAACGCGATGGCGTTTGAAGCGAGGGTACTGGGTTCGAGTCTCAGAGTGAACATCAACTCTGAGATGCAGGTACATCCAGCTGACGAGTCCCAAATAGGACGAAACGCGCATCCTCGATTCCACTGCTAGCCACTATCCATCTTTGCTTACCATGCTTGTGAATTTAGGCTATATCGAGGCAATACGCACAGTATGCACATATGCCGATTAGTGACTGACCAGTTGCAGTCCTAAAAACATCAATGGGAACATCCAAACAAACAATACTAAGTTGAATACAAATATATTCAACCTAACAGAAAATTTACAAACCTTATTGTTATAACTTGTGGTCAAGTGGATGCCCTGATAACGTACGACGTGATAAGACCGCGAATCAGAGAGCAGCGAATTATCGAACGCATCAATGATACATAAAAATCGTTCGAGCTTATTAGAGTACTTATCGGTCCTGCTTCTGTCTAGCCCAGCCAGTTAAGTCTTGAGCACCAATAACAGCCTCTGCAATATGAATCATTATATTTCAAACATACTGAGTTTATATATCAATCAAACTGACCACACCATACCATAAAATAGAAAATAACATATGTACACGATTTAGCCAAATGTTGCTGTGAATAAGGAGAGCAGTAATTAATATATTGGGTATAACTCATTAATGGTGAATCGTACAATAATAGTACAAGGGTCAAAATGAAGCTCTAAATGAAAGGAACATGAATATGAATAGTTTAATTATTTAGCAAATATACGATAACAATTATATGCATAATATTGTTTCATAAATGTATCCCAAAGTTACCATTCACTATTATTATCAGCATAGAACCCTTATCTGACTCATTCAATTAATACCAATTACTTATGAGAATTACCCAATTACAAAATTTAAGGATATATTAATGAATGTTTATTAACGAGATTATCTGAACGTAACTTACTTATTTACGACTGTTACCCCTCGTGGAGAAGCATAAGCTGCTCATCGGCATTCTCCATCCAACCTGGTTTTGGGCTATACCTGAGTGTTACTAAACAAATATTAGTTCATATATGACACTGAAAAATGACATGTTGAAATGTATGCTTGATTGAAGAACAAACCATTAGCCATCAAACGACATTTTGAGAATCAATAGAATCTTATGTTATTAGAATATTGTTGTATAATCAACTGAAATAGTAACAAAACAGTTTACCTTTACCAAATTCTTCGTAGAGCAACATTGAAATCTGGACTTTAATGTGTATGTTTCAAGATGGAAACGAAGCACAATTTTTTTTTCTATTTTTCTATTCATTTCTGTTATGAATGTTAGATGAACATAATCAAGGATTATAAAGTCAAAGTATGTCTCATTAAAGCAATAGCTTGTTCGATGAAACATGTAACGTTTTGAATGAGAACCTATATATGTCAAGGTTATGACTTGAACTCAATGTTGATTATTGCTATCTATACGGGAGTTCAGTATGACTGAGTAAGACCTTTACTTTGTTGACACAATAAAGATAAAATAACCTCAAAGTGGGCCTGTTTTGTTCATTGACAATTAGTTAAGCGGTATACTCAATAGTAGTTGATCACCTGTTTCATGTGCGTACATATTTTGAGAAATTATTAAACTAACCTACTTGATTGAGAAATATAATTGATCATTGGATTGTATATTTGTTTCAGTTCTGGTGCCCATGTCCGACTGATAAGAATGCAATACTAACTGCACTTCTCTGAAAAACTCAACAATACCCAAATAATTACAAATAAAATAAATAAAGATGGATGGCGGCTAGCAGTGAAATACAGGATGCACGTTTCGTGTCATTTGAAACTTATCAAATTGATATACCTGGATTTGAAGTCTTCAACATCAATCGGAAGATTCAAACAACTCCTACAAGTGAATTACAACCCCGCTTACAAACAACATACTACTCACTATGAATAGATTATACGATGTACACCTTTAGCTAATTAAGACTGACCTATGTTTTCAAAATAAGGATTTTTGGAAATTGTAGTGACTTTAAAAGTTAAATTCATAAGTCGATCTATGCTAGACCATCACTGGAAACCTGGAAACACTAGATCGACTCATAAATTCAACTATTGAAATGACTTATATTTATTAAACCATTCAATACTATGAATATTCCAACTCTTTTGTTTGGTTTCTTATCAATTCTATGAAAAGCTGGTCAATGGGTAATGAGTATCTGGTATAGCAACTACTTATAAATACTTCTGCACTTTTGATGATGGTTGTGGTAGTTCTTCAAGTTTCAATTCCATATACTACAACTGTGTTGACATTCATATTGCAGATTCGATTTATGATATTGGTTGACATAGGTGTTGAGTTTCATATGTTCTTCAAAGTGTCTTCGAAGTGTGAAAGTAAGACAAATAAAAGAAAATGTTTGATAACAGATATAAAAGAAAACCATTTAATACCTTAAAGATATTTGATAGCAATCATTTCATTAATGGGAATTTCACTATTTTAACCAATTACATTGGTTAGTAATTCATACAAACCGTTAAATATGTATCATCTCACTTTCTGAACAATAATTTCTAAATAGTGAAGATAATCAACATTATTAACTTTCTACCGATTGCTCACTTTATTCTCAACTATCAAACTTGGTATTGGTACCTATATTGCTAAAATCGTTTAAGAACATAATTGTAACAAATAAAAGAGTATATTTCAAGCAGATCACATAAATTTACAACTGATTCATGTATTTGCATTGAATACAGAAAATATATCAGGTTTAATTGTTTGCTTGGATGTTAAGCGCATGACCCAATGTGCTGGATTTGAATCCTGCGAGCAGGATCGTGAATGCCCACTGCTGAGGAGTTCCATACTAGGACGTAAACGTCGTCCAGTGCTTCTAGGTTTTTCATGGTTGTCTAGCTTTAATAAACTCATAAATTCAACTATTAAATTGCTAATTATGTAAAAATTGTCAGATATTATTTACCTTAAACACTTCAAGTCTAATTAGCATAGCTTTGATATACCAAGAAAAAAAACCTTTATCAATCCTAATAGGCAGTTAATCTCTTATCAATCATATTATTGACATTAAAAAAGAAAGGAACATAAAATTATGTTCTTTCAATGATGTCATGTGAGTACTTTATGTCTGTCTCGGTGGAGTGATTAATTTCTCACTCATTTGTTGAAAGAATCAAAAATGAATTAGCATCTTATCTAATGTCAAATCAAACGATTAAGTTATTATGTTATTATTTATTTATTTATTTAAACACATAAATATTGGTACAAGGAAGCACCAGATATATATGCGCCTCACAAATCTCATTCGATTTGTGTAAGGGCTGTGATACTGCCCAGGTGCCCAAACTGAAGCAGGTGGTTTTCTTAGGGGGCCACACCCGGAGCCTTTGACCTAAAGGCCTACTCCACAAGGCAGTGGAGCATCGTAAGGAGATGCCGTCCCGTGGTAGCCGGTGATCAAGGATTGATTCATACGCCATTTGTTCCTTCAGGATACTGGAGCTCATGTGCACCACTGGTTTGGAATCAGGGTTTTCCAACTCCTCTAGGTAGACCCTCCATGTCCACCAACCCGGTTAAAGCGCTGGACATTCGCTTTTCGTCCTCTCACTTTCGTAAACAACACCCGTGATGCGAGAAGGCAGTTAGTAGGACTTCTCTGGCAGAGGCTATATATTCGCTAACCGAATTTTTTTAAAAATTCATTACATAGTTAAGTATTAGTGAATGCACTGGTATCATTAACATCATGATGAGAATTCGTGAAGAAGTCCTCATCGGACGAAACAGTCGTGTTATGTTCTCCGGTTTAATGGTATACGACAAGCTAATCAATGTGTCATGCATGTAATTTGATTATAAGTTTAACCCATTATATACAACTGTTTTTCTAGAAAAATGACATCTGTTTCACTGAGAAATACCTAGAATGTCATTTATTCGAAGCCATCTGCTGAGATTGATAAGAATTTTCGGCTACATTATAATTTTTTGACGACCTTTGAACGAACCTCGAGTGACCTTGAGAAATATTAGCTAATCAGGTAACAGTTAGTACAGAGTATATAAAGTATATTATACAATACCAAAGAATTAGAGTGGATACACTTCTTTAACATGGTCCAAAAACTTTTCAAGATTAGAAAATGGTTCAAAGCTTCGAAAATCGTAATGCATAATGTAGAGGAACTAATCCGTAATAGTCGGTCTCTGGAGCCATGATAAAATCACAAAATCTCTCTCAGCCTTGACCACATAACTTCAATATTGTTTGCGTTTACTACGGTTTTGTAAGTTTGTCATTTTTATTACGCAAATATCCCTACAGTACTCTTACCTCTGAACAGACGAAGCTTTAGTAACACCTGGGAATATTGCAGTCATGAATACTAGTGCTTTTATTATACAGTTCGCAACGATTATTATAATTTGCCTTAGTCTCAATCTGGATCGAGAGCAAAAACTTCACCTTTCTAGCAAACTTCTTCCTTTAACATATATTACATCGAAACATAACATCATCAGGGTAGTGTGCAGAAGGTCTACAAGTCAACTGATTACCGCAATTACAAATAAAGGAACTTCTTAGTAGTCCCATTTATTGTAGCTGCTTAATTATCAAGTCTTCTCAAAAATACTCTGTGAATCGATTATACATGAGCATGAGGTACTGAAGCTGATGCTGTAACCTTGAAATCCTTCAAACTCTTCTGATTGACTCGTCCATAACTTATTGTCTCGCCGAATTCTCTGTTAACCCAGATATCACTTTTCTTCTGTGTTTCTTTTCAAATAGCTATTCTGCTTTCGAGAAAATTAACTGAGAAATTCTTTCAACATTACCTTTCGATCTGTCATTTAAGAATAATGATCTTATGCAAATAGTAAAGGTTAAAAATTAATTTTAAAGGAGATAATCTTGATGCCGAAACAATCCTAATGTTTCTTCATCTTATTTTTAGCCTTATTGAATATCATGATCTTGTTACAATATAGAATTCTCAACACAAAGTATTTCAAGTATTTCTTACTGGTTGGTCGATCCTGACGGCAAATATTGATTAAATGTCAGTAGATCAGTAGTCGACATCTGAATGTTTTTCATTGTTTTCTATCCTCCACGATGTCTCTAATTGTGCACTTTTGTAACTTGTACAGCGAAATGTCGTACATCTTTCATAAATGCACTTGAATAGGTTATACAATTAATTGACATAATGGTCTGTCAAAACAAACAAACAAGAAAACAGATAACTTGTTGAAACATCTAAATGTGAGGAACAGGTAGCCTACATTATCAAACAGGTTGTCGGTATGTTATCAACTGTATTCTAGTAGATCCACCATTACCTGTTAAACACAAAATAGAATTACCTTCATAACATCCGAATTGAATACATATCACTAAACGTCTACCAATGTTCATATTTATAAAGTGTTCAAACTGAAGTAGTATAAAATGTTTACTATTCTTTCAGTTCTGTTTATAATAGATCCAAATGATTAAACTCCATTTTATGATTGATTATGAATAATCGATTGACGATATTTCATTGACAACTACCAGTGAATATTCTGCATGAATTCACTATGGTGATTATACGTTTAGCAAAACTTATATTAACATACTTTTTTCTACCCACACAAACTATACTAATCTAAGACAAAAAGCAGTTTGCCGTAATTACATCCACTTAACTAATATTAAATTATCAGAAGGGGTTTTCTGGAGATTTTAGTAAATTTTCATTATATCGTTGATTTCATGAGTCAATTGAGGCTAGACTACCATGGAAAACTTGGAAGCACTAGTCCTAGTATAGAACTTCTCATCAGTGTTCATCCACCATCATGCCCAGAGAGATTCGAACTCAGGATCTATCGAATTTTTCTTATGATTAGGAGACGGGATTATTTCTTTCTTTCCTATAGCTTAATTTAACAAACAATCAACAAATACATATATCCTCAATGTAATGTAACATATTCCGTGGAATTGGTAAAGTCACTTTAAAAATTACCCAACTGACGTGTTAAAGTGCTATTCTAACAGCAAATACATGATAACAGTATTAAATTTCCTAAATGTTAACAAATGGTAATAGATCTTCATTGAAAATTGTCAGAAACAAAAATTGACTTTAAATTATCTAATATAAGTAGGGGCTAGCAGTGGAACCAAGACGCGCGTCTCGTCCTATTTGGGACTGGTCAGCTTGATGTACCTGAATCCCAGAGTTGATGTTCACTCTGAAACTCGAACCCAGTAACTTTCACTTAAAACCTCATCACGTTATCCACTTAGCTACTGAGTCCTAATATAAGTACCGTTATTAGAAATGTAAAGCAGAGATATATTATAGTGAACGAGAACACAATTGAGGACAATCGAATGTATTTGAAAGCAAAATTACAGAATCATTTTGTAAAATCTATCACCCATACAGTAAACACTTAATTTGCAAAATGTCAATCAATTGTCACAGACTTCACTGTTCTTTCGTTTTCATACTAATCATTTTTTGTTCTAGTTCGCTTTTCCTGGATCTTATTATTCTGCCTCCAGATATTTCACTTTCTATTGATGATACATCTTACTTATATGTGTAGCATCAGTAGCACACATTATGAGTTTGCCCATAGAAGAAAATGATAGATTAATAGTATCCATTGGTAATATTCATGTCACTATAAAATGAAGTTCGACAGCCGCTCAAACAGTTGAAGTTTTAAAGTATATCCACAATTGATAATAACTTAAATGAAGTGTCTATACTAATTAACATACTGTATGGGAATTGCTATCCATTATAATACAAGATCCAATAGAAATGTAATGGTATATTGATAACTATTATATTGTTAGGTAATTTGCTGGAGTTTCTACTTCATCTGCTCATTTCAAAAGAAGTGAACAAGTTTCTGTGGACATAAAGAATTATGTCGCTAATCAACAGAATATAACCAAATGCAACCAAACGAAGTCCAATTGTCCAGTTTGAACATATGAAAAACACAAATTCTTGATGAGACTATAATTTGTAAACGAACCAACCAGATATATTATAACCGGTCATGAATTTTAGCACGAAACTCATCCACTCATTTTGCTAAATACTTTTTCGACATTATAGCTTATATCAGTTTGTGATGTAAACCATACGTCTAAATCCTAACACTCACCATCAACTATAAATCACAAGATTTATTCTTCATACTGCTTTATAAACCTTATATAGCTCCAGTTGGTAGATGGACATTCTCAAGGTCAATTTTTTCACCCTTCAAAAGTCGTCCATAAATTATAGTGTCACCCAACTTTCCTTTATTGTCAAATACGTGACTGAAACACGTTTTACGATCGATCTAAATCCAACATTCATATTTTGTATAAACTTTGTCCAGGCTAGAACAGTAAGCTTATTAAAGCAATAGGTACACGAGGATTGCAACTGTAGTGAACAAAAAGGCGAGTGGAGAACAATTGAAGCAGTAACCAGTGGAGTTCAACCAGATCTGTTGTGAGATAGTAGCTCACTGAAGATATAGGTGAGTGGTCGCTCGATTTCGTGGATTGGTTGAAGTTAGACATTATAACCTTTGGATGTCAGTTGGCTAAGTCATCTATCGATTAAGTACTCTGGCGCTTATCCGGTCGGCCCTGGGTTCAAATCTCGCGAGGCGGGTTCGTGGATGCACACTGCCAAGGACTCCCACAATGGGGCGAAACGGCCGTCCAGTGTTTCCAGGTTTTCCATGGTGGTCTAGGTTCAATTGACTCATGATCTCAACTATATACAATTAAATGTATTTGACACGAAAATTACAGACTGTCACTAATAGTTGACAACCATGCAGTAAACAGTTAATTCGCAAACTATCAATCAATTGTCTCAAACTTAACTGTTACTTCTGCATATATCAGTCCATCGTCTCTGATTTCATTGTTCTTGCATTTTCATACCGATTTCGTTTCGTTTCCGTTTTTTTCCTTATCAATCTTCTAATGAAATACATTGAATGCCTAACCACTTGCATATACTACTTACGTGGATATAAGCAACCTATACCCCACAATCACTTTATATGAGCAATATGAATTAGTGATTTACACAAAATCTAATCAACTTAATTAGATAAAATGTTAATGTTACATTAGGTTTGTAAAATGTCTTTCCCCATATTCTGTGAGAGAAATTTTTATATCTAATTAAGTTAACTAGAGAAAAACACTTCAGTTTCATTTTCTTTTTACTTAAATAAACACTTTTCATAACATTTTCAATAACAAATATTTGAGACACTTGAAAGTTTTCATATTTTGACAGTTAAGATTATACGTCGATTGAAGCTAGACCACCATGGATACACTGATTATAATATGAATTGCCGAATGTTATTAAACCACTTAATAACACTTCAATTACATCAATATAAATCCATTTACAACACATATTGGTATTACAATTGAAATATATATTTGGTTTAATTAAAATTCATTATAGATTTGAATAACGGTGAATGTATTGAATCATCATTGACTATCTACACGTCTTTTCACATCACTAATATTCTGATTATTACAATCAAGCTTCAATCTTGTGTTATGTTTTACTTCATAACTCATCGACAAGTGAATAGTGATCGGTTTCATGTTACGATGACGCATTGTCGTTGGTAATAGAAAAACACTAAATGGCTAGGATAACATGACACTGATCAACATCAAGTTGTCTATCGGTTGTAATTACTTCCAAATAACTTAATAGCAATATCGTTCTCAATAACGAGTGGTGACAAAGAACTAATATGCATAAGAATCAAACCATAATCGCTCTTGCAATTTAAATCACCGAATGATGTTAGTTAATTATACATCGAAAATCAGAAGTTACTGCAGATCTGTTTTGTCTAAACATTGAACTCCACACTGTCGTGAATGAGAACACCAGTACGGACAATCAAATGTATTCGAACATGCAATTATAGAATCTCTTGGCAAAATCTGGGAACCAAACAGTAAATGGTTTATTTGGAAAATGTCAATCAATTGTCTCAGATTTCACTATTCCATCATTTCCACTCCAATCATTCATTGTTCCTTTCCTCTTTTCTTTGATCTTTTTAACTTTCTGCCACTAAGAATTTCACTTTCTATTGATGATACATACTACTTATATCTGTCGACATCAGTAGCACACACCACAATATGAGTGACCGATTTATAGAGAAAAAAGGATATAAAGATTGTATTTTATAGCTTAAATTCACAAGCGCTCGTTAACGATCCTATATTATCCGATTACGTATCAGATTTCTCATCTGAAGTATTCTTTAGAACTACAAAAATTTGAGTCGATTTTTATTCAGCAGCTTTTTATTAACTACTGAGCATAAATTAAATGTACGAAACACTATATTATTGTCACAGTTTACACCATAAACCTATCTTAGCTGAGTAGGCAATCGAAACTAAGACTCAGTGAATATGTGTTTCGTCCTAGCATGGGATTCCTCAACGGTGCAAATTTGTGTCATGACAAACTCAACGAGACTGATGTGTTATTGAATTTGATCCTCTGTGGTGAATTCGTGGATGAGTACTGATGGAAATTCACATATTTGGACGAAACAGTCGTTCAGAAGTTTGCGGTTTCCAATAGTGGTTCACCTAGCATAAGCCCCTGAAGTATATTATAGAAATTCTATCTCTTTAAACCTCTTCACTTTTATTTTCTCAGAAATAATATTATTTAGTGTCCTATTTGAATACAAGTAAATTCAGCAAGAATTGAATAACTTTCTACCAGTTGGGAATTTTTTATTCCGTCATCTAATTTAGGATAGTTAACCCGAAATTAACATATATATCGTCGCTAATGATCAAAGGCTATTCTATGACTCAATTATAGAAACTGTCCAACGATTAATTTCCATAATGTCTAAATTTTATCAAACCCCTTTTATCAACTTATTTAACAGACAATGCCATTAGGATAGTAGTAATACGTCTATTTCTGTATATCATTATGATTATTGTTATGTGTTTATAACCATATACGCTCGATTACATTTGACAGCCTACACAAATATCTCTCTAGTTTAAATGTCAATGCGTAAAATATCTCTCGATGAATAATTCTCTATCCTACGTACATATCTACTCGAATCCTATTAAATAGCTCTGCCTTGCTTAGCGACACTGTGATTCTATTTGACTATAAATTCACTTCTATATTCTCTCGCAAACACATATTCACCTCTCTGCTCGAAATTCGTTCGATGAGCTAATACATTTGTTATCTGTGCTATCATCCACTAATAAACTGTAGTTGTCAATTGTTATTGCCGTCCGATTTCAAACACCGTTGTGATTTATATAATAACGGTTATCAAGTTGATTGATTAACGAAGCTAATCTACTACAGAACTATGTGAAAATTCATTGACTTTGAATACTTTTGATAAACCATTCGATATTCTGATTGCGATTTTAAGTATTTTTAATAATCCATTAATCTTAGGTTGCACAGCTACTCAGTGTATATAGGTGAATTTGTCTGTTACAGAAACATTTTTCACACCTAAAATGTGCATCAGCGAGACTACAATTGATGGACGACCTTTGAACGAACAAGAGCATCAGATATTGAAATTGGCGCTGTGACCTTGAAATCCCTTAGACGCTTCTGATTGGCTCGTTTATAAATTATAGTCTTGCCTGTGCGTTTAATCTATATGCAAGATCTGTAAAACTGTGATAAGATACAAACCATCCTCATTTGGTTAATAAATGTTTAGAAAATATACATATAAAATCTCAAGGTATGAGTATTATGCTGAAACTATTCAATATTTAAAAGCATATGTGTATCTACAGAAAAACATACATATTTAGGATAACAGTAGCGTAGCTGGATAAAAAATACCAAGTAACAAAGAATATCCTACGAAATGATCTGTGTTAATCAATCATTGAAATGGATCATTTTATGAATGTTTATTTAATCCTAGCATGGGACTCTTCAAAAGTAAGAAGTAAGATATTGAACTCAATACTTTCAGATCAGCAGTTGATCATTGTGATCACACAACTGGTTTCCAAGTATTTAAATGATTAACTTCAATTATTTATGACATTTTTCAACTTCAAGTGAGTAAATGAATCTTAATATTACATCGGAGTTTTATAAAGATTGTGAAATCTAATAGATCATATTACGAAACGGTTACAGATGAAACTGCTCTCCAAGTTTAATGGGATTCTAATTGTTCTCTTACTAGGATTAGTCCGTTATTTAACCAATAAAATTCATCTATAACTACCAACATACCTTGTAGATATTACAAAACACATTGCAATTTAGATAGGCATGAACTTTAAAGATCACAAAAAAGTATGCACATTATTCTATAAAGGGACGAGTACTACAATATATGACAAAACTGTTAAAGCTGTGAAAACTTAAAATGCATTTGGGAGAAATAAGCAAATGCGAGACGATTTGAAAATACACCGTTATCAATTAAACTCACAAGAAACTAAACTTAAAACTTGTGTAGTACCTTTTTTGTGGCGGGGCTGTTGTTTAAAAAATCGAGAGGACGAAAAGTGAATGTTCGGCTCTTTAGCAGGATTTGTGGTAAAGGATGATCCACCTAGAAGTGTTGGAAAACCCTGATTCCAAACCAATTGTTCACTTTGGCTACAGGATCCTGAAGGATAGCCACCGACTATCATTGAACTGTATCTCCTAATGTTGCTCCATTATCATGTTAATTAGACGTTTAAGTCGAAGGCTCTGGGTGTGGCTCTGTAAGTAAACCCTATCTGAGCACTCAGGCAGTATCACAGCCCACAAACAAATTAAGTGACTTGTATGACACATATGTATTCGGTACCCCTTTGCGCCAATAAAATAAGAAAATCAGCGTCATCATCACAATCTTCTATCTTAATCGATTGTGAACATTGATTTCTCTGTTTTCATATAGTAATTCAACGAGGTGAGATCAGTCACCCGATTAGTTTCCTGGATTACATTTATCTTAAATATTTTGAAGATTTTTCTAATTTACATTTTAATTGGAATACAAAAAGAAAACGAATCATAATTGTGTTGATTATCAAAATTTGATAAGAAATGAAGAATTTTTTTCTATAATTAGATCGTAATCCTTTTAACTGTGATAGCATATTCAAGTTTATTATAATTAACGAATAATATTTATGGATTAAATGAAGCACTTGAAAGACTGTCTGTTCAAAAAAACTAATGTTCTTAGATTATTTATACGTATCAGTTAATAGTTGAATTCATGAGTCAGTTTGAGGTAGACTTCCATGGAAAACCTGGAAGCAATGGATAGTTGTTTCATCTTATTGTAGGACTTTTCAGCAGTGCACATCCATGATCCCGCATCGCGAGATTCGAACCCAGGACTTATCAGTCTCGCGCGCGGACGCTCAACTTCTAGACCACTCTGCTGGCATCCAGCGGTGTTAATGTCTAACTGCAACTGATCCAGGTTCAAATAAGTCTAAAGTTAAAATTTTAGGAAAGTTTCTTTCCAGTAGTCAAAATGTGAACACATTTTCTGATAATTACAAATCAGCCTTAGTCAGAACCTTAGAAATAAACCATGTAAAGTACTAGTCCTTAATTGTACAGTAAATAATTCACCATAAAGTAAACAATATTATATGTGAACTATGAATATCTTTCATAGGTTGAAAATGATATCTTGAGAATTGGTGAAGCAATGGATCTACGCTTCATCATATTATAGAACTTTTCAGATGTACGCATCCATGATACTCAAATAGGAAAGCGAGCCTAGAACTTTCAGGTTGTCACATGAACGTTTAATTTTTAGATTAATAAGTTGACATACAACCATGTTAATGTGTGACTTTAATACGCACTGCCGGGGCGTCTCATATTAGGATGACACAGCCTTCCAGTGCTCACAAGCTTTCAGTGATCGTTTAATATAGATAGTTTCGGTTTAGTGGTCTAAAATGAAAACGTTCTTAGTAAGTAAACAGGTGGTTAGTTCATACTCAGTGTATCCCTTTATCTAAATGGATGGGGACTTCCATACTAGAGTAGTGAACGAGAACAAAAGCGGGGACAATCGAATGTATTTGAACACAAGATTACAGATCATCTTGGTAAAATCTGAGAACTATACAATAACTACTTCATTTGAAAAATATCCATTATTAGTCTCAGGCTTGATTGTTCCTTCGTATCCACACTAAATACTCTCTCTTCTCTTTGAATATTCTCAACCTTCTATCATTAGGCATTTCACTTTCGTTTGATGATATATACTACTTATATCTGTAGACATCAGTAGCAGACACCACAATAGGATATAGTAAATGTCCGATTTTCAATGGTTTACTTGATTACTAAACTATGATCAATTTGTAACAAATCCAAATCAATCTTTACAAATCATTTACAATCTCACAAGGCGAGTTCGTGGACGCACACTGCTGAGGAGCCCCACAATAGGACGAAACAGTCGTCCAGTACTTACACGTTTTTCTTGGTGTTCTAGTTTCAATTGTCTCACGCTTTCAACGATGAAATCTAAATAAAATTAATTTTATCAAATTTAAATTTATGTCCATTTTAGTATGTTGATAACTATTATAACATTTATAGAGAAACAAAACTGGTAAGGCTGGAAACAAATGAATAATATACATATACATATCTGTATTACCGTTTATCAATGTTTATATATATACATATACGTTACATACATACAAACATACATAGTGATTACTTTCCATTTAATTTCTATTCTTTTCCATTTAAAAATAAGAAGAAAAAAGAAGCCAGTTTCAGTCACTATATAAATGAACAATTAATTAGTATAGAGAGTTCCAGTATATTCAGCATTCATTGTTTTACTCATAGTTACTCGTGTAAACTGTACTTTAATAGAGAACAAAAACAACAACAACAACGTTAATTTGATATTTATAGTCTATTCATTCTACTTAAATACTTTTCTGTTTTACAGTTCAATGCTCTAATGAAAAAGAAATAAAAAAAAGAAAGTGAATATGCTAGAATGATTTCGTTTGATTGAGTTTTCTTTTCGTTAAATTAAAAATAGTATATAATAGTGGGAGGTGTATTACTGATATTGATAGATATAAGTAGTATGTATCATCAATAGAAAGTGAAATACCTGGCAGTAGAACGTTATGAAATTGAAAGAGGAGAGAACTGAAATAGAGAATGATTGAAGTGGAAATGAAGGAACAATGAAATCTGAGACGATTGATTGACATTTTGCAAATGAAGCATATACAGTACGCTTCCCAGATTTTTCCAAGAGATACAGTAATTTTTTGTTGAAATACATTTCAATGTTCCCTCTTTTGCGTGTAGACAAAATCCTATTCAATTAAGATTGTTGGTCTTCCTTATCTGTAACAAGCTTAATACATCTGTTATATAAATTTTTAACAACCGTGACATTCGTACATAATGCATGAGCCGAACCAAAATCTAAGTATCGTTCAGAATGTGTTCATTTCCTGAATGCTTACTATTATTATGGTAAGCAAAGATGAATAGTGTCTAGAAGTGGAATTCAGGACACGCGTTACGTCCTATTTGGGACTCGTCAGCTGGATGTACCTGCATAACAGACTTGTTGATGTTCACTCTGGGACTCGAATCCAGTACTTTTAGCTTCAAACGCCATGGCGTTGTCCACTCGGCCACTGAGTCCTGATAGCTACTTGCTTGTGCAATGGGGAGAAGTTGAAACTTACTTAGTATTGTTTGTTTGGATCTTCCAATTGATGTTTTTAGGACGAAACGCGCGTTCTGGATTCCACTGATATTTACAATCCATCTTCGCTTACTATGCTTGTGAATTGAGGTTATATCGAGGCAATACGCACATTATGCTTATATGCCAATTAGAGAATCACCAGTTGCAGTTCTAAAAACATCAATGGGAAGATCCAAACAAACAATACTAAGTAAATATTACCTTTTTGTTCTCAATCACTATATCGATGATGTTAATAACCGCTACTAGATCAATACTGTGAACCTTATCATAACATAAAAGTGGATTCTAAGAGATGCACACAACTATTTAGATAAATGTACGTTATATACCTTAATGATTGTGACCCTCTAAATCAGTGAATAGTTTGTTGTTAGCTATCAGTGTATTCACTTTTATTTTGTCCCATATCCCGTTAAATATCACGTGACAAAATTGTTATTCAGATTACCGACTTATATTACGTCGTCCTTGTGAGAATGAAATAATACGTTAATCAGCACGAACAGCCTTCAGTCGACTGCGAGTCCTTGTTGGTCTCCCGTAATAATAACTTCACTCCTAGCCCAGCCTGTTGAATCCAGAACACAAATATCACTCTCCTCTTTATGATTAACATATTACAGACATACGTAGTTCATATAAAAGCAGACCAAACAGCATCATACCATGAAATGAGAAAATAATCACTATACAAGATCAAGTTAAAAGTGGCTGTGAGTATAAGAGATGTAACTGATAAATTGGGGATAAATTAACAATGGTAAATCGTATAACATTAACCAATAGGTCAATTGAAAGTTTATGACAAAAGGAATAATCTAGCTACTTACCTAATAAGAATAATATTTAACAATAGTCCATAAATAATTCCTAGCGCTTACCATTCATCTATTCTTCGTTGGGATATAACAATTTTGTTATTATTTATGTCTAGAATTAAACTGGAACTTAATGACTCGTTGAAATCAATATCACGTAATTATTTAGATTCATTTCTCAATATGAAAAACTAGAATATTCGAAAACTTGCAAATGAAACATTGACTTTTCGAATTTTTTTTCTTTTCCATCTACATAACTGAACTGTATTCACTTGGTATTGTTTATTTGAATCTTCCTATTGATGTTTCGAACTGTCATTAATCAGTCTCTTGTTAGCATATGTACATCCTGTCTAAATTGCCTTGATATTGCCTGATGTTACAAGTTTAATAAACAATGATTGGTAGTGGCTGACAGTGGAATTCAGAACGCGCGTTTCGTCCTAGTTGAGACTCGTCATCTGAATATACCTTCATCTCAGAGTTGATGCTCACTTAATAAAGGCAGAATTCTTGTAGAAAAATGTTTCAATTAGATTTTTTCAAAAGAAATTTGTACCATTTTATCAATTTTTTTTAACCTTTAGTATCCAACAGAGAAATGTTGTTTTCTTCTTTTGTTTTTATTCCATGTTTATTTTAACACTAAACCTAATTACATTTTCATAATATTTATGGTTGGTTTTCTTTTTTTTTTATGATTTAAACAAAATTCATGACGCCAAAACAATTAGATAAATGGAGTAGTTCTATAATAATTGATCATTAACATTAACATACTACTATCTTCAATTTGAATCCATGAACCAAACCAAAAACAAACATTTTTTTTTCAGACAATCGTAATTAGCATAAACTTTATGGAAAAAGGAAAGCTAATTTTGTTTATTTGCATAAAATGAAATTGCCAAATATTGTTATTACCTTAGTCGATAGGATTCGATCTACACTAAGAATGACCTGACATACATGACATTGATCATCACCCAGTGATCGATCAATAGTGACTACATCTCAGTACTACAGGATGTCAGTCTCGGACAGGATAGCTCAGTGGTAATATTTCAGATTATGAAACTGGGTGACTAGGGATCGGATCCATTAGAAAGCGTCAATTTTCTCAAGATCACAGGTACACCTTGCTAACGAGTGCCAAGTAGCACGAATGAAATATACTTTATTATATGGGATGTACTTAAGATATTAAACATGAAAACCTTAGGAAATTTCTTTATATATTATGTAGAGACGTATAAGTTGTTTATATATATATGATTCATATTTACAAATGTACAACCCGCATGTAGTACCGTGGATGTGCATTACCGAAAAGTTCCATACTGGGATGAAACGGTCATTCAGTGTTTCTGGGTTCCCAATGGTAGTCTAACTTAGATCGACTCATGAATTCAATTACTAAATTCGAATATGAGTAAAACACTGGCACAACTTTGAATGACAGTGTTATAAATAAATGTGGTCACCGTATGGATCTTAATTGTTGAGGTTGAAATCACTAACGAGATATAAATTGAAGCATACAATGATGAAAATAATTTTGCATTAGTTCATGAATAGACTATACAAAATGATAGTATCATTGACTACGATATCGACATTTTACCAATATTGGGTATTTAACTTAACGAACGCAGATAATATTTTTCACAGCTCATATCATGGACTGATGTTAGGTGGAGAACTGATGAAAACCATGGAGTACTGAACGCCTGTTTATTCCTAGTATTGAACTCCTATGTAGTGAGCATCCATTAATAAACTGAGTGTTGACCATGTGTGATTTAAGATAAATGTCATTAGTTACGAAGATTGTGGAATTCACTGTAATCACAGATGTGAACCACCCGGAACCTGACCCGTTATTCAAAGAATAAAACTTGATATTCATGGAATCGATTCCTTGAAAAGTCATCGATTCACAGTGTTGAACATTTTCAGACTAGAATAAAAGATCTTTCTATTTTTCAATAGCTTTCTAACTTAAATCAACCCATTATTATAAGCTGTAAGACACAACAATATTCACAAATAATATTTGGCAACAAAATGTATGTTACTTATTGAATCACTTTATGCTTTAAAACTATTCTGTAAATAATTCACTTGATATTGTTTGTTTGAATATTCTCATTGATGTGTAGGACTGAGATTGATCAGTCTGTTATCGCCATATATGCATACTGTGCGTATTGCCTCGATATAGCCTTAATTCACAAGCATTATAAGCAAAAATGGACAGTAGCTATCAGTAGAATCCAGCACGCATGTTTCGTCCTATCTAGGACTTGTCAATGGGAAGACTGAAACAAACAATATCAAGTGAATTCAAACTTCTCCCCGTTGCAAAAGCAAGTGGCTATCAAGACCCAGTGGCTGAGTGGATAACGCGATGGCGTTTGAAGCGAACAGTACTGGATTCAAGTCCTAGAGTGAACATCAACAAGTCTGTCATGCAGACAAATCCAGCTGACGAGTCCCAAATAGGACAAAAAGTGCGTCAAACTGGATTTCACTGCTAGCCACTATCCATCTTTGCTTATTCTGTATTTACTATTCTATAAGCTTTTATGATATTTCAAATGTAATAAAGTGAACAGAAAACAACTGATCATTCAATGAACTACTTACACTTCTTACATCACACCACATGCGGTGCAGTTTATTATTGAATGTAGCTTTTCATTAACATACTGTTGTCAATCAGTTTGATTTATGAAAATAAAATATCCAAACTATAAATGGTATTTTGTTGACTTTTATGTCTCATAACGACAAGAGTTAAACAAAAATAGATTTATGTTAAATTACCTAAAACACATGGTGGTGATGGGGGGAAGGGAACCGACTAAATAATCAGTAATGGAACACATTAAAGAGAACAACTGTTTTCAGTAACCTCATCTTCAGAATGTACATAAATAATCTTTTAATTATTGTATAACATCAAATGTTATATTAAGGTACTTATATTACCCATTAACTAGAATTATTTAGTATGTTGTTGCCACTGTGGGCTATGTTTGATGGTATCCGGTAATCGGACATTGAGTACCTTTTGTAGACAATTGATTAGAAAGATTTGTGAATTTTTGACTATTGTTGTGGTAGTTCTCGAAGTTTCACATCCGTACAATGAAAATGTCTTGACGATCGTATTGAAGATTCTGACTTTGATAACAATTCAATAGTCTAAATGGGAAGCTCTTGCATCGTAAAAAGAAGAATCGAGTTTTAATCTCTAGATTTCTTATAGGTACGTACTTCTCAGGGAAGCCATACTTAAAAGAAGACAGTTATTAAGTTAACCACGGTTTTCAATGGTCGTCTAATTATTGTCAGTCTGGGATAATAATATAAAGTGAGAAATTGTCTCAAAGAAAAGATATTAATAAAAACCGTTTATCAAAAAAGACCGACCTGGGTTAGTTTTTATTTCGATTAGTATGACATCGAGAAATTGAGACTCATCAGCTAAACGAACAACTGATGATTTTCAGTCTAAAGAAATCTGAAACTAGTATCCATCATCTCAATATATCATGAAGTAGAAAAGCTCTGGAAGAAGTGGAAGCTTTCGCATACCTCTGCAGCGTCATCTATGAAAAAGGAGGATCCGGTGCAGACGTAAAGGCAGGGATTAGAAAAGTAAGGACAGCATTCTTACAACTGAATAACTTAGAGAACTCCGAAAAGCCAATATCAAATTCAGAATCTTTAATATGATTGTCAAGATTGTTCTACTATACAAAACTGAAACTCGAAGAACTACCACAACAATCAACAAAAATTCAGAACTACTTATAACCAATTGTCTGCACAAAATATTCAATGTCCGATAACCGGATACCATCAAACACATCCTACGGTGGCAGAGAACAACCAACTTCCATTTGAAGAGGAAACCATCAAACTGCATCACCAGACAATCGCTAGTTAGGAACGAAGAAGGGAAACGGAATCGAGGAAGACCAAGGAACACATTACTCCGAGAATCAGAAGTAGACATGAAAAAGGATGAATATTATCTGGAAACAACTGGAAAGAGTTGTCGAGGACAGGGTTGTGTTGAGAATGCTGATGGATGTACTATGCTCCGCTATGATGGGTAACAGGCCTAAGTAATTAAGTTATTAAGTAAGTTTGTTATCCGATATTTTACATGTTTGACTTCAATCAATTCGTACTACTACCCTATCTTCTTCCATTGTTATCAGTCACCAAGCTTGTTACACATGACGTGATTAAGCTTCCTCTTTTGCAGCTTCTTCATAAATTTCTGGGAACGTCTCAAAGAAATCAGTCACTAGTAAGTACATTTAATCTTTATTGAGTGAGACTATAATTTATGGACTACCTTTAACAGACGCTAAAATGACCTACATACTTCGGCTAAATAAAAGCCATAAACCAGTTAGAGAAATGAGAATTACAGTTCACAGTTGATGGTCAAAGTTAAGAACTAGATTTAGAGTTTTCACCACTAACTGACATCAGTTAAAATACCAACAGTCTATTAAGCCAAATACTCCAACGAATATCGTCCCGAAATCCATGACATGTTATCATATATCTAATTGGTTCGTTCATAAATTGTAGCCTGACCCTTTACTCTATAAGATTGTTATATTTCATAGATTTCATCTGGAACTGTTTCTTTTCACTGTTCAATTTCATTTCTTCTTGCTACAAGACTGATTAGTTCGGTTTTTTCGATTTTCTAAAGAGCATTACCTTTAGATACCAGAAAATTGGTTACTTTTTCTCATGGTAATTAGAATCCTAAGTAGTCAAATTTATTTGGCTTTAATTATGCTCGTGGAATGTTTCTTTCTTTTTCTAAATTTTAATCAAGGAGAAAAAATAGATTTGAATAATTAATGGAAAACTTGTTTTCAAGAGAAAAATGCCAATAACTAAAGGAAGTTTGCAAGTATTAGTTCATCGTCTCTGATTTCATTTTTCATGCATTTTCATACTGATTGTGTGCCTTTCCCGTTCTTTCGTTATCGATCTTCGAGTGAAATACATTCTCTGCCTGACCATTGTCATATACTACTTATGTAGATGTAAGCAACCCATACCACAATAATTTTGAAATTTCTTTAACAGCAAAAAACGGAAACTTGTTGAAATATTTTGTGAAAATTAGAACAACATATGTAAGCGAAGAATATTGTTTCCAATTAGATCGTCATCAGGCTTTACTATAATATACATGAATATTTATATGAAAATCATTTAGAATATTAAAGATTCCCATTGTGAAAATTAGAACAACATATGTAAGCGAACAATTGTTTTCAATTAGATCGTCATCAGGCTTTACTCTAATATACATGAATATTTATATAAAAATGTTAGACCAATCAAGGCTATTTGAGTCAATAATAATCACAATGAAATAGAAATACGTTACCAAGCCTAATAATAGTTAAAAGTACAAGTTGATAGTGGGAAGACAAGTGTACCGATAGTAGTAAATTACGATAACAAAAGTCTTATCAATAATTAAACATAAGAATTAAGAGGTCAAACGTGGGTAAATAGTCTGGAATAGTAATCACAAAACATTAAAATTATTACGTAACAAGAAGTATGTAAGTAAATAGATAGTGAAGAATACAAACAGAAAGAGGTAGAAAATTACAACAACAAAAAAGTGACTTCGAGAAGTATATCTAGGAGCTCTAGTGAGAAGCAGTGACCAGTGGAGTTCAATCACGTCTGTTGTGAGATAGGAACTCACTGAAGACAATTGGTGAATGGTTGCTCAACTTCGTGGATCAGTTGAAGTTAGACATTAACACCGTTGGATGCCAGCTCAGTGGTCTATCGGTTAAGAGCTTCGGCTCGGGACTGGTAGGTCATGGATTCGAATCTCGCTCGCGAGAGCAGGTTCGTGGATGCGCACTGCTGAGGAGTCCAATAATAGGATGAAACGGCTGTCCAGTGTTTCCAGGTTTTCCATGGTGGTCTAGCTTCAATTGACACACGCTTTCAACAATGATAAATACTAAATCTCCACAAAACCCCTTCTATAAAAAAAAGATAACCAATATAAAATTTTTACAAATAATAATAATGTCATTTATTAAGTTATGTCCGGCCATGGAAGGGATAGGGGGGTTACGAATTTCTTCTGTACACATAAATTGGGATGGAATGTACGAATTCCTATGGCTTCTGCTATATGAAGTAGACGGGAGCGAACTCCGTTGGGAAACGATGGAGGTATACAATAGATCACTTGAAATGATTTCAATTTATCGACAATATGACCACTATCAATTAGATGTGCCAAGATAGAATTGCGTATTGTTTTTATTTGGCCCTTTCCAAACCATGCTGGTAGATGTTCACTCATTCGTTGGTTAAGTTGCCTAGTAGTACGCCCGATATAGCTATCTCCACAGGAGCAGCTGAACTTATAAATGCACATAGAGGAGGCCAACTCAGGTAACTTATCCTTCGTTTGAGTAGACATTACTGGTCGACTCGAGAAAGTCAATGCAAGATAGACTGCGTAGAAAGTTCTACTAATTACTTTTGTTAACCTATCTTTCAAAGTTTCACTAGCTACATCCTCGTTGAATGGTAATTTCATGTATAGAAGCTTCTTACGAACAGTTGAAATCTCCGATTTCTCCCTTGTATCATACATGTACTTTTTGATGAACGCAGCAGGGTAGCCGATCTCAGTCAGTGAGTTATAGATTAGTGAGTTATTAGAGTAAAGCCTGATGACGACCTAATTGAAATACTTTGTGCTGAGAATTTTATATTATACTAAGCTAATAATAATAGTTTTAAAGGGTTTGAACTATGATCATTATCCTTTTGTTATTTGTTTGATTTTGTACCGGGAACAAATATGAAGAATCTTGTATAAATAATTGATTAGTAGTATGTATATAATTTGCAAAAAAATAAAAATAAATAATTAATCATCGCATCTAAAACGGAAAAAAATTCTATGAATACTAATGGTAATAGTTATTTGTAGAAGTAATGTATTTGTATTTGTAATACCATTGAGCAATAGTGAAGAGTTGGATAGTAATATGTTTTGTGTCTACAAGGATCATATCAGTTTGTGTGGAAACACTGAAGACAAACTCATTTGGTTATGATAACTTTGACGAAAATCATTAGACTAAGTTAGACATTAACACCGTCGGATGCTGGCTCAAAGGTCTATCGGTGCTCGGGCGCGAGACTGATAGGTCTTGGGTTTGAATCTCACGAGTCCGCATCGTGGATGCGCACTGCTGAGGAGTCCCACAATAGAACTTAAAGACTGTCCAGTGCTTCCAGGTTTTTCATGGTGGTCTAGCTTCAATAGAACCATGATTTCAACTATATTAAAGACTAAGTTATTCTTGTTACAATCATTGAAGACTAACTAGAAACAAACACAATCTTTGAAAAGAAACACCTTGTTTTCAATAAATATTTAAATATCTATGAAATCAGGTTTCAGTAAAGAAAAGCATAAAACTGAGGAATTATGGAAATTGTAGTAATTTAGTAGTTGAATTGATGAGTCACTTTAAACTAAACCACCATGGAAAACCTGTACGCTTTAGACGGCATTTTGTCGCAGTATGGGACTCTTCAGCAGTCCGCATCCACGATTCTGCACGCCGGATTTGAATACAGGACTGTCACTCTTGCGCGCAAATGCTTAACCTCTGGAACACTGAGCCGGCCTTCAAGGGTTTTACGTGAGGGATCATGGATGCTCACTCCTTGGGAGACCCATACAGGGACGAAACAACCGTCCAATGCTTCTAGGTTCTCCATGGTGGTCTAGCTTTAATTGACTCATGAATTTAACTATTACGGAAGCAAATAACTTTTGTTTTTTTTCGTAGACACAGTGAAATTTGAATAGGTTTTGATCTTAGGAAGGCCATGGATACTATCTCTAGGACTTCTCTTAAGATTTTTAGCAGGATCTTCTCATTGATGTTAAATGTTTCACGGAAGGATTTCATCATTTTTAAATGCATTCATTAATTCATCATTGGTTTGTTATGATAAAAGATTATGTGTTTCGTTCATGGAGTTTTAGTTTGGAGTAAAGCTGCGATATGGCTTTATAAAAATCTTAGGTAATGATACTGCTTATCAAGCCATGTCCGTAATATTAAGGATACAGATGTCTTCATTTTCGTGATTTAGATTCATAGTATCTGCGATTTGAACGTAATCCATGTGAATTGGATGAACTTGGGTTAATGAACATATTGTAATTCGATCGACGGGATTTGAAAAGCGAACAAAAGACTAGAAAAGTATGACATTATTTAATTACGCCTCTTAGTCCTCATAGAAGAACATTGTAAACTCATTAGCATTCCACTTGTTTCCAGTTCTTATTCATCCTTTTCATGTTTGCTGTCGACTCTAGGAAAAGTATGCACTTGGGTCTTCCACTTTTCTGTTTCCATCCGAAATCCCAATTTATCGTTTGTTTCGTGATGCAGTTTGATGATTTCTGTAATGTATATACTACACCAATCCAGCTTATCTTCCTAATTTCCTCTTCAATAAAACGCTATTGCTGATGGTATCCAGCCAGTGAATGTCGAGTATTTTGAGTAAACAACTGTTTATAAATACTTGTACCTTCCTGATGATGGTCGTAGTAGTTCTCTACGTTTCAGCTCCATACAGTAGGACTATCTGGACGTTCATATTGAAGATTCTCACTTTGAAATTAGTTGACAGTTGTTTTGCTTTCCATATGTTTTTCGACTGTAGAAATGCTTTACCTGTCTGCGCCTTTACATCTGCATCAGATCCTCCTTGTTCATTGATGATGCTAAACAGGTACGTAGAAGTTTACATCTCTTCCAGAGTTTCTCCATCAAATGTGATTTGGTTGGTACTTTCTATGTTATATTTCAGGAATTCACTCTTTTCGTTGTGTATGTTTGAGGCCTACTGATTCAAAGGCCCTACTATACTAGTTGTCTTGACCTGAATTTGTTGGTGTGTATAGGATAGTAGGGTGAGGTTCTCTACTAAGTCTAAATCGTCTAGTTGGATCCCACCTGTAAATTTTGTTCTGTGCTTCCTCTGGGATGTTGAGGTCTTCATAATGCAGTCGACCATCAGAAGAAATATAAAGGGGGGAAAGTAGACAGCTTTATCTGATTCCGATTCTTACTTGGATTACATCTATCAACTGTCATTCATTCATGATCTTACAGTATAATTCATCGTATAAATTCATTATGATACGGACAATTTTCTCAGGTATATATCTATATGTACATATTCGCCGAAACAGTACTCATCTTTTAGAAAATACAAACTACATCATATTTCGTCAATGAAATAAATCCCAATAATCTCCCCCTATTCAATTTCTACTATAAAAAAAAACATACTACTCCTTAAATCATTCTACTAAATCTTTCTTTGTAAACAGAAATCATTAAAGAAAAAAAAGAAAAAGAAAAATCGTATTTTCATTTTTTTTTTCTTTTTCTATTTTTTTCCATAGAGATAATCAAATTTTCATGCGAAACTTTCAAAAATTAAGGACACATTATTACAAAAAAAACGAAGAAAATGTTACTAATCTCTTTCATAGATTACTGATATTTGACTAATTTAATTTCAGGGTAATATAATAATAACTAGGCTTACATATATAGGGTATATATATATATTTAGAGAGAGAGAGAGAGGGAGAGGGTGGGGAGGTGCACAGAAGCATACTTTATCAATACATATCCGCTATATACATTTAACCTGTATTCATAAACATTAAAGTATATCGGTATTTCTTTTTTTTTTCCTTAACGACTTTTCTTTTTTCGCCTTAGATATAATTTACAGATCAACTGGTTTACCCTTTTTTTTTTAAAAAAAAACTTTTTTCTCTATTTTTTTTTCCTTCTTTTTTTCTTTTTCTTCTTACAATTCATGTGAAAAATTTCAAAATGGAAAATCATAAATCACTAATGATTTTTGATAATGAAGTAGAAAAAAAATGAGAAAATTTTATTTTTTTTTGAAAGAAAAAAAAGAGAAAAAAATCTTTTTTGTTTTGTTTTTATTTCAAAAATTAAATGCTTTAGAATGTATATATGGATCAGTTCAAAGATAACGTTCAAAGGTAGAATATATATGTGATATAGATAAGTAGATAGATAGACATTAATATATTTTCCGACAAAAATAAAACGGTATTGCCTTTTTGAAAGCAACAAATGTTCAATATCTTCGTTAGATATTACTTGATAGAAAATAAGTTTCGTTACATTTTGTTTTGTTTATTTTAACCAGTTGTACGTAGATTTCACAGGATTCGGTGGTCAATAAATTGTATATATATCTCAGTTCTATAGGAAGTCAATTGAGTTCCGGGTAGTGAAGTAATAATATCTCGGATTGTGAAGCTGGGTGACTCAGGATTGAATTCGTCAAAGAGCATCAGTCCTCTGAAGATCAAAGGTATACTTTGGTGACAAGTGCCAATTAGCACGAAAACGTAGGTCTAGGGTTTCCTGTTGATTGCCTCCAACTACCATCTTATCTCAACATAGCGCACGAAATGTTTAATCACTAGACTGATGGCCACCTTACAACTTGATCGATAGGATTCGATCTGCACTAATAAGGACCTGACACTCATGACATTCATTCACCACACAGTGATCACTCAATTGGTAATTGAAATGAAAGTTAACTTCACTGAAAATAAATTAAAATGTTAGCATATTATGCACTGTATTATTGGATTACAAAAGCTAACAACTTGTACAAACTTTATGAAGATAGATCATAGGAGTTCATCTCTTCAATGTTCATCTATGAATTAAGCTGCTCATACGGAAGTAACTATATTGAATGTACAACCAAGGAATTTAACTAACAAGTGATTAAAAATCTTTCATTCCGGTTTGGAGACGACCAAAGAAAGACAATACATAGTTCTATTTTGGCCAACCTGGTAGAAACAAATAATTTCAAGTGATTAGCCGTACACTCTCATCAACTCCTAATGACGTTCGATCACTTCTCCTACATATGGCAGATTTTATAGGGATCGACATCTATAAACCCAGTTTATTTGTTCAAATGAAATTTGCGACACACCCCTAGATGCTTCGGCGCAAATGACGTAACAAATGGTTTAATCGTTTTTTTTCCCATTCCATATTTGCTTGTCATTTTTCACTTTCTCCCGCTTATGTTCTTTATTATCTGATTATTTACACAATTTTCAATAAGTAATTTTTTTAATGTCTTGTGAGTACCACTTCAAAGTCTATTTGTTCAAGTTTTGTCACCATAAGATCGTAGATATAATTGAGTTTCTTTTAAATTATAGACCGATCAATTTTAGACCCCTACTAAGAAATATGAAGTAATGAAAAGCCATCTCGTTCTTCTGTGAGACTCACTAAGGGCGCGCACACACGACCGTGCACGAGGAAATTGAACCCAGTATATTAGATTTAGTGTACGTATGCTTAGTCTCTAAACCACGAAGTTTGACCAGTTTTGTTTTATGAGTTAGGAGTGACTAGAATTTTTACAGTTTTTTATTCTTTACACTACTACTAATACACCTGTCTTCTTTATATGATTTTGTACATTTTATTTGTTAAGTGTAATCATCCAACCTATTTCATTATGATGATTAAGTCATAAATTATCTTAATTGCTATCAATATTTTGATATAAATATATCATGTGTATTTAAAGTTTAGCCTGATTATAATCTTATTGGAGACAACATTATACGCTCATATATCCGTGTACCTCTGATTTTCACAATGTCAATATTTTATAGTTTGATAGTTAAATCTATGAGCCAACTGAAGCTAGACTACCATGGAAAACCTAGAAGCACTTGACGACCGTTTCGTCCTAACGTGGAACTTCTAAGCAGTGCACATCTATAATCCCTCATGCGGGATTCGAACTCAGGACCTATCTGTCTCATGCGTGAACGCTTAACTTCTGGACCACTAGGCCGGCATTCAATGGTGTTAATGTCTAACTATATTTTCAGTCAACTCAGCATTTGGACGTATCAATGTAATTAAAACTTACTAAACAATTTATTTATATATTTACGTAAATACCTCTCGCAGTTCACATAGTGTAGTGAACGAGAACATAAATGGGTACAACCGATCGTATCTGAAAACAAAATTACAGAATCTCCCAGTAAAATCTAACAATCATAAAGTAAATACATCATTTGCAAAATATCAATCAATTGTCTCAGACTTTACTGTTCCTTCGTTTCCATACCAATCATTCTGTGTTCTCATCCTCTCTTCTTTTATCTTCCCAACCTTTTGCCTTCAGATATTTCACTTTTGATTTATGATACGTACTACTTATATCTGTCAACATCAGTAGCACACACCACAGTATAACTAAAAGAATACAAATATGATGACACGCTACATTTTTTTTCATGAGGCCTACACTGAATTTTGTCTACTTGTCAATTATAGCTTAATTCAACTTATAGAAGGGGTTTTGTGGAGATTTAGTATTTATAATTGTTGAAAGCGTGTGTCAATTGAAGCTAGACCACCATGGAAAACCTGGAAACACTGGACAGCCTTTTCGTCCTATTATGGGACTCCACAGCAGTGCACATCCACGAACCTGCTCTCGCGAGCGAGATTCGAACCCATGACCCACCAGTCTCGAGCCGGAGCCCTTAACCGATAGACCACTGAGCTGGCATCCAACGGTGTTAATGTCTAACTTCAACTGATCCACGAAGTTGAGCAACCATTCACCAATTGCCTTCAGTGAGTTCCTATCTCACAACAGACGTGGTTTTGAACTCCACTGGTCACTGCTTCAAAACAACTTAAGCAATTACAATACAACTTAAAAACAATTTGGCAAAAATGTTAACAATAACAAATACCTATTAGAAAGTCATATACTTCAAAACGAGTAGAAAAATATTCTCGATTTCAATGTTAAAGAACAACATTGATGCATTGAAATTTGTGAAAAAGTTTAATAGCATAAATAAACTATGTCATAAGACATCAGCCTTAGAAAGGGCTAGCATAACGTTTGCCATAAAAAAAAACGAACCTTGTCATATTGAATAAAGTACATCAGTATTGTATCTTGACATTTGATAAATTCTAAGTAAAAGATTATAGGAATTTGTCGGGATAAAAATTGCTTGAATTTATCAAAGAACATGAAGGTTATTGATCATGTCACATTTCGCATGACAACTAAATCATACATCATGCAAATATGAATAATAACTCTACCCCATTGCACAAGCTAGTGACTATATTGACTAATCGGTTAAGTGAATAAATTGATAGTATTTGAAGTGAGCAGTACTGTGTTCGAGCACCGGTATGAATGTCAACCCTCAAATACAGGTACATTCAGATGACAAGTCACAAAAAGAATGAAATTCGAGTACTAGATTTCAAAGCCACACACCATCCATCTACGCTCATAAATCACATTTATTTTCGATAAGTTTTCTTTACAAACTGATATTTATTAAGGAAGCAAACAGTTACAATCAGATGCTTACTAGATATTGGATAAAACATTTGATTCGCAATATATTAACGCAAAATCTTCAAGCTCAACAATTTTCAATATGAGTTAAGTAATAAATAATAGACTAAACGATGAAAATGAGTCTATGAAATCAGAAAAGTGATACTCTTCAACCTGAGTTATTATTCTAAATGTACTATACTGGCTTAAACATTTGGCGATTTCATGTTCGCTAACTGATTGGATTTTTCGTTTACAATAATAAAAAAATTATTCCCAGAATTATTCATCTAAAGTACATATATGCACTTTAATGCGACTTTCTCGACAAACATTCCTCAAGATTCTGCTATTATATGTACTACTGATGTCGACAGATATAAGTAGTATTTAACAGCAATCCAAAATGGAATACCTGGTAGTAGAAGGTTAGGAAAAACACTGGTCCGATCAATAAATCACTGCCCTCTAATAGACAGGTACAAGATAATAACAAGATATAACAGACAGCAACCACGATATCTCTAACTTGGCCTTTTGTAACTTGTACAACGAAAATTTGTACACTTTTCCAAGACGTTCGTGAATAGATTCTGTGAATAATAGCCATAATGATGTAATAAAACAAACAAAATTAGATAACTTGTCAAAATATCTAGATGACAGGAACAGGTAGCTTAGAAAATCAAACATGCCGCCATACCATTCATCTTCATTCATTGCATCACAATTTAAAATGTTCATTAAATGAAATATCAGTTAATTTTCCCTCATAAACTTGGCAACAACAATAGGTAACAATAAACACAATATCAATGATCAGTTATCATGTTCCATAATATTGAAACAGGAAATATCATTTCATGTTGACTTCATACTATACAATAATACGAATATTCATGTTAGATACCTTTTTTTTCATAAGTAGTCAGTTATTCAATTATACATACTTGTTTATCTAATATCCAATACAAGTTTAATCTCTTTCATCTATACAAATGAAAAATTTACTCTTTGTTTATTATATCAATTAGTTAACTAATTTAACGTTTATTCCCCTTGTGTCATAGTTGATTGGAAAATAAGTGAGCATCTATTTTAATCTATTAACAAGATATGTGATGTGTTATACTAATGTCGACAGATGTAAGTAGTATATAACATCAATCAATATATGGAAATATATGGAGGCAGAAGGTTAAGAAGATCAAAAGAAAGAAGAATGAGAACACAGAATGATTGATATAGAATCGAAGGAACAATGAAGTCTGAGACAATTGATTGACATTTTGCAAATAAAGTAGTTAAATTTTATTGAGAGATTCTGTAATTTTGTGTTTAGATATATTCCATTATCATCACTTGTATTCTCGTTCGCTACAAAATTATTTAGAAATAATGAAACAATCATTTATACTTTATAAGCAAAGATGGATACTGAATAACAGTGGAATCCAGGACGAGCGTTCCATAATATTCGGTACTCGTCAGCCGGATGTACGTGAATAACAGACTTGTTGATGTTCACTCTGGGACTGGAACCCTGTACCGTTCGCTTCAAACGACATCAGGTTATCCACTCATGCTACTTGCGTAAAATAATCATTTGTGACCTACTTAAAATTTTCAACCTTCTCTCAGCCAAGCACTCAAACATTACAACAAATTTCCCATTTTTAAAATTTTTTTTAGTTAACGATTTGTTCAAACTTCTATGCTGGCAGACAGTAGAAATACAATTGTATAAGTCAGTTACCCAACAAAGACAATAGAAGATTGTCACGCAATATCGTGGACTAGTTGAAATTTTACAATAACACTGTTAGATGGCGACTTGGTCGTCTGTAGATCAAGCTTTCGCACGCGTTGTCCTGCGTTTGGACCTCGCGTGCAGGGTTGTGAGTATGGATGACTGAGGAGTCCCATACTAAAACGAAACGACCGTTCAATGCTCCCACGTTCTCAATGGCGATCTAACATTGATCCGTTCTTGATCTTAATTAAAAATAACTACTGTATTTCTGTGTTGATTTATTACACTTTTCAGCCCTTTGGATTTATCTTGTAATCATAAGACAGTCATTATCTACTATATCCGAAAATCGGAAACTGACTAGAATTATCAGTATTATTATGCTTTGTTTTAACTTATAAAAAAATTCGAAGTTACATTCAGTAATATAGATCTGTATTAGCTACTCTGTTTGTATTTACACCATAGAAGTTCCAGTTGATTAGAATTTTAAGTAATTCAATAGTATCCTAGTCAATATACATTAACATAACGAGCAAGGAATAAGTAGACTGGAGAACTAGCAACATAAAACAAACGTGATGTTTTTCAAACCGTCTATCTATTAAGTATCTTCATACAATAAGTTAGTGAATAATGAATGTCACCTGCTACTCAAATTGTTTAACAATTTAAACAAACCATCTAAAAACTAGTTTGGTTTTTCATACATCGTATTAATTTAGTTTTGGGGGTTAAATAAATTCTTGTCTATGATGTTTGTATTCCTAATTACGTCATCTGATCAACAGTTTTCAGTATAGAACAGCATTACATCCACTGTTATATGATAGATAGTAAGTTTAACTAGATATATCTAGTTAAGTAAACAGAATCGTTCTTAAGGAGAACTAATATTAATTTTGAATAAGGTTTCCTACGAAAATAAATAAAACAGTATTCCGTACAGATAACTTTATTACTAACTTACTTATACCTGTTACCCTCAATAGAGCAAAGATCGCCGACCAACATTCATCAATCCACTCTATCCTGGGATTTTCTTTTTAGTTCTATCCAATTCTTGTCCATTTTTCTCATGTCTGTCACCATTTCTCTATGTAACGTGTCCTAATTCGCCTTCGGCTCTGAAGATTCCAAGTGAAGGCTTATCTTGTGACGCAGTTGGGTATTTTCCTTATTGTGTATCCTATCCACTTTCAGTGCTTCTTCGTGATATATTTCTCCGCTAATATCTGGTTTGTTCTCTCCTACAGTAGATTGTCGCTGATAGTGTCTGATCAACGGATCTGAATAACTGCTTAAACAACTGTTGATGAACACCTGTTTCTTGTGGATGATGACTTTCGTAGTTTTCCAGGTTTCCGTCCCATACAGTAGAACTGCCTTAACATTTGTATTGGAAATTCTGATCTCGATGTTAGTTGACAATTGTTCGAGCACATAAGTATTGTTACAAAAGGGCACTGAATAAATATGCGCCATACAAGTAATTTGGTTTATGAATAGTCTGGGATACCGTCCGGTTGCCCAGACCGAAGCAGGCAGTTTTCTTAGGGGGCCATATCTAGAGCCTTCAAACATAAGGTCTGATCCATAACGCAGTCGCGCCACGTCAGGAGATTCAGTTCAATGGTATCCAGTGGTCAACAATAGATTTATATGCCATTTTTTCAACAAGATCCTCGAACCCATGTGCATCATTGGTTTGAAATCAGGATTTTTCAGCTCCAGTAAGTTGATATTCGTGTCCACCAACCTGGTTAAAAAGTCAAACATTCAGTTTTCGTCCTCTCAATTTCGAAACCAACACCCATGGTGTGAGAAGACAATGAGTGAGATTTCCTTAGAAGTGGCTGTATTTGCGTGTCCATATGAGAGCATTCGAAGAAGTAGAGCGGACCCCCCTCACCTTCGGCCTTACCAGGGCATTTGAGGACAAAGAGAGCAAGAACGAAGATGTCCGATGAATAATACAAATTCATTTTATTTCGTTAGGTTCTCGTCAGCTGCTTCCAATCAAAAAGATTTAGAAATCAACACTTTTCAATACTTCCCTACTTGGATAACGTCATATTAAAGTTAGATAAGAAAAATAACACACACATAACTACTCATAAAACTAGTTTAGGTAGGATAAATATTTTATGGTCAGTAATTTTCATTTGATTATAATACAAATTTATAAACAGAATAGAATATGAACAAGTTGAAAATTTAGAGGAAAAGAAAAGGTAACCGGATAAATAATACTACTAATAAGTAATTGATGACCGCAATATAGTTTCTGGTTTATTTATTTTTATAGATAATGAAAAAAAAGGGAAAAAAAAGGGAAAATAATCTTGATTTGGGAAATGTCATTAAAATGTAAGATTATAATTGTGAAGGTATAACATGCACTTCCCTACCGCAAGTAAGCTTTATGTTATCAACTGTTTAATTAAAAGATATGAGTTTGTGGAAATTGTTAGATTTCTTTGAAATGGTGAAGCGATTTGAATTAAACAATCAATAAGGTTAAGGATTCACTAGAAATAGAATGTCTAAGGTTCGACTCCCACGTACAGTGTCTTGAAGGCATACTGCTGAGGAATACTGTACTAAGACGAAACAGTCGTTCAATGCTTCCAAGTTTTCAATGGTGATTAAACTTAGGTCGGTTCACAATTTTGAAGGTGTATAAGTTATGCTTAGTAAAAGCATATTTCATTGAAAAAGTAAAATTGTAAAATCTGATCAGAAACTTAATGAGGGCTTACACTGGAGGTTTGGAAGAGTGCATAATCTTCCACCTCACGAAGACACAAATAACGATTGAAACAAAATAAATATAGGATCGTTGAAGTTCAGTGAATTCATGAAATGATCACAGTTAAGCAAACATTGAAAATCCGGCAGCACTCGATTACAGTTTTGATCATTTAGTCAGGATACAGTGGTGTACCATTTGAATTCCAATCAGTGAAAATCAACAATCTCCCCAACATTTGAGATCATGAGTCACTGAAGAAAATGGTGGATGTGTCGCTCAATTTCGTGGATCGGTTGTAGTTAGACAATAAATGCCGGCCGGTTCAATGGTGTGGAAATAAGGCGCTCGCGCTCGAGACTGACAGGTGCTGGGTTGGAATTTCGCAAGACGGGATCGTGGATGCGCACTGCCGAGAAGTTCCATACTGGGACGAAACGGCAGTCCAGTGCTTCCTCGTTTTCCATAGCGGTCTAGCTCCAATTGACTAATGATCTTAACTAATGAAATAACTAAAATATCCACAAAACCCATTCTGATATTAATCTCCACAACCTTTTAATTATAATTATCATGTGTCCGCTAATGACTAAAAGCGAGGGGAAATTGACAGAGTTCTACCGAGAAACCGTGACAAATGGAGCTGATCGGTTTCCGTTATGACTCAGGTGCTCACCGAAGACAATAGAAGATGATTGCGCAATGTTGTAGATTGGTTGGCGGCTCAGCGGTCTAGATATTAAGTGTTCACGTATGAGATCGAAGGTTCTGGATTCGATCCTCGGTTGAGAGGTCGTCGATGCTCACTGCTGAAAAATTCCATACTGACTTTCAATGGTTGATTTACCGATATCAATCTGTGGTGCAAAGCTTAAAATGATATTTCGCACGAGCTATTCTTATCTACCCTTGTGAGAATGAATAGGAGCAAGCACAATAAGTGATAACAGTACTTTCTTTATGATCGATTAATATTTATCAAACCTAAAAATAATTTCTAGTCCACTAAACGTTTTTCTCATACACCTTTCAATTGACCAACGCATGAATATATGGGTAGGTTTCACTGACTAGTATAAACGAAACAGTATACAATGCATGTTTATATTTTAATGACGTCGATAAAAGAGTCGATAATAGCAACCTTTGAAATAGTTGCAGTCAAATGAAATAACAACCTCTTTGTATCCGAAATTCATTTTTAACAAAGTATTACTGATTAAAAACTGTATAATACTGTGGTGTGGGTTAGTGATATCCACTTAAGTAGTATATAATGATGGTCGGGCATTGGATGCATTTCAGTGGAAGCTTGATAAGGACAGAACAGGTACGGCACGCAATCGGTACAAAATGCATGAACAATTATAATCGGAGGCTATGGACGGATATTTGCAGAAGAAACAGTCAACTTGAGACAATTGATTAATAGCTAGCAAATTAAGTGTTCACAATATGCTTCTCATACTTCAATGAAATATTCTGTAATATTGTGCTAAAATACATTTGATTGTCCCCACTTGTGCTCTCATTCACTACAATACCTTAGAACAAGACCAAATTGTTCCTATTTTTACTTGAATACTGCTACTGCTGTGCAAATTCAACATGATAAACTAATAAGAAATAATTTTAAAAGTTCACTTATACTTGAGTTGATCTTGATGTTATACAGAATGAGAAAGTAAAATTAACAAGCTCAAAAAATGCAATATGATGAAAAACTAATCTTTGAATCTTCAGATTCCCTGTTATTTTAACAGTAAACAGAACATACTCAATTGAGAAATGAAGTAAGAAAGATTGCTTCAGCGAGGAGTTCAGTCACTTAATCAAAGCGGATTTTCAGTTTAAAGTCATTCAAAAGGTAAGTGGAAGTTTGAAAAAAAGCAGTTATATTGCACGTTCTTAATATTGCCCAAGCAATAGCTGTATTGCTTGGGTTAAGTCTGAGTTATGTTTGGCTCTCCAATTAAATGGAATTGAGCTGTACTGTTTAGGTTGTCGCATGAAAGTTTGGATGGTGTCTGATTCTCCAGAAAATCAATGTAAAATTACCCTGACCCACAAGAGTATATTATTCAACTGTGAATAGCTATACGTCTAGTAAAACTGAAGTTTTATGACTGAAAGTAATTGACACAACCTTTTTTTTTAATACTATGGTATTAATGTTTCTTAATTTTCTTTCTTTTTCATACTTTCTTTACAGCCATCTGCTTCCCCTTCTATTTTCTCCATCAACCTTTCACTCTCAACTGGTTTATTTCTATTTCTATGCTCTTTTTTGTTACGTTATATCTCATCCTTTTCGACTTATGATTTTCCTATCTACCTTTATGATGAATATTCAAGACCTTAACAATAAAACTATTATTAGTTTCCTTGATAAAAATAATATTTAATTACCCTTTGCTTATTCTACCTTGCTTTTACTCATGTTTGACAAGCACGATTTCGTCACGATTTACTGTAATTATATTTCCGACCGTACAATTCACCGGATAAGGGACTCTTCATTGAATCAATATGATAAACAATGTTTTTGAGAAGATGCATACAGAATCGTTCGTCAACTGTGATAATATAGTGCATTCATCAGTAAAATAACTCAAATGTTTTAAAAAAGGCAACACTGGCATTGATTTTTCCTACATATTCAACCTGAATATCAACCTCTTTTCTTCATAGTGGATAATGGGACAAGTGGTAAGAAGACGATTGATTATTCTGCTCTCTGAAACCAGTAGATAGTAAAATAAACCATTGAACGTCATTTGAAAGGGTCTAAAGCTTAAGGATTCACACAAAAATCTAAGTATTTTGAGTTCCACAACCGATGGGTTTCCCACTGCACACTACTGAAGAGTCCTATGGTAGGATGTAACAACTGTCCGATACTTCCTGTTTTTTAACGGTTGTCCAACTAAGTTTTACTTTTTAATGTACTTTATGAAATCTCAACTGTATTTAATCTAAACCTATTGAAGAGATATTTTTTACTAATGCTCCAGGGTTTCATTTATTATCTAGTTAAACTTACTGCGTGTTGTAAACAATCTCTATAAACATCCGTTTAATCTCAAATCTTAAATATGCAAAACATTTCAACGTATATAGTACTGGAGATAGAAATGTAATGATATTTATTACATATTAGTTGTGGATTTTCTTTTATTCAGGAAATATACCATATAATGTATGTTTATGTGATATAGAAGTGTTTCAAGTTAAGTAAATACATTTTAAGCAAGGATGGATAGTGGATAGCAGTGGAATTCAAGACGCACGTTTCGTCCTATTTGGGACTCGTCAACTGGATGCAACTGCTTAACAGACTTGTTGATGTTCACTCTGGGACTCGAACCCACCACTGCTCGCTTCAAACGCCATCACGTTATCCATTCAGCTACTGAGTCCTGATAGCCGCTTGCTTGTACAATGAGGCGAAGTTTAAATTCACTTGGTGTTGTTCATTTGTATCTTTCCATTGTTATTTAGGACTGCAATTGATCAGTCTTTAATTGGCATATATGCATCCTGTGCGCATTGCTTCGATATTTCCTTAGGTCACAAGCTTTCAAGCAAAGATGGGTAGTGTCTAGATGTAAGCAAACATCACTAAGTAAATTTAAACAATAATGACCATTCCAAAGAATTAATATAGAGGTTCTTCAATTACAAATCAAACACCTCAGTATATTAAGATGGGAAATGAAAAACTTTCTAGGTAATTACACAACTTTATTACATTTATTGATCTACTAAATATGGGATGGAATAAAACAATCTAATGACCCTTCTTATATCTTGTCCTGTATTGATCAGTAATATCCAACTACTGTGTAGTCGATTATAATGATTTAAGTATTATATGCAATAAATTTGTGAACTGATATTAAACCAACTTCATATATTTTAGGTTCCATCAGTTATATTGCATTAAAAACTAATTGTACTATTTCCTCGAAAGTCGGTTTCATCAGATGCGTCGTTTATTTCTCGTCTTTTTAGAGTTCAAATGTTTCACTATAATTCTGTCTAAGAATGCATTTCACAAATCCGTTTCATTCATAATCAATCGGTTTATAGCGGCTGGCACTATGCCAAACCCATATAGCTTATTCTATCCCCTGGACAGAACAATCTATTCATTCTTCTGAAGCCACATTTTTACGTATGTGTGCTAATTAATTACCTGACTCATTATGCATCTTCACCTTCTTTTTGTTCGATTATCAATATCGATTTAAGCTTGGTTAAATCAAGTTGGCTCACTCAACTTATCCATTACGCGTCATTTTATTTTGCTCCGCTTTTTGATCAATAATTGTACGAAATATATACGTATTGAAAAATCCATTCCCCTATTTGACTAATTTAATTCTTTTATTCGTTAAAGCGAGTTAATTCGATGATTATATACAAGGATTGGCGGCATGTATATTTCAATAACAAACAGCAAACAATATAACTGGATTCAGATATAGAGTCACAAAAGGTCTTTGATTTGATTATTAACAAATACAAAACACAGTTATAGTTGAATTTCTCATCAATTCTTACAGTTCTTCATTTCATTCCACTTTCTATTCATTAAGATATGCACTTATGTTTCAATACTAACCTCATATATCATGGATGCACACAGCTGAGGAGTCCCATAATACGACGAAACGGCCCATCCAGTGCTTCCAGGTTTTCCATGATGGTCTAGCTTCAATTGACTCATGATTTCAACCATAAAATTACCAAAAAAATATCCCTAAAACCCCCCTTCAGATTATATACGTATCCTATATATTGTTTCTTTGTCAACTAATAATCATTCATAGATTTCGGAAAATCTAATGATGACATTTAATACTGTTGAATAATTCATTCGACATATACATGTTCATTTTGAATATTCTAAACATTATTAAGTTACTAACAAACAATCAGTTTATATTAGTTTCTAGTTATATATACAAAACACATTCTATTTCGGGTAAGTTTAATATACAGATAGATGTAAATCAAAGGAAAAAAAGAAAGAAGGAAAAGAAGGGAGAAAAACGGATGCCGCCTGTCATGTTCTTATTAAGATGTAATTTCATTTCCCATTTGTATGGGACCCTTAAAGATAAAAGCTAAAGATCTAAATCAACATGATTCATAAACAATCTTTCAAAAAGAAAAAAAAACAAGTTATACGAATGGAATCAAGCTTATACTTCTTCAAATAGTCAGTTAGTTATGTAGGATTGTAACACTTCTATACTTATATATTACGTTGGTACAATAGAATACTGATTTAAAGTAATTAGGCCCTTTGATTAATCTCGATAGTGTAAATAGAAGACGAAGATTATCAGAACTATGTGATGATAATATTAGTACAATACATTTCGAACAATCTGATCACAGATATTACTTGTTAACGAAATTTATGTATAAAAATAAAAAGTCAACTAGACTGGAAATGGGGGGTAAGAGGAGACAAGGATAATAATAATAATAATGTGAAAACAGTTCGAAACCTTATCATTCTGGATAATAAGCTAATATTACCGGGGTAAGTTTAAGGTGGTCACGAGTGACTAGGATAGAGAGGAAATTTCCAAATTTCTTGTGAGAAGTTTTGACCAGTAGAAATAATCCTTGTTAGATATAGTGCAGTTACTGACTAAAGAAAATATAAGACGGTCTCACAATGTCATAAACTGACTGAAGTTAGACTAGTACACTGTTGAATGAGATCTTGGTGGTCTAGATATTAGGCATTCATGTGCGTGATCGAAAATTCTAGGTTAAAGTCCAAAATGCTGAAGAGTCTCATACTCAGATTCTACAGTTGTCCAGTGCTTCCAAGTTTTCACTAACAGTCTGACATTGATCAATCCATGATTCCAATAAAATTTCACAATCTTCAATCATCTGAAAGAGAAATACTTGTCGAGTATTGACATTATCCAAAAGAAAAAAAAAGGAGTTCTATCATTAAACCATATAATTACTACTGATTAAAACAAGAAAATTAAACATTTAATCTTTCTAACCATTTAAATAGTCAGATCAACTATTCACATTCATAATAATGTAAATTAACAAACTGATATCATAGAAGAAAAATAAAATTTTTTTGTTAACAATAGAAGGGAATCATTTCAGCATTCCTGATTTTACAACATAATTAATTCGTAAAATTAACTGATCAGTAAACAAAAAAAACTATAAGCAAAGATGGATAGTGGCTAGCAGGGGAATCCAAGACTTACGTTTCGTCCTATTTGAAACTCCTCAGCTGGATGCACCTGCATAACAGACTTGTTGATGTTCACTCGAGGACTCAAACCAAATATTGTTCGCTTTAAACGTCATCACGTTATCTACTCAGCTAATGGGTCCAGATAGCCACTTGCTTGTGTAATGGGGTGAAGTTTAAATTCACTTAGTATTGTTTGTTTGAATCTTCTCATTGATGTTTGGGACTGCAACTGGTCAGTCTCTTATTGGTATATGTGCCTACTGTGCGTATTGCCTCAATATAGCATTAATTCACAAGCATTATAAGCAAAGGTTCCACTGCTAGCCACTATCCATCATTAGGTTTCTACTTTTTATAAATTCACATTTATAATCACAGAAATAATCAAACTTGAAACTTTTAAGAACAGCTATTCGGAACCGAATAGTCAACATTTTCAATCTCAATTAATTTGCATTATATTCGACTTCTAATGATCTTGAACCTAAAGAAAATATATAGCTCTCCAATCGGTCTTCAGATTTCATCGTTTGCTCACCCTTAAATCAGTCATTATCATAACGGATATATGAATTCAACTAATTTTCTTAATCTCCGCCAGATACATAATGTATGTTTCCAAAAACTTTGATTACATTGACGTATATTTATAATCAGAAGGGGTTTTGTGGAGATTTTAGTATTTTCATAGTTGAAATCATAAATCAATTGAAGCTAGACCACCATTGAAAACCTGGAATAACTGAAAAGTCATTTTGTCCGAGTATGAGAATCAACGGTTCCTCACGACAGACTCGAACCTAAGAACTCTTGTTTCTCATGTAAACGCTTCATATCTAAACCACTGAACTCCATACAACAGTGTTAATACCTAGCCTCAATCAATCACTGACATTGTGTGATTATCCTCCATCACCTATCGTGAGTAACTGACGCACACCCAACACGTAACAGCTCCACTGGTCACAGCTTCTCATTAGAATTCTTAAAATTTCCTCTTAACCCTAGTCACTAGTGAGCACATGATAGCTATCAGTATTGAGTTATGGAGATTGTTGAATTTAATTGATATCACAGACATTAACACAGTTGGATGTCAAGTTGTCTAGAAGTTAAGGGTTCGCTCACAAGACCTTGTATCTTGATTTCAAAACTCACGTGCATGATCGTGGATGATTACAAAGATATTCAAGAATTATTAGGATAGCTATTCACTGATTACAACAAAAGATGGTCGCACAATATTATTGGTTGATGGACAGTGAGGAAGTATACCATTAGATAGCAGCTGAGTAGTCTATGAGTTAAAATCTTACTGTGAAAATTCCAGTTCTTATATTCGATCAATGATTTTTGTCTCCTTACATCAAGTTCATCAATCTTCCACTGCCTCTGCAAATAAACTTCAAGAAGTCCTTAACAAACGACTGCATAATATGTTCTGTGACAATTAAAAGAAGGCAAATATGACTTAATACATCCTTTGATAAAATGAATTACCTTATTAAAAGTAATTAGAATTCATTTAAGCTCCCCAACATTATCACTTTCACTGACATTATTTTGATTTAAATAGATTTATCCCCAGTCGTTAATACCTTTAAGATCATATTTATAATAGGTTAAAATCTATAACATTATAAAGCCTTACTGATTGAATAACTAGGCAGATAAATTATAAATGATCAACCATATTGTATTAAAACTTAACAACTCACTGAAGATAGTGGTGGATGTGTCGATCAATTTCTTGGATTAGTTGAAGTTAGACATTACCACCATTGAATGCCAGCTCAGTGGTCTAGAGGTTAAGCGTTCACGATAGGTCCTGAGTTCGAATATCACTAGTCGGGATCTTGGATGCTCACTGCTGAGAATTTCCACAATACAACGAAACGGTCGTCCAATTCTTCCAGGTTTTCCATGCTTCAATTGACTCATAATCCACAAAACTCCATCTGATATCAACAATAATAATCAAAAGATTTCATTTATTATAAAGATATTACATAATATATGTAAACTGGATATTAACATCATGTAATGTTCTATCTCTTTGATTACCATTAATACTGACAATCATATCAATTTATAATAACACAGATCGGCAAACTTATTATGATGCATATTTAATGTATCTAAACAAATTGACAGTTTTTGATTGACTCAAAAGAATCAAGTGAAAAGAAGAAGTTTTCTTTCTTCTTTTCTGAAGAAAAAACGAATGTCAAATTTCTCACTTATGTTACTATTATGATATGACAGTGGTTGTATAGTTGCAACTAGCTCAATATTTGTAACCAAGGTATGTAATTATCTTGAAAAGAATCTTTGTTATTAATGTTTCACAGTTGAACTCATCAGTTAATCCAAGTTAGACAACTAGTAGAAACCTGGAAGCATTGGATAGCTGTTTTGTTTGAGTATGGAATTCTTCAGAAGTGTGCATACGACGATCTTCAATGCGGTACTCACTGTGATGTTTGCTATTGATGTTGACAGATATAAGTAGTGAAATATCTGGAGGCAGAAAGTTAAGAAGATTAAAAAAAACGACAACAAAGAGTGATTGGTGTTGAAAAGAAAGAACAATGAAGTCTGAGATGATTGATTGACATTTTGTTAATTAATTATTGACTGTATGGGTGTCAGATGTTTTTTAAGACATTCTGTACTTTTGTATTCAAATACATTCGATTGTGATCAATTGTGTTCTCTTTCACTACACTTCAACCCAGAACCGTAGGTCTTGGAAGTAACCGCTTAAACTTAGTTTGACAATCATTTTAAGTATCTTAGCCTCACAACCACTCTTTTATCATTTAGTATATTTGACGGAATAGTACAGAAATCATATTTCTTATGAAACTATCAAATAATAAACATTAAGTTCATATCGCTTCTTCTAACCACTACATTTTGATAAATACTGAATAAATAGCTGTGTCAGATTGTTTATATCATTCTGTATATAATTCTAGCTTTAACTGTGCATCAACAAGCTTATACGATGGTTGATTATTACAATTGAAATATCTTTAGATGTGATTTCATTGACTTTCATGTAATCAATCACGTTATCAATCTTTTCTTAAGATTCAAACCGATTTTGGATTACACAATGATCTTTAATCTTCAGATGAAGAATAGAATCATATTAAAGTTGCATAAAAAGTTACATCTACAAACCCTCCTCATGAGATTCGAACCCAGAACCTATCAGTCTCGCACGCGATCGCTTAACCACTAGACCACTGATCACTTAAATCTGAAGAGAGATAAGTTACTTTTGATCTTACTCTTGTGTATTTAACAATATTTCGACTTCACTTATGTTAGTTTAGTTAGATAGCCTGATAATGTATTGGGTTAAACATAACAGAATTTAAATAAACTATTCTAATTCTAAATGACTTATGAATGGACAAAATATACATTAGCATGTAATTAGTTCTATTTAAAAATTTGTTTAGGATTAAACAGTGTTCTCCGGTTTTTCGTCTTTAAATATTTAAACCACGTATATCAACAAAACGATAAGACTATAATTTATGGATTAACAAATTAGATATAAAATGACAAGTCTTTGATTTTGTCACGAAATACATTCATCCATTTCACTAAATTGAGTTTTGGCATCATAGCTGATGTCCGTCCCTAATCGGAAACATCATGAGTAAATCATAATCCCTATTCTGTACACAGGTTTATAACCCTCCATTTAGCCCTGTTGAACAGATGGACATTCTCAAAGTCACTTTGGTGTCTCTCACGAGATATCATATTTTTGCTTAAAGATGATATAAACACATGAAAAATACCTATACAATTGATAAAACAATCCATTCTGTCTGTTGATACTGTTAGTAAGCTGAATGAAAGTCTATGTTTAGTAAAATATTTATTGTCAAAAAGATATTAGACTGATTATGTCGAATGATACAGGACAAAGTGATCTTTGTGAAGGTCGAAGAAAGGATGAAATACATTCATTGAAAGGATTTATTTTTAAATACAAAGTATAAGAGATAGAAATAGTAATTTCAATTGAAAGTCAGTCCAAGAGTATTGACAAATAGCGCTAAGAAGTGTTCCAAGACTACAGTTATTCCTTGTTGTAAACTGTCGAATGACATCACTTTATATAATCAATCAATGAGATGAAAGTTAGGAATTCGTGGGGAGCCTAATATTCATAAAGACATATCTGAGGCAGAACTATATTGAAACAGAGAAATTGCTGAATTAGGTGTAAAATAATAATCACAGTGGTTATCTGTACAAAATAGATCCATCATTTGCTAATTTAAATCTAGATAACTTGTGACCTTCCTAGCTAAACATTTGATATATTTTGATTGAGACAATGAATCGATCAAATTTAGACCACCATTGAAAACCTGAAAGCATTCGATGGCTCTTTGTTTATAGTATAGGACTCCTCAGTAGTGAACACACATAGGATTGGAACCCAAGAGCTCCGTTCTCGCGCGCAAATGCTTAACCTCCAGACCACTGGTCCAGTAGACAACGGTGTTAATGCCTAATTTTAACCAATCTTCCATTGTTAGACAATAACCTCGTTGGATGACAGCTCAGTGGTCTACAGGTTAAGCATTCTTGCGCGAGACCGGAGCTCTTGGTTTCGAATCCCGAGTATGAGGTCGTAGATACTACTGAGAAGTCCCATATTTGAACGAAACAGCAGTTGTTTTGTTTGAATCCACAGTTTAGATTTTGTTTCTCGACTATTCTAATCTTCTACCATTATTTTCCTATTACTATTCAATAAGAGATGAATAAACAAAGATTGTATTAAATAATGAATGTTAGGATCAATATGAACAAATCAATTTTGTAACAAATTCTTTCAATTTTCTTGTATTTCCGTTACTTCTTCTTGACGCCATATAACACTTATTGTCAATCTTTGTGTTAAACAATCCACAGTCTGTTCCATCCTATTATTAGAAATAATCTACTTGAACCAAATGTCCATTTTATAGTTGACTATTTTTGGAAACTATTTGAGTACAAGTAATTCATTTTATAGAAGAGGATAAGAAACTTCCTTCAATTCAGCTGTGATATAATTAAATTTTAAATGAGTATTTATAATATTTTCTCAGTTTATCATTCTGTGGTGCATGCTACTAATGTCGACAGACATAAGTAGTATGTAATACAAATCAGAATTGGAACGCCTGGCAGTAGAAAGTTGAGAAGATGGAATTGCAGAGAATAAGAATGTAAACAGAGAGTCATTGTTATAACAACAGGAATGAAGTGGAAATTAGGAAATCATCAAAAAACACCACAAAGCACTTCTCAACTTGGAATTCTCAAAGCAAGAGTAAAAGAGAACGACCAAATAATGCATTGTCCTGAGAATAGGAAGAACACATCAAATCAATTGCATCTGGGAGCAGTTGAAAAGAAAAGTACAGGACAAAGTAGGCTGAAGATTCCTAGCCAATAGCGCTTGGTGAATGGTTGCTCAACTTCGTGGATTGGTTGAAGTTAGACATTAGCGCCGTTAGATGCCGGCCCAATGGTCTAGTGGTTAAGCGCTCGCGTGCTAGACTGATAGGTCCTGGGTTCGAATCACGCAGGGCGGGATCGTGGATGCGCACTACTGAGGAGTCCTACATTAGAACGAAACGGCCTTCCAGTGCTTCCAGGTTTTCGATGGTGGTCTAGCTTCAATTGACTCATGATTTCAACTGTGAAAATCAATAACAGTTAATATGCATTGGATATGAATTGTGTTGTTAACCTACCTTACCCATATTAAAACCATCTATGGCATTACTTTGTTTAAATGTAGTTAAAAATGTATCGTGACTGAAAAAGATTCATCCAACATAGGAATGGTATGTAATTAAAATTTGATATTTTCACAGTTGTATATCCTTGATTTTGTTACTTGTAAGTGTGTGTGTGTGAAGTCACTTTGAATAGTTTGGTTATTATTACACAAGCGAATTTTATCGTAATTTTGATTTTTAACACACTATGGTAACTAATAATTCATTAAATAATGAATTGTATTACAAGGTATTACTTACCTACGTCTGTTACCCCCAATGGAGCATAGATCGCCGACCAGCATTCTTCAACCCACTCTATCCTGGGCCTTCGATTCTAGTTCTATCCAACTTTTGTTCATTCTTCTCATATTTGTCTTCACTTCTCGATGTAATGTGTCCTTTGATCTTCCTCTTTTCCTTTGACATTCAGGATTCCGTGTAAGGGCTTGCCTTGTGAAGCAGTTGGCTGCTTTCCTGAATGTGTGTCCTATCCACTTCTAAAACTTATTCCTGATTTCTTACTCCGCTGAAATCTGTTGTTTTTTTCTCTCCCACAGTAGGTTGTTGTTGATAGTGTCTGGTCAACGGATATGAAGTATTTTGCGTAGACAACTGTTAATAATTACTGTTTCTTCTGGATGACGGCTTTCATAGTCCTCCAAGTTTCCGTCACATACAGTACAAATGTCTTGACATTTGTATTGAAAATCATGATCTTGGTGTTGGTTGACAATTGTTTTGAGTTCTAGATATTTTTTAGTTGTAAATATGCTACTTTTGCTTCTACGATCTGCTCCTTCTCACAGAGTAGACATTCTTTGAAAAAGCTTAGTAGTTCATCTGTATAGTTTTCAAATCTCACAGTCTCAAGACTACATATAGTCGACTTTCTTATCATCCTTTACATAACTCTATAATGAGGTCAAGAAATCTTTGTCCACGAACATGAGCATCAAATGGTTTTTACATTAAAATGATTCTTTTGAAGGTCTTGAATGGACTGACAGGAATACTTCGATCATAAAAAGTCTTATTTGATATTTTAAAGAAAACCATCAAAGTCTACTTCAGCGAGAAAAGTGAACTTTAACAAAATATTATTCTAGGAGTTTTTTACTAGTTCATTTCTGTTTACTCTGTTTTCAACTGATTTTCATTAAAGAGCTTACTATCTTGATGTCCTCTTTGATTGTCATTGACTGATTTATAAGGATTCACATCGATTATTTGATTAAAATATTATTTCTTCATAATCTGATAGATCGAGATCTGCTAAAGAACCCGATACCAGTACCAAACGGCTATCCAATGCTTCCAGTTTTTTGCTGGTTACCTAACTTAGATCGATTTATGATCTCAGTAACTGAGAATATTAATTTAAAAAGACCAACATGTTTTAAAAGGTGAAATAAATAATTATCTACAATAGGTTTCATTCTAGCCACATTGGCTTCCTAGTTTTAAGCAACTGAAGCATATTCAAGATTAAAATCGCTTTCGACTAACAACTTACAAGCTATGCATAGTCATTCTTATCAAAATGACAGTAAATTGCCTTATACAGATATGGAATTATGATATTGATGAGTGTGTAGATGATAATTAAACTATTATTATTATTATTTTCGTATTGTTTGTTTGAATCTTCCCGTTGATCTTTAGGACTGCAATTGATCAGTATCTTGTTGGCGTATATGCGTCCTGTGCGGATTGCCTCGACATTGTCCTAAGTCAAAGGAATTGTAAGTAAAGATGGCAGATGGCTAGCAGTAGAACCTAGGTCGCATATTTCGTTCTACTTGTGACTCATTAGCTGGATGTACCTGCATCCCAGACTTGTTGATATTCACTCTGGGACTTGAACATAGTACCTTTCCCTTCAAACGTCACCGCGTTATCCAATTATCCACTGATTCCCGATAGCCACTAGCTTGTGTAAGGGTTAAGATAATATTAGTTCGTTCCAAGTTATATTTATGTACGGTCTAATAATTATTGAACAATGTAGAACATTTTGAATGATTATAAATGAACAATAAAAAAGTCCCTTTTATTTTCTACAAAATTATTTTTTTTGTTTTTAGTTCGATAATTTTGTGACACATCAATTAGTTTGTAAACATAATATTCGTTGTTCAATGAATGGAACGTATTACTGTAAAACTGTGTAGACAATTCATTGCAAACAGCGAATATTTATTCATATTCACTAGATGGTGAACAATGTCATGTGTGTCAAGTCCTTCTTAGTGCAAATTGAATGCAATCGATCAAGTCGCAATGTGGCCACTAGTCTAGGTGGCTCGACACTGCGTGCACTATGTTTAGATAAGATGGTGGTTGGAGATGGTCAATAGGAAACCTTGGACTCGGGTTTCGTGCTACTTGGCACTCGTCAGCAAGGTTTACCCGTAATTTTGAGGTAACTGGTGCTCCCTGACGGATTCAATCCCGTATGACCCAGCTTCACAGTCAGAGACGTTACTACTGAGCTAACAGGGCAGCGACCAACCTCCTGTAGGACTAAGGTGTAATCACAATTGAGTGATCACTTGGTGGTGATCAATGTCATGTGTTTCAAGTCCTTCTTAGGATTATTCATTCCGAGAAGATAAATGAAATCTGATCCACAAATGAAATTCATTCAGTTTACAATTATTCAAATGAGTTAAAATAGTAAACAACTTTAGATTCAATGTTTTATTTCATCAACAAAACTACTTTGAGTTTCCTGATTGATACAAGTGAATTTGAATGTTCTTGATTTCTGGTTAAAACACAATTGACGTTACTATTATTAAATATGGAAGAATCGTTAATAGACAAGGAGGATCGAATGCAGATGTAAAGACGAGGATTGACAAAGCAAGGAAAGCATTTCTACAATTTATGAACATAGGAAACTCAAAACAAATCTCAACTAATTTCAAAGTGAAAATACAAACGTCAAGACAGTCCTATTGTACGGAGCTGAAACGTGGAGAACTACTACATTCATCGTCAAGACGGAACACAATCTAATTACTAAATAGTTAAACAATAAGAATATATAAAGAATAATAGTCCATTAATAGGTCCTAGGAGTTACCCGTACTTATGTCTTCACTAGGATATAACATACACAGTTTTAGATTCAGCTTAGTATTGTTTGTTTGAATCTTCTCATCGATTTGTTAGGACTGCAACTGGTCAACCTCTAATTGGCATATGTGCATACTGTGCGTATTGCCTCGATATACCTTAATTCACAAGCATGGTTAGCAGAGATGGATAGTGGCTAGCAGTGGAATCCAGGACGTGCGTTTCGTCCTATTTGGGACTCGTCATTTTAAAGCCACTTGGCTATCAGGACTCAGTGGCCGAGTGGATAACGCGATGGCGTTTGAAGCGAGGGTACTGGGTTCGAGTCTCAGAGTGAACATCAAATCTGAGATGCAGGTACATCCAGCTGACGAGTCCCAAATAGGACGAAACGCGCGTCCTGCATTCCACAGCTAGCCACTATCCATCTCTGCTAACCATATACAGTTTCGTTTACCTAGTAAACCCATTGATTATTATATCTATATATCATAGTTGAAAGCATGAGTTAATTGAAGCTAGACCACCGAGGAAAACCTGGAAACACTGGATGACTTCTCGAAGTCACTAGTGAGCATATGATTATATTAATTATTTCGAGGGGTTTTGTGGAGTACATCCAGGAGCTCTAGTGAGAAGCAGTGACCAGTGGAGTTCAAAACCACGTCTGTCGTGAGATAGGAACTCACTGATGACAATTGGTGAATGGTTGCTCAACTTCGTGTATCAGTTGAAGTTAGACATTAACACCGTTGGATGCCAGCTCAGTGGTCTATCGGTTAAGTGCTCTGGTGCGAGTCTGGTAGGTCCTGGGTTCGAATCTCGCTCGCGAGAGCGGGTTCCTGGATGCGCACTACTGAGGAGTCCCATAATAGGACGAAACGGCCGTCCAGTGTTTCCAGGTTTTCCATGGTGATCTAGCTTCAATTGACTCATGCTTTCAACTATGAAACATACCAAATCTTCACAAAACCTTTCCAAATAATTAATATCTATATATATCATAATGATTTGATTTGTACTTTCGTAAATCAAAGTAGATAAATACAGAACTCAACTATTTACACAACGATAATAAAAACAATGATATAAGGTTAATTCAATAGAAACATTTCCATCCGGTTTTATGTCAAAATGATTTTCGTTAGAAATGTTTAAATTGCTTCTGAAATCAATGAAATCATATAAAGCTTTTGTTTAATTTGTAAATGTTTTGGAAAAAATCTATATTGTATAGTGTGCTACTGATGTTAACAAGCATAAGTAGTATGTATAATTAATTGAAAGTGAAATGTCTTTAGGCAGAAGGTTAAGAAGATCATAGAAGAGAAGACGAGGACACTAAATGATTGGTATGAAAACGAAGGAACAATAAAGTCTGATACGATTGATTGATATTGTTGTAAATGAAGTGTTTACTGTATGATTCTCAGATTTTATTAAGGCATTCTGTGATTTTGTATTCGATTGTACCCATTTGTGTTCTTGTTCACTACACTTGATATGTCCATTAGTCAATAAAGTAGTTAAAAGTTTGAAATAAACAGTTTAATAAGGGTTCTTGGTAGAATATCTAGTTCAGACAAAAATAAAAAATTCAAAGATATTTACTTAAATCCACATGTTATTAATCACTTGGATCTTCACATTTATGTTTAGGACTACAATTGATCAGTCTCTTATTGTGCATACTGTGCGAATTGCTACGATATTGCCCTAATTCACAAGCAAGTAGCTATCAGGACTCGGTAGCTAAGTGAATAAAGTGATGGCGTTTGAAGCGAACAGTATTGGGTTCGAGTCCCAGAGTGAAAATCAACAAGTCTGTTATGCAAGTACATCCAGCTGACAAGTCCCAAATAGGATGAAACGCGCATCCTGAATTCCATTAGTATAGGCCATACACCGGCATTCTCCATCCAACGCAGTCCTTGGAAATCCTTTCCAGTTCTTTAAGTTAACATTTATCCTTTCCATATCGGCTTCTATTTCCCGACGTAATTTGTTCTTTGGTCTTCCTCATTTCTGTTTTACTTCCGGAATCGAAGTTAGGACTTGCCTCGTGATGCAGTTCGGTGATTTCCATAAACCAGATGCAAGTCTCAACGTCCTAGGGACCATTTTCCCTTTAAAACATATAAATAGGCTTCGCTGTTAAGTTTCAATTGGATAACGATTTGACTACAGTTAACTCAATAATGTTAGATACCAGGTTTTAGTGGCCTATATATTTTGATGTAAATTAGATCGAACGATGATATTATCAACGGACTCATCACTTTTAGTGGCCATTATTCTGACTCCAGTTAGATCGTATGAAAGATTGATATTGAAATATACATCCTGGCTATCCTCATATACAATCCTCGGCTTAACTCGTCTTAGTGACTAATGGAATTAAATAAGTCAAATAGGAGAATAAATTTCGAATAGATATGTTTTGTAGTGTCGGTTGATATATTAAGCCCATATGCCCTTATTCTAGCTTCTGGACAAGCCAATTTACCTGTCCATCATGAGTCCCGTTTTGACCTTGTTAAATATTCACTTATTAACCCTGACTGTGTTTTATATGAGCGTAGATGTGTGTACACTTTTTATCTTATTCACCACATGTCTGTAACTTATTCCTGTTTGACTATAGATATTGATTAACGCTTGATTAAAGCGAGTTGGCTTACCCTTCATCTCCGATATGTGTTATTTCCGCTTGCTCGCTTATACTTGCTCATGTGCTTATAGTTTTCTGGCCTGCGTTATTAGTTAATAAAACTGTAGTTGCCGCTTCTCTTTGTCTTCTGGTTTTATGTACAATTAGGATTTCTATTGTAACGGTTATCGAGATAAACGATTAACGAAGCACGGCACTACAATTTCACACGATCATCGATCTGAACAGACAATCAGGGGTAACGAAGCGAAACGGTCCGGAGAAGGCATGTGATCTAACACAATTTAATGAAGCATGACTCAATATTTATACTCAGAAATAAGTAATTATCGCACATACAGACTATATAAAAAAACAGTCGAGGTTAATAAGCGAATAAGTGACAAGATAAAAATGTGGCTTGTAAAGAATGAAAAGATTGGTATGTCCAGAAGCTAGATTATTCCATGTAGGCTTGACACAGTACAAACCCCTACAAGGTCATATTATTCCTCATTGGATTGAAAAAATGACCACATAATATTGAAATTAAAAATTCAAACTGTTGTATCTGGAATCAACGATCTAAAGATTAAATACACTCACAGTGGAACTTGAAAGTTCATTGTTAGATCTTGATGTGAACAGCGAAACAAGAAGCCTTAACAAACTACGAAAGCTATTTTCGGGGACGTTTTTTCATTTAATTCAAAACTTGTAAAACTGTAACATTTACTTTTGCCCCAAGTCTATTCTACACATCATAAGCTTTCATTTGATGTATGATTCACTGTCATAGCCCTTTTTGTTCCAAAGCTAATATAATTTAGACGTAACCTTTTTGTACTCCATTTTCTACTCTAATCCTCCAGTTTTGGACATATTTGTATTTTCCTAATTATTGTACGTTGTGGTCAGGTTAGTCATCTATTTATTCATGTATCTTTTTACACTAATCTGGATTCTGAATTCGGGTACCAGGTCGGAATTTGGAATATAGCGAGTAGTGCTCCAATTGTCTTGTCTTCTCTCTTGTGTGTGCTTTTCAGCCATTCAGGAATAGAATAGTTGTCGGCTCTCTAGCCCTAATTCGAACTCACGCATACTAGACTCAAGGTTAAACCAGTCAGCCTATTGAGTCAAGGTCTTATTCTACATTAGACAAGTTAGTCTCAGCACAAAAGTGGGTAGACTGATCGAGGACGTAACAGATCTCATACACATATTCATAGATGAGTTCTTTTTGCTTACTTACTTACATATGCTTGTTACCCTTCGTAGAGGAACATAGGCCGTCCACCAGCATTCTTTACCCAACTCTGTCCTTGGCAATCTTTTCTAGTTCTTTCCAGTTGTTATTCATCTTTTTCATATCTGCTTATTCCTTCAACTCCCAGGGCAGAGTTTAAATGGTCTGAATTATTTTTTCTGGTTAGCATTCTTTTAGCGAGTTAGTTTTTCTACAGGATGAGGTCGCTAACCCCATACCCAATTCTCCTCATTTACCTGGGTTTGGGATTGGCAGTAACTTTCAAAGAGCTGCAGTCGGAGTTAGTCCTCTTCGCAGAATCCCCTAAATAGTATGACAAAAACTATTCATCACTTCCTAGTTCTTCCCACATTTCTTTCTAACTAACATCTATTCATAATCTTAATTATATATTAAAGTAATTTATTAATACTATGATTATATTATCGTATTTGTAATGTTAATTACCAGTGGTCATTAAGTAAATTTCATCATTGTATCAAGTTAATTGTTTTGCTTTTTTTTTTTAAAAAAAAAGAAGAATTTCATTTTAATTTTACTTTTTTTTATTCACCGTATCTAAGAGTAAAGATTTTTCTTTTTCTCTTTTTTCTTTTCTTTTCTTTCTTTTTTCTTTTTTCTTTTTTTCTTTTTTCTTTTTTCTTTTTTCTTTTTTTCTTTTTTTACAACACTTACATACTAATTTCTAATTGATTACAATGTACCCAAGGAGATATTGTTTAACTTATTGTTTGTTTGTTTGGTTGGTTGGTTGTTCCCCTTTCAGATTTAATTTATTTTTCATAATTAATTTATGAATAATGTAAAATGGATTGTTTAAAAATAATTAACACATTTTCTTAAAAACTATATTAATTATCAATTTAATATAAAGAAGTGATTTCTGATATAAAATAGATATCAATGAATAATTATTGGCATTTTGGAGATTTCGGAGATTATATGCTCACTAGTGACTGGCTCAATGAGGTATTTCCTACAGTTCTAGTGAAAAGTAGTAACCAGTGGAGTTCAACCAGATCTGTTGGTAGATATCAAGTTGTATTGCCATGCTTCGTTGATCGTTCATAACCGTTATAATACAAATCTTAACGGTGCATAAAATCAGAAGGCTAAGAGAAGTGGCAAATACAGTTTTATTGATCAATGATGCAGGCCAAAAAACTATAAGCACATTAGCAAATATCAGCAAGCGAAGAAAAAATGACACACATTGGAGATGGCGGGTAAGCTAATTCACTTTTATCAAGCGTTAATCAATATCTATAGTCAAACAGGAATAAGTTACAGACATGTGGTGAATAAGATAAAAAGTGTACACACATCTACGCTCATATAAAACACAGTCAGGGTTAATAAGTTAATAATTATCAAGGTGAATTGACTTGTCCAGAAGTTAGAATAAGGTATATTGGCTTAGCATATCAGTCGTCACTACAAACTCACTGAAGACATTGGTCAATGATTGCTCAATTTCGTGGATTGGTTGAAGTTAAACGTTAACACCATCGAATGCCGGCTCGTTGGTCTATCGGTTAAGTGCTCTGGTGCGAAACTGGTAGGTCCTGGGTTCGAATCTCGCGAAGTGGGATCATGAATGTGCACTTCTGAGAAATCTCACAATAGAACGAAACGGCGTTGAAGTGCTTCCAGGTTTTCCCTGGTGGTTCAGCTTCAATTGACTCATGATCTCAACTATATAGAAATTTCGGAGATTATATGGTGTGGGTTGCTTACATTCACATAAGTATTTCAAGACAATGGTCAGGCATAGAATATATTTCAGTAGAAGATCGATAACGAAAGAACGGAAGCGAAAGGTAATTGGTATGAAAATGGATGAACAATGAAATCAGAGACGATGGACTGATATTTGCAGAAGGAACGGTGAAGGTTGAGACAATTGATTAATAGTTTGCAAACTAACTGTTTACTGTGTGGTTGTCAGATTTTAGTGAAATAGTTTACAATTTAGGCTTAAATACATTCGATTGTCCCGACTCGGGTTCTTGTTCACTACAGTTATACTTAAATAGAATGTCTCAAAGTTTAAGAGCTTTTTTCAGATATTTGAAAATAAGTGATGAGTAATAGTTTTATAAATATGAATTGTTGATCTATGCAGATGAATATACACACTGAAGTCTAGTCAAATAATAACACTCTGATTAGTAAGGTAATATTGATACTTAGCTGGAGTTTAGTTTTCTGAGCTGGATGGTTTGGTCGCAGAGCCTTCATCGTTATTCTGAGTGACATCATCAGCACGAACATCAGATAGAAGTAGAATGTTAGAATTTCTGCACATGTGATTCACAGCTTGTCCTGTAGACTTCGATCTTGATTGTTTATTGTTGATCTTTACCCTGTCATCGTTCACCTCTTTACTTTGATTGTATCTCCCATTGATTTAACTCTTCGTCCTAAATTGACCCGTCATTTTTCTGATTAGTCGGTGATAGATTGGATTGATTTCAATGTGCTTGTTGACTTTTCATTGACTTGAGTGCCAAGCTTCTAAAAATTCTATGGCGCATTAAGTATTCCTCTATCTAAGATCTCAACATTTTCACAGTCGAGTGTGTGTGCACAGTTGTCCATATGCATTAATACAATCGAGGATATGTCATGGCGTTTCACCGCTAACTGATGTTTGTGTAGACGAAGATGAAGACGGAGGAGTCCACTTTGTCCGATGTAGTGATTTTGGTAGTTGGAACAGTTTATTTTGTTGATTATCTCCGGTTTTTCTTCTTCTGTCATTTCATCCTTTGGTGTGCATAGAATTGATTGAAGTGATTTTGTTGGTTTGCGTGCCACACCTATTCCAAACGGCTTCAATATTCCCGATATATATACGATGGAATGATCCATTTAGTTCCTACTGATGAGTTGGGATGATATTTTATGATGAAGTTGCGTGAGTAGCCATTCGTTTGAACAATAATCATTAGATATTTTCTTTCATCTTTCCGCGATGAAAGTTTGCTGTAGTGTGTCCTTGCTCCGTAGAATCAGGTTCCTGCGCAGTTGGTTTTGTGAGTTTTTGGGTTGTTACTACTGTAACCGAGAGTTTGATCCGTGTGGGTCAGCTTCCAATATAAGTGAATCTCCAGTTTTCTTATGTCATTTCTGGTGATTCATACATCCAAAAATGATAGTTTATTGTTCAACTCCTTTCTAATTCTCATACTTATGTCATCAAATTTGTTGTTTGATCAGATTGTAGGTGTTTTCCAGATAATTATTTTTGACTATGAAGAATCTATCATCTACCTATCGACAGATGACTTACTTATATGATGATTATACGTGCAATTCAGCAACTACTCTGAATGATTATAGTAGTGAATTAATTTACACCATTTTTAATTGATATTTATGTTCTTCGTCAAGTTGCTACCGCCAAAATTAAAAAAAGAAAGTAAGCAATTCTTATGTGATTTCATAATCGAACTAATAAAGTATGCCGACTAATCGACAGTTACTTTGCTTCAAATAACTTTAGGGGAATGGTTTTTTGCTAAACACACATTATATATTATTTTGAAACTCTTCTACTGTAGTGACTGGCAGTGGAATCCAGGATGGGCGTTTCGTCCTATTTGGGACACGTCAGCTGGATGTACCTGCATAACAGACGTTTTGATGTTCTTTCTATGACTCGAACCCAGTACCTTTCGCTTCAAACGCCATTGCGTTATCTACTCAGCTACTGAGTCCTCATAGCCACTTGCTTGTGCAATGGAGTGAGGTTTAAATTCACTTGGTATTGTTTGTTTTGAATCATCCGATTGATGTTTCGGATTGCAATTGATCAGTCACTTATTGGAATGTATGTATCCTGTGTAATTTGTCTTTATATAGCCTTAATTCGCTATAAGCAAAGATGGACAGCGTCCAGCAGTGCATACTGTGCACATATGTCAATAAGCGACCGATCAATAGCAGTCCTAAATAAGAATGGGAAGATATACGAATACAACACCAAGTGAATTTAAACTTTACCCTATTACACAAGAAAATGGCTATCAAGACTCAATAGCTAAATGGATGACGCTATGGCGTTTGAAGCGAAAAGCACTGAGTTCGAGTCGCAGAAAGAACATCAACTCTGAGATACAGGTACATTCAGCTGGTGAGTCCTGAATGGGACGAAACGCGAATCGTACTGAATTCCACTACTAATCACCTGCCATCTTTGCCTATAATGCTTATGAATTAAGGCTATATCGAGATAATACCCACAGTATGTATATATGACAATAAGAAGCTGATCAACTTAAGTCCTAAACATCAATGGAATGCTTCAAAACAAGCAATATCAAGTGAATTCTTCTACTATAGATTAAAAAACTAACTGAACATCTATAAAAACATCCATTTAATTAGACATTAAAAAGCTCATTAACGTTTACTTCATTCAGAAGGGGATTTGTGGAGATTTCAGTATATTTCAAAGTTGAAATCATGAGTCAATTGAAGCTAGATCACCATCGAAAACCTGGAAACACTGGACGGCCGTTTCGTCCTATTGTGGGACTCCTCAGCAGTGCGCACCCACGAAACCGCTCTCGCGAGCGAGAGTCGAACCCAGGACCTACCAGTTACGAGCCAGAGCCCTTAACCGATAGTCCACTTAGCTGGCATCCAACGGTGTTAATGTCTAACTTCAACTGATCCACGAAATATGAGCGACACTTCACCAATTGCCTTCAGTTAGTTGTTATCTCACAACAGACGTGATTGAACTCCACTGGTCACTGCTTCCCACTAGAACTCCAGGACATGTAACTTGAAGTCAGTCACCAGTGCTCTGGCTCCAAACTGGTAGGTCCTGGGTTCGAATCTCGCTCGCGAGTGCGGTTTCGTGGGTGTGCACTGCTGAGGAGTCCCATAATAGGACGAAACGGCCGTCCAGTGTTTCCAGGTTTTCGATGGTGGTCTAGCTTCAATTGACTCATGATTTCAACTTTGAAGTTTACTTCATTCATGATTTAAACTATAAAATTACTAAAATCTCAACACAAAACCCTTTCTGATATTAAATAAGAGTTTTCGCCTGAACCATTAAAACTAATACACTTCAAAAAAGGAATAAATTCTTTTATCAACACCGTTTGTATAATTTGAAAGGGGGGGGGTAAATAGTCTGGTTTTATTCATAATACATATATATATATTTATATCTATTCATTATAATCTAATTTATAGTTGAAATAAATGAAGGTGACAGTTTAATTGTATTCAGAATGCTTATATAATGCTATACACTGTCTTTGATTTACTTTTAAGGGCCTACTATTCCATTGAGACGACTATTATAATCAAATAGATATGACAATAATAATAAAAATAAATATAGGCGACATTACAAAATAAAAAATTAGTCTACATTTAAATTATTATATGACTCGAAGTAAACCTATTTCTATCACTTTATTCTGTATTATATAAAACTACAATCTATAGTAGATATAGAACAATCATCAAGAGACTTAGTATCAGTTTATGATGTTAGTTTGTTTGCTGTTTGTTTTTTTTTGTAGAAAACATTTAGGGAACAATGTGAAATGATAAATGTATGACCATTTTTAGTTTAGTTGTTAATGAATGAGAATGAAATGTATAATCATCTTATTTCTTCATTTAATACGTAAAAATGTATGGTGTTATAGTTAACATGACCAATAATTATAAACAAAGATGGATAGTGACTAGCAGTTGAAATGCAGGGCGCGTGTTTCGTCCTGTTTGGTATTCGTCAAATGGATGTACCTGCATAACAGACATGTTGATGTTCACTCTGGGACTCGAAATCAATGCAGTTCGCTTCAAATGACATCGCGTTATCCACTCAGCTATTGAGTCCTGATAGCCGCTTGCTTGTGCAACGGGGTGCAGTTTGAATTCACTTAGTCTTGTATTTTACCTTTATACAGTAGTATTAAAATAATGTTATTATATTTAACTGCTCCTAATTACCTTATATACTTCATAATGTATTGATGAATAGTTTTCAGGAAATTGTAAAACTAGGCCTTTGGTCAACGTTGGGCAACAGGCCCTAATTAAGTAAGGGAGACATACATAATCTGAGTTAAATCCCTGTGGGGATCGTGAGTTAACAGTGGTGAGATATTCAAGTAAGTTGATTTTTAATAAAACAATTAAAATTATGGGGAAAATCAGTTCTGGTTTACAAACGGATTTATTGATCTTTTTTTTCGTCAGGTACTTATAATGCTTATGACTTATGATAATATCGACGAAATACGCACAGTAAACACATATGCCTATAAGAAACTGTTCAGTTGTAGTCCTAAACATCAATGGGAGGATTTAAACAAACAATACCGAACGAATGGACAATAACTTTCCAAATAGTATTTCAAAACCTACTAACTACTTAAATACTAATTTAAGTAGTCAACTGCAATCGTGCGAAATGAAATCGACAAAAATTAAACAGACCAGTGTTAGGTACCGTTCATGTTATTCGAGCTGTAATTATCTGAGATCAAACCTTGAGATTTCGATTCCATGTTTCATGGTTCAAACGTTTCGATTTTGAGTCAGTTGTTCACAAAGTTCATTGGAGAATTTTTGTACAATACAACGAATTGATTGCATTTGAACATGTAAACGTTCAAATGTAGGCCCAGTGTTTTATAGGTCAAGCTTTCGTGCACGAGACTGAATTTTCCTAGGTTCAAACGTAAATGGTATAGTAACAGATCCTTTTACTTGGATGAAAAAGCTTTCTACTGCTTCATGGTTTTCAGTGGTTGTTTAACTAAGATCATTCCATGGTATTAACTAAAAAATAACTATCTATATCTTTTGATCATACATTGTCCAAGAATACGGTTTTTGAATTAGACGTTAACTAGAATCATGTTTGAAATCATTTAAAATGATTCAGTATTGTCTTGTAGGAATAATCCTCTCTCTGTTTATTACTTAAATATAATACTAATGAGCTACTCGAACAGCCTTTTAATTTAAAGAATTTTCAACCAGAAATTTGTATCTAAAACCTGTTGTCTAAGGTAACCACAAAACTTGTCCGATCTATTGATGTATAGTAGTGAAAGTAAAGTATGATTGATCGTTGAGCGTGGACAAACAACAGTCACAGCCTACGGACCAGTAAATATGTAGTTTCCCTTCCTGTTATCGATTTATACTCTGGACTCACTGATTGTGATTGCGTGTCATTGTATTGAGTAAAGTATTCTCTAGTGTTGATCGGATTCTCTAATTTTGATCGTAAATCTTGGTTCTGACATAATTTGACTAGTCTTATGATCATTTTAACGTATGACCGTAATATACGAAGGAGTGAGATAAAACATTTTATATATCCGTTACATTAACTAATGAAATAATTATAAAGTATAATATCATAATCAGAGATGGATAGTGGCTAGCAGTGAAATCCATCTCTGCTTACCATGCTTGTGAATTAAGGTATATCGAGGCAATACGCACAGTATGCACATATGCCAATTAGAGACTGATCAGTTGCAGTCCTAAACACATCGATGGGAAGATCCAAACAAACAATACTAAGTGAATTCAAACTTCACCCCATCGCACAAGCAAGTGGCTATGAGAACTCAGTGGCCGAGTGGATAACGCGATGGCGTTTGAAGCGAGGGTATTATAATATCATAAGTCTAGAAAATATTGTTTCTAGTAAACTTGGAAGATGCTTAGAAGTGGGTTTCCAAAAGGATGTTTCATCCTACCTAAGAATTGTTACTCGGATGTACCAACAACTCACTGTTGGTGTTTGAGTTGATACTTCAACACAGTAACTTTAAATTTTAAAGGTCTTTTTCTCGTGAAAATTTATTGATAGTTTTAAATAACTGATCACGATCTGGAAAACTGAATACTTTATTTGTTATTTTCATGGTGTACAATTCCATTCGGTAACATATTGTTGATACATCTGGTAAGTAAGACATAGACCAGAAGATAAGCACACTCCACTGGCCATGATTTAGATTCATTTTCTAAGGAAAGAAAGTCGATTGGCTAAATGTGCGAATTTATTTCCTAAGGAAGAGAGATATATGTTTATGAACAACTGTACATATATTCTTGATTAAAGTCTTTGTAATAAACCTTCTTTATTACTTATTATTCTCACTCAAGTAACTGGTTTGGGTATACAATGAGATGCACGTATATCAGTAGTTAAACCGGACAACTAAACAACGTAACGATTACTGACTTCTATTTTAGATCTTTATTGAACATTTACCCATAAAATATTCCCACTTTAATGCACTTTGCTTTACTTCATCCAAGACTTGTGAGGAAAATATTAATCGCCTAAATAGTGGGAGTATAGAAAATTGACCAAGATAATTAATGGTTATAATAATATCGAATTATCATTGTATAAATATTTCATTTTCGTATTGTTGTAGAAAAGAAAGTGAAATTATAATTTATGGACGATCTTTGAGCGACACTAGACTGACCTTGAGAGTGTTCACCTAATAACCAGGACCAAATGAGAGAAACTATCCCCAACTCAGGATCGGAAAAGTCGGAAAAATGAAAATATCGAAAATGCGATAAAAATGATCTTGATAATCTTGTGATAGTATTCTGACACAAGACAATTGTGGTGTGGTTCTGTTCACTACATTTGGTGTCGCTGCCAACCAGGAGGAGGAAGGGTGATGTTCTGCGGACGCCGATGCGGGTAAAGAGTTGAGGTTCTAGTTGGGGCAGTCTGGTGCGGAGAGGTGGCGTCGAGTGGTGTGTTCTGGCGGGGCGTCGTTGGCTATAGCGGGTGCTGTCGACGGAGAGGAGCAGTGGGACGTGTGGCTGCTGGGCGGACATCGAATGTAGATGGCTCAGCAGCCCGGTGGAGTACGGATATTGAACGTCCCAGGTGCCGGGTGGATGCGGATGTTGGTGCCCCGGCAGGTCGACGGAACTATGGAGGTCAGCGCGCCGCAGACTCGACATTCTGACGGAGAGTTTGGCACAGACTGCAGTGAAAGAAGATAGTGGCATGGCGAGCAGAACCACCGCACGAACGAATGCTTTAAAGGGGGGACGAGTGTGGTGTGGTCTACTTATATCCATATAAGTAGTATATGGTGTGGGTCAGACATAGAATGTATTTTGGCAGTAGACCGATGAGGAAAGAACTGAAATGAAGCGCAATCGTTTGGAAAATGCATGAGCAATGGAATAAGAAAAGAAACAGTGAAGATTGAAACAATTGGTTGTTAATTTGCAAATTGACTGTTCATTGTTTGGTTATCAGAATTTACTGAGATAGTCTGTAATCTTTGCTTAAATGCATTCGATTGTCCCCAACTAGTGTTCTGTTCACTACACAATGAGTTTTATGCTTTCTTTATGCCAAAACATAGTCAACTTATTACAGTTTAGTATAAAAAATAGGCCGTGATGAGAATGAATAGTGTAATATCGTTTGTTAAACCAATAAGTTTCACAAAACATACCAAAAAAATTAACTGATAAAAAGTGTAACTTATTGAGATTCATTTCACCATGGTAACATCATTTGAAAAGGATGTAAGAAGACATGAACCGATCAATTTATTCAAGAATATTGACAACTCTATATCTATTACATGTAAACAGTTTGTTTCTCATTAGTTGTATGATGTAAAAATCAATGAAAGAAATATGAATAATTATACTTTCATTCTCTGTTCTTAGTCTATATCCGACTCAAAGAGTAAATAATTTGGATGCCAAAATTGTTTTCGTTCCATATTCAACTTAGACTACTTATTTAGAATTCAGTAGTTATATCTCAATGTAAAGGTAAGAGTGTGATGTAGTTTTTTTTTTTTGTTATATCCGAAAGAAGAATAAGTGAATAGTAACTGTAAGGAGTTACTTTTGAACTATTATTACATATATTCTTATTAAATAATTATTAAGTAACTAAATTACATGGATATTCATATTACTTTTATTTGATCTTTCGCCTACGGTTATATAATTCACCATTGTTAACTTAGTTCCAACTAATTAGTTAGTCTCTCACGCCCACAGATGCTTTTGGCTTAGTCTTGTACATTTCTTATCTTTTTATGGTATGATGTGGTCTGGTTTGTTTAGATATGAATAACATGTGTTATTCATACAGAGGTGGGTGATATTTGTGTTCTGGACTGAATGGGCTGGGTTGGGCTAGAAGTTACTATATAGAGTTACTATACTATACTATCTAACAGGACTCAGAAAGCTGATAGTGCCAGTTAACTATTATGATAAAAGTACACTTCTAGAATTCAGAGAATCTCTAAATTCAAACAAACAGGAAGAAATTTAATAATTTCAAAATCCACTAACAAATGATTGATAGTTAGTCATACGCATGAACGAAATGCAATAAGCAATTTTATACATTCAGAACAACATATATAAGCGAACAATACTGTTTTCGATTAGATCCTAATCAGGCTTTACTTTAATATACAGTAATATTTATATGCATATACGAAATTATTAAACCAATCAAGGCAATTTATCAGTCAATGATAACAGTGGAATAGATTACATAATCAAAATTAATAATAAGTGAAAAGTACAAATTGGTAGTGTAATGACAGGTGTACTAGTTGATAAGAGTAATAAAAGGCTTGAATCAGTGTTACACAATAGGAAAATAGGTCAATGATTAGAAAAATATAGACATTGGTCGAAAATCGTATGCTAACAATTTCACTAGCTTATCATGTTCATAGATGAAACTAGTCTGATAAGTTAATCACATTCACTACAATTATCCCAATCCATATCTGATTAGATTCACTTAATGTAACCAAATCTAACCACATCTAACTAAATCTAAAGCACAGACAAAAATGTCTTAGAATCTATACCATCAAATAACAAACAATATATTTGTTGTTGTTGTATTTTGTAGTGTTGTTTACGTTGTCAAGCCCACATAGCTTATTCTAGCTTCTGGACAAAACCAACTTATCCATTCTTCTCTCTATGCAAGCCAATACAGCATTTATTTGACAGCAATCATTCGATAATGATTATTTGTCCCATTTACCTGGAATCAAATATAGAGTCCACTGACGACAATCCCAACTTAGCAAACTACGTTGATAATAAACCTTTTGCACTACATACCTCCAACAAACAAACATCTAATTCAGTTCAATTGATAGACAATACAGTTTTTTACCATATGATCAAGTCAAAAAGAGATTACTGCACCATCAAAGTGGTGAGCCTGACAATGATGGATTAATGAGAACGGTTAGGAAACGAATGATATTTATATCAAACTGTATGCATGAGAAAAGTGGTAAGCACGACACATTCTGAATATGTCTTAGGTAGTCATGACCATTCCAAGGGTAGCAATCACCTTCAATAGCCAGTACCAACTATCATATGCGAATATCAGTCTCTAGGAGTGTTTTATTCTAAAGAGAATTATGAATAGTAACTTTTGAGAACCATTCATGAAACAATATTATGTATATATTTTCTGTCTTATAAACGCTATATAACTAAACTATTCATATTTGTGTCCCCCTTATTATTTTGAATTATAAACTATTGTTATATGATTTACCATTCCTGAATTATGCCTTGTCTATTATTTACTATTTCCCCTATTCACAGCCACAATTGGCTAAATCTTGTACAAATGTTGTTTCTTATTTTATGGTACGATGTGGTCAGGTTGATTGGTATATAAACTCAGTATGTTTGGAATATAATGATTCATACCCCAGACGCTATTCTGGACATAACTGACTGGGCTAGACAGAAAGCAGGACCGACAAATACTCTAGGCTGCTCGTACGGTTTTTGTGTGTCACTGGTCCGATCGCTAAGTCGCTGCTCTCTGATCGGCAGTCTTATCACGTCATACGTTAACAGGGTATCCATTCGGCCACAAGTTATAACAAGGAGGATTTAAAAATAACGTTGAGGAAGAGAAGAATGAGTAAATAGTCTATTCACTTTGAAAAAGCCAACCCATAAATGTGTTTGTTCATTTATTCATGTACACACATGTACTATAATCATTTTTATTCGTTACTAGGCCATCTAATGTACTAAATATATTCCATTCTCCTTAGTTTGATTGTGCTGATAAGCCCCAAAATTATATATGGTAACTGAACCAGATTATAGCTCGTAATCTCATGTGAAAGTGTAGATAACGTTAAATGTTAGAGTACAATCCAAACCAACACAAAGAATAATAATACGATAGACATACAAGTATACTATGTTATGTAACAATTAATTCAATATACATGGATCTAGTAAAATTCTATGTGAACAAGTTATACAGACAAATATGAAAATAAGTAGTATATATTTCAAAAGTCAGAAAATAAAAACATCATTAATTCATTATTATAAATCTTAACATGATTGATATAAACAATGTACTTACTTAGTTACTTACGCCTATTACACGTCGTGGAAGACCATATGCCCCTCACCAGCATTCTCCATCCAACTCTGGCTTGAACAATCCTTTCCAGTTATTTCCAGTTGCTACTGATCCTCTTCATGTCTACTTCAAATTCCCAACTTAGTGTGTTCTTTGGCCTTCCTCTTTTCAGTTTTCTATTCCATCCTTCGCATTTAAATCTCACATCAGAATGGTCAGGTCTTTGTTTGGCACTTCTCTACAATTGACTGCAGCCTATCATAGAATTGATCTTTAACATCTTCATCGTAGTCGTTGGTAGGCACATAGCATTGGATGACGTTCATTGTAATGGTTTCTTTCTTTGTTTTGAAGGAGGCTTAAATGACCCTTGGTTCATGCGATTCCAATCCTACAAGTGCATCTTGTGCTTTTCTGGACAGCATCAATGCAACTCCGTGTGTATGTGGGGCATTTTCTTCCTCATGACCGGAGTATCACAGAAGCTCCCCTGAAGATAGTCGTTGTTGTCCAACCTGCTTCCAAGCACCTCCAGGTTGTATCTTTTCATTTCTGCAGCAAATTGGAAGTCTCTCCCGGTTTCACACATTGTCTGGAAGTTCCATGTACCTATAAAGAGTGTTGCTCTGGTTGTTAGAAAGTGCACTGGCCTCGTGACTTCCGAAGAATCTCGGCTTTCATCATGAGGCGTCATAATTCTTCGTTCAACTCCCAGGGCAGATTTTAAATAGTTTGAATTAATTTTTCTGGTTAGCGTTTTTTTTAGCGAGTTAGGATTCTATAGGATGGGGTCGCTAACCCCATGCCCAACTCTCCTCCTTTACCCGGGCTTAGGACAGGCAGTAGCCCCGGAAGGGGTACAGATGGAGTTATATAAATATATGGAGTATTTGCAAATAAAGTATTGAACCTATGGTTTATCACATTTTACTGAAGAACTCTGTAAGCTGTTAAACAACATTAGTTGTCTCCACTTGAGTGTTCACATTCATTACATAAATATTGCTGTTAAAACTTTAACTCTGGGAGATTTAAAAACCTTTATCGTCGACAAATACTGTTAGCACAAAAAGTTACAAATGTCAAGTGTTCGTAAATCTATATCTAAACCTATTGAATATTCAACAATAGATCACGTCTATAACAAATTTCATCTTCGTACAGTAGAACTTACTGTTTTGAAAGTTTTAGCCTTGATATTGGTTGACAGTTGTTTATAAACAATCTAGCTAAATATAATCAAATATACTAATAATGTTTATAAATGCTTAGACAAATTTAGATTGATTGAAGTTAGACATTGACATTGTTGAATGTCGGCTCAGTGGTTCTAGAGGTTAAGCGTTCGCGTGCGAGGCTGATAGGCCCTGGGTTCGATTCTGGCGAGGCGGGATTGTGGATGTGCACCGCTGAAGAGTCCCACACTGGGACAGAACGGCTGTCAAATGCTTCCAGGTTCTCCATGGTAGTCTAGCTTCAATTGATTCATGATCTCAACTATTAAAATATAATATTCTTTATCTTTTGCTCTCACAAAAACGTCTATTTCTTTTATTTAATAAAAGGAATACATTATTCAAACATTGAATATTGACAACACTTTCAATATAAGGTTTATATCATAAACTGATTTTAGTAAAATAACCATTTGAATAGAAGGAATGCTGGATAAATATTTTATCTAGTATAGAAATTCTCTATAGTACATTCTTAGAATCTCGTCAGGGATTGGAATAGAACAGAAAAGGTGGAATATTAAAGCTTGGTAGTCATTTTTCGGTGAATAAGCTTTCTTTTTAACAGATATTTGCAAGACGTATGTTTTAGGTTAGTTATGTATAATCTTAATGGTGTTAGTAGAATCTTTGTAATACATTTGACTTCAAAACGAGGAGGGACGTGTATATACACTCATTCAAGAAACAAACAAACGGAGAGTACATTGTTCTGGAGTTCAATTAAACATTCAAGAGTATAACAGAATTAGATTACTAAGATACAAACAACCTAAAGACACTATAAATAGCTCAAATGAACTACAACTGTAATCAGTATTTGGGCTAATTAATTACTGTTAGATTATATACTGTTCAAAGAGAAAAATCATTAAAATACGACCTAGTTATTCACCTTAGTCATAAAAATGTCTGAATTCTGTATAATATGTCTTCAGATTTATAGATTATCATCATAAGTTCTAGTCGCTTACTTTAATGACATAATCATATGATTTATAAGTCTAAACAATATAAAGTACATGTGATTACTCAGCTGGCTTCCAAGTATTCTGATTGGAGATTTCAGAATATGGCATTCATAAAGCTTATGGATTGTTTGACGAAAAGATTAACAGTAGTTAAATAAGGGATTGTTTGTACAGCAAACAGGACCACAATAATTCGTATCTTGATGTAACTGTAATAATTACGGATACAATGCTTCCAAAAGTAATTTAAATAGTTGAACTCATGAATGAATCTAAGCTAGACCACCATTGATTACTTGGAAGCAATGGACTATCGTTACGTCCTAGTATGGGACTCTTACGACCACGATCCTGCAAGCGGGATTCGGTATCGCTCGCGAACACTTAACCTTTAGACCACTGAGTCGGTATCCGAGGGTGTTAATGGCTAACTTCCATCGATCCATGAATCTCTGCGCAACTATTTATTTATTGTCTGAGGTAGATGCCTGTCTCCATTTGATATGGATTAGAACGTTGGAGGCAGGCCCAGTGGTCTAGATGTTAGGCGATTGCGGCGATACCGAAGGTCTTGAGTTCGAATCCCACATGTAGGATCTTGTACGGGCACTGCTGACGAGTCCCATACTAGAAAGGAACGGCTGTTCAGTGCTTCCAGGTTTTTAATGGTGGTCTAGCTTAAATCGGCTCATTAATTCAACTATTGAAATTACTAGAATTTCCACAAACCCCATTCTGACCATAACTCCTAAAAGTGTTTCATAAAGCGGCATACCATATCAACAAAATAGTTCAAAAAATTACATAGTTAATAAATCGTCTGAATAAATTGTCAAAAAACTCATACTTTTAAATGTAGTTAAGAATATTTCAATTTTTCTTTTCATTTAGCCATTAGCGTGTTCAATTCCCCCTATTATCTAGTTGACCTTTCGAAAGTGTGTGATCACAAGTGAATTTAGTTTACTGGAACGAAGTAAATATGGTTATATATTAGAAGTAATCAATAGAATTCGATCATTATATGAGATTAAATAAACATCACACTCATAACTAAATACTAAAAGATCAATCAGTTTAGGTAGTTCAGTTCAACAAAAGATTAGTCACTGTCCAGTATTAGTATTAGCATCCCTGAGCGGCACAGTGGATGTTGAAGGTTCAAATCTTACAATGGATGTCACTTTCTTCAATTTAATAGATATACCTTATTGACATCTGCCACCTGGAATGAAATTTAGACTCAAGGCTTTCATATAATTGGCTCCTACCACTACCTGACATAAACATCAGCTTGTACGGAAGCAGTTGACGTTACCACCAACCTCTCTTGAAATGTAAAATGCACACAGTCTATTTAAAAGTCCATATTTGTACTACTTGCAAACGTTCAATAGTGTAGCAGTGATTCTTCTGATTTGACGATAATTTCCACTCTTTAATTATATATATATTGGAATACTTCAGGATGGTTTTACAGATCACTATGCAACAATTTTCGCTTTATTGTCAATGTTATGGAGTGCCAATCAAAAGAAGCTTGATGAAAAAGTCAATAGATGGCAATCAGAAGTGACATAAAGGTTAAGGGTATTTCATTTGGATCAATAAGTCAATCTCCTGAGGATATAGTGGGACATATATGAATGAGTATTTGTGCATTTCATTCTATTATAAATTTAATAAAGATAAAAAGGCCATATGCCAATTTGTTATGATTTAATGTCCGACTTTTTATCACGTGATTTATCCACCAATCGGAATACAACTTTTCCAATCTTAGCACTGTGCCAAAACAATGACGTTCGACCAGTATGAGCAGTCTAGAGTCCTTATTGGTCCCTTGTCCGCCTAGCCCTTCCAGTTGTGTCCAAAACACCAATTACAGCTTCTGTTATGCAAATCATTTATTTCAAACATACTTGGTTTATATACCAGACAGACATACGGTATCACACCATAAAAGAGTATTTGTACAAGATCAAGCCAAATGTGACTGTGAACGTAGGAGACAGTAATCAATATACTGAGTATAATTTAGGGGGCAGTAAAAAAATCGTCGTATAATGATAATTTATAGGTCAAAATGAAACTTATAATAAGATTAATTTAGATACAAACAATCTAATTACTGAATAGTTACAATAAGAATACTGGTATGATTTCTAACAGGTTGTAAAATGTCAACTAACAATTTAGGAATCAAGTGATAAGGATATATGTATAGAATAATAGTCCATTAATAGGTCCCGGGAATTACCCTTTCTTATGTCTTCGCTATGATATAACACATTCAGTAGTTAAATACACTTCCTCGTTCATGTAGTCGGTTGGGGGGTTAGCGCGTAGCATACCATGTATCAGTATCGGATTTCAGACACCGCACGTCAAACCAGTCAGACAATTTATCAATTATTCAATAACAATCAGTGATTCAGCGTTGGTCTCGTATATTTTTCTGACATCTAACAGTGATCAAAAATCACTGACAGAATAGTGCTAGAGTGAACTAACTTTGTAGATCAGATGCATGATTTTGATGGATTTATATTCTCTGAGCTGGATGGTTTGGTCATGGAGTTTTCATCCATCAGAATAACGATGAAAAGATTAAAGAGTCCGAAACAGGTCGTACACGTTTGTTTTTGTTTTCTGATAACAAACTTTTCCTAATGGTCACCATTTGCCAAATTACATTGGAAATCTTATTAATTCAGATATCTTCATCATAAATAATCAGTTAGTTTGCCTAAGTTATAAAAATACAATCAGTTATAGTTACCTTGACAATTAAAAACTATTGATTATTAAATAACCTTGAACTTATATAAAATTTAAATTAAATAATTTGGTCAATTCATTATTATTCGAACACCTTTTCGAATGTGACTTTGTTACCAAATCTTTACTAATGCATATGGGTTATGTGGATTTCAATGATTATAAACATTGAAAATTGTAAAAAAAAAAAGGTATATGTAACTTCTATACTATTATGCATAGATGTTAATCATGAATAGACGAGAATTAAAATACATACAATAAATCTGATTCGAAGTTTTAACATCATAAATGTAATTATATCATGAACTGATTATAGCTAACCCCCATAAAAAACCTGGAAGTACTGGACGGCCGTTTCGTCCTAATATAGGAGTCCGCAGCAGTGCATATTCACGATTCCGCACGTGAAACGTGAACTCAGAACCTTCCGCCTCGTGCTCCAACGCTTAACCTCTAACCCACTAATACGACATCCAACGGTGTGAATATCTAACTTCAACCAATAAACGAAATTATGCTACCACACACCGTTGTCTTCAGTGAGTAACTGCCCTACAATCGACACGATTGAACTTCACTGATCACAGCTTCTCATTAGAGCTCCAAGAAATACATCTTGAAGCCAATCACTAGTGAGCACATGATGATTATTATCAGAATAGGAGGGTTGTGGAGATTATAGTAACTTAACAGTTGAATTCATATGCCTATATATATATATATATATAACACCACTTAAAAATGTGGCGTATCCTACTTATGTCGACATGAATAGTATATAACAACAGTCGGGAATGGAATGCCTGACAAAAAACAGGTTTGGAAGATCGAATCGAAGAGAACGGGAACAGAGAGCAATTGTTATGGAAATGAAGGAACGATGGAGTTTAAGACAAATGAAGTATTGAACCTATGGTTTTCACATTTTACTAATGAACTCTGTAATCTGTTAAACCACAATAGTTGTCCCCACTTGAGTGTTTGCATTCATTACATAAATATCGCAGTTAAAACGTTAAGTCTGGGAGATTTAGAGATCTTTATCGTCGACAAATACTGTTAGTACAAACAGTTACAGATGTGGAGTTTTTGTAAATGTACATTTTAACTTATTGAATATTCACCAATAGATCTTGTCTACATCAGGTTGAAGATTTCAATGTTAATGATAATATGAAACACCAACTTATCACTGAATTGTGTAAATCACTCAAAACTTTCACAATTCTATTTTCTTTAATGATTTTCATGATCTTCATCGTTTTAATTTCAACTATAGCCAATTCATTTTATCAAATGAATTCAACGTTGATAATACAATCGATCCATATCTTTTGTTTATATTTCTACCAATCCAAATGTTTTTTACTGGTTACATAGACTGTAATTATCTATATCACACTTTAATTCATGCTCTCACCATAACAACATATCTATCAACATAACAGAAACCTACTACCTTTTCAATATTGAAAGTGTAATCAATGGGATAATGTTAACAATTCAATGGTTAATCACATACATTATTATTTTCAAATCCATTATATGTTTACATTTTCTCTCAAATTATGCAAATTACATAACTATAAAATCATTCACTTGGTATTGTTTGGTTGCACAAGCAAGTGGCTATCAGGACTGAGTAGCTAAGTCGATAACGTGATGACGTTTGAAGCGAACCTTACTGGGTTTGATTCCCAAAGTGAATATCAACTTTGAGATACAGGTAAAGTCAACTGACGAGTCCCAAATAGGACGAAATGCGCTTTCTAGATTCCACCGCTAGTCACTATCCATCTTTGCTTATGAAATAATTGTTTTTAAATTCAAGTATGTCATTGTCTAGACTGAAAATTTTGTAATCAGTTCAAATATTTGTACAGTATATATTTATTGTACTGATCATAAATACAATAATTTAAGAGGTAATTCAATTGGCGAATAGAATGGTTATCATACAAATCAATAAATCCAAATAGTAACTAACCAACTTTTAAGTCAATTAATTGTCAATTCTTATGAATATCATTCTTATTTATGGGGATTATTTATTTAAATGTTAGAATTCTAATTAAAAACTGTTATCAAATGTGTTAGATTCTTAGTATGTTGCGTAATGACTGAGAACATGAACGCTAGAACCCTTACAAGTCACAAAATGAGAAGACAGGAGACCGGTAAGTAGGAATGTTATTCCCAAAACAGTGTCAAATATAGTACAAAAATTTATAGTTTTTTGGCCGAAAGCAAATCATCATGCGGACAGCCAGTAGGCACATAGATGGGCCTTCTTATTCATTCGATAGAAGAGCTACACGTCGGCATTCTAGAGTGTTCGTCTAGCGGTGATTGGGTGGAATGTCTTCGACTCTTTCTTGGCTTCTTGAGGCTTTCTTGAGTTTGCCAACGAGTCATCCTTATAAAATGATTAACTACTTGAGAATCAAAAAGTGCTAGATAATCAGTTTGTTCTAGTTGATGATGATTTAGCATTGATCATTTATGATTCCATAGTTATTTAAAACTAAGATATACTTATCTTTAAGAAAAAAAAATAATTTTAGACAACAATTTGGAATCAAATAGCTAACTGTTTCAGCTTAAACTGGTGGTTTTCATATTCTATACAAGATTCAACTTAAGATACCACATTCTCACAGTTGAATTCAGAAGTAAATCTAAGCTAGACCACCAGTGAAAACTTGGAAGCAATGGACTGTCGTTACGTTCTAGTATGGGACTTTTCGGCAATGCACGTCCTCGGCCCGGCCCTCGGAATTCATCCTATGTGGGACTCGTCAGCTGAATGTACCTACATCTCAAATTTGATGTCCACTCTGAGACTTGAACCCAGCACCTTTCGCTTCAAACGTCATCGAAACGCGCTTCCTGGATTCCACTGTTAACCACTATTCATGTTTGCTTATAATGCTTGTGAACTAAGGCTATATCGAGGCAATACTCACAGTATGCACATATACCAATTAGATACTGACCAGTTGCAGTCCTAAAAACATCAATGGGAAGATTCAAACAAACAATACTAAGTGAATTTAAGTATTAATTTGGTTGGTCCTTATACATTAAAATAGTTTTAATCATGAACTGATATTAGCTGTGACATTTACTCTTTCCTTATTTCCAAACTCTACTGGTTTCTTTCTTTATTCTTATTAACATTCTTATACAAAATTCAGTAATAATATATAGCAGTAGACGAAATGAAATGTGAACTTTAAAAAATAGATAATAATTCCTTGAAAATGTATTTAGTTAACACAATATGTAAAGATGCAGCATAGTTTATTATAAAATACATTTGCACTATATCCATGTCAAGGTATTTATGCTACATGTTTCAGGTACTTTGAAAGGACATTGAATCAATACTTTAGTATGTACGAGTTACAAAGTATTTAAAAGTATCTTATAAGAATACACAATGACCAGAAATTTTAAGCAAAGAAGGATAGTGACTAGCAGTGGAATTCAGGACGTTCGTTTCGTCCTATTTCAGACTCGTCAGCTGGATGTATCTGCATCTCAGAGTTGATGTCCACTCTGGGACTCGAACCAAATACCGTTCGCTTCAAACACCATCACGTTATCCACTCAGCTACTAAGTTTTTATAGCCACTTGCTTGTGCAATGAGGTGAAGTTTATACTCAATTAGTATTCTTTGTTTGAATCTTCCCATTGATGTTTTTAGGACTGCAACTGGTCAGTATCTAATTGGTATATGTGCATACTGTGAGTATTGCCTCGATATAGCCTTAGTTCACAAGCATTATAAGCAAACATGAATAGTGGTTAACAGTGGAATCCAGGAAGCTCGTTTCGTCCTAACTATTCATTTTAAATATAATTAAAGCATTATTTATGTGTAATTACAAATTCGTTATTAGAAGGTGGAAAATTCCCAGATTAATTTACAATCGTTTCTCAGTTGATGAATAAGATGATTTTCAGTGTCACATTTTGTTGAAGAGTTCGTAACATCTTGATAATTCTGGTTATCTGGGTACCTTTATTCATTCTTACTCAAAAAATTCTAACATTTCAATTTCGTTATATCAATAAATTATGTTTACAATTCAATTATAATGTTTAATCGATAATTCATCAATAGTTTCTGTTACGTAAGCATCATTAAAAAAAAATAAACTATGATCTTATATCGTTCACTGATCATTTGTAAACCATATAGTACGGAACGGCTAAACAACTCAATACGTAGATATCTCATGGAGAATTGCAGTGTTTCAAGTTAGATGGCTCGTTGTTAGTCGATATCAACTGGAGAAATTTTTATAATGTGATAAAATAAATAATTTATCAACACTACACATATGACGCAAGACAATATGACTAACGAAGGATCAATAAGACTTGACATTAGATCATCATACTCAATACTAGACCGGGCGCTAGACCGATACACAAGATAGAGAATCAGAGGTGACCACGTTGCATGTACAGTCATATAATATGCTATGAGTGATTGAGAACCATTTACGGTCCAGAACGGTTGTTCAATGACAAAACACAAAGTAAAGTCGGATATGTGAAATATCCAATGATATTCCCTTAGCTGGATGTTTCTATCTTCGCTCAGTATCATGAGACACATCAGAACTGTTGAAAGACAAACAGTACTAGACATCTATTTTGTTATCTTTTGAGAAATCGCATATTCTACATACTATAGAACTCACAATATTCAGATCTTATGATCAGATCAATATAATGACACTACCGAGTCAGAACGTAAATTTCTATGCTTTCTATTTCCTTCAAATCATCACACAATACAACCTTTATACAATATTATCAACCACTACTGGAGTTCAATCGTTTCAGGTGTGTGGATGTTACCCACCGAAGACAATGGAAGATCATCGCGCAATATCGTCGATCAGTTGAAGTTAGACATTAACACAGTTGGATCCTGGCTCAAAAGTATAGAGTTTAGTGGTTCGCGCACGAGACCGAAGGTCCTGAGTTTGAGTCACGAGTGAGGAGTATTGGATCGATACTGATGGGGAGTCTCATACTAGTACGAAAAAGCTGTCCAGTGCTTTCAGGTTTCCAATGGTGATCTAACACTGATCGGTTCATGATCTCAACAATCACAAAACCTTATACTCACAACGATTTATTGTTTTAATTGTAACTATTCTAAAAGCTTCTGAACTGATATTAGTTTGGGACATGAACTGAGTGTATTCAAAATAGAAATTTACATACAGTTTGTCTATAACTATAGTTAATTAACAGTAATTTACACCGTTGTCAAAAACATATAAATGAAATCACACGTTATTAATAAATTTGTATAACAACAAGCCATATTAGCCAATAGCATGGTTGATTGAATGAATTAGTGAACAGAATATTCAGTGTTTAGCAACTTTTTGTGTAATGTTTGGTAAACGAAGCTACATAGATGACCTTGAGTAACCATGTGAATGACCTTAGTGTTTTATGCTTTTTATTAACTGATAAATTAACAGACCTTTAAAATAAAGGAAATGAAATCCACATATATATAATTTGGAGTAAACAGTTTATGTTTTGATGCAGAAGTGCTTATTATTCAGTGAAATATTAAGAAAATGTGATGATTGCATGCCTTTCACCATCTCCTGCTAATGTCTAATTTGTCCTAAGTATCATTTTTATACACTCCTTACTCCCGACGTAGTCCTCGATTATCAAGAAGACAAACCCTCGAATAAAACTGTAATGAAATAAATTGAAGGGGGGCGGGTTAGTGAGCTTTAATTACATCGGTAAAACTTAAAACGAAGTTTATGTTGAACAAATGTTCAAAGTGGATATATATATATATATATCACAGAAACTACTACGGAACTATTACATAGCTTACTGAAATGATTAACAACTTAAGCTATCAAAATATAATCAAATCTTTAACAGAATGATTATCATTACTGAATCACTTACTTAATAAGCCTAAGCCTTAGTATGTCATATCAGTTAGCTCAATAATGTTTGACAACTAAACGAAGAAAAAAATCAGGACTAAATGATTTATTAATTTAATGCTTCATAGTTTCCTATGATACTAGGTTATTTTGAATAACCGGGGGACTTATATTAAATAACAAAGAAAAAATTGATAGTACTACTGTGATGTGTGCTATTGATGTCGATAGATATAAGTAGTATATATCATCAATCGAAAGTGAAATGTCTGGTGGTTAAGAAGATCGAATAAAAGAGAACGAGAACAAAGAATGATTGGTGTGGAAGTGAAGAAACGATCAAGTCTGTGACAATCGATTGACATTTCGCAAATGAAGAATTTGCTGTATAGTTGAAAGAGTTTACTGAGGGATTCGGTAATTTTATGTTCAAATACATCCGACTCTACCCCCCTGTATTCTCAATCGCTACATTATATGCTTAGATTTGATGCGTCCCACTAAAATCTTAATTAGCTTTGTTTCTTGTACTTCTTCCTAGAACGAAGTATCGAAAACACTTAATTTGCTGTCCAACTTTTAGAAATGATTAATATTATTATTATCAGAAGGGGTTTTGTAGAGATTTAGTATTTTCATAGTTGAAAGCGTGAGTCAATTGAAGCTAGACCATCATGGAAATCCTGGAAGCACTGGACAGCCGTTGAAACAAATCTAGTCAAAAATTCAATATTATACTTGATTTTATTCACTTTTTATAATATTTAAACTCCACACTCGTAATATAACCCATTTAAAGAACTAATCAAAAAGCATTAAATACATTTCATGAAATACCCAACTATTACTTTTAACATAACAACTTCTTATAACACAATGAAAAATGGAAATCTCGAAAATGTAGAACTTCATACAAGTTACACAAGCTAACACTTATCTGGACTCAGTAGTTAAATGAATAATGTAGTGTTTGTTTAAAGTGAAAGGCAGTAAGTTCAAGTGTCAGTAAAAACACTGAAGTTCAGATGCAGGTATATCCAACGAACAAGTCATAAGTACAATGAAACAAGTAGGCTGAATTCTACTGTTAGCCACAATCAGTGTATTCTATTTCATCAGTTTCGTATGGAAGAAACAAAACTCTGAATGTTATATATATAAGGGTCATTCAATTGGTATGATTTATCCAATTTGTTTATGCATAAGAAAAGATTATTCCTCTAATTCCTGAAAAAATACACTCCATTTTTTATATAAAGACTTACATAGGTTTGTTTTTAATTATAGCCATCATTACCATTCCTTAACGATATAGATGCAAGCGCCAAACATAGAGTGAAACCTCTAAAAGTCTTAATTTGTTTTCTAATTATCAGAATAAAATATATCAAAAACTTGATAAACAATAACAAGAAAACACATGATCATTTGTCTGTAATGAAAGTATAATTTGCATATTAATGTATATATTAGTTGTAGATTTGTTCTATATAACTGGTATTCAATAGACTTCATTTAGCAGACAGTTTTCACCAAAAGCTGATTAACCACATAACGTAAGCACTGATGATCGTACCTAGAATGATAAAGTGTTTTCCGCAACAATACAACTGACATTTCAGAGAATATAACAACCACAAAGTGGCAGAAGTTGAAGAATGTCTAGGAAACAAAAAGTACTGGCTACTCTCTTCATTCTATCTTGGAAATCAACTCAACAACAGATGGAATCAAGAACTTTTACGTCTTGAAGCGAGTATGATAATTTTCAGAACACCAAATCAAAAAAGAATGAGCTAAAACATCAGCTTAACTCAATTTAGATTATACCATATCAATATTGTCGGTGAGTTCGTGTTGTACTCTTACCAAAGTAGACTTTACAAACTATGAATTATTAAAAGTATTCCGATACCTCGGCGCCACAGCTTCAACTTATCAACATACATCCATTAACAAAATTTTAACGACTCAACAGGGAGTGCATCGAACATCCGCAGGCCTGGCAAATAACTTACACTAATAATAATCCACAAGATTACATTTCAACAACTGTATTGTTCAAAAAGTATTATATTATCAATATATATGATCGAAATTGAATGTTTGCTTGCCATTACCCTTCTCAGAAAACTCGTTTTCAACTATTTCCAAACATTTCATGAATTATAAGTAAAAGGTTGAAAAGACAACATCTGAATGATACATACTATAATGTTTAATGATCCTATGTTTCTACAGAAACATAGGAACAAAAATCAAACCCATAGGAGATACAACCGAAACAAAAAAATAAACAATGACAGATTTAAGGTCAATAAGAACCAATCAAGATCGAGGTGTACAGGATATGCTGTGAACCACATGTGGAGAAATTCGAACACTTCACTTCTACCCAAAGTTTGTGCTGATGATGTCGTTCAGGAGGACGATGAAAGCTCCACGATCAAACCATCCAGCTCAGACAACAAAACTCTATCAGTACAGTAATTATTGTTACATCATTTTATTTACTGATATAAATTAATATACACATGATTTTGAATAAATAAAACACAAAAAGATCACCTATCCCCAATATAAATAACTATTGTTAGCACAATTAGTACGTTTATACTTAGGAAGCTGCTTAGAAACGGAAAATAAAAACAAGTAGGCAAACACAAGTAGGTACATTGATTAAAATACCGAGATGATTAAGCAAGAGAAGATATTGCCAAGTTACTATGTTCATATTGCATAAAGAAGAATAATAATAATATCAAGTTAACATACAAGATTATAATACTATCAAGATAATTTAAAATAAACACCAAAACTGGCAATGAAAGGATGCGGTAGAATAACAAAGAAAGCAAAAGAGAGAAATATACACATACACACACACATATTATATTACATATAAATGGGATACAAAAGAAATTTTTTTTAAAACAGAAAAATTTTTTTTCAGTTAAGGGTGAAAACAACAACAAGGGATGTTACATTTCCCTTTATTTATTTATTTATTTATTTATTGAATAAAGTAGTAAGGAGAGATTATATATACATATAAATTATGATTCAGTTTCTAAACTTGATGCACGTGATGAATCATTAAGTTTTAGAAATTCTAATAGCATTTCATTTTCATTAGCTTGAATAAATTCATCATAATCCTATTAAAACAAAAAGATACATATGGAAAAGGTTAACAATGTGAATAAGAGAGAGATGAGTAATTTGTTCAATGTAATACTCAGTTAATTCAATAATAATAATCCAGTTTAGCCTACAAATGCCCTGGAACGGCCGAGAGTGGGGATAGTCCGCTCTCCCTCTCGAAATGCTCTCATACGGCCACGCGTAAACAGCTTCTGCGAAGGAAGTCCTACTCAATGCCTTCTCGTGACGGGGGTGTTTTATACGAAATTGAGAGGACGAAAAGAGAATGTTCGGCGCTTTAACCGGGTTGGTGGATATGGAGAATCCACCTGGGAGTAGGAAAACCTTGATTCCAAACCAGTGGAGTACAAAGGCTCCAATATCCTGAAGTAACAAATGGCGTATGAATCAATCGTTGGTCACCGGCCACCATGGGACTGCATCTCCACACGATGCTCCACTGCCTTGTGGAGCAGACCTTTAGGTCGGAGGCTCCTGAGAAAACCACCTGCTTCGGTTTGAGCACCCAGGCAGCATCACAGCCTTCACACAAATAAAATAATATTTGTGAGGCGTATATATATCTGGTGTCCCCTTGTACCAATATTTGTGTCCAAATAAAAAAATATAAAGCTAAAATAAAATTGCAACAATAGTACAACCAGTTAATGAGCTAAAATCACAAAATGGATAGTTTTATGCATTAACAGTTTTTATTCCAGTAAAACGCATTACATGGAACTCACAGGATCACGTGACACTGGTACAATGCAAACATTGTAATTTCTTGCAAGGAAAAGCAACTTTGAGTGATAACCAGTGAAAAATTTCAAAGATCTTAGGACTAACTACCCCTAAATGAAAATTGATTTTTTTCTATTTTGTTTAAATAGCTACCACCATATTTATGTTGTATGGTTTGTAATCCATCTTTTAGTGTATCAAATTATAAATCATCATAACAATATTATCACTATTGGTCGTTATTATGAAGTATAATTTTACCAGAACTAGTAACTGTTAACACCAAGGAAAATAAAAGATCCCTATCACAATGTACTAGAGATACTTTTAAAGAAGAATTGCTTCCCGTATTTAAATTTTCCCTATACTAATGTGCCTCTCTCAACAGAGACTAAACGACAAGGCTAAGAAATGACTATATAATGGTATAATATGATTGATATGAGGCTTGTCCAAAGGGGCTCAAACTTCTCTCCATAAACCATGGACTGTGAAAACGAAAAAACAACAAGTATATATGAAGAAGCAGAAAAGTGGCTGTGAATAGAGGAGGCTGAAAGTAATCGACTGACAGCAAATTAGGGACAGTGAGTCGTATAACGGTCGACTGAAAGCTTATGATAAATAGAATATGTAGACAAAGTAATCTGGCTACCTAATATTCATACCTTAATATATATGGTAGTATTCCGTAAATTAGCTCTAGGCGTAGCTATTTCTTCAATATTTGTCCTGACATATCAAGTTCAAGCAGTCACCCTATTAGCACAGAGATATAAGTGTCAATATAAACACCAGAATGGTAGAGGTATTAGTGATGACAAAAAAAGATTAAGCATTGAGAATACGGTCTGCGAAAACATAGATTAGTGGAATAAAAAATTATTAGGTAGTTTAGTAACTTAAGATCTAAGAGAAAACAATGAGTGAATTCACTTGTGCTACTGAAAACGATTCTGAGCCATGTTACCCAGTCTTTAACCATTGATTACGATGATCACGCAAACCCCAACCAGGCGTTCTGCACTTACCTACATGGTCTATTCCAATAGTTGGTGTCTTCATCAGTTGACCCTATGTTCCGGTCTGACCACCCCTAACCTTCTTGAAACCTATTTTTACAACAGTGAGTTGACGTAGTCCGTGAACACGCATACGTAATACATGTTCTAATCATCTTAGTCGATATAGATTTAAGATGCCAGACACTGATTATTATGCATATTTCACCTTTCTAATACACGGAAGCACATAAGAATATCTGCAGAAAGTTGGAGACCACAACTCGTCACTAAATCTCATGAATAATGTCAGAGGCTGCATCCCAGAAGACCAAACGATTATCTTTATGTTCGTTATTATAAACAATACGGAGTCGAACGTGAGAATCGAGTTTTCAGAAGTTCCAGCTAGCTATTTAATAAAGTGTAACATGATGCTGAAGTGATTTTACCCCAATAACGGGACGGAATGCACTCAGTGACAATCGCTACAACTAGCAGGAAGTAGTTAACCGTATCCGAATACTTAATCGATCAGAAACATAAACAGGTTTTCTGCAGTTTATTGATGCTGCAAGCATTGAGTTTTAAATTTTGTGAAACCTAATAGTATATTTAAAGAAGCACAACTAAAACCCAAAAATGGTTAGGCAACTAACATAGGGTTTTCAGCATCCGTAGCCACAATACTACTGCATAGTAGGTAAATCTACAGACGTTCAACTTGTTGTAAGTATATGTGGATTACTGAGGGTTTATATTTCTTTGTGTACTCATTATAATGCTTTCTTTGGCATGATAGTCTTGATATACTAGTCCTACAAACCTCTACTCACATTTATGATGCCAAGAAATATATCAGGCAAGACGGAATCATATTTCTGCAAATGAATGAATGAATGAAAGGGAAACATCGAGAGATAAGAATAATGCAAACACCTGAGAACACAAAGCAAATGAAAACACTGAGTAGATAAACCCTACATCTCAAAAGAATGTATCTTAGCGTTTAAGTACATTATAACCACAAACAGCTCACCATTAGGTTATATCCTGAATCACATTTGATTTCCAGAACCCCAACTAAACAGAAATGTCCCGGCATATGATAATCTGATAGAGCTACCTATAGATCTGAGATGCTGTATGATGGGTTGGTGGTTGCTCCGCTCGTACTATGCACTTCCATTATCAACAAATAAGGATCGACAGGACTTTTTGACATATACAGTACGCATACTACGTTGCTATCTCATTAAGAAAAACTGTTGTTGAAGCATAAACAAGCATTTTCTTTGTTTTACAGTTTAAGTCTAAGTAACATTTACAATTAGACCAAACCTACAAATCTTCAACAAGAACCATGAAAGTGAGTTTTAAAGCAAATGAAAGAGAAACACGAAGTAATGAGATGGGAGTGAAGCCCCAATTTATCTTGAAATTTACATTATGTAGCCCATGCCAACATCCGACAACCATAAAAAAACCTTCGATATTGTATGTCTTGACGAATTTTCTAGCGGTGCAGCTAGCAGAAAACCAGCATTACGATCAGAACATATGGTTCTGTTGAAAGCAGATTAAACTAACTACATGTGGTAAGGTTTTGTTGTATCCAAAATATGATAGCTGCTAGTTTACTAGTGGACATATTCATACAAAAAAACGAGTTATTCAGAAAGATCTGAGTAGACATACCCCTAGGTATTCCGATCCAAGAAAAAGCTGAGGAGCTATTACTGTTTTCCCGTTTTCTTCGAGAGCTTTGAACATAAATTGTTTGTCAGTTTCTGAGGATGATATATCTTTTACTTCAAACGGTATCTTAGCTGCACTGAGTATATTTATGATATATTGTTGTCTACTTTTGACCTATAATGATTTGACAAGATATTTATGAAGAAATTACTTTTGTATTTCCTGAGGTCGATGATATATAAACATCCACAACCATGACTCCGTATTTCCAGTGTTCCGCCAAATGAACAAATACAACCTTGTCATTATCGCCATATGTTGCTATGACATTATTTTTTCCAATATACTTGATTGAATAGAAAATACTCAATTTATCCATCAGAATGTCTCAAAACCTGATGGAAAGATGTGAGGGATTGTTATTGAGGATTAAACAATGTTCTTATATATTACCTGTTTCGAACTGGAGGTCCTATACATTTAATATCAGAAGGGGCTTTTGTGGAGATTTCAATGATTTTATATTTGAAACCATGAGTCAATTGAAGCTAAACCACCGGTAATCTGGTGGTTAAGCGCGCGCGCGAAACTGATGGGTCCTGTGTTCGAGTCTCGCGGGTGCGAGATCGTGGATGTGCACATCTGAGGAGTCCCATAATAGTACGAAACGGTCGTTCAGTGCTTCCCGGTTTCCCATGGTGGTCTAGCCTCAAATAACTATTGATTTCAACTACAACATTTAATATCATTGAGCTGAGTCTGTATAAATCGATTTTTTTGTTTGCGCTCACTTTGTGTTTTTTCGGTACGATAACGTATCTCTGGTAATGTATTATGAGAGCTTATCTGGACAATCGACTGCACTTATTCCAGTCAGTTTGAAAATAGTTTCTAGGCTTATTTTTCTAATAATCTGGATCCGAATCAAGAAGCTACCTCATTACAAGCTAAGAGGTTGATTAGTTTCAATGTAATAAACAATAAAATAGAAGTACAAATGCCAAGAGGACATTGTTTCAATATCTATATAAATAAGTTAGCTAATTAGTAATGCAGACAGCATGGGAAAATTGAAATTTGATAAAATGGTAAACGGAGATAATAGTAAGAGACATAGAAGTGTGGAAAGGACATGTGGTTACAACAAAAGTGGTTTCCTTAAAAGACATTTGTCATGTAGAGATAGTTCGAAAGACGCTTGACCACTTTGAAGCTGTAGCGAACTTCTTATATGAAAAGAGCATGTTTGGTATAACGGAAACAAATATTATTATCATCAATTGTGCCAGTGATTGTTTTACTTTACCTGTTTGTTCAAGTATACAAATAAAAACACCTTCCTGTTGCTTTGTGACCTTGTACGAACTCTCGGACACTCGGTAGTCCCGCCTGCAAACTTTGGCGCGATCTCAGTATTATTTCGATACCACGAGATCGCCAACAAATACATCTTACTACAACCTTCTATTGCCTTCTGATATTTGGCCTGTGAAATGATTCAACCTAATGACTGGCACGTAGTTTCCTGTAGCTGTAGTCACTTCGTCTGGGCAAGGATTCCAATTCGGGGGGCAATCCAAATAAAGAAAGTTTTTTAGAGTGCCTAGGAGTCACATGAATAAGAAAGTCCACTTATCACACACAAGCTAAAGACTTGGTAGAACGCTCTCACTGATGGTTGAAAGCTCTACTCTCAGCAACAAACAGTGGACTGGTAACATTCCAATAGTGTCACACAGTATTCGCAATGCAGTGCAATCTCACGTTGGACATACTGCAGCATAAAACCTTTAAGGAACGGCATTAAGACCTCCAAGTGAATTTCTTGATTCTTCATCTTCTTCTATGAATATAAATCCAAAATCTTACATGAGAGTGCTTATAAATTTTATACGTTCAGTTAAAACTGTTTCTATTGGACAGCAGTCAACTGCTGTCTTCTTTCAACCCGCCTTACGACACAGCACATACGTTTCCATATGTTGCGATTCATTGAGACGACCTTTCAAAGTGACATACGAAGGACCCTTCAATGTTTTCCATCGTAAACCTAAATACCATACCATCTATATGAAAACTAAACTAACGATAACCACAGCACTGACCGTCTTAAAGTCGTGTTTTCTGAACGGAATCCTAATAATGTTGATTTCCCTCTTGCACAGTCAAATGACTCGAGATTCACAGTTGTGATACTCTAATCGATGAACAATAATCACAAAGACAATCTACCGGTATCTCAGAATCAAACCGAGACGACGCTTCATAACAGAGGGGTAAGGTTACAAGAACACTTAAATGATTACTGTTAATAAGATACTGAGTAAAATGTTGTCTAGTTTGTTTGCATTGTTGTGTCAATAGTGTGTTTTATTTTCTAATGTGCTCATATATGTGTAAATTTTTCCGTCTTCTTAAAAAAAGTCAAAATATTCATTGTTTAAAATTACTTTTAATTGTCGCATATTACCATAAGGCATGTACGTCAATTTTTTCTCACGTTTCGTGTCCTTAAGCACGTAAGCGTGTATTTCGACATACACTTTCAATTTGTTCATTTTGACCCAGATGTCTTGGAAAGATGAAGGCCCGACGAAGAACACGAGAAATATAAATATTCATTGTACATTTTGTTCATTACTGTATTGCACCAAATGGCCTCCCATATTGAGAAGAGACGATCAGATGCTCGTGAACGCAGCAAGCTTTCAGAAGAGTGTTTATCAACTACAGGCTCTTTAGACTTCAACTTCTACCTGGCACGTATTAAGGTCATCATAACCTAATTAAGTGGGAAGAGAGCCGTAGCGATAAGCAAACCCAAAGGATAATTAGTTTCGTTAGTCCTGCGAATTGGTGTCCACCTCATTAATTTTACTGGACAAGACCAAACTGAAGGCCCTTGGTGATGCATGCTCATCAGGTCACGAGTGAGTACGCCGCACCACCCATACCTTGTAACTGCTGACCTGCTTTCCTAACACATCTCGGAAGCCTTTTATTTCTGACTTCTGATTTACCTGGGTTGGTATACATCGATTATAAGTGTGTTATGTGTAAATGCGTTGTCAAAAACGGAATATCTGTGAAATCTTCAAACTGTCTTCTACAGGGCACAAAAAATTTTAGTGTTGAATTGCATTATCCCTGCTGTTCTGAAGTCAGGGAACATACAGTTAAGAACTAATTTAGTCATGACTTCGGAAGTCTAGCTCGAATCTTTAAATAGTATTACAAACAGACAGTCACCAAACAGTTTTTCTGGAAATGAAATTCGTCAAGTAGCGTGATGATTGAAACAGTATCATGAGATTACTGCGATAATTATTAGTGGGAAACCATTTTTTCTTAGAACAGCTTCGCGAAGTGAGTACGTCCGGTTACCATTTGTTTATATACATCTTTTATTATTTATCATTTAATGCCCTCGTTTTCGGTTTTCAAGGTCTCAAGGAAATGACAACTTCTGTTACCCTGTTATTCATTTTTGGAATTTTCAAAGAATGTATGTTGCCTTTAACTTTAATTTTGTAAAGTGTTGTCCATGGAGTGCTATGTATGCAGGAATCAGGAAGGGAATAAAGATAAGTGCATCAAGACCACAATGCAATGTCTAGAAGACGAACACTCCTGTATAACCAATATTTCATATACGAGTAAGCTGATTACATTTTCATTTCGTTATCGTCAAAGATAAGTTTCATATTTTGTACTTAAATCGTGTTCTGGGTTTTTAGCACTATTCACACTGCCCATGGTGATAACTTGTTACTGCTAACCTGTTCTACCGAAATTATTAAATTTCCGTGCAGTTTCTGTTGTTAGAAATGTTGAACATAGAAAAAGCGTTGTTTTCTAAATTTCTCTCTATGATAAAACCTACTCACGTCTCCAATATCAGGGCGTGGAGCTTATTTCCAAAGTCTTGCGGACTTTAAAGATGGACAGGACTCTGTATGGTTTTCTAAGCAAGAAGATAAAACTTGCTGGTGACCACAAGAACTGTCAAACGGTAGTGTTATGATCTTATTGAATAATTTGTTGAACACTGTAGAACCATTGTTTTCCCTTTATGGACCTAGGTGTTCATGTGTGGCATTTTAAGGCTTACGTTTCGTGCTTAAAATGTACAAGACAGTTAATTTTTACCATTTGAGTTGTAAAGCGCAAATATTTTCATTACTAAAGATGTTACATTTGTAGAGTAACCCTTTGCGTGATATTTTAAAGTTTACTACACCATTTACTTATCTTCACATTTCTAAGTAATACTGAAGCGTTTTGCGCATAGACTTGAATTTCTGTGGTTAAAAAAACGATTTATTCTTTAAGTGTATAAATGAATTTTAAAGCTTTTTCTAATATGTTTCCTTGTTAATTTAAAGTATGATCATTTGTGATGGGTGTAAAGAAGTTTTTTGCTGACAGCTTTTGTTCTTAAAATATTCTGCTTAATATTTATATTGTTTGTAATCTCCCATAACGTAAATTTAAATGTAAAATGTTAATGAAGTTTAGTCATATTTCTTGTATTGGCTCGATTTGTTCGATACAACCGTTAAATTATGTCATTTGATTTGACTGACTGACATTTGATTTATGATCGATTTACATTGAATTCACCCACCGGTTTCCTGAATATTAGCCACATTCCAAATGTGATGTCCTAATAACACTACGCAGCTGCCGAAACCGAAGTGAAAAAGACTTCAAACTCGGGGCTTCATGGCTGAAAACCAAAACTCTTAACTACTAAACCCCATAGCTCCACAATTTTAGCTTGCAAACGTGTTGCAACACCACGTGTCTTGATATGTAATGAATAGTAGTGAGTTATTGGAAAGCTAGACCCAACATAATCCAATGAAGTTATTGACAGTTATTCTCACTTGTTTGAATGTGTCTGTATAAACTAGTTGAGATCCGTGAGATAACCATGACTCAACATTGGTTGCGATGATGTAGATGTGTTTATTCTTTGTTCTCTTGAAAATCTTCAATTTCATTGACGGATTTTGCTGTTTATACATCGATTTTACTTAATTTTCATAAATGTACTTTCTTTGTCTACTTATTTGCTATCACTGAACCCAAGGTCATTTCGATATTTTAGGTTCGTATCACTCTAGGTTACTCTGGTTAAGTCATCGTTGTGTCAGCTTGAACTGACATACATTTGCGTCAGATCCTACGTTATTTGCGATTGAATGACGGGTTACATTAGTTTGGTTTATTTACAAACCACATACCTGAAATTGCATCACTTTATAGCCACAAGAAAAGACGTATACATTTTTCTTCGTAATTACTTATAAGCTAGCTGGTTTCATAGATTTGGGTTACACTAATTAAAAACATACAGTTTTGCATGATCTGGATGATAGTGCAAATAGCTAGCTATTCGCGTAACCAAATGTCTAGTAGCCATAACAATAATCTCAGTGTGCTGATATTATTATAGTTACAATTTTGTTAACCGGAGTTTGGTAGCCAGTGTGTCATAAAGTACAATTAGTTCTTCCTTTACTATTATATGTATATTCATGATCTATAAAGTTGTTTAATTCAAAACATTGATGTGTATTTTGGAGGGAGCTGTAATGTGGTTAAGCATAGGTAACTAGTCAAACATGGTACATCGACTAATAAAGTTGCTAATTTCTATCAATCTAGGCGGGTAAGACACTTTTTATGTATAAAACCACCAACCACCTTAACAGACAATATTTGCCAGTTTGGGGGTAGTGGTAATAATAATAATAATAATAGTAGCAAAAGGATAATTCTAAAATAAATGCATTCATCAAATCATTTATCATTGATCTGAGTGGTTCTGTTAGAGACAAGCCAAGTGGCTATGTTTATGTGGATAACTTCGATCAGTTGTTTGAAAAGTTAGGTAATATGGCTCAAAATCGCTTACAATTATGGGGATTCATTTAGTCCCTATCTTCTTGATTGTGGGATTCAGTATTCTTTAGAAAATGTCTTTTTAACCTCTCTTTTAGTATTTCTCATTGCTATTCAATAGTTTTAAATTCTTCACTTTTTATCTTAATTCTATCCCATCGTGTTGATATAGTGTCACGACTTGTACTAATCATTATAAATGACATCTGTAGATGCTTATTCAAATCAAAATTGAACGATAAAATAGCGCTATGAAGATTTTACTCATATATTTAACCATTATTATTTTCTCTCAAAATCATATTCCTTCTAGTTCCTCCCTATTGGTCGCCAATGGGAGAAAGAACTCACTTTTTATGGAAAGCTTGTATTTCTACAGAAGAATGTGAGCGTCAAAAAGAAATTGCTGGTAAAACTTGTCAACGTGAATGGTATATGGACTGGAGATGTGTGGAATGTTGTCAAGGTGAACTGTGTAATTATTACGCAACAGTGAGTCAACAATTAAAATGTGTACCATTAAAACAAGCATGATTTGTTGAATTTATTCCCCGGTGTGAATAACCTTAAGTTAAGTTAGTAACATATTGCCTTAATCTTTGACTAAACTCTGTGATTGACTTCATTTAAGGAACTAATTAAATACCTATCAGGGTTTTTGAGGATCTTGGTTGGACGGTGTAACCCTTAGTGACTATTTCAAACATAGAACAAATGAAATGTGGCTAGCAGTGAAGCCCAGGATGTACATTTCATTTTATTTGGGTGTACCTGAATACTAAATTGTTTATTCAACCCTTTGGGTTTGTGATGTCTGTATCCGATCACTCAACTTTATGAGTTAATTGAAGTTGTGAAAGCCAATAATCAAAGTATTAAACATCTTGAACTGAGACTGAAAGGTTTTTCTCTAAAATATATAGTTGGAAATTAAAAATAAATATCAAATGCAGTGATATACAGTAAAAACATTGCAGATATTTGAGATAGAATTTCATTCACCATGTATTCTCTGTCACAAATGAAATCATACTGATTGAAATGTAATCAGAACTATTTTTCACTTGATTGAAGTTATATATGTATAACAAAAACATAAATTCATTTAGTATTGTTTGTTTGAATCTTCCCATCGATGTGTTAGGACTGCAACTGGTCAGTCTCTAATTGGCATATGTGTATACTGTGCGTATAGCCTCGATATAGCCTAAATTCACAAGCATTGTAAGCAAAGATGGATAGTGATTAGCAGTGGAATCCAGGACGCGCGTTTCGTCCTATCAGGACTCAATGGCCGAGTTAATAACGTGATGGTACTGGGTTCGAGTCCCAGAATAAACATCAACTCTGAGATGCAAGTACATCCAGCTGATGAGTCCCAAATAGGACGAAACGCGCATCCTGGATTCCACTGCTAGCCACTATCCATTTTTGCTTACAAAAACATAAATATTATATCTTTTGGATAATAATTGTAACTATTATCAGGCTTGTCAAGACATTTATTTTGTTTCCAAAATATTAAATAATCAGTTTGAGTATCATGTCAATAAAGAACTTCTTGAATGGGAAGTATCTAAACTGTATGATTACATAACCGAAGACTTTTTAAAAAATCTCTAATGATTTTTTTCATATATTAAGTGGTTGGAGGTAGTCAGCGAATAACCTTGAACCTTGCTTTCGTGCTAATTGTTTGTTGTCAGCTAACCGTACCAGAAAGCTTGATGAAGGTGATGGTCCCTGTATGATCCAAACATGGGTCAGCTAGCTTCACAATCTGGGACGTTTCCACTGAGCTATTCAGGCGGTGACTGATTTTTATGTAATCATAGGTGCTGAACGAGTTCTGCAGATCAAGTTACGGTGTTGGTGCCACAGTTATCGTAAAACGACTAACTATTGTTAATCACCTCGTTTAATATTACATCTGCACTCAATCGTCTGATGATTTATAGTCCAAACTTAGTCATCAAATTTGGTAAGCAGAGATGAGTAGTGGCTAGCAGTGGAATCCAGGATGCGCGTTTCGTCCTATTTGGGACTCGTCAGCTGGATGTACCTGCATCTCAGAGTTGATATTCATTCTGTGTCTCGAACCCAGTACCGTTCGCTTCAAATGCCATCACGTTGTCGACTTTGCTACTGGGTCCTGATAGCCACTTGCTTGTGCAATAAGGTGAAGTTTATGCTCAGTTAGTATTGTTTGTTTGAATCCTCCCATTGATGTTTAGAACTGCAACTGGTCAGTATCTAATTGGTATATGTGCATACTGTGCGTATTGCCTTGATATCGCCTTAATTCACATGCATGGTAAGCAGGGATGGTTAGTGGCTAACAGTTATCAAATATTGTAAATGCAGTTATTTATCCATGACAAGGTGTCATAATCCGCAAAACGCCTTTTAAGTCAATAAGCACCAGAAAGAAGTTTTTATCACAATTTCTTACTCTTGAAATTGTGCACATTTTCCAGCATTATACATAGCAGTTTTTGGTCGTTTCCTAGTTAATGAACCGCCTAACGAAATAAAGATCACTATAAAAGTCATACAGATTGCTATAACGATGCAACTGACGGAATCACTTGCAGAAGTGTGTAAATCGGCCGGGTTGATAATGTATTTACCGAACTGGCTCTGAAAATTCAACTGAACAGAGCTCAAAAGACAGAATCATTGCAACATTTAGTGTGTAACTATATTTTCTATGACTAAGTGTATTGAATGCCGTATTCAATGAATTGAAACGTGCCATTAGTTCCATAGTCGATTATCGATTATAAACTATCTTATGATTTGTTACTGTAAAAACTCATTGCTAACATATAACATATCTAATGATATTACAAAAACTCGTATTTAACATAAAGTGACGTCTTGTTCATTGGCTATTTAAATGGGTATTTTAGGATTTGGCTAGAGTTTGACGCAGCATTTGTCGCATACAATCATGTTTAGACTATCTTTAAAACTCTAGGAGCAGTGGATAGGTGTTTTGTCCTAGTATTGGACTCGTCAGCAGTTCGAAGCGTGGTGAACGCGAACAAAATCGAGGACAACCAAGTGTATTTGGCCACAAAATTACAGAGTTTCTTAGTGAAATCTGAGAACCATACAGTAAATGCTTCATCTACAAAATGTTAATCAATCATCTCGAACTTCATCGTTTCTTCATTTTCATACCAATCACTCTCTGTTCTCGTTCTCTTCTCTTCGATCTTCATAACCTTCTGCCACCATCGACTGGCGATACTTATTACTTATATCTGTCAACATAAGTATTACACACTAAAACCTATGAACTGACTAGAGATCGAGCCCAGGCAATTCAGGGCTTAGGTCACTAAGCACTTCGAATTATTCGTGAAGTTCCACTGAGAAGTCGTGGTTTTTGGAGTTGTTGTGAGTGAAACTGCTTTCATCGATGGCACTGGATCATAGTCATACTACATTATAAATCGACTAAGGTTGGAATTGTGAAACTGGAGACCGGTTCAGTGGTTAAAATGAGTCAGTATTTTCTTCTATACCAGGAGTACTTTAATTTGACTCCTCGTTTTGTTGTGGGTGTATACCACTAAAAAGTTCCATTCTAGAACGAAACAACTATACATAGCTTCCTGGTCCTTAATAGTATCCGAACTGATGTTGCCCATCAAATGATCACTTATTAGTTCAATGATTCTCATATTCAGATATCAGTGATGATAAACTTACACAACAAGTTATTCATAAATAATAAAATAACCCTTACTGCACATAAATATTATTGAGCTTTAAAGTTGATCACTTTTATTTATATAATTGTGGTCCTTTCTGCGTTTCACTTTGATAAGTAAATTGTTTGAATTTCTTTGATGACTTAACCGCTGTGACTTTCAACAGTCGAATCTATTTTTATATGCATAACGTAAATCACTCATTGTCTCAGCTTAGCCATTTTATTACAAACTATAAAAAGAAAAAAGATAGATTGTGACAAACATTAAAAATTAATGTTGGATTCAAGTCTTAGGGTGAACAGCATCAACAGTGGGATGTTGATACATTCAGTTGACTAGTCTAAGATAGAACAAAACACACATCATGGATTTCACTACTAACTACAATCCATCTAAACACACTTGTTCATATGTATGCTTCATTCGACTTTATTAAATTTATAATATGATTCAATTGTATAGTGTTTATTTTCATAATAATATACATTTAGATCATTGATTACATAATTCTCATAGTTTAAAGCGTGAGTCAATTGAAGCTAAACCACCATGGAAAACCTCGAAGCACTGGACGGCCGTTTCGTCCTACTGTGGGACTTCTCAGCAGTGCGCATCCACTGTCCTGCCTCGCGAGATTCGAACCCAGGACCTACCAGTCTCGCGCCAGAGCACTTGACCGATAAACCACTGAACTAGCATCCGATGATGTTAATGTCTAACTTCAACCAATGCAATCTCGCGAGGCGAGATCATGGATGCACACTTCTGAGGAGTCCCACAATAGGACGAAACGGCCGTCCAGTGCTTCCATGTTTTCCATGGTTGTCTAGCTTCAATTGACTAACGCTTTCAACTATGAGAATACTAAATCTCCACAAAAAACCCCCTTCTGATTACATAATTCCCATTTACTTTTGTTATTACAGTTATCAGGGTGTCGAATTTATTGGGATAAAATTTTAATTATTTCAATCATGGTACCTATTTTAGCGTATCATTTGTTTTAACTACATAATTGAATAGTAACCGAAGAAACACTTTGTATATATCTTCCTTCTTTTTTCCAAAGGTAAACTATCTTAACTTAATTTTTATATAAAATTCAGGTTATTTTGTATATATAAAAACTACGTAGATTATATGAATAAATTGTAATACGAAGTGTATACAGTTTTGGTAAAGCTTTTAGAATAATGTTGTGTATTGCACTGACTACTTACTTACGCCTGCTACCCCCCAATGGAGCATAGGCCGCGGACCAGCATTCTCCAACCCACTCTGTCCTTGGTCTTCCTTTCTAGTTCTATCCAACTTTTGTTCAATCTTCTCATGCCTGTTTCCACTTGTCGGCGTGATGTGTTCTTTGGTCTTCCTCTTTTCCTTTGGCCTTCAGGATACCATGTGAGATTTTGTCTTGTGACGCAGTTGGGTCACTATTGCATTGATAATTATAGACTATCTTATTATCTTTATCCATTATTTGAAGGCCTTAGTTAAAATGGTTTAAATTAGGTAGAAATGGGTTAAATACATTTATTCCCAATTTTCTAGATCTCATGTGTGGATATTAGTTACTCAGGTTCATTTTTTTACAACTACGTCCTTATTGTTTAATCTTTTTCTCTTAACTGTTATTGATATTACTGTTACTTCGACTTATTTATTATCCATGTTGTCGATGTAGTATTATAACTCTGACCGTCTCACATCTGTACTAGATTCTGAATTGATTGTGTCTGAATGATTAGTATTTTTTTAAATCCTAACATTAATGAAGTAACCATCATGAACATTTATCTAAGCCACTTACAAAGACTTGTTCTGCATGGTAATATCTTATTGGTGAGACAATCAAACAGTAAGACGGGTGATTCGCCTAAATCTCTATTCAATAGAATGTATACAAATATGATTTATACAGTCTCGTTTAAGTCATACTGTAGTGAATAAAACACTGGTTGGGACAATCGAATGTATTTATACACAAATTACAGACTATCTCACTAAATTCTGATAACCATACAATGAACAGTTAATTTGCAAAATAACCATCAACTGTGTCAATCTTTACTGTTTCTTCTGTAAATATCAGTTCATCTTCTCTAATCTCATTGTTTGTGCATTTTCCTACCAATTGCGTTTCATTCCTGTTCTTTCCTTATCGATCTTCTGCCAAAATACATTCTATGTCTAAACATCACCATATACTACTTTTATGGATATAATTAGACCACACCACAATACAAGTTGCCATGAAGAAGCGGATTTTTGCATATTGAACATGTTTCGAATTGTTACTATGAACGAAAAAAGTGCTAATCGATACTTTGTACATAGTGGTAGGAAGTGACTAAGTGATATTTACTTACAAGACTAAGTTATTGATTCAATCTTCTGAATAAATTGATCTCAAAGAGAAAATGTTCTGTTTAGCCGAATAGATTTTTCCTTTAGTGAAATAATATGCTTATATACAAATTATGAAGCATAAAAGTAAGCATGATTAGGTGTGACTTCTCTGTTCATTGATGAAATGAAGACTTAGGTATCAAGTTTAATGCTTTTGGATATCATTCAAATGTACTTCATTATTTTGGATAACGTTTAACGTTGTAATTTGAACCAAAAAATAATAATATAAATTGATATTGTTTACAGACAGCTGGTTTAGGTGTTTCCGAAACAAGCTGTTCAGCATACGATTCAGTAATCATTCTTGTAGTTGATTATTACACTTGCATCGTTACGATATTGATAAGTTGATTGGATACTACATGTTATCAGTCTTAGAGTCGGACTTCTCAACAGTACGTATCCATGATCCCGCACTCAGGAATAGAATTCAAATTATTATATACAATCGGTTATTAGTTAGCTATTATTGGGAGGTATAAAGTAAATCTTAATATATTGGTGATTGTAATAAAATCTTATAAACTAGGAAATACAACTGATTCTACACTTCTTTGACTGAATTCGACGTCATCATTTTCGTTCACTATCAGGCAACATAGGAATTTAATCATTGGGTGTTGTATTTTAGAAGAGTAGTGATATTCCATCATATATTTTGATTTATAACTCTAGTTTATTTTCGTATAGATGTTTTGATATAGTCACTGATGATATAAGTGTTCCGTTGGAACTACTATATTTTAAAAATAAGAACAAGTTTTCGCTAATACATTCAGTCTAAACAGTTTCAAGCAATTATAAATATGCGAAAAAAACATCTAAAGTTTTATTTTCTGTTAACCCATGATCACTAAAAAGAGATCTTGTCAACTCGATCTGACTTCAAAATGAAAGTGTTTAACGTTATTTTGTGATAAAAGTCACCAGAATACTTATTGACAACCTTGTTCACGTAATGGTATATCGAAATTCTACTAAAAAGATTTATTGACAGTATATATGATAGATGGTATGTGACTAGTAGTGAAATCCAGAATTCTCATTTCATACTATTTGAGACTCGTCTGTTTGATACACTTGCATCTGAGAGATGATGTTAACTCATCGTTTATCGAGCTCCAAATAGGATGAAACGCGCGCTCTGGATTTCACTGCTAGCTATATTCCATCTACTTTATATAAACTAGTATTATAATAGGTAATTTAACGTAATTCGCACACGTTGCATGATGGGATTTCAGTCAAAATATCAACAATGAGATAGTCCGAATCATTTCAAATTGAATCATTAATAGTGTAGCACGTTATATTTTGACGTTCACTTTGGAGCAGGAGCGACCTGAAACAGCAACACAACAGTCAGGACAGACAAGTGCCTCTGAAGTGAGAACACGGTGTGCTGGCACATTAGATATATTTGAAATTGAAAAACGCGGTTCCAGTACAAAAAGGGAAAGTTATTACAAAATAGTTTTACTCGTTATTCTGCAGGTTCAGATCGCGTAGGGCTTGTTCTTCTTCCAGTGCATTTACTCTTTGTTGCCGTGCAATGAGAAATACAAACTCACATTATTAATTTTGCATGTAATGATTTTCACTACCGTTACACTACTCCCTCTCTCCACGAGGCACTGTCCTCAGTGCCTGGTTGCGGGCATGGGTATGCTATTCCTCCTTCTGGTGGCGCCTCACAATGGCTGGTAGCAGTCAAGGGATTGACAAACGGAGTATCTAAGTGCACCGTTGTTCTATCTGGCTTCAATTGGTTGTAGTGTGCTGCCATAACGTCGTCTTGAGGCCTCTGGATTTTACGTAGGACGAATGTTGTGGGGAACCGAATAAATACGATTTCATAAGGCCCTTTCCACGGTTGATGAAACTTACCGCATGTTCCTGGTGGGGCCATAGGGCGATGCAGCTAAACATGACCTCCAGGTGTATATACAGGCCCGTTCGCTTGTCGATCGTACACATTCTTTTGGTGTTTTCTGGCATTTTGTAGGTTGGCTTTAACTAGACGATATGCGTCGGCTAGACGGCTACGAAGGTTATAGCCGTATGGTACATGGTCCTGAGCTTCACCAGGCAACAACGGCATTTGGATCTCAACAGGCAGGCGTAATTCATGTCCAAAGAGTAAACTAGCAGGTGAAAATCCCGGGGAACCATGAACTGATGCGCGTTAAGCTAACTGGCATTGGGGTATTGCATCATCACAGCATCCCGTCGACGCATTATTGATAAACGACTGTAGGAGGGTTTTAATGGTTCGGTTTGTTCTTTCTACTAAGCCGTTACCTTCAGGGTGGTATGCAGTAGTATGTGTTTTGCGGATTCCCAATAATCGGCATACCTGGGCGACGAGATGGCTTTCAAAAGCTGTACCTTGGTCAGAATGGAATGAGAATGTAGCGCCAGAACGGGAGACCCAATGGTCAATGAAAGCTCGAGCGACCATGACGGCATCTTGTTGTGGTATAGGGACGGCTTCACATCATTTTCTAAAACAGTCCACCATCACCAGTATATAACGGTTTCCGTTCTTTGATGTTGTAAGTGGCCCCATGATATCGATACCAACTCGTTGATGTGGACCTTCTGTCGTCATTGAGACTAACGGTGCACGGGATCTTTGCTGAGGTGACTTGATGGCATGGCACGTGCTATGATTTCTGCAGAATTCAGTCACGTCTTCATGGATGGATGGCCACCAAAACCTCTGGTAAATCGCATGTTCGGTCTTCCGTTTCCCCGAGTTCTCGATGCACCTGCTCCATTATATTTTGAACTCACACACGTGGTACTATCAACAGTGGCTGTATCCAGTAGAATAGTAGTCTATAGGCCTTGTAAACTACCAGCTATGGTTAAAGGATACACTGATTTAGAATAATATGAAGACAAATGGGAAAAACTAGTCTCACCTTGCTTCCAAAACTTATTGTGCCCGCATTTACGTGCTCTACGACCAAAGCGTTGGCAATAAAAACACTCCGTCTTCCGATTATGTTTACTAGTTCGTAACGGCTGTCTATCGGGGCACCAGTTGCGAAGGGTCGGACTGATGTGGCACTCCAGGCTGTTCGATAACATTCGCTGACAAATGGGGTGTATTTAAAGCGTTTGATAGCTTATCCGCGGCAACGAACCGAAGGATTGTGGTTTTTAGGTCCTAAATACTTTTCCATGGCATGTATAGAAGGTGCTGTAGTAATGCACCTGGGAAGAGCCCCTCCGTAAATTGTGCACGTAATAATTCTTCCTGAACAGAGACGTCTAACCTGGGAAAGGCTAATATTGCGGCTCGCTGAAGAGGATGTAAGTATTCGATGGGCTCCTCACTCATTTTCCGGTGACGCGATAGAAACTGCCTGGTCCCCAATTGGGCGTCTACTGTTACCGAAAAACATTCGTCAAGAATCTTCCAGATTTGAGCAGCCGAGTTGCCTGCAGTGAAACCATTGGCTATCGTCCTTTTTGCTGCTTCATTATCTAAGCACGATAGGAGGTAGTCGAAATGTTCTGAAGAGACTCCCAGTAGTGGTTGTTGGCGGATGATTGCACCGGTTGCTGGCTCGCTTGTAATGACCGGTGGTTTGTAATAGTTTTCATCGCGTTTTAACAAAGTCACCTCCATCACCACTTGTAGCACGTTATATTTTGACGTTCACTTTGGAGCAGGAGCGACCTGAAACAGCAACACAACAGTCAGGACAGACAAGTGCCTCTGAAGTGAGAACACGGTGTGCTGGCACATTAGATATATTTGAAATTGAAAAACGCGGTTCCAGTACAAAAAGGGAAAGTTATTACAAAATAGTTTTACTCGTTATTCTGCAGGTTCAGATCGCGTAGGGCTTGTTCTTCTTCCAGTGCATTTACTCTTTGTTGCCGTGCAATGAGAAATACAAACTCACATTATTAATGTTGCATGTAAAGAGACTAAAGTAACACCACACCATTTAAGTCATGCAGGTAATATTTTGAATATTTTCAACGGATCAATATGCAAATAAAACCAAAAATTCATTCTTGTCATGTCTCAGTAAAATGTCTGGGGATACATGAAGTAAAGTTTCTACAAGTCGGATACAAAAATGTGCCTAATAATTTTAGAACTTAAGCCTCCTGTAGAGTTTTGTATAGCAAAAGATTTAGATAATAACAGTGATATTTTATGAAGATTTCCTAAGTGAAATTACCAGAATGAATCGCCTCCTTGTTTATAGAAGGCACCTTCTTTAAAGACTTTGTTGTCACACTACGAAATCGTACATATCTTGTTAATGTGACTGCAAAACCAGCGCTCGAAATGTCGTCCTTACCATTATGGACAAGGAGAATCTACTACTTTTAGGGGATTAGTAATAGCCTTTGATTTTCTATGAAGATTCATCAGAAGAATTGAAGTGTCATCTCTCTGTATAAATGAGAATGCAATAGACACTACTACAAGTGCTTAGGTTTACCAATCAATGCTGGATAAATGATGTCTTTCGTCTATTTTTCTTGGTTGTTCAAGAATTATCACTTGAATTCCTGATATCTATTGTTCTCTTTTGCTGTCGTGTTTTTTGCCTCTTGTTACCATAGTTCAAATGGATCGAAATGTCAAATTCAGTGATAAATCTAATAAATAACAATGATTGGACTGTGAATTTAAGAACATTCGTTTGTTCATTTTATCGGATTGTCATATTCTTGAATAATTTTACGACCCATTACACTCATTATAAACCCTTGATCTAAGTATCCTTTATGTTAATAAAAGCTAAAATCTAAGGCTTTTGGCAGCTATTATTTAATTGTCATCTGTCGAGCGCTCTAAAACACGTTTTAGATCTGTAAAATCACGATAAAGTTATCAGAATATTTTCCCTGTTGTATTCACAACTAATTTGGGAATATTTGGACTACAATCAGAAATCAAATTTCTTGATAAGTGAAACCAAATGCGTCTGGCTGTGCGATCACATTAATTAGTTACAATGATGTGATGCCAACCACTTCTAGCTCAGTTACTTAGATCTGTACTCAGTCCTGTGATGAAAAGTGGTAAAATATAGAGGGTCAACACTTTTACCATGAATAATGGACGATAAAGGTTAGTTTTATTATCTACGAGTCCATGAAGAGTCAGAAACTGAATTTAGGAGCTGACGTTGCAGCGGTGATTACGGGATGTAACCATAGTCCTACCGTATACATTTTGGCAGATAGAAATCCAAAATTTTAAGACTTGTGTTTGGATTAGCTGAATGCTTTGGTCACACAAAAATCGTTGGTTGAGAGACGACAGACTATGCATGAAGTTGGAGTGATTTGAGAAATTTCATAACAGCATTATATTTCGAGGTGAAAAATGTGGATTAGAAGCTACGGTTATATTAAATTCCGACGGGTGCTACCGCGAATCTCATTAGTCCGTCCATGAATTATGGTATCAACAATTTTTTCACCTGAATTCGACTCTCAATAATTTTCGTTATGACGAGAGGGATATGGTAAATGTCAGACCTGGATTATTTCGTTTTATCATCTGGTCTGGTTCTTTGGCCTAATCACTGGGTAACTTGATTCTATCGGTAAATATATCCTAAAAACAATTAGTTTCGGAAGTTCTCAACATTGATGTTGACCTCATTATTTTTTCTGGACACGCTTCAACTGAAGGCGCTCGGTCACACATTCTTGCCAGATCATGAGCAGATGCGCGAGATAATTGGAAGTATTGTAATCGTTTTACTAACTAGGAATTCACGAAGTCGTGCGATTCACAGTAAGGAGAACTAGATGACCAGAAACAGAAGTACTGTATTCGGAATTCGAAGTCAGCGAGCATTCAAGTACAAGAGGAACATTAGTTCGTACAAATGCCACGTCCACCACAGCTTAAATGAAAATCCAAATTTGTTCAATCCATCGTGTTTCTACTTAGGTTCATCGTTTTTCTGTTCGACATGTATTGGATGTGAACAGTGTATGATAACTAATTAAAGTAGCGGAATTTTTTGCGTCCTTGCGAGTCATTTTGTGAAGTTTTGCTCCCTTATGGTGTCCAAAATTAGTACACTTCACACTATTTAGTTGTAGTTCTTCGAGATATGCGTAGGGAAGTGAAGTAGGCGTGTCTGATATTGCCAAAGTTCTCAGTAAGCTGTAGACACCTTTTTCGATGAGTGCAAAGAAATAAGTCAAAATTTTGTCATTCTTAACATCGTCCCAGATTTCAAACTTTTCTATGTAATCTTTGAAAGCCTCAGGATATGAATGTTTATCCAGCTGTTCAATCATAGGCTACGATGCGACGACAATATGATGATTATATATTTATATATTATATTTGGCTTTCGAACTCGGTGGGAGTCAACTACAAAATAATCATCAGTTCGTAGAAATACCTTAGTATGCCCTGTTACACATCCCTTGCAGCTACTGGCCAGCTTAGACCGAACGCTTCTCCGCAAATATTTTTTCAAATTCATTCACATTTGTCTTCTGCATTGACTGGTGGGGTATTCTTCGATTATAAAGGCGTTATGGAGAAAAGTGTCTTGAAATAATGAATATTTGTGACATCTTCCAGACTATTATGTTTATATATTCGCTTTATAATAAGTTTTGATGGACTCATTAACTTCTTCCGTACGTTTTCTTATTCTTAATCAATTCTCAGGCTTAGAGTCAATCTTTGGCTCGTTCATGTTGAACTGTTCCTCTCCATTTTCTGGCGTGAGTTAGTTGGATACCCCTGTACATAAACTATATCTGCTTGAAATATTATATTGTAGTATCAGTTTATATGTTAAGCGCATATACTTTATTCTAGTTGCTGGCCAAGCCAATTCGCCTATCCGTTATGAGTCATATTTTGATTATTCGGATCATAACGGAATATGTCGTCGGCGTAAATCTGATCCTGTCTATACTCGTATATAATAAATGACTTTATTCCGCGTTGGTGAATAACGGAGTTAAATAAGTCAAATACGAGAATGGATTTAGAATACATATAATTTCTACACTCATTGGTCTGGCCAGGGAATCAGAGTGATGAGGCGAATAGATGAGAGCGGAACGAAGCAAAGATCATGCATGTTGGAGATGGCTGGGAAGCCAACTCGAGAGCGAGGCGAAAGATGATGCGTATTGGAGATGGCTGGGAAGCCAACTCGATATCAGCAAGCATTACTCAATATTTATAATCAGGCAAAAGTGAATGACAGACATATGATGAATAAGATACGAAGTGTACACATATATGCTCATATAAAAGTATAGTCAAGGTTAATAAGCGAATAATTAACAAGGTCAAAATATGACTCATAATGGATAGGCGAATTGGCTTGGCCAGCAACTAGAATAAAGTATATGGGCTTAACATATAAACTGATACTACAATATTTGCTAAGGCTGACTACAGACTTCTGGACTCGTAAGCAGGGCAGAAAGAGAAGCTAGCCGTTCATTGGTAAGTATTTAGAGCTCAAATCAAGGTTACTAGTGCTGGTTGAACGTGAAATTAACCAATTCAGAAATATAGAGTTGTTGGAATCGGATATCTGACTGATTGTTTTGTAAGAGGTCACATTAAGTACCCTTAACTTTAGCTGTTCACGTTCAGCCCAAAGGTACTTTGTTTAGTTGTGGAGCTTTCGGATATGAATGAGTCAGGAGAGCTGGGGAGGAGAATAAAATAAAATTAGTTGACGACGAAGTAAGCCCAAACAGTGTACTTACAATTTTAAGGTAGTGCAATGAACAACAGTGATAACACAGATTAATCGACATTAGAAGTGGAAAGAATGAATTTTTTGAACCGCTATATATTCACTACAATATCCACCAGGCACTGGTGTAAATACATGTGGTTTTCTGGAAGTTGTATCCATAGCTTAGTCTTAATCAACTATTTTATGAGAAGCTTTTAAACGTTTGATGATGTTCGTTATTCGTTTCATTGGATTTCTATTCCTAATACATTATAAGTTGCAAAAATGTAGCTCACTAGATTACAGTGGCAAGGATGTTAGGTTCAAATTATTGAAATCTAGGCTTGTTGAGATATGCATATCTAATAAAACAAGATGAATTTCTCAGCTAAATAACGATTTTACGAACGCGTTAGACTACAAATATCATTCGCCACAAGCAAATACTTAACATAAGTCGCCGAGATTCTAATAGTAATAAGGTTACCTAGAGTCCACATATAGAACAGCTGACTCTAAGGCAAGAGAGAATCCAAAGGTTCAAGTTCAGAGAGATAAATACATCATTGGCAAAAGCATTAAATCAAGTATGTAGTAATTCACTTAAACGAAGCAAATTTCACAACAGAGTTGCTTTAATTTGCGTGGTTCAAACTTACTTTACTGAACTAAAAGCAGATTTGTCAACTACAGTTGCACCGAAATAGGAAACTCAAACTCATAATTTATATGGAGATGCCTAAACCGAAAATGAGTTCATCCAAGTGAAATCAACGGAAGGCCACTCTGTTGTGACATTACGGTTGACATTACTGATGGGAAGGTCTTTCCCGATGACTTCAAAACGTATCACGTTTTTATTCGGCCTAATAAGTACCTTCACGACAGTAAGAAAATACACTTTGCGTCAAACAATCAACAAAATTACTAAGCAGAGATCCAGTTGGATTCAACAACTTTCTTGCAGACGCTGCATAACTCCACATCCTTGAGAAATCGCAATGACAGATTCAAACGCAATTAACTTGAATAAAATACAGTTTACAAAAAAATAATGAATTATTTTATTCTACTGAACAACTGAAAACCTTATAGGAGGATTTTTGTTTAACTGTGCTACAGAACGTTTATTGTCATAGATGTTTATGTCGTAGGTTGAAAATGACTTGAATCATTAATCGAGAATTTAATGCAGATTATATTTAATTTCAAATGTCAGATTCATTTACTTCACCATATTATTGCTGTTTTGAGGTAACTTCCTCAGTAACTTGTGGTATGTCCGATGTGCTTACTGAATAATCGGCATAGATTTGGTTCTTTCTCTTGTACAGGATTTCTCACTGACACTTTTTTCTCGCTTCCTAAGCTTGGTTTGTACTTCAGATTCCACATATTAGTATTCAACTCGTCGTTTATCCGCCAAACCAATATCAGTCAACTGATCGATCTAATTATTACAATTAACTCCTTGAAATGGCAGAACTTAGTTACTGTATGATGAGATCAGCAAATCAGGCGAGAGAATCAGTAAGGTCTTTTTGTACTGTTAATGAAAACAAAGGAAGAGCAACGGTCCACAGCTAGGAAGAAAAATTTGTTGATATTAGTGATGCATTATTTAAGTGAAGAAGGGTAACTTTCTAGTTTAATTATATTTTCAAAGGTATGTTGAATCAGCGATGTCTCTCTCGAAAGAAACAAATTTAGACTTCAGAAAGTATGAAGTGTGCGATAATGTAGATTTAGAAACAGTTTTGTTAGAATATGAAAGTTATTACTACATAAAATTTCAGAAATATCCTAGAATCACCAAAAAGTTGTCAGGTTTCTTACATTGCTTATATAATCAATATCATTTCAGATAAGCTCTTTCAGTGTGACAAAAAGCGACATGTAAGCAGTTCAATAAAAACAAAGTACGTTCTTAGTTTGCTCTACATTAGTTTATGTAGACGATCCTCACTTCCTCGGCTTTTTAACCGAGGGAATTCTATCCATGACTTTGAACAGAATTATTCATCAATTATTCTGAATTCTGAAGAAAGTTCTGGCGTAACCAAGGTGAGGGGGTAAATAGTTTTTTATCTTTTGGCTTTTAATACTTTTATTGATGCAATCTTTTATATGAAAACACTAAACAAATCTACCTGTCCTAACGTTTGTTTATTACACTTTCTTGAGGCATAAATATAAACTCCTTCTGTAACTGATTCAAACGTCTTGTCACTTTTTTACATGCACATTCTCGCACAAGTTTATTTAATACTCCTTGTTTTAGTTACATTGTAATTTTCGTGTTGATCAATAATTAAGAACAGTTGCTCAAACATGAGACAGTCTATCCTGCTGATATTCTTCCATATTCAGACATTATTCTGCTTCATATGTTCGGGAAATATATCAAGCTTAGCCGTTGTGAGGAATCCCCATTCAATGGATCACACTACTTCTTATCATGTCAGTATTGTAATGTTTGGTGATCTAGTCAGTAAGATCCAAACAAAAACAAAATTAGTGTTAGGTATGTAGAAGAAAAGGCATGCTGAAAGATGTGTGGACCAATAATGTAAATGATCTGTGTCAAATGATTAGTGGCCTACTCGAGTTAGACGGCAATCGTGTGACCAACCAGCTAACGTTACACCTCGAGGTCATTACATAACATGGGTTGTTCTTTTGCCGTATTCAAATAATATGGCTACTTTGATGTCCGCACATCACAGATGACGTTATTACAGAAATATATTGGTATGAGTAGGTACAAGGAACAGAGTACAACCACCGCTGCACGGGATAGTCCATGACGTGCGATTAACTGATGCAGATTGGACGTTGTTAACCTTGACGAGGGTCGGCAAACTGTTTGATATTCAGTGATCGGATTGACAGATGATTTGACTAGTGTCCGGTAACATTTCACAGGATCTACAGATGCTTTTAAAGTAAACATTGTGCCCCAACAACTCAAAATTTTCAGTAGTTTACTTTTCTAGGTAGAAAATGTCCGGATACTATAAGTATTTCCCGAAGGTAGAAACCATATTATTAATGTGTATTTCACGCATTAGTTTTATTTTACATCTTTAAAGTTATATATTACTTTTTTTCTACATAAACATTTGTCTGTACAGAATAGAGCTTGTAATGGACTAACTGTACAAGGAAGACAAGATCCCCTTATACAAACTTCAGGGCGCATAGTAAAGAGTAACATTCCACCAAATGTTTCAAATGGTTCTTCTATCACACCTTCAAACCATCTGGATTCAGCTCAAAACTCTTTTCTATCCTCTTCAACACGACAGAATTTTCCGCGTCAAATTACTGACTACAGAGCAATCATTAATCAGGAAACCCGCTTGCCTTTAGAAGAAAACCAACTTTCGGAAGATCCTCAAGTATGCATTCAGACTATAATCAAATACATAATAGTGACATTTAGAGACGACGTGTCATATGTTGTCATTTGATAGATGTCATCTAAGCTTTAACCATTTTCGAGGTTTGATATTTTAACCTTGTCAAAATAGGTCATCTTATTTGAAGCTCATGTCTGAATAAAAACGTCCATTAGACACAGTTCTTGCGTTTAAATGATGCATACATTTTTCAAACACTCAAGATGTATAACATACTCGTGCAATCGAAAATAATACCATTAAAATATATGAGCTGTCTTGGAGCCTTTAAAACAGAAAGTCATTATCTACTACGGTATTTTATTAAAAAGTCAGGCACTTGAGTATTTAACGCTAGCTGCCTTTTGCACATTTTTTAGATGATAAGATGTCCATCAAATGCTTCTAAACAAAATCTTTCGAAAGGAAGTTGACATAACACGGAATTCTCATAGAATAACCACTGATTGCTTATATTCGGTTAGAAAGTGACAGAATATAATTTATTTTGCTCAATCTCTCCACAGCTAGGGGTACCCTTATTTATTAGACGGACATTATTTTGTCATTTGGTCTCATAAGCTACGTTTTGTATATAAGCCAGGAGCGTATCATCTAAATTCAATGACCCATCGTTTGTTAGTGTGATCACTTTACCATTTATAAATGCAATAGCATTCATGCTAAAAAAATTAACGAAAACAAGAAGCAATTTTATTCCTTTGTTTATAAAGTGTAATCAAGTCAGCTCTACGTCGTAAGATAGAATTCTTACTGAAAAACAGAATTAAAAGGACCTTTGAAAGTATTGTTAATAATGAGTGTTATTTAATGAAACATAAACTGTAATTTTTATCCTATAGGCATGGATAATATTGGCAGTTTTCAACTTCCATCACATATTAAGGCAATCTTAAGCAAACTGTATCATACGTGGCCATATCAGTTGTAAAATAATGTTTAATGGACTCAATTAAACACTGCTGGATAACATTGTTACTCACTAGTGAAAACTAAACGAAAAAACATACTGTTTTGTTCGTTTTACAATGCTGTTCGAAAAATAAATACAATATTTCATATTCCATATCCAACTACGATTTTAAATGTTGTGGTGCACCTTTAGAACGTAGAAAAACATTCAAGATGTTGTAATTCGTATACGTTGGTTTTTTGGATCTTCTCCTTAATGTTTAAGACTGAAATCGATCAACATCTTTTGAACTATGTGCATCTTGCGCGGATCGCCTCAATACTGTCAGTAGGTCACTAGAATTTTAATCAGATATGGATTATAGCTAGCAGCGGAGTTCAGGAGGCGCGTTTCATCCTACTTGGGACTCATTAGCGGGACGTGATTACCTTTCATAGTTGATGTTCACTTCGGGACTCGATCCCATAACATTTCGCTTTAAATGCCGTCACATTATTCGCTTAGCTACTGAATCCAGATAGCCATTGACTCGACCATTGGGGTGAATTTCAGTTTTTAAAATCATTCCACTACGAGCCATTATTGATGCATGATGCCATTATTATCCACAAATGAAAACGTTTGGGAGTAACAGTAAATATAATATCTGTGGGTAAGTCAGAGACTATCGTAACTCGTTGACTTAGTGAATAACCCTTTTAAGTGTAAAATAATAGATGATAATCATTTTGGTTATACCGTAAACATCAACACTAAAATGCAGGTGAATTAGCTCTTGAGTTCAGCAAAGGATAAGACACAAATCCTAAAATTAACTGCTACCTATTAATACACGGATAAAATATAATCAGAATAACCACTATTTTTACAAGACAAGTAATAATTTAGCCTATCCCCAAATCGAAAAGTTAATAAATTCGTGAATTTTTTGTTTTTTTGAAATAAATATTTTGCAGGAGCGTTTACTAAAGCCTCTAGGTAGTTATTTGGGCTACACAGGAGAATGGCGAAGTTTGGCTTTGACAATATCACGTGTAAGTCTCACTTTCTATCATATGTTTTTCTTAATTATATCTTATGTTTAGACTCCAAAAATTAAATAATTTTCTTAAATCGATACTTTATTCGAATTACTAAGATTTTATGGGTAACGGATAATGTTTCTTTGTTTTTTTTTCAAAGTTGAAATCATGAGTCAGTTGAAGCTAGACCACCATGGAAAACCTTGAAGCACCGAACTGCCGTTTCGTCCTATTATGGGACTCCCCAGCAGTGCGCATCCACGATCCCGCACTCGCGAGATTCGAACCCAGGACCTACCAGTCTCGAGCCAAAGCCCTTAACCGATAGATTGGTGCGCGATCGTGGATGTGCACCGTTGAGGAGTCCCACAATAGGACGGAACGGCGGTCAAGTGCTTCAAGGTTTTCCATGGTGGTCTAGCTTCGATTGACTCATGATTTAAACTTTGAAAAATACTGAAATTTCCACAAATCCCCTTCTGAATGTTTCTTTGATTTGAAAGTAATTGTGATGTTTTGAAATAGAAGATCCTGATAAGTCTTTTTGATTTGTGTGTAGGTGACGAACTGATAATATAAACATATTTATGATTAGCTAAATAATTTTGCAAATATTGTTTACTTAGTAAATGGATGAATTTTTATGTAGTGGTGTTTTCACATGACTAAGTCATATTTCCTTAGACTGCACATTTATACTACAAAATGATTATGATTGTTGAGTGATATTAGAAACAAAGTGTGATTAATTAACCAACAGGATTACTAATGTAGGTCATTTGAAACAGTTTCTGTCCATGTTTTGCAATTCAGATAATTGCCTTTCCGGAATCGCAATTACACATATAGGTTTGAAACGTATCACCGTTATCTTTAAGCGAAGATAAAGTACTAACTACTGAAAAGAAAGACTATGATTATAGTGTATCATCAGCTCCATGCCACTTCACTTGAATAATTAAAAATTCAAAGGTATGCGGTTACATGATATAAATCATTTGATTTGAAGACAGCCACATCCATGAATTGTTCACATTCAACTTCTTAACATCTTATTGCAATGCCCATATCTTTGCATTCTTTTGACTGTCATTTGTCATGTTTCTGTATATTTAACTGTTAACTGAAGTGATTTGTTTGTTTAAAACAGTAGTACACTAAGAATCCTCATGGTTTTTATCACAGTGTGTTTTAACTAACATTTTAGGATATATTCCTTCAAAATCCAAATGTTCGATGGGATGATATAATCGGTCTAAGCTCTGCTAAACGTCTTGTAAAAGAAGCAGTTGTTTACCCAATAAAGGTAAGCTCATTTGAATCAGTCATCAAGCATTTTACACTTTTCTGGCTTACCAATTAAAAAGTGCTAACTTCAACTAGAAAATTTGAACCCATCTTCATCTACGTTAGTTTGGGGAGTCTTATATCAGCGTTACTGTGAACAACATACCAACTTACTAACGTTAACCTTCGTAGAGCTTTGGTCACCAACCAGCTTTCTCCAAGAAACTCTGTCCTGGGCTCTCCTCACGAGTTTTTTTTTCGGAAGATGCTTTGATGATTGTTGATCCATGAGATTCCCATCATATGAGTGCTTTATGTGCTTCTTTGAATAGCATCGCAGCAACTACCTAAGTGTGCATAGCGTCTTCCTCTTCATAATTAGAGTTCAACAGTATCTCATTCGAGGCCAATCGTTTTCGTCCAGCTTGGATCCAATGAGTTTGACGGATTCTGAGCACCGTTAAGTTATATCTCCTCATTTCCGCAGCTATTTGACTGGTCGACCTCTCCTTACAAGATTTTCCAATTGCTACTCGTTCTTTTGATATCTACCCACAAATCTCAACTCAGTATATTGTTTAGTATTTCTCTTTTCTTTTGCATTCAGGATTTCAGGTTAGAGTTTTCCTGGTGTTGCAGTTTGATGATTTCCATAGTGTATGTCCTATCCACTTCCAACGTTTTTCCTAATTTCGGATTCAGCTGAGAACTGTTTTTTTCTCTTCTACTGCTGACTATTGCTGACGGTATTCGGGAAATGGACATTGAGTATCCTGTGTAGATGACTGTCCAGAAATAATTGTAAATTTTTGACCACGCTTGGAGTAGTTCTCGAAGTTTCAGCTTCGTTTACTACAACTGTCTTGACGATCGTATTGAAAATCATGACTTCAATGTTGGTTGACAGTTGTTTTGAGTTCCATATGTTCTTCAATTGTAGAAATGCTGTCCTTGTTTTGTCAATCCCCGCCTTTATGTCTACATCAGATCCTCCTTGTTCATCGATGATGCTTCCCAGGTACGTGAACGTTTCCGCTTCTTCTAGAGCTTCTCCACCAAGTGAAATTGGTTTGGTGTTCTCTGTGATACATTTGAGGTTGTTACTTTTTCTTTTGTGTGTGTTCAGACCTACTGAAGCTGAGGCTCCTGCTGCACTGACTGTATTGACCTGCATTTGTTGATATGTATGGGATAGAAGAGTTAGGTCATATGAGAAGTCCAAATCATCTTGTATGGTCAGTGAAATGTCACTGAGCTCTTCTACGTATTTCTGCTTGTCAGCTCTAAAGCTCTTCTTCACTTGCTTGTATGCTTCTGTGTATTCAGTTCTTGCCATGAATTTCTCCACTCTTGTTCGGCTGTTGTTAATTGCCATGTTCTGTGCTCACTTTCTTAAATCTTGTCCAGGGTTTCGACAGAAATCCATTCCTCATGATGACGCTTCTTACGGCCCAGAACCTCCTGATACACTAAAAGCCGTGCTTCTTTGATCCCTTTCCAATTGTTCTCGATAGTAGTTTCTTCTTCTTTCAATAGATCTTGTAAGGCTTGGAACATGTTGTTGAGATCTATCTTGAATTGGTTGAGTTTGCCAGTATGTCGAAGGAATTCTGTCTCGAACCTTTGTAATGTTAATTACTCAGTTTTTCAGTGCTCCTTTAGCTTCATTTTCATCTTGGCAACCACCAAGTAGTGATAAGAGAATATATAGGCTCCTCTATTGATTCTCATATGTTAGGAGAGGCATCTGTCTCGTGGCTTCCGAAGAATTTTGGCTTTCACCACAGGATGATATAATTGTTCTAAATGAAGATCTTTAATCTCCCATGGTAGAGTTTAAATGTTTTTTCCTGGTAAGCGTTTTTAACAAAGTTGTTTTCTATGAGATGGAGCTACTGACCCCGTGTTCAATCACCCTCTTTTATCCGTGTTTGGGACAGGAGGCGAGTTCCAGAAAGCTGGTTTCACACTATATGAGAGCCGTCATTCGATGAACGTTGAGTGAGTGTCAACTTCGGAATGTAGGTACGTCCAGGTGATGATTGGCAAATAGGACAAAACAGTTAGTCTGGATCACGTTGCTCGGCTTATTCTATTCATTCTATATTATCTCTCATATCTAATCATATCGTTTGTATAAAAAGTACTACTAATCAGAGTGTTGTACCAGATTCTTTTCCTGAGATAAATGCAAGCAAAAATAATAATATCTTATTGTGAAGGGACAATCTAAACGTATTCACCCAATAATTTAAAGCTCCTGAAGTTTGTGAGTCTTTTTTCAAGAGTAATGGCGAGGAGACTTATTCATTATATTTTTTCTAAGATGAACCCAGTGATTGTTGCGCAAGTAAATAGCATTAAGTGAACTGAAATAGTGAATAGTTAGAAAACTGATCAAATAAAATTTTACATTATAGCTGACAGATGTTTTATTTATGAAATTGAAAACGTCAATATAACACTTTGCTAGCCAATATTTACGTTTGTTGAGATTGAAGAGTTAGCTATACACTGATAATATCTATAAAGTTATAGGTTATGAATATAAGTTACTGAGAAAGAAAACTTTGCTTTTTAGTAGTGTAGTGGTTCACGTTTATCTTGAAAGCACTTTTATTCTGGCGGAGAGTACAGAGCAGTATGAGTAGGAAGATCTAGAAAAAAATTGCAGGAGATTTAGTAAGTGGACGATTCAGTAAACAGATGGAATGCATTTACAATGAACAATTATGGTGGTCGGTAATAATCAGCATTGGAGCATGCTTAAGAAAATTCGACGATGACAACAGGAAGCGATAGTGTAAGGTTTTAAGTGCGTTACATTGAAAAGAATAGTGCCAATTCTATGACATTATTAGTGTGGTGTGAAGTTCATTATTATTTGTACAGGTCGGTACTGATTTGTCATTGGAATTCAGAATTGATTAGCCATTTTTGGTATATGGGCTTCTTGACAGGATGTGTTGATATTGTTTGCAAATACAAGTTGGTTATATTTTGAACATTAACGAACAGTTCAACATAGGACTGGTTCTTCACTTTACTTTTCGGCTTGGCCGCTAAATATACTTACATTTCGATTTTGACACCAACAGTCTTTAAATGTTTACTGTCATCAGTTAACAATTTTTGTTTATTTTATCATTACAGTACCCTCAATTGTTTGCAGGAATATTATCACCCTGGAAAGGATTATTACTATATGGACCTCCAGGTAATTCACATAAACCGTGCACGATTTCAGTAACTACTAGCAACATAAAGTTACATCAAAATGTATTCTTTATATCATACAATAGAAGTCAATAATAGCTGGGTTTACATTTATTAGATATTCATACCCTATAATTTTGGTCTTTAAAAAGAAATGAAGTGCGATGGGTAGTCCTACTATCGACACCTATCCAATATCATAATATAGTCCAGGAGATGTTGAGTTACTTAGACCAGTGTATATATTGTAATTTGATCAACAGAACTTGATTAGTACTAAGAAATGAATAAACAGAAATCTATTCACTGACCAGTTGTTATTCAGTTTAAATATCTCTTGATATCATTTACGTAACGTCTCATAGTGTTCAGCTGGATGACATGGATTGAAATCAAACTAGGGACAACAGTTCCCCCAAGACTTCCGTACTTGTTGGAGAGCTACAGGTATACATGAAATGTTTCAACTTACATATATCATTGTGCAAAATACTCACAAGATAAAGAGAAAAGTTATCAGTCAAACCATTTAAATGAGAATAAAGTTTATAGCCACTTCGTTTAAATGAATAGTTATCAACGAATCACGATCAGTAAATTGTATGAACAAAAATTACGGTGCAATATACTCAGGGATTGTTTGTATATGACATTTTCTAAATATTGACGGAATCTCGTCTGCTCAATATATTATAGTTAAGATGTTTTTAAAGTGGTCGGTCAAGGGTCGATAAAAAGTTTACATCTATCTCAGATTTGAAAACTGCTTCAGCTACCTTTGATGCAGAATCATACATGAGTCTTGGTAACAGTCCAGTGAAGTTTAAAGATACCAGGCTTAAGGAAGTTACCCACCGAACACAATAGAAGATGTTTGCTCAATATCATGGAATGAATAAAATCAAACATGAACATCATTGAATGCAGGTTCAGGTGTTTAGAGGTTAGACGTATGCGTGCGAGACCAAAAGTCTTGGGTTTGACTCCCATTTGAGAAGTAGTGAGTGCTGACTATTGAAGAGTTCCATACTTGGAATAAAATCATATTCAGTACTCCTAGGTTTACGTTGGTTGTCTAAGTTAGAATGATTCGTGATTTCAATAGAACTCAACAATCTTCACAACTCCATACTGATAGCCATATATACATTTTCGGTAAAATATATCTATACATAAACATTAAGAGACTATTACATGTTATCTTTTTCTATACGTTAAACTAGGCATTGTTTTTTTTTCAATTTAGGCACAGGGAAGACTCTTCTCGCTAAAGCTGTTGCTACTGAATGCAAAACGACATTTTTTAATATTTCTGCATCGACTATTGTTAGTAAATGGAGAGGTGATTCAGAGAAATTAGTTCGTGTAAGTTTCTTCATTGATTTTATTTGTATTATAGTAGTTACATTAAAACTCCCTGTAATCTCAGGTCTCATAAAAAATTCATTTCCTATCTCCTAGTAAAAGCTAAGGTTATGATTTATTTTTAAGATACACAGTTTCACTTACTTGTTTGACTGTAAGATATAGATATTGAAAAGTAAGGGGATTCGTAATGACTGTTCAAGAAAGTTATTTTTCCTCATAACAAACAAAGTATTGAATAACTCTTTCGTCTGGACTTGAAACTAGTAAATAGTGTTGACCCTGCCAGAGAATAAGTGAGAAGTTCTTACTATCGGAGTTCAATAATATCGGGAACAAGACACTGATATCGAATGACCTTAACGGGTATTAATTTAATTATATTTGTATCTATCACCTTTGGTTCTCGTTTACTTAATTAAAGTATATATTTATGAATTATTTCGAATCACAGGTACTGTTTGAATTGGCTAGATTTCATGCTCCTTCAACTATATTCTTGGATGAGTTAGACTCCCTAATGTCACAAAGAGGTTCAATATCTGGATATAGTTCTTCCGGTGGAGGAAACTCAAATATATCACTTGGAAATGAACATGAAGGATCACGTAGAATGAAAACTGAATTGCTAATGCAAATGGATGGTCTAGCAAAATCTGATGATCTAGTCTTTTTATTGGCTGCTTCCAATCTGCCATGGTAAAGTCAAAATAAATATTATGAATATTTGATTCAAAATGTAAATGTATCACGTTAAAATGTTGCGATATTTTTCATATAAGGTTACTTTACTTGTTTTGTACTACTCATAAGTAGCATTTCAGTAATTGTATAATTTTTGAGACTTCGATTATTGGAAGAATGTTGCCTAGCTGTTGATCCTTGCTTATGGATGTACAAGTGAATAGAATATCAAGCTTACATAACATTCAATGATAATTTAAATGTACATGACGATAGAATAATCATTGGGAAAATTAGACATGGAAGTAAATATTTTAAAAGTATGTCACATAGACGAAAATTCACCTGATTAAAATAACCTGTATTTAGTATCTGAAGAAACCCTAAATAGATGCTTGCTCACTAGCGATTCATTCTGAGGGGCGATTTCATGCACTATAGTGAGAAATCATAACAAATGTAATACCACGTTGAGTGTGAGGTAGTTTATGACCAATGATGTCACACAATATCATCGGTTGATTGAAGTTGGAAACGCAAATTACTGAATCACGTTTCAGTGATCTTGAAGATCATCACTTCCTGCAAGACCTGAACCTGATCTCAGGTATGTCCGTATATACACACTTCTGAGGAGTCACGTGCTAGAACAAAATTGCTGTTCAATTTTTTCTCGATTTTCAATGACTGTTTAAGCAAAATGAATCTGTGCTACAAGCTGCAAAATGATATTTTGGAGTTACTTACTTTTTAGATATAACTGCTGATAATATTGGAGTATCAAATGAATAGTTGTTGATATTGTAGATAATTAGCCTTCCCTAATCTAGTCAATGATTTTATCTATCATTCAAATCTGTACCTTAAATGGAAAGATATATCCACGATCCCGCATCGCGAGATTCGAACCCAGGACCTGTCGGTCTCGAGCGCGAGCACTTTGCCACTAGACCACTGAGCCAACATTCAACGGTGTTAATGTCTAAATTCAACTAATCCACGAAATTGAGAGACATATCCACCATTGTTTTCAGTCAGTTACTAAATCACAACAGACCCAATGAACTCCACTGGTCACTGCTTCTCACTAGAACTCCAGGAAATATCTCTTGAAGCTAGTCACTAATGATACATACAAAGTTTCTTATGATTTTAACCCAATTCACTGTATACAATTATATTGACCTTTACAAACATTAATTAACTATATCTCATTGATCTATTTTATTAAAAGAGATATAAATTAAAGTTGTGAATTAAAACTGATTTAAATAAAACATTTTGTATTTAGCATTAATTGTGGATTAACTTTGGTAAAACAACTGGTAGAAACCAACCGGGACTGGATGGTAATTTTTCCAAGTATAAGGTTTTACCAAAGTGCAGTTCCACGATCTTGCTATAAAAGTGGATATAAGGACCTTATAGTTTAACCACGCACTTGAAGTACAATAGTTCAAATCTCTTACTTTAACTAGTTACTGAGAAGCGCCATAAAAAGACACAACACTGGTTTTAAATAGCACTTCAAATGACAACAATTCGTGGATAATACAACATATAAACCAAGCTAGTGTCCCTCAGAAAAGAAAGACGTTTCATTGCTTGTATGAACTAATATCATTCTAAATTATTCGTCACCCCTACTGTTACTTCTGCTTTTACAGGGAATTAGATCATGCAATGCTTCGTCGACTAGAAAAACGGATTCTGGTTGACTTACCAAATAAAGAGGCAAGAATACATATGTTTGAATCATTTCTCCCTCCAATTACTGGACAAGGTACACCAGGTGGATTACAATTAAAATGTTATTTAGATTATAATGAAGCTGCGGAGGTAAGTGTGGCTGTTTTCCTTCATATTTTTTTAACAATCGCAGCTTCACAAATTGATTCATCATTATACTTCAAATGGTGTAGTTGTTCACTCATCTGTTTTGTAGTTAATGTTTCTAAAAATCTCCGTACTTTTCATTATTTGATGCAGTGAACAGCATATAACATCTTTGCAGAATAATATTGATAACTGGTCATTAGATAATAGAAAACCTAGACTAGGGCTTCGTGCTTAATTAAATTATGCTTACTTTATGGATCATATGAATATGTGTATCGAATGTCACTTTGTTGTGATTCCTCAAAGTAATTGTTAGTTTAGTAACTTAGGTTTAAACTAGTTATCAGTTAATCTGAAGGCTTAGCTAATCATGACATTGATGATGGTTGAATGGCGACAAGGAATAATAGTCATCACTTACAAGAACCGAGATGATGTAGTTATATTTTATACTAGTATCAACGAGTCATGAAGTGCAAATTGGATAAAATGGCTTCACTGAGTTCTAGTCCCGTAGTGAACGCCAACTCGGATGCAGGTACATACAGCTGAAAACTATCAAGTAGACGAAACGCTTATCCACTCCATTCCACTGTCAGTCAAATTTTATCAATTCTATTGTAACTAGTATCAGTTGAGGCAATCAGTCGTCATGTTACTCTTAAGAAGTTTGTAACTGTGGTAAATTTTTATCAAAATAACTGACATAGATTGTTTACTGAACATAGGATTCACGTTTCCATTCTCATTTTCTTGAAAAAGGCAAAACCAGCACTGATATTAAATTAAAATTGAACTTTGTGTAACACTAACTTAATTCATTCGCCTGTAAATCTTGTTGACACGTATGCATTAGACAAATTGTTGAACATTTTATCAAAAGTGTACAAGTTCAGTACTATCAATAACTGTATGTTTGGAAAACTTGCTTTTTTTTCAAGACTTAATCATTATATCCAAAAGAATCGAATCGAAACTACTACTTTAATGCCTATTATTGATACAGATCAAATTGATTACTTTCGTAATCCAAAATGTTTTGTTAACTCTGTAATAAATATACATAATCTGAATGATCTGTTCATTGTTTAATTAAGGACTCAGTTAAAGGTATTGTTGCTATTGTCTAGTTACCAGTAATCACCATAACGTTTTAGTTTCTATGAATTGCATGAAGATTGTATGGCGAATTGGGTTTATCAAGATAAAGCACAATTGTCTCTACAAAATGTTTAGTCAAACAATAATCTTCTGTTAGCTAATGAATTCATTTGAGAGAAATTCGCAAAGTCCTAATGTGACTCTGTATTTAGAGTGAAAATGGTATCGTATATTGTAGTTGTTGAAGATGATGATGCTGTATCACTTACTGACTGAATTATTAGATGCCGATTCAGTGGTTTATTACTAACGTAATGAGTGTTGTAGCTAAAAGTTTCAAATTCGATTTTGATTGAGAAGGAAATGAAAATTCCGGAAGAGTTTTTTACTAAAGTAGGACAGTTTTCCTCTGTTTCAAGATTTTGAATGGTTAACTAGCTAGTCAATTCATGATACTGACTACCTTTATTTATCTGATTATGTCATACACATTTAAAGATTCCTCAGTTTCTTGACCGGATTTCTATTTTAGTTAACTGAAGGTTACTCTGGCTCAGATATACGTCTAGTATGTAAAGAAGCAGCTATGCGTGTTGTTAGAAAAATATTTGACATATTAGAAAATTCTTCTATTGAAAGTAAGAGATATTTTTGATGAATTATTAGTGTAATTTTCTATTTCTTGGATCAATATTATAATCTGTAAAATTTCCACGACACCGTAAATAGAGGTTTATATTATGAAATGTCTCTGGATTTAAAGAAGATGTACACTAGGATTTTGGTCAGACACAGTTCTGATTGTATAAACAATCGTAAAACGTGTTTTCGATCACGAATACCTATCATGGAAATATTTTCTCTTTATCTTAAAGGTTTTCAGATATGCTGCTAAGATCATACACAGTGTCTTGAGGTAATAATTTCAAAGCTGCTCAACTACATTTAACTATCATGAACAGCTAAAGCATTCTATAATTTTACCAGTTCAACAGTATCTCTTTTAAGCAAAGATGGATAGTCGCTAGTAGTAGAATCCGGGACGCGCGCTTCGTCCTGTTTAGGACACGTCAGCTGACCGTACCTGGATCTCAGAGTTGATGTTCACTCCGGGACTCAAACCCAGTACATTTCGCTTCAAACGCCAACGCGTTACCCACTCGTCCTGGATTCCACTACTAGCCACTATTCATCTTTGCCTACCATGCTTGTGAATTTAGGCTATATCGAGGCAATACGCACAGTATGCACATATGCCAATAGGAGACTGACCAGTTGCAGTCCTAAAAACATCAATAGGAAGATTCAAACTAACAATACTAAATGTAACGCTTTTGTACTAAACTGTAAACTTTAATGTCTGATAGATGACAAGACTTCTTGGAACTCAGTTGTCCGATTTCACTGTTTTGCAGCTTTTTCACACATGAGACATTTGAAAAAGATATAACCATTTTTTCACAAAGTTCTTCACATTCACCGGATTGGGGTACTTAGCCTGTTGTATGCCCTGGTGATGTTCTCGTGACTTTCGAATTGCCTGATCTGTCAAGGGCGATGGGACAGTACATGATAGTATTGTTGTACGCTAGGTTCAAAGAGAAATGTATGCTATATGCATGCAAATCTACTGTTATTGTATATATTATTGTTCAATTATTCTCTCGCTGGAGATTGGTATGAATTTAAAAAAATAAAGAAGGCCGTATGCTAATTTGTTGTGGTCTTATGTACGACTTTTTTTCATGTGAGTTATCCATCAATCGAAACACGACTTGTCTAATCTTAACACTGTACCAAATCAATGACGTTCAACCAGTATGAGTAGTCTAGCGTCCTTATGGATCCCTTGTCCGCCCAGCCTTTCCAATTGAGTCCAGAACATCGATTGAAGCTTCTGCTATGCAAATCACTTACTTCAAGCATACTTGGTTTATATACCAGACAGACAGATTGAATCACACCATAAAATAGAAAATAATATTTTTACAGGATCAAGCCAAATGTGGCTTTGAACGTGGGATACAGTACTCAATAAACTGAGCATAATTTGGGAAGAGTAATTCGTATAATAGTAATTTATAGGTCAAAATGAAGCTTATAATAAGATGAATATAGATATATATAGTTATAGATATATAGTTAAACCATAAGAATATATATAGAATATTAGTCCATTAATAGGTCCCGGAAGTTACCTATACTTACATCTTCAATAGGATATACCAGAGATGATTAAAAGGGGGTATCCGTTAGTTTCCCTAAGTACATTTTATTATTTCTAATAATCAATCAACTACAATTAAACAGAATATAAAACAAGTCCACTGATTTGAACTGTATACTACTGCCTATTAAAATCCTATTTCAGTAATATCATTCATAATTTTCAAATCTACAACTTTCATGTTTTGTTTTTTGTTTTCAAATTATTTTGAATAGATTTACCTCAGACACAAATTCATTTTGATCCAATTACTACAGAAGATGTTAAAGCGGCTATATCATCTACAATGCCTTCAGCTAGACAATTAGCAGGAAAATATTTAGAATGGCAACAACAGTTTGGTTCTTCTTAAGTGCTAAAAATCTTAAACTAATCATCTTCAAAAATGTCATAATTTCCATCATGGTTCTCTTTTCTCTTTCATTGATCTAATTTCATAATTCACATACATGTTCACTTTCATTTAGGGTTATTTTAAAAACATACTGTACATTACAAACTACTTAAATAATTCAATATTCAATTGTATTCATGTATAGGATATGAAGATTACGTAATTGATTTAATTTACTTTTTTCATGTTGGTTAGTTGCTAGAATCTTCTTTCAAGATTATTATTATTCTTGGTATATGTATGAAAACATTGTGAGACATTGAAGACAACCAAAATTACAGAAATGTCTTCAGAAGGGGTTTTGTGGAGATTTAGTATTTTCATTAGTTGCAAGCGTGAGTCAATTAAAGCTAGGCCAAATTTTCTTTGATGGTCTAGCTTCAATTGACTCAGGCTTGCAACTATGAAAAGCAATATCATCGTTTAAATATGTGAACTATACATTGAATACCTCATTTACATATCTTCCATCAATTGTTCTTTTATATTCTATATGATTCTTTCAATTCACAATTCTTTTCTATTTCCTTTCCTGTTATCTTCAACATGATCTTCTTAGCCTTCTGCTGCCAAGCATTCCATTTTCGATTGATGTTACATACTACTTATAACTGTCAATATCAGTAGCATACACTACTAGAGAACTGAAGTTTTATGTGAATTTTATTCATATATGAATTAATTGTGTATACGAGAACAAATTTTTTTGAAAAATATGACATTTGTTAAAGTGGTGACTTCTCATAAATACTGAATTATACTATTATTATTATTAATGGCTTTATTCAATATTATAATCTGGTACAATATAGAATTCTCAGCACGAGTTATTTCAACAAGTTTTTTACCAAAAAAACCCACAAAAAAAACAACAACAAAAAAACAGAAATAAAATATAAAAAAGGTTTAGGAAAATCTGAGTTTATACAAATTATCGAATATGAGACATGCTTAAGAAGACAGGTTATTTACTAGGTCAACTCTAACAGCCTGTTCGTCACAAAGTAAATTTGCTAAGTAATGTATTACAGAACGTTTATAGATTTGCTTGCGTGCATGGATTTTAATGTATTTACGTCTCGTTCTACCAGAAGATATACAAGGAGAAAGATATGAATGAAGCGGATGTTTAGTATCTGATAAGATAACACCTGCCAAGAGTTTGCAAGATTTAAGATGTCTATCCACAAGCATATTAACAATGACTTCAAAAGATTCAACACATACCTTGCAAACTGCCTTCAGCACTCTACGCAAAATAGCTAGAGATACAGTTTTTAGCTATGATTGAGAAATAACTTCAACCTGCTATTCATTGCAATGGAATGTGACTATTTTGTCGACGTAAAGAAGACTGTTGAAGAAGACTGATCTATTCATCAACCATTATGAAATTCAGAATAATAATAATAATGAATTACATGTCATTTTCAGTTTTGAACAATCAATAAATTTGAATGAACTAAATCAATATTTAATCAATAATCTAACATGTACGTATACTTGTGTGTGTGTGTACAGTTTCGGTAAATCAATAAAATTATTTGATAAGACTATGAAATATGATTCATCATTGAATCTCATATTTGTTTTATTCTTGACAAAATAATAATTTGTCTTTAAAAATTAAAAGAATAAAATAAATTCTACTGTATCTGGACAAGATACATTTTTCCCTGTTGCTCAAAAAGAAAGAATTCTAGAATTATCAGTATGAAGTTGTGGAGCCGTGAACATCCACAACCCTGCTTATGGGATCATGGATCATGAATCTGCACTTTGGTAAAACCTTATACTTGGAAAAATTACCATCCAGTCCCGGTTGGTTTCTACCAGTTGTTTTACCAAAGTTAATCCACAATTAATGCTAAATACAAAATGTTTTATTTAAATCAGTTTTAATTCACAACTTTAATTTATATCTCTTTTAATAAAATAGATCAATGAGATATAGTTAATTAATGTTTGTAAAGGTCAATATAATTGTATACAGTGAATTGGGTTAAAATCATAAGAAACTTTGTATGTATCATTAGTGACTAGCTTCAAGAGATATTTCCTGGAGTTCTAGTGAGAAGCAGTGACCAGTGGAGTTCATTGGGTCTGTTGTGATTTAGTAACTGACTGAAAACAATGGTGGATATGTCTCTCAATTTCGTGGATTAGTTGAATTCAGACATTAACACCGTTGGATGTCGGCTCAGTGGTCTAGTGGCAAAGTGCTCGCGCTCGAGACCGACAGGTCCTGGGTTCGAATCTCGCGATGCGGGATCGTGGATATATCTTTCCATTTAAGATACAGATTTGAATAATAGATAAAATCAATGACTAGATTAGGGAAGGCTTACTATCTACAATATCAACAACTATTCATTTGATACTCCAATATTATCAGCAGTTATATCTAAAAAGTAAGTAACTCCAAAATATCATTTTGCAGCTTGTAGCACAGATTCATTTTGCTTAAACAGTCATTGAAAATCGAGAAATAATTGGACAGCAATTTTGTTCTAGCACGTGACTCCTCAGCAGTGTGTATATACGGACATACCTGAGATCAGGTTCAGGTCTTGCAGGAAGTGATGATCTTCAAGATCACTGAAACGTGATTCAGTAATTTGCGTTTCCAACTTCAATCAACCGATGATATTGTGTGACATCATTGGTCATAAACTACCTCACACTCAACGTGGTATTACATTTGTTATGATTTCTCACTATAGTGCATGAAATCGCCCCTCAGAATGAATCGCTAGTGAGCAAGCATCTATTTAGGGTTTCTTCAGATACTAAATACAGGTTATTTTAATCAGGTGAATTTTCGTCTATGTGACATACTTTTAAAATATTTACTTCCATGTCTAATTTTCCCAATGATTATTCTATCGTCATGCACATTTAAATTATCATTGAATGTTATGTGAGCTTGATATTCTATTCACTTGTACATCCATAAACAAGGATCGACAGTCAGACAACAATGGATATCATTATTTTAATCGATCCATGTAGACTACTTTGAGGTCAACTATTAAAAAATAATACAGTGAGAACTTTTTACAGTTGAATGCATGAGTCAAGTGAAGCTAGACCATCAAGGGAAACCTGGAAGCACTAAACGGCAATTTCGAACTACCGTCTGACTCCTTAGCAGTGCGTATCCATGATCCTGCTTCACGAAATCGGAACCCACGACCTATCAGCCTCGTACCAGAGCACTTAACCGATAGACCACTGAGCCTGTATCTGATGGTGTTTTTATCTAATTTCTACCAATCCACGAAGTTGAGCAACCGTTCACCATTGTCTTCAGTGAGTTCCTATCTCACAACAAATCTGGTTGAACTCTACTCGTTACTACTTCTCACTAGAACTCCAGGAAATACCTCATGGAGCCAGTCACAAGTGAGCATATGATGATTATTAGTGGGGGTTTTGTGGAGAATCTCGAATATCGCGAAGCGCGATCATGGATGTGCACTTCTGAGGAGTCCCACAATAATACGAAACGGCCGTCCAGTGCTTCTAGATTTTCCTTGGTGGTTTAGCTTCAATTGACTGATGATTTCAACTATATACAATTATTAAAAATCTCCACAAAACTCCATTCTAATAATTTCATATTTGTTTTAACTACACGAACGGAATGTTAATTTACCTTAGACGAATATCTGCACTAGATTCCATCCCAGTGTCATCTACTCTACATGACTTCAACACAACTTAGATTTTTTCAAAAATCATGATTAACCTAACTAGTACCTAAATAATATTTCTACACCAAATATCAATACAATCAAACATCAATAAACAATCAATGAATCAATCAAACTCATCAGACACCTGTTAAACTATAAACATATTTGACTAAACAAAACAACCAATTATAATCATTCTCTTTCCATATATCAATATTATTTATACATTAATTAACTTTTAATTCCATCATTATCATATTCACTTAGTAATTGACTGATTGTAATTTACTTGAACGAATATTCTTACATTGACTGATTAACTATTCGATAAGTTAAGTAATTAATTATTAGTAAGTGTAATTATTCAATCAAAATATAATTCATTTTAATCATGGTAACCAGGTTATAAATGATTAATTGTTGCCAATGATTTCTCAGAAGGAATATTTTTATTGTTGTTGTTGAAGGAAGTAAGTTTTATGATGATGTGAATTATTGTATACTAATTATTGTTATGATTAAATTCACATGGTATTATTTGTTTGAATCTTTTCATTGATGTTTAGGATTGCAACTGATCAGTCTCTAATTGGCTTATATACATATTGTGTGTATTGCCTCAATATAGCCTTAATTCACAAGCATTGTCTTAAACATCAATGGGATGATTCAAATAAACAATACTGAGTAAATTTAAACTTCATCCCATTGCACAACCAAGTGACTATCAGGACTCAGTAGCTGAGTGAATAACGTGATGGTGTTTGAAGCGAAAGGTACTGAGTTCGAGTCCCAGAGTGTACATCAACTCTGAGATGCAGGTACATCCAGCTGACGAGTTCCTGGATTCCACTCCTAACCACTATCCATCTTTGCTTACAATATTGTTATGATTGTTAATATTCTTGAATTAGATTGAATGCATAGTCTAGTTGTAATAATAATAATAATAGTAACAATAGTAGTACTAATACTAATACTACTATTACTACTACTACTTTTACTACTACTACTACTACTAATAATAATAATAATAATAGTAATAATAATAATAATCAATTTTACTGGAAGAGCATTTCTAGTAAGATTGTAATAAAATGTGATACAAGATCTGAATCAACACAGAGATTCTTGTTTATCATCAAGAATCAGCTGATGTATCTCTTTTGTATTTATCATTATACAACTGAGGATAGTTTTCACTTATGATGATTGAATTACTTCACGGAAATTGACAGAAAATTTAACAAATGGTATCATATTTATTATTTATTTACTAAAACACATAAATATTGGTACAAGGAAGCACCAGATATATATGCACCACACAAATCTCTCATTTGATTTGTATGAGGGCTGTGATACTGCCCAGGTGCCCAAACTGAAGCAAGTAGTTTTCTAAGGGGACCACACTAAGGGCCTTTGACCTAAGGATCTGATCCACAAGACAGTGGAGCATCGTAAGGATATTCAGTCCCCTTAATAGCTGGTGACGAACAGTTTGTTCATACTCCATTTGTTCCCTCAGGATCCTGGAGCCCATGTGCACCATTGGTTTCTACTAGGGGTTTCCAACTCCTCTAGGTGGACTTTCCTAGTCCACCAACCCGGTTAAAGCATCGAACATTCGCTTTTCGTTCTCTCAATTTAGTAAACAACACCCGTGGTGCGAGAAGGCATTGAGTAGGACTTTATCGGCAGAGGCTATGTACGCGTGGCCATGTGACAGCGTTTCGAGAGGAAGAGAGGACTCTCCCCACTCTCAGTCGTACCAGGGCGTTTGGGGGTGATATACAACTCAATTGAAGAAAAGTACTTAACCTTTAAAATTTGAAGTTTTTTGAAGTTTCTGATAATATGGTAATATAAACTCATTATCATTATCATTATTGTAAGAATGGTTTACGCATATGAATAAAATGAAAGACTGCTTTGAATCATCTAGTATTAACAATAAAGAAACATCGTGTTGTGGTAATGGTCAGTAATGTAACTCTAAGCCATCAAAGGTTTAATAATATTAGTTTCCAACTCATAAATATTACGTATATATTCATTCACAGATCAATAATTTACATTTTCTACCATAATAGGTCAATGATATAACACTTTTATTTGATATCCCGTATGTGATGTATAAATTTCTAAACTAAGGGTGAAATGGATTTTATAGGACGGGTTTACTGTGCAGCAGTTCGCTCCGTCCTACTTTATGGCAGTGAAACATGGCCAATAAGAGTAGAGCATATTCGTAGGCTACTAGTATTCGATCATAGGTGTCTTCGAAGCATTGCTCGTATATCCTGGGACCACCGACTAAGTAATGTAGTTGTTAGGAAACGGGTACTAGGTAAGGATGGCAAATCGATTGATGAAATTGAATGGCATGTCTCAAAATCGTTTGCAGTGGCTTAGGTGCATCCATTCTGTGTGTACTCCCGAATTCTAATCTTATAAATTTTTCGTGTCCCTATCTCTTTTCCTTTTCCAAATTTATTTCAATGGATTATACTCCTTCAATAACATCTTCAAACCCTAATCTTTCGTTTTACTGCTTATACTCTTACTATTTCTACTACTATGGAATTTGAATCGATAGCTGCATCTCTGTGCTAATGTGTTATGGCAACTCGAACTGATGTGCGTACGTATGAAGTTCTACGTTGTGACTGACTGGCTGAGGAATGGTAGATTGTAATTAGTACTAGACAAGCGTTTTATCTTGTATGGAACTATTCAATTGGTTGTACCTGCGTCTCAGTGGTAATTTCCGCATTAAGATTCAATCTTAATAACATCCACTTTAAAAGCATAGGATATTAACCAACAAGTTAGGGGTTCTTGATAGCTACTGACGTTTTCAATGAGTGTTGAGTTTATATTATTATCAGTAGTAGTAAGTTTTAAAATAATACAAATGTTCAATGCTTTATTAAACTCTCTTTCAATCTGTGAAATGTACAAAACATTAGATTTAAGGACTCCCCATTAACTACAAAGCCGAAAATTTAATTAAGTAATTTCTAGATTAAGGATCATTCTGAACTATATCTGACTGAGAATATGTTTCATGTTAAATTTATTTTTAGTACACTGTGGAACATTATTGATAGATTAAAGTTTCTAACAATAAGTGTTATAAAATTGATTTGCTTGAATGCGTCATAGAATATGCTTTTCAATGTTGAAGATGTTATGTAACAATGCAAACTTTATTAGCAACGGTGAAACGTTGTTTCGATTTCATTGTATCTGTGAAATCATAGTTTAAATTCGTTATTGATACTGTTCTAATAATAGACCTAATCATATAATTGTAGATTTGTCATGACGTGATTATCTAATCTATAAGATCTTATGTGGCAGTCATATCATTTTCTACACTGACTCGTTCTATCGTAATCATCACCAATATATGATAGAGAACACAATTAGGTTGCAGATAGAATAATATATTTAATAAGAATAAAAGAGTTGTTACACAGAATGACTAAGCCTGCAAAGCAGAGCCATGCTATCCGAAGAATTGAGTTCCGAATAAATGTTCTCACGTCCATTATTGTTTACCTTCTCTTAGTGTTACATGTTGAAAGTTTATTTTCCCAGTAATGTCATGTTCAGCTTTGAGGATTGTGAGGGCTGGCGTGGGACTTGAACTCACGACCCTGAGATTAATAATCTCATGCTCTACTGACTGAGCTTAAATAACTTAATATTTCGAAACTATCATCATAACTGTCCTGTGGTAAAAGAAATCCGGTTGAATACCTTCTTCAAAGATTTTAAGTTATGCACTCCGTTAGCATCATCAAAAGTGAACTACAATTTACTCAAGAACTATTGAGTAAACATAACTAGGTACGAATACACTAAACAATACATACATCAAAAGTGAAAAATAAAGTCACTACCAGGACCTAAAATCTTTTTTTTTGTCTAAAACTACTGTGTAGTATTAACATTGTCGGTCAAATATCTTTGTTTCATTCTAATATTCAATTGATTGTTTAACCAGTTTTTAAATGAATTTCTTCAATTTTATAACACTGTTGTTCCTAAACTAAAAGTGTTGTAAACAGTTATTTGTAAGCACGACATTATAATGTGATTTTCTATATTCATTCTTAATGTATATAATAAATAACGTTATATGAAAATTGGTTTGTATATGCATAAAATAAACTTAGTCAAATGGGCTAGTATAAAAATTTTGTATGAAATTGAAAAGTTTTACTAATTGAACTCTATACTCGGTTTTTAAACTAGTCTCATAATCTTTCAAGCTAAAACTACACAACAACTTGAACATTAGTGAGAAGGCATAGAATATGAGTTAAGCTGTTTACTCCAAAGGTTCATTTACGTATAGTATTTTAGAAGTCTATGGGTTTTTTTTGAAAATTCTGGAATACTACTAAACATTGTAGTAGTATAGTAATCAACCAATCTGAAACTGTACATGTGACTTTTCACTTCCGTGATGTTTCTGGTATAACTTCAAATGAATGCTGATTGGATAATATACTTCTTAGTGTTTCCTAAGTCTTTGTTGTCTTTTGCGAGAAGTATATTGGATCATCCCAACAGAAATAAATAAATGCTTTGAAGACATCAGGAGTGATATTTACTTTAAAAGCTTTTGTCATTTGTCCATAATATACGAAATGTTTATGTTCTTGTAAACTAAACACTATTTTGATCATGTTCGTAAAATAATTCAGCAGCTCATTTCAATGGTGACTGAATGAAATTGAATGGAAATTTTCAGGGACACTTGTTGATAAAATGAAAGAAGTTGATTCTCGCTAAAAAGACATGTACTAGCTACATCTTAAACAAGAATTCTTGTTATTCTACCTAAAATCTTCATTATTACTCTCACTTCAACAATGTGCATGAAAAATCAATAATTTCTGGATGTTTATTTATCAATTTAAAGTTTAATTACTAACAGACTCTATTTTACTAATTGGTTTGTATTCAAAAAGTGCTTTTACTGAATGGACTTCAATGAACTCTAGAATTTTCTGTAAGGAAATGTGAATGTTAAATTGGTGTCCTTACAATCAGCAGAAATTTGTTAATCAATGTAAGTTATATGATGAAACACATTACCATAATGCATAATATACTTCATTTCATTAAGAAAACTCAATAAAAGTGGTGTAGTGAATAATATCAATAAAAAGATATTTCAGAAAGGGTTTGTGGAGATTTATTATTTTTCATAGTTGAAAGCATGAGTCAATTGAAGCTAGACCACCATGGAAAACCTGGAAGCACAGAACGGCCGTTTCGACCTATCGTGCGTATCCACGACCTCGCTTCACGAGATTCGAACCCACGACCCAACCAGTCTCACACCAGAGCACTTAACCGATAGACCACTGAAGCAGTGGCCAGTGGAGTTCAAACCATGTCTGTTGTGAGATAGGAACTCACTGAAAACAGTTGATGAGCGGTTACTCAACTTCGTGGATTGGTTGAAGTTAGACATTAACACCGTTGGATAACGGCTCAGTGGTCTATCGGCTAAATGCTCCGGCGCGAGACTGTTAGGTCCTGGGTTCGAATCTCGTTAGGCGAGGTCGTGGATGTGCACTACTGAGAATTCCCACAACAGGACGAAACGGCCGTCAAGTGCTTACATGTTTTCCGCGGTGGTCTAGCTTCAAATGACTCATGCTTTCAACTATGAACAAAGTTATGTATTATTGATTTGAACAAGAATTAGTTATATTTCGATATCAAATTATAATGTAATAATATGATGATAAAACCAGTGGCCAGTTATAAAAAAATAACCAGATTTTAAAAGGGTTGGCCGAAGGCTCTCGTTTTTAAATCTAGTTATTCAATCAGTTCTAAGGAACATTGAAATAAACAAAAGTGATTAATAGATAGACCAAAGCTTTTTGCACTAATATATGAACAAGAAATCTAAAGAAATGAGCTTTAAAAGAATCAAAATGATTACATATGTAATGGTATAAAATGCAACATAAAATACACAGTTCGAAAAATAATGAAATTGATTTATAAGAAACTTTAAAAACATAACAGATGTAGAAATGCCCTTAACGTCACCAGAGTAATTGCTTTCAAGCTATATCATCTAAGATTTCCATTCATAGACTACGATTATTTCACAGACCTTAATAAGAAGATCTAGGCCAATTGATATGACTGAAAGTGATACTTAGTGACCATATATCTTGAAATCACCAGTCACTTTGCTAGCCTCCGTTTCTTGTCAAGGTGGAGAATGTCTGGAACATGTGGTACGTATTTGAGAACCAATTCAGTTTATGTACATTTATAACCACAACAGTTGAATTCCTATTTCTTTTTCGCATCTTAAACATAACATCAAAGTTACTTGACTATTTGTGATCCAATGTTAACTATCTAAGGATGTTTTTTATAGAACCTACTGCTGGAAATAACACTCTCATCGACTGAATTTTCAGGAGTTGATCTACTACCAGGAGGTCCACTTATCGACTTAGAATACGCAGATGATTTATTCCTGTTTGGAGAAGACGTTTATAAAATGCAGTCTTTTGGTAACACTGAGTAACAATGCCAAGATATTTGGGATGCGTTTCTCTCCATCTATATGTAAATTGTTACTCCAGGACTGCCCAGCGTCAACACCTGAACTAAGGATAGGGAGTGAAGTAGTCGAACGCGTCGACAACTTCACTTATCTTGGAAGTCTGATCAGCCCTAATGGCTTGGTGTCTGACAAAATTTCAGCACGGATTCAAAAAGCTCGTTTGGCCTTTGCAACTTACGTCACCTGTGGCGAAGACGAGATATTCGTCTATCAATTAATGGACGAGTATACTACACAGCATTTTGCTCTGTTATACTTTTTGGCTGCAAAATGTTACTATTAAGTGTAGAAGATACTCGTAAGCTACTAGTATTTCATCACAGATGCCTTAGAAATATTGCTCGTATCTGCCATGCTGGTTGATACAGACTGCTCAGTTTGGGTTCGCTTTAACTATCACAATCAATGTATGGAGACCGGGTGACATAACTCAGAATTGATCACAATGGCGCAGGTGTGTACACTCTTTGTCTTCCCTTAAACTACAAGATTAAAATTGCTTTATGCTTTTCTTCGTACGGACTAATTTTTGCCCCTTGTATATATATATATCCTTATATCAAATCTTTCTCGTGTATATCACTACCATTGAATAAGCTACTTCTATGAATTCGGTGTTCATCTTGTTGGGCTAATAAGGTCTAGCAACTTGAACCGATGCAAATATGTGCCTAGGTCCTAAGTTGTAGCTGACTGACTGACTGATTGATAATTTTTCTTAGAACTCAATAGTTTTAATTACATGTTTTGTATCTAATTAAATTTTAGAAATGCATTCTACAGTACGCAGTATATTTCATGTTTTAAACATAATCTGTTTAGTAAGTGAATAATTTTTTTGGTGTATACTATTTGCCTTAAATGTTAAATTATAAATTCCGCTTGAAAATGCTTTTGTTCATACACTAATTACGTTAGCTTGAAAACAACTGAACTGTCTTTAAGATCAAGCTTTAAATGGTCTCTCATAGGTAGACCACATTGTACGGAAAAACTTTTAGAGTGAAATTTTTATAATAATTCAGCTAAACAATATATCTTACTTCTCTTAGTATTGTTGTTTGAATATTCACATTGATGTTTAGGACTGAAACTGGTCAGTCTCCTATTGGCATATGTGCATATTGCCTCGATATAGCCTTAATTCACAAGCATGGTAAGCAAAGATGGATAGTGGCTAGCAGTGGGATCTGGGACGCGCGTTTCGTTCTATTTGGGACTCGTCAGCTGGATGTATCTGCATCTCAGAGTTGATGTTCACTCTGATACTCGAACCCAGTACCACTATCCATCTTTGCTTATAATATATCTTACTGTTATGCTTTCATTAGTTATTGGTGAATTTACTCCTATCTGTAGTGTAAAGTATCATGGTAACTGTAAAATTAAAGGTTAATATAAATTAATCAGTTTGTAAAACGTTTATGGTATCGACTGATAATTGTATGCAACCAAATGACCGTCCGAAGAAGCAGTGAACTGACTTAATTCTAATTAGTGAGCCACGGGATGACTTTATATCCCAGTCCAACCTTTGCATTTAAATCTCCCATCAAAATGTTCAGGTCCTTTGTCGGGCACTTCTCGACGATCAACTGCAGCCTATCGTAGAATTGGTCTTCAACGTCTTCATCGTAGTCGTTGGTCGGCTCATAGCATTGGATGACGTTCATTGTAATATATATATAAATATATATATATATATATATATAATTACTAAGGAAGAATCTAGCTTCACAGTAATGAATTCCGTTCTCAGTGTATTCTGTAGATGAAGCAAAGATATTTGAATGACAATGTTAATTTTACACAGTAGTTTTAGACACAAAAGATTTTAAGTCCTGGTAGTGACTTTATTTAGGCTTTTCACTTCTGATGTATGTTTTGTTTAGTGTATTCGTGCCTAGTGATGTTTACTCAAAAGTTCTTGAGTAAATTGTTGACGGAGTGCATAATTTAAAGTCTTTAAAGAAGGTATTCAACCGCATATCTTTTACCCCATCTATGATATCAGGCTCATGAATTAGATCGTATCATCGAAAAAGAATTATAAGAAGTTATCATTGTCTTCCTCTTTCGTTGTGACAATAACTAGGGTTGAAGGCCAACTAGCCCTCTGAACAAGTTGTAGTATCAGTTTATATGTTAAGCCCATATACTTTATTCTAGTTGCTGGCCAAGCCAATTCGCCTATCCATTATGAGTCATATTTTGATCTTGTTAATCATTTGCTTATTAACCTTGACTATACTTTTATATGAGCATATATGTGTACACTTCGTATCTTATTCGTCATATGTCTGTCACTCATTTTTGTCCGACTATAAATGTTGATTAACGCTTGCTTAAATCGAGTTGGCTTCCCAGCCATCTCCTATACGCATGATCTTTCGCTTCGTTAGTTTTTATTCGTTTCATCACTCTGAATCTCTGGCCAGATCAATGACTGTAGAAAATATATGTATCCTGATTCCATTCTCGTATTTGACTTATTTAACTCCGTTGTTCACCAACGCGGAATAAAGTCATTTATTATATACGAGTATAGACAGAATCAGATTTCCGCCGACAACATAATTGGATACCTCGCCGTACGAGCACGACGCTACAATGTCATATTTGTTTCTTACGACTTACACTTTATCGTCCAAATAGATGAACGAAGCGATAATTTACTTTGATACGTTAAAGGCATGATATAAATTCTATTACATAGCCTGTAAGTTAGATACATTTGTGAAATAACTGTTAGTCGATAACTTCTGATTTTTCCTATTATCACTTGTCATTCATTTTTACATGTTGTTCAGAGTGACCATAAAACTTCTCAAAATTTTACATTTAACACACTTTTTACACACAAAAAAATGCCATTCACATTCTTATGGTAACTACCCATACAGTTTCAATATATGTTAAAAAAGGTGATCTGTAGAAATGAGCATTTTACCTATCAGAGTAAAGTCATCAAACCTTAGCGAATATCAATAAGCAATGGAATAATTAACTTTTTAAACTACTATTGTCGTAAAAAAAACACGATAAAATGATTGCTTAAACATGAATAAGATTGTAAAAAATGTGACATAAATCAATAAGATATATTAACAACTGAATTAATTAAATCTAGTCATATGTAAGAAATGGATGAAGGGTTACGCAAGATTATGGATCGACTGAAACTAGACATTAATATCGTTGCATGACAGCTCAGTGGTATAGAGGTCAAGTGTTTGAGCGTGAGACCGATGGTCCCGAGTTCAAGTCCCATGTGCGGGATCGTGAATGTTCACTGCTAAGGAGTCCTATACTAGGATTAGACGAACGTCCAGGGCTTTCAGGTTTTTAATGGTGGTCTAGCTTAAATCGATTTATAGATCCAACAATTAAATTGTAGAGAAATCTATTTTTAAATTTAAAAGCTTTTATTTTGATCAATAAGTCACATGATAAGCACAGAAATAAAATGATTAGTGCAATACAATTTTAAACATCACTTTATTGTTGTGCTTTGCAAAAAGGCATAGATAATCCAGTGATTTTATTCAGTTCATTTCATATGATTGATTTTATGGTACGTCTATGATATATGGACGAGCTAATCAGATTTAAGATTGCGAATCTTGGATTTCGACGCCAAATACATCCAACCATATAGCTAAATAGCATTTTGGTATTATAGATTTCAGTTCGTGGTGAAAATTCTAACGCTAATTTATAACCTTAACATCCAACTATAAATCCTTTTGTGCTCCCGGATCTGAATCCAAATAGATCGTATAAATGACTGTCGTCAAAATATACATCCTGACTATCCTCGTATACTTTATCGACTTAGATAGTGTTGGTGAATAACGGAATTAAGTAAGTCGAATACGAGAGTGGATTTTTGAACATATTTATTTTGTACACTCACTGATCTTGACAGGAACAGGACTGATGGAAGAGAGCGAAGTGAAATGATGCCTATTGGAGAAGGCATGTGACGCAATTCCCATCTAACCAAGTGTTAATGATATTTATAGTCACACAAATATAAGCTTCAGATATGTGACAAATAAGACAAGATGTACATACACATACCCTCTTATAAAAACAACTAGGGTTGAAATGTGAGTAATTAATAAGGTCAAAGCGTGACTCAAGAAGAATGGATAAATCGGCCTGTCCAGAAGCTAGGATAAATTATGTGCGCTTAATATAGCAACCAACACTGCGCTTTATCCTAAACATGAGTCCTCACACTAGTTTATAACCCTCTTTTTTACCCGTATTAATTCTGTAATTATTCTCAAGGAAACTTTGGCGTCGCTCAAAGGTCGTTCATAAATTATTGTCTCGCCAATTTTGTTTGTCAGATAATACGGTAAACATGAACAGAACTATTAAGAATAAAATCAATTGAAAAAAGTGATATTTACGATAACATTTAGGACGTGCTCATAAATCGTTAGATAAACAGTCGGTATATTGAAAATGTGATTACGACTGTTCATTTTAAAGACGATTTACACTGAGCAGCAATTCACACATAAGTATTCCTGATATGGATCAAATCCATGACGTTCAGACCTCACACCGGACAAATGAACATTAAATGATTAAGAAGGATTCTATTAGCGTAACACATTTATGAAAATTACCAGTATAACAAAACTACCATTCGTAATAATCCTTAATGACACTACATCGTTTGGCATGCATTTTTATAACCCCATAAATTTAAACTTTCAATGTTTTTTTTTCAGTTGGTTTTATTATTGGCGTTTGTCTTTTTTGTCATTGCATTTTGGACGAAACTTCCTGTTAAAATTATTGAGCCAACATTGAAAAAATTACGAATAGATGGTATAAATAATCGAACTGTAAGTGATGGAGTAAATAGTGTTCTGAGAACATTTACACGTAAGTTGATAACCATAATAATACTAATAATACTACTATTACTACTACTACTACTACTAGTAATAATAATAATAACAATAATAGTAATAATAATAATAAGAAGAAGAAGTAGAAAAAGAACCTTATCTCATCTTATGTGAATGTATCTGTAGTGGCCAAGATTCGTTAATCAATCACTTTGATAACCGTTATTATATAAATCCCAACGATGTTTGAATTCAGAAGTGAATAAGAAGCGGTGACTACAGTTTATTAATGGATAGCGCAGAAAACAAAGTCACAAGCACATCGAGAGAATTTAAAGAAAGTGGCTAGTGTGTATGAATGAACGAGCACTGAGGTGTTATTTATAGTCGATTAGAATCAAAGCGCAGCTAAGCAAGGTAAAGGTTATTGATAGGATTCGAGTACGTATATACAAAGGATAGAGAATGATTCATCGAGAGACATTTCAGCGATTGACATTTAACCTAAAGAGATATGCGCGTAGCCTGTCACATGTGATCAAGCGTACATGTTTTTACAGACATGATAATCACCATAATACAAAGAAATTGATGGATTGCTACTGTTCAAATGGCATTGTCTGTTAGATAGGTTGATAAAAAAGGCTTGACAAAATTTAACTATAATCGAAATTAATCGTAAGTATTGCCATATATAAAACGTTTTAATTGTATATCCAATGTTTTTTTAAATAACCTTGAGAAAACATAAAGAATGTGCCAAACACTGATATTTTCTTTTGTCTTTTACATTACATCACTATGTTGTAGACTGTTTATTACACATTTTTATCTAAATGCTTGTTTAATTAGAGATTGTTGCGTCCTGGGTTTGAATCTCGTGAGGCGGGATCGTGGATGCGCACTGCTACTGAGGAGTCCCACAATAGGACAAGACAGCTTTCCAGTGCTTCCAGGTTTTCCATGGTGGTCTAGCTTCAATTGACTCATGATCTCAACTATATATAATTAGAGAACATTTAACATGAATGAGTTCACTACAATAGTTAAATTTGACAGAAAGTTCTACAAAACGTTTATTTAAAGCGAATTGAAATTTCAAGAAAGAAAAATAACTGTAGTTTTAAGCAATGTGGTGGTTAGGAACATTTTAATGTTTGATAATTTTAATAATAGCGGTCATAAACCGATCAATGTTAAACCACCATTAATAACATGGAAGCACTAGACGGCCGTCTCATCCTAGTATAGGACTCCTCAGCGGTGCAAATCGACGACCCTGCACACGGGATTTCAACCCAGGACTTACGGTAATGTCTAACTTCAACCAATCCACAATATTACACAACGATCCTCGATTGTCTTAGGTGGGTAACTGCCCCGCCGCCGATACAGTAGGACTCCACTTTTCATAACTCACTAGAACTTTGAGAATTATAATCTCCACAACCCTATTCTGATAATTTACTTCTATCGTAAAATACATGTACGTAAATATGCATGAACCTAATTAAGAAGATATTCATACTAAATGCTAAAACAATGATTTTTGTCATATGGTATATGTGCTAAATAAGTTCTTGTAGAGTTTTGTGTATGTTCACCGTTTGATATTCTCTATCTATTGAGGCGTCTCATACTAGCACAAAATAACTGTCCACAGATTACTGCTTTTAAGTAATTGTCTAGCTAAAATCTATCCATGATGTAAAGTATGGAAATAGAAATTTATTAGTCAAGTGGTTGATTGGTACATAGAAAAATAACAGTCACTAGTTATGTGCAAATTTTATACAGCCTTTCACAGCTATAATCACCATAGAATGAGGATCAACTTTATTCGCACAATTCCCACAATAGGACGAAACGGCCATCCAGTGCTTCCAGGTTTCTTATGGTGGTCTAGCTTCAGTTGACTCATGATCTTAACTACATAAAACCGTCGTTCCTGTCTGTGAAATAGATATACACATAAATTATGATGCAAGTTTCGATAAACTTATAAGTAACATTTATTATGCTTATACCATTTGGATTGAAATTCATTACATAACTTTTGATCGATCAGTCGTTATACTGTACAATGAATAACAATATAGGAATTTACTGTCAATGAAATAAGCTCATTTTACACTAACGTTCAACATTCTCTTCTCAGCATGTTACATATAATACCACAGTTAAGTAGTAGTTTTAGTATTTGGGAATAACACATTGTACTATTTACTAATGTGTTATACATTCATAGCTTTTTTTTTCTTGATTTATTAAGGTCCAATAATTTTACCATTGATGGCGATATCATTTGTATTTGCTTGTATTTATTTATTTGGAGCATTAATCGCTTTTAATCGAAGTAGTACACTTTTTCTTATGGTGAGTTCATAAAAACTTATAACATCATTTCAATTAAATAAAATTGTTTTTGAACATCGTCTTTAAATCCATAGTAACAGATCAAACTCACTTAGTATTGTTTGTTTGAATCTACTAAAGTGAATTTAAGCTTCAGCCCATTGCACAAGCAAGTGGATATCCGGACTTCGTGGCCGGTTGGATAACGCGATTGCGTTTGAAACGAAAGTTACTGTGTTCGAGTCCCCGAATGAACATCAACTCTGCGATGCAGGTACATCCGGCTGACTAGTCCCAAATAGGACGAAATGCGCGTCAAACTGGATTCCACTGCTAACCACTATCCTTCTTTGCTTACAATTTCTGGCCATTGTGTATTCTTATAAGATACTTTTAAATACTTTCTAACTCGTACATACTAAAGTATTGATTCAATGTCTTTTCAAAGTATCTGAAACATGTAGCATAAATACCTTGATTCCACTGCTAGCCATTTTCCATGTTTGCTTAACAAATCAAACGATATTACTTATAATTCTAAATGTTTTATGACTCCTGATCAAGGGTATCCATAAAAATATGGAAATAAAGAACTACAAAGTGTTTAAAGATAAATACAATAATGGTAAACAACATGTTTATTCTACATTTAAATGAGAATAAGATCTCAATAACAAGATAATTGAATCGTCATTGATTATTTCCTGTGAAACGCGTTCTCGCGGTACTAGTGATAATCTCGGGATAATGGATATCTTTAATTTTTAGGAGTGATCGGATGGTCACAAATAAGGATGTTATCAAAAAAATGATGGAAGTTGATAATGCAAACTGTTAAATGAGAGCTCAGTTGTTAAATAGCTAAACGCATACTGTGAACGTTTACTTACATAGGAAGTATCTTTGATAAACAAGGGGATTTTAATGCAGACATAAAGGCATGAATTGACAAAGCAAGGGAAGCATTTTTAAAACCCGAAAAACATATGGAACTTAAAACAATTGTCAACCAACATCAAAGTCACAATCTTCAATATGAACGTTAAGACGGTTCTACTATGCAGAGATAAAACCTCGAGAACTACTACAACCATCATGAAAGAATGTACAAGTATTTGTGACCAATCGTCCACACAAGATACTCAATGTCCGTTTAGCGGATACCATCAGCAATAGCCTATTGTGGGAGACAAGAAACCGGTTTTATCTGAAGAGGAAATTAAGAAAACTTGCTGGGGGTTAATACAATAAATAAAATCCATCGTATTGCACCACAAAGGAAACCCTAACTTGCAAACTTCAAGGCAAAGTGAACATAGGAACTAATCGAATGAATGAATATGACCTGGCAACCACTAGAAAAGAGCTTAGAACAAATTTCGTTGGCGACTTTTACAACTAGGCCTTTATTCAACGAGTGGTAACAGGCCCTAATTAAGTAAGGGAAACATAGATAGTCTGAGTTAAATCTCTGTGATGGTTGTGAGTTAACAGTGGTGAGATATTCATGTAATTTGATTTTAAATAAAACAATCAAAATTCATGGGGAAAACCGATTCTGGTTTATTGATCCTCTCTTTCGTCAGGTAATCAGAAAATCAACCATTTGTTTTTAGTTAGATTATGAAATTTGCCTGAAATAATAAAAATGAATAGGTCACAATGTACACAGTTAAATAAATTTATTCATTACCAGGATCCTTTAATCACAATCAAATCTCGTCACCAGTGTTTGAAAAAACATAACAGTTATTATTAAACAAGTTTAATCTTCCAGTAAAATGAAGAAAATGGCTTACACATGGTGAAAAATTTGTACGTGCCAACTAAAACATTGTTACAGTACATTTAAATATTGATCCTCATAAGGATTTTAGGCGATACTATAAATTATGGACAAACCAATGAGATATAAAATAACAGAACTTGGACTTTTGCGCAAAATTCATTCATTCATTTTTCGAAATTGCGTTTTGGCATTTTAGCTGATGTCAGTTCATGGTGAAAACTATAAATCTAATTCCTCACAATGGTTTATAACTCTTGATTAGCTCTAGTTAATAGGTGAACATTCTCAAGTTCACTTAATTGTTTTTAAATGTCATCCACAAATTATAATCCCCTAGGAAATCGCATTCGAATTGGTACAGATATATCTGACAATCGGCACTAAAATTTTCAATTATCAAATTAATTTTAAATTTAATCTTTTTACAGTTTCCCGAAAAGTATTCATTAACACATTATGAAGGATATAAAGTAATTCAATACTTAGGGTCAGTTAAATATAATAATATTATTTTAATGCTACTGTATGAAGGTAAAACACAACACGTGACTTTCAGAAGTCAGTAGATGACGCGATCGCGTTTGAAGCGAATGGTACTGGGTTCGAGTCCCACAGGGAACATCAAAAAGTTTGGAATGCTAATACATTCGTGTGACGAGTCCCAAATGGAACGAAACATGCGTACTGGATTCCACTGCTAGCCACTATCCATCTTTGTTTTAAAAAGTATATGTTGAAAATCTTCTTCGATAAGTTTCAATCTAATTCATTGATATACTGTTGTCTAAAGTAGCATTTTTGTATTTATTTATAATAGTTGCATAATTCTTTTTAGTACTCATATGAAAAACAGATTTTTCTTGTATAAGATACGTTACTATTGTATTTCATTTTAGTATGAAGTTACTTTAACAGTATGTATAATTGTACATATAGTGATGATAACTATGGTGTTAAAACATCCGGAAAATGTAAGTCAATATTTTATTATTTTACCTTTTAATGAATAAAATTTATTGTTCAAGAAAAGTTTTGTAATCAATTCAAGTATAGTTCTTTATGTACTGAATGAAATGAAATGATATATTAAGCAATTATGATTGTAATAATAGGTTGAAAGTTTAGTCATAATAAGGATAAGATATAGTTCGTTTGTACGAAAAGTTGAAGTTCCATTTGATGAATATCAAGAAAATCTGGGAAGTGTGCTACTGATGTCGAAAGGTATAAGTAGTTTCTATATAGTTGAGATCATGAGTCAATTGAAGCTAGACCACCATAAAAAACCTGGAAGCACTGAACGGGCATTTCGTCCTATTGTGGACGCCTCAGCAGTGCTCATGCATGATCCCGCCTCACGAGATTCAAATCCAGGACCTAACAGTCTCGTGCCAGATTACTTAACCGATACCGGCTCAGTGGTTTATCGGTTAAGTGCTATGGCGCGAGACTGGTAGGTCCTGGGTTCGAATCTGGCTAGGCGGGATTGTGGATGCGCACTGCTTAGGAGACCCACAATAGGACGAAGAAAATTTGATAGATTTGTTAGAAATTTGATAAACAAACGTATTCATTTACTGAGTGATTGAAGTCATTTAAATCTTTAACTATAGACATCCTAACTGTTTTCTTAATAAATCATAATGTTGATTCAGTCTGTAGACTGATGTTTCATTCTAGCATGGAACTTCTTAATGATTTACATTCATGACGTCACAAATACCTGGTCACAGAACCTTCAGTTTCACACGTGAACAGTTGAAATTTAGACCCCAATGAGATGCAGTCTATTGGTGTTCATGTCAAACGTACATCAATTTACGATATCGTGCAATTATTATACACAATTCTAAAAATGAAAATTCATTATTTAGTCTAACTTCACGAACCTTTTCATTTTAATAAATACTAGTTACTATTTCTTTTCTCTTTTATCTTTAGATAGAAAAAATGATGGAAAAACTTTTCGCAAGAAAGTTTTATCTCTATCGATCAATGAGCAGTCTTGATGGAGCAAGTTTATTTGCAGCTGTTGTCATGATAGATGTAAGATGAAATTATAATTATATTCTATCATGATAGAAAAAAATATATGATGGTTACCTTTCATGATATTTTTCATGATAGTCTAAATGTGATACGGAATAATGGAACTAGATTAGCAGTTTCTGTTAAAACAGTAGTGAACTGGGTTTCATTAATAAATGATGTATTTCCAAGTTGTTATGAAGGACTGAAAATTGATTTTTCTTTTTCTTTTCTATATGTTCACTTGAACAGATTGTATTTGAATCGACATTTAGTCACAAGTGTTCATTAAAATTAATTGGTGCCTTGGAGTCAAGTCGAGAACATCTGTTTAGTTTCATTTACCACTCGTTAACTGGATGAACTTGTATTTGGGGAGTAAAATAGTACTGGGTTCTTTTTAGGATGCATCTGTTACAGAAGAAACGGTTCAATTATAATCCTTAACATTAACAAACGAAAATTAAGCATTTTTATAAATAAGATTCGCATTACACAAGTTAATCGGTATCTAGACCCTGGAGCAGTAGGGAGTCATATTTGAGTATGTGCAATGTTTGTTTTCTAATATCTTCCAGATGAATAACTTGTACCTCAAATCACGTTCCTCAATCTGTTAAAATGACACATTCATCCATACTAAAATTTAATTCGGTCATCGTAAACTTCATCCATTTTAAATATAATTTGCTGTGATACTGTTCAAAGAATCACATAAAGTACTCATATAGTAGAAATCTCATGGATCCAGGATTATCCAAACATCCTTTAAAACAAAGAAGGAGGGAACCACAATGAATGTTATCCAGTATTAAACACTCACCAATGAGATTGACGACGAAGATAAATGTCAGTTCTATGAGATGCGTAAATGAAGGAAAAGTGAAGTCTGAGACGATTGACTGATATCTGCAAAGAGAAAAGTCAAGTTTGATACAATTGATTGACATCTTGCGAATGAGGTATTAACTGTATGGTTCTCAGAATTTAGTGAGATTCTGTAATTCTGTGTTCAAATACATTTGGTCACCCCCACTTGTGTTCTCGTTCACTACAAAAAAAAACAATGGAGGACGCGAGAACTAGTACGGGAGCTGACATATCTTCACATAACCACCTGGTTGTGACCAAGACGAAACTGAAACTAAAGAAGCAGTAAGCAACTGGAAAAACAGCTGTACAAAGGTTCAATACAGCCTTTCTTTCGACATAATGGCAAACTCAACCAATTCAAGATAGCTCTCAAAAACAGGTTCCATGCCTTACAAGATTTACTGAAAGAAGAAGAAACTACCATGGAAGACAATTGATTAGGGATCAAAGAAGCTCCAACTTTAGTGTGTCAGGAAGTTCTGGGCCGTAAGAAGCATCGTCATGAGGAATGGATCTCTGTCGAAACCCTGGACAAGATTCAAAAATGGAAGAACACGAAGACAACAGTTAACAACAGTCGAACAAGATCGGGGAAAGTCATGGCGTGAACTGAACACACAGAAGCATACAAGCAAGTGAAGAAGAGCACTAGAGCTGACATGCAGAAATATGTGGAAGAGCTAGCAACGAAGAAGTTGCAAGAGAAGGAAATATCAAACAACTAATATGACAAAATGAAGAAAGTGGTAGGGAAACATAGTTAGCAAGAAAGACCTGTCAAAGACAATGAAGGCAAGACAATCACTGGGGTTCAAGGACAGCGGAATCTGTTTTGTTTGCTTCTTTCAAATTAACAGTTTATTCATTTTCAAATTTTTTTTAAAAAAAATAACTGATTTTGAAGTTAAATTTTAGCCTACCGCTTTGTTCAACTGTTTCATTTTTGTTCATATCAAAACAGTTAAAATGCTGTGGTTACCTGAATCCTTTTGATTTTGACGATGATAAAACGGAAAGTAACGATGAATATGATGGTCATACTTACGATGGTAAGCGGGAATATTTGCTTTTGTATTATCAACCACTTGTTTTGACCTTATAATAATGACTGTGGTTCGTAATCTAAATCATTAGCTTTTTATCTTACAAGGTTTGAAAATGCGAGAAATTCCAGCCGAAAAATCTTGCATGATAAAACGTATTTCAATTTAGAGATCAAAAGGTTACGCAATTATTGAATTCTATAAGATGCTTTTCGGACCTGCTCTACTAAAAAGATAATACGAATTTATTGAAATAAGACATGTGATTCATTGTATTGCAGTTTAATGGCTTAAAATATAAAATCCATGTGAGAGATTTCAAGTTCTTAGACTCGACTACCTGTCAGATCATTGATTGACACTGTTAAGTCAAATACTAGGACTAGAAAAGCTATTCAGTGTTTTCTGGTTTTGACTGGTTGTTTAAATTAAATGAGTCCATGATGTATATTATGGAACCATGATAACTTCCACAATACGTTAATGATAACTAAATTCCTTTGATAAGAAACTTAATATGATAAAATGCTGATTTCTGCTATCATACAATAAATGTGAGTTTTTACAGTTGAGATCATAAACTGATCTTAGCTTGAACACCATTGAAAACCTGAAAGCTTTGGATGGTCGTTTAGTCATAGTGTGGGACTACCTAGCAATGCATATCCTCCCTCCTATTACAGCGAATCAAATCCAAGACCTACAGTCTTGTTTGTAATTTAAATTATGAAAACGCTACCATATCCACATATTCCTCATAATGAATTCCAATTTATTAGGTGAATATTAAAGCAGAAACTAAATAGGACTTAATTAGTTCTTTCAAGTCCAACTTTTTTCATTTTTGCCATTCTGTTTCTTTAATCGTTTTGCGTGAAACAAGTAGCTACATAGGTCAACCCAGTGATATAATGGCATACTGTACATGTGTAAATAGTAATTAACAAAAATTGTATTCAGACAAGTTGATGTGAACATTCATTGATATTAAGATTAAAAATTGAATGTTTGTATTACATAAATCTAGAAAGTGAGAATTGCTGAAAAAAAATATTACGTAACAAAAAATGTAATTTATGAATAAAATAGAAAGCATGAGTCAATTGAAGCTAGACCACCATGGAAAATCTGGAAGCACTGGACGTCCGTTTCGTCCTATTGTGGGACTGCTCAGCAGTGCGCATGCACAATCTCACCTAGCGGGATTCGAACCCAGGACCTACCAGTCTCGCGCCAGAGTCCCACAATAGGACGAAATGGCCATCCAGGGCTTCCAGGTTTTTTTCTTGGTGGTCTAGCTTCAATTGACTCATGCTTTCAACTATGAAAATACTAAATCTCCACAAAAAGCCCTTCTGATTAAAATAGTAGTTTGTAACTTTTAGACATACTTTTACTCAGGAATATTATGATTACTGTTCTTAAAATGATTATAGTTTCTTTAAGGCTCCTTGGTCAAACTTCCAGGCATTGAAGTTCATCATAAAAGGACTATGTTATTCATCATACAACTAAAGATGGGTTCAGTGAATAAATAATGTTCTTTTAATACTATTTACATCATGAGCCACTTTAAACAAGAATTCCATGGGAAATCGAGAAAAGTTAGGAATAGTTTACAGAGTATGTATACTATAACACATACAATAAGAATATACGTATAGTATTAGACCATAAGTAATTCCGGCGAGACTATAATTTATGGACGAGCCAGTCAGAAGCTCTTTAGGGATTTCAAGATCGCGGCGCCAATTTCAGTACCTGATGCTCATGAGCGATCGGTTGACAGAGAATTTTAGAGAAGACTTGAGAATTAAGCGGCTACAGTAAATGGGACTACTAAGAAGTTTCTTTATTTGTAAATGCAGTAATCAAATGATTTGTAGATTTTGTGCAGACTACCGTGACGTTGTCCTTCGATGTAATATATATTGAAGGAAGATGTTTGCTAGGATAGGAACCTTTATCCCTCGATCCAGATTGAGACTAAGGCACATTTAATGATCGCCGCGAACTTTATAATAAAAGCGCCAGTAACATTGGCTGCAATAATTGCAGATGTTACTGAAGTTTTGGCTCTTCAGTGGTATGAGTATTGTAGGGATACATCCATAATAAAAATGATAAACTTACACAACCAGAAAACCCACAAACAATAATGAAGCTATGTGGTCGAGGCTGAGAAGTTTTTTGTAACCTTGTCATGGCTCCAGAGACCAACTATTATGGAGCCATATGGATGAGTTACTCTACCTTATGCATTACGATTCCGGAACCTTTGAACCTTTTTCTAACCTTGGCCAATTTTTGGACCATGTAAAAAAAGTGTATCCACTTTAATTACTTGGTTTTGTATGATAAATGTTTACTCTATGCTATTTATTCACTGATTGGCTAACATTTCTCAAGGTCACTTAAGATTCGTTCAAAGGTCATCCATAAGTTATAGTCTCGCTGTGAGTCCTAACGATTACCTTTATTTATTCTTCTCCAAATCTAATAGTATTGCTATTCATTATTATCAGAATAGTTGCGTAATAATTATACTTAAACATCATTTATATTGTATATTTTCTTTCAGACTTATTATTACCTATACCATGCTGTATGATGGATAAAAACTTTAGATTGATTGATATTAATTGTCCAAATTTTCATTATATGTCAGAAAATGAACAAAAACATCATAATAAAGGCTGTAAACAATTATTTGGTCAAAAGGTATTTAGTATTATAGCATATATTGCTTATTTATCAATCACTTTGATTGTGATCAATGTAAGTAGTATATATAAATTTATAAATATATTGGTGAATGTTTTATCAATCGCTAATCAACTATTAAAGTTACTATAATATCCACAAAAACCCCTTCTGATATTAATCAACATATGCTTGTAGTGCCGCGATTCATTAATCGTTCGTTTCGATAATCGATATAATTCTAATCTTAACGGCGCGTAAAATCAGAAGACAAAGGATAACAGCAACTACAGTTTATTGTCGAATAACTCAGGTCAGAAAGTTAACAACACATGAGCGAATATGAACGAGCGAGTGAACAGGCGAATAAGCGAACGAGGCGGAAATGACATGCATGGAAGATGGCTGGGAAGCCAACTCGATTTAAGCAAGCGTTAATCAACATTTATAGTCGGACAAAAATGAGTGACAGACATGCGATGAATAAGATACGAAGTGTACACATATATGCTCATGTAAAAGCATAGCCAAGGTTAATAAGCGAATATTGAACAAGATCAAAATATGACTCATGGCAGGCGAATGGGCTTGGCCAGTAGCTAGAATAAAGTATATGGGCTTAACATATAAACTGATACTATATGCACACTAGTGACTAGCTTCAAGAGATATTTACTGGAGTTCTAGTGAGAAGCAGTAACCAGTGGAGTTCAACTAGGTCTGTTGGGAGTTATCAACTCACTAAAGTCATTGATGAATTGTTGCTCAACTTCGTGGATTAGTTAAATTTGCATATATAATTGTAGAAACTAAAGAGAATCTATTGAAAAGAATATTCTTCATTCATTATTTGTGTTTTAATAGAACGGAAATTTTGACTTTAATAGAATATCAGAAGAGATTTTTGTGGATATCATAGTAATTTTAATAGTTGAGAGTCATTGGAAGATGGACCACCATGGAAACCCTGGAAGCACTAGACACCGTTTCGTCCTATTGTGTGAATTCTCAGCAGTGCGCATTCATTCAATTGACTCATGATCTCACTATTAAAATTACCATAAAACCCACAAAAACCCCTTCTGATATTAATAAACATATGCTCAATAGTGACTGGCTTCAAGAGATATTTCCTGGAGTTGTAGTGAGAAGCAGTAACTAGTAGAGTTCAAATGGGTCAGTTGTAAGATAGGAACTTACTGAAGACAATGGTAGATGTGTCGTTCGATTTCGTGGATTGCTTGAAGTAAGAAATTTACACTGTTGGATGCCAGCTCAGTGGTATAGAGTTTAAGCGTTCGCGAGCGAGACTGATAGGTCCTAGATTAAAATCTGTCGAGGCAGGATCGTGGATGCACACTTCTGAAGAATCCTATACTAGGATGATAGCCGTGAAGTACTCCCAGGTTTTCCACGGTAGTTTAGATTTGATTAACTCATGATCTCAACTATCAAAATTTAAAAAAATAGTTCATTTTTGTGCTCCTCAAACGAAATTGAAATGATTTAATCTTTAAATTGATTTGTTTAGCCTGGAACATTATTGATATTATTCCAAATCTATGATATTATCAAATATCATTAATCAAATATAGCATATACATGACTTAACTGATTCGTTATATAAATGGCATACGAAATTGAGTTTTTCCGGTTGTCTTACACATTAATTAGTGATAACATAACTTAGTAAATTAGTTTAAGACATTCGATTTTGTGATATTTTAAATTTGTGTCCATATGGTAAGTTAGTGATTTCAAAACGTCAAGCACCATTTACTTTTGGTATCAAATAAGACCTTATCTATCGTAAACGTGTTCTTACTTCATTCAATTCACAATTTGTTATTTCAAATACCGATATACTCACCATTTTGTCAATTTGTAGGGTTATTGTATATTGTTTCTTGCCAAAATGTAGCATGAGTTTGAGTAACCATTGAGAAATCTTAATGCAAAAGAAAGTTGTTCAGTCGTGGCACATAACTCTTTGGTAGTGTCCACTCTTATACAACGAAGTGGTGTCTTTTATTTTTGACATAGTCTAAGTAGTTATAAGCAATGATGGATAGTGGCTAGCAGTGGAATCCAGGATGCACGTTTCCTCCTATTTGTGACTCGTCAGCTGAATGTAACTGCAGAGTTGATGTTCATTCCGGGACTCAAACTCATTACCTTTTGCTTCAAACACCATCACGTTATCCACTCAGCTACTCAGTCCTGATAGCCACTTGTTTGTGCAATGGGGTGAAGTTTAAATTTACATGGTATTGTTTATTTGAATCTTCTCATTGATGTTTCTAGGACTGCAACTGTTCAGTCTCTTATTGGCCATATGTGCTCATAATGCTTGTGACTTAAGGTAATATCGAGACAACACGTACAAACTGCACATATGCCAATTAGAAACTGACCAGTTGCAGTCCTAAACGTCAATGGGAAGATTCAAACAAACAATACTAAGTGAATAGTCTAAGTAGACATAATCATTAACATTAAAATATATACATAAGTAACATCACAAGGTTTGGTTGCTACATGATTTTAATTGATTGTTCATAAGCTCCAGTCACCTTAGTCTTGAAAATTGTCAGATATTTTCTTTGGGAGTAGTTTGTTTTTATTGTATACATCATTAGCAAAAAATCAATACTTTCTAATTTGATTGCTTGTTTATTAACTGACACGTAACAAATAGTCATAACAATTTCCTTAAGTAGTTTACGTATTAAATGGTCTCTTGACACTATTAACGCTGTTAATCACAAGCTAAGTAATTTAGACTGTGGTTACATAGGTTTAAGTTTATTCAATTAAAGTTTGCAGGTTATTTAAGTAACCGTATTATACACTGTCCTAGGACGGAATTCAATAGAGAATCCTGATGGGCGGCCTATGATCCTTTACAAAAGGTAACAGATTTAAGTAAGTATTATACACTGTAGTAATTTTATCGATCACTTGACTTATTATAACGCAGTTAACTACATAACGTTTTTTTTTACAAACAAACGTTACTAAATTAGTCTGGTTTCTTTGTTTACATTTAAATAACTATGTAATATTGCTTTAAACATCTTTTCTGTAGATAGCACTTGTGATATGCGTTATTCTGGTATTGAAAGAAATATGGATATACCTTTAATAATATACAATTGTCCTCGGAGTTTTACAGGAAAACACAGTATCGACAGTTATTCATAACGTTGAAGATGTTTTCAGTTATGTATATCATTAAAAATGATCTGTGTTGAAATAACATCCCAAAATTCTTTTCCAATATTCATTTTCAAATGATGAAGTAAAACAAACTTGTTTTTATGTTTAGTTCTTTGTTACCTTGTAAATTTATATTTCATTAATCATAGATTTGAAAATTAAACGAAATATTGTAGAAATGGGTATGCTGGTGAATAATTCACTTTCACTTAAGGGTATATAGCATTCTTACTTTACTTACTAACGCCTGTTGCTTCCAATGGAGCATAGGCCACCGATCAGCATTCTCCAACCCACTCTGTCCTGGGCCTTTCTTTCTAGTTCTATACAACTTTTGTTCATTCTTCTCATTTTTATCTCCATTTCTCGGAATAATGTGATCTTTGGTCTTCCTCTTCTCCTTTGGCCTTCAGGATTCCATCTGAGGGCTTGCCTTGTGACGCAGTTGAGTGATTTCCTCAATGTTTGTTAAATCCACTTTCAGTGCTTCCTCCTGATTTCTTCCTCCACTCAAATCTGGTCTGTTCTCTCCCACAGTAGGTTATTGCTGATAGTGTCTGGCCATTGGATCCGAAGTATCTTGCGTAGACAACTGTTAATAAACACCTGTATCTTCTAGATGATGGCTTTCGTAGTTCTCCACGTCTCCGCTCCATACAGTAGAATTGTCTTGACATTTGTATTGAAAATTCTGACTTCAGTGTTGGTTGACAACTGTTTTGAGTTTCAGATATTCTTCAGTTGTAAATATACTGCTCTCCCTTTGCCTATCCGCGTCTTCACATCTGCATCAAATCCACTGTGTTTATCGATGATGCTCCCCAGATATGTAAAGATTTTCACATTCTCCAAAGTTTCTCCGTCAAGGTACATAGCACATTGATAAATTATTAGGTTAATTCATAATTATAACTTTACAAAGCACAATCTGTATATCTAACGTAAATTTAAGATTACTACTCTCTAAAAAAACATTGAAATAAGCAATTACATTTTACATAACTTTATTTTATCGCTGTACAGTTAGAAATCCATAGATTTATGATTTCAGAATAGATTCTATACATCATAGATACAAAAAATATTATTTCCTTATCACATAAATTGATAGACAGTAATCTGTAAGTAAGAATGTTTCATCTTAGAAAAGAATATGAAAGAGATAAACACGAAATGTGACTACCAATAAGAGTTCATAGTATATGGCTAGCATATCGCTTGTGGAGTTTTTGAGCTACATTGATTAAATCACACTTTATGTAAATTCCAAGAAAGGAATCTCATATTTGAATCATAATAATGCTTGACTGCTTGATAACTGGAGAATAAATCTCCCTAAATGTAAGTTTCATCCTAAATTAGCACAAAGTCGGTTAGTGTGATTCCATTTTACTGTTATTAGTTTATGAACACTTATAATGATGTAGGTTATCAATTTGTCAAGTAAAAATATACTCTATAATCTATCCTTGTGAGTTTCAAATGAATTATTATATTTAAACTAGTTACAAATTCTTTGATCACAGTGTAAACCATTGATTTTCATGTCACACGTTCAATAATTTACATAGCTAGATGTTAGACCACACTATTGAAGACCTGGAAGTACTGAAATGCCGTTTTGTTCTATAATGGAACTCCTCTACCATGTCTGGTGTGACGGAGTCACCCACTGAAGACAACGAACAACTTTCGCACAATATCGTGGATTAGTTAAAGTTATACATTAACAGTGTCGGATGCCATCTCAGTGATCTAGAATTTAAGCGTTCCCGCGCGAGACTGATGGTCCTGGGTTCAGATTACGCATGGGGGATTGTGCATGCTCACTAACAAAGAGTCTCATACTGAGAAAGGATGGCTGTCTAATGCTTCCAGGTTTTCGATGATGGACTAACATTGATCCATTCATGATCTCAATCAAAACTCAACAATCTCCACAATCCCACAACTGAAAATAGCAAAAATTTGTTTAATGTCTTCAGGATATGCATGAATAGATCATGTGTATAAATCTATTACAAATGACAATGAATCATGCAAAAGAAAATATTCTTTCTGATCAAATAAGTACGGTTTTATCAAAGGTATTTAATAAAATAAGACAAATGACAATCGCGATTTTCCGTTTTAGTTTACTCAGGTCTATGGTTGGTCAGTCTTTTTCTCCATAAATGTACCCTAAATAGAATGCTTAATTATATCTGACATAAATGCCACATTTTATGAAAGTTTTGCGTTAACTATTAACCATATTACGATACATGAACACAGTTTCACTTCACGTTTTCAAATTTCACGCAGGCTATCATTCAAGCCTCTGTGGAAGCTACAAGATTCAAATCTACGACACAAGTTTTATACTGCATACATTTTACACGTAACTCTAAAAACTGCTGCAAATTTAGTGGCCTAACGGTCTATAAATGTTAATTCTCTTCAATTCAGTGTTGGGAATCTAACTAAAATGTTTAGGAAATAATAATTTTAAATATTTAATAAAGCTTCTTAAACGAAACCTTATTTTTTCCATTCATTATTTTACATTATAGAATAAGACATCTGTCAAGCATTTGCTGGCTTTTCTAAACGAACAGTACTTATATGAGCACTTGTGACTGATTCCGAGTATCCCAGTGTGAAACCGTGTCTAAGGGAATAGAACCATGTCAGAATTGAGAAAGTTGTAAATGTTAGTAGAAAATGTTTTCGTAATATCGACTCAGTGATCCGAATGCCATGCAACCACTAAAAGACATGAAAATCTTAAGTCCATTCCTCAGTGGGATCGTAGATGCTTGTAACTGAAGTGTTTCTTTCTTAGACGACATATATGTCTAGTAATTCTTCATTTTCATATCACTTCAATGATACAAACAACATTTCTAAATCACCAGTTTCAAGTGTTTAATTACAAAGAAATCATTGTTGACTTTATTATTAACAACAACTTATTAGGAATGTATTCAGACGTTTAAAGAAAGAAAACAATTTTCACAAAACATAGTCAAAAACATATAAGAACTTTCGTATAAATTAGAGTGAATAGTTTCACAGTATTTGGGCGCCGAGTTAATGTAAGACATTTTAAATAGGAAGAAGAATATATTTGAAGTAAATCCAACATTTAGCCTGGCGATCTGGTCCAAGCGTTTTCAAGGAATTATATCAAAAATAGTTTTTTGTTTAAACAATTACATGCCAACATCGTCCAGATCATATAGAAATTCACTTGTAATTCTTTTTTAACTCTCCGATACATAGATAACCCCTTTTACTATTGCAGTATATTATAATACAGTTATATGTATATACATACATTGTAAAATAGGACAGGGGTGCAATGTTTTGTATCTGTTACCACGATCAGCTTGATTTATTCAAAATGTTTATTATTATTTTTTGGTTAAAGTGCTTGCCACAATTCTTTGAGTACAAGTATACAGCATGCAATCATTGATATCTATAATATGTAAATGTAAACATATTTACATATGTATTCATAATAACACAAAAAATGTCGAAATAAGTAATAGTCATTTGTGAGTATAAGTATATTATATGCTATGTTCTGATCAAAACTAGCTAGGAGGATTTATATACATTCCAGTATTCACGCTTATATTAGATTCATACCGTCAACGGTGGTTTTAACGGACATACCTCTGGTTGGAATCCATGTCTTCTAGATGCAATTTATGAATATGTAGATAAAATCATATTGAGTTATACTGTCTACAAAACATAAGGGATATTCATGTCTCATAATTAACCGGAAAAATGCTAGATCTTTTGTGTTTTGGATAAACTAAACTTAACCTGAGAGCACTAGACGACCGTTATGTCCCGGTATAATATTCCTTAGAAGTGCACATCAATCCTCCCTTCGCGGAGAATCAAAACCAGGACCTTCATTCCCTCACGAGAAGGTTGGAACCACTGACTGGGCATCAAATGTTGTTAATGTTTACATTGAAACAAACCTCGTCCATTACCTGTGGTGTATAACGTCCTGACACCTAAAATGGTTGTTAATAAAGTGTCTTTTTCCTTACGTTTTGACCTACGTCATATGATGGAAAAATTAATATAGCTCTCATCGTTCACATTGTCACCAGTACATCTATCATCACTAGTTTTATTCTTTTCATGTTATTAGAAACTGTAGCAAATCTATTTTCAAACAATAAAAAATACTTCTTAGTGTAGGAAATTTTAAAAATTGATGAATTTTTTGGTTGTATATCACGGGTTGAATTTAGTTAGAAAATCACGTAAAACCAAGATGCACTAGGCACAGATCTCCTATCGATAGACTCATCAACTGCGCGTATGAATAACCTACAACTTGAAATTTCTCATTACCTAGGTAATGAACTTCACGCTGTAAGGAAGACAGAAGAACCGAAACCCATATATATATATATATATATATATATATATAATCTCCTAAATGACATTCAGTGAAGGATTCATTGTCATATTATGCAATATAATAGTAGTCGTAAGTTAGTGTGCGGGGGCCACCACGAACTGCATACAAATATGCAGTACCTTAATTTGTTAGACTTTCTACTGTAAAACGACATGGTTACATTTACACCTACTTCGATAGAATCTTTACAATCTATTAGAATTGATGTTGGAAAGCAAATTAGTTTGAACACTATGAATTCATTATTTTGAAGCTTGTAATATATAAATTAAAGTATGACAATAGATTATTTCTTTAGAGCGGGAAATAAATTTTTGTTTGTAAATATGTCGATCATTATAGATAAAATCTTTGTTCGTAAAATATGTATTTGATTGAGATAATTAATCTATCGATGTTAGACCACAACTGGATGGTCGTTTTGTCCTAGTATGGGACTCCTCAGTAGGGCGCACCCACGAACTCTTAAATGGTATTGAAACTTAGGACCTTCAATCTAGGGCGTGAACGCTTAACCTCTAGAACACTGAGCCGGCACTTAACCAATCCACGGATTTTCGCAACCGTCTTCCATATTCTGAGGTAGATAACTGACTCGGATCGGGTCCATTGGTCACGGCTTCTAATTAGAACTCCAGGAATTCCTTCACGAAGCTAGCCACTGGTGAACACATAGTAATCATAAGTATGGGATTGTGAAGATTGTTGAATATTTGATTGAGATCATGAGTCGATCGATGTTAGACCACCATTAAAAGCCTGGAAGCACTGCTGAGGCGTCCCATACTATGACGAGACGGCCGACCAGTGTTTTCAGATTTTCGATGATAGTCTGAAATCGATCGATCCATGATCTCAATCAAATACTTAACAATCTCCAGAACCTCATACCTTAAATGTGTAATTGTATTCAAAGAGAGATTTCATTGTAATCCATTTTGTTTAATTATTGATTACCTTCTAACACTTTGAAAATATGCTTGTTTTGGAATTATATATGTTATTCAAAGAATATTGGTAAAGGAATCAGTAGTATATAACTGAGTATTGTCACGTTAACATTGTCAAATTTACTGCATTTAGATGGTATTTTTCAATGATTTATATCATACAATCGTTTATCACTGAAACTAATGATTCTTTGTTCGATTTCTGTCAGTGTTTCTTGATTATTACATTACAACTTCATTGAATCTTTAGCTAATACAATCTACCTGTGAGTAACATTATCTAGTTGGTCAAAGATATTACGAGTGTTATGATTACATTATTTATGATATGTAATTTACTTTGAAAAAAATGTTTATAAACTCACTCCAAGTAAAATGATTAACAATGATGAATAGGAAAAAATAGTTACTATTCGTACAAGACTATTTCCAAATACTTCACGACATCCTACGGTATATTGATGAGGACCAGTTGATGATCGTAAAGGACAGCCGGTATCTATAATTTGATATGTACTATTTAATTCACAACATGGAATAGGAGTTGTTAATCCTAGAAATTCAAAAGTATTTATAAATATAATTCTCAGAATAATCACATAAAAGAAAAAAAAAGTTTCTATGTAAGCTTTCATACTGTCATCCAATATAATTTAAATTGTTTATGAATCTTCAAGATTGCACTTTTTTTGACCAACTTAAAGTTTAAATTCAATTAGTATTGTTTGTTTGAATCTTCCCATCGATGTGTTAGGACTGTAACTGGTCAGTCTCTAATTGGCATATGTGCATACTTTGCGTATTGCCTCGATATTGCCTTAACTCACAAACATTATAAGCAAAGATGAATAGTGGCTAGCAATGGAATCCAGTTTGATGCGCGTTTCGTCCTATTCGGGACCCGTCATCAGGTATACCTGCCTCTGAGAATTGATGTTCATTCTGAGACTCGAACCCAGTACTTTTTATGTATATTCAAATCTCCTAACTCAACATTTTATGTATTGCTTACATAGATTGATAAAATACAAATTTATAAAAATTGCTACTTTTTGTAAAAACAATTGTTTTTAAGAATGAAATCAAAGCATTTTGATATTGGAACAGTTTTCAGTAAATCCTTTTGGTAATTTATAGCTGCCAAATTTCATGACCGACTCCGCCTGTATCACTTCTAGGGTTAGTACAGGTCTCAAGCCCTGGTAAGCGAGCAAGGTTGGGCATGGGGTCAGCAATTCCATCCCATAAAAAACAACCTTGCTAAAAACAACACTAGCCAGAAGAAATTTCATGACCGTTTTAAATTAAAATAATGTAACATTATTCTTATGTACTTTATTATAACTTTATCAAGCTCTACAGTTATAAGTCCATCATTATTGTGATATTTTACAAAGGCCAAAATAAGGCATGTATGAATGTGTTTGACAATGTTATATGTTGAAAATGGTGAACGTTTGCATCTGTTATTACGACATATATACTTCAAAATTATGTTATTTGTAAATTAGAAAGGTCATATAATAAAGGTCAAAATCATTTCGGTGTAAAGTGTCCAGTCACAATCAGTATAATAGTAATGTAGTAAAAATGAAAATGCAAAAAAAATTGTGTGAATAAAGTGCATAGTAGGAGAATCTCATCTTGTCAATTGAGATAATAATGGTAAATAGTAATGGTAATAATAATAAGATTGTTGTGCGAATATAATATGTAATAAAAGGAGGTGTTATCAAGGTAACTACGATAAAAACGAATTGGGAATGATGGATGAGAAGATTAAGGTAGGGGGTGATTCGGTGCTCCAGTCGTAGGTCAACATGTACCAGCATGGTTGAGAAAAGGAGTCACTAAATCCATTAACAACGCCATCCTTTCTCATTTAGTAGACAGTGAACATCATATCGAAATAGAGGAAGCCTTCACTGTTTTATATCAAGTTCCGAAAACTCTACCTCCGAAGCCATCTGGATCAACTCCAGAAAACCAAACTTGTGCATCCAGAAAAGGTTATCTTTGCCCGCTTTGTTGTTCACTATGATATTGGTAATGTAAATTTGGCTCCTTTGCATCTGATGGGAGGCCGTGAAATATAGTCAATTCATGTTATTCTACAAGTCATTTTTCTATCTTTATTAAGACGATAATATATTTTTTAGATTACATTACCGACAAATTTTATGCTAACAAAAATGAATAAAAGCTGCAGTTTACTGGAAACTGTTTCATTCTGTGTATATATTACACTTTAGTACTCCATGTCAACTCCATGTCAGGACCTGGATGACTTACAGTGAAAACTACTGTGTTTAGATTACTGACTTGTTACAAATTGTTTAAACTTTAACTGTTGTTAGTTCACGATATTAGATGACTTTCATTCAATACTGTACAACATACCTACCTCACAATTGATAAAGTTGATCCCTACCAGTCAATAGCAGTTATTTAAACTAAAGATAATTGATATATCTTGTCAAATAATTGTTCAGATATTTTTAAAGTTTTATAATCCTACAATAAATAATCTCTTGTTAATTATGGAAAAGGGGGGAGGCATGGATGAGCACTGCCACGAGGAGTCCCACAATAGAACGAAAAGGCCGTCCAGTGATTCCAGGTTTTCCATGGTGGCCTAGTTTCAATTGACTCATGATTTCAACTATATATAAAAATTATGGAAAAGCTTTATAAATTTCGATATCATAACAAGAATTCAACATTTTGACAAGGAAATCACAGGATTGTTTGAATTTTGCCTCTTTGAGCTTACAATGTTAATATCTTATATTGTGTTAAGTTCTGATATTGGGAATATAATAACATTAAATAATTTCATATTTGAAATCAATTTACCATTATATGTTATTCCATCGTAAATGTCTACAGATGAAAATGATTTTGTATCGAGAAAATCATATGGATCTATATAACCACAACATTTTAACTGAAAGTAGACAATGAAACAGATAAAATTAATTGAGGCATATAAAAAAGGCTTATTCAAGTATTGTACTTTCAATTGATCAAGAATTATCTTAGAAACAAAAGTATGGATTATAAACGATTAATAATGGTGAGCTTTCATTTGTGTGGGATGATAACTATAGAATACTGTGAACAAAATACATCAAGTTTTAAAATATATTTATTCAAAACTATTTAAATGTTTGAATTATTTTTTTCTGGTTAACGTTTTTCCTTGCAAATTATTTTTTCTACGGGATGGGATGGCTAATCCCATGTTCAACCCTCCTCCTTGATGGAGGCTTATGACCGGCAGTAACATATAGAACAGCTACAGGTGAAGTTTTACAATTGAAGAACATATGGAACTCAAAACAACTCTCAACTAACTTCAACATGAGAATCTTCAATACGAACGTCAGGACAGTCCAACTGTATGGAGCTGAAACATGGAGAACTACTACAACCATCGTCAAGAACGTACAAGTATTTATGAACTGTTTTCTACGCAAAATACTCAACATTTACTGATCGGATATTATCAGCAACAGCGTTCTATGGGAGAACACAAACCAGGTTGCAGCTGAAGAGGAAATCAGGAAAAGACGTTGGAAGTGGATCGGACATACATTAAGGAAATCACCAATGTGCATCACGAGGCAATCCCTAATTTGGAATCCGGAAGGGAAGCGGAAAAGAGGAAGTCCAAAGAACACATTCCGCGGGGAAATTGAAGTAGATATGAAAAGAATGAATGCTGATTAAAAAGGATTGCTCAGGACAGGGTTGGATGGAGATTGCTGTTATTTTATTTATTATTTATTTATTATTATTAGCTTTATTCAATATTATATTTTTGATACAATATGGAATTCTCAGCACAAAGTACTTCAACAAGTTTCCGTTTCTTACTTCTTCGTCCTTCCCGACGATAAATATTGAGTGATCTCCGGTTAGCAGTTAGCAGCCCAGTCAATCGACATCTGGATAATGTACATTCTTCTCGCTGCATATTGCCAGCAAACACGATATCCCTAATTAGGTCTTCTATAACCTTTACAGCGAAAAGTCTTACATTTTTCAGAAACGCGCCTGAATAGGTTGTGCGAATAATAGGCATAATGATGTATTAAAACAAACAAAATTAGATAACTTGTTGAAATATCTAGATGACAGGAACAGGTAGCCTAGATGTTTAAACAGGCCGCTGTTGTGCGACCTATGCTCCTCCACAAGGGTTAACAGGTGTAAGTATGTAGGTAAGTAGGTAAATAAATGTTGTGAAGCAAATGAATTACAATTAACATGTTGTGTTGCAGTATTGGGTGATTGTAAAAGAAATAATGAAATGTGTGCATATGTTAGATGTCAGCTTGAACCCCATGATAATTATCAGTTCCTTCAAGATTGTAGAACAAAACCAACTTCCAGTACTTGTCGATGACCTTTATCCGATATATATATATATATATATATATATATATATATTAAAGTGTCTAGCAATATTTATTTGCTTTAAGTACTCAAAATGTACGTAGAAATCTGTTTATTTGTGATCTGTATAGATGATTGAAGTATTTGTCATCAGTTTACTTATGATCATTCATATAAAATAAGATCCTGGTGTGCATTGAATCAGTTTTTATACTCTTCTAGAACGAAACTGAGGAAATTATTTGATTAGCAGCATAGGGTTCCGAAGATAAACCAATCTAAATTAGAAAACCACTGAAATCTGTAAGCTTTTGATGGCTGTTTCGTCCTAGTTTTGGGAGTCCTCGAAGAAAATAAATGAAATAATGGTATTATCAACTTTGATGAAGTCTTAAAGTGTGTATTATAAAGTTTTGTTATTGATAAACGGGTTGCTTTCATTAGTTAACCTTAGGTTAGTATAAAACCCAATTGAATAACCATATAGTCAATGAGAATAAACTATATAATAAGACAACAGTGACTAGTCATATTGTGGTGTTGTCTACTTATATCTATATAAGTAGTATATGGTGTGGGTCAGACATAGAATGTATTTTGGAAGAAGACCGATGAGGAAACAACTGAAATGAAGAGCAATCGTTCGGAAAATGCATGAGCAATGGAATAAGAGAAGAAACAGTGAAGATTGAAACAATTGGTTGTTAATTTGCAAATTGACTGTTCATTGTTTGGTTATCAGAATTTACCGAGATAGTCTGTAATGTTTGCTTAAATACATTCGATTGTTTTAGCTAAATAATTCATTGACAATAGTCAAAGTTATATGATAAAAAAAATGAAATGAAATGTAAATTCTTCATTTTAAAAGCAAGAAGCATGATTTACTGAGCAAACAATAATCGGTATATTCCACCATCTCGTTCGATAAATGTCGACCGGTTACTTGGTTAGAGGTCAACAGTATAAGATAATCAACTTGAATAAAAAGGATGAACAAAGACATTTAAATCTACAAAGATAACCAACCATGAACAACACCACAGAAATGAAATGAATTTAAGCTTATGGAATAATCAAGAAACTTTTTTCTAACTGAACTAAGAGTCAATGATGTCCTCTATAACGACAATGAACACTCTTCCATTGAACGATTTATATCAGAGAACATAAAAATATCAGAGAGAAAATTCTAGCTTTTTAGATGTAAAAACTTTATCAATACAATTAATTGTAAACAGAATTATTAGAACTAAACACAAGTGTAACTAAATAAAGTTAAGGGCTCTGGCTTGTAACTGGCAGGTCCTGGGTTCGAATCTCGCTAATGCAGGATCGTGGGTGCGCATTGCTGAGGAGTCCCATAATAGGACGAAACGGCCGTCCAGTGCTTCCAGGTTTTCGATGGTGGTCTAGCTTCAATTGACTCATGATTTCAACTTCGAAAAGTTAATTTTAATTTTTTTTACAAATTGTAACTCATGTAAAATGGAGTATTGCTATTAATGCAATCATTATGTATTAATTAGTGGTCAAAATTTCCTACTCATTTTAGATAGAGAGAATGTCCTGTCAGTTCGTGTATTACAACTAATTTCTAATCATCTAACAGATAAATTTCAGTACAATTGTTTTTGTTTAGTGATTCTTAGTATGCATTATCTCAATCGATTGCAAATCTCCAATAATACCAGGTGGATACTTATAGTTACTACTCACGATTTTCTAGTATTTATTAATTTATTATTGTTTAAACACATAAATATTGATACAAAGCAGCACCAAATATATATGCCGCGCACAAATCTCATTTGATTTGTGTGAGAGCTGTGATGCTGCCCAGGTGCTCAAACTGAAGCAGGTGGTTTTCTTAGGGGGCCACACCCCGAGCCTTTGACCTAACGGTCTAAACCACAAGGTAGTGGAGCCTCGTGAAATGCAGTCCCATGTTAGCCGGTGACCAACGATTGATTCATACGCCATTTGTTCCCTGGAGACAATGTGTACCATTGGTTTGGAATCAGGGTTTTCCAACTCCCCTAGATGAACTTTCCGTGTCCAGCAACCCGGTTAAAGCGTCGGACGTTCACTTTTCGTCTTCTGAATTTCGTAAACAACACCCCCGTTACGAGGAGGCAGTGAGCAGGACTTTCCTGGCATTGGCTATATACACGTGACCATGTGATAGCATTTCTAAAGGGAGAGCGGACTCTCTCCACTCTCGGCCGTACCAGGGCATCTAACTATGATTACCATTAAGAAACAAATTGTGCATTAATGTTTGTTAATTTAGTTTTTGCAAACCCTAAATTTTAGTTGGAATGAATTTCTATGTAGTTAACTTGTTGTCAATGATAAAGATCAGTTTTCTTTCCATTCACTTTGTATTTCAAAGAACGATACATATTTATTCAGGCCTAAATGATAGATGAAATGTTATTTTTTAGTGACATGATTCGTGATTTGGCTGTAAAATGTTACTGAATATACCACAGATATATTCTTGTACAAAATACATCGTAAATAACAATAAAAATTCTATATTAATGCTTATGTTTATTCTCTGCTGTCATATTTCATGTCTCTTCACAAGTTCTTAGGACAAAGCATCTCTCAGAAATAATCTTTTACATAACAGTTCACTCTGTTTCAGATAAAGGAAGGAAGTAATTTTATAAAATGTGCGCATCCTTAGCAGTTAAAATGTCTGGTTCCTGTATGTACAACTAAGAGGATTAATATCACACATAATAATCTGATTCATTTTCTTGAAAAACTACAAAATGTTACCGTGAATTGATTTATGGCTAAGATGCAGGTAACTAAACACCTCAATTTACTTAGAAATATATTCAAAATAAATATAAAGAAAAAGACAACACAGAAATCTTCTTCACACTATGAACCTTTAACAAACTGTGACAAAATTTAAATAGCTTAGTTCTTTCAAAAATTTACATTGATAGTTTCGTCTGAAAGGTTAACTGAAGTTTCATACTAATTAAAATAGCATAACAAAGTATTTTCATCGAAATCATGAACCGATCTAAATTATATAACCATTGAAAACATGGAACATCTGGAAAACGCTTCATCCTAGTATGGGACACCTGAATGTAAAGCATTCACCACCCCGTATACAATGTTCGAACCTTTGATCTCGCGTGCACGCATCTAAATTTCAACAGTGTTGGCGTTGTGGTTGCGCAACGCTCAGAAGTCCCATACCGGAAAGAAACGTCCTCCCAGTGCTTTAAGGTTTTTAATGGTGGTCTAACTTAGGTTAATTCATCGTTTCAATGAAACTCGATAATATCCGCAACTTCTTACTGAAAGGTATCTTCAGATAAATTTATTTATATTACATTTGTGTGAGCAGGATATAACGAAAATCAATGCACAGGAAACAGCGTTTATAACATCTAACTTACATTCACCATAATCCAACCAAGAAGTAAACTAGAAGGTTTCAGGCTTGATAAGGATTCATATGAAAAGACCAATTTTTTTAGAACTCCTTCAGCCTGTTTACGAATCTAGTTATTTTGTAGAAACAAAAACAAATGTGTTAATACATTATTCATATAATTAAGCATGGGATATTCAGATAAAGTTAATATTCACTATTTAAAAGGCTATAAAGTTTATCATTATTTAAATCAGTCTAATAATTTAAGCAACAACGTTAATACCTGTCATTTATTGCATTCGGTAGGTATTAGGTGTCTTTGTTGGTGTTATATCTCGAACTAAGATTCTTAGTATGTCACATAATACTTGAGCACTCAAACGTAAAAACCCTCCCAAGTAGTAAATGAGAAGACAGAAGACTTGTAACTAGGAATGTTATTCTTAAAACTGTCAAATATAGTACAAAATCTTATATATTTATAGTCTTTGACTGAGAGTAAATCATCATTTCGGACAGCTAATAGGTACATAGGAGGTCCTTCACGTCGACATGTCGACATTCTAGAATGTTCCTCTAGCGGTGATTGGATGGAATGTCTTCGGCTATTTCTTTGAATTTGCCAACGAACCATCCTAAACGTTAGTTAGATAGTCAATATTACCAACTTGTTATCTTTGATTTCAAATGAGTTGTTCATGTAAAAAAAGGATAAAGTACACCCATTTGTTTCAATTTTCGCGATTAGTATAAATGTATAAAGTTGCGAACACCTTTCTTTACAATTTATACATAACGTAAAAATCATATTTCACGGAATTTTATATTATGATATTCCTCCTTGTTCTAAGTGTAACCACCATGATTCTAATGAAATATATGTCGTCATCTTTCTTTACCCTGTTTCAGTTTGATTCCCAGTACCTAAAACTATCCCATAAAGTGTTTGCTGTAAATCCTACATGTAAATGATTTCAGCTTATTCTGCTTACAAAATTTCCTCTGACGAGATTTCACCTCGCCGTACATACTAGTAAAGTGATTATTTGTTGTTCGATGAAAGGAAAATAATATTTTCTTTATGACCAGGTAACTTCTACTTGGTAGTTAAGTGTATAAGAAACTGGTTTACTTTTGACTACCCTTAACATAATGTTTCTATTCAGTAATCTAAAATCAAATTTAGATTGAAAGACTTTTCGTACTTTTAATAAAAATTAATATCATCGAAAGAAAGTCAAACGTGTTTGTCACAAATTCATAAGTCGATATCATCCAATACATTGAAGCTCGAGAATATTTTAAATTAAACGAGACCGCTGCTTTGATATTGTTAGGATATTCACAGGAATATCCCAAAAACTGTCTCGAATGTAAATTGGCATGTTTTCAGTCTCTTCACATATTTTACATGTTATTTCCTATTGGCCATTATTACAGTTGTCCTAACTATGACTTTCATGTGTCGTTTCCCTATTGGTCAATTTTGAGTTGTCCTAATTATAACCTTTACGTGTCCTTCCTTTCCATTGGTTACTGTTAATAGTCATCGTAACTGTATAAATATGCCTTGTCTGTAAACCATTTTTGCTCTGCTGCTGATCCCATAAACAATTCTCATTTAACGGCTGTGTTCTGATTTATTGGAGTTGGGGAACAGTATTGGGGTCGAACTAGGATATCTGAATTTGGTCAATCGGTAGAATTTCGTGTAGACTTATCGTAATACGCAACATTTGGCGACGTAACAGATATAAGATTTTAATCCCTCACAAAAAATAACAAAATCTTCCGACCTAAGCTACGTTCATATAAAGAAGGCGAGCAGAGAAGAACCAAACTGGTAAATGAACTTTTAAGCTTAACACGATTTAACCAATCAAAAACAATAAACAAGAGGGAATAATTTAGAATTCTAGGATTAGGAATAATCATTTAGGTCTATAGATTAGCGTTGAGAGTTTAGAATATAGTAGAAATATTTTAAATTATTATGTATAACCATAAAACCTTATCCTAATGCAAAAATGTCTACTGTAATCATAAATCGAAACTCCGAATCCTAGACCTCAACAACATCTAATGTTACTTTTGTCATTTAAATGAAGCATATTTTTAAAATAGGCCAAGTTGTTTTCAAGACAATTATTCCGAGTGAAATCAATTAACATAAACTGATTCGTGATACTCTTGGTAGACGAAATGTTGTTTTGACAATATGAGTTGTGAATTCAACATGGTTCGCATGTTCACAATTAGGTTGGCGATGTAATATGGCTTCAATAGATAACATGACAAGCCTTTCTTTCTCGTAATGGTCCTGATTGTGAACCAATAATTTTTAAACGCTGACAATAGCCTATTGATGATCTCATATCAACGCAACTTTGATTGTAACTATGTCAACAAAATGTGCAAGCATTTCTTATTGTCGATGTGATCATATAATTTATTAATCATATAACGATTATTAAAAATCTATTTCACATTCTCTACACTGCATGAGTTTATTTTCAACAGATATATACGGTGAATGTAAGCTAAACAACCATTGAAAACCTGTAGACACTGGGAAATCGTTTCTTCCTTGTATAGGATTCCTAAGCAGTGCGAAACCAGGACTCGAACCCACAGCCTTCGGTCTCGCGCGAGATGATAGACATTTACAATTGTCTAGAGCTTAAGCGTTTACGTTAGAGACATGTGGTCCTTGATTGGAGTCCTACGTGTAAGATTGCAGATGTGCACTACTCAGGAGTCTCTTACTAGGACGAAAGGACCCCCTCAGTATTTCCAGATTTTCGATGGTGGTCTAGTTTAAATTGATTCTTGAATTCAATTGTGAAAATACTACAATCTCCACAAATTCTCATACAGATAGAACACTTAACCTATAGACCACTCATCCGGCCGGCATCCAACCGAGTTAATGCCTAACCTCAACCAATCCGCGAAATTGCGCGACCATCTTCCATTGTACTGAGGCAGATACCTGTCTCTACCTGAAATGGATTAGCTCCACTGGTCACCATAGAAAACCTGGAAGCACTGGACGGCGGTTTCGTTCTATAGTGGGACTTCTATATAAAATTATTAAAATATTCACAAAACCCCCTTCTGTTATTTATACAATTTGTAAGTAGTAATTGTAATAGAGTTTAATTCATGAAATAACTCACAGAACTTGTATCCTTCGAAAACATGCCGACCAAGACTAAATGACCAATAAGACATACTGAAAAAAGTACTTCATACTAGAAAATTAAATATATATATATATATATATATATATATATATATATAATTATCCTATATATATAATTATCCTATTTCCGAAAGAATTTAAGGTCTCTCAATTGAACATCAATCTTAGTTATGGATTTGCAATCTTTATCGAATCATCACCTCCTTCAAAATTTCTCAATCTAGTCAGTAATATCTTGTTATTTGTAAAGGAAAATACACACAAATTCAATTTAACATTTTCGTCAAGTGTATTTGATTCTACACTTCAGACAAGGCTATCTACTCTCCCCTTTCCTCTTCCTTCTGGTGATTGACTGGATTATGAAGACTTAGACATTTAAAGTGAAGTACGGAATAAAATGGACATCTCAGAATCAGTTAGATGATTTGGACTTCGCAGATGACCTAGCCCTCCTATCTCATACACACGAACAAATCCAGACGAAGACAGCAAGTGTAACCGCAACCTCTGCATCAATAGGCCTCAACATATACAAAAGAAAAAGCAAGATTCTCAAATACAACACGGAGAAAACCAACCTAATCACACTTGATCGAGAAAATCACGAAGAGGTGGAAACTTTCACGTACCGGGGAAGCATCAATGATGAACAATTACCATCTGATGCAAATTCGAAGGCGAGGATCGGCGAAACAAGGACAGCATTTCTACAAGTGAAGAACATATGGAACTAAAAACAACTCCCAACTAACTTCAAAGCGAGAATCTTCAATATGAACGTCAAGACAGTATTATTATACGGATCTGAAATGTGTAGAACTACTACATCCATCGTCAAGAAGTTACAAGTATTTATAAACAGTTGTCTACGCAAAATACTCAACATTTACTGATCGGATATTATCAGCAACAGCGTTGTATGGGAGAGGACAAACCAGGTTGCAGCTGAAGAGGAAATCAGGAAAAGACGTTGGAAGTGGATAGGACATACATTGAGGTAATCACCAATGTGCATCACGAGGCAATCCCTAACATGGAATCCGGAAGGGAAGTGGATAAGAGGAACGCCAAAGAACACATTCCGCGGGGAAATAGAAGCAGATATGAAAAGGATGAATGGTAACTGGAAATAACTGGAAAGGTTCGCCCAGGACAGGGTTGGATGGAGAATGCTGGTGGGTGGCCTATGCTCCTCTACGAAGGGTCATAGGCGTAAGTAATTTGTTTCTAATTTGTTTAACATAATTTGAACAAGAATTATTCAGAATGCTTTATGTACTTGTTTACAGTTATTGGTAAAACGTGATTCCAATTCAATTGACATGAAATATTGCATTACATTTGATACCACAATGTATGTTGGTTCTAAGAACAGTTATTATTGTTTGCTTGTAATGACAAAAAACATAATCAAGTCCTGAACTGACAAATTTTCACATTTCTAGATATACACAGTTGTCCAGGTATGTCAGTTGATACCTACCATCAATTTAGTTGAAACAAATAATCATAGGAAAGAACAATCGATTTCCGTTCAACAACACAGATAGTGACCAAAGTAGTATATATATATATATATATATATATATATCACGTTTTTGAGTATGGAAGCAGATGTATTCTGAAAACTCCAGTCGATGAATTAAAGGGGAAGTATTCTTATCACTGCTCAAAACCTTATACTAAATCGCATCATGCTCATATCATTTATAAATACACTGTTTAAAGCATTATTGAAAGTTCTCAGGTTTTAGAATGTCCTACTGCTTCATCATTCAAACCGTTATCGTTGTTGTATAATTATTTTATCTTTTAAAGACCTGAAGGAATCATTAGGAGCTGATTTCTTTGGATTGAAATGATAAACATTAAGTAGTGATCGAGTTCCTGTACTATAAATACCAAACAATCAACCTTAAATGTATCAGAATATTTTCCATTATGTGTTGGATAGACCATATATTCTCGAGGAAATCATATTGTAGTCCGATCAATAGTCTACCAAATGCTTCGGTACAGTTCGGTTGTGCGTGATTACTTATGTTCGCAACCTAAATCCATCACTGCACTATAGCTAAATTTTGAATTGATGAACAACAGTATTGTCACTGAGAGGGACTTCTCAGAAAATTTATCACTATCGATTATTCCAGTGTTATATACTTTACTGTGCAAGTGATCAAGTCTGGATGTGATGTTCTGAAACAAATACCTTGATAATTAAAACTGAGGATATATTTTCATAAGAAAACATGTTCAGTTCCAAAACATTTAATCATTACATCCTGCCTACTGTCACGAAATATGTTTTACAGCAATTATATGACTTTTAAGCCTGGGGTCGTGGATAATGTTGAAGTCAGTAAAATTATGGACTGATTAAAGGAAGACAACCATTGAAACATGGAACCACTAGACGCCCGTTTCGTTCAAGTACAGGGGACATCAGCGATGTACATCCACCATTCCTCTCACAGAAATAGAACCTAAGATTTTCAGTCTCATGTGAGAATTCTTAACCTTCAGACCACTGGGCCCTCAATCATGTGCTCATTAGTAACTAGCTCCAAGGTCAAATTTCCGGATTTTTTGTTACAAGTCCTGATCAGTGGAGCTAATCCGTTTCAGGTGTCAATTATTTACCCTCCGTAGAAAATGTAAAATAGTCACCTGATGTCATGGATTGACTGCACTTAGACACTAACACTATTAGATACTGACTCAGAGTTCTAGAGGTTAGGCGTTAGCGCGCAGAATCGATGGTCCGAGTTTTGGATCCCGTGTGCGGGGACTTGGGTACTTACTTATGAGGTATCGCATACTGGGACTGAACAGCGATTTGGTGCTTGCATGCTTTCATTTGTAGTCTAGTATAGATAGGGTTCATGACTTTGAAGAAAAGGTATAAATCTGCTCATATGACAATATTAATCGTTCCTAACTGTTTCAAAACGCTATATGTAAACATGCATATGAATGTGGCGAACCAATTACTCATGTAAATAAATATAATCTGAAATAATAAATGCATTTATCATAATTAGCTAAAATATTATAAACTTACAATTAAAAAGTATGTAGTATTCCGGTTATATGATATTAAAAAGCCATATACACATAAACTAGTGTAACTCACTGTTGTGACAACAGTAGGAAATAATAAAGAATCTAAAAAATAAACAAACTTTAACTTGTAAGGTTAAAATTAATTCCGATTTTATTCAAATAAAAGTAACGGTTTTTATGCAATTTATGCAATATTCACGATCTTGTTAACGTTCACGACTGAGACAAAAGGTTCGGGTTTTAAGTCCCACGTGTGGGATCGTGGATGGTTACTGTTGAGAAGTTCCCTACAAGAACGAAACGGCCTTCCAGTACTTCCGTTTTTTAATAGGGGTCTAGACTATATTGACTGGTGAATCTAACTATAGTAATAATTAATTAATCATTAAAACTCTTATAAACTACCTAATATTTTAACCATAAAAGAGATAGATATCTACGTATAACAACCGTTTGTGATGACTTTCAGCGGACATTTACCATACAATAAAGAAACGGTAATGATTATGTAATACTTCTATTTAAATAACGCAATGTTAATTTGCTAACAAAACAGTTTTATTGCCTCATCCATGGGGGTACATAAAATCATTCAGAATTCTAGATTGTTATGCCTTCTTATATCAGTTAATTCGTAGGACTGAGTTATTCATTCATTCTAATGACAATCTATTATTCATTCGCATAGTAACGTCGCACGTCATATTATAGTGAATGAGATCAGTAGTTGGGGACAATCAAATATAATCAGAATGGGATTTGTGGAGATCTCAGTATTTTTCAATCAAATGTATTTAAGCACAAATTAGTGACTATCTCACTAAATGCTGATAACCATCAAGCAAACGGTTAATTTGCAAATGAACAACCAATTGTCTCAATCTTCATTGTTGCTTCTGTAAATATCAGTTCATCTTCTCTAATTCCATTGCTCATGCATTTTTCCAGCAATTGCGTTTCATTTCAGTTATTTCCTTATCGGTTTTCTGCCATATACTACTTATATGGATATAAGTATGTAGTGCCGCAATTCGTTAATCGTTTACTTCGAATAAAGTATATGGGCTTAACATATAAACTGATACTACAAGTAGACCACACTACAATATATGTTTTGACATTCTATCCTTTAACAACATAAATTATGTATCATTATTTAAAGCCAAAACTGTTTTAGTATATAAGAATGTTATCTACTTTTATTAGCTAAAAGTGATGACCTAACAAGTTCGCACTGTTATTCTTTATCCTTACGAATTACATTTCATTAACTATATATTAAAAGTTCAAAGACTATTCATCTTTTAACTCATAATCAGATCACAATTTTACGATAGCTTTGGCCTCAATGAAATTAAAAACAACTTCAGTGTATTCATGGATTTGATCAGTTTCATTCTAGTATTCATCACATACGCTTAGTAATTATATAAGTTTTGTATAGTCTACAATCAATGTGTGAAATATAACCAAAAGGTATTTTAGACTACCTAACAATCAAGATAGTTTACTAGTGGAAATGATAGTAATCAATATTGGTCAACGGCTAGAATATTATAAAAGAATGAATGGTGAGGAAATTATTGACAAACAGAGATAAACAAGGTAGATCTCGGTTTCTCATCATAAATGATAAGTTTGAAAAATAACGTCATGTTTCATATCGGTTACTCGATATAAGAATAAATGTTATTTTACATTGAAACAGAGTTAAAAAATGTTGCGATGATCTTTCTAAACATTTTCACAACATACTTCTCATTGAAAACAATCAGTTATCATATATGTGTCTTGTAAATACAAGTGAATTCGATAGCAGAAATCAATTGCTATAAGTTTATATACAAGGGAATTCTTCAGTCACTTCCATCTAAATAAATTTACCTGTTTATCGGTTCACAAGAATTTCAACTTAGAATATTTCTTAAATATATGATAGAATGATAAACAAAGATGGACAGTAGCTAGCAGTGAAATCCAGTTCGATGCGAGTTTCGTCCTATTTGGGACTCGTCAGGTAAATGTACCTACACCTCAAAGTTGATGTTCACTCTGGGAATTGAACCCAGTAACTTTCGCTTCAAACGCCATCGCGTTATCTACTAAGCTACTGAGTCCGATAGTCACCTGCTTTTGCAATAGGGTGATGTTATATTCACTTACTGCTGTTTACTTGTATCTTACCATTGTTATTTAAGACTGCAACTGATTAATCTGAATGAGAAGATTCAAACAAACAGTACTATATGATAGAATGATTTCATAGTTGAGATCATGAGTCAATTGAAGTTAGACGACCAGGGAAAACCTGGAAGCACTGTACGGCGGTTTCGTCCTATTGTGGGACACCTTAGCAACTTCGTGGATTGGTTGGAGTTAGATATCAACACCATCGGATGTCGGCCCAGTGATTTATAGGTTAAGTTCTCACGCGCGAGACTGGTAGGACCTGAGTTCGATTCTTGCGAGGGCGGGATCATGGATTCGCACTGCCACTGAGGAGTCCCACAATTGGACGAAACGACCATCCAATGTTTCCAGGTTTTCCCTGGTTGTCTAGCTTCAATTGACTCACGCTTTCAACTACGAAAAATTCTAAATCTCTACAAAAACCCCTTCTGATAAGAATGATTTCAGTTGGGTGAATAATTAAATATTCATATTTATTCAATAGCCTATTTGTATATTCTTTATGAATTCATGCCAAATACTCATTTTTTTTTGTTACTATGTAATATGTGTAACATCTCACGTGAAACAAGTAACGTAAAGTAAACATATACCAAAACTATTCATATTTCTTATATTATAAATGTTGATGACAACATAGAAAGAAAGCACTATACAATATAATTTCATCTATTCATTATCCATGTGATTATTGTCAACATATTGTTTTGTTTATAAACAAGAACACCCACAGTAAAAAAAAGAGGAAAACATATTGATTTTATAATTATCTCATATTGATTGATCAATATTGTTTTTGTGTTTGAAACTTGTGTAGTACGTTTTTCTTTTTAAAAAAAAAATTAAAAAAAAAAGCTCACATAGCAACAATAATGAAATATAGACTTAAGTGTTTATGATTGTTGAAGCGAAAAAATTTTACAATTCAAGATCTATATGTTTAATGACTTGTATATATATATAGAATATGATTTTCAATCATCAATCATAAATAGATCAACATCATTGATTTTTGATAAAAATAGAATTTTTCATTATAAATAGTTAGTTTTAAAAAAAATGAGTATCTTAATATGTAAAACTTTATCATTTTCTCGTTTAAACACAGAAAGAGGCACCAAATATATGTATGTGTGGTAAACAGATTGATCAATTTGTGTAAAGGTTGGAATACTTCCAGGGTGCCCGGGGGAAAATCCCAGAGCCATTGAACTACAAGTCTAGTCCTTAAGGTAGTGGAGCAGTGTTACGAGTTGCTGTTTCATTGTAGCTGGTACCAACCATAAGGTCATACGCCATTTGTTCCTTAGGATTCTGAAGCGTCGTACATTTACTTTTTGTTCTCTTAATTTTGTAAATCAAAACACCCACACCTGGAGAAGGCAGTGAGTAGGACTTCTGTAGCAGTAACTGTAAATGCTTGGTAACGTCAAAGTATTTTTGCCACACTTGAATATACCAGGGAATTTCGTGTACTGAAGTGATTTCACTGTTGATCAGATAAATCTTGTTTTTATAAATCCCGATAAGATATGAAGTCAGCTACTGTGAATTCAACATTTTTGTACTTTTTACAGTGTTAATTTTAAATGTTACTTAAAACTTGGAAAGTGTCTTACAAATAACAGAAATAAATGTGAATAATTAGTTTATATATATTTATAGACAATTCAAAGTTAAAACCCTTGATTTTTTATAGTATACCTCACGTTTTTATTATATAGTTGAGATCATGCGTCAATCGAAGCTAAATCACCAGGGAAAACCTGGAAGCACTGCTTTGAAGCCATTTCGTCCTATTTTGGGACTCTTCAGCAGTGCGTATCCACGATCCCGCCTCTCGAGATTCCAACCAGTCTCGCGCCAGAACACTTAACCGATAGACCACTGAGCCGGCATCCGATGGTGTTTATATCTAACTTCAACAAACCTACGAAATTGAGCAACCATTCACCAATGTCTTCCGTGAGTTGATATCTCTTAACAGACCTGATTGAACTCCACTGGTAACTGCTCCTCACTAGAACTCTGGGAAATACCTCATGGAGCCAGTCACTAGTGAACGAATGAATCTCACGAGGCGGGATCGCAGATCTCAACTATATAAAATTACTAAAATCTCCACAAAAACCCCTTCTGATATACCTTAAGTTACTGAATACTTCATAGTGCGAAAGAATAAAAGCAGATTACGAAAACGACTAATGATGTGTCTTGTAATAATAACTGTAGTTTCCTTTAACTGATATCCAATATTTCAGTAAAAGGTAAGCGCTTTTCTTCATATACGTTAATATGTTATCAATACTTATAATATATACGACTCTATGAAACAGGTAACGTTCACAAACTAATTTCAAACATTTCTACACTTATTAAACGCTTACTAGTCATTTAATTGAATGTAATAAAATGAGATCAAAAACTGTGACTTGTAAAGTCCATCGTGAGTTATTTATCACTAACGATACTAGATATTCATGATGACACATCTAGAATTAAAAGTAATCAGAATATGAATCATTGACCTCTAAGTAATATGAATTTTACATAACCTGAAACCCCTAATTTCTATACCATATTGAGTCATAGATGCACATAATTAAGGAATGTAAAGCTAGAATAAGTTAGTTCTCCGTCACCTGTTGGTCGTCATCAATTTTTCAAGTGAAGTCATTTTATCATGAAAAGTCATACTCAAATATTTTAAAATAGTATTTCCAATTAAGCTAATAAGAGACATTCAACAGATATTATACAATCTCATAAGCTCAGCATCACGAATAAGACTTCCTTACGACTCATGACATGTGATATGTGTTCGAAATTGATGATAATAGTGATGCTAGTCTGTTGTTAGTCCATAAAGGTGTTGTATCAATTGTCAGTAATTAGAAATAGTCCGATTCATTTGTTAATATATTTGAAACCAAAATTACTTCATATTCAAGATCTACCACAACCACAGTGGACCCATTTTTGTTAGCATTAGACTGAAATTAGATATAAAAAAAAGAATACATACACACATAATCCTTAATAATGACAAAATACAAGAGGGTCCCAACTTACTTAAGAAACTTCGAATGTAGTAGTTCAATCCACTTTGTAGTGCTACACTATTGGGATTCAATGGTACTTTAAATTTATTCACTTCTGATTTGAGAAAATTTGCTGGAATTCTTGACCAAAATGCTATTGCACAAACAACCAACGTGGCTAAACAGATAACCTTAAAATAAATGAGGGGAACAACAAATAAACACTTTTTAAATACCTTGCGAAAAATGTACATGGCTTTTTTTTCTTGAAAAACTTCATTCAAAATATTAAAAAAACAGTGTCAACTCACTCCTGTAATAGCATTCAATCCTTTAAATGCATATCTAACGTTAGTTCTTGGCATGACACCACTAACTGATCTGAAAAACAACAAACAGAGATAAAACAAGCCTTAGTTTGATGCGATTGTATGTATTGGAGAGGTACGATTGCTCATTGAAACATTAGTAGTTGAATAAGAGGTATAATAGCGAGAAAGATAATGAAAACGTATCTTTAATTATACAGAATAAAGTAATATAAAGAGTTGAGTAGAAAGTTAACAAAAGCAGTGAATTTGCCTTATTTCCACACTTATGAAGCATCTGTGATATGCAGAAAGCGTAAACTAATCTATCCGTATTTGAAAAACGCATTCATCCTACTCGTGTACCACAGTTGTAAACTTTAGTTTACGAAATCATTTTGGTCAATTCCTTTATATCAAATCAGATTATTCCTGTTTCGATTCTTTCGTTGTGAGTAAAATTTGATCTCTCAAGTTATCTCATCATTATATCTTAAGTATACTAACCGATCTAAGGTATTCTTGTTTACTTTTATAACCTTTCAGTAACTTGTCAAGACTCTTAACGATGAACAGCACATTGTTATCGGTCTAAATTAACTATTTCAATGAAATTCAATAATCTCCATAAACCCATGCTGAAATTGTTAGAATTTTGTTCATCATTGCTTCTTTATATTCTCGAAATCATTGTCAATAACAGGAAACCATATAGATTACAAATTAATGAATTTGGAGTCACTACGTTCAAAATTCAGTAATATCGATGAAATTCAGTCAGAAGGGTTTTGTGGAGATTTAGTATTTTCATAGTTGAAGGCGTGAGTCAATTGAAGATAGACCATCATGGAAAACCTGGAAGCACAGACGGCCGTTTCATCCTATTGTGGGACTTCTCAGCAGTACGCACCCACTACCTCGCCTCGTGAGATTCAAACGGTTGCTAAACTTCTTGGATTGGTTGAAGTTAGACAAAAACACAATCGGATGCCGGCTCAGTGGTTTATCGGCTAACTGCTCTGGCACGAGACTGGTGGGTTCTGGGTTCGAATCTCATGAGGCGAGATCGTGAATGCGCACCACCGAGGGGTCTCATAATTGGACGAAACGGCCTTAAAGCAGCACTTCCAGGTTTTCCCTGGTTGTCTAGCTTCAATTGACGTACGCTTTCAGCTATGGAAATTCAATCAGTTATCACATCGAAAGAAATAAGATCAAATATAAATTAATTTTCTCAAACACGGAGAACAGTTTTATCACCAATCATCAAAACAACGACACATTAGAAAGTTCGGAAAAATATTGAAACATGTATCAACGTTCAACAAACTATAGATAAATCGAACACAGTAGACATTAGCAAAATGTTAGTTAACTTGTCTGATAGAATTATGAACTCCTACGAAATTTCATTACTTAAAAAGAGTCCCAGTTCCAATATAAATAGACCGCAGTCATCGCCTTCCAATATTATACCAGCAATAGAACTAGCTTTGAATATGCTTCCTAGTGAAACAGCGAAGGAATTGAGGGATAAAATAATGTCCAGGTTATTACGTCAGAAATCACACAAATCGAATATGACTAAAAATAGTTATATGCATTAAAACAGCTGAGAAATAATAAGACAATCATCAATACAAGAGCAGATAAAGGGAACACGACGATTATTATGAACAAATCGGATTACGAGAAAAAAGCAAAGGAACATCTGCAAGAGGGCCTTTGTGAACTAATTAAAGATACAAATAGTAAAACAAGGCTTAATAAACCTAAGGCTGAAACTAGTAAAATCTTACAGTCGTTATAGGTTAAACTAGGATCGTCATTATGGTTCATGTTATATCCAAAGAGTTGTAACCCTTGTAGATTCCATGGACTTCCGAAGAATCACAAGCATAGTACTCCACTGAGACTAGTGATTGATTTTACAAATTCACCGACCTACAACCTATCGAAATACTTAGCTAGGATACTTAAACCGTACAAAAAACTGATTAATCATGGAATGAAAAATTCTATGAAATTTAAAAATATTACTGATAGCATCGATATAGAAGAGAAATAAGTAATGGCAAGTTTTGATGTGTTTTTCCTTATTTACTGAAGTACCTATCAATGGAGCTTTGGATATTATTTATGTTTGTTTAGAATCTGATTTGGATTTGAATTTATGTTACCCATTAGATCCATCTGAGTTTTTCAAATGCTTGAAACTATGTTTGAGGTCCGTCTTATTCATATTTCGAGGAGATCGTTACAGACAAAAAGAAGGTATAGCGATGGGTTCATCAGTTTCTCCGATTGACACTTTTGTTATCATTAAACGGGATTGCTTAGAGTAATTGTTTGAAAATATGAACAACATTTTGTAGAGAACTAATCTAACGAGGGAAACAGAGTCCGTTGACCACAAACTATTGTTCAGTTTAGCGAAGACATAATAATAGTAATTTGAAAATAAATGTATTCAGGAAATCAACACATTCAGAGAGATACTTAGATTTTGGTTCTACTCATGCATTATGTACGAAAGTCACGGTTGTTAAAAATTTATTTAACAGAAGTCCAGAAGACAAGGAAGACCAACAATCTGAATTGAATAGGATTATGTCTACACTTAGAGATAACAACTACCCAAAGGAGTTTTTTAAGAAGATTGTTGGAAACGAGAGAAACACTAGACTGGAATGCACACAAAAAGATTGGAAGTCTACTGTAGTCATCAAATACCTTACTGAAACATCGGAAGAAATCAAGCCGATTCTAAACAAGCATTATATAAGAGTGTATTTTCGGACGTGTGGGTCTGTAAGATTGGCACTGGTGAAAGTTAAGGATAGGTTACCAAAGGAAGAACAACAAAATATTGTCTACGAGATCAATTGTCATGATTGTAATGCAACTTATATTGGAAAAACATCCAGACAATTGAATGTAAGTTTGAATTATACAAACAGTGTTTGAAAAATGTTCCCAAAACTTCGGTTGACATAAGGAAACTTGAGAATAAGTCTGGAATAGCGTTACATGTGTTAGAAACAGGACGCAGGATTAATTTTGAAGGCGCCAAAATACTTCAGAAAGGTTCTAACACTCATAAGGAAAGACTGACAACAGAAGCTCTGTCTATATGGGTGAATAAGAACAGCCTAAACAGAAATGATGGTATTCAGGTAGCAACCATTTGGCAAATATTCATCAACAAGTAATTGGACCCTTTCTTTCTTTATTCAACCTGTTTATTTCACAGGAATCATTATTTTAACTGAAATCAATATGAGTTATGTTTAGCATTACAATTTATGTACTTGATGATTCTCATTTTTACTTGCGATTCAATGATTCAGCAACAATTTTTCAACCTTCAATTTGCACTTTTACTTGATATAAGAACATCTCAACACCGAATATCATTCATTAAGAACTCATTCTTACACATACATGCACACGCAATTCACACTGTGAACTTTTCACTTGACTTAACTAACTCATATGCGCACTGCTGAGGAGTCCCATGATAGGACGAAACAGCCGTCCAGTGCTTCCAGGTTTTGCTTGGTGGTCTCGCTTCAACTGACTCATGCTTTCAACTATGAAAATACTAAATCTCCACAAAAACCTCTCCTAACTCATATTATCCTGTTTATAAAAATTTAACATCCAAATATGATTGGTATAGCGCAGTATAGATTTTGATATGATTTTTAAAAAACGCTATAGATTTCTTTGATGATTTTGATTATTAACCTGAAGACGTCTAGACAAGTTAGTTGGACGAAACGTTGGAATTATTTAAATTTCAATCACTAAGATTATTTCAAATATAATTTTTTCATATATAATGAATTCTCTATACTCGTCGCCCAATTTTTGTCAAACTATGCATTCTAAACTTGACAACTATTTGTATAAATTCTGCAACATCGATAATAATAAAAGTCTAAAGGGCTAGAAACACGTCATTATGTAATAAATAAACGCTGATAATAAGTAAGAACAAAATAAATAAAACTCAGTTGCCCGAAATAGGGTTACTAATCTGATAGACAGTCAAAATAAAAAGACGTAATGATGTAGTTAACTAAAAGGAGGAGCTAAAAAAATTCTTTATGATGTAATAAGGGAATATTTGTCACCAAGGTAGAGAGAGATTAACGATCATCCCATTTTAAACCCATAATATAGATTTCTGATGACTGATTGTAATGGCTTCTTTCGACTATGTAGTGGAAGTGGTATTGTTGAGGTATTTTGTGTTTTTTAATTTGATTCGTTTGCATATTGAAGTTTGTTTGATGTTATGGTTATATACAAGTGATTCAAGGCATCTTCATACATGAAATAAATAATTTTAGTTTGCCATAATCGCATAAATCTTGATTGGTTCAATTGTCTTATGAGTTCAGATCAAATATCTGAATTTTAGTCTTTAAAACGACCAAAGTTTGAAAAATCAACCTGAGAATTCATTAACCATGTGCAAGATGATTAAATTCTGATTTGTGTTACATTCTCCATTGAATGATCATTGATAACCCATGATCGCTTGAATCGATCCAGGTGGACACATTAAATGTTATGTAACAGACTTGACTTACATTTCAAGTATTTTGTTGTTTCTTGTAGTTGAACGAATATCGAATTACAAAAATACAGTAATTAATTATTTAGTACATTTCAAACTATCTCAACAAATCATGTTTTTATAGTTGAAAGCATGAGTCAGTTGAAGCTAGACAACCAAGGAAAACCTGGAAGCACTGGACGTCCGTTTCGTCCTATTATGGGACTCTTCAGTGACAGTGAGCATCCACGACCTCGCCTCGCGAGATTCGAACTCAGGACCTACCAGTCTCGCGTCAGAGCACTTAACCGAGTGACCACTGAGCCGGCATTCGATGGTCTTTATGTCTAACTGTCGTTAATTTTAGATACAGTACTCTGTAAGACCATTCTGTCTTTATGATATTAATGAATATCATTTGATCAGTTTAATTGACTTTATTTCTGACCATATTCTGTTCAAAATAAAGCAAATACTTATTCATTTGATAATAAGTACCTGTAAAAGTGATTGTTCTTTCTGTTGTTCTCTTACGTTATAATTTAAGAAAATTTAAAATGCAACAATTAATAAGCAAAGATGGATAACAGCTAGGAGTGGAATTCAGGACGAGCGTTTCGTCCTATTTGGGACTTGTCAGTTGGATATATCTGCATCCATCTTTACTTATAAAGTTTGTGACTTCAGGCAATATCGAGGCAGTCCGTACAGGATGCACATATACCAACAAGAGACTGATCAATTGTAGCCCTTAATAACAATGGGAAGATACAAGTAAACAAAACCAAGTGAATGTAACAATTGATAGTTTTCATCAAAATCATGTAGTAAAGAAACTAACATCATACAGTCAGTAAGTCTTATTCATTTAAAACATATCAGTTTGTATAGTTAAGATCATGAGTCCCCTTATGATATCAGTTTGTAATATTAAAACTTTCTATGTTCAGTAATTACATAATAGATTACCTAATTAAGTAGTATCGCAAAAAAAGAATTAAATGTAATAAAATCTCTTACTGGTAAGTTGATATCGGATTTCTGTTATTACATTAAATTCATACTTGTTTAAAATATCACATCAATTAGATTCCGTTACAATATCAAATACACTGTTATACCTTTTGCCGTTGTGACAAAATCACCAATCAAAATACCGTTATTATATGACCTTGTTCCTGTGCTAGACCAATGACACATTAGCGAACATCAGTAAACTTGTGTCAATTTTCAATGTTTATTAGTCTTAAAAATAGTAACTTCTTGTCCAGCCCTGCCCATTGAATCAGAACACAATCCCAGCCTCTATTGTATGAATCATGTGTTTTAGACATAAATAGTTTATATACAAGCAAATCAGATGGCATCACATCATAAAATAGAAAATAACAATTATATAAGAAATTTTGATAGTTGAGATCATGAATCAATTGAAGCCAAACCATTCGTTTCGTCCGAGTATGAGAGTTCTAGTAGGAAGCCAGGACTGGTGAAGTCCAGACGTCTCGGATATGAGGCGATTACCTATCAAAAACGACGAAATATGGTCACAAAATATATTGGATTTGTTAAAGTTAAACATTAACAACGTTGGATTCAGGCTCTGTGGTTTAGAGCCCAAGCGTTCGCGTGCGAGATCGCGTTCGGGATGGTGAATACTTATTTGTCAAGAGTCCAATACTACAACTAAACAACCGTCCATTGTTTCCATGGTTTCAATGGTGATCTGACTCTGATTAGTCCATGTCCTCAATGAGATTCAACAATCCCTACAACCCTATACTGAAAATAATATTCAGTTTCACAATTGCATTATTTGCAGATATTGAAAGGTATTTCACTTAGACTAAAGTTAATCATTCCTTTCTATCGTGTTCATTATCTGAAAAATCTATGTTCTCAATAAAACTATTTAATGGAATACATTTTCCAAAACCATTAAATATGAAACTGATTTACGATTACTTTACATAGCCGAAGCCATCTGGATCAACTCTAGAAAACCAAATTTATGCATCCAAAAAAAGTATATCCAGCCACTATGTTTACCTTGGCCTACGACTGGATCACCGGTTTCCTAAACTAAATATTATAACCCCCCCCCTTTTTTTTTTTTTTCTTTGTTGATCACCTCTATCTTAATCTTCACATCCATCATTCCCAATTCCTTTATCGTAATTATCTTGATAACATCCCCCTTTTATTACGTATTATATTCGCACAACAATCTTATTATTATTACCATTACTATTTATCATTATTATCTCAATTGACAAGATGAAATTCTCCTACTATGCACTTTATTCACACAATTTTTTGCATTTTCATTTTTTCTAAATTACTATTATATTAATTGTGACTAGACACTTGATTACAAATCACTTTGACCTTTATTATTAAATGACCTTTCTAATTTACAAATAACACAATTTTAAAGGATATATATATGTCGTAACAGATGCAAACGTTTACCATTTTTAACATATAACATTGTCAAATTCATTAATACATGCCTCATTTTGGACTTTGTAAAATATCACAATAATTATGAGGACTTATAACTGTAGAGCCTGATGATGAAGTTATTGAAAACAATTGTTCGCTCAAATATTGTTCATTTTTGATTTAATTAAGTCGAATTATGTTGTAACCATAAAATATATACATTCTTCGTTTTTCTTTTACTGAACTTGGTTAACAGTATAAGTTTCTATTTGTTTTACTGTTGAACATAGTGTCAGTTTAATTCAAAGAACAAATTCAGAACAAACATTTGCAGATACTTGCTTGTCATTTTCAAAAAAAAAACAAAAAAACAACTTGGAATTACATTTTAATGTTTTTGTTCCATATATGATAGATTAGTATAATTTTAAAATAATTCAATCAATTCACAGAAATATTTTTGTTTAAGTCTTTCTGAATTATTCTTTAAATTTATAATCTAAGGAGAAATGATATCTGATTTACTTCTACAGATATGTCTGTAGAATCGGTTATTTTGTCTAAACTTTTGATTATTTTAACATCTATTCCAATAAACTTGATGTTTCTGTATAGTTCATTTCATAAAATGGACTATCAAGGAATGATTCTCAAACAATTACAAACTATCAGTATACGGTTGTGGAGATTTTTAAGTTTTGATTGAGATTATGAGTCAATCAATGTTAAACTATGAATGAAAACGTGGTAGCACTGGATGACTGTCTCATCCTAGTATGTGACTCATCAGTGATTATATACAATCACACATTCCGGATCCAAGTTTGTGCGAGAGACCGAGGGAATTGGGTTTGAATCCCGTGTGCGCATTTCTAAGAAGTTACATACTAAAACGAAACAGTCGTTCAGTGTTTCCAGGTTTTCAATGATGGTTCAAGATTGATCGATTCATGACCCCAATGAAAATTAAAAACTAGTTTAGTGAATTTGTATCTGCTGCCTTATTCATCTGTTCTGAAATTTATTGACTAAACCGTTTTCGTGAAAAACTTAAACTTCATTTTTCGGAACCATTCTGCCTTATAAATCTATTGACTACTGTTGCCTTTTATCAAATAACAAATTGCTCTACGGTTAACCCTATTTCTATCCATTCACACTACACCTAATAACTCCTAAAGGTCTTGATTGATATGAATTTTCGGACTTCACAATTCTCAGAACCAATAATGATGATAATTTTCAGTAAAATGTTTATTAGAGTTTACTTACTCAAAGCAACAAGCTATCAAATAATAGTGTGTTGTTTATAAATTCAGTATCATAGCATGTTTACATTTGTTGACAAACTCGATTTGTTTAAGTGATATCACGATAGCATTTTTCATTTCTTAAATAAGTAGACGAAATGTATTACGATCAATTCATTATTTTGTCAGGGCACAAAAGAATTTGTCCTTCAGTGTGAAATGCTAATTATTACTAGAAATCCTGAAATCTATCATTCATTATGATTCTATACTTCAACCAAGTAGCTATGATTTGTCACTTTTGAGTTTGTATCTGGTGTTTACAATCAGATATAAACTGATATAATCCGATATCGCAGAGAGGATATTCACAATAAAGAGAAGTTCAGTTCTTTCAGTATTGCAAATACGCCTAAATGATCATTCAATTTTTTTTATTCACCTTGTTCTAGAGCCTTTACCTTATTTACACTTTCGCTGATTCATTTAGACTAGTGACCATACTTTGACAAGTAAGAATAACAAGACACTCTGAAAATGATAATTACTCGATTACACATTAGTTCAAGCGCATATAGTTACAGTGTGCTGTAGGTTGCTGATATCCACATAAGTAGTATATGGTGATGGTCAGGCATAGAATGTATTTTGGCAGAAGATCAATAAGGAAAGAACAGGAACGAAGCGCAATCTCTATGAAAATGAAAGAACAATGAAATCAGACGTGGGCTGATATTTGCAGAAGGAACAGTCAAGATTGAGACAAAACAGAGATGGATGGTGGCTAGCAATTAAATTCATGATCCGAGTTTCATCCTATTTCGCACTCTTCGGCTGGATGTACCTGCATCTCATAATTGGTATTCACTCCAAGACTCGAATCCAGTAACACTCGCATTATCCACTTAACTATGCATTCCAAATAGTCACTTGCTTTCGCAATCGGGTGAAGCTTTAATCTATTTTTGTATTGGTTGTTCGAGTCTTTCCATTGATGTTTAGGAATGAAATTGATCAGTTTCATACAATATATGCTAATAAGAAAATGATTAATTGCAGTCCTAAACATCAATGTGAAGACTAAAATAATCAGTACGAAAACGAATTAAAACTTCACTTTTGTTCTTTATTGATTGATGAATTCTTTTATTCAATGTATGATTTTAAAATTTAAGGTACCAGGTAGCTAACGATGAATTAATTAGTGATAAAGTGAAATATGGTTATGCATAATCTAAATGGAAAGAGTCTCTTAAATTTTAAAATGCTTTCATTAATGAGTGCTGTATATTGTCTCATATATAAAAGGTAAATCTTAATCAGAATTCCTATTTGTTTATAACATAATGTTTGAGATTTTTGGTAGACGAAGATACCAGAACCCATGTGAACGCAGTTGTACTATTCAAAATTAAGGCTACTACTCGTTTCAAATATGAAAATATTGATTATTATCTTTCTGATTTATCAATGTTCCATCCTGTTGATCTATTTTCAGAATTGAAACAATTTTGAATTCATTTGGTATTGTTTGTTTGAATTTAAACTTCACCCCATTGCACAAGCAAGTGGCTATCAGGACTCAGTGGCCGAGTGGATGACGCGATGGCGTTTGAAGCGAGGGTACTGAGTTCGAATCCCAGAGTGAACATCAACTCTGAGATGCAGTTACATTCAGCTGACGAGTCCCAAATAGGACGAAACGCGCGTCGTGGATTCCACTGCTAGCCACTGTCCATCTCTGTGAAACAATTTTGGTTTTGATTATTACCCTGAAGACGTCTAGACACGTTAGTTGGATCAAATGTTGGAATTATTTAAATTTCAATCACTGAGATTATTTCAAATATAATTTTCACATATAATGACTTCTCTACACTGGGTGTCCAATTTTGTTAAGCTATTCGTTCTAATCTTGACGAATATACCTACGAAACAATTAACATTTGACTGAAATACTGGTCACATAAATATTTGCTTTGACTTTGTTTATGCTCGTCGAATATTCATCGAAACTTCATAAATTCGAAAGAATTGTTACGTCAATTATATATCCGGTCTTTTTCCTATCTAAGATCCCATTCTGCTAATAAATCATCATTCTCACGATACATTCAAAGGTCACTAATAAACACCTGGTCACAGAAACTTGATGCAAACAAATATTGCTGATTATCACAACGAATCAAAAGTTCTTGAGTTGTGTTCTAAACTGACTTACTCTAACATCATGAATTTCCCCACAATCATTTTTCATTGAAAAATGAATGTGGTGACTTGAATTTGTAATCATGATCAAATACTCGATAGATAAGTCACACCATAGTGAAGTTTTCACAAATTAGCCGTCCAGTGCTTCCATGTTTTCCATGTTGGTCTAGCCTTAATTGACTCATGATCTTGTGGAGATAAAACCTTAAAACCTATTTTGTAAATAATTTTTCATAGTTTTCGCATGTATTTTCATATTCTGTACATTAAGCATTAAACAATTGTACTTGTTGTTTAAGTATATTACTTTGAACGCTTGTAACTCGACTTCCTTCCGTTTTTGAGTACAACATATCGTGACACTGTTACTGCTTCTCAATAAATACACTCTAATTCACATCTGCATCGTTCTGCCATGTCTGCTAATATGTTGAATGAAATATTAATTGCATACCATCTACGTTTATAGACAACTGCGACATTCTTATTGAATTCTACGCTTGGTAAACCTACTGGATCTATATCGTCCATATTTGGGGTTACTAATTTTTTATAATTGTGGATTATTTGGACCAAACCCAGCCGAACACGCAATAGCCCGAAGACTTAAGTAACGTCCCTTATTTTGTTATTTGTGTGTGTAATTAACTTATTAACTGTTAATTGTTACATAAACTATAGACATAATATTTTTGTTGCTAATTTTTGGTTATCATACATTTTGGTCCACCACAATTATTTGGTGAGCCCTAGTATTTTGTTATCTCGCATTTATACCATTGTTATATTGTTCATTCGCTCATTACACGATACTCTAGCTCATTTTTAACCTAATGTATTCTCCACCTAAGCTTAGTGATATGGCAGATAAGGTAATGGAAGTCTGTCATGATAATCACTATATAAATACGATGCAGCCGTATGGAGCAGCTGATGTCGGCTACTTAAACTCTATTCAAAGACAATTATCTCAATTGACGAATCAACTTGAGTCCCTTCAAACCACTGTAGCAACGGTTCAGGCCAAACAAGTAAGACCCCTTTTTAGACAGAGATCACGCTCTAGACCAAGATCTCGTTCACCTAAACGAACATCCGAAATTTGTTGGTATCATACTAAATTCGGCACAAAAGCACGGCGTTGTACACGCCCGTGTGCATTCCTCTCACCCACCACTGATAACCAGGGGAACGGTCCCGCCAGGCAGTAATGGCGGCGCCTGACTCTGGCCACAGCTCAAGCCGTCTATTTCATGTCAGGGATAGTATTTCGGGCTCAGATTTTCTAATCGATACTGGAGCCGAAATAAGCATACTCCCAATTCATCTTTCCCGACGACGGCACTCCCAACACGCTAAATTATCATTAGTGGCAGCAAACAATTCTATCTCTAAAACGTATGGCGAGCAATCACTCATCTTAGACATCGGTCTCCGTAGACGTTTTACATGGGTTTTCATCGTCGCTGAAGTTAAACAACCCATCCTTGGAGCCGATTTTCTTAGTAACTACAATCTCCTTGTCGACATGAGAAAAAAGAAACTTATCGACGTGAATACAAGTCTACAGGTCAACGGAACAATCACCTGCAATTATGAAACTTATGGTGTCCGATTGCTTAGACCTGATAGTCAAACTTTTACCGATCTTCTATCGAAGTATGAATGTATAACGAAAGCCGATTATCAAACTGAAAACTCCACACACCATGTTCAACATACTATAACCACCACTGGTCCACCTATCTGCGCCAAGGCGAGAAGACTACCACCCAATAAGTTGCAGTCCGCTAAAAGAGAATTTGAACATATGATGCAACTAGGGATAATCCGACAGTCTAATAGCCCTTGGGCCTCGCCACTGCACATGGTTCCCAAAAAAGATCAAGATTGGCGCCCTTGTGGAGATTATAGGCGTCTGAATAATCAGACAGTTCCAGACAGATACCCCATTCCTCATCTACATGATTTTTCACTAAACCTGCACGGTAAACTGATTTTTTCAAAACTAGACTTAGTCAGAGCTTATCATTAGATCCCAGTGGCACCTGAGGATATTGAAAAAACAGCCGTAATCACACCTTTTGGGTTGTTTGAATTCTTGAGGATGCCATTTGGGCTTAAGAATGCTGCACAAACATTCCAACGATTTATGGACGAAGTCACGCGAGGTTTAGATTTCGTATTTGTTTACATCGATGACGTCCTAATTGCCAGCTCCTCACTTGAAGAGCATGTCCATCATCTGCAGATTCTCTTTGAACGATTCAAGAAATATGGCGTAGTTATCAACCCTACTAAATGCATATTCGGTACGTCTGCCTTAGAATTCTTAGGACACTATATTGATGCACAAGGTATTAAACCTCTACCAAAGAGAGTTGAAGCCGTCATCAACTATCCTGAACCCACTTCGGTTAAGTCATTACGTCGCTTCCTGGGTGCATTCAATTTTTACCGTCGATTTTTACCTAACTGTGCCGACGTTCTACAACCGTTAACTGACTTACTAAAAAACGATAAATCAGGTAGCAAAAAGGAAAAGAATCAACCATTCAAGTTACCTTCCGATGCCAAAACGGCATTTGAAAAACCCAAATCTTTGATTGCTGACGCCACCATGCTACAACATCTAAATACTGACCCCAAAACTCATCTGATCCTCTGTACGGACGCATCACAAAAAGCCGTAGGGGCAGTATTACAACAACGAGTAAACAATACGATTACACCCATTGCTTTCTTCTCTAAAAGGTTATCACCTGTACAAGAGCGTTATAGTACATTCGGTCGTGAACTCTTAGCCATGTATTTAGCCGTTAAACGCTTCAATTTTTTGCTACAGGGCCGGGATTTTACCATCATGACGGATCACAAACCCTTGTGCTACTCCTTTAGTATGTCGTATGACAGACATTCACCACGCGAAGCAAGACAGCTTGATTACATCTCACAATTCACCACAGACATTCAGTTTATCAAAGGTCACTCCAACATTGTAGCAGATGCGTTGTCGAGAAAAGACATCAATGTAGTTGCATCCAACCATGACGTCAACCTAGAAATAATCGCAAAACTTCAAGCAGACGATGCAGAGCTAAAAACCTGCAAAGAAAAGTCTCGCCTGAATCTCCAACCTGTACCCATCCCATTCTCCGACGCATCCATCATCTGTGACACATCAACAGGTAACAATCGTCCCTTTGTTCCACTTGCATGTCGCCAAAAGTTATTCCAACACTTGCATGGTTTGTCACATCCGGGCATCCGAGCTACTACAAAGCTGATAACTGAACGTTTTGTTTGGCCGAAAATCAATTCAGATATTAAACGATGGACACGTGGTTGCCTTCAGTGTCAACGTAGTAAGATCCAAAAGCATACTATTAGTCCAATCGGAGAATTTCCTATTCCTGATAGGCGTTTTCAGCATATCCATTTAGATTTAGTAGGACCTCTACCTTCGTCAAATTCTTTTACTCACATCCTCACGGCAATAGACAGATTCACTCGATGGGCCATTGCATGCCCCATCAAAGACACATCAGCTGAGACTGTAGCATCCGTTTTTCTAGACCGATGGATATCGCACTACGGTGTACCGACAACCATCACAACTGATCGTGGTCCCCAGTTCCAGTCTATCCTGTTTCAGGAATTCACAAGACTTCTGGGCGTAAAACACATCAGAACCACAGCTTACCACCCAGCAGCAAACGGCAGTTAAAAAGCTCACTCATGGCTCAAACTGATTCAACAAAATGGAGTGATGTCTTGCCGCTTGTTCTCCTTGGGATTCGTGCCACGGTGAAGGAAGACATAGGTTGTACACCCTCCGAGTTAGTCTATGGTACAACTCTAACGTTACCGGGCCAACTAGTCAACCGTGAACCTACAACGCAAGAAGATGCTACTCATTTCGCAAGTTGCCTATTACAAGTGATGCAGAACATTAGAGCAATACCACCGCGAGAATACAACAATCCAGTCCATCTCGACAAACATTTAGAAACGTGCAAATTTGTTTTTGTTCGAGTAGACGCGGTGAAAAAGCCACTGACACCACCATATGAAGGTCCGTATAAAGTAATAAAACGCACTTGCAAATATTTCATTATCAACAAAAACGGGAACAATGAAACAATTTCCATAGACCGAATAAAACCAGCTTTCTACGAACCCCGTCAAGCCACTGATGACAATACGGCGAACAAACAATCACTCCCATCAATTGCTAAGAAACAAGAGGAAGAGGAAAAACTCAGCACTACACCCTCTTGTTTAACACGATCTGGGAGACTTATTAAAAAATCCAAACGTTATGTACATTTTATGGACTAACACAATCAATCAGTTGTATGCATTACTTTGTGAAGTTACGCAATCTTCTAATAAAAGATATTTATTTCCCCTACATGTACATTTAATAACTACATTTATTTGTTATCACTGGTTTTGCCAATTTTTTTTAATAAGAAAAAATTGTCATAGTAATAAACGAGTAAATGCAAACCAACTATTTATTAAATTCATCCTTTTTTTTTTATTTTATGACTCTATTAACAGTTTTGCACATTTTATTATTATTATTAGCAAACCGAAACTTTGTAATGTTTGTTCTTCAATTTCATTTTGCGTAGCATAGCCTATATTATTAACGTGTCATTTATTCCTATCTCCACAATTTTTTTTCCGTTATTACAGTAAATACTATTTTATGTAAATTTATACACAATATTTCTCAATTTTTGTTGTTCATATTGTAATCAGTGTTACCTCCGGACACTCTGATGGGAGCTATGTGGAGATAGGACCATAAAACCTATTTTGTAAATAATTTTTCATAGTTTTCGCATGTATTTTCATATTCTGTACATTAAGCATTAAACAATTGTACTTGTTGTTTAAGTGTATTACTTTGAACGCTTGTAACTCGACTTCCTTCCGTTTTTGAGTACAACATATCGTGACACTGTTACTGCTTCTCAATAAATACACTCTAATTCACATCTGCATCGTTCTGCCATGTCTGCTAATATGTTGAATGAAATATTAATTGCATACCATCTACGTTTATAGATAACTGCGACATTCTTATTGAATTCTACGCTTGGTAAACCTACTGGATCTATATCGTCCATATTTGGGGTTACTAATTTTTTATAATTGTGGATTATTTGGACCAAACCCAGCCGAACACGCAATAGCCTGAAGACTTAAGTAACGTCCCTTATTTTGTTATTTGTGTGTGTAATTAACTTATTAACTGTTAATTGTTACATAAACTATAGACATAATATTTTTGTTGCTAATTTTTGGTTATCATACATTTTGGTCTACCACAATCTCAACTATATGAAATTACTAAAATCTTCACCAAACCACCTTCTGAAAATTAGCTATTTCTTTACTTTATGCAACACACATTTACAATGAATAGGTATTTAATTATGAAACATACATACAAATAGAAAATAATAGTTGATTGTAAGTTCAAGGAGAAATGACTGTTTTACCTCATTGTTAACATCGTTCCATAGGACCCATAATGTGTAAATTTAATCTATTACGTCAATTTTTATTATACTAATTAAGTACTAGCGTGGTGAACGATAACATTGGTGGGGAAAAACCAACTTACTGTTCAACGTAAGATTACCATATATTAAATACATCGTTTGCACGTCTTCGATCAGTTGTCCCTTATATGCTTCATGATTATTTCAATTCTGTTTTTATTACAATTACTCTCAGGTTAAATTCTTGTTTTCTCACATTCGATCTTCTGAATAATCTGCTGCCAAGCATTTCACTTCCATTTCGTGATACATACGACTTATACCTGTCAGCATAAGTAGCATTCACCACACTACGGGCAATCAACAAATTTATACATAATTACTACGTATCGTTTTGTACATATATACATTCCTTTAGTCGATCATTTAGCCAGTCCATTTGTGGAGATTTGTAATTTGACCTATTGACCAAAACTATCTATTATCTTTACAAAATTAACTGGGTTGTCGAAATTTTCTAAATAAAACGCACAGGTACATGTTAAATTATCTTGAGCACACTTTAAGTATTTTATACCCTACTTACTTAAAGTGTGTCATGTTTTGGATAAGCAAGCAAAGGACACGAATTCAAATATTTTATTACGAAGAAAATATGGTTCTCAGTAGTTGGGTCACTTTAACATACATTGTTCCATTATATTTCTCGCTAGAATGAAACCATTGATGCATCAAAAGTAGAAAATGGTACAATGATCTCTTACATTTTTATAGGATTGAAGTCTTTAATTGCCTTTACTCCAATACATAACATTAATACCTATGTAATGAACAAAATTAAAAATATATTACTGAACTTCTTCAATATTTTCTTTTGATTGAAAATTGATTGCAAGGTTGTTTGTGTAAATATATGAAATAAGTGTCTAAATGATTGGTTATGGAGATTATTGCTAAACTTACTGACGGCTGTTACCCCTCGCGGAGGAGCATAGGCCGACCACCAACATTGTTCATTCAACCCTGTCCTGGGCAATCCTTTCCAGTTATTTCCAGTCAACATTCATCCTTTTCATAGCTGCTTCTATTTTCCGACGTAATGTGTTCTTTGGCTTTTCTCTTTCCTACTTCCCTTCTGGATTCCATGTTAGGGATTACCTCGTGATTTCCGCGATGTATATCCTATCCACCACTTCCATCGTCTTTTTCTAATTTTCTCCTCAGCTTGAGGCTGGTTTGTCCTCTCCGACAGAAAGCTATTGCTGATGATATCTGGCCAATGGATGTTGAGTATCTTGTGTAGACAATCGTTCAGAAATACTAGTAAATTTTCGATGATGGTTGTAGTAGTTCTCCACGTTTCAGCTCCGTACATTCGGACTGTCTTGACGTTCGTATTGAAGACCCTCACTTTGAAATTAGTTGAGATTTGTTTTGAGTTCCATATGTTCTTCAATTTTCGGAATGCTGTCCTTGCTTTGCCTATAGGCACCTTCATATTTGCATCAGATCCCTCTCATTCATCAATGATGTTTCTTAGGTACGTGAATCACCATCAAGTGTGATTAGCTTCATGTTCTCTGTGTTGTATTTGAGAATCTTGCTTTTTTCTTTGTGTATATTTAGGCCTATTGATACATAAGTTGTTTTCGTCTGTATTTGTTCGTATGTATGATATAAGAGGACTGAGTTATCTGCGAAATCCAAATCGTCTAATTGATTCTGAGGTGTCCATTGTATTCCGTGCTTCCACTCAGATGTCGAAGTCTTCATAATCCAGTCAATCACCAGAATAAAGAGGAAGAGGAAGAGTAGACAGCCTTATCTGACTCTGGTCCTTACTCGGAATGCATCTGTCATCTGTCTATTATTTTATAAACTAGTAACAGTTAGTGAAGTACATTTTTGACTTCTTATAGAGACAGTATGATTTATAGAAGTTAATCATGTAAAAAGACTGGCATTATTGACAGTTTTGATTTACATTCGTATTATGTCATTAGATGATTGAGTATGAAATTTTTGATGAATGAATCCGAACATTTTGACAAACAATAATGCACTTTCCATGGCCCTGTACGTCTTTAGTGCAATCCTTGGGAATGCCGTTGACATATGATATTATGAAGTTTGAATCCAGAATGAAACGGCTGTCCAATAATTATAAGTATGGGGTTTTGGAAATTGTTTAGTTTTAATTGGGATAATAAACCGATCAACATTAGAACACCATTGAAAACATGGGAGCGATAAACGGTCATTTCGGTCTATTACAGGACTTTCAGCAGTGTGCATCTATGATCGTTCGTACGGGACTCGAATACAGGAACTTCGGTCTTTTGTGAACGCTTGAGCTCTAGACTACTGATCAGACACTGAACGGCGTTAATGTCTAAATTCAATAAATCCATGATACTGTGTGACCATCTTCTATTATCTTAGATGATTAACTGCCTCACACCGTCCAATCATTATTGGTTAATAGCATTTAATCAGCTGAAATAATTTCACTATAAAATCTTTAAAAATATGGCGATTAATAATTTTGATATTGACTTGCAAAAATGCGAATCATCAAGGGAAGTTACTGAAATATGCCTCTGTTATAAGTGGAAAACTGGCTTCATCAGCACTATTGTAACTGGGTAGCCAACTTTTATATAAGGGAAGTCGTCGATGTCACGTAAGTATAGACTCTGCTGAGTCCGCAGTATCATTCCCTTTAATTAACAATCAGAAACCATTACAAAATGCTTTATCCTACTTGCTTTACTGTGAAACGCAAACTATAACAGTCCTCACGATTCAAAGAACACAAAAGGGTGATACAACGAAAATTTATTGACTTCAGAACACCATGACAAATAAGTACCAACTCACTTATGATATACTGAACGATGACCCTGGTATTAATATGTCTTATGTTTTTCTTCCGTCTAGGACTGATCATTTGAGAAGACATTCATAGAAAGCTCAAGAACCGAGATCTAGTAGTCTACATGTTGAGTTCTGTTTCTCACACCGAGTAGTGAATCACTGGAACTCTCTCTCAGAACACATAATATCAACACCTTTTGTTTATATATTCAAAACGAGATTGGAACTCTACAGTGTTACAAATCGTAAGAATTAATATAGGTCGATAGCTCTCCTATCCTTATTACCGAAGACTTACTGCAATGTCTTCTCCTATTTTGGTCATAAATATCTTCTGTGAAAATCAATACACAGAATAAAATTTTCATACTAAACGAAAGTTCATATTCTTCATATAGTACAAAGTTCATAATGAATAGACATAATAGGGCATTGGCCTATATATAATGTCATCTTCTTATCCCTTCATATCATCCTCAGAATACTTATGAAGTAATGAATAACAAAAGAAACGATATAAACTTACATTAATTAATAAAACTGAAATACTTGCAAATACCATTATATTCAAATAAAATGAGATTTCTTCTGCAAATGGTTTATCACAACTAATTCCAATATTACTATTGTATATTGTATATTCATATGGACATGTAGTGTTGATTATTTCTAATTGATCATTCATTCTACAACATGGTATAGGTTGATTTATTCCTTGGAAAAGAAAAATAAATAGGAAGAAAATACTAGATAATAACAAATACTTCACTTAGTTTTGTTTGTTTGAATCTTCTCATTGATGCATATGACTGCAACTGGTCAGTCTCTTATTGAACATTTGTGCATACTGCGTGTATTGCCTTGATATAGCTTTAATTCACAAGCATTATAAGCATCAACACTGAGATGCAAGTACATCCAACTGACGACTCCCCAATAGGACGAAACGCTAATCCTGGATTCCACTGCTAACCATTATTCATCCTTGCTTATAATAACATATACTGGTTTAATGAAAAAATCTAAGAATATTATTATTATTTAAAATATAAACTGTCTGATCTGCCATAATAATAACATCAACGAATCTTCATCTTGTTACAAAACATGTTTACTCGTTTTCATAGACTTATATAATTCAGGATCTTATAGACTAGAACATTTCTAGACGTTGCGCACTTAAATAATCCAAAAATCGATAAAAAACACATTGATATAGACCCAATTATTGACTGATAAGAATAATGATGAGCAATTATGAGGTTATAAGACAAGTTGAATGACGAGATTTATCAAATATTTAGGAAATCGTTGGAATTTAAAGTTCGAATTCAATATCGTAAAAGGCAATCTGTTATTCAGTTCAAGCCGAAGTTTGTGCTCATGATATCGTTCTAGATAGATCATGAAATTTTAAAATCTAAATCACTTAGCCAAAAAAAAACCAACTCCTCCAGAAATGTTTATTCAATGTTTTATATGAGTTTAGTTAGAATAACTTAAATACAGCTTACCACATTACCGTTCTTCAAACAAATAGTCAGTGACTATAGGAAAATTTTTTTATCAGAAGGAGGTTTTGTGGAGATTTCAACACCGTTGAATGCCGGCTCAGTGGTCTCTCTGTTAAGTGCTCTAGAGCGTGACTAGTAGGTCCTGGGTTGGAATCTCGCAGGGCGGGATCGTGAATGCGCACTGCTAAGGAGTCCCACAATAGAACGAATTATTCGTCCAGTGCTTCCAGTTTTTCCATGGTGGTCAAGCTTCAGTTGACTCATGATCTCAACCATAGGAAAAATTTTTAAATAAGTCTATTAAAAGAAATATTATTGTAGAACACACTGGGACACATATTGTGAAAATAACTTCTCAAATACATAGGATAAAATGACATGTAAAGTTACTGGTGATAATAAATTGGATTTGATTAACGTAAAAAGCAGATTCTAAATTTGTCGCCAAATTGCAGAGCAAAAGTTTAAAAACTCATCATAAATTCTGAGTTATAGAATTTTAATCACAATTAAGTATGTATTGGTTTTCGGGGGGGGGTGTTGTGAGCAAAGAGTTCGCAATCGGAAGAACTACATAATCGTATTTACATCTTCGATAAGAATTCCATGTTATTTTCCTCTTAACAGTATTCCTCTGTAAAAATTAGACTGAATATAATAGGATTATACGATTATCGATCCAGAAGATACAAATGTTTAATAACAATTGTCTACGCAAGATACATTGGATCCGTTGGCGAAACACTATCAGCAATATTCTACTGTGGAAGAGAACAAACCAGATTTCGGCGGAGGGAGAAATCAGGAAGAAGCGCTGGAAGTGGATAGGGCACACATTAAAGAAAGCACCCGACTGCATCACAAAACAAGCCCTCACATGGAATCCTCAAGGCCAAAGAAGAAGAGGAAGATCAGAGAACACATTACTCCGAGTAATGGAGACATACATGAGAAGAATGAACAAGAATTGGATAGAACTAGGAAGGAAGGTCCAGGACAGAGTGGGTTGGAGAATGCTGGTTGGTGGCTTATGCTCCTTTGGGGGTAACAGGCGTAAGTTAATAAGTAAGTAATATGATTATCGATAAATGAAAAAAATGTTTCATATGTGTTTAGTAGTAACCTATGTAGTATATATGTAGTACTATACTCATAAATCTGATTAATTACCCCGTATCTTTAGCTATAATATTTTCACAAGTTTATTTAAAGTCAGATAACCTAATGAGGGAATATCTCACATCAAAATACAATATTTTACAATATCTAAATGAAAATACCTAAAGTTAAATTTACGCTACTCAAATTTAGCAGTACAGTGCATAATAACACTGCTATTGGTTTGTTTTCTTTTAACGGTCTCCAGATACGAATAAAATCATAGTTGTACTGGGTAATATTATAGTGAATAGGAACCCTGGTGGGGAGAACCAGTATATTGTTTAACACAAACTTACAGAGTGTTTTGGTAAAATATGAAAACTATACATTAAATACATTATTTACATATCTTCAATCAACTGTCTCCTACAAACTTCATCATTCATTCATTCCTTTTGTTATAACAGTTAATCTTTGGTTACATTCTTGTTTTCTTCTATTCAATCTTCGGAATCCTTTGCTTCCAGGCATTTCACTTCCGTTTGCTGATACATATTACTTATAACAGTAAGTAGCATACACCACAATATGATTACATATCACAATGACCCAACAACAGGAGGATTTTGAATAATCCTAGATGAATCGACATCATAGATTAGCTATTACGCTTTTGATTTTAATGCTCAGTAAAACAATTTTGAACATAATTAAACTCATAATTTCTCTCAAGATCATTTATACATCTTGTTAGCTACAGTCAGCTTACTTTTAATCTTGCTACAAAACTACCTACTGGTTATTTTTAAGCACCTAACATGAGACAGAGTAAACTAAAATATCTAATTACCTAATCTGGGAACTACTTAGAAATTTTGTCGGTGAACCTAAATGGTAGTCAATATGACATGGATTAACTATGCAGTGATCATTCCGGTTGAAGTATAAAGTACATTTCTTTTGTTCTTACCTTTATAAATTATGTTATCGTAAGCATCAATTGGATTAAACTTTGGATATATCCGACCAGACTGACTATATGTGGTTCCACAACAATTTAACTGAAACAATAAACAATGTAAAACACATTTGTAATACTATTTCATTCCAATGAAGATTTACATTATAATCGATCTCAAATATTTACAAAAACAATCAATTTTTCGAGAAAAAGTGGATTGTCGCTGGCAGTGAATTCTAGAACGTGAGTTTCATTCTATTTAAAACTCGTTAGTCGAAAGTACCTATGCTTAATGACAATGATTGAACCCAATATCTTTCTAAACGCCTAATCGGTAATCCACTGAACTATTGATAACCACTAACATGTTTAATCGGCATACCAACCAAGATTGAATAAACGTCAATCACAAATATCAACAATGTAATAATCCAAACCCTTCCTGATAATGATTTAAAGTTAATTTCATGATTTATTTATGCCTAGCTTATGTGATGGATTTATCATTTTTAAATGGACTTGGTTTTATATGTCATTACTTAATAATAGTTCATTAATAGTTCCTGCCTAGTTTTTTTTTATTAAAATATTAACAGATACTAAATGAGTTTATTATTCCTAACAATCTCTTATCTTGATGGGATATGTTTGTTAGTAATAAAATAGGCTGGTGAAAAGCTATGACTGGCGGAGACTTCAAATGCCCTGGTACAAACGAGAGTGGGTAGAGTCCGTTCTCCCTCTCCAAATGCTCTCACATGGCCACGCGTATATAGACCCTGCCAAGGAAGTCCTACTCACTGCCTTCTTGTGGCATTACTATTGTCTACAAAACTGAGAGGACGAAAAGCGGGTGTCCGGCGCTTTAAGCGGACACGGAAAGCCCACCTAGGGGAGTCGGAAAACCCTGATTCCAAACCAATATTGCACATGAGCTCCAGTATCCTGAGGGAACAAATGACGTTTGAATCAATCGTTGGTCACCGGCTAACATGGGACTGCATTTCACGATGCTTCATTGCCTTGTGGATCAGACCTTTATATCAACGGCTCCGGTTGTGGCCCCCTAAGAAATCCACCTGCTTCAGTTTGGGCACCTGGGCAGTATCACAACCCTCACACAAATCGAATGATATTTGTGTGGCGCATATATATCTGGTGCCCCTTTGTACCAATATTCATGTGTTTAAATAAATAAATAGTAAATGACTGGCCGAAGCATAATACGGTATCAGTTCATGAATTTTTAACCATAGTTTTGAGCTATCTTAGTAGATGCCAATTGCCTGGTTGGATTCTGCACGATAACTGTGATCTGTATTTGGATATCTTGAATAGCATAACCAATCATTTTCTACAACACATTTTATCTATTCACTCTTCTTCACCAGATTTTGAAACTCACTGCTCCCTCATAAATATCTTTTCTCTGCCTTTCCGTATCACGTTTTCAAAGTTCAGTCTTTCTCAAAAAAATTGTTACAATATTGTTTCTTTTATTATTTATCTTAGTAATTTCATCTGGTTGAAGTAATGTGTGATAGCAACTTGGGCTAACACACATCTGTGACTTTATGTGAATGACTATGTTGCTAATTTATTCATGAAAATTTTTATGAAACAACCACCGACATCACATAATAATGTTGAGGAATACTACTGACTTTAAAGTAAATTACTTTACAGATAGATCATCAGGCAATAGTGGGATTAGATTTTTCATTTAGCGAAAACTAGTATTCAAGTAACCAAATGTCTCTATGACTAATGTATCATACTAACACTAAAACGCTATAATGAAAATTTACACTTTTTAGGCATCATTCGTATAAATGTTACTGATATTATCTTGTTCAGCTATGTTTAAACCAACAGTATTGATGTCACATGTAAGTGAGCTAATATCGTATCGCTTATCAGCCAAAGTAGAAATCTTCTACCTATCAACTTTCAATCAGAATACGAGAAAAAGCAGCTGATATGCTTATACTTATAACCTGGAATGCCAACATGGTTATACGTATGAATTACGGGGGCACGACGCATTATAAAAAATACAAATGTTGGTCCCTATAATAAATAACTTTCATAGTTTGTCAATGATACCGATTCACCTAATCTTAACAGTTATCAAACTTTATTTCTACTTACCATAACCATTACACTGGCAGTAAATAAGCTTGCTGGAGTTCCACTTCTCAATGATACATATTCTGTCATTAAACCTTTAATATAATCTTTTAGATGATCTTCAGTCTAAATGTTTTTTTTGAAAAAGATAATAAATATGGGATATAGCAATAATTATATAAAAAGGAGTATCTTTTTTAGCTATCTGATATTACAGAACTTAAGAGATATATTTGTTACACCCCATTGTTCACCCCATTGCACAAGCAAGTGGCTATCAGGACTCATTGTCTGAGTAAATAACGCGATGGCGTTTGAAGCGAAAGGTACTGGGTTCGAATCCCAGAGTGAACATCAACTCTGAGATGCAGGTATATCCAGCTGACGAGTCCCAAATAGGGCGAAACGCGCGTCCTGTATTTCACTGCTAGCCACTATCCATCTTTTCTTACAATACTTGTGAATTAAGGCTATATAGAGGCAATACGCACAGTATACACATATGCCAATTAGAAACTAACCAGTTTCAGTCCTAAACATCAATCGGAAGATTCAAACAAATAATACCAAGTGAATTTATATTTGTTGCACTTATTCAAGCAACATAAATATGTTATCAACTTTAACATTTTTCTAGTCATTAGGTTAACCGTACTGAATTATCAAAAGATAAGTTTGATAAATACATCATTAACATTCAAGTAAACTGATGTTGCATATCGTTCGATAAAATGGCAGATTTCATCATGTAAGAAAATGTATGATTCTCGTGGACTAGACAATAATTGTCATAATCCATCAAGTAGTATTTATCACATGAACAACATCGTAATCATTCATCTCTTCATAACCCTTATTCCCATGGTTTTGTACTACCCATGTACTCACTCATCCACAGGCATATTCTGAACCGATTAACGTTTACATTATATCATACAGGATCACCAGAAAAAGTACTTTTGAAGAGCACACAAAATATTTAAAATGATAACGAAAAGCTATCTGTTTACCAACACAGAGTGAAAGTGAGTGTTAAAAGTAACAAATGCACAATTCTTATTTAAATTATAGCTCCGAAAATGTTTCGTGTTCTATTAAGGAAGATTTAGGAGGAACAACAAACAACTGACAGATTGGAAAGAAGTATGTTTGATCAAGATACCAAGGGAAGGAGATCTGAGCAAATGCATAAACTACAGATGCATCACACTACTGTCGGTCAAAACAGCCAGTGTGGTAGACGCCTCTGCATCAGTAGGCCTCAACATACACAAGGGAAAAAGCAACATTCTCAAGTAAAACATGGAGAACATCAATCCAATCACACTTGACGGAGAAACTCTGGGAGATAATGAAACGTTCACGTACATGGTCAGCATCATCGATGGACAAGAAGGATCTGATGCAGACATAAAAGTGAGTATTGTAAAATCAAGGCCAACATTCCCACAATTGAAGAACATATGGAACTCAAAACAACTGTCTGTCAACCAATATCTATGTGAGAGTCTTCAATACTAACGTCTAGACAGTTTTACTGTACGGAGCTGAAACGTGGAGAATTACTACAACCATCATCAAAAATTTACTAGTAATTCTGAAGGATTGTCTACACAAGATACCTAACATCCATTGGTCAGATACCATCAGCAATAGTTTTCTGTCGGAGAGGATTAATCAGCTTCCAGCTGAGGAAAAAATTAAAAAAGGACGATGGAAGTGGTGGATAGGATATTCATTGCGGAAATCATCAGACTGCACCATGAGGCAAGCGCTAACTTGAAATCCTGAAGAGAAACGAAAAAGAGTACGGCCAAAAAACACACAGTGACAAGAATTATAAGCAGATATCAAATAAATGAATAGCGACTGGAAACAACTTGAAAGAGTTGTTTAAGATAGGGTTGGATGAAGAATGTTGGTGGGCGACCTGTGCTCTTCAATGAGAGCTAACAGGCATTAGTTAACAAGTAAGTAAACAGTTAATTAGTTAACTAATTAATTAACTGATCCATACAAGTTTTTAAGAAGGAAGATGTTCTTTAACTTTGATCTCGTCTTTTTAATTTACAGACAAGAAAATCTGTGGAGCACTTCAATTAATCCATTACCATGTCATGAATATCCCCATTTCGACATTTGGTAAAAAGAACAAATTGAGCGAGGAAATTTATTTATTCTTAATCTTTCAGTATATCAATAATTATAAAACGGTACATTGCATTTTTTAAAAATCCTATCACATTAAAAACTAATATATTCAATTCTATCTCAGTAGATTGTATTATGGTGTAGGTTGCTTAGATCCACATAAGTAGTATATGGTGATAGTCAGGCATAGAATGTACATCACTAGGAGATTGATAAGGAAAAAACCCGAACGGATCGCAATCGGTATGAACATGCATCAACAATCAAATCAGAGAAGATGAACTGATATTTGAAGAAGGATTGGTCAAGATTGAGACAATTGATTGTTATTTTACAAATTAACTATTTACTGTATGGTTGTCAAATTTTAGTGAGTTAGTCTGTAATTTTGTGCTCAAATATATTTCATTGTCCAAACCCGTGTTCTTGTTCACTACAGTATATAATCACTTAAAGGATTTCCATCACCTCTAAAACATAGATATATGAACGAACAATATTCTTTTCAATAGATTCTCCTCAAATCCTACAATTATATATCCAAATTACAAAACTGAAAAGCAGTCAGATTTACAACAAAGTACATTGTTTGAAGTTATAGCATGCTAAAATTTAGGATTGTTAAGCAAAATAAAATTGTTACTGTTGAAATGATTCATATTCAATGTTAATTTGAACATTCTACTATATATTTACTTTATATGAATATTCGTCTATATTAGAACGAATACTTAGATAAGAATTAGAAGCAGATATCAAAGGAATGAACAAGGATTAGAAACAACTAGAAACGATTGTATAGGACGGAGTTCGATGAAGAATCTTACGGTGTAGTCATAGTATAATGTGGTCTACTTATATCCATATAGGTAGTAAATGGCGATGGTCAGACATAGAATGTATTTCGGCAAAAGACCGATAAGGAAAGAACTGAAATGAAGCACAATTGGTAGAAAAATGCATGAACAATGGAATTAGAGAAGATAAACTAATATTTACAGAAGGAACAATGAACATTGATGCAGTTGGTTGTTAATTTGCAAGTTAACTGTTTGTTGTATGGCTATCAGAATTTAATGAGATAGTCTATAATTTTTGTCTAAATACATTCGATTGTACCCAACTAGTGTTCTGTTCACTACAATAGCTCCTCCATGGGGGTTAACAGACATAGATAAGTAAGTTCAGAAAAAGTTGCTTGATGAAACGTTGGAATTATTTAAATTCCAACCACTGAGATTATTTCAAACATAATTTTTCACATATCATATACATTTACTTACATGTAAAATTATGTTACACTTTCTACACACATCATCAATCTTAACTTACAGTTTGTTCACTGAAATAGTATCCAACGGTCAGCAATAAATGTCCAAGAAGAAGGAATCCTAGTATTATTTGATACTTTAAAATAGGTACAATGAAAAGGAAAATCAATACAGAAATACATAATTTTTTTTACAATTGAATAATATTACTTAAGTTTAATAGTAGTATATAGGTATTCTGAAAACTATTATTATTTTGATAGTTATTTTCAGATGTCTTGATACATTTCAACAAACTATGTTCGTCTCGACTTCTACAATTCATTGAAGTTTAGAAATATTAACTGCATTTTGTTTTATAAACAGTTTTCCTTCGTATTTGCGAAAAAAATCATGTGTTCACTAGTGATTGACTTCAAGATATATTTCCTAGAGTTCTAGTGGGAAGCAGTGACCAGTGGAGTTCAACCAAGTCTGTTGTAGAGATATCAACTCACTGAAGACAATTGGTGAAACGGTTGCTCAATTTCGTGGATTGGTTGAAGTTAGACATTAACACCGTTGGATATCGGCCAGCACAGTGGTCTATCGGTTAACTGCTCTAGCGCGAGGATGGTGGGTCCAAGGTTCGAATCTCGCGAGTGCGGGTTCGTGAATGCGCACTGTTGTACAACCTTATATACAGTCAATTAACAAATAAAATAGGCTTTCCAAAAATAGAAGGATGATTACATCATAAAATAAAGTTGCTCAACGATTGAGAATTTGAAAAAGGATAATAAGATGAAATCAAATATGTGCGGAGTAATTATCCAATTGATGAATATGAGAAGAGTGAAGAATAAATTTAAAAAATCAAAGTGGTCATAACTAATTGATTTGAAGAAAGAAATAGAGAAGCAATGATGAATAATGGAAGCTATTTTTATCAGACATTGTTAAACTTAATTAAATGTCTGCCAAGTACTAACATGTAATTGAGATCACGAGTGGATGAATGATAGACCACCATTAAAAACCCGGAAACACTAGACGGCCATTTCATACCAGTGTTGAACTCCTCAGCATCATGTCCCGCTCGCGCGTTCGTGCGCGAGACCGAAAATCCCTAGTTCGAATCCCTTGTGTGGGATCGTGGATGGGCACTGCTGCAGAGTCCCATACTAGGACGAAACGGTCGTTCGCTGCTTCCAGGTTTTAATTGGTGGTCTATCATTCATCTCTTTGTGATCTCAATCAAAAACTTAACAATCTCCACAACCATTTCTTATTTTTGTACGTTGTAGTCCTATCAGTTGTAAGTTTGTTCATGCTCCTTATAATATTTTTAACAAATAGTAATTCCATGTTAAGAGATAGAGTTTGATAATGTAAGTCACTATTTGAAGATATTCAAGCGATATGGATTTACCTAAAACAACAGATTGGTTTAAAGTAATCGAGTACTTTTATGTTACTATTTATTTAAATTGCTTAGAAAAATTATAATCATTTACTGAATCCTGATAGCCACCTGTTTGTGCGATGTGGTGAAGTTTGAATTCACTTGTTGTTGCTTGCTTGTAACTTCTGATTGTTGTTTAGGATTGCAATTGATCAGTCTCTTGTTGGCTTATGTACATTTTTTGCGGATCGACTTGACATTGCCTTAAGTCACAAGCTTTATAAATAAAGATAGGTAGTGGCTAACAGTGAAATCCAGGACACATGTTACATTTTATCTAAGACTAGTAGTCTGGATGTACCAGCATTTCAGAATTGATTTTTACCCCCGGACTAAGTGGATAATGCCATGGCGTCTGAAGCAAACGGTACTGGGTTTGAGTCCCGAAATGAACATCAACTCTAGAATGCAGGTACATCCAGATGACTGGTCTTAGATATAATGAAACGCATGTCCTGTATTCCACTGCTAACAACTTTCTATTTCCGTTTATAATGTTTGTGACTTGGGGCAATATTGAGGCAATCCTCACAAGATACACATTAGCCAACATGAGATTGTTCAATTGAAATCATAAACAACAATGGGAAGTAACAAGCAAACATTACCAATTGAACTTAATTATCATCATTGTTCAAATTTAAATTTAGAATCAAATTATCAATGAATATAATTATAACTCTTACCATCCTTAATAAAGTAGATTTTTGATTCCATATAGCAATCAATCCAATAATACAAACTAGTAAATTACTTATACTGAATGTAAACACTGCAATACTTAGATTCTCTAGAAATAAGAACAAAACAATAGACAATGTAATTTTAGAATATTTACTTTATTTAAATGTTATACATAATGAATAGGAATTGAGAATAAATCTAATACAACCTATCAAGTTTAGGAACACTACTAACTATCATTAAAATGAAATATTCTGTCATAAATTAAAGGTATCAGGACTCAATAGCTGAGTGGATAACGTGATGGCGGGTACTGGGTTCGAATCCTAGAGTAAACATGAACTCTGAGATTCAGGCATATCCAGCTGACGAGTCCCAAATAGAACGAAACACGCGTCAAATTAGATTCCACTGTTAGCCACTATCCATCTTTGCTTATTATACTTTTAAATATGTACTTTTAAATATAATTGGTTCATAAATGACAAATAATAACTGCCGAAAACGTATGATTATTCACTTGACAAGTGTTTAATACTCAAGGTACAACTAAAACGTACAGTGATACCATAAATGACAAAAGTTCATATTCAAAATGGAATATCAGTTCCTTTAAGATTGTATGTGCCTCTCACTGACAAATGACAAATAACACCAAATCCATCGATTCCCCGTAACCACTATCCACCATAATAATTTGTTTTATAGCTTTAATTTTTTTAGAGTTGATACATAAATCTTTAAATTATTTCACAAGTTCTTCATTATCAGGATCTTATATTTTTTCTTAAGTTTGTTATTTCAACAGTGATTCATTTAAGTATAGGAAAAAGGCTGATTTAAACACTTTATTGGGCAGTAAGATATGTATTGTTATCATAAAGGAGTTTTGTGGAGATTATAGTAATATAATGGTTGAGTTCATGAGTCAATTACTGCTAAACCACTATGGGAAACCTGGATTCACTGGATAACTGTTCAGTCCTAATGTAGGACTCCTCAACAGTATGCATCCACAACCTCGTCTCGCGCGATTGCGAACCTCTAGACTACTGAGCCGGCTTCCAAGGGTGTTAATGTCTAACTTCAACCACTACACGAAAGTGAGTCACTGTTCTATTGTTCATTAACTATAATTGGTATTTGGTAGTTGTTACATGTAGGTTCAAGAAATCTTAAATATTCAGAACCATCCTATACATAATCGTAGCTTTTATTTTTATTGTACTATTGTTAAATGCGTAGGCTATGATATTTTCATATACCATTGATTGTGAACTTTCATTTGACTTATAAACCTTTGTCATGTTTCACAGCTCCACAATTATATTTAATTAGGTGTTCCCCCATTCTTCTGACTTCATGTCACACATGGCTTATACATGTACTGATCATAATTTCTTATTTGTGTTATCATATGATCAGGTATTTAATGAATATTATCATATGACCTTTTAAGTTGAGATGAAAATAAGACAGTAGAGAAGATTTCTGACTGCTTATTTTCTTGGGACATTGTTTACTGCTAATACGTTTTTGATATACAGAACGCTATTGAGCAGCGAGCGAACTTTAAAATAAATAGTTCCCTATTATCTAGCTATCAGATCGAATAGGTTCAACAATAGTAAGAATTTAACTATACAACAGCAGTGCACTAATTAACCATCTTCATTACTTGAATAAAACATTACCATATGATTCTAAATATATATTTTTATTTACTACACTAAAAGTAACAATGAATGAATGAATATTCTTCTGATATCAAGTTTTAATGAAGTTCAAAATCAATACAGTTTTCAGAAGAAGATTTCGTGGAGATTTTAGTGATTTTTTATATAGTCGAGATCGTCAGTCAATTGAAGCTAGACCACTATGGAAAACCTGAAAGCACTGGACGGCCGTTTCATCGCAAGACTGGTAGGTCCTGGTTTCAAATCTCGGGAGGCGGGATCGTGGATGCGCATTGCTGAGTAGTCCCACAATAGAGTGAAACAACCGTCCAGTGCTTCCAGGTTTTCCATAGTGGTCTAGCTTCAATGGACTCACGATTTCAACTATATAAAAAATCAATATAGTTTGTAAAGAAATTCTATTCATTACAAAACAACTTACGTGTAATTTTCATAATCAACTGTCCCACACCATTACCATAATTTCGACTTAATGGAACAACATGTTTTTCAAATAATTTTACTGTTTTACGCAATATCATAAAATTAGCTTCTTCTGACAACATAAACAATCCAGCTCCAGATATTATTAATATGCAAATAAACTTGTAGTGAAAAAAAGTAAAATAAAATAACCAATTATGTGATGATAAAGAAGATTTGTAGCTCAGGTAGATGATTTTAATGGAGTTTTGTTCTCTGAGCTGAATGGTTTGGTCGTGGAGCTTTCATCGTCCTTCTAAACGACATCATCAGCACAAAATTCAGGTAGAAGCTCCACGACCAAACCATTCAGCTCAGAGAACAAAACCCCATCATAACCAATTATGTGTTTAGACAATATGTTTGAAATATAATTTTTATGATCAAATTAAATTATCATTAACTTGTCCCTGATGTAATACCACATGTTTATATGGTGAACGTACTCCTTAAGTATAAAGTTATCGAATTGCTACAATGCTAGGAAGTTTGGATCTGTTTATCAAAAGATTTTAACAATCACTTCCTACATAATATTTTCTAAAGATTCACATACATCATGGTGACGTTATAGTTCAGAGAGCACTGAACAGCCATTTTATGTTTGTATAAGACTATACATATAGTTTCGCGACTTCTGATCATCTCAATTTGATAAGGTTTTAAGGAAGCCAAATGAACATAACAAATCATATCACAAATCAATGAAATTTCATGTTGTCTTACACCGTGAAGTAGTTTGATTTTCTTCAACAAACGAGTTAACTGAATTTAAGGATGACTAGTTCAATATATATATGGAATCTCGAAGGGAAAAGGAAAAGAGGAGGAATAAGAAATATGTCGCTTCGGGAATAGGAAGCAGATATCAAAAGAATGAAAAATTAAAGGAAAGGATTGACCAAGACATAGTTCGATGAAGAATCCTGATGGTCAGCCTATGCTCCTCCACGAGGGGTAACAGGTATAAGTAAGTAGGCAAGTTCCACGGAATATTCATTGAAAGACCTGTACATTTCATTGTGTACAATGAAAGAAACCTAATGATTCATTAAAAAGGATGAAGACGTTAAAGTGAGGATAGTTTCCTGTTCAATTCTGTCATTTTCTTAAGCTCCTTATCCGCCTAACCCGTCCACTTGAGTTCAAAACACCAATAGCAGCCTCGGCAATACGAATCGTTTATTTCAAGCATACTTTGTTTATATATCAGACAGACAGGCCACATCATACCATAAAATAGAAAATAATATTTGTACAAAACCAAGCCAAATGATGCTGTAAGCGTGGGAGACAATGATCAATAAACTGAGTATAACTTAGGAACAGTAAATCGTACAGTAATAAGTCATAGGTCAAAATGAAGCTTACAATAAAATGAATATAGATATAGATAATTTAGTTACCGAATAGTTATACAATAAGAATGATAGTCCAATAATAGGTCCTGCAAGTTACCAGTACTTATGTCTTCGCTACTACATAACAGTAGGTACGTAAGTAAGTAAGTAAGTAAGCAAATAAGTAAGTAAGTGGATAGCATAAGTGTTCAAACAAACAACCCACATCATTTATCTGTCAATTATTAGCGATATATGTTACTGATATAACTTGAGAACTACAGTCAAATCGATGTCTATACATTTCAGAGACACCAATAGACATACGCTCATGGAAACAAACGTTTTTCCAAAAAATTTCTATCCTCACTCAAATTTTCAACGTACTATAAAAGTCATATGATTTCATTATTTACTATGAAGGCTATTTCTTGCATCTTATCAATCAGTTCACCTAATCCTCAATTCACTTCATTCTACATTGAGACCATGAATCGATTGATGTTAGATCACCATTGTAAACCAGGAAGCACTACATGACCTTTTCGTCCTATTACTGTACTCCTCAGTAGTGTGCATACACAAACAAACACACCGGATTCAAAGCCTGTACTTTCAGTCTCGTGCACGAACGCTTAACCTCAAGACAGCCGAACCTGTATCTAACAGTGTTAATGTCTAACTTCAACCAATCAACGAAATCGCGTGATCATCTCCCATTGCCTGAGGTAGATACCTGTCTGTACCTGACATGGATTAACTCCACTGGTCACAGCTTTTCACTAGAATTCGGAGAATTCCCTCGCGAAGCTAATCACTAATGAGCACATGGTAATTAATGATATGGGGTTGTGGAAACTGTTAGGTTTTTGATTAAGATCATCTTTGCTCTAATTGTAAAATTGTATTTTGTTCATTTTTATTGTTCAATTGTTTTGTTTTAAACGTTTTATAAAGATCACTGCAAAGATATTTTTTCTTTTAAAAATAAAAAGACAATACTTGTGATGATACTCACTGCTGCAATAAAGTTTACAGTGAAAAGTAACGTATGACTTTTTGCAACGAACATGGTAAATAATTCTGAAAATAATAGTATGAAACAAATGTAATGATATGTTATATAAGTGATATATATATAATAATATTAGAATATAAACCACCTAATGAAATCACTTAATTACAATGTCAACTTTTAGTGTTTAACCTTCCAAATTTAACAAATAGAAAGGTAAGATGGATAGTGGCTAGCAGTGAAATACAGGACGCGCGTTTCGTCCAATTTGAGACTCGGCAGCTGGATGCACCTGCATCTCAGAGTTGATGTTCACTCTGGGATTTGAACGCAGTATCTTTCGCTTCAAACGCCATCGCGTTATTCACTCAGCTACTGAGTCCTGATCATATTTTACAGCTTGGTTGAATGAGGTTCCAAGGACATAAAATGATAATACAGAATATTTCCAAGAACTGTTCGTGTATATTATGTGATTTATGCGTTTATAGTTACTCGATTTAAATTTGGTACTACACTTCACAATCTAATATCTGTGTTCTGGTTATTTCGATCAGTGTGCTATGAAACTGAGTCTTACAGATTGCTGTTACACAACTTGATCGCTCCCGGATGTTATAGTATATGCTGGTCGAATTCAGTTTGTCTGTTTGCAATATGGCCGTTTTTATTGGTATCTTAACATCTCATAGTTTATATCTGAATCTTCAATATTTAGAAAAAATCCTCAGTGGACCATAATTGACTTGCTGTTCAATGACAGGCTAAACAAGCATCAAAACAGATATTAACTCGTGATTCATCAGTATATATATATATCCATTATTGATAGTTTTGTCACGAACAAAAATATATAAAAAACCGGTGATTCTCTACTTTTTTGTGAGACCAATTTATATCTAAGACTAGACAATTCTCATAGTTCAAATCATTAGTCAATCGAAGCTAGACCACCAGGGAAAAACCTGGAAGCACTGAACGATCGTTTCGTTCTATTGTGGGACTCCTCAGTAGTGCACATCCACTATTCCGCCTCGCGGCCGTCCAGTGCTTCCAAGTTTTCCATGGTGGTTTATCTTCAATTGACTCATGATTTCAACTATGTAAATACTGAAATTCTCACAAAACCCCTTCTGACTAGATCATTCATTATTATTGATTGGATATAACACAACAAGCTTAAATATCATTATTTTAAATACTATTACTACATTCATGATAATGTAACATGGATATCAGGTACGAACTTACCAAAAAAGAAAACAACGTTAATTTTCAAGAATTATCTTCTTTTAATAAGTCCTTAGTGTCAGTAACCAGTCTTCTATAATAAAATTATTATAATGTTAAAAAGCTTTTACTTTAACGTTTTGTATTTTACATACATACATGTACTTAACCTAGTTATATCTAATTTGAAATACCAAACAAACAATATGTGTAAATAAAAGGATTATATTACAAGACAACAGGATTATTGATCGCAAAGATGACGATATTAAACAAACAGTTAATCAAACACTATTAAATGAAAACAAATGTGAGGAGGTCGGACCATGAGATTTATTGATAAAACACAAAAACTATACTCTGATACTTTATTTGCAAAATGTTCATTAATTGTTTCAAGTTTTATTGTTCCTGAATTTTTACACCAATTGCTTTCTATTTCTGTTCTTTTCTTCTTGATCTTTTCAATCTTCTTCTGTTAGATATTCTATTCCTTACTCATGATATTATACTATTTATGTCGATAGAAGTAGCCCAAACCACATTGTTAGTTACACTTATTTTTGAGTAGTTAACTGTAAAAATGAATAAAATATGTTCTAGAAAATAAATCTAGATTATAAATAACAAGATGAAACCAGTTAAACTTCACTTTTTACTTGGTGGTTGATAGGTGGAGAAAACCACTCAGAAACCAGTTGTCATATTTGTTGAAAAAGATGTTTTATAGTATCAGAATATAACTGCTGAAATCAAGGTTATCTTACTACTTCGAACTACTCATCACAATGCAAACAAATGAATAAGAACTGTGTATTGTTTAGTGGCTAACTTGTAGACAAATTACTGAAGTACTTATGTGAAGTTCTAACCATAAAAGTGTTGCATTGGATATCTGCTTGACTCTGCTATTGACATCAAAGCCTCGAATATGTGAGCTATTTATACTAATAATGTGAAAGAACAAAAAAGATAAGTATGAAGCTTTAAATGGCTAAACCGAATCAAAATATATGAAGAAAGCTGTTCATTAGTATAAACATGTGTCCTTAAAACCATTAAGCTTGAGTTTCAACCACCAGTGTGTGTCTGCCCCCACTCCCAGAAAATAAAGTCAAATATTGACCACTATTGTGTACTCATCAGCAAATCACTTATCATGTGAACTTAAAGTGTATAGAAGTCCTGGTCTATCAGAAAACCTGACAGTTTTATCAATGATACTGATTGATGGCTGTGTTTTCTCACAAACTGATTAAAATTGTATCAATAGACTATTGGGTTTTAACTTAGTGGTCTTAAGCGAATATGTTGGACGTGGGGTTCAGAAATCATGTTCATACAGTGATGGGACTATGACTGTGCACTACTGTTTGGTTCCAAATAGAGTCAAACTCACAGTTATATCCTCTCTCATTGCCAATCGAGGTCATTTAGCTGATATCAGTCAATGATGACAGTCAGACAAGCAAATTTTCTGGCTAGTTTATAATCATTCTTTAACTCTAACAATTAGTTGTTCTTGAGACTAAGTTTAATCCCAATATTTAGTGTTACCAATCTAAGACGGCCAAGTTACTTAAGTTCAAAGTGCATAGCCGGTATATCTGTAGTGGCAAATAAATCTATAAAATAAGTAGTTCTGTAAGCCTTTAGTGTTGATCTGACTAGTTTTACTGGATACACGGTAGCAGAATTCACCCGGTCAATCATCCGCACCAGATCACAGTTGGGTACGCCATGAGACAGCTCGCAATAACTAGTTACCTTATATCATATACTTCTCGACAAATCAAATGTCTTTCAAATGTATCTTCGAACACTTTCATTTCTGACACCTGATTTGATTGACTAAGGGATCATTGATTCTAAAAGTAATAGGAAAACAAAGCTGTCAAGCACTGAATATCCATGATCTCTTTAAGTCTGCTACTCGCACGTTAGATGCTTACTTCCTAACAATTTCCTAGGCTCTACGAATACCTTTAGACTTGAACTCAAACAGCGAAAAAAAGTTGCGAATAAAAGCCTAACTTTAAAGTTCGTCTAAGTGCAGTATTTATGTTCATTAATAATTTTAAAAGTCTGGAAACTTCTGAAATCATTAGTAGCAAAGAGGTTGGTCATCAGATCAGTTTTCATAGAATCCCAGCAGTACCGATCTATGATTAATAAATAGTCCTTTTCTATTGTGCAGACATATTGAAAAAGAAGACAGCGAAGTAAAATCGAGTTGCATTCAAAACTGAAAAATAATAAGTAAACACTAACGGCCAAACGTAATGGTAAATAACTTTATGTTACGCTAAGTAGAGCGCAGGCACACGAAAAAATGTTAGATTAATGATTTTTGATTCAAATTAGCTGACATCAGAGAGGGAAGCAGAATAACTGAAAGAAAATGAAGATGTGTCTGGTGTTTGTATGAACTGATGATTCCTTTGTACTTGATGACTGCCTGATTCCTGATTCCAAATACAATACATTCGTCCATGCTCATCTAGTACTTCTTGATTAAATTGCGTTATTCCTGTAGTTCATAGTTTCGTACTATAATTCAAATACTCCTAATTATCACATTGGCGTCATAATGCAGCCTGTGATGGAAAATTTGGACATTCAATCAACTTCTACGCATCAATACGCGCAAACGGATGCTAGTAGACGGAAACACTAATTTATCTCTTTGCGTAACTTCTTTTTCTGGTTAGAGGTTATCTCCAGTCACAATGAGGCGCACAATAGACCCGATCTATCAACCATTACTCGATGAATACTCTGGGATATACCGATGGCAACCGAAACTGCCATGTGTAACCAGCTATGTTACATGCCACGTCACGGCTACAGGCCACCTGTATTCTCGAAAGCAAGCCGACTGGCTCCTGAAAAACTGAGCTTGGCCAAAAATGAATTCGACTACATGATAGAGTTAGGAATAATTCGACCGTCAAACAGCCTATGGCCCCTAAAAGGGGCAGCAACGATTGGCGTCCACCTGGTGACTATCGGCGTTTAAATGCTAAAACCATTCCCGATTGTTACCCATTGCCTTACATTCACGATTTGACAGCTACCTTGAAATGTACGACTACTTTTTCAAAAATCGACTTGGTTAAAGTTTATAACCAAATCCCTATGGATACTTAGGACATTCCAAAAGCCGCCATCACAACTCCCTTCGGACTTTACTAAGTTTCACGAATTCCTTTCAACCTAAGAAATGCTACCCGGACTTTCCAAAGGTTTGTGGAGATAGGACCATAAAACCTATTTTGTAAATAATTTTTCATAGTTTTCGCATGTATTTTCATATTCTGTACATTAAGCATTAAACAATTGTACTTGTTGTTTAAGTGTATTACTTTGAACGCTTGTAACTCGACTTCCTTCCGTTTTTGAGTACAACATATCGTGACACTGTTACTGCTTCTCAATAAATACACTCTAATTCACATCTGCATCGTTCTGCCATGTCTGCTAATATGTTGAATGAAATATTGATTGCATACCATCTACGTTTATAGACAACTGCGACATTCTTATTGAATTCTACGCTTGGTAAACCTACTGGATCTATATCGTCCATATTTGGGGTTACTAATTTTTTATAATTGTGGATTATTTGGACCAAACCCAGCCGAACACGCAATAGCCCGAAGACTTAAGTAACGTCCATTATTTTGTTATTTGTGTGTGTAATTAACTTATTAACTGTTAATTGTTACATAAACTATAGACATAATATTTTTGTTGCTAATTTTTGGTTATCATACATTTTGGTCCACCACAATTATTTGGTGAGCCCTAGTATTTTATTATCTCGCATTTATCCCATTGTTATATTGTTTATTCGCTCATTGTACGACACTTTTGCTCATTTTTAACCTAATGTACTCCCCACCTAAGCTTAGTGATTTGGATCCTGTTCCTGTAACTACTCTTAGTTCATCACCTAACCTTACTGACAGTGTATTTAGTGCAGTCAATGCTATTTCGGAATTTAAGCTTCCACCTTATGGAGTAAATAATCCTAGAATCTGGTTTGCTCAAATTGAAGCCTTATTTCAGTCCAAAGGCGTACGTTCCCAAGCATCTAAGTACGCTTATGTAGTTGGCTCACTCCCGATCGAAATTGCGGCCGAAGTAGGAGACCTTATCGACCAGGTTCCTGAAACCGAGCCATATGATAAATTAAAAGCGGCTTTAATTCAGCGAACAACAGTCTCAGATGAGACAAGATCACAACAACTTTTGAATGCATGTGATCTGGGAGACAAAAGACCTTCCCAACTACTCCGACACATGAAACAACTTGCCGGCCCTTATAAACTAGACGAAGCCCTCCTCAAACAAATGTGGTTCAACCGATTACCACGCAGTGTCAGACAAATTCTAAGTGCTTTGGGGAAGTCCCCCTCCCTCGATGATTTAGCTGAAATGGCACATAAAGTAACGGAAGTTTGCCATGATAACCATTATATAAATACAACGCAGCCGTATGGAGCAGCTGATGTCGGCTACTTAAACTCTATTCAACGACAATTATCTCAATTAACAAACCAGCTTGAGGCACTACAGACCACTGTAGCAACGGTGCAGGCCAGACAATTAAGACCCCCACGCAGACAGAGATCACGTTCTAGACCAAGATCTCGTTCACCTAAACGAACATCCGAAATTTGTTGGTATCATACTAAATTCGGCACAAAAGCACGGCGTTGTACACGCCCGTGTGCATTCCTCTCACCCACCACTGATAACCAGGGAAACGGTCCCGCCAGGCAGTAATGGCGGCGCCTGACTCTGGCCACAGCTCAAGCCGTCTATTTCATGTCAGGGATAGTATTTCGGGCTCAGATTTTCTAATCGATACTGGAGCCGAAATAAGCACACTCCCAATTCATCTTTCCCGACGACGGCACTCTCAACACGCTAAATTATCATTAGTGGCAGCAAACAATTCTATTATTAAAACGTATGGCGAGCAATCACTCATCTTAGACATCGGTCTCCGTAGAAAACTCCACGCACCATGTTCAACATACTATAACCACCACTGGTCCACCTATCTGCGCCAAGGCGAGAAGACTACCACCCAATAAGTTGCAGTCCGCCAAAAGAGAATTTGAACATATGATGCAACTAGGGATAATCCGACAGTCTAATAGCCCTTGGGCCTCGCCACTGCACATGGTTCCCAAAAAAGATCAAGATTGGCGCCCTTGTGGAGATTATAGGCGTCTGAATAATCAGACAGTTCCAGACAGATACCCCATTCCTCATCTACATGATTTTTCACTAAACCTGCACGGTAAACTGATTTTTTCAAAACTAGACTTAGTCAGAGCTTATCATTAGATCCCAGTGGCACCTGAGGATATTGAAAAAACAGCCGTAATCACACCTTTTGGGTTGTTTGAATTCTTGAGGATGCCATTTGGGCTTAAGAATGCTGCGCAAACATTCCAACGATTTATGGATGAAGTCACGCGAGGTTTAGATTTCGTATTTGTTTACATCGATGACGCCCTAATCGCTAGCTCTTCCTTGGAAGAACATCTTCAGCACTTACACACTCTCTTTGAGCGTTTCAAAAGTTATGGCGTCGTGATTAACCCCTCAAAGTGCATCTTCGGTGTTTCAGTGTTGGAGTTCCTCGGTCATTACATAGACTCTCAGGGAATTAAACCCCTTCCACAGAAGGTAGAAGCCATCATCAACTACCCTGAGCCTACTTCTGTTAAGGCACTACGTCGTTTCCTGGGAACATTAAATTTTTATCGGCGATTTCTGCCTAATTGTGCTGATGTCCTACAACCCTTAACAGACCTGCTTAAAGAGGATAAAGCGAGTAGCAAAAATAAGAATCAACTATTCCACTTACCCTCTGACGCCAAAATAGAATTTGAAAAAGCCAAAAACTTGATCGCCGACGCAACTATGCTACAACACCTAAACACTGACCCCCAAACTCATCTGATCTTGTGTACGGACGCATCTCAAAAAGCTGTAGGAGCAGTGCTACAACAACGAGTTAATAACATGATTAAACCAATAGCTTTTTTCTCTAAACGGTTATCACCCGCTCAAGAGCGGTACAGCACATTTGGACGAGAACTTTTAGCCATGTACCTAGCTGTTAAACACTTCAATTTTTCACTACAGGGTCGTGACTTCACTATTATGACGGACCATAAACCCCTGTGTTTCTCATTTAATACGTCATATGATAAACATTCTCCACGCGAAGCGAGACAACTCGGTTATATCTCGCAATTCACAACAGACATTCAGTTTATCAAGGGTCATACCAACATTGTCGCAGACGCACTGTCTAGAAAGGATATTAATATGACGGTACTTAACCACGACATCAATCTTGAAACCTTAGCCAAATTACAAGCAGACGACGCAGAATTGAAGGCCTGTAGAGAAAAGTCTAGCTTGAATCTCAGATCGGTACCAATTCCTTTCTCAGATGCATCCATCATTTGTGACACTTCAACAGGCAATAATCGCCCCTTTGTCCCTCAGGCTTGTCGACTAAAGTTATTCCAACACTTGCATGGTTTATCACATCCGGGCATCCGAGCTACTACAAAGCTGACAACTGAACGTTTTGTTTGGCCCAAAATCAATTCAGATATCAAACGATGGACACGGGGTTGCCTTCAGTGTCAACGTAGCAAGATCCAAAAGCATACTATTAGTCCAATTGGGGAGTTTCCTATCTCTGACAAACGTTTTCAACATATTCACTTGGATTTAGTTGGCCCCCTGCCGCCTTCAAACTCTTTCACTCACATTCTCACTGTGGTGGACAGGTTCACTCGATGGGCGATTGCATGCCCCATCAAAGACACATCAGCTGAGACTGTAGCATCAGTTTTTCTCGACCGATGGATATCGAACTACGGAGTACCTGCAATTATCACTACTGATCGTGGCCCCCAATTTCAATCCATTTTATTTCAGGAATTCACCAGACTACTTGGGGTCAACCACATCAAAACAACGGCTTATCACCCAGCAGCTAATGGCATGGTTGAAAGATTTCATCGCCAATTGAAAAGCTCGCTGACGACTCAAGCTGATCCTACCAAATGGAGCGATGCCTTACCACTCGTACTCCTGGGTATTCATTCCACTATTAAAGAAGACATTGGATGCACTGCTACCGAATTAGTCTACGGTACGACATCAACATTGCCAGGCCAATTAGTCAATTGCGAATCTACAACGCTAGGGGATTCTTCCCGTTTTGCAAGCCGCTTATTACAGACGATGCAGAATATTAAACCAATACCCCCGCGACAACATAACAACCGGGTGCAATTAGATAAAAACCTTGAAACCTGCAAATTCGTTTTCGTTCGAGTTGATGCTGTCAAAAAGCCATTAAAACCACCATACGAAGGTCCCTATAAAGTAACCAAACGTACTCCCAAACATTTTATTATCATTCGAAATGGGAACAAAGAAACTATTTCCATTGATAGAATTAAACCAGCGTTTTACGAACCGACTCACCTTAAAGAAGTTAACATCGATGAACAACAACCCCTCCCTTCTGTTCCTGAGAAGCCAAGCGAAGAGGACAAGTTTCATCTTAAACCGTCTTTAACTCGCTCCGGTAGGTTGGTAAAGAAACCTAAGCGCTACGTACATTTCGCCGACTAATGAAAATCGATTCAATTACACGCACTTTATTGTTGTTACTCAATTTTCTAATAAAAGCTATTTATTTTCCTTACATGCACATTTAATAATTACATTTATTTATTATCACTAGTTTTGCCAATTTTTTTTTTAATAAGAAAAACTGCCATAGTAATAAACGAGTAAATGCAAACCAACTATTCATTAAATTCATCCATTTTTTTAATATTTTATGACTCTATTAACAGTTTCGCACATTTTATTATTATTATTAGCAAACCAAAATTTTTAATGCTCGTTTTTCAGTTTCATTTTGCGTAGCATAGCCTATATTATTAACGTGTCATTTATTCCTATCTCCACAATTTTTTTTTCCGTTATTACAGTAAATACTATTTTATGTACATTTATATACAATATTTCTCAATTTCTGTTCTTCATATTGTAAACAGTGTTACCTCCGGACACTCTGATGGGAGCTATGTGGAGATAGAACCTTAAAACCTATTTTGTAAATAATTTTTCATAGTTTTCGCATGTATTTTCATATTCTGTACATTAAGCATTAAACAATTGTACTTGTTGTTTAAGTGTATTACTTTGAACGCTTGTAACTCGACTTCCTTCCGTTTTTGAGTACAACATATCGTGACACTGTTACTGCTTCTCAATAAATACACTCTAATTCACATCTGCATCGTTCTGCCATGTCTGCTAATATGTTGAATGAAATATTGATTGCATACCATCTACGTTTATAGACAACTGCGACATTCTTATTGAATTCTACGCTTGGTAAACCTACTGGATCTATATCGTCCATATTTGGGGTTACTAATTTTTTATAATTGTGGATTATTTGGACCAAACCCAGCCGAACACGCAATAGCCCGAAGACTTAAGTAACGTCCATTATTTTGTTATTTGTGTGTGTAATTAACTTATTAACTGTTAATTGTTACATAAACTATAGACATAATATTTTTGTTGCTAATTTTTGGTTATCATATATTTTGGTCCACCACAGGTTTAGCGACGACGTGTTGCGAGGTCCCAACTTCCCACATGCGTATGTTGATGACTGCTTCTTGGCCAGTTCGGACAGAGAATCTAATCTCCAGCATCTGGACATTGTGTACGAACGACTGCAAAAGCATAACATTACTGCAAACATTCAGAAATGCCAAATGAGAACCGAATGCTTAGATTTCTTAGGACACACTACTGATACGCAAGGAAAAGTGACGGCCACTCTAGATTACACAGAACCGACCACGATTAAGCGATTGGGCAGATTTAACGGCCTCGTAAGTTTCTGTAGACGGTTCATACCAAAATGAGTATCCCTTATGAAACCGCCAGTTGACGACACCGCACGAAAAGCATTCTCCACAATTAACTAACTTATCGCAAAAGCAACCATGCTTGCACATCAGGACACTCAAGCACCCATTAGTATCACAGTTGACCAATCCAACAACAATGGATTAACCACATCTTGCAAACTTTGAAATTTTTATCGAGACGGTTACTAGACACTGAATCGAGGTATATCACTTTTAGTAAGAAATTTCTAGCTATGTATTGTGTTGTACGGCATTTTCAACATTCTATTGAAGGTCGAGAATTCAGTCTTTTCATTGGCCGTAAAGCTCTTACTTTCTCTTTACGCTCATCTTCCGACAAGTACTCCTCTAAAGAATCTCGACAACGGGACTGGATTTCGCGGTTTACTTCAGATATTTAACACATTTCTGGAGCAAACGATGTAGTTGCAGACGCCTTGTCTCGTATAAATTCCTTGAACAGTTTTCAAGGTATCAACTTTCTGAGTATCGCCCACCTTCAAAAAGAAGACACTGATCTTTAGCACGAATTATCCTCAACAACTCTAAAACTGCGCATTAAAGAGATAGGAGTGTATAAGTAAACCTTATTATGCAATACATCTGCAGGTAGGGATCGCCTAATCGTGCCGAAAAATTATTGACGCAACATCTTCAATACGTTACACAAACTTTCTCATCCAGGTGTTCGTGTATCCATCAAGCTTATAGCAGAACGGTTTTGTTGGCTTGGTATGGATAAAGATGTGAGGAAGTGGGCACGCTGCTGTGTAAGCTGCTAAAAATCTAAGGTGATTCGACACAAAAAATGTCTTTTAGTCTCTTTCCAAACTCATGATACTCGTTTCGACCATGTTCATCTGGATTTGGTAGGACTTTTACCAGATTCAAATGGATACTCTTATCGATGAAATTGCGTAGACCATTTCACTCGATGGCCAGGAGCGGCATGCTTCAATAACATTACCGCGCTTTTGTTGAAAGATGAGTAGCAAACTTTGGCTGCCCTTAAACTATCACTACAGACCACGGACGCCAGTTCCAGAATTTTTCCGTTGTCTGACTACACTATTAGGAATCATTTACTTCAAAACGACCGCCTTCCACACACAAGCAAACGGGTTGGTAGAACGCTTTCACCGACAACTAAAGGCTTTCTTATCGGCAGAGGCGTTTCGCAGTGGCCGATGCCCTTCCACTCCTCTTACTAGGTATCCGCAATGCAGTGAAAGCTGACAAAGGATCGTTTATGGAACGAAACTTCGACTTCCAAAAAAGTTCGTGGATCCTTCATCTTCTTCATTAAATAATGATCTAAACTCCTACATGAGAGGAATTGCAAACGCAATGCGTTCAGTTGAACCTGTCTCCACTGGACTGCAGGCAACTGATATTTTCGTTCAATATGACGACGATATAGTAAACACGTGGAAACTCACTTCGATGATCCTTCGAATCAGCATACGAAGGCCCTTCAAAGTTCTTCAGCCCCAACCTAAGTACTACGTAGTCGATAAGAACGGAACTAACGATAGCATCAGCATCCATCGCATCAAAGAAGCGTATTTAGATGGAAATCCTATCCTTGTCGACTTTCTTTCGGTAAAATTGAACGACACGGCTCCTACACATATAGCAAAACAAACACGCACGCTCTTACTTCTGCAGTATCTCAAAATAAACTTAAAACAACGCGTTCTGGAAGAAGAGTAAGAATTCCATTTCACGTAAGACATCACTTAACATTTTGCTTTATCTCGATTTTCCTTTGTATTGTACATAAAAAAATTTAATATGCTCATGCTGATATACTTGTTCCAAAAGAAACAATCTTTTTGCTGATATGTGTATATTTAATTTCCTTTCTTTAAAATGAAACCCGAAAAAATTCTTCAAAAATAGCTATTACGCTATCGCATGTGCATGAGCTTATTTACCTATTTTCACCTGCTTTGTATGTTTACGCGCATACGAGTGTATTTTGTCATGCACTTACATGTTCTTTTCCTTTTTTCTAGGACGGCTGGAAAAGACGATAAGAAGAACTATTAAGTTTACGAGGAACCGAAATTTACTATGTGCTTTGTTTACTTAATTACTTACGCCTGTTACTTCATATGTAGCATTGACCACCGACCAGCATTCTTCAATCCACTCTGTCCTGGGACTTCTTTTCTAGTTCTATCCAACTTTTGTTCATTCTTCTCATGTCTGTGTGCATTTCTCGGCGTGATCTGTTCTTTGGTCTTCTACTTCTACTTCGACCATGTGAGGGCTTGCAGTTGACGCAGTTGAGTGATTTCCTCAATGTGCTTCCAGCGCTTCTTTCTGATCTCTCCATACACTGAAATCTGGTTTCTTCTCTCCCACAGTAAGCTGTTGCTGATAGTGTCTGGCCAATTGATCTGAAGTATATTGCGTAGACAACTGTTAATAAACACCTGAATCTTCTGGATGATGGCTTTCGTAGTTCTCCAACTTTCCACTCCATACAGTAGAACTGTCTTGACATTTTTAATTGAAAATTCTAACCTTGGTGTCGGTTGACAATTGTTTTGAGTTCCATATGTTTTCAGTTGTAAATATGCTGCTCTTGCTTTGCCGATCCTTGCCTTCATATCTGCATCAGATCCACCGTGTTCTTCGATGATGTTGCCCAGATATGTAAAGGTTTTCACATCCTCCAAAGCTTCTCCGTCAAGTGTAATTTGATTGGTGCATACTGTGTTGTGCCGGAGAGTATTGCTTTTACCTTTGTTTATATTGAGACCTACTGCTGCTTAGGCTACTGCTACACTGGTCGTCTTCTGCTGCATTTGTTGTTACGTTTGTGATAGAAGAGCCAGATAATCCTCGAAGTTTAAATTGTCCAGCTGCATCCTAGCTGTTCATTGCATACAGTGCTTCATGATCCAGTCGATCATCAGGCGAAAGAGAAAGGATGAGAGTAAGCAACTTTGCATAACACCGGTCTTTACCTCGAATGAGTCGGTGAGTTGTCCTCCATGGACGATCTGACAGTTAAATAAATCATAGGATATTGACTATCTTCTCAGTCACGCCGTAGTGTCGAAGAAGCCTCCATAGTATTGTCCTGTTCTCACAATCAAATGCCTTCTCGTAGTCAATGAAGTCGATGCAGAGTGATGAATTCCGTTCAATTGATTGTTCCACAATGATCCATAGACTTGCGATTTGGTCTGTACACAATCGATCCTTAAGGAATTCGGCCTGTTGATCTCGGAGTTGAGCGCCTACGAAGTCTCTCATTCTGTTTAACAAGACCCCGTTGAAGACTTTTCCAGGTATCTTCCTTTGGTATCTAGATCAGAAGTCTTTCCTTTTAGTTTGTTGGTACTTGTTCTTCATCCCAAATCATACTGAAGAGAATGTGGAGTTTCTTTGCAGTTAATGCTACATCGGCCTTCAGTGCCTCTGTTGGAATGTTTTCTGGTCGCGCTGATTAGCCGTTCTTAATTTGTCTGAAGGCTATGCTGATCTCTTCAATTGTTGGTTGGTCACCATCGTTTGGAATGTTCTGCTTTGATGTTAGGTGTGTTCAGTGAAGCTGATCGATTTTAGAGTTCTTTGAAGTGTTCTACTCACCTGCTTCGTTTTTCTTCTGTGTTGGTGATTACTTTGCCTTCCTTGTTTTTGACTGGTCCTTCTGGTTTACGGCAATTTCCAGCGACTTGTATCATACAGTTGTCTCATGTTTCCTTCTCTTTCGCCTTTTCCGCTGTCACTACTAAATCTTCGACATGTTTACGTCTGTCAGTTTTGGTGCTCTTCCTCATTTGCTTGTTTGCTTTTGTGTATTTGGCTTGTGCCTTGGCTTTTCTGCTCTTGTTTGGCTGCAATCGATTGCTGCCTTCTTGTTCCTTCTTTCTTCAGCTTGATCCAGCGTACCAACAGTGATCCATTCTTTGTGATGGTGCTTCTTGCGGCCCAGAATGCCCTAACATGTAGGAGTGATTGCCTCCTTGATCCTTTTCCAATTGCTCTCCATAGTAGTTCTCTCTCCATTTAGTAGATCATGAAAAGTCTGGAACCTGTCACTGGGGCTAACTTGAATTTGTTGAGTTTGTCATTATCCCGAAGAAAATTCGTATTAAACGTTCGTTATGTTGTAAGCCTTGTTGTCCAGTTCTTCTTGAGTCTCAGTTTCATCAAGGCGAACACCATCATGGTGACCAGGTGCTATATCAGCTCCTCTCTTGGTTCTCACATAGTCCTCCTGAACTTTTTGTTGATGCAGATATGGTCAATTCAGTCCTGCGTAGTGTGATCTGGTGAAGTCCATGTGGTTTTATGAATGTGTTTATATGGAAATATGGTGCCTCCTATGACCAGTTTATTGAAGGCACATACTTTTGCAAATCTCACACCATTTTCCTTTCTTTCTCCCAGTCCGTGTCGTCTCATGACGACTTCGTATCCAGTGTTGTGCATTCCAACCAAGGCATTTAAATCTCACATCAGAATGGTCAAGTCCTTTGTTGAGCACTTGCTATGTCTCGTAGGTTGAACGCTTTATTCGGATCCTAGCTATTCGGATAACCCCAGGCTAGCACTACTCAACGACTTGAAAGACCAGAGAGAAGACACGAGTATCAGAGAATCACTTTACTACAAGGTTCATTTATGTACAGAAAAAACAGGGGTTTTATAGTAATTAAAAAGACCTTGAGATTCCATAGTAGCAATATGTTTAACAGCCAATCAGGACCTCATTATTTTAGTAGCATAGCTTCTAACTAATCACTGATTGGTTGGGCTCTTTATGAGCCTCTCTGGAGGCTCTGATAGAGTTTATTGTAAGCCGACCTAACAGCACTTCTCAACGATCGACTGCAGCTTATTGTAGAATTGGTCCATAACGTCTTCATTGTGGTCGTTGGTAGGCGTATGGCATTGACTGATGTTCATTGTCATACCCTTTTTCTTTCTTTTGAAAGAGGCTTTAATGATCCTCCGTGAATTTTGTGCTTGTTTGATAACATCAATGCAGCCACTTGTGTATGTGGGGCATTTTCTTCTTCATAGCCGGTGTATAAGTGAAGCTCTACTGAAGCTAGTCGATGTTGTCCATCTGAACAAATGAACTGCTATCAACTTTTATAGATTATGTTTACTAAACAGCCATGCTTGCGATGCATACGATGAACCAGTATATGTTGTAACTTGTAAATCATGCCTGTAAAAATAGCGTGTATCTGCCCTTGCAGAATATTATTATTATTATTATGTGTTTCACTGATCCCAACAATCTTCAGGTTGTATTTCCTCATTTCTGCAGCAATTTTGAAGACTCTTCCGGTCTCCCACATTGTCCGGACGTTGCATGTACCTATAAAGATTGTTGCTCTGGTTTTTAGAAGGTGAATTGACCTCATGATTTCCGAAGGAACTCGGCTTTCATCGTGTGACGTCATAATTATTCCTTCAACTCCTCGGGCAGATTTTAAATGGTCTGAATTCTTTTTTCTGGTTAGCGTCTTTTAGCGAATTGGGTCGCTAACCCCATTTCACAACCCTCCTCCTTTATCCGAGCTTGAGACCGGCAGTAGCCCCCGGAGGAGCTGCAGGCGCAGTTTGTAGTTTGAGATAGAAAGATGCATATCCTGACAAACGTATTCTATGCCGTTCAGCAAACATGTGATGGGTGCGGCAAGTGAACCAGATATCAAACGTACAATTAAACATTTTATGTTGTGTTTGAAACTGTCATAATAATACAACACGATTCCCTACTATATACTCGGAATTCATAATTTTGATTGTCACTTATCGTAGTACTGGACATATGTAAACTAATAGTTCGATTATTTCAATTCACATGAATGTACTAACAGTAAATAACACATACTCAGTATGTGAAAATATAGGTCAGTATTGTCAGTACTCCGACCCAACATATTATTCACATATTGTCACTAGCCTGTTTAACCCAAATGACTTCCGTTCACTTGCTTCTTGTCGTTTCCGCACGGTTCCAGATATTTGGTTATGTTTAGATATTGGAAGTCTAGTCACTCAACTGGACTAATCCTAGTCAGCGTGTTAAATATTTTTTATGCATGTATATCTTGCAGTTGAGTGAGTGCATTCGTCTTATAATAATAAAGATTCTGGATACCATGGGCTATAACATTGCCAGGCAGTAGGTCAGCTCGTCACTTCAGGATTGGGTGGCATCGGCACCTGAAATAATGATAGGGAGTGAACTAGTTGAGCGTGTTGACCGCTTCACTTATTTTGGGTGTCTCATCAGCCCTTGTGGTTTAGTGTGTGGCGAAATCCCAGAACGAATACAGAAAGCTCATCCGGCGTCATTATGGCGTAGTCGAGATATCCGCCTACCAACCGAAGGACGGGTTTACTGTGCAGCAGTTAGTTCCATTCTACTTTATGTCAGTGAACCATGGCCGATAAGAGTAGAGGATATTCGTAGGCTACTAGTATTCGAACATACGTGTCTTCGAAGCATTTCTCGTATATCCCGGGATCACCGGGTAACTAATGTAGCTGTTAGGAAACGGGTACTAGGTAAAGTGGCAAATTGATTGATGAAGAAATGAAACTTCATCAGTTGAGATGGCTGGGACACGTGTTACGTATGCCCAACCACCGACTGCCCCTACGTGCGATGTTTTATGGTGTAGGAGTAGGTTGTAAGAAAAACATCGGCGGCCAGATCAAAACGTGGCACAAATCCATGAAGTCACTGACAAGTGAACTGAGCCATGCTGATAGGTGTAGACTACCTGGTTGGGATTCGCGAGATGATAGAAATCGATGGTTAGGGACCTTGAATGACATGGCTGAAAATCGTTTGCAATGGAGAAGGTTCAAACACTCTTTGTGTTCTACGAAATTTTAGTCTTCTGAATTCATGTCTCTTTCTCTTTTCTCTTTCCGAATTCCTTTGACTGGATTATACTCCTTGAATGACATCTTCAAACCCTAACCTTTACGATTACTGTTTGTACTCTTACTACCTCTACCATTATGAGATATGAATCGACAACTTCATCTCTGTGCTAATGTGGTATGACAACTCGGACTGATATACGTACGTACGAAGTTCTACGTTGCGACTGACTGACAGTTGGTTGCAACATTTAAAAGTAATAAAAAGGATATTCGGATACTGAGAAAAGACAGTTGTTTCAGGAAATAAATAATAAGCTAATTATCTGGTGTAAGAAAAACAAAGTCTAAAGAAAAGAGAGGAGACGGATATGATAATAAATGAGATAGGAGGAAGTACATGATATGTGATAATGATAATTGTAGGCAAACCACGGGATATGCATTAAGTTCTGAGGGTACAAAAGGGAGATAATGATCTATGTGTCAGCACGTGTTTACTCAATCTACTTTTGAAGCCGGCCACTGAGAAGGACGTTGAGAACATTCCAAATGTGGCAGCTCTTAGCAAGGAAAGGTGAGAGCGAACCTGAAAACCCACACTTTGATGCAAAATATTTCGAGGGTTGCCTTGAGGAACTTGACGGTATGTTTTGGTAGGATATTGTTGTTAGAGCTACTTGGCGTACTTGACACTATGTGTGACATAATGAGGTTATATCTTATTCTCCCATAGCTCAGAGATAATAATCCCATGTTTTGTAGTCTCTCTTCGTAAGATTTATCCTTTAGATTCATCGCCTCATTCTTTCGAATCACTTTACACAGACTATAATATTTTTATATCCTCCGTAGACTGTGGTAACGACAAATTTGTGTGCTTCGAGAAATTGGGAACACCAGTGAAATACTGAGTACAATTTGGCTGCATCGACTACGTAGTTTGAGTCATCTCTGGGAGACATATGCGGATGGAATTTTCAAGAAAAATTAGATTGTTCATGTCTCATGAGGCTATGTTTAATACATGACGTTTTACCAGGTTACGTTTTTTATTCGGTTTATACAAGCTAGTTACAAAATACTGGACATTCGTTTCAAATACAGAAAAGAATCCTCTGTTTTCACTTTAAAAAACTCATAGAGCCAATAATTGACAAAGAATCCTATTCCTTGTTGTTCGATCAAATAAGTTCATTAAAAGAGACAAGCTTTTTCGTTTGTCCACTTAACTCATAAGGCTCTCAAGGTCAAAAGCACGGAGCTAAAGTAGGTGGGGTGCTTAAAAAACGACGTTGTTGGCATTTCTGTTATTGAGAATGTTTTCATGGTTTCCTGTTGAAACGCTGAAGTGATTGGTGTATTTGAAGGTCAATTAATTTTTTATTTTTATGCCTATATCATAGTCCCGTGATGTCACTAACCGCGTTATGTTTGCCAGAAATATCAATTGAATTTCGTCGCGTATAATATATTTATATATTATTCCGTTGTTATTTTCATATTTCTCAACATTTTTCAATGTTCATTCGGATCATTACATCAACCGCTCATCTGTTTATTAACTTTTAGTCCGCTTCTCTATTCAGGGACTTCCTAAATGGAAGTTATTACAACAAATATATTATGGATCGCTTATAGGACGTGAGCTACTGACTGTTGATAGCTAGAGTTCCGGGAAAATTATGTGCTTTAGAACATAGAATCACCCATAGCTCTGTTCTGAATCAGTTTAGATCTCTGCAGAATTACAGATGTACCTCTTTATTTAATTCAAACTGTCTGTGAAGTATATGCGCGTTGTCAGTAAAACGAACATGATTCGGTAAAGGCATACGATCTTTCGGTTAGATAAAACTTGTAAACATTCCATACAGCATTTACAACGTTCAGTCGCAACGTATAGCTTGATACAAATGTAATTAAGTCCATTTTACAGGTACCGGTTGCTTTTTGTTCATATATTATTTAGATGAAAAATGATTAGCAGGTATTTGTTCTAGAGAATTGTCGCTGGTGTCCAAGCGACGATTCTCACTTTTTTACATTGCTCTCAATCACAGCATAACGCTTCTCTTTTTATTGGCTTTCATTTTTAATCAGTATGTTGAGCTGGAGTTGAAATGTTGGCACTGTATAGTGTTAACCTACTATAAATAATTTAAGTGTCTAGAATAAGCTAATAGTAAGTTGTAATACACACACGGTAGACCAGGAAGCTATCAGTATAAAATATAAAACTAATCGGCTAGTAATTCCACCATATTCTTCTACATTGAGTTTCCATGCTTCTACATTTTGCAGATAATTTACTACTCCCAAATCTTGTACAAAAGCTTGTAAATGTATTTTTAATTGTGGCAAGAACATTGTTTTATGCTATCATAGGTCAGCAGTTAAATCTCACAATTTTCAATCGTTAGTTTGCGGACTTGAATTTTACTCTACGTTATTAATTGTGTAGTACAACCAACTGAAAATGTAGTTTAAATTTAAATACCAGACTGGTTTTTGTTGCTGAGTTGCAGTAAATAAAATTAACCGCTACAGTTTAATGAATTTACTATCAATAACTATGTCCATACAATTGTTTTTTAATCACGACCCAAATGAGTTAACTTGTGTACCCTTGATTACCCTGACAACCTAGTCAGGGTTCTTTCGATTCTCTATACATAAAACGTATTAGTTAACAACTTTGCTAGGTGATTCTTTCCAATTGCCTTATTTCTTCACGCGATACCTATGACCCACTCACGTCATTACAATAAGTAAGATACTCTAAAGGTACTTAGCCATTTTTCCCATACATAAGTCCAGTTTTCTGTGATAATTTCTTTATCTCTTTGATTGCTTGCATTTTGAACCTTTGTTGCCATTTTTATTCCTTTCTGCTCTATGTTTTGATTGAATTCTGAAGTCATCCAATATCTCTGTAAGCAAATGTAAGTTGGCATACCGTTATGGCTTCTTATGCGACAGAAATGCATGCCTCTCCTGGTTGTGACGTCTCACACAATAAACAGTCTCAAAATTCATCTGATTCCTATGGAAACAGAAAGACCTGTGAGTTCTTTTCACAATGTAACAACGGTACCTTCAATGCTTTTTAAAAGTTCATTGGTCGGTTATTAGTTAATGATGACTTTTTTTACCTTAAGACACATATGAACTGTAATCGTCTGACTAGTGGTTTCGGTATGAACGAGAGCATTTTACCTGTCGACAAGTTTAGCAAATAGTTGATACTACAATGGAAAACTAATTAGAAACCCGAGTATACATAAATGGATGTGTCTGCATCTCAGAGTTGATGTTTGCCTCCGGACCCGAACCAAGTACCGTTCACTTGAAACATCGCGCTGTCCACTTAGCTACTGGCTGGCGTAATGGGATAGGTGACCAATTGGAGCCTTAATTATCAGTGGAAAAGTTTGAAAAGTATCCAATACAAATGAATATTAAATGGATGTCTATAAATGTATTTTCCCCTTTTGTATTTGTTAGTACTGTTCCAATCTTTGTTATTTTCCAGCATCTACACATTCCACCAACAATTATAAAAATTCATTCGAAAGGACTAATCATCCGCAAATATCTCAGTCAGTTCCATCTTGTTCAGACATGAATCCTGTAACAAGCCAGCTTCAACAACAACACCCACAATACCGTTATTCAGATCCGTATGGTTTCCAACGTCAGCCAGAGTCTAATCCACGAACGCTTCCTAATTCTGACACTACGAATTGCGTCCCCTCAATTTATGCAAGCCCAGAATATAATTTAAACAGTCCAGACTTATGCACACAGACCAATCATTTACAGTCTTATTTACATCGTGTATCTTGCTGCTTGCCTCAATGTCCACAATGTCTTTCTTATAATCTTTTCTCTCAATCTTATAATTTTCCAAACAATGGAACAGCTCTACAACCACCTTTAGTATTGTCTCCAACTGTGTTGAATAACTACTCAACTTCAGCACTGTGTTGTCCATCAGCTTCTCAAATACCATATTACTTTTGGTACAACCAGGATCCTGAATACCAGAAACAATATTATCAAACTCAATTAGCTATGTCTAAGTTGAATCTAGACCATGCATCACCCAATACATGTATGATGGTTCAATCGGGACCAGATCCTATGCATGGATCTTTGCCAAATCAAACACATCAAACTGAGGCAAATTATTCTGCAGACCCAAATGCTTTTTCTTCAGTAAGTGTATTGATGAATACCATCCTATTTGCAAAAGTTTATTTCAGTGTGTTCGAGTTTAACGGCATTACTCAGCTGAATTCGAAACACTGTTATCCTTTTTTAGTCTGAGGTACGTCAATTGTTTATTTATTGAATATAACAACTCTCCAACACATTTAGAAAGAGATAGTACAGCAACGTTCAAGTTATCGTATTTTAAAATAAAATGGAAATTCGGATCCAAATTTTTGATTTCAATGTGAAATCTTACGCGTTGCGTTTGGGGTTCTACCTCAATTCAACTTGATGGATTAATGGTATGATGGGCATAAGGAAAAACCACTAGTTTTTTTGTTGTCTTTGTTCATAACCTTGATTAAACACTCTTTTAGCTACTGAACAACTCAATAATACTACCTTAAATGAATATTCTCCATAAAAATAGTTACTTCATGTCAGAACTAGAACAGAAACGTTTCATTGATATAGTGAGGAAATATGTAGTGTGTTTATCAATCCACATCTGAACACGAAGTCAAACATACGTTCATGTATCTTAATCAGGAGACAATGACGATAGAAAAGTCAGCTCACATTGAGACTTGAAATATTGTGGTCACTGTTTAGCTGGTGATATTAGACATTATGCTCATGAAGTGGAAACATTTGTAATGAATCGATACTGAAGTCTCAGGTTTGAACATTGTTTTTATTAATACCAAAAATAGGATGTTGGGGTGAAACAAAAGTGTTGTGAATGTATTTCGATAGATGATCATGTAATGGGCTTGATCTCAGACTATAGGTTATTGTACTCTATTTCAGCATCCTTCAATCACGAATCTTCTACCATCCCAATCTTCCCATTAGCACTGATTGGTTGAAAAGTAAACCAATCAGCGTGATTCTGGCTTTAATATGTAATATGTAGATGTCTTACAAAGGCGATCAGAGTTCATATCACTTTCTAAGACGTAATAGAGTAAACGTATGTTATTATTTGCGTATTTGGCTAAACCAAAGTACTACACGCATATAAATTACCATGATTCATAGCTGAGCCGATACAATTTCGAAAGACTAAACTACTAGACAACAGACTGAATATATTGGGAAATTTGAAATTTAATGTATGTACCATAATATCTAACCAAGGTAGCATTACTGATTTGTTTACCACATCAGTGATAGAAATAAATTTCAAAATTCCAACCAAGAACAATTTACTTTTACCCATCGTTATTAGACTATACTGATACCCAACAATCTGAGTAGATTCATGTACTTGGTTTTAAGCTACACATTTTATATAAGCGATAGCAACAGTGTTTCAGATTCTTCTAACTGAAACGTATAGAAAAAAGCTGGAATCTAAGTGGTTTGAAGTTTAGTGTGGATTCATCAAATTATAACTATTTCATATTGAGATTGAAATGATCGTTAGATTTGTTTCTTAAAACAATAGAAATGGATACATGCTTATTTGTATAATTTACGGTTTTTATCTAACTAAACGTATATTTTATTATTTAACACGAGTAGATATGGTTATAATCAGTTTAAAAACTCAGCCATTTAGACTAGATTTAAGCGCTGTTAATCTATCCCAGTTTTAATCTGGTTGTTTACTAAGTTATTCATTCATACCTAGAACCTGCCACATATGTGCATCGGTTCAAGTTGTTACATCGCATTAATACAGCTTGATGAAACTACTAAGACAAACTCTAATGTGGTAGGAATAGTGATATCAGTAGTAATCGCAATAGAAAATATTAGTTAAAGGTGGTGTAACTAAAAAGGAATGAATGAAAAGGATATTTTCGAAACTAAGTATCTTAAGGAAGATAAAAACGTATGGACCTGCACAATTATCACAGATTGTGAGTCATTGGGCACAATTGCACTGTCCTCGACCAGATAGTCTGAGCGTACCAACATGACTCAGTTCAAAAGTCGGTAACTTCATGAACTGATGCTATGTTTTGGTTTATCCACCCCTATCTTTCTCCCAATCTACTCGCACACTATACAACATCATGGATTGAGGTGGATGGTGTTTCAATGAACGTTTCCTAACCAGCTTAGTCAATGGACATTTACTGTATTTTCAACCGATTTTCCATTTTCACCTTAGTATTCTACCTTAAGCCTCAGCATCGCTCCTTCGGTGATCTCAGCATACTCGAGCTATTCTTCGAAGTTGCTTATAAACGGATACTACAAATTTACGGATATCCTCTACGAATTGTCTGTTAATTTACCAAATTTGTTCAAAGTTAAATAACGATTTAAATTAAGCTTTAAATAATCCATTCGAAATAAATGAATATATTTTCACAACATTCATTACTTGACTTCTCAGTGACTGTCAATTTACGTTTTTCTGATTTTTCATAACTTCAAAAAGTTTGAAATATTTTCCAAATTTTTATGAAACTTTTGTTATTTTTACCAATTTAATTTAATTTCGAAGGTATCCTTATCTGAAAATCCTAACACAATTGTTCCTCCGCTTAGTTTAATTATGCCTATGCCTCGATCTGTCACTATCGCTACCTCTCCTACTACTACCATGAATAATAGTAATGTATCGTCTAAAATAAATGATCCATCTGTAATCAACCAGTTCGATTATTCCAATGCTTCATCGTATGCAAGTAGTAACAGTACACCATTAAATAATCAATTGAATGGATATACAACACTTCCTATGGACGGTGTCTACGATCCAACTAACAGTACATGGTATCCTGGATATTGGAATTCAAATAACTTATGGGTATCAACGGCAACTGGTCAAGGTGGTTATTTAACAACACCGTTCAATAATAACAGTTTATCCTTACCAATTTCTTCATTTTCACCCAACCCACAATCGTTCAACACAGATGAATATGCAGTTCTACATCAACAATATGTAAATACAATAAATAGTGATTTCACTGGTGTTATCAATACTGGCAATAATCATCATCACCATCATTCAACAGATTTAATAAATTATAATCAGTCAAGAGATAGGACAGTTGTTGTTAGTCAACAATCACAACAAACACTTTTAGGTTGTAATAATAATAATAACACTGCCTCATCTATACCATCTTTATCATCATCATCTTCGTCAATAATGCTCACAGCAACATCTTTACCATCAACGTCAGTCAATAAATTGTTATCATCATCATCGTCATCATCACCAAACCAAAAGGAATATCACACATTGTCGTATTACACTAATCCGAAATCAAACGATTCGTTAACTAATTTACAAAATGTTCAATATTGTCCTTATCCTCTACCATTTTATAACACGAATAACGTCAATATGATAAGAAGTAATCATAATAACAATCATACTACTGCATCTGTTATCACTCATAATAATACTAATAGTAATAATAGCAGTAGTAATAATAATAACAGTAATAATAGTAATAATATGCGTTTAATTTTAACAATATTAGCTAATTCACGTACCAATACTACCGCTATTGCTACTCCAAATATTGTCCATAGTCCTTATCGTTATAGTCCAGATCGAAATAGTTTATTGTGTAATCGTCAAAAGCTATTATCTGTCAATCCTATTTCGTGTAGTACAAACACTACTCGATATATGTGTAAAGCGTTTTCACAATCCGAGTTGGCACGTTTAAACTTAAAGTAAGTAGCTATGTTTTATTTGCCATATATATATTACTTTCGTACTTACCCCTGTTACCCCTCACGAAGATTCTTCATCGAACTCTGTCCTGGACAATTCTTCCCAGTTATTATTCATTCTTTTGATATCTGCTTCCAATTCCTGACGCGCTGTATTCCTTGGTCTCCCTCTTTTCCCTTTCTCTTCAGGATCCCACGTTAGGGCTTGCCTCGTGATGCAGTCTGATGATTTCCGAAATGTATGTCCTATCTACTACTTCCATCATCTTTTTCTAATTTCCTCTTCAGATGGAAGCTGATTTGTTTCCTCCCACAGTAGGTTGTTACTGATAGTATCGGCTTAACGGACATTTAGTATCTTGCGTAAACAACTGTTTATAGATACTTGTACATTTTTGATTATGGTTTTGGTAGTTCTCGAAGTTTCAGCTCCATACAGTAGAACTGTCTTGACGGTCGTATTGAAAATTAGTTGTTTTGAGTTCCATATGTTCTTTAGTGATATATATTTATATAATACAAGATTCGATAGGTGACCGTGAATTTGTAGCGCATTCGCCTTTGAATGCTCAATATGTATCATCTTTCTGTTCATTTCATAAGTAAATGTCGGATATAAGAGAATAATTTCCACTGAGGGTTTCACTTCAAGCTGTAGCTCCTCCTTGATTTACTTTTTTTAATCTAGCAAGTTGTAATGAGCTAAAGTGTCATGTTCATAAAAGATATGATGAAAACTTAAGATGATTAGTATGAAATCTTCAGTTAAAATTATGCTGTTCTGTGCTTCAGTGACCAACTAAATATATTCGAAAGTGTAGATATCACATCTTCATAGTTAGTCAGTCACCTGGCTTCAAGAGATATTTCCTGGAGTTCTGGTGAGAAGCAGTGACTAGTGGAGTTCAACTGGGTCTGTTGTGAGATAGTTACTCACTGAAGACAACGGTAGATGTGTAGCTCGATTTCGTGGATTGGTTGAAGTTAGACATTTACACTGTTGGATTCCAACTCGGTGGTCTAGAGGTTAAGCGTTCGCGTGCGAGACCGATAGGTCCTGGGTTCGTGCGTGATCGTAGATATACATTGTTGAGGAGTCCTATACTAGGACGAAACGGACGTCCAGTGCTTAGAGGTTATCCATGGTGGTCTAGCTTTAATTGACTCATAAATTCAACTAGTAAGTGTTTTTTTTGTTAATCCTGAAGTTTCCAGCAGCATCTGAAAAGAAACAATACTCATGTATAATCGTTTGGTATTTGGTGTTGTGTAGTGAAACTGATTGATAGTGATAATAATAATAAACATAAAAATCAATATTTCATTCATCCTGTTTGTTTTATAAAGCAAAAGCATATTATCAGTGTGTTTGTTTAGATTCCGACATTGTTGTACATACATTCTCGTTTTATTCTTGTTCGAAATTTGTTTTTTTTTCCTTCCCCTTATCGATCAATTGAGGTTAGAAACATACAGTTAGATGGACAAATCACGTATTTATATATAAAACAATTCTACTCATTTATTAATTGTAATTTTCTGACTGAAAAACCAATAACTTGGATCATAAATAATCGCTTCAAATTTTCTCACTCATTAACAAAAGTAGTTTAATGTTACTAAAGAAAAATATGCAATAACTATATTCATAGTTTCATAGTTGAAAGCGTTAGTCAATTGAAGCTAGACAACCATGATCACCGGCTACCATGGGACTGCATCTCCTCACGATGTTCCACTGCCTTGTGGATCAGATCTTTCGGTCGAAGGCTCCGGGTGTGGGCCTCTAAGAAAACCACCTGTTTCAGTTTGGGCACCTGGGCAGTATCACAGCCCTCAAGCAAATCGAATGAGATTTGTATGGCGCATATGTATCTGGTGCTTCCTTGTACCAATATTTATGTGTTTAAATAAATAAATAAAATAGACCACCATGTAAAACCTGGAAACACTAGACGGCCATTTCGTCTTATTATGGGACTCCTCAGTGGCAGTGCGCATCCACGACCTCGCATCGCGAGATTCCAACCCAGGACCTACCAGTCTCGAGCCAGAGCCCTTAACCGATAGACCACTAAGCTGGCCGGCATCCAACGGTGTTAATGTCTAACACAAAGTTGTTTCCAGGTTTTCCATGGTGGTCTAGCTTCAATTGACTCACGCTTTCAACTATGAAACATACTAAATCTCCACATAACCCCTTCTGATAATTAATATATTCATAGTAATGTAATGAATAAACGACAAGTTGGTTGAGTTTTGTTTGCTCAATATTCCATGACCTCAAGATATGAATGTACTTACGTGCTTTTATTGTTGACTTAAGTAGCATTTTTTTAATCAACCTGTGGTTTTCTTAATGACTGGGACTAGCAATCAATTAATTAATTCCAGTGAAGTCATAAACTGACCTAAGTTAGATCATCATTGTGAAATTTGAAGCATTGGACGACTGTTTTGTCCTAGTATGTACTTTTAAAAAATGCCCGTCCATGACTCCGTACCAGGAGATCCAACCCAAAAGGATTCCCATACTAGGATGATACTACTGTACGAATGCTTGCATGTTTTCAATAGTGGTCTAACTTAGACCGGTTTATGATTTCAATGTAAGGTCACGATATCCACAAACCCAGTCTGATAACTGATTCATCGTTTCAAGACATGCTTCTGTTTGTATATGCTTTTCTTTTTTTCTAACGTTAACTTAACACATTAGTTCCTAGGTTCTACATTGTCTGTGACTTATTGAAAATCCGATACTTAAAAGAAATTTATATTCTATCATTGATTTAAAAATGAGTTATTTCGTGTTACTAACACGTCGTAGGATTAGACCAAGTAAATGATGTTGTCTTCTGCTTTACGGTTTCTCGTAAATTTATGAAAACAACTGAGATTGGACAAAATATCTAGCTTTTTTGGTTAGAAACCATTGTGTCATGTAGGTTCTACTCACTAATTTATGTTACATAACTTTACGTCTTACCTTTTTTTAGCGCTAGTCAATGTATATTTCACTATGTTGTCATGTAGATGATTGATATCCATCTACTTGCATCTCATTAATTCATTTGTTTAGTTGCATCTATAGTACCAACACAAATAAACTTATATTTTGTTCGGATCAGTGAATTATGACACACTATTCATTGTTATATAAAATTTATAAATATGAGCTGTCAATGAATAATGTTGTAACAATGTTCCCAATTTAATAAACATTCGCTCTTGACTAATGATTGATTTCCCCACTATAGTTGCTATTTAAAGGTGATGTTAGGACTTACCTTCCATGATGAGCTGATCGGGCTATATTGACTTGAACACTTGTTTTTTAGGTCTTATCATGGCAGACAGGTCGGTTAGTGAACAGAAAGACTAAAACCAGCTGCCTAAGGTCCGTGTGCCATGTCGTTATATTGACTGTACTTAAGTGTGACGTCAGTAAAGTGTTTTTTTTCCAGATAACAATCATCTCTAGGGATGCTGTCTGGTTTGAAAAGGTTATCTCTAGAACTAGTACATATCTAGTTCCACAGATTCGGTAAAAATAAAAAAAGATCATGTGCTCCGATCAAACTAACTCTTACCTGAGAATTTCCATTTGGATTGGACCACATGTTTATTGATTACTACTGATTAATGTGCGGTTTTTGATATGTTACAACCACGATACAATCAGTATATATATATATATCGATTATTCCCCGTCAAATCTTTTTAACAAGGGTATAGTGTTACCACAGCAACGACCTATGTACGTTCACATGAAATGAGTCTAATATTATATTTAATGTGTTTATTAGTCGGAATTAGTTTGATTATTTCAATCTGTAAAATTCGCACATTATTTTAGATGGATTCCATTGATAATAGAGTACTATGGTCGGCATTTTGCCTTACAAACTAATACTAACTAAACAATCATTAAAAAACAGAGTACACTAGACAACTGTTTTATCTTAGCATGAGACTAAGAAACATCATGAACAGAGGGTGAAGATTTTGTACACAGTCCAAAACACATGAATTGTTTTACCGTCACACTGTTTTCATCATATATTTCAAAACATTCACTGCTATACCTGTTGTTACTAGTTATTTTATTGGTCGAACCTACAGGATAATTTAGTACAAAGTATATCCAACTTAAGTGAAAGTTCAATGTAAACCCATGATTTTGAAACACTAAAGTATCCTTCATCTCGACGTAGTAGAGTTTATAAATTTTGTGGTAATTTTAAGTACTAACCTGGATGTAACTAATTCTGAGTAATTGTCTTTTGTAAGTTTACACATACTACAAGTTGTACTTACTGGGTAGCTACTAATGCTCGTTGGTACTTGTATATATACACGATATACTAGCAAAATATGAGTAAAATGAATTCGAAATTGTGGTGTGGAAAATTCTCTTCGCCTCAAATACAATCATTTAATAATTTATTTTTTGTCAATTCATGACCTCACAGTTAAGGGTCTTAATTTTGATCTAGGATCATTTTTCAACTCAGTTAATACACTTTGTTAGTAAAATTTAAAAAAAAGTAAAAATAAAAATGAGAATACAGGGAACAAAATCAAACTATTGTTATTTGGTTTTTTTGAATAATGAACAGAGGTTAGCTAGACCACTATTGAAAACTTGAGAGCACTAGACGGATTCATCGTCCTGTTATAAAACTATTCTGCCTCCGTAGTCAAATCAGTGATCAGTGGATTTTAACCATGTTATGTGTGTGGCAGTTATCTACCACAGGCAATCGATGATAGTTGTACAACATTGTAAATTAATTGGAATTAGATATTAACCTCGTTAGATGACAGTTCAATGGTCTAAAGGGTAGACATTCTCACTCGAAACCAAAGGTCTTCGGTTCAATTCCCGGATGCGGGATCATGGATATACACTTCTAAAGTGTCCCATACTAAGATAAAATAGGCATCCAGTTCTTTCAGGTTTTTAATGGTGATCTAGCGAAGACTAGTTTGTGATTTGAACTTTTTAAATTTCATAACCTACACAAATCCCCCTGTACAAACATTATTATTTTGTTTCAATTTACAGTATCATTTGTATCAGTGTCTATGAGAATATTAAAAATATTAGGAAAATGTAAATAGAAGAGTACAGCCTGAGTGTCTTAGTTTTGAAAAATGTCAACAGAAATTTCACTGTCAGTTATTCTGTTGTCATGGTTTTTGTAATACACTATAATTGTCTGATAACAACATATTCAGCTGTTTGATTGGTCTAACAGATACAACTATTTTCTCAATTAAATTGTTTAACGTAAGGTTAGTTTATTCCTATAACAGTTTAGGATCACTTGATAAACCAACGAAGACTAAACCACATTAGAAAGCTACCTCTCCTTGTTTTGGTATCCATCGATTGCACCAACTAAAAATCTCATACAAGATCTTCAGGTCTTGGGATACTTGTGATATCTTTATACCATTTAATTCATGATAATTAATCTATTCACCAGTGTTTACAACGTTCTACCGTATTTTATTCAATGTTATCTTTAAACTAATAAATTTTCTCTTCTCACAGCCTCTGATGTTTGAAATAATAATGATAATAATAATAAATAATGTGGTCTATCGGTTAAGTGCTCTGGAGCGAGACTGGTAGGTCCTGGGTTTGAATCTCGCGAGTGCGGGATCGTGGATGCGCACTTCTGAGGAGTCCCATAATAGAATGAAACGGCCGTCCAATGCTTCCAGGTTTTCCATGGTGGTCTAGCTTTAATTGACTCATGATTTCAATTATGAAAATAAATGATGTGTTTAATGTACAATTATAGTTAATATTTGCATATGAGTATGGATTCATAGTTCTCTTATATTTTCTATTCCTTAATATCGATGATTCCAAGCCTAATGTTTATTTTGTCTCTACATGATTCATTACATTTTTTCAAATATTGGATCAGAGATCATAACATTTCATAACTAAATTTTTTACACTGTTTACAGAATCAATCAATAGATCATGTGACCTGTATCTTAGGGTAAATATTAAGAACCATTGTTTGTCAATTGAATAACCACGTTGTACTTTTAGTGAATAATCAATTTTTTCAGTCATTTTCTCAACTCTGTCTCCACACAGCCCTATTATTCAAAGTTGAAATCATGAGTCAATTGAAGCTAGACCACCATCGAAAACCTGGAAGCACTGGACGGCCGTTTCGTCCCATTATGGGACTCCTCAGCAGTGCGCATCCACGACCTCGCATCGCGAGATTCGAACCCAGGACCTACCAGTTTCGAGCCAGAGCCCTTAACCGATAGACCACTGAGCTGGCATCCAACGGTGTTAATGTCTAACTTCAACTGATCCACGAAGCTATTATGGTGTGATTTCACGTCAGAAAATGTATCTGGTATAGTTTTTAAATTGTTAATCTTGAATGGATTGTAATGCCTGTGTGAAGTTGTTCATTAATTGAAAGAAATGTAAAAGATTAAAAACATTTTTATTGACCATGTTATTATCGGACTGGATAATTTTCTTCCCAAAATAGTGCCATTGTGACCCTTATATAGTTTCACGTATTTGACCTTGAGTCAAATCAAGCTAGTTACAACATCTCCCATCATGTTGAATTTGAAATAGTAGGAAACAGGTTTGAACTGATTTCATGACCGGCAAGGCTGTCCACTGTCCCCATTTTTGTTTAACTTCATTATAGACCTATCGCTGGAAATAACACTCTCGTCGACTGAAATTTCAGGAATCGATCTCCTACCAGGAGGTCCACTTATCAACTTAGAATACGCAGATGACATAGTCCTGTTTGGCGAAGAAGCTGATAAAATGCAGAGTCTTCTGTAAACACTGAGTAACAATGCCAAGATATTTGGAATGCGTTCCCCCCCTCTAAATGTAAATTGTTACTTTAGGACTGGCCTGTGTCAACACCTGAACTAAGGATAGGAAATGAAGTAGTCGAATGCGTCGATTACTTCACTTATCTAAGAAGTCTGATCAGCCCTAATGGGTTGGTGTCTGACGAAATCTCAGCACGGATTCAAAAAGCTCATTTGGCTATTGCCAACTTATGGCGAAAACGAGATATCCGTCTATCAATTAAGGAACGAGTATAATGCAAAGCTGTTCGCTTTGTTCTACTTTACGGCTGCGAAACGTGGTCACTAAAAAATAGAAGATACTCGTAAGCTACTAGTATTTGACCACAGATGCCTTCGAAATACTGCTCACATCATCTGAGTTAACCAGCTAAATAATAGTGAGGTTAGACACAGAGTATTAGGAAATGATGGTAATTCAGTTGATGAGGTTATGAATCTTCATCGATTGAGATGGTTGGGCCACGTGTTACATATGTTTGAACACCGATTACAACGACGCGCTATACTGACTAGTATTGGAGATAGTTGGAAGAGAGTTAGGGGCAGCCAAAACCAAAACATGGCATCAGTGCTTCAAGTCACTAACTTCTAGTCTGAGTCAAGTTGGTAGATGCAGACTACCTGGTTGGGGTCCGCCTGACTATCGAAACCAATGGTTGGAGACCCAATTGACATGGCTCAGAATCGATCACAATGGTGTAGGTGTATACATTCTTTATCTTCCCTTAAACCTTGAGATTAAAATTGCTTCATAACTTTCTTCCTTCATATACTATATCCTTATATACAACCTTTCTTTTGTATATTACCACCACTAAATTAACTACTTTTATGAATTCGGTATTCATCTTGTTGTGCTAATGAGGTATGGCAACTTGGACTGATGCGTATGTGAGCCTGGTCGTACGTTGTAGCTGACTGACTGAAAGCAACTCTTTATTTTTGAAAACGGAAATGTGTGCATCGAGTAGTCTAACGGCATTATCCTTTGTCTGCATAAACCGTCTTATGAGCATGCTAACAGAATTCGTAATAACATAACAGATGTGAATGTTTAAAAAAAATTAATATCTAACATATGTACATTCATTATTGTTATTGTAGACGATTTACAATATATCCAAACTATCAGACTTTTTCCTACCCTTTGGAATCCCTCACTTGATATCCACAGTGACATAAAATCTGTTACTTGACAAAGGATATATCGTTATTAGGTATCACTTTTTTATGGTAGATTGAATCTATTAAAAATACTATATTTTGCCGTTCCCAATGTTTAAATGTTAGCTGGTTTGAGATAGTCAGTAAAAATCCTGGACATAGGTGTCGTGCAGTTTGGTGCTTTTTAGCAGGGTGTTCTTGTAATCTTGAGGGAACTGGTGCTCCCTGGAACAGTTGATCCTTTGTTGCCCAGTTTTGCAGTCTGAGATGTTACCTACCCACTGCCTTCAAACACCTGGCATCAGAACACAGTGTCTATTGTCTTGGACTAATGACAACATTAAAGTCGATTGAACGAACCTTGCATTAGTCACTCCTCAGTAATCAATCAATTGTTTTTACTATTTTTTTTATGTCCTTAGCTATATGATCATCGCGAAATACGATTGCCAATTTCGATGCACTGACTTATGCGACTAAATTAATGACACGTAAAAGCAACCTAGAGTTCCGACTGGTCCTTTTTCTGCTTAGCCCTGCTTGTTATGTCCAGGACGCCGATCTCTGCCCCCGCGATACAAACCCCATATTTCAAACATACTTGGTTTATATATAAGCGAAATCAGACCACATCAGACTATAACATAGAAAATAAGATTTGTACAAGATCAAGTCAAAAGTGGTTGTGATTATGAGAAACTGTGACTAATAGACTGAGAATAGTAAATCATATAACAGTAACCAATATGTCATTTAACAGCTTATAATAAGAGGAATATAAATATATATATAGTTTAGTTAATATTAGTCCATAAATAGATCCCGAAAGTTTCTATTATTCTCGTCGGGATACAACACTATTTACTTACGTTTTGATGATTCAAATGTTTCAAACACTCACCAGGCCCCAAGTCTGAACTGTAATCCTTCTAAAACTGTTTACGGAGCCTATTGATGTTGCTAGATTTTGGACACATGAATAAAGCTTGAGTCAAAGGTGTTTTTGGTAACGCCTACTTTGTAAGTGAGTTCGATTGGTTACTGAATATATGAAAGTTATAAGGTTTTTAGATATTTCTGTAAAATTGATGGACGATGTGTCACAGTGATCTATTCTGCATTAATTATTATAAGAATAGAATGCGGGTCGTGTGTATATAATGATGTTTATTTTGTTCTTAATGTCAATTTTCTTCATTAAAAAACCTCAAACACATCGTATATCATTAGTTCGAAATCAGTTTACTGTATCTTTGCAACGCAAGAATAAGTGCACAAATTTGAAACCTATTTCTTAAAAAACAGCTTTATCCTTCATCTTACCCTGTCTTTTTGTTTTAAACTAGGATTTGTTTGTTTTTTGACTGGGAATCATTCGTAACATTAGATATAAAGCTCATTGACGACATTCAAATTCGTCTATATAGATACACAACATTCACTTTCCGAATCTCAACAAGGCTTTTTAAGAGTTTACATATGGTCACCGGTTAGGGTTTATGGACTTAGGTTCAAGGTTTAGGATTATGATTTTGGGGACAAGGTCGATTTGCACGTCATATGCAATCTGTATAAAAAAGTTGTCCATTTTATACGCTTAATGATGTATCTTTACCGTGTGGTTACTCAAATTAATTTTTTGTCACTTTTAGATGTCCTAAACACCTTACACAAGTATTTCCTACGCTCTTTCATGTAAAACAGTTGTATGCAAACTTAAATCATGAAATCCTCTGGAAGCGTGCGTTAAAACGGTTAGAATTGAGGTATTTTAAAGTTGTTTTAACGGAGCACAGCGTTTTATATTGAAAATCTTGAAAAAAAATTTCATTAGACATATTGTATTGCAACGGTTAATCTTGTAAGCTGAACTTTATTACATTCTATTATATTGTATTCTAACAACCTTCTGCATGCTATGCACCAATCACTTTGCGATTGAGACGTACTTTTTATGTTCATGTGGCTTATTGTTTCTAGAAGTTAACTTACGTCTGACGTAAAGCGTTGTTTACGGATCTGTAATTGAGTAATACGTTGTAAAACTACGACTTAGAGGGTTGATTGAACGTTTTACAATACTATTTACTGTTAAAATACTTCAGCTAAACTGTTTTGAAAATCGTCTAATTAATATCTGCCAATCTAGAAAACAATGGTTCTTACACATCCTGTGTATACTTTCATATAAAATGTCTACCAGTTAGTAACACAACATAATACTTGAGACAATTGTGCTTAGTTTCAAGGTGCCACACCACATCATCGTAGCGAAGGGCTGAAATGCATAAGCAATGATAGTACTACTAGTAGTATATATGATTCGTTATGAGAGATATGGTCTGTGAAGAAAATATATATTCATGGAATAAGAAAATTATAGGATAATTCAGAATGTCAGGATCTAAGGGAAAACAAATAATAAATGTACGTCCCCCATTGCTACCGATTCTGAACCATGTCACCCAAAGTTCCTAACGATTGGTGACGATTATCATGCCAACTTCAACCAATCGATCTGCCACGTTTTGGTTTACCTGTCAGTGTCTTTCAGCTCTGCCTCTACACTAACTATCATCGCTTGTCGAGGGAGGCGGTGGTTGTGCCTATTTAATGCATACCACAACGTCTTCTGCTGATGAAGACGTCCAACTAATTTACTATTTTCACCTAATACCTACTTCTAATCTCGTCATGGCTCATTCTGTTGTTTCAACATAAACCAGCAATGTTTCGAAAAGATCTATCATCAAATACTAGTGACCTACTAATATCCTCCACTTTTGAAAAATAAGTACTTCAGTGCACTATGGTTGGTAGACGAAAATGTCGCCTATTTCACCAATCAGAGTATAATCGTTTTTAATTTTAGCTAAATGTTCCATGAATTTGTTCTCTTCTGCTATTCATTTTGTTAATTTCATCTCATTGTGCCAATATTACATCGCAATTTAGTTTGGAAATCTCAAGCCTTTGAAGTACGCGTTCTTATGAAGAGTCTTAAATCTTGATATGAATTATCCGTTCAATAGTTCTCCAACTAATGTCAGTTTAAAACGGCAAGAACCACAAAGTGAAAAACATTTTAATTTTACATATTGAGATATTAGATGTTCCGTTGAAGTTTCTTGGCTGGAAATCATGAACCTGGTAGTTGTCAACGAACCATGTCTGTAGTTTTAAGGAAACTAACGCTTCCTGTGCCATGTGAACCTGTCATCCAAATTCGTCGTTTAGGGCGATAATACTCAACTTTCCGGCCATGATTGACATATAATTCTGAGAAATATATCATTAATTGATCACTGAGTAGTGGTCAATCTCATGCTTATATATATATATATATATATATATATATATATATATATATATATATATATATATATATATGAGTTATTCGACCTTGGTAGTTGTGCATTTTTTGGCATTGTCTCAAATAAAGAAGATTTGGTCGCTTTAGTATACATGGCGTTGGAGAATGATATAATTTGTAGAAAATCATTTGCTTTACATTTTGGTATTTCACATTTTTCTCTCTATCATACACACAAACTCACAATCACACACACACACAAAACTTAATATTAATAGAATCTCTAAAAACTTTATAAAACCTATACTGGTTGTGTATTTTTATGGGTTTGTGCATGTGTATGTAAGTTTCCGTGTGTTCGTGAACAGATAAATATCAGTACACCAAAACAACGCATTATGTGCGTTTGTTGGCATAGACGATTTCATATTTTGTACATTCCATTAGTAATAGATATTGATTAGAATCAATAAGATTGGTGTATTAGTGATTTACTTAATACAAATTCTTAGCACTTTATTACTCATCGTACCTATTATATTATTGTTATTGTCATTATAATCAACCCATTCACCAAGTAATTGTCTGCAAACCACACTATAAATGTAAGAAGGATAATGATACGATTACTGGAACCTAAGTGAACGGAGCACGGTTCGAGCCTGAGACTTAGTGGCTAAACTTTGATCCACGGTTTGAGTACTCTAACCACCACCTTACATTTCAAAACAGTGCACCCGGTGTCGAGTCACTTAGATTAGTGACCATATTGCAACCTCATCTATATAATTTAATCACCAATAAAAGGAACTTGGTATATATGACATTGTTCACAACTCGGTGATCAAAGAGTTGTGAATACAGTCTTACAGAAAATCAATCGTGACCCCGATAGGTCAGTAAGTAGTAATGTCTTTGACTGTGAAGCTGGGTGACACGGGTTCGAATCAGTCAAGAAACATCAGTTCCCTCAAGATTGCAGGTACACCTTCCTGACGAATTTCAAATAACATGAAAGCCACGTCAAGCAAGGTTTGTTGTTAGCCAACTCCACCACCTTACTTTATCACTGTTCCAATGATTTTGTGTTTCGGTCGAATTAAAAACTCGAACCCTACTTTGAGTATATTGTCTTGTATAAAGGTTAGACGTTAGTTGTCATAAGCCAAGTTGTCTCTGCGTAGTATATCTTAGAATTCATTTTAGTATGACACATCGTTCCTGCTGATTTCTGTGTTATATTATGAATTGTATCAATCTTACGCCCTTGCGCATCATTGAACGAGAAAACTACCTGTTATCACAAGCCAAAAATTGTTTTCAGCACTACTTTTCATCAGTTTCAATCACCTGCAAGTGCTCTATCGTTTTCGCATATCTTTAAATTATCAACCGTGTGAATAATATTAGTGTTCTAGTTAAAGACATATCATGGTACTTATTAAAGCTGTGTAAGGGACTTCGACCATCTTTATCGATTATTTATTGCCTCCTATTTTTTAAATTTTTTTTTACATACAGTGTTAATCCAGTGATTTTTGATGCATCACTAGTGCATAGAGCTCGTTATTTCATTATTAAATCAGACTATGTGTACAATGTGCACCAATCTATAAAATATGGTGTTTGGTGCTCAACTCGTACTGGTAATCAATGTTTGGATGAAGCGTATCAATCAGTACATGGCTCTACCGTGACTATAGCAACAACAACGACTACCACCACCACTACTGCTAAAAGCGTCAATAGTCGTAATAATAATAATAATACTAACATAATCAGTGATCAATCAACGTTAGTTTATAACAGTAAACTACAGTCAGATAGAAATGAAAAAGTGACAGGGATAACTTCTACTACTATTGCTACTAATACTACTACTGTTGCTAATAATAATAAATCCTTCTCAACTAACAATACTGTTCAATGCCTAAATGATGTAAGTTGTTTGTTCTTTCATGCGTAATGTTACGTGCAATATGTTTTTTTTTAATTTTTTTTAAGAAAGAGAAAAGAAAAATTATGATATCGATCTAATTTATTTGTTTGTTAGTTTCTTTTTCATACTGTTCAACAGAGCAATGATAATAGTTGTTGAAGAATAAAGTGAATTCATGTATTCTTAATGATGATGATGACTATGACTGTTTAGCTGTCTACCATCTGAAGTATTTGTAGCTGACATTTGATGGGGAATAATAATAAGATATACGCATAACTTACTATATTTGAACAGAGTGGGATGATGGCTAGCATGTAGAATTCAAGTCGCACTTTGTTTCATTTGTGACTCATCAGCTATGTGCACATGCATTCCAATGTTGATATTCACACTGAAATTCAAACACATCACCTTTCGCTTCAGATCCCTAACACGTTACACACTTATTAACTTTTAGCGTAATCACTAAATCCAGGCAGTTTGTACAGGACGTATATGTCCCAACTTTGACTGATAGAATCCAAACCGTTACAAATGAAATCAATAAAAGCTGTAGGTTGTGACTCTATAATATAACTCATTTCAGTCAAAGAGGCAATCTAATCCTAGTGTTCATTCTGAGACTCGAACCTGCTTTCAAATAACAATACATTATCCACTGATTTATCTCATCCAGATGCCCAATAACATATTCAGTGGGTGTTATATTCACATGGTTGTTATAAAGGATTTTGATTACCTGATTGTTGACATTAAAGGTCAAATTTTGTTCATTCCTAGTTGGTGTATATGCATCTTGAATGGACTGCCTCGATGTAACCATTGTGCCGCAAATTTTTAGTATAGTATGAGACCGACATCCTGAATTCCGCCTCTGCCTATTATTTATCTATATTTAAAAAAGCTCACGCCTCTTTATATTTCATTCGTATGGATTTTCCATCTACACATAAATACACATGTACTTAAATTGTATATTATTTTATTGTGTCACAAAAATTCATCTTTTACATGAAAGGAATTACTTTCCGCTCTTGAAAAAAAAACTCACTATCATATGCAAATTATTTAAAGAAAATCTATGTTACACAAAGATCAAATATATATGTGTATTTATGCGCTTCTCTAATTTATAACCTACTGGATCATTTAATTCAGTTTGTTTTTCATTATCATTATATCAAGACATTCTTAATATTTATTTGAACACATAAACATTAGTACAATGGAGCACCAGGTACATATGTGCCACACAAATCTCGTTTGATTTGTGTGAGCGCTGTGATACTGCCTAGGTGCCCAAACTGAAGCAGGTGGTTTTCTTAGGCGGCCACACCCGGAACCTTCAACCTAAATGTCTGATTCACAAGGCAGTGAAGCATTGTGAGGAGATGGAGTCCCATTTTAGCCGGTGACTCACGATTGATTCATACGATATTTGTTCACTCAGGATACTGGAGCCCATGTGCAATATTGGTTTGCAATCAGGGTTTTCCAACTCTCCTAGGTAGGCTTTCCGTGTCCATCAACCCGGTTAAAGCGCCGAACATTCTCTTTTCGTCCTCTCAATTTCGTAAACAACAATGATGCAACAAGAAGCCAATGAGTAGGACTACCCTGGCAGAGGCTATATATTCGCGTGGCCATGTGAGAGCATTTCGGGAGGGATAGTGAACTCTCCCTATTCTCGGCCGTACCAGGGCATTTGGGGGCATTCTTAATACTACTTCAGATAGTATTCCAGTTTTAGTTTACAGTAGAGAGATGAAAAGTAAAAGTTAGAAAAAGGAAGAATTTGATTTTAGAGAAACGCCATCAGAAAAATTGTTGTCGAAACATCGCCAGATATTTTTACTCATAGTTGGCAACACGCGACTAACAAAATGTCGGACATAAAACATGTATTCTCAGTTGAAATATATGATGTCAACACATTGTTACAAATTGACTGAAGTTAGAAATTTCAACCGTTGTATTCTATCTCTCAACAGTCTAAAAGTTACATACTTCTTGAAAGTCTAGTGTAATCGATTCCTGACTAAGTCATGGGTACGCACTAATATTAAATTTCATTATAGAGTAAAACAGTTGTTCGGTATCCCCAAGGTTTTCACTGATTGTTCAACTAAATTCTGTCAACGTTATCAGCTACCTTCCAACTAATTTTATTCCCTTCAGAACTTTCTTTTTGACAGTGTCTTTTGTTCGATGTTTATTTTCTTTTCTAGTCGCCTGCTGATGTTACAACCGCACACATCTTGTCTGTTTGCTCTACCGCGTATACTACCACTACTAATACAAATACACTCAATAACAATATAAACCTCGATACAGCTAACGTTTCAAGAACGAAGGTCAGTACAAACAATCCAATTATACCAATAACAACTGTTACTTCAACCATACTGACGGCAAATAATGGTCAGAACTCGACCAAATCAAAAAGAACTTCAACATCTACATTTAATACCAACATGAACTCTTCTCCTGGACATATCATTCTATTTTTTTCAGTTCGAGAATCTGGATATCTAACTGGAGTCGCTGAAATGATCAGTCCGGTTAATCCACAAAAGCGTTCTACAATATGGCAAGATTTACGATTTAGAGGAGAATTCGCTGTCAGATGGTTGTATATTAAAGTTAGTTATGTGTATATTACTTTTATTTTTTTATTATTAAAATCAATCCTATATGCTGTAACTTTTATAAACGTCTTACAAAATCATATTAAGAGTTCATCGCACCATATATTACCTAACACATATAACTTGTCAGAATTACTTGTAAATACCTCTGTTAAGTGAACTAATCTCGAATAGTAGGAATTTATGTCTAGATTACCAAATCAGCACAGTTTCGGCTTATACATTATTATTAGAGTAAATATTTAAAGTTTGTGGATACGAAATTTCTCGATGGATTCTGCAGTAAAGTAAGATCCTAGTTAGAATGTATACTAGTTGAAAATGATGCATTTTAAAACGGTACAAGGTTTTCAGAAAAAGAACCGACATATAGAACCTTTTGCCAAACATGTATCAAATGTATTTTCCGTATTTATGATGATTCTACTACAATACATATTCACACTTATCGTTCATTTATTTATTTAAACACACAAATATTGGTACAAGGAGGCACTAAATATAAATGCGCTACACAAATGATTCAATTTGTGAGAGAACTGAGATAATTCCTGGGCACCTAAACCCAAGCAGTTAGTTTTCTTAGGGGTCATTCCTTGAACCTTTGACCTACAGTGTAGCAGAGTAAAGAGATGCACTCCCATGGTAGACGGTAACCAACATTAGGTTCATACACCATTTGTTCTCTCAGAAGCCTAGAGCTCATATGCACCATTGGTTTGGAATCAGGGTTTTCCAATTCCCTCAGGTGAATCCTCCATATCCACTAACCCGATTAAAGCTCCGGACTTTCGCGTTTCGTCCTCTCAATTTAATGAACAACACTCCCACCCCGAAAAGTCAGTGAGTAAGATCTGCCTATCAGTATCTGTATACATGTAGCCATGTGAGAGCATTTATGAAGCGAGAGCTAACTCTCCCCACCCTCAATCGTACCAGGACATCCGGGGGGCACATTAAATTACAAAATAAAACAGAGTGTAAAATATGATTAGGAAAAAATTAAACATTGTCAAACAGAATTACGAAGCTTTCATTAGTAGTGAAATTGTGGCTGTATAGTTTAATTCTCTAAGTTTATCTCGTTTTCGTACTTATTTAAATCATAATGACAAAATCTAGATGATACAAATACTATCAAATGGAATTACCATCGTTGTTTATTTGCCGGTAAATAATGTTTTATCATTACATACTACTTAATTAGTGTTACTGATTTAACAAATCAATTTTTAAAAAAATACAAATGCTGACAGTATACGACCCAGCCTCACTTTAAACGAACTACATGAAGCTGTACAAATGATTTAATCAATAAACTGTCAGTGTTACGAGCATTCTTCACTCTTTCTCGGTATCATAGACATCACTCAGTTGGTTTGCACACTGATTATGTCGACAAGTCAATAAATCAATTCATGTGCTTGTCTTTCTTGCCTCTCTCTTGCTATATATATATATATATATATATATATATATATATATATAATTAAAATAAAGGTTACCAGCTTAAATTTACATTTAATTAAAATAACATATAAGTGTAGTCTCTATGTCGTATCTGAGATAACAGTCACAGTATGATTGTTAATAGTTACTGTTTACGCATGGCTGTGTGATTATAAAATAAACAAACGATAGGGTAAAATGTATCAACACTGCTTATTTTATGTATGCAAAGCAGGTCATGTGACACTTACAAAAAAAGTTATTCTTGAATGATTATTTCAATGGTTTAAAGCAGTAGTTCAGTGGGGAAAATATGTTGAGAATTTAAAGGGTTTTCATGAGCTGTAAGTGAATAATGTAAATAAGTGGTGGAGGACCTGTTATATTCAACAAACAGATCAGTTATTTAAACTGCATGAGATCAGTTATTGTCAGGAGGGGTTTTGTGGATGCCGGCTCAGTGGTTTATCGGTTAAGTGCTCTAGCGCGAGACTGGTAGGTCTTGGGTTCGAATCTCGCGAGGCAAAGTCGTAGATGCGCACTGCCACTGAGGAGTCCCACAATAGGACGAAACGGTCGTCTGGTGCTTCCAGGTTTTCGTTGGTGGCCTAGCTTCGATTGACTCACGCTTGCAACTATGAAAACAGATCAGTATTTGCATTGTTTGACCCAATGTATATTAGTACGACTAAATGATGTCAACTAATTACTGATATTACTAAGAATCGATTTTCCTTAAAGCCTGATGTAACACCGCCATCAATGGCCTAAAACTAATGAACTCTAAATACTCTAGGCTCATTGAATAACAGGATCGTCAATGTGCGCTGCTAAAGTGTCCCAAACTGAAGTAAATCATCTCTTTGCACACGTTATAGCCCACTTTGAACGAATCACTTCGTAGTAGCTGCATACGATTGTTGTTGTTCACACAAAGACTTAAGCTTACTACTTTTCTCAATACGTTATCCCTTGACTTACTGAATTCTGATAGCCAATAACTTCTTCAATAATAATACATTCAATCAATACGTCTCAAGTGGGCCGACACATTCTTTCCAATCCCACTGCTAACCGCGTACCAAATACTCTTCAAACCTATAACCAAACCCTTTTATCAACGCTATCCCCCTAAAAGGTACAGATGGATGATAGAGACTGTTCGATTTTAATTCTGAACATCAACATACGTAAATTAATAAACCAAATTTTGTGATTCTATTTAACAGTATACAATTATTAACTTGATAATAACCTGGTTCTTTAAAACGAATCATGTATTTTCTATTTACATTGATTGTTTTTTTCTTTTGTTTGGCTTCTCCTCTCTATCTCCCTCCTCAATTGTTTGATCGACCATAACAGCATATTCCAAATCATGTCATTAAGCATATCTTAGTTGAATGCTATGATAATCGTCCAGTGACAGTATTGCGTGATACTAGTGAAATTTTACCACCGTCTAAAGGTGAAGAATTACTACGTATTGTACATGAATATGGATTATCTACATCATCATCATCACTGCCGACTATGTCATACTCATCGCCAACATCATCTCATTCGATTGGAGGTGTTAAATCATCGACCAGCAAAATTGGTAATAATCATAATTTTTCAATCAATACAAATTTGATCAATTCAAATGGATTTAATAATCATAAGACTGTTAGTACGAGTAGTAATTTGATTGTTCCATCGTCTACGATCTTTAATAGTAACAATATTACTACAACTACTACTGCTACTACTACTAATAATAATAGTAAGAATATTGTCCCTTCAGTGAGTATATATTCAACAATTCCTGAGAATCACAATTCACAAGTCACTACTGATTCGTCGAATAAAGATATGAATAATTCTCCGTCTACAGTTGTATAAATTGTCATTTGATTCTCCCACTTAATTTCTTCTATTTCGTTAACTTCGGTGATATACATATAGATGATATAAATGTGTACAGAATTCTTGTTATAAATGCACTCGTCAATTGGACATGTGTTATCTTCAAATTTAATCCCAGAATAAAAGAATCTTATTCGCTTATTGAGTATTACCTTTTATATACTACTGAAAAAGCAGTTTCATGTTTTTGGTAAGTGAAATAGTGTTCTTTTTTTACGTTAAAATTATATATTTATGCATTTATTGTGTATGATACTATGAATTTTCGGAGATTGTTGAATTGTATAGTTTGTATCACAGACTGAATTCCGTTAGACAGCGGTTTCGTCGTAGCGTAGGACGACTCATCGATATTGAGAATCTGTAACCAGTGAAGTTCATTCTGGTAGAATTTGGGATATTCGCCTACCAAGAACATTAGGAGGTCACTAGGCAATATCCCGAATACACCTCATTTAGGAATATGAACCACTGAATACCAACACAGTGGTCTAAAGTTTAAGCGCTTAACATAAGACCTAAAGGTCTTGAATATCAATCCTCGATTAAGTTTCATTCTAGGACGTGACAGATGTCTGGTGATTCTTGATTTCACCCACTAACTTGTACAATGTCATTTGAACCAGATACGTTATTATTTCACTACTTAATTGGCTTATTCTTTATGTACCCAGAGCCATCGTTGACATTTCTTTTTGTTAAATTAAATCTATCTACGTATAAGTACACATGTGTTCTAACTACTCTACTTCAGTATATGGCAGTGCAAATCTTCTCAACAGTCCTGTTTTCTTACTCTTTGTCTAGTTCAGCTAATCAATTGTTTGGGAGAATATATACTAAATAACTTGTAGTGTTTAGATTCCATAAAAAATTTTCTGTCAATCGGTTCTAACGGTGTCCTGTTATCTACCAATTTTATTGCTGCTAACTTGGCACACGTAAAGTAGTATAACTTAAAGCGGAATATATAAATTTTAAAATTAATAACTCAAATATTATTTTAATAGTTGAGATCATGAGTCTGTTGAAGCTGGACCACCATGGAAAACCTGAAAGCACTGGACGGTTGTCTCGTCCTATTGTGGAACTCCTCAGCAGTGCACATCCACGATCTCGCTTCTCGAGGTTCGAACCCAGGACATATCAGTCTCGCGAGCGAGCGCTAAACCTCTAGAAGATAGACATTAACACTGTTGGGTGTTGGCTCAGTGGTCTCAACTATTAAAATTACTATAATATCCACAAAAACCCCTTCTGATATTAATCACATATTATTGTTCAAATGTAAACATCAAAGCCTGCTATCTTGGTCTCATTATTATTTTCATAAAAAGACATACCTTCGTTGTATATCGACTTCAAATAGATAGTGATGAAAAATCAGTGAACTACCGATTTCCATCAATTTCAAAGTCTTCGGTCTTACGTGTTTAGCACCTTCATGTCTTATGGTAATGATTACGTATTAGTCTATTCTTATCTCTTTCCTTACTCCTTTTTGACCGCTTTGAGTCATGGTTTCTTACTAAAATCTTGAGAATACATTTTAAACTCAGTTGACTTGTAATAAACGTATAATTATTGATTAGCGTAATGATTTTTTTAAAGATAATTATTATCAGTCAGTCAGCTACAACGTAGGACCTGGCACACATATGCATCGGTCCAAGTTGCCATACCTCTTTAGCACAACAAGATGAACACCGGATTCATAGAAGTAGTTAATTTAGTGATGGATATATATGTAAACGAAGGGCTGTATATAAGGATATAGTACAGGAAGGAAGATAGATATGAAGTATTTTTAATCTCAAGGTCTAAAGAAATATGAAGAGTGTATACACCTACACCATTGTGATCGATTCTGAGCCATGTCAATTGGGTCTCCAACCATTGGTTTCGATAGTCAGGCGGACCCCAACCAGGTAGTCTGCATCTACCAACTTGACTCAGACTAGAAGTTAGTGACTTGAAGCACTGATGCCATGTTTTGGTTTTGGCTGCCCCTAACTCTCTTCCAACTATCTCCAATACTAGTCAGTATAGCGCGTCGTTGTAATCGGTGTTCAAACATATGTAACACGTGGCCCAACCATCTCAATCGATGAAGATTCATAACCTCATCAACTGAATTACCATCATTTCCTAATACTCTGTGTCTAACCTCACTATTATTTAGCTGGTTAACTCAGATGATGTGAGCAGTATTTCGAAGGCATCTGTGATCAAATACTAGTAGCTTACGAGTATCTTCTACTTTTAATGGTCACGTTTCACAGATGATTATCATCACAGAGAGTCATTAAAAGCTGGTCGTAACTGTCATGGTTCAATGATATCAATGGTAGAACACATCTGTTTGTATTCATCACTAAGTAACGGTGGATCACTTAATTTCAATCTAGTTTGAGTATATTATGCTAACCACAAGACATGACGATCCATGATTCAGTCCTGAATGTATACACACCTTCAAGGAGTCTAAAAATCTTTAAAATATAAACACCTGCATCCAGTTTCTCTTGCTTTTGATTTCTTATCCAAGCAATATCAATTCGTAAAAAAAGAATACCATAATTGAACTGGACTAATCCTCCTCGAAAATCATTATTTTGATGGGACTAATAATCATAGACGAACCAGTCAGGTTCAAGATATTGCCTCTTAGACTTTTTCCCAAAATGCTTTCACCTATATGACTGCAATGCCTTATTGCATTAGAACTAATTTAAGTTAATGATGAGAACCTTAACTCCTATTTACAACCCCATTTTTAAAACTAATAAGTGATTGAAATTTCTTGAGTTCCCTTAAGAATCATTGGATGCCCATGGGTTGTCCATCAAATACAATCGCATCAAAAGTCTTTTTCCCTTTTATATTTCATCATAATTACATCACATTTAAATAACTCCAACAATGGTCGTTTGATTGTATACAGCTCTTAAAAGTTACCAATTTTTTTTTATTTATTTCTGATTTATTGATTCGAAATAGCTGCCTACCTGCCATATGTTGATTACTTTTTATTTCTCACACACAATAAATTATGGCTTATATATAATGCAAATTTTGTGAACGTTCATTCTGTTTAATAGCATATGTTGTTTTAGTTACAAAATGAACTCATCAAATTTATAGACAGTTCAAAACCAAGGTCAACAATTGTATGTAAGCGTCGTCTGTGTCATAACCATGGTAACAGGGGTCATTCCGATAGTCACCGATTATTACTTGTTGGCATGATTACTTAATCGTTTCGTGTGTGTGCTTATTTATTCTATGAATCATTTATTGTTTCTAATGGTGCTTGGTCTCGTGTGCAGTTACGGGTATGAGGGCTAATATCACTTCCCGGCCGCCCACACCGTGGAAGGGTATTTCTTGAGGGACCTGAAAAAGAAGTTGGATTATTGTTGGTCTTAACGACCTGGGAGCGTGACCGCAGTGCCCAAGGGACAACTGCTTAAGGCCGGTCACGCACGGCCTTTTTGTGGGGGATTTTTGACGTGTTGGCTCCGTTCTTCAAAGGACCTTACCGCCGGAAACAGAAATCCATGAAATAAGATTAGGTGTGGATTTTCAGGGTCAACATTTTTTAACTCCACCCCTCCTTGTGGGATGGCAACATTGCTGTTATGCTGATTGTGTGAAGGAAACACCTTATTACCATCACGTCTCTGTACAGTCAGTAGTGCGACTTCTCTCTCGAACCTGGAGTTTGCTGTTTATATTCTTACCGCTCTTCAACCGACCTGTCTGTCATGGTAGGACTTCGAGGAACGATTGTTCCAGCCAGCATAGCTCGATTGCTTCATCACGATAGGCAAGCCCGACCACCACGTCAAGGTAGCAGCAAACCCTTATCTTTCACATAATACTTATACTCTTACTACTTCTACCAATATGGGATTTGAATCAACAACTTCATCTCTGTGCTAATGTGGTATGGCAACTCGAACTGATGTACGTACGTACGAAGTTCTACGTTGTAACTGACTGACTAATGGTGCTATATGTGTTATAGGAGCTAATGATGATAGACAACAACGAAACCTCTGTAATTAAACCATCTAGCTCGTAGAATACGTCACTAAAAGCATCTACATGAACTGCATATTTCTTCTTTCATTTCATCATTTAGTGTATTATTAATATCTTTTTCTTCATTAAACTGGATAGACCTACGAAAGTATTAAAAGTATCAATAATACGTCCTGATAGCCACTTGCTTGTGCAATGGGGTGAAGTTTAAGTTCACTCAGTGGCCGATTGGATAACGCGATGGCGTTTGAAGCGAAAGGTACTGGGTTCGAGTCCCAGAGTGAACATCAACTCTGAGATGCAGGTACAGCCAGCCGACGAGTCCCAAATAGGACGAAACGCGCGTCCTGGATTCCAGTGCTAGCCACTGTCCATCTTTACTTATAATGCTTGTGAATTTAGGCTATATCGAGACAATATGCACAGTATGCATATATGCCAATAAGAGACTGACCAGTTGCAGTCCTAAACATCAATTGGAAGATTCAAACAAACAATACTAAATGAATTTATACAGCATACAAGTTATCATTACCTTTTGATAGTTCAGCAAATAGCATTTTTCTAATACACATGAAACAACAGTTTATTATTAAAGAATTCTAAACGTTCAGGATCCAAATTGCACCAGTTATTTTTTGTCTTTCAATGGGGAAAACCTTTGCCACGTATTGACATTATCTATAAAATGATTAGGAGCTATCGAACGCTAAACTGACAAGTTTGCTTTGTTTTAATCTAGAGTTTTACTTGCAATATGCACTCATAATCTTGTACTGTATCGATTCTGAAGACTCTGTTTTTCGCTGAAACCAAGTTGCTCCTACACCACCAAACCTATAGTGTAATGGTCGTCCTTTATTCAATTGTGTCATCAAATAATCATAATCAAAGTAAATCCTGGTACGAATGCCCATTGCCTTTAATTTTCCTACTGCATTCTCACAACAACATTAAATTATTAAGATATACCAAAGGAATCGAAATAATACAGTAGTAATAACCATGAGAGAAAATGAATGTTGAGAATATGATACGAGAAAACCGAATGAAGACGTATACATGAATGAATACTAGAAATCAACATCTGAAGGAAAATATAACGTGAATATACCTCATCTCCTGTGAAGAATTATGATTTTTGTCATTGCTCGGACTTCAGTTAGGCAGTCTCCCTCCATTTACCACAATAACTGTGATCAAAAATCAGTAACGTTACGAAGTGACCCCATGTCTTGGTCTTGGTGCTTCCCTTCCAACCTAGTTCTTCACTAGCAGAGATCGTCTTTCAAAGTAGGTGGTGGACAAGCATATATAATACATATCCTAACTACTTCAATCAATGTAGATTCATAACCTCATCAGTCGATTATCCATCCTGGCTTAGTGTTCTAAGCCTGATTTGAATATCGTTCTATCAGTCGTTAAAGGCACATATGATCGTACCATTGAATCCCACTCATTTTTTCTACTTTCATAGAACATAGTTTATAACCACAGGGTATTACAAAATGTAGTGCTCTGTAGTATACTCATTCCTAGCTTGAAAGACGGACTTTTCAAAAATGACACAAGAAGCCGACTGATCTTTCTGAATCCATGATGTTATTTTGTCAGACACCAACTTATTGTTCTCACACTCATTATTTTTCTTGCATCCTGGATTTGTTTTTAAAAAAAATATGTATTCGTCTATTTGTACTTTTGTGTACCGTTCATTGCCACTTCTGCTGTTCCTCAATAACTAAAACAAAGCATTTCCACGTAAGTCTCTTCGACGTACACTTTATGTACGTGTTGAAGTAGAAATCATTTTAACTAGTCGTTTTCAATACTAAAACTAACCATTACCAGAATAGATAACAGGTGACAAAGTAATCAGGTTGGTACCATATTTAGTTTTAATTATTCTAAATGTTTCCCAGTAATTTTGTAGACAATATTTAATACAATATACAGTTAACACTCAAAACCTTCGTTTTTTCATTATATCATGTAGTCAGAACTTCCCTTGATAACTTTTAAATAATTGGTACTGTAGTGAACAAGAAAACGGGAGTGGCCAATCGAATGTATTTAAGCACAAATTACAGACTATCTCACTAAATTCTGAGAACCATACAATTAACAGTTAATTTGCAAAATAACAATCAATTGTCTCAACCTTAACTCTAGCACGAAACCCAGGTTCAGGGTTTCCTGTTGACCACCTCCAACAACCATCTTATCTCAATATAGTGCACGCAGTGTCGAGTTACCTAGACTAGTGGCCACATTGAATCTTGATCGATAGCATTCGATTAGCACTAAGAAGGACTTGACATGCATGACATTGATCACCACCCAGTAATTAATCAATTGTGATTGCATTTCAGTCCTACAGGAGGTCGGTCGCGGCCTGAATAGCTCAGTGGTGATGTCTCTGACTGTGAATCTGAGTGACTTGGAATCGAATCCTTCAGGGAGCACCAGTTCCTTCAAGATTACAGGTACACCAAGCTGACAAGTGTCAGGTAGCACGAAACCCGGGTCCAGGGTTTCCTGTTGACCACCTCCAACCACCATCGTACCTTAACTGTTCCTTCTGCAAATATCAGTCCGCCTTCTCTAATTATTATTGTTCATGCATTTTCGTACTGATAACGCTTCATTCCTGTTCTTTGCTTATCGATCTTCTGCCAAAATACATTCTATGTCTGACCATCACCATATACTACTTATATGGATATAAGTAGACCACACTACACTATTAGCTCTGTATACCACATATTTTATTATTGTTCTCTTTCGGTTCAAATAAATTTGATTCATTTCTATCATATGATCCAAATTCTGTTCTAATAAGTTAGTTTTTTTTTAATTTTATCACATGGCATAACAGTAGTTATGCATTTCATTAAATAGGATAACTTGTCATTTGTATTGTCTGGTGCTTTAAATTGCATAATGATGAATCATAATAAGTTTAAGATGTTCATTGACATAGTTACATATATATTTTCATGCCTTTATTAAATGATTAAATAACTTCTCATCATATGTTTCCAACTTATTTACCACATATGCTTTCATTGAAAGCAGAGCTATTTGTCAATAATGGTATTATTGGTATGTAAAGTATCGTTTGCTAAAATATGAGCATTACTTGTAAGTTGGATTACTTAATTAATTTAAAAGTAGTAGTGAACAATATTACTTAAAATGAAATGATATTTGGAGGGGGGCACAATTTAACATAAATCTGTAACATGTCAATGGTATTTCTCATCCTCCAATATAGTTCAATGTTAAAGTCATGCATGTTTAGTAATAAAGATTTTCTAAATTTTTGATACAGTTTAAATTTCCCTCTTTTCCTGTTGCTTACCAATATCTTATCAAGCATTAAAGAACGTAGATGATTTATAAATCCAATACAAAAGATTACAGTGAGCTCTAAGTTTTGGGTATACTAGATCCATAGAAATCAATTGATGAACGTCTCATTTATTGTAATTTTATCGTGGAAATTTGAATTTCTCATTTCTGCGCCGAAAGCGCCCACTTCTACCTTCATTTTGTATTTTTCCACTTGGAAGTGTAGTAAACGAGAACACAACGGAGGATAATCGATTGTCTTTGAACACAAAATTACAGAATCTCTTAGTAAAATATGAAAATCTATTGTCTCAAACTTGACTGCTCCTTCATTTCCATACCAATTGCTTACTGTTCTCGTTCTTTCTTTCTCGACCCTCTTCTGTCAGACATTATTTTCCTGACTAGCATTATATGCTACTTATGTCGATATAAGTAGCACACATCACAGAAGAACCTTTAATGTCGTTTGTTCGTTTCCTCTCTTAGTACGTTATTTTGTGACTTTTTCCAAGGACAATTTTGAACTGTATTATAGACGCTTGAGTTATCAGGCATATGGCGCAGTGGAATAACCCAAGTTTTCCTGCCATTGTGTTTCTGACTTCGTCCCTTTTCGCCGTTTTTAAGCGATATCTTAGTCTTTTCAAACGTAGCAGGGTGTTAGCTTTTTATTTACGCGCCAGTGACCTACGGAATTCCTTTATAGCAATGTCATTTTCAGCCACTCTCAAGCTTACAGTCTTTTTCCTCGATGACCGTCAGTTCACGAATAATACGCAATCCAATCAGAAATTCGTAAATAATGTAAAATCATTCGCTAATTATCACAATTTTCTTGTAGAGGATTCATTTTCGGAGCTTTCGTTCGATGACTTTTTTAGTATTGACTTTGTATGATCAATAACTAATGACAGGAGTATATTTCAACAAATATCTCTCTTATTCGCATAGTTTTGGGATGTTTAATCCCCAGGTAACGATCTAATTACTGATAATTTTGTTATTCTTAGTTAGGAACAACACATAAACGAACAACATTGTTTTTAATTTGATTTTCATCAGACTTTACGCTAATATACAGGAATAATTTTATGAGTGTATGAAAATATTAAACCAATCAAAACAGTTTATGAGTCAATGATCATAGAAGGTCTTGTGTTTGACTCCCGAATGTGGGTTCGTGGATGTGCACTGCTTAAGAGTTCCATAACATATAGAACAGACCGTCTGGTGTTTCCAGGTTATCAACTGTGGTCAAATTAAGATGAGTTCATGATTTAAACAATGAAAGCTTTACAATACTTAAAAACTCCCCTAAATTTGCAACAAGTTTGGGAACAGGAAGAGATAATAAGCAACATTAAATTAAGTCAAATGAAAACTTACATTTAAAGGGATATGAAAATCACATGAAATAAGTATCACTGATTACGTAATATGAAACAAAAGCATTGACGTCCCTAAAAATAACTTTCTTATCCACTCGTACTTTTCTCGTCCTAACTGATTTATATTGTTTTCTTCTGATAAACTTTATGTGTCTTACTTTCCAGTTAGACACTTATTTCATTAAGTTACTGTGTAATCAGAATGTTCGGAATGTATTGCGTTAATATATATATATATATATATATACTGTTTTAAGAGTAAGAATTTTCCTGTTGTTATCAAGTCTTTTTTGGACTATGTGCATCTTGAATAGATTGTTTATATATTATCGCTGGTCACAAGCATTTTTAGGCATAGTTATATAGTGGGTAGTAGAGAAATCCAAGACACCAACAATGGGGATGATAATTCATCTCTGTTAGATTATCCATTGACCTTCTGAACTCATTAGGTAAATGGATAACACTGATGTTTGAAGTGAAAAGCATTGGGTTCAAGGTCCCGGAATGAACATCAATACTGGGATGCAGATACATCCAGTCGACAAGACCCAGAATTGGGTCCTAAACTCCACTAACAGTCATCATCGGACTACCCTTAACCTTGATAATATATTTTTATTCTTAATGGTATGTTTGTTTAGAAAATTTTCAGTACAGAACATGCAATACTACAACAATGACTTTTTTGCATAGGATATAATTTGTTGTGATGGGATATAATTTGATATTATTTGCTGGCATTTCTTTTAGAAAGAAGCTAAAATGTGTGCCAGTCTAGTTCCTTTAGAGCTTCCAATTAATCGTCTTGCTGATGTTTTTTATAATCCTTTCGTTAAGAAGGGTTGAATATATAAATATTCTAAATAAACAGGGGTACTTTTCATTATTGTCCTAGTCTTTTACTGTTTTATTGGAGCTCAGAAAAAATTTCGAAATGCACGTAGTCTTTCGTCCGTATAATGAATACAATGACAGAGCTAGAGAGGTATGCAAATCAGGACTTCAGTTATCCACCACATTTTCGATGTTCAAGTAGTGTGTTATATCTAGCACTTTTGGTTATTTAACTTTCCATTAAGTAGGTGGGTACTGCCTATTGGTGTGTTGTTCTCACTATAGCTTTCATTTCATGCGTCTGAATGTGTCAGTGAAGCGCAGATCAAGATTCCAAATGCATAGTATAAATATGACGCAAGTTAATGGTTGGAATAAAACCTGTTATGAATAACTACACTAGTAATCGGTAGTCATCCATTAAATTAACGGATAAACGGTCTAAAATAATGAATATCATACACCATTTGAACATTGAAAACATGACAATTGAGATCGACCGAAATGAGTATCCCAGAGGTTTTAGCAAACCACCAATATATGGAGGTAAAATACACATGACGTATTTCTACAACACGAAACTTTAGACATCTATTCTTGTACTAAATAACTGTCATTCTATTAATGAGTTGATATGTATATATATTTATATATAATATAAAATGTTGCCTTATCTTTGTTTGTAGACCCTTTAGCGACTTTGAATTATAAAAGAAATCTGAATACTTTCGAAATGATTTAAATGGAATGCCAAACACTTATGTGTATGTTTTAATTCATTCTCAAGGTTACAGTTATATATTCTATAACTATGTTTAATGATAGCTTTATGAAATCCCTATTATAACATTTCCGTCATGTTACTAAGCTGTTCCAGTATTTCACTTCTTATTTAATACATCAAAATACAATAAACTTTGACATATATTTTCTTATTGTCAAACAAACTGACTGCTGACAATTTTTTTCATGATTTTCTACTTCATATTATTTAATTCGTTCTTCGTTAATTTCCTTTCTCCTCACCTCCCTTCTGCGTTACTTTATTTTTCATTCACCTACATTCTCTAATTGTTTGGAGTTATATATATGTATCGATTTCTGTTTGTGTCCAATTGTTCCCGGGCATTATTATTGTGTTTTTCCTATTATTTGTGATTTCATCCTTTATATTCTGCTTGTTGTCTTTATTTACGAAAGGACTTTCTTTTAAAAAAATTTTGTTTTCTTAAAATCATACTTTATTATTATTAAGTTACTTAGTAACTATAATCGATTTTTCTAATAATCCACATGCACACACATGTACATGTGGATTATTGTTTGGGTAAATTTTGACATTTTGTTTGTTCAGTTTAATTTTTTATTTCTACATGTACATCTATTTATTTATGGGTCCATGTGTGTGTGTGTGCGTGTGATCAATAGGTTGCTAAAAACTAGCGTATATGTGTAAACGATTACTTTATATTAAAATCACATCATAACACATCCATACCTTTTGTTTTTGGTGTATTTGTCTGTTATCCATCCACGCTTTACTTGCCTCATTCTGTTCTGTTGTCATATTTTTTTGTTATTTCTTGGACATCTTTGATTTTTTTTATTCTACTACAATATTAGAATGGATTCTAAGAGAGTTTTGTTCCATCTTTTCGAACCTATTTGACCTGTTATCTCTTTTTATTTGGCCACAAATAAACTCAGTTGACGAAATACATATTCGATAATGACATATTACCTATTTTGTTTATTTCATCCGTTCGTGTATGTGTCTGTGTATATCTCTGTTTATGTGTGATGTATACTTAATCTGTTCCACTTAACAGATTCACTTCATTTGTTCATGTTTGTATTATTATTATTATTATTATTATTATTATTATTATTATTATTATTATTATTATTATTATTAACGATCATTTGGTAACTGGATTAAAAACCGATTTTAGATGTATAAATTGGTTGTTGCTACGTCGTTACTCTACTGCACTGCCCCCCACCCCCTGAATATTAATCAATGCACAATCATCATTATTTATCATTGTTCTTGTTTGTACACAAATTTTAGTCTTTCATTCCATGTAATGGTTATTCATAGGTTTGTTTGTTTTCAGTTTATGTGTTTATTTTCCTTTAGTCAATATGATTACACAATTACTCCTATCATTATTACTATTGATAATTAGTAGTGATGAAGAAGCGTTGTCGTTTGATTTTGTTATACATTTTATGAGATTATTTTTTAATCCAGTGCCTTCCAAATCCTCAATATCTTTTTTTCTTCATATTATCTACATTTTACCTAATTAACACTGTACATTACATAGTAGTTTACCGTCGTTCATCAGTTGTATGATAACCTGTCGAAAACGCAAACGATTGATTCAATATATTTCTTATTACTTCACATACACAAACAAACACAGATATTTATCCATTTATGAAATAGATTTAATTTCACATATTGAATCTTCTCATGTTTGATGATGATCTACTTATTGTTGGTCTGTTCGTTCACTTCTCTTTTGTCCTTGTTTTCTATAGACAGTCATTATCTGTTTTGCTTTTGGGGGGCGGTTTTTTCGTTTCGTATTAAATAGTGTGATTCCTACAATTATTTTTACGATCATCATTACTATTATTATCATTATTATTTTGTATTGCTTTCTGACTGTTTTTCTTTTGGTATATTTCATAAAACTCTTTATCTTAGCGGGAACCTGAATTTTTTGGTTTGTTGGTTATCCCTTCTGCTTTTATATTTTTACTGTATCCCACCACCTTCGGTAATGTCTATCTTACCCAGAGGTCAACAGTTTGATCGGAGAATCCAATGTATCTGTCTGGATGATGAGAAGTTTTTTCTTCGTGTCTATACGTTTTATTCATTTCTTGTGTATGTGTGTTCGTTTATCTACTTACTTTTAAATATAAAGAAAAGCATATCCTTTCTTTTTGTATACTCCCTCTTTCTCTTCCTCTCTTTCTATTCGACTTCCGTACACTTTACATAGGTATGTTGTTCAGATATTTATTTATATACAATGAATTATTTGTAAAAAAAACTTTAATTGTTTAAGAAGTAATTTGAAGTAGACAATGAAATTGTGTTTTTTTATTATTTTGTTATGCTTTATTCATTTGTTTTATTTACCTGTTTGATTTATTCTGTATCTGCTTTTTTGTTTCCTCCTAATTTTGTTCTTTTGATTTATTCTTGCTCCGGCGCATACGCCCTCACCCCACCTCCCGCCGATTGTTACGTTCGAATCTTTCATTTTTGATGCCTTTCTCTCGGTTGGTCTGTTGATCTATCTGTCTATCTTTATAATCTTTCAATTTGTTGAACATCTTATAACTTATTTGTTTTCAATCTTGTGGGTTTTTTATTCTATAAAGAAAAAAAAATTAATGATGAAATACTTTTCTGTAACACAATTCTTTAATTGTATCTTTGCTAGATTAATTAATTCCAGGTTACCGTGATTGATCCAATGTTCAAGTTTTTTTATAGTTTTTTTGTAGATAAACTTCGTAGTTAATCATAAGTAATGTAGGAGTTGATACTGCTTAGGTGCCTAAACTGTAGCAAGTGGTTTTCTTAGAGGCCCACACCTGGAGCCTTTAACCTAAAGGTCTGACCCTCAAGGCAGTGGAGCATCGTGAGGAGATGCAGTCCCATGGTAGCCGATGACCAACGATTGACTCATACGCCATTTGTTCCTAGAGCCCATGCGCACCATTGGTATGGAATCAGTGTTTTCCAACTCCCCCAGGGGGACTTGCCTTGTTCACACACTCGGTTAAGGGGCCGGACATTCGCTTTTCGTCCTCTCTATTTCGTAAACAACCCCCCGTTGTGCGAGAAGGCAGTGAGTAGGACTTCCCTGGCAGAGGGTATATACGCGTGGCCATGTGAGAGCATCTCGAGAGGGAGGGCGGACTCTCCTCACTCTCGGCTGTACCAGGGCATTTTGGGGCAGTATTAGTGTTAGCAGTATCATCACTAGTAGTAATAGAAAATATTAGGCACAGACAGTATAATTAGCAAAGAATGAATGAATTTTGGGAATAAAACAGCGCATAATATTTAAGAAACTTGGAGCATGAGGAAGGCAAAGAGTTAATGTATTTTATCCATTGTGAGCCATTTGATCCAACATGTCAAACTACTGGTTATGATAATTGAATAAACTTTTCTTTTCGACGAAATCATTTACTTAAGCTGTACATTCGTATATATAGTGATATGGAAAATATATGTCTATAGGAGGCTAGAAGTTATTGCATTATAAATGGATTCGACAATAAATAACAAATGAGGTGGCGTACTAATCAAGGGGTAAGGGAGAAAATAATTTATGGGTCAGATAATAGTTCAATTGACAGATATGAAGAAAAGTGACAAACACAAAGGTCATAATAATCTGAGTAATAATCAAGAAAACTTGTATAAAGTTGAGATCATGAGTCAATTGAAGCTAGACCACCATCGAAAACCTGGAAGCACTGGACGGCCGTTTCGTCCTATTATGGGACTCCTCAGCAGTGCGCATCCACGAACCCACTCTCGCGGGATTCGAACCCAGGACCTACCAGTTTCGAGCCAAAGCCCTTAACCGATAGACCACTGAGCTGGCATCCAACGGTGTTAATGTCTAACTTCAACTGATTCACGAAATTGGATGCCAGCTCAGTGGTCTATCGGTTAAGGGCTTCGGCTCGAAACTGGTAGGTCCTGGGTTCGAATCCCGCGAGAGTGGGTTCGTGGATGCGCACTGCTGAGGAGTCCCATAATAGGACGAAACGGCCGTCCAGTGCTTCCAGGTTTTCGATGGTGGTCTAGCTTCAATTGACTCATGATCTCAACTCTATAGCTTACTAAAATCTCCACAAAACCCCTTCTGAAAACTTGTATAAGGTAATAATAATAATAACTGATTAGAGATTAAATGTAAAGTAGTAATTTAAAAAAAAAACAAATAACCGATAATAATCAGATAAAAGTACAAAGTACAAAAAACCAAAAAACGTACCCAATTAGGGCCAAGGAAGGGTAAGAGGTTGGACAAATCGTTTCTGCACGCAAAGTTCAGGCTTGAATTAATGGATTGCCAATGCCTCAGCAGTGCATAAAATATTGATTCGACCTCCCTTTGATCCGGTTCCTTTAACTATATAGATTATTTTAAAAGACGTCTCTTTTGGAGCAATGTGTCCGCAATTGATCAAGTGCTCTTGTGTCGAACTGGTTATTTTCTTACATTCACCTTTTAGGAGCCAAGCTGGATAGTGTTCAGAGATACGTTTGGAAAGCGATCGCTTTGTGCGGCCTATATAACGTGCTCCACATGAGCAAGAAAATTTATAAATACACATCGATGTGGCCCAAAGTGTGTGTTTATAAGTTTACTTGCTCATGTGGAGCACGTTATATAGGCCGCACAAAGCGATCGCTTTCCAAACGTATCTCTGAACACTATCCAGCTTGGCTCCTAAAAGGTGAATGTAAGAAAATAACCAGTTCGACACAAGAGCACTTGATCAATTGCGGACACATTGCTCCAAAAGAGACGTCTTTTAAAATAATCTATATAGTTAAAGGAACCGGATCAAAGGGAGGTCGAATCAATATTTTATGCACTGCTGAGGCATTGGCAATCCATTAATTCAAGCCTGAACTTTGCGTGCAGAAACGATTTGTCCAACCTCTTACCCTTCCTTGGCCCTAATTGGGTACGTTTTTTGGTTTTTTGTACTTTGTACTTTTATCTGATTATTATCGGTTATTTGTTTTTTTTTTAAATCACTACTTTACATTTAATCTCTAATCAGTTATTATTATTATTACCTTATACAAGTTTTCTTGATTATTACTCAGATTATTATGACCTTTGTGTTTGTCACTTTTCTTCATATCTGTCAATTGAACTATTATCTGACCCATAAATTATTTTCTCCCTTACCCCTTGATTAGTACGCCACCTCATTTGTTATTTATTGTCGAATCCATTTATAATGCAATAACTTCTAGCCTCCTATAGACATATATTTTCCATATCACTATATATACGAATGTACAGCTTAAGTAAATGATTTCGTCGAAAAGAAAATTTTCTTCGCTGAATTCTCTTTTTCTTATTCAATGACATTATGAGTTATTTTAATTGAATAAACCTCAATTAGGTAGTCTGTTCCTACCTATACACCTCAGTTCATAGACTGATTTTGAACTACCTCTATCTTTCTTTGAACCAACTCTTACTATTCAATATCAATCTTCGAAGTATTTAGTACTTAGAATATATAATCCATGTCCCAACCAGTAGAAAGCCACGGTAACACTTGAGGAGGAAGTTTAGTGCTGAAAGTCGAGATGGGAGGAATAATAGGAATTGAAGAGGGAGATTGGTTATGAATATAGTGATCTTGAGTGTTGTTAGAGGTATTAAGGCAGTTATTACTTCCCGGTTGCCCACACCGTGGAGAGGTTCTTCTTGAGGTACCTGAAAAAGAAATTAGATTAGAAGTGGTCTTAGTGACCTGAGGGCGTGACCGCAGTGCCCAAGAAACAACTGCCTGAGGCAGGCCACACACAACCTTTTTGTGAGTAAATTTCGTGTTAGCTCTGTACTTGTTGAAACCCCACCGCCGGAGACAGAAATCCATGGAATAAGATTAGGTGTGGATTTTCAGGGTCAACATTTTTTAACCCCACCCCTCCTTGTGGGATGGCAACATCGCTGTTATGCTGATTGCATGAAGGAAACACCTTATTACCGTCACGTCTCTGTACAGTCAGTAGTACGACTTCGCTCTCGAACCTGGAGTTTGCTGTTTATATTCTTACCGCTCTTCAACCGACCTGTCTGGCATGGTAGGATATTGAGGAACAATTGTTCTGGCTAGTATATTTCGATTGGTTCATCATGATAGGCATATTATCTTCTTGACTACATGAAACTAGTTAGCAAAGGTATATTCACAATATTGATAAGATCTGTGGTTCCATATAAAATTCTTACCAGTTCAACAATCAAAACTATAACCATTAAAGTATTTGAAATATCATACTAAATTAGCACTTTTATTCATTTAATCATTACTATAGTAGTATTAAAATCAACTCGGAATTTCCAAAAAGAAATAAACAAAAATTGTAAGCCCTAACAACAAAAAAGACAAGTAGTGCTCTTCCAGGAAACAAAAAAAACAGAAGTAACACAATAGTTTCACCTTTCTATCACATGTGTTTACAACTTTATTAAAGTCAATAATCTTGTAAAATAGTTTGAAAGAAAAAGAACAAAAGCAAACTAGACTGTAACGAGTTCATGTGATTTGATCGATTCATGCTAAGCTCCAACTATTAATTTATTCCTTTTTTGGATGGCGTGCTTAAAATGTTTGTATTTTTTATCAATAAGATTGTGCACAAATCAATGATTTTGTGTTATTATTCATCTGAATAGAAATATTTTGTTTTTGGTGTTAGACTACTAGAGAGATCATTTGCCAATTGATTAACCTTCATATTATTGAATGATAATCTTATTGGATATAGTTTTGCATCATCCATTATCTGATATCCCTGTCAAGGAGAATTCTGACTCACACACGTCCTTGTCGTGCCTCTCGGATATTGTGACTGATCTCATGAACTAACATGAGCAGTAACCAGGGTGGTGGAGATCAGCCTAATCATCCACTTTACCTCTACCCAAAACTGATTACGAAAGCTACAGAGAATCAGTGCACAATTATTATTGGTTAAAAAAACAAGAAAAAACGAACTAAGGTGTCTGCCCAAAACGTGAAAAAACAGCTATTGAGCCCCGGTTGTTGTGCCATCTTTTGATATACCATTCTTCTCCAGAGGGGACTACGAGGCTTCACCATGTTATCATGACTGGAAGGTGGGGATAAATATTCAGGTTTTTAAAAGATACTTGTAGATATAAATAATGCAGCTAAGTTTTCAAGTCTCGTCCTCTAATATTTGTTTACTTTAAGCAAATGTGTTAGTTGTTGCCCTATCTATGGAAAGAGCATATAAATTGGTTATTAGGTGAACACTAACTTATATTAATACTCAGTCGTGTAATAAGCCTTTGCAAAGTACTCGTAAGAAAATCCGTGTTTGCATTATATCAACTCAACGCAACTAGAATCGGTCTAGTAATTTGTGGCAAATATTTAAAATTAGAGGTCACATGTGTTGTCATAGTTGAATGCTGTTAGTAGTCGTACAGTAGTTTCTGATTTTCAATGATCAATATCAGTTCGTAGTGGAGAATGTCTGTAGATTTGACTTAAATAGTGCTTGATCCTTCAAGAAAGTATATGTTTCTTTTGCTGGTAGCATTATTACTTCCTAGTTGATCTATGTTCCATTTTCGTTAATCCATGAGCTGCACATGGTACTATGAAAGTTGTTATGTGTGCATCGCCTATTACTTATACTTGAAAACGAGGGACCACTGAGCAAAGTAAGAACACCAAGACTAATACAACGAAGAGATGATTCATTAGCCTCAAAACATGGCAACGACTCTAGCAGGAAACGCGATCATTCTTTATATTGGCTCGTACACATATTTCATCATTAATTAGTAAAAAATTACATATGTGAAGTTATAGCAAATTCAAAGTCTACATGTTATGCTAAGCATAGTTCTGTGATGTGTGCTACTGATGTCCATAGACATAAGTAATATGTATTATCAGTCGAGAGTGAAATACCTGAGGGTATAGCAGCTCACATACAATTAAGTTTGTTTACATATAATTCGGCTAAGCTCTTTTGTTAACTTATTTAACAGATAGTCATTCGTACAACAACAACCTGTCTATACCATTGTACCTTTATTACGTACGCTTGAGCATTGCTTACTGCCTACGCATGTGTTCATTCTGCTAGCCTAACTATTAACCACTTGATTGATTCGATGATTCATGCATTTCCATTTTTATATATATATATGTACATCTTAATCCTGTTCACTGCACGGTACTGTTCTCGCTTACTCGGTCGATTGATCTCTCTCTCGTTCGACTCTCACTCACTCGCTTTACAGCACTGCTCTTTCATGCTTACTTAACGTGCCTATAATCTTGGATATTTGTGTGTGGTCCAATAATAAACGCAATCAACCCTTCGTATTCGCCTTCTGATTTACAAACCGTTGGGGCGTTATCGGGTAACGGTTATCAGGACGAACAATATATGAAGTTTAGGGATAATATTCGAATATCGACCATCACAAGGGCATAAGGTTCAAAAGATCGAGGAGAAGAGAACGAGATTTGAGAAGGATCGCTGTGGAAATGAAGGAACAGTGAAGTCTGAGACCGTTGATTGGCAATTTGCAAATGAAGTAGCCACTGTATGGTTCTCACATTCAATTGTCCATACTTGTGTTGTCGTTCACTACATATTATGTTAATTTTACTCAAGAATATCATAAATTGAATAAACATCACATTCAAGTAAAATTAGTGTTATACCAAATAAAATATCCTACTGGGAAACGAGAAATAGATGTTGCACTGAATAATCATCATATTGACTTTTAAAAGATACAGAAATAATATTGAAGAAGGATCATACTGAGTTCAAAATGTAACTTAGTCTTTCCATTCTATCATATCATCATTGACTACTTATATGACTACTTACTAACTCTTTAATACATGCTTTTCTCCCTCATTCACACATTTATGAAAAGATTTATTATAAAAGCAATTAATTATGTGAAAACAATTACATATTGAAAGTCTTCAAGGGCAGCAAATTGCTATCCTTATCTATTACATTCATATATCTTTTTTGTTTGAGATGATCTAGGTTACCGAAAGTCGCCAACATTACAATAATGATGAAGTATATTTCATAAGATTATCGATGCTTTAGAGTCTCTAATTAAGAAATTTTACGAATGTATACTCATAATATCTAAAAAGAGAAACGATTATTTAGAAGCATGGGTTCTATTGTGAATGTTTGTTTATTTATAGCCAGGTTTGTTTAATTAATGGAATAAGAGGACAGTTTTAAAAACCTAACTTTCATTTATGTTAACTAAAGGTCATGAATGACTGGGTACACAAACTTGTGGAATGGTGATGTATTAATTAGTCCAAACAAACAGCTTACGTTCACCTTTGTTTTCTGAAAAACCGGTTTCATAAAAATATTTTTTAGCTAAGATTAAAGAGTCAATAATGGCCAATAATGGAAACTCCAAATACCACTTTCGAGGAAGTAAAGTGTGTCTAAAGTCTTACCACTCATGATTTGAAGAAAGCACCCTGTCAACATTTTTCTCTGATCATCTGCATTTAGGCTTGCAAGTTATGAGAAAAATTTGCAAGAGGACTTCCATTTTTGGAGATTTCTGATTAGGCCCTTTGGTTTGTTGTACCGACGATATGATTCTATCCATTATATTGCTGAGAATATGAACAGTCGAGCCATGTTGTAGATCGATGTTACTGAGCAGTTGATCTAACCTATATTGATCGGTAAGATATCCACATTTAAGAATATACCTTTGTAGGGTTTCATAAGATTCCAAAACATCACTAATAAACACACTAGTTTTGACTTACCTGTTGAATTCTTGCGGTTTTGCCTCCGCTACTGTGTGGAATTTCTCACATAGGTCTGCCACGCCGTAATTGTGGAAGTCAGCTTCTGCTCAGCAGAACCAGGCTTTGATGCTATGGGACCAGAATGGAACTAGCTGGATTAAGGGTAGTGTAAGATTATGGTCTACGTCATTATTAGTATTGCCCTTATAATACCCCTGATCCTAACGTTGTAGATTTGTAAGGATGTGACTACCTGATCGATGATGCCTTATGTGGAAGCCAAATCACTGTCTACACTGAGTTGCCCTATCGTAATATGCACACAGGCTGGAGGTAGAACAGTATATTTACTATGAATAAAATAGAAAAGTTATGCGAAAATGACCAAGCCTGCTAGTCCGAGCCATGCCACCCGATGAATTGAAACCTTCATGAATGTTCCCGCGGCCACCATTACTGTTTTCCCAGTTGTCTAATATTCAGCTTTGGGTATTGCGGTTAGTACCAATACCACTACAATAGTCTTGATATTAAATAAACTACGAGTCTCTTCAGTCATGATGAAATTAAAGTATAAAAAAGACATCACAATATATAAAAATTAAAGCAAAGAAATGATGTCCAAAGTTCCAAAAGGGAACAGACTCACAGTTTACGAGAACACACCTACCAGATCACCAATAAAGATGCCACAAGTATTCGGAGTTTGACAACACTTTACCCAGTAACACGTTTTATGCTCAAAACATGCCAACCTAGTCGAATCAGACGTCAGAAGCGAAGAGGCTCAAGGATATGCTTGATAGACTATCGATATATTGATAAGTGACTAGTCTAAGATGGCTATGGGTTGTAGTAGAAGTGAAACACGGCGTACTCACTAGTGATCTTGTGCGGATGCATAACCAAGCGCTCTCAGCTAAGTGAAACAATTAAAACTAATGACCACAGCTTCAAGTGTCGCGGACTTACAGATCTATTTGTTTTGTAGATTTTTTTACTGCTACACAGTTCGTTTATCCCAAACTCCAACCTGCCTACTAGTAGCCCACTCCTGCCCCTCTCCAAATGAGTAAGCTGTAGTAAAAAATTAAAAAAATCACAATCACGGTAATTACAGGATTTAGAGCGTTGTCTTATTATGAGAGGCAGTCTTAGCTAAGAACATTCTATTTTTCGTGCAGAATAATTTGATGTACCTAACACAGTTTTCAAATTAGCGAATTCGCATTTAACATGCTCGTTTTTTTCATGTTGTCCAGAACAGTGAAGTTAAGAAGATACTCTGGACACGTTGACTAGTCTAGAATAAATCAACTATCTGTTGTAAACTGACTTTCATGTCAAATTATCAACATGTGAAACTTCTCAGTTTAATGAGTAGTTGATGATATGAACAGACTGTATTGGCTTAAATTGAGTGTACGCAAAATTTTTAAGCTGTTCTTTAGATTCAGAATATCAGCGCGAATAAATCAATTGATTATTACTAATCAGTCAAAAAATTATATATTGAAACATTAGATCCAAGCCTTGACGTGACCTTTGGGGCGCAATGAAGGAAACTGAGGCGGGATTCTGTTTCCGAGCTCCTCTCCCTGTCTGTGACTTAGAAGATGTACCGCTTTATCCTGACACGAAACGACTAAAGTTATGGTAAGAATAACATTTTGAGCTCTAAACACATTTTTGTTCTAGCTCATCCCGTGTCTCAAGTGTTTACGAGCGAATATTCAATCGCAATTGTCGGGATCTTAGTGGAAAAGAGAAAAGCAACAACGCCACAACTCATAACGGCTATTCCTTCGGAAATCTAGTAAGAATTTCAAACTGACTAATTTTGGAATTTTCATCTCTGTTTTTGCGAGCACTCACATAAAATACAACCATGGTAGAAATTTGTTTTACTATCAACTTAGAGTTCTACAAAACTGTGTATCTTTAGATTTATCCGTAATTTCTAAAGATTCAATTCGCTAGCAGAAATTACTTCAGTCGTGTCATTTGTTCGTAGATGTTGACCTTGATGATATTCGTTGTCATTCAGGATGGTTTACCATTTACTATCTTTTTCGCAAACAAATATAGGGTTTAAGAGTAGTACACTGACACCTGTTAGTATGTATCTGTGACTTGTCGTCCACTAAGCTTCGAATACGCCAGTTTACACTTGAGTTTATCCCCTGTTTTGTTAGGGCATAATCCTAAACAACCAAGAGGTGAAATTTCTTTCTAGCAAAGGATCTGCAGATTATTTAACGGTAACTGATTTAATTATTCGTTCAATATTTTAACCAAATCGTATTTACTATTATTTAATTGCAAATATAAAGCGGCGAATTTCGGACTTGTCTATCGTATTTACTTAAATGTCCTCATCCTTCAATGTTTTTGTGCCTCCAAGGAGTGTGGTAACTTCGACCATATCTCATTTCTGCTAGATGTGATTTGTGAGATATGCTTGTCAATGCGTAAAAATTGGCCTTCAAGACTAGTTTTTCCTTAACATTATTACTTACGGAACTCAAAGAAATGCACTAGGTTTCCCACCACTTCTCATCAATATTTGTGTTCATGTCTCAGTTTAACCTCAATCAGAATGATATTTATGCAAGACATCGTAATATTTTTTAAGATGGTGCAGCCCAGTAACCAAGAAAAAGTTATGGTAAACTTTTAGTCATATAGGAAAAATTGAGATGACTTGTGTAGTGGGACCAGCAGATGGAATTCGAAAATACCGCTTGATCAAGCATCGCATATGTAAACCACAGGGTGTCTGCATGTTAAATATAATGTTAATATTTCCTTTACATCTGAAACATGAAATACATTGTTGATGGGTAATCCATTATGACTATTAGTTCACACGAATTGTGATTATCTTCGGTTGCATTGACATGCCTTTTCAGAGTTAATTTAGACTATGGCACATAATACTGAAATCCAGTTTTGAATTTAATAAAAACTGAAAATAATTGGTATTTTAGAATTTTGTTTAATTGTAAAGCTTTACAAGTTGATAGTTTAGTTTCCATCCTGATTTTATGCGTTTACTTTCTTAAAGACTGACTTTCGATCAATTGTTCACTTGTATATGATACCTAAAGGTATATGATCTTATTTGTGGTGCAGACTATCCAAAAGTTAGTCAACGTCCAGGTAAATCCACATTTTCGTCACTGCACTTACTAACTCTTCCAAATTTGGTACACTACACCTTAATCTGATACCTACCATAACAATAGTCTCATTTTCAATTGCATTAGTTTCCTGCTTTAATCGTTTGTTATCATCATTTAATGATTAGAATGATGGTAAATAATGAAATATGATCCGCTCGAACTTTTGAAATATTTTATTTGAGTCCACTTATTTTACCATGTCATATTCTCAGCTTCCTCTAATAGTAAATTCTGTTTCAGCTACCATCCGTGAGTTTAAAGGCATTTAGTCGGCCTGGTGATGTTTGTCATTATTTCCTCCAAAGTTTTGTATCCAACAATCGTACCTACTCCCCAAAAATGAGGCAGTCATCTGTCTTCAGCTCTACTCCGTTTAATGGCCACACAAAGTCATCTCTAAAAAAAAATCACATTTCATCTGAAAGACAGATATACCAACGGCTATTAGATAAGGCGTCATCATTTTCCCGAACTCCTGCTGGCAAACCTACGAATAGTTTATATGGTCCCATCACCATAAATCTAGACGAAATTAAAGATAATCACTGTTCTTTATTGCGGCAGTAAGTCATTGTGCTTTTATGTCACTGTTCCTGATTTGTTTCGATGTTTATCATCTTAATGATTGGCATATTCGTTCCGTTAGTTATTGAAACTAATCTGTCAAATGTCACGATATTATCCAAGTTTTTTAAATACCTTTGTCATATCATTACTGCATCCACTGGTCTTCACCTTCCACATAGTGTTAAACTTCAATAATTTCACTGATATTCATTTTGAACTTGGTGATGCTGAACAGTGAGATGAATATAGTGAAAATTAATAAGTCTTCATAAACGTGCTTTTGGGTAACTGTTACCTGTGTAAAGAAATAAAACTGTATTCAACCATATCCCTTGATAAATTTAAACAACAAGAACAGTCAGGTTTAAAGAATATATAGCCTCTGCCAGGGAAGTCCTACTCGCTGCCTTCTCGTGGCGGGGGTGTTGTTTACGACAACGAGAGGACGAAAAGCGAATATCCGGCACGCGAACCGGGTTGGTGGACACGGAAAGTCTACCTAGGGGAGTTGGAAAACCCTGATTCCAAACCAATGGTGCACATGAGCTTCAGTATCCTGAAGGAACAAATGGCGTATGAATCAATCGTTGGTCATCGGCTACCATGGGACTGCATGTCCTCACGATGCTCCACTGCCTTGTGAATCAGACCTATAGGTCGAATGCTCCAGGTGTGGTCCCCTAAGGAAACCACCTGCTTCAGTTTGGGCACCTGGGTAGTATCACATCCCTCACACAAATCCAATGAGATTTATGTGGCGCATATATATCTGGTGCCCCTTTGTACCAATATTTATGTGTTTAAATAAAATAAAATAAAAGGAACCAAAATACAGAGTTGCGTTAGCAAAATGAAATTCATAACTGGTTGCATAATCATTCAAAATGATAAGAAACAAAGGCAAATAAGTGTAAACATCAAGTTAGTCATAGCTTTCTTAACTAAAAGTTTGAACTGCAGTGCTAGTCATTCATTTTGGCTCTTAGTGGATACTGGACAACTGGATGCCAGTTGCAGTATGTTTTACGTACTCGGAAAGTCTGCTAGTTGAATTGTTTGTTTTCTTTCATACCTTTCAAGTTAACCAGGTAGTCTTATCATTCGTTAACCTGTTTCCCAAATCCTATTTTATTTTTTCTTTAGATGTAATCTTTCTCCAATTCTTCCAAACAACCGAATCCAGCCAATTGGCCACCATAGTAAGTTTACTGTTTATTTAAAGTTCTATAGTGTTTTGACAAAAATAGGTTGATTCCACCAGGCATTAGTAACAAAAAAAATTAAGGTGCGAACTTCTGACTTCTTTCAATCTTCTTCCGAAAGGTATACCTTAGCAAATAACTTCTGACTGTTTCTTAATTGTGACCGAATACGACATTCAAATAAAGATATTAAAGAAGATCTACTGATTAATTTGTTTTGATATAGCTAAGTTTAAACAGATTTGCATAAATATTTAATGGATAAGGTTGTAGTAATAATTCAGTCGGTCGAATATTCATCAAAACTTTGGATATTACTTAGTTTTACTTCTCAATGAAGTACAATTAGTGTCCAAACCAATTTCTGAGAAACTGTCAAATGTAATAAATTATTAGCTAGAAGGGATGAAATAAATATCACTCAAACACTAAAACACTATGTCTCGCTCAAACCAAATATTCATGTTGCGATATCAATCAATGCTTATACATCGACTACTGTGATGCATGAAAATGGCTAGTGTAGTTGGTTGGAAGAAAAGTAGGGGCGCCCAAACCAAGACATGGGATCAGTCGATCAAGATACTAACTGTTGAGCTGAGACGTACTTGATTAGTGTCTGTGTGACTATCATAACCAGTAGTGACGTGGCTTAGAATTGTTTACAATATCATAAGTGGACTTACTCTTTGTCTTCCGACTCATCCGAGCCACTAAAGGCAGCAAGAAGTATGGTGTGAGTGAAACAATCTACGAGGATGATGGGATGCCAATCACTAACATCTCTCGACGTCTTGGACGATGGGCGGAATTTTTCGAAGGGCAGTTCAAGTGGCCTGCTGGTCCGGCAACATCAACCAGTTTGTTCTGCCCCCCATGGCCGGTGACGACTGATCCACCAAACGAGGAGGAAGTTCGCAAGGAACTCCAACTCTTGAAACGTTACAAATCACTGGGCCCAGATGACTTACCTCCGGCTCTTTTCAAAGATGGTGGTGACTTTCTGACTAAGGAATTGACTGTGTTGTTTGCAAAGGTTTGGGAGCAAGAAAGTGTTCCAACATCATGGAATGAGTCGATAGTCGTCCCTATCTTTAAAAAGGGTTCACGTTGTTCCTGTAACAACTATCGGGGGACAAGTCTACTTCCGATTGCGTCCAAACTATTGGCTTCTGTCATTCTTCGTAGGTTGTTTAAAACCCGAGAACGATTGACTCGCATGGAGCAGGCTGGTTTTCGTTCTGATTGAGGATGCATTGATCACATCTTCACCCTCCCCTAAATGTTAGAACACCGTCATACTTATCGCAGCCCAACAATCGTAGTGTTTCTTGATATCAGGGCTGCCTTCGATTCGTCGGACAGGACTGTTCTCTGGGATTGTCTATTGAAGAAGGGTGTGCCTGAGAAGTTCATTAACATCTTAAAGGCCTTGTATACGAACACCTCAGGCAGAGTGAGGGCATACAACCACCTTTCTCTCTTGTTCCATTCGAGCAGTGGGGTTAGGCAGGGTTGTCCAATCTCATCATTCCTCTTTAACTTTGCCATCGACGACATCCTGGAAACAGCTCTGATGGATGTAAGTAATGGCGGCGTGGATCTGCTGCCTGGAGGACGACTCCTCGACCTTGAGTATGCGGATGATATTGTCTTACTGTGCGATAATGCACAAGGCATGCAATCCGCACTTAATCAGTTAGCATTCAGTGTCCACAGGTACGGTATGTGCTTTGCACCCTCCAAGTGCAAAGTACTCCTACAAGACTGGCAGGATTCTCATCCTGTACTCACCTTGGATGAACAGATTGAGCAGATTGAAGTAGTTGAGAAGTTCGTGTATCTAGGTAGCTATATAAGTGCTGGTGGTGGCGTGAGTGATGCACGTGTAATGAAAGCCAGAGCGGCCTTTGCCAATCTAGGCTATCTTTGGCGCCTTCGTGATGTTAGTTTGGCTGTAAAAGGTCGGATCTACAACACGTCGGTAAGAGCAGTTTTGCTCTATGCTTGTGAAACCTGGCCTCTCCGAGTTGAGGTTGTTAGACGTCTCTCTGTGTTCGATCATCGTTGTCTCCGAAGGATTGCTGACATCCAGTGGCAAAACCATGTTAGTAATGCAGAGGTTCGGCATCGTATGTTCGGGCGCAGAGACGATAATTCAATTGGTGTCACCATCTTGAAACACCGACTTCGGTGGCTTGGACATGTTTTACGAATGTCGTCCCAGAGACTTCCACGTCGTGCATTATTTGCCGACCCTGGGACTGGTTGGAAAAAGCGGAGAGGCGGTCAGTGTATGACATGGTGTCGTGGCATTAAAGAAAGCTGCGATGGGCTAGCTTCTGTTGGTCCTTCACGACTCCCTGGTTGGGGTCCGAGAGATGGTGCAACACAGTGGCTAGAGACGTTATCAAATATGGCTCAGAATCGAAGCCAGTTGCGTGCCTGCTGTAACCTTCTTTTACTTTCTTCATAAAGAGTGGCTATGACTTTCCTAACTGAGAGAGCTCTTCTGGTTGTACATTTCAGTTCCCCCCCATCATTACTCTTCTTTTCTTTTTTTCCTTCTTTTATATATACACATCTTCTTCCTTCTCCTCCCATTCTCATTATTTTGTGTGGCGCATATGTATCCGGTGCCCTTTGTACCAATATATATGTGATTAAATAAATTGATGAAAAACTTTATCTTCCTTTAAATCCTAAATTTTTAAATCACGATAAAACTTAATTTTATCAAAGCATGTTTATTTTCTCGAACCGCATCTCTGATACCTTATTCCTTAAACTAAAACTGTTGTTACCTATACTACTCTAGGATTTGTCTAGACAGTTTCATTTTTCTATGGTAATTGTATGTTGTAACTCAAATGGATACATATATATGGTGGGTTTCATATCGCCTATGATGGCATGGTTATTTAGCTTCGTATCTAGTTGAGTTTCGTTCTCTGAGGTGCTTGGTATAGTCGTGGAGCTTTCATTGTTCTTTTGATGATGTTTAGAAACCTCACTAAAATCATCCGCCTGAGCTACAGACTTTCTCCACCATCTCAGCTCCTTATCTCTAAAACACTTGAAAATTTTCACATTATCGAAGGTGGAACAATTAAAATTAATCTTCATTGTTTAACAGAATAACATTTATCTCTTGTTAGCTTCGATTCAAGTACTCTATTACTTTCTTATTTTATCCACTCGGTCTCGTCATTCTTTCGGATCAGTCCTATAGTACGTATCACCAGGATGTCAAACAAACTTAGGGGAGATGTATCTGATAGCTGTTGTAGTTAAACAGTGGCGAGTGTTTCGTCTCTTAAATTGTGCTCTATTTTTTCATGTATATGGCTGTTGTAATCAGCTTGCTGTGAAACTGATACCATACAAACTACTATTTTAACTTCTAAGAATGCAAGTTTCACTAAAATCCCATGGTCTTTTTTTTCCCTGAAAGTTGATTTGATCGCATTTCAATTTAGATTGTTCCTTATAATCTCATCCAATTCTCTTGCTAGGTACGAATGATCAAACTGTCTCTGTTTCAACTTCAGATACCAGTGACTTGAAAACTCGTGCGTGGCTTGAAAGTATTGCAGAATCTCCCTACCTATCGGATAATTGGCTTAACAACTTGACCTCAAGCTATCAGGCTAAAAAGAATGAACGTGAACGTGAACATGAGTTGGCAAAAGCAAACATACGATTTTGGGAAAAGCAGGTAATTTAAATGCCGTTTCATTACAAGCTGTTGTATTTTTCCCTAACTGAACGAAACAATGTTAGTTAATGTTAATAGGGTTTTCTAACCACATTTTATTTCTATATTCATTATTCTTCAAGAATACATATCTTCATCTCGAGGATAAGGTATAATTCTACTATATTAGTTTGAATCTTAATAGGTTCAATTTTGAATTGGACATGAAGTACAACTTAGGGTTGATATAATTAATAATATAACCGATTTATTGTTGTATTGTAACTATGCATTTCTGACTTTCACTAAATGAATTTACATAACTAAGATCGAAACTCATTAACCTTGGGCAATTTTTTTTAAAGTACTATATTTCTATACTAAACGTATTTTATGAATACTTCGAGGATTTTGTTGGAAAAGTAAGTATATATGGAAGATATCGACTTAGTTATTAGCAAACATAATATTTTACTCATATTATATTAGTAACGCGGACTAGTCCAGGTTCATTTACTCTTCGTCTTCTTTTAAAACTTAAGTGCCCAAATCTTTTTCACCTTTCCCTTTTTTTGTTTATTGAATCTTTTCGACTTCGACTACTGATGCTGTTACTACTCTTACCACTCTACTGTTTGTCTTGAAATAATTTTATCTCTTTGTGGTAGTATAGAATGGGTACTTGAATCGATCCACATATTTGTCAAGTTCTACGTTGCGTATTACGAACTGACTGACATTAATAGTAAAGCCTAAGAATGATTGGACAAAATGAACTCATCATCTGAACTTTATTTGATTAATTCCGTAAGACATCAATTCTTATGCCTATTCGCTTCCTCCATTCCTTATTCAGTAAATAGACAGAAACGAGCGAAAGCTCCTGTTATTCAAGTACAGAATCCAACTCTGGAGTAAAGTTATTTAGTTCTGTATGTTCATGAAATAAAACATTTTAAATAGGAATATAATAAACGTTTATGACCTGGTTCAGTCATTCTACTCCTAAGGATAATTATAAACCAGTTAGTCGATGTTGGTTATCTTTTATCGTTGTTGAACATGCATTTTAGTTCAGAATAAGTTATATGGTTTTGAATGAATCTACTGACCAGCTGTACTTGAAAGTAGTATTATCGTCTGGAGTTTTATATATCTCAATTTGATAATCAATGGATCGCGTTTGAATTCTTGCATCATCCAACAATATTGTATGTTAGATGTTTTCTTAATTTTATAATGTATTACTGTTTTAAAAGCAAGCGAATAATCCAAACGTTAGCTTTTCCAAGATAATTCTTCTTATTTTTATAATCGTAACACTTCATTTCATTGCTTCATTGTTTCAGCGTGCTTCAGCTGAAAAAGAGCGTATTGGCAATCTTGAACAAAGACTTGCTTGTTTACTAAGAACACCTCCTATTTTGGAAGATCCATATCTGGTACCTCAACCTATTCCTATTGAACTGCCATATAAACCTGTCAAAGTTAAAGAACCTAAAGTACCAACTCTCCCTGGTATGATTTTTTTTAGATCTATCTTGTACTAGTTTATAATGCTCATTCAATTATGATCTAAACGGTGTGCAAAATATGGACATTCAGTATCAGTTAGTTCACGGTATATATGAATACTACTATAGTAGTAAAGTTGGGATGAATCTGTCAATTATCGCCCATCCTCTACGTGTATATCATCTACGTGTTTGTTTGTCTGGGGGGACTTTGTTTTCTCACACATTGTGTATCCATTGTAGTGTTAATAAAGTTAGGCTAACGACGACTCACCTGCTAAGCCTCATTTATTTAGGTGGGTTTAGTGTTATTTAGTCAATAATGCATTCTGTAAAATATGTATTCGATTTAGATTAACATGTCTCGCTAAATGCATAAATAAGTTTTTCAAGTCATATTTTAGAATTTGTTTGTATGTTGGGAAAAACGTGAAAAAAACTGGTATTTTCAAGTGTGTCTTAGAAGTTAACCGTTGGGTTGCATTTTCCAATTCGGCTTTGGTTTGTACATCCCTGTAATAACCCACACACTTGAAGTATTACTCTAAACCACTTTATATTTCAAGTTTCGTTCTTATAGTATAATGCAGTCTATTTGTGAAAATATTTTACGTCTAACATTGAAGCAACTTTTGAATGTCATTTCTTCATGATACAGAATTTAAGGTTCACTGTTTTAAACATTTGACTACTAGCCATGAGGTTCGAAATTGTTTCATTTGTCTCATCATTATTATGTCAGTTGCAGCGTGAACCGTTACTTATTCAGTTTTAGGTCGAATGACCAAACACTCATGCATATAATCTTTATATTTTTACTACATTTTATATGAGAATTTCGTTAACAGTTTTCGTTTGTCTACATGCAGTGTACTTCTTTCAGACTCCGTTAATATGTACAAGGAAACAGTGTTTAATTACTCTGATCATAGTTCTTTACTTTCGGCTACATTTTCTTTGTTTCAGTGACATCATATCATGTTATGTGACTTGCAGATAAGATAACTTTTGTGCATCTTTTATTTTCGTTGATTAGTCGTGTTTGACAATACAGAAATGTCGCTTCTGATTGATTAACATAGAATCGAAATCTAATTCTGACAACCAGTGTTTGAATTTCATGGATTGAGATCTTGTAGTGCCGTGCTTCGATAATAGTTCGCTTCGATAACCGTTATTATACCAATCTTAACGGTGTATAAAATCAGAAGGCAAAAGAAAACGGCAACTACATTTTTATTGATGAATGATGCAGACCAGAAAACTGTGGGCACATGAGCAAGTGTAAGCGAGCGAAGCAATGATGATGCATAGTGGAGATGGCTGATAAGCCAACTCGCTATGAGCAAGCATTGATGAATAGGATACGAAGGGTACACATATACGCTCGTATAAAAAGTAGTTAAGGTTAATAAGCTAATGATTAACAAGATCAAAAGATGACTCAATGTATAGGTGAATTGGCTTGGCCAGTAGCTAGAATAATGTATATGGGCTTAACATATAAACTGATACTGCAATCTAAGTGTGCTAATTTTGATACTTACCTTTCTCCTCTCCTCCTTTCTGTCTGTGAGAAACTTGGCTGGGTCAAACATTCGATCAAATATTGCCCGACTGTACCATCAGAGTGATCGGAATTGACTGTTTTGTCAATATGGCACAGCTACGGTCGGGAATAATTGATATCAGATATTGATTAGTTAGCTATCTATCCGTTCTTCAAAATATTAGTATTGCTTTTAGCTTGGCATTACATTTGCCAATGGCAGCTAGGAAGTAAAATTGGCTCCTAAAGACTGTCATTACTGAAGTAGCTCACTGTAACAAGCATAATTTAATACATTGTTTACATGAAGTAAACGTGGTTCAATATTTTCCAGACAAATAGCTGTATGTAGTAGAGATTGTTGATTTATTTTTCTGCTTTTTATTATTGAGATTAAGGCGATGTTTTACTTTCGAAAGTGTAGTTCAGTGATAAACTATAACATTTTATTGCTATCGTTATTGTACTTTGTTTTTTGTCTCTTAGTTTTAACTGCACCTCAACTAGCTCAGGTTGAAGCAGCTCTTCGTACTGGTTCTCCAGATGAATTACTTGTAGATAAATTTAAATTAGTTGTTACACGTCGTGAACTAATGACATTAACTGGAACAAATTGGTTAAGTGATATGGTCAGTTTCATATTTATCAATTAATTGTGACTCTAGATTATATTTTGGGATAATTATTGGTTTCTTGTAAATCTAGCCAGTAAAGCGATAATACGCAAAGCTGTTCAATAATATAAACAACTAACTTGCAATTTTTCAATGACCAAAGCTTGAGGCTTTTGACTATACTTGTCCAAAGCATTTGGCAAAATATAAACTTCCCGATTCAGGCCTGTCCGATAAACGTAATTTATAATTACAAATCTGAAGTGTGACGTAACTCTATATGCATCGTGATATGTCACATTTTCATCTTCATTCATTAGTTGTTTTTAAAAATCTTGATTTTAATGTCATTCCATACGTTTTCATTCTCTGTTTTTGTTCCTCGAAAGCTATATATTGCGCAATTGACTCTATTTTCATTTTTCATGTTAATGCAAACGGTAGAAACATAGATCGACAGGGATTTGTTCAGAGTCGTGTGTTATCAGTATTATGGGTTTTGTAGAGATTGTTGAATTTTACAGTTTACTTCAAAGACTGACCTTAGTTAAACAACCACTGAAAACCAGAAAGCACTAGGCAGTTGTTTCGTTTTATTGTAGGATTCCCCAAGAGTGAGCACATATAACCACTTCAGGAATCGACGTCAGGACATTTAGATCTCGTGGCCGGCTCTTAACTTTTAGACAATTGAGTCGGCATCCATTTGTTTGAAAACCTGGTCCCTACAAAAGTCCTATGTTGTCTATGACAACGATTTCACCATGAATTCACAGCAAATCTGATTACCACAATCAATTCTAGTTCGTTCATGTTCCAATTTGAAGACAGTTCTATAAATACCATGATCTAGTATGAACAATCACTGCCTTCTCGTGGCAGGAGTGTTGTTTACAATATTGAGAGGACGAAAAGAGAATGTCCGGTGCTTTAACCAGGTTCGTGGACACGGAAAGTCCACCTACGCAAATTGGAAAACTCTTTTTCTAAACCAACGGTGCACATGAGCTCCAGTATCCTGAATGAACAAATGGTATATGAACCAACTATCGGTCACCGGATACCATGGGACTGCATCTCCTCACGATGCTCCACTGCCTTGTGGATCGGAGTGTGGCCCCCTAAGAAAACTACCTGCTTCAGTTTGGGCACCCGAGCAGTATCACAGCCCACACACAAATCAAGTGACTTTTGTGGCACATATGTATTCAGTGCCCCTTTGTACCAATATTTATGTGTTCAAATAAATAAATAAAATAATGAACAATCAGATATACAATTCATTGATCGAAGTTTAGTTCTTTTGTAGTTAATCATTTTAACTTATGGTTACCTTCAATAAAATACTAAAATCAGGTAGTCCAGTGGCTTGTAACTTACATCTTACTGTTTCGCATGCATTTTTCCTAAAACATTCATTCACTATCTTCTCATAAAACATGCTCTAAAACGTTCTATGCAGTCTCAACTATTCCATTTTCTAATTTTCATTAAGCTATCAACTGTTTTTCTGTAATTTAAGTATCGTCAGTATACAAAATCCTACATTTCACTTTCGTGTCAAAAAATATCCCAGTTTTTTGTGACCCCCACCCAAAATATGGATTATTTTCTATACTTTTATTTTAAACTAATTTGTTTCACAGGTAATCAATTTCTACTTACAATTATTACAACGTCGAAGTCAACAGCAAACAAATCTTCCTCGTATCGCTGTGTTATCAACATTTTTTTATGCCAAGTTAACAGCACCAATAGGTGGAGGTTATTCAGGAGTGCGACGTTGGACACGACAATCAAAATTATTTGATCAAGATATTGTACTTATTCCAATTCATGACAGAGGAATGCATTGGTGTTTAAGTGTAAGTAAATGACCGAATTTCAGGGTTTTGAGTGCTACCTGTACTTTTTACTACTTAAGTATTAGATATAAACACTATTACCTCACTTATTTCATCCCAAGTAGCCAATCATTATCTCTAACTGTCACATAAAAAGTGAAAGTTCCGAATCTGTTTTATTCAGACCGTCACACTCTAGTCCTTTAATTTTGAGGTCTTATCCACGAGACAGTGGAGCAAAGTTAGGAGAGGCACATACGCTAATTGTTTCCTCGGGGCCCTTCAACTGATCTACATCATTTGTTTGAAATCAGAGTTTTTCATCTTTAGGTGGACTCTCTGTACTCACTAATCCAGTTTAGGCGTCATGCGTTTGCTTTACATCTTACTTTCATCAAACCACCTCTATGCTGTCAACTCAGTCAGTAGAACTTCCTTCGCATAGTCTATAAATGAGCAGGCATCTGATAGCATTTTGAATGTGTGGACTTTCACAGCCCTCAGACATACTAGGGAATTTACGAAGCTTTGAGAAATAGTCCGTGGACCTCCTCACGGACAAAAACTACGCATCGTAGCATGCCTGATTAAGGATCATCACAGAGTTATAACGTTGGCCCTCCACCTGGAGCTTGGACATTCGTTATCAACCTGGTCCCCACCCAATTGCGTGAACTTGTGGTTGAGTTTTAAGCTTTTATTAGTTGAATTCATGAGTGAATTTAAGCTAGACAACGATTGAAGACCTGGAAGCACTGGATGGCCGTTTCGTCTTAGTATGGGACCCCTCAAAAGTGTGCACCTATGGTCCTGTATGCTGGGCTCTAACCAAGATTTTCGGTCTCGCGCACGAATGCTTAACCTCCAAACCGCAGCCTGCATCCAATGCTGTTAATGTCTAACTTCAATCGGTCCACGATCGTGGTTCCAGGTTTTCAGTGGTGTTCCAATTTAGATAGAATCATGAATTAAACTACTAAACTCACTACAATCTTCACAAATTTTCATTCTGAAAATGACAAATCATTATTTGTTGATTAAAGGCCAAAGTTAGAGCGACTAGTCCTTTTGATAAATTTAGCCAGTTCACTGGAAGAAGTTTATCAGAGTTATTTGTAGTTTTGTAGAATAGCTTTACGTAACAACAATCTCTCAATTTTACTATAATTACTATTGTCAGAAATCACTCACTCAACTCTCTCATGGAAGTGACTTCCTTGGAGATACCTAATCTTCAAATTAACACTGACTCTTTGCAGTCCTAGAAGTGGCCAAAATCATATTTTATTTCTCCACCTTCGTGTTACCATTGCATAAGGTTGATCGAAAGTAGATTGTGTATAAAATTTAATAACTAATTCTTTATTAACGTTGATGTTCGAATGTCAGTTGGTGAAGTAATCATAATACTCGTATGATGAATGGACTTATAGTTGGTTTTACATTGCTTACTTTTAATAAGCAAACATTTTGTAGTAGTATATCACAATATTAATCTATCGTAGTTGAATTGCAATTTACCTACTATGACGGGTGGTGTCCGAAATGTAATACTGATAAGCGCGCTAACCTACCAACCTCAACTGACTACTTGAGCGAGAACACAAGAGCAAAAGAGAAAGTATATTAGGCTACCGGATAAAATATACAAATACTCATTTATTTACATATAACTCTACTCCTTAGGAAATTAATCTGTTTCTCAGCCAATTGTATGCACCTGTCCTCCAGGTTACTTCTGATTGCCATCGATTGAACTTCTCATTCAACTACGTCTGACTGGCTTACCTGTTGGATATCTATTGGATATTTTTTGCTGATTTAATTCTACATTCACTTGTCTTTTAATTTATTTATCTGTATTTTTTTCTCATTTGAAAAACATAATCCCTTTCAAGTGTATCGATTTACGTGTCAAAACGATAACATATTACGATTCAATGGGTTCTGGTAATATGAAGTGTTTGAATCAGTTAATGTAAGTTGTACATTTTTGCTATGTATCACTGACGAAAGGCTTTATGTGTAGAAATTATTTTTCAAGAAAGCCTCTCTAATTGCTATCAAATTATTTCAGTTTGTTTTGTCTATGGATCTATTTCAGGCTTTTGATTTGTTAGTCTATTAATCCATAATAGGACGAAAGGGCCGTCCAGTGCTTCCAGGTTTTCGATGATGGTCTAGCTTCAATTGACTCATGATTTCAACTGTGAAAATACTAAATTCTCCACAAAACCCCCTCTGATCTATTAATCCATTGTTTAGAGATTAAGAAATTCAGTACAATAATACTTTATAGTTCACATCAAGGGCTAATATTAGTTAGATAATTACTGAATATCAGGGACATGTGAAGTTGTTTCATTCTGGTAGAGGGACGACTCATCAGTGCACGTTTACGACTACACCGCGCACCTAACGTAGAGTTTTCCAATCTCTGAATTCTAGCAGACGACCTATATTATCTAGGGTTCAACCATCCTAGGTGTGAGACAGGTATCCAACAGTAGCATTGTGAAATAGCTAAGTGATATTGCGGATTGATTAAAGTTGAAGACTTGTAGATCGTTTTATGCTGACTCAGTGGTAATGCGCTTGCTGGGAAATCTGACAGTTCTGTGCGCGATCCTTGATGGTATCGTGAATGTGCAGTACTGAGGATTCAAATACTAGAGCGGAACATCTTTCTAGGGCTTCCTGGCTTTTAGTGACTTTAATTTAAGTCATTTCATTATGTAGACTTTAAAATTCGATGATTTTCATAATCTTCATTTACTTATAACAATCTTCTTCTAATCAAACTCATACTTTTCGCAGCCTTCTCAGTTGTAAAACTTGATGGTTAAACTGTTAAGGTGATATGTAAAACAGCTCACTTCTGACGAATTTCAAACAAAAATAGATACGGCATTTATAGAGGATGTTGATCATATTGCACATCTGTCTGTATTTTTTTATGATCTAGGTGCATTATGTGTTACAAACAGTAGCACTGAAGCTCATAAAATTTCTTGTAAGCAACGTCTATATCGACTGTTATCCCGTGAATGTCTGTGACGATTGGCTTTATAGACCTTCGGCGATTACGTAATAGCCAACTGTAACCACAAACGTAAAAGCCTCTCAGCTGCTTTTACAGAAATCAGTTTTTGTTTTTACTAAATGTAATGAAGTTTACTATTCCGAAACCCATATGTGCGGGGTGCGTATGCAACTCGACGCAAGTGAGGAGAAAAAAAACTCGTCAATATAGATTTACGTGATCGGTGAAAATAATTGATTAATATGATCAATAAACACACAGGATTCGTAGTTTTATTCTTCATTGACAACTGAACAAATCTGATTAAACATTGACTCAATAAAAATTAACGTAGATCAGTTAGTTTTAATAATCGTATGATTGGAATATTACAATCGAATAGCACATTGACTACTAAATCACATGCTTAGTTCCTTTTATCCAAAATCCTAGTGCCTATAACATAAAAACCCACGAAGTATTCTTAATCTTAAACAAATATATTACAAATGAATAGTTTTCTTATAGGTTTATATATCATCAAATTCTTGTTCGTAATCTATTTTTTTTCTTCAAAATTGTTTTCTGAATAGGGATTATTTGAAAAATGAATCATTAGACAAAAGAAATGTTGAACTGCCAGATCCGGGTTCTTGGAAACTCGTTAATACAGAGGTAATTTTACTCTAACTTATTGGTAACTCACTATTTCAGTTCACTTCTTATTCATTTTGTCAATTCCAACTCGCTGTGCTGACGTGGTGTGGTAACTCAGATCAATGTATATCGGTGCCAAGTTTTATGTTGGTTTTAACTAAATGAGGATTGACTTATTGAATCACTTGCTTTATTAGTTTATTCTGTCATTTAGTTCCGTGTTCAAGGTTTACTGTTTTTATCGTCGAGGTATCTATCGTCCTGAGAAGCATATTGATCATTATGTGAAATGACTCAGTTGTTTAATTATGATAATGGAAAATTGAGCATACAGACTCACTTTTAAACAAAGTAAAAATCGTCTTATAATTACAAAAATACTAATTGATATTTATTTATTTGAACACATATATGTTGGTACAAAGGCGCACTGAATACATATGCGCCTAACAAGTCACTCAATTTGTGTGTGGGCTGTGATACTGCTCGGGTGCCCAGACCGAAGCAGGTGGTTTTCTTAGGGGGCCACACTCCGATCCACAAGGCAGTGGAGCATCGTAGGGAGATGCAGTCCCATGGTATCCGGTGACCGATAGTTGGTTCATATACCATTTGGTCATTCAGGATACTGGAGCTCATGTGCACCGTTGGTTTAGAAAAAGAGTTTTCCAATTTGCGTAGGTGGACTTTCCGTGTCCACGAACCTGGTTAAAGCACCGGACATTCACTTTTCGTCCTCTCGGTATTGTAAACAACACCCTTTCCGCGAGAAGGCAGTTAGTAGGACCTCTCTGGCAGTGTCTGTGCATCCGCGACCATACGTTGCTCTACTGCCTTGTGGATCAGACCTTCAGGTCGAAGGCTCAGTGTGTGTGATCTACTTCACTCTGGTTTCCTAGTCAGTATCCCTGGCCCTCTTGTACCAATGTTTATGTCCTCAAATATTAATAATAACAATAATAATTATAATTATGATAAGAACAATATCATTGCAATCTAGCTTATAACTGGTTTACCTTTGAAATATACACTTATTTCAAGGACACTGTGCCTCAACAGTACAACGGCTCCGACTGTGGTGTTTTCCTGTGTACATTTGGTGAATTCATCTCTCGTGATGCTTCATTTACATTTAGTCAGGTAATCTATTCATTTTCAAATTGTTATCCAATTTTCACAAAACCCCCTGTATGTGTATGTTTTCTTAATCTATCGTGCTATTTATGAAGTCGAATGTAAATGCTTACCAAATATTATTTAATATTTTTATCCTTGCATTGGTAAATAACATTCTCAAACAACAGATTAGTTAGATTATGAGATTAAAGGTTTTATTAGTTTATTGTGTGAATATATGTCGGTTATACTATCTGTCATCGTTAATTTCCCTGTTAGGTATTTCGGTGGTTACCGTATGCTTAACTGAGTATTAGTTTCACAATTGATTGATCACTGGGTGGTGATCAATCTCATGCGTGTCAGGTCCTTAGTGCTGATCGAATGCCCGCAGTGTCGAACCACCTAGACTGGTGGCCACATTGCAACTTGATCGATAGCATTCGATCAGCACTAAGGACCTGACACGCATGAGATTGATCACCACCCAGTGATCAATCAATTGTGATTAGATCTCAGTCCTACAGGAGGTCGGTCGCGGCCCGAATAGCTCAGTGGTAACGTCTCTGACTGTGAAGCTGAGTGACGCGGGATCGAATCCGCCAGGGAGCATCAGTTCCCTCAAGATTACAGGTACACCTTGCTGACGAGTGCCAAGTAGCACGAAACCCGGGTCCAGGGTTTCCTGTTGACCACCTCCAACCACCATGTTACCCTGAGTATTAGTTTATATAATTTGGTCCAGTGTTTGCTTCACAAGTCAGTCAGTCATCTACAACGTAGGACCGGACACATATATGCATAGGTCCAATTTGCCATGCCTCATTAGCACAACAAGATGAACACCAAATTCATATAAGCAGTTACTTCAATGATAATAAAAAAAAATTTTATGTAAGGACATGATATAGGAAGAAAAAATTATTTAATAGAAAGAAAGGTTTAAACTAATTTTAATCTCATGGTTTAGGAATTACAAACAGTGTATACACCTGCACTATTGTGATAGATTCTGGGCCGTTACCCAGAGTTGCCAACCACTGGTCAAGATAGTCTCTCGGACCCCAACCAAGCGATCTGTAGCCACCAACATGGCTCAGGCTAGAAGTTAGTAACTTTATGGACTGGTGCCACGTTTTGGTTTGACCACCCCTAGCTCTCTTCCAACCATCTCCAATACTAGTCAGCATTGCGCGTCGTGGTAATCAGTGTTCAGGCATACGCAACACGTGGCCTAACCATCTCAGTGGATGAAGATTCACAATCTCATCAACTGACTTACCATCATTCTCTAATATCTGGTGTATAACCTCACTATTACTTACCTGGTGATCCCAGCAGATGCTGACAATATTTCTAAGGCATCTGCGGTCAATTACTAGTAGCTTATACGTATTCTCTACCCTTAAAGGCCACGTTTCGCAGCCATGAAGCGGAACATAACGAAGTGCTTAGCAGTATACTCGTCTTTCAGTCGATAGACTGACATATCGCCTTTGCCATAGGTGACGTAAGTTGGCAAAAGCCAAACGAGCTTTTTGAGTCGATGCAGAGATTTCGTCAGACACCAACCCATTAGGGCTGATCAGACTTCCAAGATAAATGAAGATGTCAACGCGTTCGACTACTCCTTAGTTCAGGTGTTGACGCATCCCAGTCCTGGAATAACAATTTACACTTAGAATGGGAGAAACACAAAGGAAATCATAATCTAATTTGTGTCGATCTACAGTTAAGCATCAAGAAACTAATAAACTCTACTTTAAATTGTTGAACATTTAGTGTTTTTCAATATGAACTAGATATTATATGATTGTAAACTTTTACAAATATTCGGTTGCATAATGAATATAATATCGAATGAAGAAAATATATACTTAATTCATGTAAAATGGTTGGAAATAGTCAGGAGGGAGACCTTACTCGATTTTGGTTTCTCACTAATTGACAGTTTGTTGCCAGATGTATTCGGAAGCTTCACGAGATTCTGCCAGGGCTAAGCTAACATAACCTTGACCACATTTTAGTGATTACCTCAATCGGATGGGAAACTAATTCCTGCACTAAGAGCTTAATGGTAACAACTTAGATTTGATTGTATCCTGTAAAAATAATGTCAAATTAAATATGTTTATATATACATATATGTATAATCATCTGTAATAGATACTTACTACCTATTCATATGTATTACTTACTTACTTACGCCTGTTACTTCCAATGGAGCATAGGCCGCCAATCGGCTTTCTCCAGCCCACATTCATATGTATGTTCATATATAATTCATTTTGTTTATATTATATTGTCTTCTGTTCCTTTTTATCTAATTACAAAGGATGATATGCCAGGAATACGTAAACGTATGATGTATGAAATATTGACACAACAATTACTAACCACAAACTTCAAATTAAAAGATAGTGATGATGATAAATAGAGAAAGAAAAAGAAAAGTTTTTTTGTGTTTTGAATAGAAACTACTTTTTTTATGCAGTCATCGGTCCTTCCTTTCTTTTTTCTCTTTTCTCAATTGCATTGTATGTACGGCTTCTATGTCTTTTTTTTCCTTACAAATTTGTACACAATACGTTTTATTTAAAAAAGAGTTTTGAAGACAGTCTTTTTTGTTTCTCAAAAATAAAAACTTTATTTTTGTTTAAAATATATTCATCATGATATTTGTGTAAAGTGTTGGATAATTTAGTTTATTTTATTTAAACGCATAAACATTGGTACAAAAGAGCACCAGATATAAATGTGCCACACAAATCTCATTCGATTTGTGTAAGGGCTGTGATACTGTCTAGGTGCTCAAACTGAAGCAGGTGGTTTTCTTAAGAGGCCACACACAGAGCCTTTGACCTAAAGATCTGACCCACAAGGCAGTGGAGCGTCGCAAGGAGATGTAGTCCTGTGGTAGCCGGTGACCAACGATTGATTCAGACGCAAATTGTTCCTTCAGGATACTATAGTCCATGTGCACCATTGATTTGGAATCAGTGTTTTCCAACTCTCCTAGGTGGACTCGCCGTGTCCACCAACCCGGTTAAAGCGCCGGGCGTTCGCTTTTCTTCCTCTCAATTTCGTAAACAACAATAATGCCACGAGAAAGCAGTGTGTAGGACTTCCCTGGCAGAGGCTATATACGCGTGGCCATGTGAGAGCATTTCGAGAGGGAGGGCGGACTCTCCCCAATGTCGGCCGTACCAGGGCATTCGGGGGCTACCACCGACAAGCGTAATAGGAAATTCAGGGAAATCCCAGGAGAACAGTTGATAGTAATCCATTGAGTCTATTTTGTGTTTAGAAGTCCAGATACTCCAGTTGTGTTTCATACATTAACGCGAGCCTATAATCGCTAATGAAATTGCTTGAAATGTGTCACAATCACAATATTGATTTCATTCATTATTTACTGCTAGTTAAACTTTTTTTCTTGTTTATTTCCACACTATTATTGTAAGTATTTTTTCTTCATTGTTCGTATATCATCGTCTGGATATCTTCCTTTCGTGTTAATTTAGAGGTTGACTAACTGAATCAAGACACATTTAAGTGTCACATGTATGTGCGGAATTGCGTTACATTCCATTCTGTGTATCTGATAAATCAAACAGAACAATTACCTGGTTAATTAGTTACATACGGAGGCCTTTTACATCATGGTTATTGTTAGAAAAGCTTTTAACGATACACTAGTCGCTAACTCGAATGTTACTTCTGTAAATGGTTGATAATGGTTTTTTTGATGTCCGTACTAGCAGTCAAAAATCTTTAATAGTTAACGTTGATTTATTCACTTATCAAAATGATCAGCAAGAGAGAAATGTAGGCAAAGGATGGTTAGTGAGTTGAACAGTTAAATTAAGTCGATTACTTCTAAATGCAAACAAATTTGGAAATATAAATCAACATTCCTCTTAAGTCATAGATTAGCTTACGTTTGTCAAATTGTCATATTGGAAGCACTCTAGTTTGTGATTGAACTGATGTACAGAAATAGATCTGTTCTTAAAATCTGTCTTACTAATAAGATACGGGGAAATTCAGAAATTTATCATAACTGGTGGATGGTGACTAGACATGGAATCTAGGACGCGCTTTTCGTCGTAGTTGAGACGCATCAACTGGATGTACCTGTATTCCAAAGTTCACTCTGGGACTAAGTGGATAACGCGTTGGCGTTAGAAGCGAAGGATATTGGGTTCAAGTCTCGGAGTGAACATCGACTCTGGAATACAGGTACATCCAGTTGATGCGTCTCAACTAGGACGAAACGCGCGTCCTAGATTCCACTGCTAACCACCGTTCATATGTGCTTATAAAGCTTGTGACTTGAGGCAATATCGAGGCGATCCGTACAGGATACACATATGCCAACAAGAGACTGACCAACTGTAGTCGTAAACAACAATGAGAAGTTACAAGCAAACAATACCAAGTGAATCTATAATAACCGATGTTTGTTAGGTATTCGAAAGAATCAGTAATATTGTGTAAGGAACTCGATACTTAATTAGTAATCCACTGATGTGACTACTGCTTCTTTGTTTATTCAAGCAACAATGGTAATAACATTGAAACAAAAAACCGATCTAAATTAGACAACCAATGAAAACGTGAAAGCATTGGGTGACAGTTTCATGCTAGTATGATTTTCCTCAGGAATGAGCATCCACAACCGGTGATGGGAAACAGAATCCTTGTTCATCATTTCCATGAAATTCAACAGTCTCCGTAACGCTATACTGATGGCAATATTGCTGAATTTCACACACACTTTATGATGGGTAGCCGGTAACACTAGTCCTTAATTCAGCATACCTTACAACACTGTCATTTTCATTCTGATTCGTAGAAAATATAGAATAATGATCATAGTGAAAAGTTAGTGCCAGTTATGAAATTAAAAACAGATATCCAAGTTTACTTTGTATATTCACCATCGAATTTATTCACACTGATTAATTGGTTTTCTATCATCGAACTGTAATTTACTTTGATTTAGTTCAGCAAATAAAATTACATTTGGTTAGTCAGTTTACATAAAATTTATATTGCTAGAATAGTATTATTTTAGAAGTGGATTGTCGGTTAAAAACGTTCCAGTACTATTCAACCAAGTCATACATTTGGGTGCTAACTTCTTAATCGAAGACTTTAAATCTCGTGGCCTAAATATTGAATTATAATATTACTTCTTAGTATTTACTCTTTTTATCTTGGAACTATCTTTTCTCTACTTCTTAATATCACGGTTACCATTATTTGATTTCTTTTGAACTTATTGATCAATAAAGTAACTACTTGGAGTGACTGTCATTTGTACTAGGTTCAGTATTGAATTCACTTAGTGTTGATGGTTTTAATCTTTCCATTGATGCTTAGGACTGCAACTGGTCAGTCACTAATCGGCGTATGTGCATACTGTGCGTATTGCCTCGATATAGCCTAAATTCACAAGTATTATAAGCAAAAATGGACAGTGGCTAGCAGTGGAATCCAGGACGCGCGTTTCGTCCTATTTGGGACTCGTCAGCTGGATGCGCCTGCATCTCAGAGTTGATGTTCACTCATGGACTCAAGCCCAGTACTTTTCGCTTCAAACACCATCGCGTTATCCACTCAGCTACTAAATCCTGATAGCCGCTTGCTTGTGCAATGGGGTGAAGTTTGAATTCACTTAATGACTATCAGAAGTCAGTGGCCGAGTGGATAACGCGATGGCGTTTGAAGCGAAAAGTACTGGGTTCGAGTCCCTGAATGAACATCAACTCTGAGATGCAGGTACATCCAGCTGACGAATCTCTAATAGGACGACACGCGCGTCCTGGATTCCACTGCTAGCCACTATCCATCTTTTCTTTTAGGTTCAGTATTGTTTGTGATAGATATTTCTCTTTTCATAGTAGTTTCTTTCCTTTATTGACCTTTATCATATTATCAAACGATAGTTTATTTATAAAACTAGCTCACATTTAGAGAAAAAACTCCAGTCAGATATTACACTTTTAGTCAACATTCATTACTCTAGGGTTACTGACTTTCAGCAAATATTTAATACAATACCTATTCTAAATATAATAACAAATGAAGTGGTCGACAAACCTTTTATTTATTTTTGTTCTTTACAACATGTATTTTAAATCAATTATGAAGCTTATTTCGGTGTAGTTACTTGATGTGTCACAGTTTCATTCGACACCACGGTGCTTGTAGGTGTAGTCGTTGTCATTCCCAATGTTGTTGAATTCGTAGTATGTGGAGTAACAGTTGTTGTTGGAATAGAGACATTTTTATGTTTTATAATACGGTTATGATGACGTAGATGAATAATTATGACTTTCGCTCTTGAGTTATTTCTATTTGTAGTATGATTATGATGTAAAGCGATTGTAGTATTAGTAGTAACAGCGAAATGTGTACTTGTTCGTTGTCCACTTATTGTTGCTCGTCTCTTTGGTAATTTCAATAATTCACATACAAAATATTTTGTTTCAGTACAATAATGTATACCCCATTTACCACTAGCATAATCTATAGATAAGCAAGCAATATCATTTGCTTGCAATCTTTCTAAAACAGGACTATGATGAGGTAGAAAACGTACAGTTACAGGTGTATGATCTGTCCATGTTTGTATTACATGTCTATGTTCACCATTGAATTCATGCACAATTAATTTAATTAATCCACCAATCCAAAATTGTCTTGCTTCTGTAGATAAAACCCAACCCATTATAACATGTATCATAGTTGAACTATGAATTGACACTAAATCACCGTACAGAAAATAATCTTTCAATGGCTTGTAATATTGAGCATTAAGTGTTGTATTTATATAGTCCTGTAAAGAAATATTATGGTTTGTAGCATTTTGAATTAATGTTTCATTGAGAAGTTGGATATTTTCGGCTAATTTACGACAAAAACTCATTGCATCATAATGACTAAGACGTGCATTATTACCGCCATGAACATAGACAAGTGTTAAAAATGGGTTAACATGATTTACTGATATTTTCCAACTACTTATGAGTAGTAAATTCCATGTTACTAAATTTATTAAAAGAATATGTGATGTAATTCGTGAAAACTTTTTCATTGCATAAAATTTTCTACCCTGTCTTCAAAGTACACATGTATTTATACAACAGATAACCAATTAATTATAGAGTTCATTGAAATCTATAAATAAGGTTGATTATTCAATGTCTACTTGAGGAATAACTCTTATCTAAACAGAATTAGTGCATTAAATTATTGATCTGTATACCGAATATTATAGTTCGTACTCAGTTTACTATTTCCATACATACATACATACCATCGCTTACCATCTGCTATGGTTTTTATAAACACAACAAGTCATAGCACTTGATAGCTTAGCGACAAATTTTATGTTAAAGTTTAGCATCATCAACTGACTTGAATTAGGTAACCATTGAAAAGCAGCAAGATTTAGAAAGCTGTTTTGTTCTACTTACGGAACTGTCATTAGTTGGAGTGCAAAACTGCAGCTGGAACAATTATTCCATAGGTTAAACCCTTAGGGCCTGAGGGTTTTAGGTTTTATTCCCAATAGCTTGTAGGGAAGTGATTCCGAGGGCCCGTATCACAAGGAAATACAATTGTCTAAGATCTTCTGGTTTAATTCGGCTATCTGGTAGTATCATGTGTAGAGCTACTGACAAATTCCAGACTAGAACAAACTATCTGTCCTGTTCAACATAATTTTGAATGGTTCATCGGTTGAGATTAATCTATTATGAAAATGAATACAAAGTTTTCTAGATGGAGTGAAATACTAATCAATGACACTCATGTGATATAATAGTTGAATGTTAGCAAATGGTAACAGTTTAATTAGCACTGATCAGTAAGTGAATGGTATAATACGAATTTGATGAAAAAGTTTACCCATACAGATATAAGTTTATTTATTTAAAAGCCACTTATACTCCGTTTTTCAAGTCCCAAGTAAAGTGAACCACACGAACTCGGATGCCGGCTCGATGGTCTATCGGTTTAGTGCTCCGGCGCGAAGCTGGTAGGTCCTGGGTTCGAATCTCACGAGTGTGGGGTCGTGGATGCCCACTGCTGAGGAGTCCCATAATAGGACGAAACGGCCACCCAATGCTTTCAGGTTTTCCATGATGGTCTAGCTTCAATTGACTCACGCTTTCAACTATGAAAATAGTAAATCTTATTGGCATATGTGCATCCTGTGAAGATTGACACGATGTTTCCTTAAGTCACACACATTTTTAAGCAGAGATAGATGGTGATTAGAAACGGAATTCAGGACGCTCGTTTAATCCTACTTGGGACTCGTCAGTATGATGTACCTGCATCCCAGAGCTGATGTTCTCTCTGTGACTTGAACCGCTTGCTTCAAACACTATCAAGTTATCGACTTAGCTACTGAGTGCAGGTGGACATCAATTTGTAAATGGAAGTTTAATTTGGATTCCGTATTAGTTGTCTAAATTTCAACATTTGATGTTCAGGACTTCAAATGATAATTTTATTGCGTGATTACATTTATATTCATTCAGACATTTTAGATCAATTTAAGTTAATAATGAAAAACCGATCCAATTAAAATTTATTGTTATAACCAATAGGACATGATTACAATAAGTGAATATGCTTTTTCTTTGGAAAAGATCTCGACTATATTTTGCTGAAATGACTATGAATGTAAAAACTACAAAATAAGTCTTCCTTGTTAGTTATTCTGTCAGGAAAAAGACTGAAATAGATCGATTTAATGGGGAGGTGAAACTGTAAGGTAAGGATTTATTGATCAATAAATCACTGATTTTAAATGACATCCAAAATAGTAATGAAATATACATCAGGTTAAACGTTAGCTCCGTAAATAAATTTTAAGGCCTTTAAATAGGGCTTCATCAATGAGAAGAGTAAAGAGGAAAACGTCTTAGGAAATCACAGTAGACAAGAAACCTATTTTCATTCAACTTGGATTGAAAGGTGACGTAGTTGTTTTGACAATAAACAGAAGCATAAAAACCAAACTGACCAGAACTTGTCCTGCAGCATAAAACATTATGTTATTTGTTCAGCTATTCTCCATTCCAATGGACAGTTGATTGCAAGTCTGTATCTTACACTTGTTGGTAGAACATGCGTACTACGCTCAGATGATTATCGGATGGTGGAAAAGATTTGTAGCTCAGATGGATGGTTTTGATGGAGTTTTATTCTCTGATTTGGATGGTTTGGTCGTGGAGCTTTCATCGTTCTTCTGAACATCATGAGCACAAACTTCTGGCCGATAAGTACTCCTTTCATGTTAACACCAACTGCATGTAAAAATTTACATTTGTCTGCGAAACAGTTACATTGGTAAAACAGAGATAGGGATCTACGATCGATCCCAAAAAGACGTCATAAAATGTACTAGGTCTTTGGAATTAGAAGCATTTAGAAGTGCTATTTCAAAACATCTCTATGACACAGGACAATAAGGTGAAAAACAGAGATCTTCAATGATCATCAATTGATAGTTAAATCCCGTTTTTCTTGAATTCACTGAAGTCACTATCATCAAACGTTTCAAAAAGAGCTTATGCGTCCAAAAGTAAACAGCTGCAAACATTTCTTTCCCACAGTGACATAATCGTCAGTTTAATACATCATTCTTGCAAGTTTTTTGCTCTTGTTTTAATTGCATCACCTCTTTCAAACTATAAATTTTATTAGAAGGGATTTTTGTGGAGATTTGGTATGTTTCATAGATGAAAGCATGAGTCAATTGAAGCTAGACCACCGAGGAACACCTGGAAACACTGGACGGCCGTTTCGTCCTATTATGAGACTCATGCTTTCATCTATGAAACATACCAAATCTCCACAAAAACCCCTTCTAATAATTAATATAATCATATGCTCACTAGTGACTTCGGGAAGTACTTCCAGGAGCTCTAGTGAGAAGCAGTGACCAGTGGAGTGCAAACCACTTCTGTCGTGAGATAGGAACTCACTAATGACAATTGGTGAATGGTTGCTCAACTTAAGGGCTCTGGCTCGTAACTGGTAGGTCCTGGGATCTGATCTCGCTCGCGAGAGCGGGTTCGTGGATGCGTACTGCTGAGGAGTCCCATAATAGGACGAAACGGCTGTCCAGTGTTTCCAGGTTTTCCTCGGTGGTCTAGCTTCAATTGACTCATGCTTTCATCTATAAATTTTATTTTTAACTGACTAATCTCAAGTTATTTTATTTTTAATTGCTATTAATTCATTTTCAACTACTTCATTATATAATAAATCAATCATTTCAGCCCCATGATCTCTTATTATTGCGTCTGATGATTCAGAAGCTTCATTTATGGGAATCGCTGATCTATCATGATGATAGATATCCAGTTTTACTGTTACAAGTATATAAAAGCTGCTGGTAAGAGAACCTAACGAAATAAAATGAATTCATGTTACCCTTCTCAGTTCTTTGTTTTTACTCTCTTTAAAATGCCTGAATATGTATGCACAATTTATAAAATCAATAGATCAGGGTGTATCTCTTAAATACATTTTGTTCCCAGTCGGAAAGTTTTACAAATAGCCCATTGAATTATCTTTGCTTGAGAGGTTACATTATTGACAAAACTCTATGATAACTATTGTTCAATGTTCTTTATAGGCTTTTAATTATAGTACATGAGTGCTCAAAATTATTAAATTAGTAAATAATTAAATTCACTTTTTTATTGTTTGCTTGAATCTGTTCACCGTTCATCTTTGCTTATATTGCTTGTGAATTAAGGCTATATTGAGACAGTATGCACATATGCCAATTAGAGACTCATCAGTTGCAGTCCTGAAAACATCAATGGGAGGATTCAAACAAACAATACTAAGTAAATTTCAACTTCACCCCCATTGCACAAGCAAGTGACTATGAGGACTCATTGGTCGAGTGGATAACGTGATGGCGTTTGAAGCGAACTGTCCTGGGTCCGAGTCCTATATATATATATATATATATATATATATAGAGAGAGAGAGAGAGAGAGAGGGAGGGAGGTAGCGAAATTAGTTAGACACTAATACCGTTGGATAGCGACTTAATGGTCTAGAGATTAAGTGTTTTCGCGTGAGACTAAAAGTTCTGGGTCCTATTCTCGTGTGAGGAGTCATGGATGCGTAGTCTTAAGTGTCGCATAATAGACGAAAAAACGGCCGCCCAGTGCTTTGGAGTTTTCAATGGTGGTATAACTTTGATCAGTTCCATGATTCAATGCAAATCAATAAACCTCCACAAACTTTTTCTGACGTATATATTTATACGTTTAGTAAGATATTACATACTCGTTTTGTACATTCGAATGGATTTATTTTTAATTATTAATCATTTTAGAATTTGAATTTACACACTGATAAAATTTCATTTTGATATTTCTTTGACTCTTCAATTGGTGCGTTATTCAAATTCAAAAGTGGATTATTATGATTCCTGTTATTTAATGAAGGCAATCTGAAAGGCAAGACATCAAAATGTGATGAATAATGATGTTTAATGAGTGGTAATTTTATGAATATACAGCGATAAAAACAATTATTTAAACATTCATGGTTTCATTATTGTATTGGTTGTTTGAATCAACTCATTGATGTTTACGACTGCAATTGATCCGTCTCTTTTGACATATGTGCATCCTGTATCGATTGACACGATAGTGCCTTAAGTCATAAGCATGATTTATAAGCCGTCAAAGACATTTTGCTACTATAGATAATAATACAGCAATGACTCAGCAGGAATACGGTGAAATGAATTTATACTCTCAGGCGCATGTGTATGAAGTATGTACACCGTCTTGCTTTAAGAATAACTAATACTATTACAATTGATTGATCACTGGATGGTGATCAATCTCATGCATGTCAGGTCCTTCTTAGTGCTGATCGAATGCTATCGATCGAGGTGCAATGTGGCCACCAGTCTAGGTAGCTCGACACTGCTTGCACTATATATACTGAGGTAAGATGGTGGTTGGAGGTGGTCAACAGGAAACCCTGGACCCGGGTTTCGTGCTACTTGGCACTCGTCAGCAAGGTGTACCTGTAATCCTGAGGGAACTGATGCTCCCTGGCGGATTCGATCCCGCGTCACTCAGCTTCACAGTCAGAGACGTTACCACTGAGCTATTCGGGCCGCGACCAACCTCCTGTAGGACTGAGATGTAATTACAATTGATTGATCACTGGATGGTGATCAATCTCATGCATGTCAGGTCCTTCTTAGTGCTGATCGAATGCTATCGATCGAGGTGCAATGTGGCCACCAGTCTAGGTAGCTCGACACTGCTTGCACTATATATACTGAGGTAAGATGGTGGTTGGAGGTGGTCAACAGGAAACCCTGGACCCGGGTTTCGTGCTACTTGGCACTCGTCAGCAAGGTGTACCTGTAATCCTGAGGGAACTGATGCTCCCTGGCGGATTCGATCCCGCGTCACTCAGCTTCACAGTCAGAGACGTTACCACTGAGCTATTCGGGCCGCGACCAACCTCCTGTAGGACTGAGATGTAATTACAATTGATTGATCACTGGATGGTGATCAATCTCATGCATGTCAGGTCCTTCTTAGTGCTGATCGAATGCTATCGATCGAGTTGCAATGTGACCACCAGTCTAGGTGGCTCGACACTGCTTGCACTATGTATATTGAGGTAAGATGGTGGTTGGAGGTGGTCAACAGGAAACCCTGTCACAGTCAGAGACGTTACCACTGACCTATTGATCACCATCCAGTGATCAATCAATTGTAATTACATCTCAGTCCTACAGGAGGTTGGTCGCGGCCCGAATAGCTCAGTGGTAACGTCTCTGACTGTGAAGCTGAGTGACGCGGGATCGAATCCGCCAGGGAGCATCAGTTCCCTCAGGATTACAGGTACACCTTGCTGACGAGTGCCAAGTAGCACGAAACCCGGGTCCAGGGTTTCCTGTTGACCACCTCCAACCACCATAATAACTAATACTATTTTTTCTTGGTTGCAAGCAGATGGCGAAAATCCACTAAATAAATGCATTTATTTACTTTTATAATCTAATAGTTAAATTCATGAGTCAATTAAAGAAAGAAAACCATAGGAAACCTGAAAGCACTTGACGGCCGTCCCGTCCTAGTGTAAGACTTCTCAGCAATGCACACCTACGATCCACCTCGCGGCACTCGAACATAGGATCGATAGGTCTCGCACGCGAACGCTAAGTTGATATCGAATGGTGTTAATGTACAACTTCAACCAATCGTTGTTCTTTTTGAACTCAAATTTTTATACGTGTCTGATCAAGTTTAATGGGCGGTTTTTACAATAGGACCAGTCGTTTTACACTAGTGATACTATGAAAGGAGACGTAAAACTCTTAACTGAAACATTGATGAACAAAGGTTATTCATAAAAGTTTATAAGCTGTCAGAAAGGCAACAATATGACAAAACCTACTATATTTTTTGACAATCAAAAACAAATCTATATTACCCTACCGCCAAGAGGTGAATTAAATAGTCTTATGTTGAAACGAAGACTAAAATTAGCTATCAGTAGGACATTTTATTCCGCCTAACTTATGATTATCGAAAAGTCAAGATCTATGCTTCACGAAAATCCCAAACAATGTGTAAACAATTGTGTCATATCTCGTCACGTTTACCAATTTACATTTATATCTTGAAACACAAACATAGGGAGGATCAATCGTGATCTGCAATTAGGGTTGACAAGCATGTGCTTAAATGGCTACAAAAACAAATGAAATCTAATAGACAGATAAGATCACGCGATAGACAATTATCTTCTCCCATTGTAGAACATTTATTTAAGGCAGGTCATGTTTTATATTAAAACAGCCTCTGTAGTGTTAAACTCAAGTGTTCAAGGGTGTAAACTATGGTTTACTAAAGCCTTGACTATGCAGGAACTAGAGCTTCCTTTATATGCTAGAGAGCAAGGTGTTCTTGCCCCTAATCTGCCTTGATAATATTGTCTTATTATCCAGAGTAATAGATGTCACATTGTTTCTTACGTTATTTTCGTTATTTCCTTTGTTTCCTCTTACCTTCTTCTTGTCTATTTGACCTTTTAGTTGTTTCACATACAATGTTCTTAACGAGCATATGTGTGTTCAGACTAGATCACATAATTCTCATAACCATCATCTTCTCATCGCATTATCTAAATATGTCTGATAGTCTGAACATTGTAACAAAATAATACCCACGTAATGGCTTACGCTAAAATAAACCTAACAATAGTGCGATTCCCAAAGCTTTGTAAAACATAGCAACCAACTGTAATGAATGATTTGTAGTCCACAAGGATTCTAAAAATCAATTAGTTACATAGCCAACCAATTTCTACCGAATTCAGCATTCAAAAATTTTAAAACCTCGCTTCAATCTTGTCTAATATCGTCTAACCCTTTCTCTATATTTAAGATTTTTTTGTTTCAAAAGAGTGCAACATACATTTCTTCATTTCCACCGTTATCATTATACTCATTTTCCATTGAAAACATCGAATTCATTTCTGGGAAACGCTTGATCCAATCTTGAATATCTTGTTCAACTAGTTCTTTGATAGACTTTGATTCATCATCATTTAATGAATAACCTTTCAATAGTTCATTTTCTTGTAAAATATTGTCATTCTTTGAAGTCTGATGACATTTTGGATATGATACTAAATGAAATTAATTGAAAAGTAGAAAGTATAATGGAAGTTGACTGACAGGAGTTCGTAGCTTCTAACTAATTGACATTCATTCGTTAATATGAAAATAACTTACAGATAACGTTGAAAGTACTAAGTTCAATAACTGGAGGACTGTTCTTGGTCGACTACTGCCAAAAATTTAACATACTATATAGTGTTACAAGACTTCATGTTAAATGCGATAAGATCGTATAGCAAATGGCCCATCAGTAAGCTAGGCATAATACACAAAATAGTTTCGATGATTTGAAAAGAAGCTTCTCAGTTTCAATATGTAGTCTGTAATCTTATATATTATTCTACAGACATCGTTGTTTTCAATGTTTTTCAAGTTAATAAATAAAGACTATGTATATGAAAATGATAGTCTTTGTGCTTCTAGATATAACAAAATCTCCACAATAAAATCCTGTACTAAGCTAGATGTGGAGAAGAGTCGTATATTCGACATTGTGATTAAGTTCAAAAAAAATTGAAACATCTATTAAGTTATTCAGACGATATGGAATATGTACAAAAAGGCCCTGAAAATGCTGGAAAACATTTTATCCAATCAGTATTGAATAGAAGTTTGTCAGAAGAATCTTGAAAGAGAAAAGTCACATGTCACATTTCCGATTGAATGATTACCTATTCTGTTGCTATGATTAGTATGGTTCCAGAAGCTTCCAGGAACCCAAGGCAGTTTGAAATACTATAAATTTTTTCGATTTACTGTAGATAAACTAACCTTGGAGTAAAGCATTCTGTACATGCTTCGAGCCCTTCCTCTTGTTTTCAAGTTATCGTGTAAAAGACATTAGAATTACAATGAGCAGTAACTGTAAATATACTGGAATAATTCAATCCCTCAATATTTTGATATTCTTCTAATAAACGTTTTTCAATCAGAGAAATACGCAAATAATTAAAGTTTACTTCTATTGTAAATGATCTAAGAGTTCATGTTACTGATATCTTTTGACTCTATAGGCATAATTTTACGAAATGACTGAAGTTGACTTCAAGATGACATAGTATACTAAGCACACTATGCAAATAAGAAAACCAAATACTTCAGGACGGTTTAATTCTGAAACTGAACTTTATTTTTCATAAATCATACTTATGTAATACCATTGTACTTTTGGTCTAGACAAGGTCATGTATACTGAGATGTCGACTAAATACTTGATCGACTTCCTAGAATATCATGCTTCGTTTACAATGCCTAAGATACTGTTTAACCCTAACATGACATTTTAATATAGACAGATTATATATCTACACTTGCACAGCCTATCACATTTCTACTCAAAGACTGAAGTATCTAGTAATGATAGCTACGAAACATGAAGTAGGTGGATTTATTCCACTCATGTGAAACCATGAATGAGCATTACTTACAAACTACAAAGTAAAAAAAATACACTGTTGTTGGATGTTTTATTAGTGCTCCAAATAATATTAATTCACAATGAGAAGTAACTTCAAATCACCATCTACTGTTATCACTTACATTTTGTTATTGGTACTAAAGGCTTGTGCATATTAGATGATGAACTCCATTGACGGAGAATACTATGATCATGTGTTTGACCCAGATTAATTAATACTGTATCAATGTAGTCTGAATTAGACAGACTAGAAGAAATAATATTATCATTAGGTTTATATAACTGATTGATTGAATTGATTAGTGTATTCGAATAATCATTCAATGTAGATAGATTTAATAATGTTAAGGGTAGATGTTGATTCTGTAATTGTAGAAGAAATAAACAATCAAGGTATAATAATAAATAATAATGACAAGTTAATAATTACAAATCGTTTTAAAAGTAAAACCAATACAAGTCCTAGAGTAATAGAAGCTGTAAAAGCATCAACAGTTACAATTGATTGATCACTGAGTAGCGACCACTGATATGCATGTTAGGTCTTGGTGATGACCAGCTGCTATCAGTCACATTGGGATGTGGCCGCTGGTATAAGTGACTTGCCCTATGTTGAAATGTAAGGTGGTGTTTGTAGGTATTCGACGGGAAACACTGGACCTACGTTTGATGCTATTATTTGGCACTCGTCGCCAAGATGTACTTGTTATCTTGATACAAGTGATACCCCGCAGCCGATCCACTTTGGGCCGTAACGTTATAACTTGATCCATATGATTCGATCAGCATTAAGAAGGACTCGAAATAAACGAAATCGGTCACTACTCAGCGATTAGTCAATTGAAAAAACATCTAAGTCCTAGAAGATGTCAGTGTTAACGTCTCTGACGACAGAACTCTGTGAAAATGGGTCAAATCTGTCAGGAAGTATCAATTCCCTCAAGATCACAGACGAACTTTTCTGACGAGAGCCAAATAATATAAAACCTAGGTATCAGAGTCTCCTGTCTACTACTTCTAATCACCACCTTAATAATGGAAAAGATCTATCATATAAAAGGAGAAATGAATTCAAGAAATGAAATCTGTCAAGTAATTTTAAAATTTAAGAGGAGACACAAAATATGAATGCCCCAGTGAAATTGAAACTAATTCTGTCATTCAAGAATTCCAACGTACAACTACGATAAACATACGAATTCCATTCAAACCATCTTCAGTTAACTACACACACTTCAACCAATCACTTATTTCAATATAGCATAACATGAATAGAACTCCGCCTGTAGCCACTCCGGGGGTTACTGCCGGTCCCAAGCCCAGATAAAGGCTAAGAATTGAAATAATTTGATATTGAACATCTCGATAATAAAAAATTTTTTTTTGTTTTCTTGAACAGTCAAGCACTTTTTCAAGGTTAATGATCAATTTCAAGGATTTTTATTGATTCCTATTTAGGAGGTGAACAGAACTAAACGATTTTTTTTAATTTAATGAATGTACTTATGATCAATGAGAACTTTTTGTTGATTATTACATGATGAATAAATATATGTATAATGATATAATAATTGTGATTAGTGTATTATGGAGTTTGATTAATAATGTAATGGAGTAAATCATTATGATTCACTGAAATCATGAATTAAACAATGTGAGACTAACATTAAGAACATGGAAGCATTGAACTGACATTTCTTCCTGAGACGAGTTAGCTTTCAATGGTGGTCTAACGTTAAACGGTTCAGGATTTTATTGAAATTCGATAATCTCCACGAGCCTATACTGTAAATTACTATGTGCTCACTAGTGAATAGCTTCGAGAGGAAATTTCCGGAGTTTAAGTGAGAAGTCATGACCAGTGGATTAAAACTGTGTCGGATGTGACGCAGTTAACCATAGACAACAGTGAAAGATTGTCGCGCAATGTCATGAACTGATTGAAGTTAAATATAAACATGGTTGAATCTAGACTTATTGGACTAGAGTTTAGGTGTACGTGCGCAGGAACAAAGGTCCTAGCTACTACTCCGGCGTGCGAGGTCTTGGATGTGCACTGATGAGGAGTTCTACACCAAGACGAAAAGGCCATCAAGTGCTTCCAGGTTTTCAAAGATGGTTTAACTTTGATCGGTTCATGGTTTCAATGAAACTCAATAATCTCCACTACCTTATACTTACAATTACGATTTGAATAATAAGGTTCACCCTTAAGTGTATACATTCACTCTATGAGATGTATAAATAAAGTTTGTAGAAAAAGTGCACAAACAGTCATTAATACAATAAAAAGTAATGTGAAATCTCCAAATGATTTGTATTTGAATTGGTATTAAATTTTGTTTCAGGTCTTTGGTAAGTTCTGGATGCTGGTAAATGAACGTAGTTTAACTGTGATGTGTGGGCGAGAATGACAGTGATTGGTTGTCTTGATGAGTCAGACATTAGATAGGATGACAGGTGTTATGTGTTATATATATTCCCCTATCCTTATTATGTATTAACTGTTCCTTGTTGATGGACACTTATTGATTGACTGTTTCTTGTGTCGGATTTTGGTGTGGAAATATATTGACGTTATAGTCAGGCTAATCTCGTGTTCTTGATCTGAGTCCTGTTGAAGTCCCGTAGAATAGACACTGGGTGGGAATCTAGTGTAGATATTCGTCTAAGGTAAATTAACGTCCCACATACGTGTAAGAAGTGAAAAGAACTGTTATAGCCATAAAACCCTCAATTTATAACCAGCATCCTTTACGTCTATAACAAACTGCCTACCTAAATTTACAGTTTACACAAGTATGAGAGGGAATAATCTAACGAATTTTCAATGTAAAGGAGTATGCACAAACGGTTTGTAACACATTCAGTTCAATATAAAAGATAAATGCAATCCAATTATCATGGACGCTGTTAATAAAGACGGAAAAACGTGTTAGTTTCCCTTGAATACAACAATCGATAGTACTTCATGTTTCAAAACCTATCAGGTGTTGATGAAACATATTTATTTACCACCGTTTCACAATACGTTTTGATTTTAACGAGTTTATCGGATTTCCAAGATTTATTATGAATTTTTCAGTTTTAATTTTATAGATATATAGTAGTGTGTGCTACTGATTTCAACAGATATAAGTAGTATGCATCATCAATCAAAATTGAAATGCCTGGTGGTAGACGGTTGAGAACATCCAAGGGAAGAGAACAAGAATAAAGAGTGATCGGTGTGAAAACGAAAGAAAAACAAAATCTGAGACAAATGATTAATATTTTAGGAATAAAGTATTTACTGCATGATTCTCAGAATTTACTAGGAGATTCTGTAATTGTATATTTGAATACATTCAGCTATCAGTCAGTCAGTCACCTACAACGTAGGACCAGGCACATATATGCATCGGTCCAAGTTGCCATACCTCGTTAGCACAACAAGATGAACACTGAATTCATAGAAGTAGTTAATTTAATGGTGGTAATATATAAAAGAAAGTTTGTATATAAAGATATAGTACAGGAAGGAAGATATGAAGCAATTTTAATCTCAAGGTTTAAAAAAAGACAGGGAGTGTATACATCTACGCCATTGTGTTCGATTCTGAGCAATATCACACAGAGTCTCCAACCATTGGTTACGATAGTCACGCGGACCCCAACCAGGTAGTCTGCATCTACCAACATGACTCAGACTAGAAGTTAGTGACTTGAAGCACTGATGCCATGTTTTGGTTTGACCGCCCTAAATTACTTCCAACCATCGCCAATACTAGTCAGCATTGAGCATCCTGGTAATCGATGTTCAAACATACGTAACACGTGGCCCAACCTTATTAGTGTTTTGTAACCAAAGCAAACTGTATAATAAGCCTGTTTATTCTATCATGACAAAAATTATGGGTATTTTTGTGAAACTAAGAAGTCGATCATTTTTAAATTTCGGGCTAAAACTCTATAGTAGTTTTCACAATTCTCATTGACCTGTATTTATACCATAGTTTTACCTAATCATCTTATTTCACCATGAAGGTAATTTATAGTTTCTGGATTGCCTAAAAGGGTAGGTAGTTTGTGTTAAACAGTGTCCAACTAGAATTATACAGCTTTCCGCTCCATCGTAGTATTTAATAACTTTCCTGCTGAATTCATTTCATGGTACAATAATTATTACCGTCGTGTCAATATCATGAATTTTTAGCAAGTCTATTACTCAGTTTTGTTCTGTTAACCTTCCCAGTTAGATATCTGTTATGATTTCTTATTTATGCTATGTTATGGTCATATAATTCTCAAATATCATCACGAGAGTTTTCTTCAATATTCTGTTGATAGTACATCATTTGTCTATTGTAGTGTACAAATCGGTGGTTAAAGTACAGAAGAACCCTATCTCGTTAACATAACTGGTCACGTATTAGAGAGAGTAACAATTTAATTGATCCAAGAATACCATACCATTGTCATATCACTATGCAACTAACCTGAAATTGAAACATCTTAACTTTATGAAAATAAATTTATCATTATTATTATGATAACATAAAAACAAGGCTAATTTACGATAACTTACATTTGAGTATCCACTAGTGTTCATGTTCGATCTTGATAGAGAATGAATAGATTGTGGTAAACGTATCGTTGACTGATTCGATGTATCACTGATTATTGTTGATTTAAGTTTTGAGTCATTCATTGATTCATTAGTACAAGTTAGTGAAGATCCAATGACCTTTAAAACAGATCCAAATAATTACTTTGGTGTAATTAGACTGATAGGCAGATTTAAAATGGGCTTACTTAGTATCTCACTCATGCATATTGATGACCCTCACAAAAAACTAAGAACAACTGTTTTTCCATTGTTGATGAGGTGACTAACTGACAACTATAAGTTTGGGTTAATTTAGAGAATAGGATTTTAACCATAAGAATTGTTACATGGTCACAGAGTGTTTCTCAACATTCTGAGTAAAATAACATTATCATTTCTCTAAATATAATAAAAAATTATTTTACTTAAAGGGATTTTTGGAGGTATGTTTAACTCGTAGGCAGTATTCTTCACAGATTAATTTCAGCTGGGGTTATGTTGATAACTAGGGGTTACAGGATAGCTTGGAACTGGCTAACAGTGAGCAGCCGCAATCTACAAGTATCTAACACAGGACTTTCAGATCTTGAAGTGGATGCTTTGGCCACCAGAATCGGTGGTTTAATGTTTGACGGTACAACTTCAACTTCAACTGATTAGTAATATAGCATGACAATCACTGAGTGACATTGGTGACACCTACTTCACTGTTCAGTGCTGACAACTATAGAGTTCAATCTGTAATAAAAAACTATTTTTAAAAAATATTTCTTGCTGACGTTTATCTCTCTTAAGAAGCTACAATACTCTACCTAAGGCCAGAATAAAATATTCATAAACACTTTTCAATTCATTAACGAACTGAACTCGTAAGAAGCTCATCCGTTGAATTTTAAACTACAAAAGTACACTTCTGGTTATGTTTACTAAACCAGGGACAGACTTTTCTACCCGAAAATGTAATAAGTTTCTGTATCTGATAATGCTTTCAGATCTCTTCACAAAACAGAACCTTATTTCTGTCTTTTTCTGTATTTTTTAAACATTTTTTTTAGACTAATGGTATGGTTAGGATGTAAAATTTACGAAGTTCAAATTTGAATTCAAACGGTGAAGTCGTCATTTCGTGGTTGGAAGTTTGAGCTTAAGTGAAATCCAGCGGTCTATTAACCGTTTTCCAGTAGTCTGATATAAGAAATCATTTTAGTAGACCCATTACTTACTTACTTATGCCTGTTACTCCCAATGGAGCATAGGCCGCCGACCAGCATTCTCCGCCTGTAGCTCCTCCGGGGGCTACTGCTGGTCCATAAAAGACTGATTAAAATTAATATCAGAAGGGGTTTATGTGGATATTACAGTAATTTTAATAATTGAGACCATGAGTCAATTGAAGCTATATCACCATGGAAAACCTTGAAGCGCCGGACGGCCGTTCCGTCCTATTGTGGGACTCCTCAGCAGTGCGCATTCACGATCCCTCCTCATAAGATTCAAATCCAGAACCTATCGGTCTCGCATGTGAGCGCTTAAAATTAGTTTATAATTTTAACCCATACAATAATTATACCTGTGAGGTTGATGACAATTGATTCTGTGGTTTTTGTTGTTGTATAGGTAATAACTCTGCATAATTTATATCCATTGGTATTAATTTTGCATAATCCATAGCAAGATTCAAATCAAATTTATCTGTATATCTCATTTCATATTGGTCTAGCATCATAGGCATATCAAATAATGGCCAGTAATGTTTCGGTGTTGTAAACGTTTTCAATAATTGATTATAATTATATGTACATGTTATTGGAAGTAGATGTATAGGTTCAATTGAACTACTATTTAACATTGTTGTCTGATTTGATTTTGTCACATTCTGATTACATAATAAATCACGTTCTGACCAAACTTGATGATGAAATAATTTGGTACCACAATCAGATTTCCTAATTGATGGAATTGAATTGCCAATATTATATGGGTATTTTTCGTTAGTGACATGTTTTGATACTGAAAAAAAAGTTAAGTAGGATGAAGAAAGTGTTTTGTATAGTTTCAACATTGACACCTATGTATACAGAGGTAGTAAGTTATAACCAAGTGTATTCATAATGCAAATGCCTTGAATAGTTAATCGCTTGCTATTGAAATATGACTGAATAATGTGTCACATATCTCTTTCAATGCTTATTAAGCTCCTAGTAGTCTGATCTATAATCCAATGTTAATAAACTTTATTTAACGTACATAAACAAATAAAGATGACAAAGTGATTGGAAAGCTCCATATTGTGAATGGTTACGTTTACAGTTTGTGTTCATTTCATACCTGTAATAATGTCATTCAATTGGTTTCCTCTATGACTCCATTTTTGTTCCAGTAATAATGGTCGGAATAGTTAACACATTCATATCTCATATATGTTTGTCCAACATGGTGGTTTAGCAGGTAAATCGTCTATTGTTGGGCTGCAGATCCAGACTAGTCTACTTAAATTGGTAATAGAAGTCGACTAACATCACGATTTTTTCGCTTCAAGTACCTAAGTCAGCGTTTCGTCCCTAAGTTACTAACTATATATATATATATATATATATATATATATATATATATATATATATATATATATATATATATAAGGGTTTTATGCCTTTTCAAAACATGTCTTGAATTTTCATAACAGAACAATACATTGAGCAGGACATCAATATTGCGTAGTAAGTCTATAATAAATAAAAGTGGGTCATTTAATTAGGCAGTGAAAACTATTCATCTGTATACAACCTTTGTGATTCCAACAATCCATCAATATTCAAGGTATCTGTGGATTATTGTTCCCAGGTGATCTATATGTTTCAGTTGTTTACTCTAAGACAACGAGGTTTCTAGCATGTGCTCTGAAGTTTAAGTCAGGATACAAATCTTGTCAACAATTTACATAACTAAAGCACAGGCACAATTATTAAAGAGAATTATCATGTTGAATACATTTGGATACCACTTCGTTTATTTTAGGAAACTAACAAAATCCAAAGTATTATCTTTATACTTGTTAGCTGAAATTCTACAATTGTATACTGTACAATCTAGCTTTTGGTTACTTGAAAAGAATTTGTAATCCTTAGTCTGTCCAACATATAAGTCGGGATGTTATATAGCCATCAAAAACTGAGATTAGTGAATAAGCATTGAAGTTTACTAGCCAGTTGCTAAATATATCATGCATGGATCACTAAAATCCATTGATTTGTAAAAGTATAGAATCATATGATAAGATGTACTTTCCATCTATTCACTATTCGTAATTTTATGGGAAAGAATTAGGGTACCTAAAACATTCATATGATAATCATTTATGACAACCATATTGATAATTTAAGTTTATGACCATAAATAAATCTATATTAAATAAAACAGAACTCCGGAACTCATCATTTTATAGATTTTGCAGATAAACTTTTGAACCGATGATCTGGATTCAGTATCGAATGGCGGGGCAGTACTTTTATTGACTCCAGATTATTGTATAAACCATTATTTATAGTAAAAAAACATCAATGGGAAGATTCAAACAAACAATTTCAACTTCACCCCCATTGCACAACAATTGGCTATCATGACTCAGTAGCTGAGTGAAGAACGCAATGGCGTTTGAAGCGAAAAGTACTGGGTTCGAGTCCCAGAGTGAACATCAACTCTGAGATGCAGGTACATCTAGCTGACGAGCCTCAAATAAGACGAAATGCGCGTCCTGAATTCTACTGCTAGCCACTATTTCATCTTTGCTTACCATGCTTGTGAATTTAGGCTATATCGAGGCAATACGCACAGTATGCACATATGCCAATTAGAGACTGACCAGTTGCAGTCCTAAAAACATCAATGGGAACATCCAAACAAACAATACTAAGTAAATTTCAACTTCACACCATTGCACAAGCAAGTGGCTATGAGGACTCAGTGACCGAGTGGATAACGCGATGGCTATTTGAAGCGAAAGGTACTGGGTTCGAGTCCCAGAGTGAACATCAACTCTGAGATGCAGGCACATCCGGCTAACGAGTCCCAAATAAGACGAAATGTGCGTCAAACTCGATTCCACTGCTAGCTACTATTCCATCTTTGCTTACATAATTTATAGTAATAATAATACTTTATAGATACCTGTTTCTTTATCATTGACTATTGCTTGTTTTAATTTTTTTAATCGTTTAATCATTCTTCGATTAATGATAATACTTGATATTGTTGAACGAAATTTTTCAATCATATCACATCTATATAACCATTTTGCTTTAGTAAATTGAACTATATGAAATTTTGGTTCAATAGTAAATTCTGATCTTGTAATTAAAGATTTATTGAATGGTTCCACTGGACGATATGGACGTAATTCAGATAATATATGATGACCTTTATTTGATTTGAAGTTAACTGATGAAGTTGGTATTGATAGCTGATATTTATAAGTTTCCAAGGCTTCTGGATGTGTACATTTTCTCTTGTTATTGTTTTTAAAAGTAATATAAAAGGGTAAATACAAATGATTATTCATTGAAAACATGTTGGTTATACAAATCAAAATAGATTTCAATCTAGTATATATTCATATGTTATATCGAGTGGATGTGTATGTGTCCAGTATAAAAAATGTCGTTATAAGACCGCCAATTGGAGAGGAGTGAATTATCGATCAGAGCAATCATACACAAAAACCGTATGAGCAGTATGGTGTACTTATCAGTCCTGCGTTCTGTCTAGCCTAGCCAGTTAAGTCCAGAACACCAATAACAGCCTCTGCAATATGAATCATTATTCTCAAACATACTGAGTTTATATACCAAACAAACTGACCACATCGTACCATATAATAGAAAATAGCATTTGTACAAGATTTGACCAAATGTGGCTGTGAATAGGAGGAACAGTAATTAATGGACTAGGGATAACTCAAGAATGGTGAATCGTATAATAATAGTATATAGGTCTAAATAAAGCTTATCATAAGAGGCATACGAATATGAATAGTTTAGTTACTTAACAACCATACAATAGGAAATATACATGTTATATTGGTCCATAAATAATTCTCAGAAGTTACCATTCCTAAATCTCCACGGGATATAACAATATATTAATCCGTAGTGATAAATCTGCCAATTTAGTAATTGAATGTTATACTTATGAACATGACCTCACTTGTCATGTAACTGCTACCAGAGTAGTCATTGAAATTGAACTTTCGTCCATAATTACCCAGCTGAAAACTCTCTACTACACCAGCTAAAATACGCGTCGAGGTAGATGATGTTTGAACATGTACAATATATATTCATCAAACATTTCGGCCAAAAGGTATTTTAGTTATCTATTTAATTGGATTTACATTTTATGGTGACTTTCATTCAAGTATATCACTAATCAAATCAATTGAGTTGTAAATCTTAACATAAAAAAGATATTTAAGACCATTCATTTAGCTTTCTAGAATTCTGGTTGTAACTTCAGGATAATGAAAGCTTAAGGGAACTTTTTAGAGGATAGAGAATAAATTAAGGTAGTTAGTAGAAATATTATCCCGAAAACACAAGAAAACGTAGTCAAAAACCTACTAAACATGTGATACTAATTACGGTTCAACTAACCGATATTATATTGAATAAGAATTATCTTACATATTACTACTTATATTCCAGCTTCCATTAACATTTAGTATAAATTAAGTTATTGAAATATAAATGATCAAATTAAATGATGGGAAACTATAAAGAAGAAGAGGAAGACCCAAGAACACATTACTCCGAGAAATGGAAACAGACATGAGAAGAATGAACAAAATTTGGATAAGACAAGAAAGGAAGGTTCAGGAAAAAGTGAGTTGGAGAATGCTGGCCGGCGGCCTATGCTCCATTGGGGGTAACAGGCATAAGTAAGTAAGTAAACTATAAACATTGTTGTTATATCCCCTGGTGAATTATGAATGGTAACTCTAAGGACTATTTATCGACCAATGTATTATGCGTATTTCCTATTGTACAATTGTTACGTAACTAAACGATTCATATTTGTGTTTCTCTTATCATGAGCTTTATTTTGATCTTTGATTTATTATCATACGATTCTTGAGTTATACTCAGTTTGTTAATTACTTTGGTTTGTATAAAAACCCATTATGTTTTTAAATAATGATTCATACGACTGAGGCTGTTATTTGTGTTTTGGACTTAATTGGCTGGGCTAGGCAGATCGCAGGACCGGTTAGCACTCTAGGCTGCTCGTACGGGTTTCGTGTCACTGTTTCAACCGATAATTCGCTGAGCCCTGTTTGGCGGTCTCATCAAGTCACACATCAACTAACCATCCACTCGGCCACAAGATATAACAATTGTTACAATAAATTATAGTTATTAGGATCTAAGCGTAAGATGTACATTTTCCCATTCATCAGCTTGACACCATTTAGATAGAGTATAAATTGAGATTATATCACTGATATTCAATTTATTACCAATGATTATGTATTTAAAGTGAGGATAAACTATTTGGTTTTCTCATTCATAATGATTATGCAAAAATTTACTATTCAAGTATTCTGTAGTTGAAATCATGAGTCAATTGAAGCTAGACCACCATCGAAAACCTGGAAGCAGTGGACGGCCGTTTCGTCCTATTATGGGACTTCTCAGTAGTACACATCCATGATCCCGCCTCACGAGATTCGAACCCAGGACCTATCATTCTCCACAAAAACCCCTTCTGATACTCAAGTATTCATCAAAAATAATACAGTGAAAATATCACATCAACTTACATAATATTGTTTCCAAGCTAATTCACGTGAATCTAGTATTTTTATACGCTCTTCTGGTGATAGTGGATTAGCACCTAATTTCGATTGCCATCTAACTTGATTACGTTGTTCATCAATAAGATCCTGGTGTACCATCGATTCAAAAATTAGCAACTAAGTAGTAACAAACAAATGCAATCATCAATACAAGGGAATCATTGGTTCATTGAAACATCACAAAAATGCCAGTAAATTTCTAAATTTGCAATATTAATAAAGTATTGATAGAAGAAAGTATAAATTGATTTGAGTTATTGAGGTAAGATGGTGGTTGGAGGTGGTCAACAGGAAACCCTGCCCGGGTTTCGTGCTACTTGGCACTCGTCAGCAAGGTGTACCTGTAATCCTGAGGGAACTGATGCTCCCTGGCCGATTCGATCCCGCGTCACTCAGCTTCACAGGAGGTTGGTCGCGGCCCGAATAGCTCAGTGGTAACGTCTCTGACTGTGACAGGGTTTCCTGTTGACCACCTCCAACCACCATCTTACCTCAATATACATAGTGCAAGCAGTGTCGAGCCACCTAGACTGGTGGTCACATTGCAACTCGATCGATAGCATTCGATCAGCACTAAGAAGGACCTGACACGCATGAGATTGATCACCACCCAGTGATCAATCAATTGTGATGATTTGAGTTATATTTATACCGGTATTTGTCAACTATTCTTTCAAGTTTCATGGCTTCTATCAAGAGCTAAAGAAAGTATATCCTATAGACCATTGATCCAGCATGGATAGTACTTAATTCAAGTTTTTCATCGTTTATTCAGCTGTTGAAAATTATGACAAAAGCTGATAACTTCTAGAGAGTAAATTAGTTCATATAGTGGGCATTAATTTGGAAAATATTACGTATTTAATTTACATAGTTGAAATCATGAGTCAATTGAAACTAGACCACTGTAGAATACCTGGAAGAACTGGACGGCCGTCTCGCCCTATTGTGGGACTCCTCAGTAGTGTGCATCCACGATCCCACCTCATGGGATTCGAACCCAGGACCTACCAGTCTCGCGCCAGAACACTTAACCGATAGACCACTGAGCTGGCATCCAACGCTGTTAATGTCCAACTTCAACCAATCCACGAAGTTCAAAGCTTTGTTCTGTCTAAGCTAAACAGGGTAAAGGGAATAATGAACATCTATTTCGTGCTCATTGTTGAGGTAACCTGCAGTATATGAAAGCAGCTATTCAATTCAATCTGATTTTCAATAATACCCCATAAAGTACTTTAAACTGTGATAAATATCATTTAGAGAATATTAGAAATAATTAAATATTTTCATTCACATACTTTCTGCTGTCTAGTCAATCCTTCTGTTGTTGTGTTATTTCGTTGGCTGGAAGCAAGTTGTTCATGGCTACCCAAAAGAAATTTCACTAAATGATGTGGACATGTGATTTCAGGTAAATTTTCACATTTTGGGGTCTACAACACATTAGTGTAAAACGTATGTGTAATTATCTGACATTTATTAAGAAAAATATTGAAGAAAAGAATAAGATCTCCTTTGGAAACTTTTATCACATAACATAAGAAATATGTAACACCAATCACACATGGAATGCCTGACAGCAGAAAGTTGAGAAGATTGAACTGAAGAAAACAGAAAGGGAAATATGAAAAGAATTGAGAAATGGAAGAATCATGAAGGATGTAAAGAGAATTGATGGAGGGTTTGTAATTGAAGTATTTAATGTATGGTTTTCACATTTTACCAAAAAATTCTGTAATTTTGGTCTAAACAATAAAGCAGTCTACCCTAATTGAGTGCTCGTTCACTACACATATATAGACTTTTGGATTTAACATCGTGATACAGAAACTTTACACTTTTGTATACATCTGTTCTATGTATCACTTTCCCATGAACGACTTCATAGCCAACCTGATAACTACAACACCTAGTTTACTTTCGCTGTTCACTATATGGAGGTTAATTTTCAATTATATGTTTGAATATTAGTAACGATAATGATAAGAGGGTATGGGTTTCACAGTTTAACTTTTCATTTAGTAAATAAAACAGATGGGTTTCTATCCCTGAAGTAAAAATAATCATTATTGAATGGATAATTTATCGATTAGTTCATCGATAGTCAACTAATTTTACTAGTTTAATTCATGAGTTGATTTAAGCTAGACTACCATGGAAAACCTGGAGGCACTGGATGGCTGTGACCAGTGGAGTTCAACCGTGTCTGTTGTGAGGTAGTTACTCACTGAAGACAATGGTGGATGGTCGCTCATTATCATGGATTGGTTTAAGTTAGACATGAACACCAATGTATGCCTTCTCAGTGGTCTGGAGGTTAGGCGTTCACGAGCGAGACCAAATGTCCCGGATTCAAATCCGCGTGCGAGATCGTGGATGCTTACTGTTGAAGAGTTCCATACTAGGAAAAGAGATGATTGTACAGTGCTTCCAGGCTTCCTATGGTGGTCTAGCTTAAATTGATGAATGAATTCAATTAATAAACTACTACAATTTCCCTTCTGATAATTAATTTTACGATTATGATGTATGTTATTTACATAAATAACAAGAATTTTGTAAGTGGAATACAGATTTTAAGAATTATTTCATTGATGTAAGTCAGTTAGAAGAAAATTGAATGTATTACTAAAAATTAAATACATTTCGTATTGTTTGTTTGAATCTTATCGTTGATATTTAGGACTGCAATTGATCAGTCTATTATTAACATATATGTATCCCGTGCTGATTGCCTCGATATTACCATTGCACAAGCTAGTGGTTATCAGAACTCAGTAGCTAAGTGGATAGCAACATGAAGCGAACAGTATTGGGTTCGACTCACAGAGTGAACATCGAATCTGGGATTTAGGTACATTTATCTGACCAGTCACGAATACGATGAGACGTATGTCCTGGAATCCACTGCTAGCCACCATCCATCTTTGCTTATACTCTAAACGAAATGTTCACGTTGATTAAAGGCCTATACATTTACAATCAGTGAAGACTCTTATATCGCGGTTTTTGTGAATTTTTATGTTCATTAGGAAAAATTACTTAAAAAGTGGGCTGAACAGATTTTTTTAGGAACAGTGAAATAACATCGAGTCTTGTCCGAATTACCTGTCAGGTTGAATGAATCCTTACTTTAGAAGAATGATCGTATGGTATAGTACCATTAATTGAATCTCGTCAAATTCAGAAATGTCCAATGTGAATTTATTATTCAGTGTCATGGAATCGATCCAAGCAACTTGGTTATTTCTTGTACATAGACCGTTTTATCTTCTTCATATCTAAATACACATAATTCTGCTTAAGTTTTATTTATTCCTTAAGTTTGTTATGAAAGTATGACTGCCAGGTTAAAGTTAGACATCATCTTTTTCACTTTTATTGAGTCAAGACCTGTAGCCGAACAACATAAGATATCATAGTATATTGATTTTAGTCATGCATCTACTACTCGTTCAACATGAACCGACGCTAACTACTGCCTAAAAAAACTTCACCATAAAGTGTTAAAGTTTTCATAATAAATGATCATTTAATAGTAATCATTGTCTAATCTCATTAAGACAAATCGCATTCCTACGGTTGAAGAACATATGGAACTCAAAACCACTGTCAATCAATATCAAAGTCAGAATCTTCAATACGGAAATTAAGACAGTTCTAACTATTTCTGAACAATTTTCTACACAAGTTACTCAGTGTCCGCTGGCCAGATAGCATCAGCAGCAGCCTACTATGGGAGGGAACAAACCAACTCACGGTTGAAGAGAAAATTAGGAAAATTCGGTTAAGATGGATAGGACATACATTACGGCAATCTTTAAACTGCATCACGAGGCAAGCATCAACTTTGGAATGGAAAACTGGAAGGCCAAAGAACACACTCCTTCGAAAATTGGAAGTAGGCATGAAAAGAATGAACAGAAAATGAAAACAACTGGAAAGAATTGACCAGGACAAAGTTGGATGGAGAGTGCTGGTGAACGGCCTATGCTCCTCCATAAGGGCTAACAGGAATAAGTAAGTAAGAAGACAAAAAGTTGACAGAAAAGAATACATGATTAATTCAATGAAACAGTAACCTAAAAAGATTTGTAACCAAACGAAGTAAATGACTATAAGTCTTCAAATCGTATTTATCAATTACATCAAGTGTGTTCTATTTCAAGGTATTCACTCACTTTTATACTTTTTATTATTTGTGAGGAATATTTTGACTTCTTCTTTCGTCGACTATGTGAGCTTTGACTAATTTCACATTTATTTGTATCCAGTAATTCTGAGAGATTCTCGTCATCATCATCATAACATGAATGAGGTGAACTGTTGAGAGAAAAAAAAACAGAAACAGTTCAATCGTAAAATGGATCCAGTTTCGAATCTCTATTCAGGGGGGTTTAAAAAACGTACTACAAGGTGTTGAGTAGGCTTCCGGAGAACTTCGACGGAACCTTCAGAGGCCCAAAAAGGAGACGAAGAGCCCCAGCCAATCAGAGTACGATGGAACATTCTAGAGTTCTAACGTGGCGTGCTACTATTTGTCGGTAGCATAATATGTCGTTAATGGATTGACTGGAATATGATGTTGATTTAACGTACGCTAACATCTATAAATACCCATGATTTTCTGTACAGGATTGAACCTTGGAGTAAAGTATTTTCTCTCAAACTTGCGTCTTCTCTCTGGTGTTCAAGTCACTGAGTAGTTCTAGCCTATGGGTTACCAGAATAGCTTAGGAAACGAATATAGCGTTCAATCGACAAGACTAATCACGAGGGAACTATTTTTTCGAAGTCAAACCAGATAACAAATTCAACATCAAGTTAAGTGCGCTAGTGTGCAGACTGGATTGATTTAGCTCTTCTTCACAAGCTTTATAAGACATTGGGATAATGGTTGGTAGTTGAATTTAGGTAGTATGTGGGTTTTTTTCAGTTTGGGACTCATCAACTGGGTATAACTGTACCTTGAAGTATGTGTTCGCATCAAGGCTTGAATGGAATACAACACGAATCATATGCTGAAACTGAATAGGTTAAAAAGTGTAATCTGGACCCCACTGCTAACCACAGTCATACAATTTTAGAGATACATTGATTTTGTATAGGTTGTTTGAATCAACTCAATGTTGTTTACGATTGTAAATGATCAATCTCTTCTGGTATATGTGCATCCTGTGCCGATTAACACGATACTGCTTTAAATCACAAGCATCTTTAATCAGAGATGGATGATGGTTAGCAATGGAATCTAGAACGCATGCTTCGTTCTGTTTGAGACTCGTCAGTTGGATGTACCTAAATCCTGAACAATTACAGTCTTAAACATCAATGAGGAGAATCAAACAACCAATAAAACAATGAATCAAATTTCATCTCAATCCACAAGCCATTTGTAAAATGACATCAAATGTAATCCCTTCAAAACTGGTTGAATCATTTATGTTAGTCAACTACAAATCAAATACCCCAATCCTTAGAACATACCTTTCTAGACCAGGTAATGCACTTCCAATAACTGTACAACATTTTGGTTGAAAATTTACTTGGGCGATATGTAATTCGAATTTTAATTCACATGTTGAATAGTTGTTTGGTTGAAAATCAATTAAGAGTTCCGTGATTTGACCAGCATGTAAAACTCCTGTTTAACATAAAACGTATTTAGATTATTAACTAAGGTTGATTTTAAACCATAAGGGTATTTTATTTAGGCATAAATACAGAACGACTTATAGTTGCCATACCGTATACTACCAAAGCTGGATAAGCTGAAATAAGAGCTTGGTAGGAAACTAAAGACATTAAAGACATATATTTCAAATTAAACGGGAGGTAATGATTATTTTTAACTAATAAATGCTTCAATCTATTAATCGTATGAACGTTCAGGGTTGAATCATCTATTTGACCACCTTCACCTAGGTCCTTAACATATCGCCATCATACACTTAGTACCTACATCTATAGGTAACTTCCAGTGATATTTATATAAATATCCCGCTCAGCAAGAAACATAATTGAACTTAACTAGTAAGGAACCCATTTATGAGGTAAGCGTATGAATACAATTTTGTTGAACTATCTTTAAAACAAGTTATTCAACGAATATTCTACTTGTTAACAATCATTATATCAACGTTTTTAATGACTATTCTTAGATTCACTAATATACAAATTTTAAACACCTATCACATCTTAAGCTGATGAGTCCCAAATAGGACGAAATGCGTGTCAAACTGGATTTCACTGCTAGCTATTATCCATCTTTGCTAACAATGCTTGTGAATTAAAGCTATATCGAGGCCGTTTCGTCCTATTATGGGACTCCTCAGCAGTGCGCACCCACGATCCCGCACTCGCGAGATCGGAACCCAGAACCTACGAGTTACGAGCCAGAGCCCTTAACCGCATTTGGTAGGTCCTAGGTTAGAATCTCGCGAGTGCGGGATCGTGGGTGCGCACTGCTGAGGAGTCCCATAATAGGACGAAACGGCCGTCCAGTGCTTCCAGGTTTTCGATGGTGGTCTAGCTTCAATTGACTCATGATTTCAACTTTGAAATATACTGAAATCTCCACAAATCCCCTTCTAACTATATCAAGGCAATACGCACAGTATGCACATATACCAATTACAGACTGACCAGTTGCAGTCCTCAAAATATCAACGAGAAGATTAAAACAAACAATACTAATTGAATTTAAACTATCACGTCTTCTAAGAACTCTCTAGAAATTTTTGAATTATTCATACGATTATGCTGAATAAAAATGATGGTCATATAGTTAACATCATAAGATATATACATGTCTGTAACGTAGGTGAACCCATAATAAATAAACACAGTTTACCATACCTAATTTTCCCCCTGCATTGAATCATCTACATTTATCATAAAAAATACTTTTCATAAAACATTTTCTTTGATTTATATAAAAATAAAAAGACTGTTAGTAGTAATAGTATCCAGGACTCGTATCTTATCCAATTTGAGACTCATCAGCTGGATATCAGTCAGTCAGTCATTCAGTCACAACGTAGAACTTCGTACGTATGTACATCAGTTCGAGTTACCATACCACATTAGCACAGAGATGCAGTTGTTCATTCGAATCCCATAGTGAATGTATTCATAATTATAGAATGAATATGAGATATGATAATTTTGGATAAATAGTGTTTCTTTAGTGAACAAAAGAAAGCCCATACAGGCCCATACAATGATTCAATATGAAAACGCTTACACATTCACATTCATTAATGCATGTTAGATTGTTATGAATTTGAAAGATAATTAGACAGTTCAAAGAGGTAATTTATGTAAAGAACTCTAACAATAAACATGAGCTGGAAGATAACCAAGAAAATTGGTGATCAGCCAAAATACATGATCAAGAGTTAATCTTATGTTTGAACTACCCGAAATGTGTAAAACTCTTGATAAAATTATTTTATCAGAATTGGGGTTTGTGGAGATTGTAGTAATTTAATAGTTGATTTAAGCTAGACCACCATAGAAAACCTAGATTCTAGCTCTGGTTTCGAATCCCATGTGCGGGATTGTGGATTCGCACTGTTGAAGAGTCCCATACGAGAACGAAACGGTCGTCCAATGCTTTCAGATTTTCCTTAGTGGTCTAACTTTAATCGACTAATGAATTTAACCATTAAAATTATTTAAAATTAATTGCTAAATGGTAGATACATTGGTTTATTAAATTTTATATCTTATACGCAGTCATGTTTATAAATCGACTGATAGGTAAATATCATGGCGTAATCATGTCTATTTCCCACTGAATTTGAATAATTTGTCTTTCTGGTGGGTTTATTCTTTAAGTGAATCAGATTAACTCATGATTTCGTTCATTGAACTCCCATCAGTTATCAATTTCATACATTGCTAAAGTTTAAATCTATATCGTTTGTCTTTAGTCATATTTTTACTGTGTATAAGCCGAGGTTATCATCAGAGTGGCTTCCAAGCAGTAGTAGTGTGGTGTGGTCTACTTGTATCCACATAAGTAGTATATGGTGATGGTCAGACATAGTGTATTTTGGCAGAAGATCGATAAGGAAGGAACAGGAATGAACCGCAATCAGTATGAAGATGCATGAACAATGAAATCAGAGAAGATGGACTGATATTTGCAGAAGGAACGGTGAAGATTGAGACAATTTATCGTGATTTTGCAAATTAACTGTTTACTGTATGGTTATCGGAATTTAGTGGGAGTCTGTAATTTGTGCTTAAATACATTCGATTGTCCCAACTCGTGTTTTGTTCACTACAGTAGAACTGTGGTCTTTTCTCCCTATGTGAACAGATATAAGTGGTATGTATCATGGATTAGAAGTAGAATTCTCACTGATAACAAAGGAAAATGAAGAGAAAAGAAAAGAAAACTCAAAGCGATCGGAATAGCAACAAGAATGAAAGAACGATGTAATTTGTAAGTAAAAACAATTCAAGAAAGATGTACAACTAATGTATTTGATGGATTGTTTTCATATTTTACAAAAACTCTGTGTAAGTTTACATTATATAGTGGATTTCTGATGACCAAATATTTAGTACTAGTAGTAGTACTAGTAGTAGTAGTAGTAGTAGTAGTAGTAGTAGTAGTAGTAGTAGGAGGAGGAGGAGGAGGAGGAGGAGGAGGAGTGGCCATTTCTAAACCTGTGGTACAATGATTAAGAATGATACGCATCAATGAACATGACGTAGCATGAGTATGAAGTATCAAATTCAATGGAAACCCGCGATTAGTGTGCTGTTTAAATAGTAATCTGTAGAATAAAATCTTTGTTAAATATTAAACAAACTGTTAATTAATGAGATTGATAACAATATTACCTTTCATTGGTTGTATTGTGAAACTTGGATGATTGTGTATAATTTGAATTCGATACTCAAAATCGACTGTTGAAGTAGACTTAATTGGAATATGATGGGTTTTCCTGGTTATACAATAAAAAATAAACAGAGTAATAAAATGATATGTTATTTTAGGAAAAAAAAATTAAACTGTTGAAATATTCAACTCATTAATGTTCACTGATTGTATACAGTTGAGATCATGAGTCAAGTGAAGCTAGACCACCATGGAAAACCAGAAAACACAGGACGGCCGTTTCGTCTTATTGTGGGACTCCCCAGCAGCGCGAATCCACGATCCCGCCTCGCAAGATTCGAACACAGGACCTATCGGTCTCGCGCGCAAGCACTTAATCGATAGACCACTGAGACTATCACAACCAGTGGTTGGCAACTCTGGGTGACGGCTCAGAATCGATCACAATGGCATAGATGTATACAATCCCTGTCTTCCCTTAAACCGTAAGATTAAAATTGCTTTAGACCTTTCTTCCTGTACTGTACCCTTATATACAATCTTTCTTTTATACATTACCACCATTAAATTAAATACTTCTATGAATCCGGTGTTCATCTTGTTATGCTATTGATGTATGGCAACTTGGACTGATGCAAATGTGTGCCTAGTTCTACGTTGTAGCTGATTGACTGAGTGACTTAATAAAGAGAACAAGTGTACCTACTTTATGTAATTTTCCTGAAAAAACCTTCATGGAAGTTAGCAACTACATTGAGACATTTCAAATGTAGAAGAATCATTCAAATCGTTCACGCATTTGATTTTTCATAGAATAATTATAAATAAATATTGTAGAAGAGAAGACTAAGAAGCTCATGAATGTAAGTGTTCAGAAACAAAATATCATGGTTGAGTTAGTTAATTTCAAATTTTCGGGTAACTAATTAAATCCAAGTATGTCTACTTGGATTTCAGTCATAACAATTATATTAAGGCTAGAATTACCAATTGGATGTTTGGGCCAAAGCATTTAAGATGCTGTTCAAATCAATAATTTAATGGTCGAAATCCAAGTTTTCCAGTCACTAAGCTATAACCCGACCATTTTGGCAAGACGTCCGATGAGGTGAGAATAACTTTAAACTGGTTAAGGTAGTTAGTGAGAAGGTTAAAAATGAATTCATCTGCTTCTGACTATTTCAAAGAGGTATTTACTTGCTATCAGGTGACTGGTCGTTTCGATATATTTGTTGACTGGCATAGTCATTTCTCAACAATAGAAAGATGTGTTACCGGTAAGAGTCATAAGAATCGGGTTCTCCATCAAAATTTATTTTGAAATTAGTTATGAGATGTAGTAACATGTATACTGAAACAACCATTGAGGCTTTGATTTATGGACGAAAAAATCAAGTATAAGAAAACAGGTCTCAGATTTCGGTGCGAAATTCACCCATCTTTTTGGATAAGTACAGTTTTGGCATTATGGCTGATATCAGTTCGTGATGAAAACCCGAAATAAAATTCCTAACTCTAACTATCAACTGTAAATAATAATCCTAATTCCTCACACGGTTTATAACCCTTATTTGATCCTGGTTATTAGGTGGACACTCAAGATCAGCCTAGAGTAACTCAAAGGTCGTCCATAAATTACAATCTCACCAAACAACACTATACCCACAATTTTAAAATTAATATTTCGCCTACTAAATTAAATGTGAGTAGTGTAGTTGATATTGTCAATAATTCTAGAGTTCTGTTGCAGTCTTTTATTCAAACCATTTAGGAATCACAATATTTATAAATGAAATGTAAATATAACGTGAAATTAGGTTAGGTATAGGGTGAAAATGTAAAGATGATAAAGTGATCAGTGGTTGGTAAGTCAGCGCATTTTCCGTGATTGAGGTGATCGCTACATGTACAATATCTGCCTACCTTCAAAGGAAGTTTAGGTTAATGTAATAGTAGGCTGGGGAGATACTATGGATGCGGAATCCAAACGTGAGATCAAATTATGAAGTCTTCGACAAGTGGCATGAACCATGTAGACAGATTCCGATTACTTGTTTGAGGTCCGTATAACTATCATGACCAATGGTAAGAGGTTTGGATGAACGTGGCTTGGAGCCACCTGCAGTGATCTATATACATTCACTCCTGATTTTCCCTTAGTTTTATCATTCCCAAATCCATTTATACCTTTGCTTTCTAAACCTACTATTTTCTAATACCACTGAAATTTTTACTACCTTCATTATTCTGGGATTTGTCTTGATAATTTAATCTAAAAGTGGCGTTGTGTTATGACAACTTGAACCGATGCTGATGTATCGGGTATTACGTCACATGTAAATGATTAACATGAATTTCACTAACACTCATCTTTACCATTTCGCATGATCTGAATCTTTTGAATGCCTACTTACTTACTTATTTACTCACTTACTTACACCTGTTACTCCCGATGGAACATAGGCCGTCGACCAGCATTCTCAAACCCACTCTGTCCTGGGACTTCCTTTCTAGTTCTATCCATTGTTTGTTCATTCTTCTCATGTCTGAACGCCTAATTTACATATAATCTTTTGCTTGTAAATCTTAATACAAATTCTTTACCCAGGAGAGAATGATATGACATTATACTACAAACTTTATCTTTTCGCAACGTTAAGATTTCAGTTTTCATATCAAGAAAATAATATTTTCCTCCTATCAGAAGGATAATTTGACAGCTTTGCTTAGTTAACCAGAAGTGAGAAATTTGATCGGCTCTTGGATAAGTGGAAGCATCCACTTTTCAATTCAGAATCAATCTTATAGTCACGCCAACAAATTCAGTTATTTTCCAAGAAACTAAATGCATTCTGGATGCGCTTTTCATCCTTAAGATTATTAGCTTCTTTTCTTCCAATGTTAAGTTTAAAGTAAACTGGAACTCATGGAAATTGTAGACTTATTTCATAAGTAAAAGTCAATTTATATCGGTTTCATTGAATTTGTAATGTATTCTTGATTCTGCATTCATTCTTATAAAATAGTATTATCAGTAAAGATGGATAGTGGCTAGCAGTGGAATCCAGGATGCTATTTGGGACTCGTCAGCTGGATGTACCTGCATCCCAGAGTTGATTTTCTGATAGCCACCTGCTTGTGCAAAAAGGTGAAGTTTAAATTCACCTGGTAATATTTGCGTGTATCTTCCCATTGTTGTTAAGGCCTGCACTTGATCAGTCTCTCGTTGTGGAAACGCGCGTACTAGATTCCACTACTAGCCACCAACCATCTTTACTAATCAAGCTTGTGACTTAAGGGAATATCGAGGCTATCTGCACATGATGCACATATGCCAATAAGAGACTGATCAGTTGCAGTCGTAAACATCAATGGGAAGTTACGAGCAAATAATACCAAGTGAATTTAATATTATCAGTATTAATCCTGTTTTCAATACTTTAACCTTCAGTGAATATATGAGTAAGTTGGGTAAAAAAGTTGAAGGCGAAACTGCTACACTATTTTATCAAACTAATGAATATTTATTCAAGAGATTTTATCATGGTAGTCTATCCATTGTTTTATAAAAAATCTTTATGTTTGTATGAAGTGACTACTTCTTAGAATAAACTAATATTGCTTTTGCACTTCTTCACATATGTTGATGAAAGTTTCTTGACAATGTTGTGTCTGCCACTGGTGTTGACAAATATAGGTAGTATATATCACCAATCAAAAGTGGAATGCCTGGTGACAGAAAGTTGAGAAAATCAAAGGGAAGAGAACGAGAATAAAGAATGATTGGTATGGAAACGAAGGAACAATCAAGTCTTAACTGATTGCTTGGTGTTTTACAAATGAAGTATTTACTATATTAAAAGAAGAGATGGATAGTAGCTAGCAGTGGAATCTATGGAGCGCGTTTCGTTCTATTTGGGACTCGTCAGCTGAATGTATCTTCATCTCAGAGTTGATGTTCACTCTGGGACTCAAACCCTAAGCTACTGAGTCCTGATAGCTACTTGCTTGTGCACAAGCAGTCCTAAACATCAGTGAGAAGATTCAAACAAACAGTACTAAGTGAATGTATTTACTATATTGTTTTTAAATCTTACTAAGAGATTCTGTAATCTTGTGACCAAGCGAGTTCTTTTATCCTGGCCTATATTCTCTTTCACTACAACATAATTCTATGAATAATTGCTTAGCCAAAAATAACGAACCTTTGTTGTTTTCTATAAACTTGCTTAGAAACTAAGCAATGACAAAGGAATTCGTTGGCTTCCATATTACTGATGAGTTCGTATTCTGGGAACGAAACAAAATTATAGAAATGCTAGAATTGTAAATTTCTATCATAAAATGTGGATTTAATTCGATTTCAGTTCGAAAAATGTAGTATAAATAGTATAATATAAATAGTTAGAAGCTATGCTCACTTTTTTCCAATATTTGTTGGTGGAAATTCAATGAATTCCGGAAACTCGAAATCGCCTATCACAGGATACGCATAAATTGGAACTATTAACTGATTCTCATGATCCTTGTAGGTGAATACGAAGAAAATTGTAAAAAAAGGTTATATTAAATAGTATTAACAGTATAGGATCTTGTCGAATTTAAGCGTGTCGGATGGGAGGCAGTCGCCCACCATAAACTATGGAATATGATCTCTCAATATCCTGATTTGATTGAAGTTAGACATATAGACCATTACTTTCTGGCTCGGTTACTCAGAAGTTAGACATCTCCACATGAGACCAAAAGTCCTGTGTTCAATCCCCATTACTGGTTAGTCTCTTGACAAAACACTGTCTAGTGCTTCTTGATCTTCAACTGGGGTCTAAATTAATTTATTTGTTATATCAATACGTTGTATTCAGTTTGTCTGAGTTTTTGCCTTTTAGAAATTGCTGAATCAATTGTAAAACGTTCTACGCTTGTTTTAGCATACATTGACGACGAACTGTTGTGATGGTGAAGATTTATGGCTGTAGCGGATGTTGAAGTGTTGGATATTACAATAAAAACTGATTTAAAGTTACAGAGGGGATCTAATTTAATTACCAGCAACCGTTGTAATATGAGGATTGTAGTGCCAAGAATGCCATATTGAGTTAAAGACATAACACTAAACATTGTGATAATTATTGTCATCAGGCAGAACATCTGTTACTTTAACCAAATATTACGTTATTTATTAAATTTCGGATGAACAATTGATAATTCGTTTAACTCAAACAAGTACGTTGTTTCAAGTAGGTAAACGAATTTCGTCCTGTTGAAGTGAGTTAGCTTTAATAGATTCTACTGTATGGATAGTGCACCATATAGTTTGCATAATCTAGAGTACTTCAGTCTTACAATCCATGAATCCATTGACTCATGAACTTGATCTTCTAGGTAGATGAAGATTATCTGGTTAGAGTCCGTATGACTAATATAAGTGATTGTTGGAAATGCTGGATATATGTATCAGAAACGATTTCAACGGAGTAAGTGAATCTATTCTTTGGGTTAAAGTACTTGTATCGTTAATTTCATGAGCTTATTCTTACTTACAGAATCATATTTTCTATAACAAATGTTTTCTACCATTATAAGTATTACTGTTATTGATACTCCTACTACTACTGATACATTTACTACTCCCATTGCACTGTCATGTTTCTTAATAATTTTGCTTGACTATACTGATTGGCCGTGTCAGCTTAAGGTAGTTTATTCATACAGTATGTTTCATGTTGATTACGATTAACTGACTGACTGATTTCTGCCGTATTATTCTGCATTACAACTAATCAAATTATAATGTAGATGCACCAAATCGTTACTTATTGTAATTAACCAGAAAGTTTTGATTAGCATAGATAAACACAAGCAAATTTCATCAAAAATGGCCTACAAAGTGTAATCATCTTATAGCAAGTTTCTATGAATGAATAACGAGAGCCTTCATCGTTAAAATATATTAGTTAACCAATTTTTTCAGCTTACAACATCATCAAAAGGAAATAACATTCATTAAGGAACAATTATAAACATTTACTTACTTCAGTATGCACACGTATACAGTCTTCATAGTAACTTGGCTTATCAGGGAAAAATACTAGACGGCACGTAATACTATAACCAGGTACCAAACACTTCTGAAAGCAACGAAACCGGTCTACTATTATCGCATTCCTCAAAAAAACGTACCGGTCTTAATAAAAATAATATATACATATTTATAAAGTAAACGCTTAACTAAACTAATAGGAATCTTTATTGCTTGTTTGTTCTTAACAGTATCGAGGGAATATTCTACTACTTTTTATTCATTTTGTTGGAATGAGTTAGAGAGTTAAGCCTGAATTCAATTCGTTTGAGTCAGTTACAGCTTGAACAATTCCTCTCGAAGTGTCTGCAAGTGCTCAAGATATACAATACAAATTTAATTATCTTCACTTTGCACCAGAAAATGTATATGTCGCGGAAAACGTACGAGTCCATATCAGTATTAGACATGTAACTTTGGCTATAACTCAGACTGTAGCTCCTCTGAGGGCTACTGCCGGTCCCAAGTCCAGATAAAGGGGAAGGGTTGGCCATGGGGTTAGCGACCCCATCTTGTAGAAAACTAGCCCACTAAAATATATTAACCCGAAAAAGGTATCCAATTCATTTAAAGTTTGCGCCGGGAGTCAGAAGGTCCTCATTTAGAAGATTTATGACGCCTCATGATGAAAGCCGAGCTCCTTCGGAAGCCACGAGGACGATGCCCCTTCTGACAACCAGAGCAACAATTATTTAGCTACGTAGAATGCTCGTACAATATTAGAGACCGGGAGTGTCTTCCAAATTGCTTCAGAAATGAGGAAATATAACCTAAAGGTGCTCGGGATCAGTGGAATACATTGGATGCAGGTTGGACAACAATGACTAGCTTGAGGGGAGCTTCTCTTATACACCGTCCACAAAGAAGAAAATGCCCCACATACACACAGAATTGTACTGATGTTGTCCAAACAAGCACAAGATGCACTTATAAGATGAGAATTTCATGGACCAAGAATCATCAAAGCCTCCTTCAAAACAAAGAGAGAGGGCATTACAATAAACGTCATCCAATGCTATGCGCCTACCAACAACTACGATGAAGACGTTGAAGACAAATTCTACAATAGGCTGCAGTCGATCGTCAAGAAGTGCCCAACAAAGTACCTGACCATTCTGATGAGAGATATAAATGCCACGGTTGGAATGCACAACACTGGATACGAAGTCGTCATGAGACGACATGAACTGACTGGGAGAAATAAACGAAAATTGCGAGAGATTTGCAAACCTATGTGCCTTCAATAAACTGATCGTAGGCGGCACTATATTCCCACACAAATGCATTCACAAAACCACATGGACTTCCCTGGATTGCACTACGCAGAATCAAACTGACCATATCTGCATCAATTCAAAGTTCAGGAGGACGATAGAGGGTGTGAGAACCAGGAGAGGAGCTGATATAGCATCAGATAATCATTTGCTGGTCGCCAAGATGAAGTTTAAACTGAAGAAGCACTGGACAACGGGGCAGACCACATCACAAAACCTTAATATGACCTTTTTCGGGATTCTGACAAACTCAGCAAGAAAGAAGCGCTGGAAGTGGATAGGGCACACGTTAAGGAAATCACCCAGCCGCGTCACAAGACAAACCCTGAAAGTCCTGAAGGTCAAAGGAGAAGAGGAAGACCAAAGATCACATTATTCCGAGAAATGGAGATAGACATGAGAAGAATGAACAAAAGTTGGATAGAACTTGAAAGGAAGGCCTAGAACAGAGTGGATTGGAGAATGCTGGTCGGTGGCCTATTCTCCATTAGAAGTAACAGGTGTAAGTAAGTCAGTAACTTTGGCCATGCAACAATATATTCCAAATAACAATATTTTTTCTAATCAACTATAAGCATTCCAATTCACTACACAATAAATTATCGTTTCTCTTTACAGTTGTAATAGCTCTCCCTACTTCTTATATTTTATGTGCTTTCATATTTAAACTCGTCGTTTTTATGTTATGACTTACAGTATTACCATTTGCATACATATTAAATTAAAGGCCAAAATTTAATGTATAATAGACACTACAATGCAATACATGTCGATGGATTTTGTATGTTATGATCACTTTGCAGAGATTTCAAAATTTTGACAAGCTGTTGTAGATCAAGAACTGGTTCTTTATTTACATTGACAAACGACCGATACGTCCTACTCTGACCAGCTGTATTAATCCTAGTGCTGAATACTTCTAGAGAGACAAGGACTCTCCAGTGAACAATTCACAGGATTTATTAAGATAGGTTGTTGAACATAATATTCTTGTTAATAATGATTGGGTGTTGAAACTGTATATAATTAACGAACCAATACGACTGATAATAGCACGTCCTGGATTTTAGGGCAAAATTCACTCACCTGCGGCTAAATAGCAAAGGCCGTCCATAGTCAAACCCCAAAACTTCAACTTATAAACAACAGGTAGTGTGGTCTTTTTTAGCAGATTACGCTGATTAAAAGTCAAAGCTATTTTGAAAAAGCGAGGACAAGCATCGGATTTTTAAGCTGTGAATAGTCAGAGTGGTTTGTAAAATATATTGAACAGATCGGGATAAAGTTCCAAAAGTTAAAAAATATCACTAAAATTTTTATAGACCTACCGGCTGTTTATACGATAGTCGGAAGTACTTGGTATCTGGAGGCAAAATATGTAAACGTGTCACGCGGCCAGATATATTTTTTAACTCAAATTGTTTCACTATTCCAGATTTTTGAGAACGAAAACTAACATTATCAAAATTTATTTCAGCTGGTTCAACGGCAATGAACTTATTGCACCCCATCTTCCAAAATATTTCTTCAGAAACATAAGAAAAATCACGTGGACTGACATTACTAACCTGTGTTCAAAAGGTGGTTTGGGGGCGGCTCACATTTGTAATCTTCAACTATTCGTTCACTTATTTCTACCATGTTGAAATTGACGAAAGCAATAGTTAAAAGGTTCACGCCACAAATTGTGAGAAGCGAATAGAATCTAATTTTGGTCTCAAGGCGATCATCTGATAACCAACTTTCGAAAACACTGATACTAAGACTCAGAAAATAAGAGCACTTACTGATAACGTCGAATAATATTCAACAAAAATCATATTTGTGCGGCTGAATGTGAGTCACTCTTGGAAGCGAGATAAACATTTTGACATCATAGCATTAAACGATTGATATATTTGGGTATTGTCTCGTATTACATTGCATGTTGTGGATTATGGAGATCAAAGTGTTAGTGCTAACCTAAAGGAGAAAAGCATAAAAGGAACAGTAAAAAGACAAATGAAAAACTTCTATGTTGAAACTTACGTCTACAGACGAAGGCTTGAAATAAGTATTATCTAGCTATCTCAAGATGAATGTTTTAGAGAAGGGTTTAGAATGAGTATATTTCAAAATTGAGATACAACAGTTGTTATGACTGTAAGGTCAAATTCAACATGTCCAATGTCTAAATTCGCTGTCACGAGTTTGTGTAAACCGATTGATTTCTGTAGTCACAATCGCTGACATTTTGAGACGCGCTTTCCTTCGATTGACTTATGGCTAACCAGTTTTATCAGTAGTAAGGTCGTGGTTATGAGTGCGATCACGATAGCTTTGTTGGGGATTCAGTTTTGGTGTTTGACTTAGGTGATCCATGTTCTGTACATTACTCCGAAGACTCCATGTTTTTTATTCCAGCTTTCTTACGAGGTATTTTGACTTGTTATGGACCTCTGAATTCAGACCTTTACCTCTGTCAGACCTTCATATCGTCATGATTTTGTCTAACTTCAATCGACATTGTCTTGCGCAGCCCTTCATCCTTAGTCTGAGTGGGAAGCTTTGACCAGTGGATCACAATCCATGTAGTGTGCAAGGCAGTTATTCAGAGCCTAATGTAGGTCTTCTCACTTATTTTATGTTGAAGTTGAAGAATTATGTTGTTGGAGACGGATGTCACTACATATAATGAAAGCAGTTTTAAGAAGATAGAAATAAAAAGAAGAGATTTTTGACTTATTTGTATTAATACAGATTATGTGACAAATTTGGCTGTTCATCTCAACTATTACTCTGGTCATGACATCAAATTTCTTTTATCAATCCCATGAGTAGTTACTAGACAGCAAATCTAGTAATTAGTATAATCATTCTTGTTTCCTAGCGGCTGATTGGTATTAAAAATTTACTGACTTCGATAACATGTTAAACTTTTTCACTGTTGAGAGGCACAGATGGAAATGAGCTGTTACACGGAGACAAGTAAAATGTGTCACCAAACCACATATTCTGATGCCCGAGAATCATGACTAGGCTGGCTCTGTGTTCTAGGTATTTTCTTCTCATGTAGATAGTCTATCCTTATATACTTGGGCTGCGTCTGTAAATCATAAGCTAAGTCAACAGGTATGTAACTATGCAAGCAAGAAGCGTTCGCTTGCTCATATTTGTCACACATATTCATCTTCTTGCTTTACATTATTATGTCTACGTTAAATCTATAATTATGATGCACTGTGAATTTCTAATTACTTACTTACGCCTGTTGCCCCTCGTGGACGAGCATAGGCTGCACACCAGCATTCTCCATCCAACTCTGTCCTGGTCAAATCTTTCCGGTTCCTCCAGTTAACATCCATCGTTTTCATATCTGCTTCTATTTCCCGGCGTAGTGTATTCTTTGGCCCTCCTATTTTCCGCTTCCCTTCCGGATTCCAAGTTCGCCATTGCCTCGTGTTGCAGTTTAGTGATTTATTTTATTATTATTTTCCTAATGTATGCCCTATCTAATTACAACGTCTTTTCCTAATTTCCTCTTCAGCTGGAAGTTGGTTTGTCCTCTTCCATAAAACGCTGTTGCTGATAGTATCCGGCCAATGGATGTTGAGTATCTTGCACATATATATATATATATAATATTGTCTACCCACATTCCGTTTTAAAGTCTGCATTACCATAAAAGAATTTCTACAAACATTTATATTTGCACCTTAATATTCCCAATACTATCCTCTCCAATCATGTAGAACCCACCAAAAAAAAAGTAGATACACTCTTGTGAATATCCTAAAAACTATTGTCAGTGATTGTTCCCGTGATTCAAACTAAAATGGTTTTCTATTTACGAACGCGCAGTCTTTGAATAATGGTATTATCGCTTCTCAAAGGTTCAAAGAAGTCACGAATAAGTAACAGAAAATGAGCTAAAGCAGTCTTCAAGAAGTTAGTTATCTTAAAATTTTATCTAGCCAATCAGCAACGCATCTTTGTCTAGATGTTTTTGGTTGGATTTACACTAAACTAATATCTAAACTATAAGCTTTGCGGCAGCTTGAACTTCATCATTACTTCAAAATACGAAGTTGATAGTGAATTTAACGCTTAGCAAACGTATAGACGATTGTCTAAATTCATTTAAGATAAGACATATATGACAGCCTCCAATGCTCGAAGCAAACGGTGGAACTTAATTTGGGTGTAGTTGTACTTTTTAGTAGAAATATTGTTCCAAAATTACTCAACACAACACCAGCTCGCTATTTCAATGTAGCTTCAAAATGAATTAACATGTCTGCAGATAATTTTTAAAAAAGCGTTAACAAAATACTGACGATTTTTTATAAGCCTCATTGAAATGAAATTTAATACCAAATGTGATTGGTCTATCTAACAAACACTGTCAAAACAATTTGGAGCTTCATAATTATAGTTTATTATATTCTGATTTACCAGATGACTTAATTATTAATAACTTGAGAGTTTTAAAAAAGCTTCCATAACACACAGGTTAATACTAGCCACTACAAATACTTCATGAATTATGAACGCGAGATAATCTTGAAATCAAGTAATTTTATGGCATATTCATTTGATTAGTTTGCTTGTGTTTTAAAGTTGTGTGATAATCTAAAACACTTTTAGAAACCCAGAGTTAAATGTGTTCGATGAAACAAATAACATAGGCAAGTACAAAAGTGAAATCCCAATCAGTTGTTCTAAATGTGAATGTTTTTTTGTATATAAACCTTATCTAGGTGAGAATAAAAAATCGCGAGTGGTCAGTATGAATTCATTCGTTGTACAACTTTTCTTCACATTTATTTTCATTTGCACTGCCCACTTTAGACCAGATGGATCTCTAATCGATGATGTTTCTTGCTAGGATATTCATTTGCATCTCCTATTATTGATGAGCTTTTTTTGACTACTACATTTCATCAGTCAATCATCATAACACTTATCATCTTTGTCAGTATATCTTAATAAATACGATAATTAATACCATTAAATTTTTACCATGATATCAGAATCAAATTCTGTCGTAATGTCACTGACTCAAACACAAATTGTTTTACTTTAGATGGGGGAAATTTCAATCAAACTGCAAGTGACAGTCATATTACACATAATAAATGAGAATAATTGATGGGCCGATACAATACGCCTTAAATGTATACAAGTATTTTGGATTGTACGTTAGTCAACAGAATTCACTCAATAATGAATTTCATTTTACGATGTTAGGTAGTGTGGTGTGTGCTACTGATGTCCACAAATATAAGTAGTATGTATCATCAATCAAAAGTGTATTATCTGTCGGCAGAAGGTTATGAAAAGCGAACAAAAGAGAACGAGAACAAAGAATGATTACTATGGAAATGAAGGCATAGTGAATTCTGAAACGATTGATTGACATTTGCAAAAGGAACAGTCGATTTTGAGATAATTGATTGACATTTTGAAAATGATGTATTTACTGTATCGTTCTCCGATTGTACTAAGAGATTCTGTAATCTTGTGTTCAAATACATTAGATTCTCCCCACTTGTGTTTTCGTTCACTAAACTGGTAGCAGTAGTAATTTTGTATAGACTTTACTAACAAACAATCCAACCTCACAGAGTAAGTCATCAACAAGTGGTGGTATGTCTCATTCGTCATTCTTTATTTATCAGGTAATATAAAGGAGTGTTTTATTTATTCGTCTATTTTGGAAACCTATTGAATTCTCAATAAATCTTAGTATAGCGACTTATTTTATCGAATTCAATATGAAAGTGCTTCATTTCACCGTAAGACACAAAGTACTTGTCCATATTCTTACTTGATTTCATATGAGTGAAATAAGATGATTTTTATGATCAAGCAAATAAGACTGATATCGTTGTAGACAGTTAATTGTTATCTTGAATTGATTAAAGTTGAAAAATCTGAACCACTGAAATCCAGATCAGTGGTTTTAAAGTCTAGCGCTCTCCGTAAAGCCTGGAGTTTTCGAATTAAATCTCTGAAACAATGATAGATGTGCATTACTACAAAATTCCATATGGACGTATAATTTCTATCAGAGGGGGTGGGGTGGAGATTTTAGTAATTTTACATAGTTGAGATCATGAGTGAATTAAAGCTAGACCACCCTGGAAAACCTGGAAGCACTGAACGACCGTTTTGTCCTATTGTGGAACTCCTTAGCAGTGCTCATCCACGATCTCCCTCGCGAGATTCGAACCCAGGACCTAATAATACTAATTGAATTCATATAAATCAACATACAACAGGATTGATCTAGCCTTTTGGTTATATTTTCTAATAACAATTAAGCAAACCATTCATATATTATATATATGATTTAAAATAATTATCATTATAAACATGTCAGTAGTATTTTTAATTCTTCTGAGTAGTATTGTTTTTCAAAGGGTTGCTTTTTTTGTTTTCAGGTAATCTAAACTTGTACATTTGAGATGTATTATGTTGTTTGATTTCCATTTCATATGGTTTTAATATAAAGTTACTAGGGCAAAAAAGAAAGATGGAAAAAACGGGCACATATCAAACAAAAATTACCTCATATCTGTAATAATACAATCAATTATGATTAGCAAATTAAAGCATATACTGTTTCATCAATGAGATGTATATTTTGAAGATGGAATCCAAATCAAAAGAATTGATATATGTTGTTTCTAATCCTGAGTCCGTGTAACAATTGCGTGTACTGGACGCATATATAAGCCTGGTCCTAAGTTGTAGCTGACTGACTAACTGATAGACTGTACTGGAAGCAAATAGTTAATTTCTTAAATTTTATATCAAGTAACTTTGATTTACAGATAATTGGATTGAATCCATGGTAAAAATGAATGCAGTCACTAAATTTTGGCTTAAATCATGTGAGAGAATACAATGTCGGTAACTGTGACTAACAACAAATAAAATTTGTTTAGGCAACTGTAAATGATAATGCCAATTTTCAGTCTTCACAACAAATAGATTCACTTTATATGATAATTTTCAAAGTCAAACTATGAGTGATATATGTTAATATTCTTGCAAAATCATCTCACGAATTCGAGATTTTTCACTGTGCACAGATGTCAATGCTTCCTTTATTGTATATAGTTGAGATCATGAGTCAATTGAAGCTAGACCACCATCGAAAACATGGAAGCACTATACGGCCGTTTCGTCCTATTATGGGACTCCTCAGCAGTGCGCATCCACGATCCCGCCTCGCGAGTTTCGGACCCAGGACCTAGCAGTCTCGCGCGTGAGTGCTTAACCACTAGACCACTGAGCCGGCATCCAACGGTGTTAATGTCTAACTTCAACCAATCCACGAAATTGAGCAACCATTCACTAATGTCTTCAATGAGTTGATATCTCCCAACAGACCTGGTTAAACTCGACTGGTTACCGCTTTTCCCTAGAACTTCAGGAAATATCTCATGGAGCCAGTCACTAGTGAGCATATGATCATTATCAGAAGGGAGTTTTGTGGAGATTTTATTCTTTATTTATGGACTTTTAGTTGCAAAAGTTTATCTGGCTTTATGTATTAATGAAATTTGTTAATTCTGAAATTGTATTTCTACCTTTTTTTAAAATTCAAACATAAAAATTAGTATCCATTGTAACAGTGTATTCCTAAGCATACATTAAAGGCTTCGGTTGATTGGCTAATTAATACATAACAAAACTGTTCGTTCGGTTATGTTTTCCAAGTTCTTTGTAAATTCAGGGGTAAACTCTAGACATGACAGAAGATTATTGCACATAATTTCAAGTAAGTCCATGCTAGAGGTAGCTTCTATCTAGTTATGTACGTTAAAAGACTTTGTACCGTCAGTGGGATATTAAGAGTGATAATATTAGCAATTTTATCAGTCAATGGTCTAGAGGTTGAGTGTTCGCGAGTGAGACCGAAATTCCTGGTTTTGAGTCATCCATACAAGATCGTGGAGGCACACTGCTGAGTGTCTCATACTAGAACGAAATGCTCATCCATTACTTCCAGGTTTTAAATAGTGGTCTAAGTTAGATCGACTCATGAATTCAACCGTTAAAATTACTATAATCTCCACAAATACCCATTTTTCACATTGATTGTTTAATCGAGCCGAAGCCCTTAACCGATAGACCACTGAGCCGGCATCCAACGGTGTTAATGTCTAACTTCAACCAATCCACGATTTTGAGCAACCGTTCACCAATTGTCTTCAGTGAGATGATATCTCTACAACAGACCTTATTGATCTTATTGATGAACAACGTAATCAAGTTAGATGGCAATCGAAATTAGGTGCTAATCCATTATCACCAGAAGAACGTATAAAAATACTAGATTCACGTGAATTAGTATGGAAACAATATTATGTAAGTTGATGTGATATTTTCACTGTATTATTTTTGATGAATACTTGAGTATCAGAAGGGGTTTTTGTGGAGAATGATAGGTCCTGAGTTCGAATCTCGTGAGGCGGGATCGTGGATGAGCACTGCTGAGGAGTCCCATAATAGGACGAAACGGCCGTCCACTGCTTCCAGGTTTTCGATGGTGGTCTAGCTTCAATTGACTCATTATTTCAACTGTGAAAAAATACTAAATTCTCCACAAAACCCCCTCTGATTAATAAATAAATTGCCTAATACTATACAAACACATAATGAGAACAATACAATACTTACTCAAATAACCACAGTAATTTCCTGAAGGTATTAGATAAATCAATAAATCAAAGAAAGGATGCTTATTATCTGTTACCAATGGTTTTACCTAATTGTATCATATTGTTTCATCTTATTAAGATATTTCTGGACCAATGAATGGATATTTTCATGTTGTTGAATATTTCTAGTTTGCTTTCAGTCAAGTAATTTCAACTTCAAAGTTAATATATTCATATATATATATACAACAATCGAAGTCAATCTTCAAATGTTATATGTCTCGTTTAGATGTTTCAGTAGCCTAGTTGTATATTACTGAACTTAACATTGTTTCAGTTTGTGTATATATGTAACAAGATTGTTTAAGAATATTCCATATCCTTCTATCAATCATTAGATCTCTTTGAGCAACTTTTGAATTTGGTTTTTTGGTTTCAATTTGTTATTGGTTATACCTAATCGTATAATTTATAGTAACTGTTACATCCAAGTATTATTCGTGAATATTTTGATAAGAGTGTTATATCCTAGTGAAGACATAAGTACAGGTAACTTCCGGAACCTATTAATGGACTATTATTCTATATTTATTCTTATGGTATAACTATTTAGTGATTAGATTGTGTATATCTATATTCATTTTATTATAAGCTTCATTTTGACTTATGGATTATTATTATACGATTTACCGTTCCTAAATTATACTCAGTTTATTGATTATTGTATCCCACATTCACAGCCGCATTTGACTTGATCTTGTACAAATACTATTTTCTATTTTATGGTGTGATGAGGTCTGTCTGTCTGGTATATAAACCGAGTATGCTTGAAACAAATGGTTCGCATAGCAGAAGCTGTAATTGGTGTTCTGGACTCAATCGAAAGGGCTAGGCGGACAAGGGACCAACAAGGACGCTAGACTCCACATACCAGTTGAAAGTCATTGGTTTGGCACAGTGTTCAGATTGGACGAATCGTATTCCGATTGGTGGATAAATCACGTTATAAAAAGCCGGACAAAAGACCACAACAAATTGGCATACGGCCATATCATGAATCTTTAGTGAATCACGTTTTTACTGGAGGCTGTTTCTCTTCTCAAACACAGATCATTGTACTATTGTAGTTAATGAACACTTAGATGGGAAGACCAATTTAAAGTCTTCATAAAATATGAAAATCATATATCAAAAATACTTTATTTGCATATCTCCTATCAATTGTCTCCTACAAACTTCATCGTTCCTTCATTCCTGTTGTTATTATAATTATTCTCTGTTTACATTCCTGTCCTCTTCAATTCGATCTTCTCAACGTCCTGCTGCCAGGTATTCTACATCTGATTTGTGTTACATATTATTTAAAATTGTCAACATAGGTAGTGTACACTACACTATAACAAAACCATCATTCATTGTCATCTATAAACAACTAATTCAATAGATTACTGAGACCTATTATTAACTTTGAGTTGAGTTTTTGATGCCCACTTGTCATCAATGATTTTCACTAATATTTGACTTGATATTGAGAGGTCGTTAAGCTTACCCATAAAATGCAACTAGCATATATTTCTGGTTAGTGTCTTTTTAGCGAGTTAGTTTTCTACAGGATGGGGTCGCTATCACCATGACCAACCCTCTTTCTTTATCCGGGCTTGGGAATGGCAGTAGCCCCCGGAAGAGCTACAAGCGGAGTTTACTAGCATGTATATCTAGCATAAATGTTTTTAGCTCATATGTGATTATTTTTCCAACTATAGGAACTTATAAATACTGATTTGGATAGATTATATAAAGTGGAATATACTTATGTTTCTTATATTAAACTTACTTAACGATATAACGTATAAACCTTTAATAAAAAGAAACTGTATCGATTAAGGAGTTCCTTATTAATGGAACTAATGACTAAGATACAATCTACGTGGTTGTTCCAATCAAAACGTCAGTAAATAAATGATACTTTGTAACTTCATGACTATTTAAACTTTACTAATTCATTTAATCTAACAGAAAAGACAATATGAACTGAGCTGTTTCTGCAAGTAGAAGCATAAATCAAACTACAAATATCAAACTCATTTCATACTTTACTTTACAATGTATTATGTAATGCATAATTTACATACCATAGAAAAGGTCGAATTATTGACCTTCATATAGTAATCTAGATAATAAGATTGAGTATAAATGATTTGTTGCTATCTTACTAACTAGGATGGGTTCAGGTCTAGTATTATATGTTACGTGTTTTAATGACTTCCCAAGTATTCATCTGAGATGTTCAAAAAAACTAAGATAAAACAACTGACTAATATCTTTTCAGAATCAAATAATTGTTTGTTTTGAAGTCATATAATGAATGAAACTCATTTAAGGTGGGTTTTCACTTTGAATATATCTACATTCAATCATATGGTCAACCTAATAATCAAATCTAAGTTGTTGTGTAATACAGAATAAACTGTATTTGTAAAAGTAAAGATGGATAGTGGCTAGCAGTGGAATCCAGGATGCGCATTTCGTCCCATTTGGGACTCGTCAGCTAGATGTACCTGCATCTCAGAATTAATGTTCACTCTGGGACTCGAACCCAGTACCGTTCGCTCCAAACGCCAACGCGTTATCCACTCAGCTACTGAGTCCTGATAGTCACTTGCCTGTGCAAAGGGGTGAAGTTTGAATTCACTTAGTATTGTTTGTTTGAATCTTCCCATTGATCCTTAGAACTGCAACTGGTCAGTCTCTTATTGGCATATGTGTATACTGAATTAAGGCTATATCGAGGCAATACGTACAGTATGCACATATGCCAATAAGAGACTGACCAGTTGCAGTCCTAAACATCAATGGGAAGATTCAAGCAAACAATACTAAGTGAATGTATTTAAAAAAGTTAAACATTCATATTATTTTTAAAAGTGTATTTATTTACTTTGTGAATGTAAGATCTTCGCTAAATGTTAAATATTTTTTACAAAGAAAGGCGTATAACCACGTTAATTAAACAATGAAAATGCGAATAAAAAGCTTTCGATACAAAAAAAAGTCATGTTTTGCATAGTTCGATATCGTGCTTAAATACAGTACCTTGTGTGTCGGCAATAAAGTGTTTTCATGTTATACTCATCCAGTAAAAATAACCCCTATTGGTCTGTTCATCTGTGCAGTTAGACGAGCTAAACACATCCGAAATTCGATTGTTTTGTTCACTTGAATTTACGAACCGATCTAAGCTAGACAAACTTTGAAAATCTAGAAGCACTGGATCAACGCTTCGTCTTAGTATGGGACTCCTCAGAATTGATCATCCGCGATCTCACTTACGGGACTCGAATCTGGAACCTTAGGCTTAGCTTAGATCGATTCGTGAACTCAACTGCTAAAATTCTACGATCTCCACAAATTCCCATGCTAAGAATTTTGTTCACACTGGATTTTTGTAGAGATCGCTCATAGCCAAGATAAATTTGAACTACCAATTTATTCTAGCTTGACAACCAGTGAACAAGAGGAAGTACTGTGTACCTATTTTATCACAATATAAGATTTTAAAACAATATTCATTCGCTACCTCACTACCTTCTTTATCATTACATCTACATAGAACGTAAAGAATGTTTCTCGAAGTCAGTCGTGACTCAGTCTATTATGTAAATCACATCATATTGTTAAAATGAGGCATGTATAGGGAAATATAAATTTTAATTAGCTGCTCTTTTGGTAAATTACTCTTTAATAAAACTGACAATTACTTTATTGTGCTTTTATATAGACTCAATCATATATTCCACTTTCTCCCATTAATTAATATGATTTTTTAAATATCAGTTATTTGACTATCGATGGATCAGTCAATTTGTGTAGAATCTCACAGTTAACATCTCACAACTATGTATTTAATGAAGTTTATGTATTGTCATAAGTCATAGTCTCGTATTTTACTTCTACACATACGGTCGTTATAATATTTCAATAGTTTTCATCGATCTCTATTTTAGTTTTAGGTTGTTCTAAGTAATCGCTATAGGTTTGTGGAGATTGTTGAGTTGCAATTAATATCATGATTGGGTGAATGTTAGACCACCATTGAAAACCTGGAAGCACCGGACACCCATTTCGTTCTATTATGAGACTCCTCGACAGTGCGTATCCATGAATACCTGCCTCCACAACAGACACGGTTGATCTCCACTGGTCACGGATTCTCGCTAGAACTCACTGAAAGCAATGGTAGACGATAGCTCAATTACATGATTTGGTTGAAGTTAGACATCGGCACCGTTGAATTCCGGCTTAGAGGTCTAGAGATTAGGCATTCGCCCACGAGACCGAAGGCCCTCGGTTCGATTCCCAAGTGTGGGATCATGAATGCACAATTCCGAGGAGTCCAATACGAGGACGAGATGGCCGTTCAGTGCTTCCAGGCTTTCAGTAGTTGTATAACGTTCATCTATTCATGATATCAATTGATATTGTTATTTAATAAAATATAATAATTAATTTTGATGAGTTCACTGTTGATCATCTTCAAAATAATCAAATATGTTCTCTGATTGTTTCAACTTACAATTTCACTTCAGGGTTATCACTAAAATAATAGTCGGGAAATTTTTCATTTATTATTTAGAATAGACTTTGTAAGCAATTAATGTATCAGAAGAAATATTTTGAAATGCGTTAATGTTGTCCTTGAAATAAAATTTTACCAAAAGCGACAAACATATAAGTTCTTATGAGAACGTTTGTCTGAAAATGGCATCGACGTTTATGATGTGTTGATCATTCCACTAATTAACATTTTTGAACTCATGATCAAACAACCAATAATCAGGAAACAATATCGCTAAAATCGCTGATTACTATGGATAGGTTTGGGATGATTGACGAGTTTTAGGATTTGTATCACTTTTATTGATCCAACAACCACTGAAAATTATGAAGGGAGTGATAGTTGTTTTGTCTTAGAGTAAGCTTGTTCCACAGTATCCATTCTCATTCATACAAGTGACTCTCAACCAGCTTTTAACACTTAGATCATTTAGTCTACATTTATAGGTCGACTGTGCAATAATCTTCCAGTGGAAAACAAAGCGTCTCATTTGAATCCTAAAATGTTGGATCTATTAATATATTATAGCAACTCTCCTTCACATAATTTTGTTATTGGTATAGTAACTATTTGTATATCTTGGTATTATTAGCATGTCTGTATGAACATTTATCCTTGATCACATGTGATAGCCTACGTTATATACCTCTTTCTAACTTAATTGTTAGTTGTTTAAATCTCTCAATGAAACATTAGCTTTCCCATAAATGTTTATGCTTGAAACGTAATAATTCAGACGAGTCTTTATTCAGCTCTGTATTCGCTCGCTTCCATTATCAATTTCACACGATTTCGCTTGATGTGCTTGTTTGTAGCTTAGTGATCTTTGCTATTCAATAATAAATTGTAGTTGACAGTTGCATTCTGAATTTCATATACGGCTGGGATTTATCTATTATTGGTTATCAGGGCGACTGACATATGAAGGCTTAAGAGTTATCTGGAGGATAATCCACAATATTATGACCTTAACATTTAAGATTGGTTTATGTGGATATAAATCAACATTGGTAACAAAATATGAATTAATTCAGCTAGATCAAAATGACGTAGATATGATTCTGTTTTATCTACAAATATCATTCTCAAAGCTGAATGACGGAAATTAAAATGTTAGAAGATTAAACTCACAAATACACAGATGGATGAGGGCTTGAAGTAAAAGCAATAAAAATACGTGATAAGCATGAGGCATATGAAAGAGGTAATGGGTCATTGTAAACATCAGTTTCGGGAAAAAAGATCATTTTGATACCATCGGTAAATCGACTTGAGCTTTGTTTAGGATATATAGTTTGTTAGTCAGTGTTGATAGTGAGCTACTTTTTCTCGGTGAACTACTGATGCGTTTCAATCGCTAATGGGAGGTGCTGTAAGAGTGTAAAATTTTAACTCTGAGACCAAGGACTTAAATGGAAGTCGGTCGTATTATGGTTGAGAGGTATTTAAAAATTGCTTACCGTAATTGCTTTACCGTAATCAGTTTGTTATAAAGGTTTCTTTCCATTGTCTTTTCAGATCTTATCACCACCACTGATGTCTAAAAACGGTGTGCTGTACATTGCCGCTCACACTTATTTTTATAACTATGAGGGTGTTTTGAGCAGAGATGGATGGTGGCTAGCACTAAATTCCAGGACGCGTGTTTAGTCTTATTTGGGACTGACCAATGGCAGTCTTAAATATTCATGGGGAGATTCAAAAAACCAATACAAAATGTTTCTGAAGCAAGATCAAATGAAGCTATTTTCTGATGTCACCAAAATTTAGTCCACTTTTTGATCCTGACGGTTACTCCGCAGTTATATTACACTGTCCGAAGACCTTTCTGTTGAATAAAAAGTGTATATTGATTGTATATCTTACAATGGAACTTGTGAAGAAGAAATAGGAAAATCACTTCTATTCAACTTACTCCACATAATATCGTCAGATTATGTTAAGGATGTCTTGTAGGAGGTCAGAGATCAATATAAATATTTCGGAAATGTATTCTACTTATCATTTACTTACTTTTGACCAGTTAATGTAATACAAACTTCATGATTTAAAAATTGACTTGTCAACAGAACTATTATTACTACCCATTTTTCACTTATTAATTAATATTAACGTATATATCTTTATTGACAAACTTTACAGTATGTTAATCTCTGCACGGATTCAAAAAGCTCGTTTGGCTTTTGCCAACTTACGTCACCTATGGCGAAGACGAGATATCCGTTTATCAATTAAGGGACGAGCATACTGCGCAGCAGTTTGCTCTGTTCCTCTTTACGGCTGCGAAACATGGCCATTAAGAGTAGAAGATACTCGTAAAATACTAGTATTTGACGACAGATGCCTTAGAAATATTGCTCGCATCTTCTGGGATCACCGGGTAAATAATAGTGAGGTTAGACACAGGGTATTAGGAAATGATGGTAAATCAGTTGATGAGGTTATGAATCTTCATCGACTGAGATGGTTGGGCCATGTGTTACGTATGCCTGAACACCGATTACCACGACGCGTTATGCTGACTAGTATTGACGATGGTTGGAAGAAAGTTAGGGGCGGCCAAACCAAAATGTGGCATCAGTCCATAGTCGCTAACTTCTAATTTGAGCCATGTTGGTAGATGCAGAATACTTGATTGGGGTCCGCATTACTATCGTAACCAATGGTTGGAGACTCTGGATGGCATGGCTCAGAATCGATCACAATGGTGTAGGTGTATACACTCCCTGTCTTACTTGAAACTATGAGATTAAAATTGTTTCATATGTTTCTTTCTTCCTGTAACATATCTTTATAAACAACCTTTCTTTTATATATTACCCGCATTAAATTAACTACTTCTATGAATTTGGTGTTCATCTTGTTGTGCTAATGAGGTGTGTCAAATTGGACCGATGCATATGTGTGCCTCGTTCTACTTTGTAGCTGACATGACATGACAGTTTCTAACGTATATCCTATGGATCTTTAATGAAACCATTAAAATCATATTTTTGCCAATTAGATTCATTTAACTTACACTGGTGTTGGATATCTGAATTTTTTTACAAACGATTTGTGAGTAAAAAAAGGAATAATATTGTTGTACTCATACATTTAATATTAAAAGTAATGTTTCATTTTGTATTGTTTGTTTTATTCTTTCCATTTTTATTTAGGGCTGCGATTGATCAATCTCTTATTGACAAATGTACATCCTGTGCGGATTATCTCAACTCTGGTATTCAGGTTCAACCAGATGACAAGTCTCAAATTGGACTAAATACACATCCTAGATTCCACTGTTAGCCATCATCCATCTTTGTTTATAAAGCTTGTGGCAATGTCAAGGCTTTCCGTTTAGGATGCACATATGCCTATAAGAGACTGATCAATTGCAGTCCTAAACATCAATAGGAAGATTCAAATAAGTAATACAAAATGAATTTAAACTTCACCCTTTTTGCATAAGTTAGTGGCTATCAGGACTCAGTAGCTAAATGGGTAAAGTGATGGCGTTTGAAGTGAACGGTACAAAGTTTAGGTCCCGGAGTGAACATCAACTCTGTGATGCAGGTGTATCCAGTTGATGAGCGCACTGATAGCCATCATCCATCTTTGAGATAGAATAAGTTCATAATGTCATGTTTTTACATAATCTCAACAAACCGTTAATGCATGTTCGTATATTCAAAACCACATAATTCTTGAGTAATGTTCACCGTACCCAAAACACTGTAGCGTCTGATTTAGGTAGATATTCTTAAGTAGAATCAATTTCCTGATATAATTATAAATTTTTGTTTATGAATTACTTCCCATTATCTGTTAAATTTTTACCCACGTGATAACAAATTGATTATTTTAGATCATTTGAATTAGAAAGGTTGTTTTTGTAGTATTCAGTTACTTAAGTGTCACCAATATTAACTCATCATTCAACACTGTAAATAGTATTATTGCTTAAGTAATACATTAAAACAAGTGAAAATGGACAGCTGACAAATTCTATAGGGTGTTTAAATTACCATGAAAAACTAATATAAATAATTGTATATTAATAAACAAACGATCAACTTACACAACCTTTGATTCCGCTTGAAATGGGAATGAACGACGTTGTGTAGTACAACAATGAAAGCTTTGCAATTAAACCTTGTGGCTAACAGAATGTAACACTGCCAAAACCAATCACGTCAGACAAAAATCTTCATCATTCAATAATTATCAGTTTGTGGTTTTGGAGATTGTTCAATTTCATTAAAATCAAGAACTGGTTTAAATTAGACAATCATTGAAAATCTCGAGGAACTGAACGGCCATTTCGTACTAAAACGGAACTCCCCAACACTACTACCCTGCATTTAGGAATTTAACTCAAGACCTTCTATATTTCTCATGAAAGTCTCAGTTTTAGACCACTGAACCAATATTCAGGGCTATACAAGTCTAACTTCAATCAGTCCACTATAATGTTTAACCATCTCCCATTGTCTCCACTGAGTAACTTCCTAACACCTGATACAGTTTATAAACTTATTTTATGAGATTTGTTTATTCATGGAGGAATCTTAATGTATGAGAAAGATTTTGGGAACTACAAACTCTATTCTCTAGGTGGTATTTCGAAATGATGAATGTGACAATATCAAAGTACTTTAATTGTATAGATCAGATATGAGTATTAGGTTTCTTTTGACTATATGAAGTACATCAGATTATAAACTAGAGTGGTTTTGGTAAGTAATATCGACTTAAATATTAAATCAATTTTGAAATAAAGCAATGTATTTCAATGACTTTGAATGCATTTTGTAAATGGAGGATCATTACTAAAGGGAATCGGAGTCATTGAGGTAGCTGTACATTTCCATTATGAAAGATAACCTTTAAATGACTAATGGAATCCTAGTGAAAAACTCGTGATAGAAAGTGATCAAGTATGAGATTATGAATTAATTCAATACGATCATCTATGAGTCATTTGATTTTATTAATTATCAGAAGGGGTTTTGTGGAGATTTAGTATTTTTCATAGTAGAAAGCATGAGTCAATTGAAGCTAGACCACCATGGAAAACCTGGAAACACTGGACGGCCGTTTCGTCCTTTTATGGGACTCCTCAGCAGTGCGCATCCACGAACCCGCTCTAGCGAGCGAGACTCGAACCCAAGACCTACCAGTCTCAAGCCGAAGCCCTTAATTGATAGACCACTGAGCTGGCATCCAACGGTGTTAATGTCTAACTTCAACTGATCCACGAAGTTGAGCAACCATTCACCAATTGTCTTCAGTGAGTTCCTATCTCACAACAGACGTGGTTTTGAACTCCACTGGTCACTAATATAATGGTCATTAATATAATCATATGCTCACTAGTGACTTCGAGAAGTATATCTAGGAGCTCTAGTGAGAAGCAGTGACCAGTGGAGTTCAAAACCACGTCAGTTGTGAGATATCAACTCACTGAAGACAATTGGTGAATGGTTGCTCAACTTCGTGGATCAATTGAAGCTAGACATTAACACCGTTGGATGCCAGCTCAGTGGTCTATCGGTTAAGGGCTTCGGCTTGAGACTGGTAGGTCCTGGGTTCGAGTCTCGCTCGCTAGAGCGGGTTCGTGGATGCGCACTGCTGAGGAGTCCCATAAAAGGACGAAACGGCCGTCCAGTGTTTCCAGGTTTTCGATGGTGGTCTAGCTTCAATTGACTCATGCTTTCTAAATTATTTGATTTTAACAGTTTTAGTGATTAACTATTTCAATTGAATATTCGAATTTGATCTGTCAGTTTATGTTACGTAACATTTTGATACTAAATTTATACAGTGTACCATTTGATCAAGTTATGATTATTTGAAAGTCAGTACTTATCACTAGGATGAATGTCTGTGCATAAAAAATTGCATCTTTAACTTTATATATTTTGTGGAGTAACGAGATATTAGGTTTCAATGGGGGAAAGCCAAAAGTCATACTTTCTCTAGACTTCCATATTTTTGGTTTAAATGCGTTCCAGATTATAATTGTAAAATTCCTTCAAATCAGGACATACTGTCTTTTGCCTATAATCATACAAATACTATTAAAATCACACTGTAATATTCCCATTCCTTACTTTAATAAAAGAAAGTTTTGGGGTGATCCAGAAAACTCCTCACAAAAGACAAGAAAGGATTAAGAAACACTAATAAGCATTTTATTTAATCAGCGTTCGCTAGAAGTTTTGCCAGAAACATCATGAAAGTGAAAAGTCACATGTAGAGTTTCTGATTGGCTGATTACTATATTGCTACTATATTTAGTAGCATTCCAGAATTTTCAGGAAAACCCAGGACTTCTAAAATAGTATAAAAACCCTATATTTTCTGTAAAAAATAAACCTTTGGAGTAAAGTGCTTCTCGCATATTTTGCTCATTTTCTCTCGTTTTCACGTTGCTATGTAGTTTTAGCTTGGTGGTTATGAGACTAGCTTAGGATCCGAATATAGCGTTCATTTATCAAGACTCATCAAAAAGATGTTTTATGTGACTAGCCCCTATGAAGTAACAGGTTTTCACTAACATATTATCAGTGCATTTAATAAAAAGACAATCAAATACTTCCCTTAAAAGTAATAGATCATAGATATATGGCCCCCAAATGCCCTGGTATGGCTGATAGTGGGAAGAGTCCTCTCTCCCTCTCGAAATGCTCTCACATGGCCTCGCGTATATAGCCTCTACTACGGAAGTCCTACTCAATGCCTTCTCGCACCACGGGTATTTTTTACGAAGTTGAGAGGACGAAAAGCGAATGTCCGGCGCTTTAACCGGGTTGGTGAAAATAGAATGACCACCTAGAGGAGTTGGAAAACCCTGATTCCAAACCAATGGTGCACATGGGCTCCAGTATCCTGAAGGAACAAATGGCTCACGAATCAATCGTTGATCACCGGCTACCATGGGAATGCATCTCCTCACGATGCTCCACTGCCTTGTGGATCAGACCTTTAGGTCAAAGGCTAGGGGTGTTGTCTCCTAAGAAAACTACCTGCTTCAGTTTGGGCAGTATCACAGCCTTCACATAAATCGAATGAGATTTGTGTGGCGCATATGTAGCTGGTGCTTCCTTGTACCAATATTTATGTGTTTAAATAAATAAATATATGCTGACTACTATCTGATTAACTTACTTTCAATAGTATACGTTACGAATAGTAAACTGGAAAAGAATACACATGAGAATAAAGCCACCAGAGAGTTCATTTCCTAAATTTCTTTAAAATTAATTAAATCTGATAGATATATATCATGGTTGAACAAAATGTTTTCCCTCTATATTTACTTTACAAAATTCATTGAATGAAACTTAATACCTTCTGTTATTGTTAATCAGTGTATTTTTAGAGTAAGTATATGAAAGCTAAGTAAATGTGTAATATGCAAAGAAAGTATTGCATAGTAAACAAACAAAAAAGAGCTCATTTTGTTTATAAATAGAAACAACCTACTTAATGGTGTTGGAATTGATTGATTAGTAAACTATAATAATGGTATCTTAGTGTCAAACTTGATTTTCAGTTCAACATTTTGATAAATAAAGAAGTTTAGATTGATATTATGAGTGGATCGAAGTTAGATCACCATTGAAAACCTAGGAAGTACTGAACTGCTGTTTTGTTCTAGTATGAAACTGCTCAAAATTGCACATTCGCGATCCCTCATCAAAGGGACTTGAACGCAGGATCTTCAGTCTCGTGAGCGAATGCTTAACCTCTAGACCGCTGAGCCGGAATCCAAAAGTGGAGAAACCCTGGAAGAGGTGGGAACGTTCAGTTACCTGGTCAGCATCATCGATTCGGTGCAGATGTAAAGACCAGGTTTAGCAGAGACAATGCGGCATTTCTATAGTTGGACAACATATGGAACTCAACCGTCAATCAATATCAAAGTCAGAATCTTCAATACGAACATCAAGATAGTTCTACTGTGAGGAGCTGAAATGTGGAGAACTACCACAACTATCATCAAAAAGGTACAAGTACTTATAAACAATTGCCTACGTAAGATACTGAATGCCCGTTGACCGGATACCATCAGCAGCTGCCTACTGTGGGAGAAAAGAAACTAGGTTCTGTCTGAAGAGGAAATTAGGAAACGATGCTGGAAGTGGATAAGATCTACATTGCGGAAATTGTCAAATTTCATCATGAAGCAAGTGCCAACATGGAATCCCGAAGGGAAAAAGAAAAGAGAAAGGGTGATAAACACACTTCGTCGAGAATTGTAAGCAGACATCGAAAGGATGAATAGCAATTGGAAAGTACTGGGACGGATTTCCCAGGACAGTGTTGGATGGAAGATGCTGGTGGGTGGCCTATGCTCCTTCATGTAGGGTAACAGACGCAAGTATGTTAATTAAACCGTGAAGGATAACTTTGTCGACAACAAATCATTGTACTATAAATTAGTTTTAGAATTGGTAGATTATATATTAAGCTTTTTAGTTTGATATTCATTTACTTAACATCCTTATCAATTCATTTTTTTTTGAATTTTAGTCAATAACTTTCAGTTTATTCTGTTTATATTATTGAGCTCTGTAACAATGGTAAAGAGACGGATATAATTGTTTGGTTGTATACATACACTGCCGCCATTGTAGAAAAATAAAAGCTATTTACGCCATCTCATCTTCTGCTTTATTGACCATTGCTTGTTGATTGAGGATTATAATAGTGTTATTAAATCCTTCTCGGCTTTCGCACGTTACTTTTGATTTTTGACCCGGATTATAATTAAATAATACTATCGGATTTAATCTTTCTCATTACGTCGTTGGTGTAACATGTGTAGAGGAACATTCTTTAATCAAGTGAACTCATTTGTGGTCATTATCTTAGAAAACAGCTTACATGTAATATATACTTCATAACAACGGTAATCATTTTGTTATTTAATATACCGTTAACAATGTAACTTTCATTTGTTACTTTTTGCTTTACTCATAAACAGACACTCAGGTTTGTAGTGTTAATTCTTTGTTCGTATATCATTGGTAACCTTGAGTATTGTTGTATTTTGAATAAGCTGTTTTGCTGGGTCTACTACACATCTTTATGACATTGACACATCAAAGTGCAATATTGGTCCTGTAAGATTCTATCATGTTTTGAGCACACAAAAGCCTAGTCTTATCTGTACACAGAATTTTGTCTTCCTAAACACGGTATTAAACTTTCAAAGTATAGTTTGAAATATAATCGAAGTGGATGCGATATATTCGTGGTGGTCAGTGTTTGTTCAGGAATCAAGCTGACATAAGTCATCCTTTTTTTCAAATTTCATGAAGTTCGGCTAATACGACCAACACGATGAGCCAAGGGGATATTTTCAAAGCAGAATGGAGATATTAAAGATGTCCTGTTTTCTGAACAGGAAGGTTTATTTTATACAGCACGTTGTATTTCGACGTTTACTTGGGAGCAGGAGCGACCTGAAACAGCAACACAACAGTCAGGACAGACAAGTGCTTCGGAAGTGAAAACACGGTGTGCTGGCACAACAGATATATTCGAAATCGAAAAACGCGGTTCCAGTACAAAAGGGGGAAGTTATTACAAAATACATTATATGTGAAAAAATTATAATTGAAATAGTCTCAGCGGTTGAAGTTTAAATAATTCCAACGTTTCGTCCAGCTAACTTGTCTGGACTTCTTCAGGGAAATAATCAAAATCAAAAACATCAAAGAAATATATAGTGTTTTTACAATCATATCAAAATCTCTACTACTTTTTAATCCAATCATATTTGGATGTCGAAGTTTTTGTACAACAGGATAATATGAGACAGTTGAATGAGAATCAAGTGAAAAGTTCAACGATGTGAATTAAACGAGACTGCATAAATTGTGTGTATGTATGTATGTGTAAGATGAGTTATTAATGATGAATGATATTCAGTGTTGATATGTTTCTATGTGAAGTAAAATAGGAATAAACGTGCATAATGAAGGTTGAAAAGTTTTTCTCCTTTCTGAATCATCGAAGTTGCAAATAAAATGAGAATCATCAAGTACATAAATTGTAATGTTAAACATAACTCATATTGATTTCAGTCATAATAACGATTCATGTGAAGTAAACAGGTTGAATAAAAGAAAAGGTCAAATTACTTGCTGAAGAATATTTGCCAAGTGGTAGCTAGCTGAATACCATCCTTTCTGTTTAGGCTGTTCTTATTCGCCCATATATACAGCGCTTCTGCTGTCAATCTTTCTTTGTGAGTGTTGAAACCTTTCTGAAGTATTTTGGCCCCTTCAAAACTAATCCTGCGTCCTGTTTCTAACACATGTAGCGCTATTGCAGACTTATTCTCAAGTTTCCTTATGTCAACCGAGGTTTTGGGAACGTTTTTTAAACACTGTTTGTGTTCTTTCAACCTTACCTTCAATTATCTGGATGTTTCTCCAATATAAGCCGCATTACAATCATGACAATTGATCTCATAGACAATATTTTGTTGTTCTTCCTTTGGTACCCTATCCTTAACCTTCACCAATGACGATCTTATAGTGTCACAAGTTCTAAAATACACTCTTATATCATGTTTGTTTACAATCCGTTTGATTTCTTCCGATGTTTCGCTACGGTATGGTATGACTACAGTGGACTTCCAATCTTTCTGTACATGTTGCAGTTTAGCTTTTCTTTCCTTTCTAACAATCTTCTTTAAAAACTCTTTTGGGTAGTTGTTATCCCTAAGTGTAGCTAAAATCCTATTCAATTCAAATTGTTGGTCTTCTTCATCTGTAACAAGCTTCAGACTTCTGTTAATTAAATTTTTAACAACTGTGACTTTCGTACATAAAGCATGCGCCGAATCAAAATCTAAGTGTTTATCTGAATGTGTTGATTTTTTGAAAACATTTATTTTCAACTTCCTATTATTAAGTCTTCGTTCAACCATACAGTCGAGAAATGCCAGTTTGTGGTCATCAGACTCTATTTTCTTCGTTAGATTAATTTGTTCCGAAATGTTGTTCACATTTGTAAACAATTCTTCCAAATAGTCCTGTTTAATGATAACAAAAATGTCATCTACATACCGTAGCCAGACCTTTGGTGGACAAACACTTCTTGCGATTGCACTAGTTTCGAGTGAATGTATGAATAAATTCGCAACAATCGGAGAAACTGGTGAACCCATAGCTATACCTTCTTTTTGTCTGTATAGATCTCCTCGAAATATGAATAAGGTGGACCTTAAACATAGTTCCAAACACTTGATAAACTCAGATGGATCTAACGGGCAACGTAAATGTAAATCCAAATCAGATTCTAAACAAGCATAAATAATATCCAACGCTCTGTTGATAGGTACGTTAGTAAATAAGGAAGAAACATCAAAACTTGCCATTACTTCTTCTTCTTCTTCTTCTTCTTCTTCTTCTTCTTCTTCTATGTCGATGGTATCAATAATATTTTTAAATTCCATAGAGTTTTTAATTCCATGATTAATCAATTTCCCATACGGTTTTAGTATTCTAGCTAAGTATTTCGCTAGGTTGTAAGTCGGTGAATTTGTGAAATCGACCACTGGTCTTAGTGGAGTACTATCCTTGTGAATCTTCGGGAGTCCATAGAATCGACAAGGGTTACAATTTTTTGGATTTAGCATAAACCATAAAGGCGTTCCGAGCTTGACCTTTAACGAATGTAAGATTTTACTTGTTTCCGCCTTAAGTTTATTGAGCGTAGTTCTGCTTTTTTCAACTTTGATTAGTTCATATGGTCCCTCTTGTACATGTTCCTTTGCTTTTTTCTCGTAGTCCAATTTGTTCATGATGACTGTAGTGTTACCTTTATCTGCTTTTCTAATGATAATTGTCTTATCATTTCTTAGTTGCTTTAATGCATGCAACTCATTTTTTGTTATATTAGATTTTTGTGATTTTTGACGTAATAACACAAACATTATCTTATTCCTCAATTCATTCGCTGTTTCATTAGGAAGTATGTTCAATGTTGGTTCGATTGCTGGTATAATATTGAAAGACGATAAATGTGGTCTATTTATATTGAAATTGAGACCCTTTTTAAGTAATGAAATTTCATGGGAGTTGAGAATTCTGTCAGATAAATTAACTAACACTTTGTTAATATCTACTGTGTTCGATTTATCTCTAGTTTGTTTCACTTTGCTGTTTGACGCATGTTTCAACATTTTTTTCGAACTTCATAATCTGTCGTAGTTTTGATGACTGATGATAAAACTGTTCTCTGAGTTTGAAAAACTCATTTATATTAGATCTTATTTCTTTCGGTGTGATAAACGTTCCCAAAACATCGGTTGACTTAAAGAAACTTGAGAATAAGTCTGCAATAGCGTTACATGCGTTGGAAACGGGACACATGATTAATTTTGAAGGGGCCAAAATACTTCAGAAAGGTTTCAACACTCACAAAGAAAGATTGACAGCAGAAGCGCTGTATATATGGGCGAATAAGAACAGCCTAAACAGAAAGGATGGTATTCAGCTAGCTACCACTTGGCAAATATTCTTCAGCAAGTAATTTGACCTTTTCTTTTATTCAACCTGTTTACTTCACATGAATCGTTATTATGACTGAAATCAATATGAGTTATGTTTAACATTACAATTTATGTACTTGATGATTCTCATTTTATTTGCAACTTCGATGATTCAGAAAGGAGAAAAACTTTTCAACCTTCATTATGCACGTTTATTCCTATTTTACTTCACATAGAAACATATCAACACTGAATATCATTCATCATTAATAACTCATCTTACACATACATACATACACACAATTTATGCAGTCTCGTTTAATTCACATCGTTGAACTTTTCACTTGATTCTCATTCAACTGTCTCATATTATCCTGTTGTACAAAAACTTCGACATCCAAATATGATTGGATTAAAAAGTAGTAGAGATTTTGATATGATTGTAAAAACACTATATATTTCTTTGATGTTTTTGAATTTGATTATTTCCCTGAAGACGTCGAGACAAGTTAGCTGGACGAAACGTTGGAATTATTTAAATTTCAATGGCTGAGACTATTTCAAATATAATTATTTCACATATACTGAATTCTCTATACTCGGCGCCCAATTATTGTCAAACTATTCGTTCAAATCTTGACGAATATTCGTATAAATTATTACAAAATAGTTTTACTCGTTATTCTGCAGGTTCAGACCTCGTAGGGCTTGTTCTTCTTCTTTCAGTGCATTCACTCTTTGTTGCCCTGCAATGAGAAATACAAACTCACATTATTAATGTTGCATGTAATGATTTTTATTACCGTAACATTTGGGAGGTTTAATTTTCCCTCTCAACAACATCTTTCAATGAGAACTGATTGTTAGAATTTTAAAACAAATGATGAACGGCTTTCCCTATCGACCTGGATTCGATTCATTATTGTTCATAACTGTGTGGTGGTTATCTGCATCTTTGTTTATTTTCTTGCCTGACCTGATTTCTGACCCTATAATTATTATTTATTATTATTACTGGCTGATAGATTTATTTATGCTCATCCAGTTCTACCTGCCTTAAATTGTGCTATTTCGTTAATTCCTAGCTAGTATATTATTTCCAATACTTCTGACTATCATAATGGCATCGCAATGGAGCCTGTGATTGAACAGTTGGACATACATTCAAATTCTGAAGCTTTTGACGATCATATGGAAAAGTTTGAGATCTGTAGTATGATCAGAAAAGATATTAAGGATGATAAAATTGTGACCAGTTTCCTCACATTCATCAGAAATGATGCCTACAACTCAATAAAATCTTTGGCATTTCCAGATAATCCTATTTCACTCTCCTACTCACCTCTCAAAGAACTATTACTAAATCATGTAACGTGTACTTATTTCGAATGCTGTGAAAAAGTAAAATTCCATAAAATTATTCGTCAGAACAACCAGAAGATTGGAAAATGTGTCCTTAAATAGCAGAAACAATCGATCAAGTGTAATTTAGGTGATCGACCTTATGTCCAGCAGCATAGCCGATTAACTGAAGGAATTAACACACGATATCTAGAAAGACAGCTTACACAAGTGCCGAATTGTCCCTTCCAAAACTCTAGGACTATGTGCATTAATTATGAGGCACCGCATGAAACTGACTTCGACTACATTAAGAATTCTACTACATTACTTAGTTATCATAATCCAATGAGTACTCAAGGTCGTTTGATTATTAATTATCCTCGTTATCGGGAAAACATGGATAACAGATCATTGAGGAGCTGAAAAGCAGGTTACGGCCGTGAACACTGGTTTGGCAAATGTTAACCTTGTGGCAAATCTCACTTATGTAATCCTCGTGCCTTTCGTCATTTCAAATGTTTTAAGTGTGGTTAAATGGCACACATCCAGTCGGTTTGTAGAACTACTGTTCATTTCGCCGCAAGTAATACTTAATTTTGTAATTAGAATCCTATTGATTTGAGTGATTCTAATAATCATATAATATACCTAATTTCAACTTTCGGCAATTCACTTCATATGCAAAAACGGTTAGATTTGTCCAGTGGCGCTATACACTATTTCGTTGTTCATATTTATAGTATCGAATCCATCATTTCAATTGCTGCTTTAAAGTCACTGAATACATATTCCACAACTAAGCCTACCAGAGTTTCTATTGCGAGTATTAGTAGTCATGAATTTCTTATTTTCAGGTATTGTAATTTGCTCATTAAGGACGATATATCTGTAATCCTAAATAGTTGTGGTGGACCAAAAATTATATTATTATTGACTTTATTCCATATATTTCTGGTACAATATATAATCATCAGCACAAAGTATTTCGGCGAGACTATCAATTATGAACGATCCAGTCAGAAGCGTTTGAGGGATTTCGAGGTCACAGCGCCAATTTCAGTACTTGATGCTCATGTACGATCGGTTCATGGAGGATTTTAGAGAAGACATGACAATTAAGCGGCTACAATAAACGAGTTTACTAAGAGGTTCCTTTATTTGTAGTCGCGGTAATTAAATGACTTGTAGAACATGTGCAGATTACCGTGATGTTATCCTTCAATGAAACCTATGTTGAAGGAAGATGTTTTCTAGAATAGGAACCTTCTTCGGTCGATTCAAATTGAGACAAAGGCATATTATTATAATTGCTGCAATAATCGCAGATATTACTGAAACTTAAACTGTTCAGTGGTATGAGTGTTGTAGGGACACATCCATAATAGAAATGATAAACTTACACAACCCGAGTACACACAACAATATTGAAGCTATGTGGTTGGGGCTGAAAGGGTTTTTATGACCTTATCACGGCTTCAGAGACTGATTGTTATGGAGCCAATATGGATGAGTTTCTCTATCTTATTTATTACGATTTTAGAACCTTTGGACCTATTTCTAACCTTTACAAGTTGTTGTACCATATAAAAGAAGTGTATCTCATTGAATTCTTAAGCCTTGTATAATATATTTCTACTATATGCTGACTGTTTACTGACTAACTAATATTTCTCAGGGTCATCTAAGATTCGTTCAAAGGTCGTCCATAAATTATAAACTCGCCATTAGCAGTTCAGTCAAACCACATCTAAATAAGTTACATTCTTTTCACTACATATTGCCAGCAACCACGATATTTTTAATTAGGCCTTTTATGACCTTTAGAGCTAAAGGTTGTACACTAATCAGCAATGCAGTAGAATATGTTGTCCAGTTAATTGATACTATGATCAGTTGAAACAAACAAAAGACAGATAACTTGTTGAAATATCCAGCTGACAGAAAAAGACGTAACTCAGATGTTTAAGCAGGCCGCTAATAACATGAACTCAGAAACGACAATAAAGTTACTACATCAAGATATTAACGTTATAATATATCAATTATAATATATAAACACAAAGAAAAGTTATGTGACGTTACTCAAGTCAGTAGGCTTCGACGTGTTTGAGCTGCATTTGGCACCATAATCCGCAATCATAGGTAACTAATGATTCCAATAGGGTTATTGTAATTCCAGAGATTTAGCCAGATGTAGTATATTATGGAAACATGGCTGTTGCCTGTAAATGTAGATAAAAGGTATTCTATAGTTCAATTATCACAATCACGGGCAATTGGGAACGAGAGACGTGCATGTAACAGTGTATTTACGAGCGGTTAGCAGAGTGTGTCATGCTATGAGCGATTCAAAACGGAAGAGAGAGAGAGTTTAAGGTCATGCACCTAAACAACTTTGACAATCATTTGTGATAAATATACAAACTATGAAAAATGACAAAGTAAATGCAAATAATATCGAAAACTGTTTACAGAAATTATTTGTGTGAAGAATTATACACTAATCTAAAGCACCTTCATTCTGATGTGTAATCAAGAAATGTGCAATTGGTTATGGGGATCTGAATTTGCATTAAAGATGTGGCATTTGTGGTATTTGTACCAATTGATGATTCCTTATAATTGAGTGCGCTCTCATTACAAATTTTCAATGTAGTTCATCTAGTTGTGCTCTTCTGGTTCTACCCGCCTTAAATCGAATTATTTTGAGAATTCTTAGTAAATTAATTCGAATGATTATAATATTCATGAATTGATTCGACTGTTGATTGATTCTTAAGCAGGGTCTCAGATTTTTAAATTCATTAGCTTACCTTGTGTTTTATCTGTCCTCAATATCAGTATCATTCAAGGTGAACTTGTGCCCAGAGATGTTCACATTTGTTAGAACATACAAGGCTATGCCGTGGCTATCATCAGCCAACTGTTCTTACGCATGCTAGAACTAGAACTTATCAATAGATATCTCTTAGTCTCTTCCCAACTCTTATTATATTTCTTGACAATTTTCCTATCAATCTCTATAGGCTTATAGTGGCTTCGTTTCTCAGTCACCCTGATGACCGTTACTAAACAAAACCCAACAGTGTATGAATTCAGGATGCAACACAAAGTTCAGACGTCATTTTGTTGTTGGATGGCGCAGATAGAAAATTACAACCACACCAAGAGGATCTGAGCAGAAAAGCTAATGTGCGCAAGCAAGCAAATACGGAGTCGTATTCAGAGTCCAGTCGAATCAATCAATAAGATTCAAGCTCGTATATATATGGGACAACGAACTATGTCTCAGGTGATATTTAAGCGACTGGTGTTTGAGGTAGAGTGAAGAATATGTGCGTAGACTGTCACGTGTGATTAAACATACATGTTCACACAGACATGATAGTAATAATAATGATACAAAGCAAATACAAATTGTTACTATTCGAAAAACACTGTCTGTTAAAAACGTCAACAGAAGGGCTCCAGAAAATTGATTGTAGGGAGATGCTATAGGCTTATACTATGTGGAAAGGTTTTTTCTTACCCACTATCCTCTGTAGATCATCTAACAAGATAAGCTAATGCAAAAGTATTAAAGGATGTTACCCTCAAAAGTATTACACGAACTTTTATCTAACGATGAATTATAAACTTTGGTTTCCCATCAACTAACACGACGGACTGTTAGCCGGAATTCAAACTTGTGTTCCTCAATTTATTTTAGCCCGTTGCCTTGGTAAGCTCATAGACCATCGAAAGGGATCTCTGTGTACCTCAGTCCTAATATCTCCTTCTTAATCTTTGATAAGTGCTATTTATGATCAAGGAGTCTGATTCATATTCCGGGCACCGTGCATTCTCTTGTCCCACACTTGTCTTTTTATCCTGACGTTACCAAGCTATGCGTCGCCTTTTAGTTCACATTGATAGTTTGTGACCATTTAACCCTATCCATCCCCAGCACTTTATATAGACAGATGTATTTGAATATTTGTGCTTCTTATGATGGTTGTCCCAGTTCTCCTCGCTTTAGCTCAGTAAAATAGAATAGTCCGGACAGTGGTGTTAAAACTATCGAATTTGGTCCAAAGTAACACGCCCTTTATGTTCCAGATATTCCGCAACCATATAGATTTTACATTTGCTTTATCTGTTTGTGCCTTCAAATCTTCCACAAACTCTAACTGTTTATGGATGTTGATCCCTATGTATGTAAAGCTTTCTACTTCCCTAGTGTTTCGTCATCAAGAGCGACTAAGGTAGTGATTTCTGCGTTGTACCTCAAAAGTTTTGGTTTTTCTCACTAATTCTGGTTCAGTTATTTTTGTGTGTGAAACAGAATCACTAGATTGTCCACAGAGTCCAAATAATTTAAGTGAGTTCAAGGTATTCAAAATCTCACACTTAAATAGGAGAATGAACAGCCTTCCCCCACATTATTGTCCACTCAAAATGGGTCTATGAGTTAAAATCTAAGAAAACTTTCGAAGCGTACTTCACAACAGTAGTTTAATATGATAATGACGAATTTTTCATGTGCTCGGTGATGTTGAGATACAATTAACGATGTTTCCCACCCACATTATCCAAGGGTTTCTCGTAAATGAGAAAGTTTATATGTGGTGATGAGTTCCGTTCAGTCGAATGTAGAAGGATGATCTGCAGTATCACAACTTGGTCTGTATGTGATCGATCCTTAGAAAATCCAAATTGCTTATATAGAATTCGGGCATCTGATGAATATTCCATTGTGTTCAGCAACATTGCTAAAAACGTTGTCTGGAAGAGATATTAATGTGACCAATGACGTTTACCATACAGTTTTGTTAAAGAGTTCGGAACCCTAGGACTTTCGTGGCCAATATTTAGTGAGTCTGATACAAGATACAAAACTCTAATGAGAAAAAACCTGAAAATTGCTTTCAGGTTACAATCTTCTGCCTAAAAGTTGGTATGAATAATTATCCATACAACTCTGAAATTTCAAAGTTTACTATCCACAGGACGGTTCGATAAGTTAGACATCCTTACGTAAAAGATTAGTAGACGATCTAATTTAGATGTATAAAATATTAGACGGTTTCAAACCAAGAATGTACTTATTTTCTCTCCCTGTTAAGCGAAGACATCTTAGAGGACAAAGTTAGCTAGTTCAAATTTCAAGAACTGACGAAAAACTCATAAGATACAGTTTTATCCATAGAATTATCCATTCTCGGAATCATTGTATGTTTTCTTCAAAAATACAACTGTCCATGTTGATAGATAATTGGTGATCCCACAAACATTCAGAGTTTAACAACACTTTAACCAGTGACAGCGTTTATGATGGAAAAGCGCTAGCACAGCGTCTATCGCAATACTAATGGGTGTTTTGGTGTCCTGGCGTGTGAGCAAAGTTGATTTGGCGATAAGTTCCATAATCTTTGAGAACGCTTTCCTTGCAATGTCGCTCAAATTGATAGATTTCGTATATTCAAGAAGTTGGGAGGTTAAAGGTCTCATAAAGGACGCATAATTCGGTGTGAACCGGTGATGGAAACTTACTAAGGCAATGGACGTGCATAGTTGCTTGATGGTGGTCGATTTTAGGTCATTCGGAATGGCCGCCACATTATTTCTAAGAGGTCGGATGCCTTGAGTATCATTAGTGTGTGCGAGAAAATTTAGTGAGTCGATGTTGATTTGACATTTCTGAATGTTTTAAGTACCGCCGCGTTTCGCAGTCTTTCAAAGACAAGTTCCAGGTGCTGGAGATGAGATTCAGTGGATGGGTTTGCGTAAACCCACGAGAAGATAAACACATCGCTTACCAAATGTGGTGATCGGCTTCTCATTTGCAACCTATAAGTCGTAAACTGCTTTTTGCAGTCAGTAGTTAGAATTCTCAGGAAGAACTCTAACATCTGTGGCGGTGTCGAACCTTCGCCATCACATCAGTGACGTATAATAGACGGCTGAACTCGCCAGCTGTGGTCGCCGTTAACATGTGCCGATTGGGAAGTTTCAAGAAAATTTTTCGTGTCGGTCGATTTTTAGCTCGGAAACTTGCAAGGTTCTCCAAAAGTTTGAGATTCCCCGTACTCGTTATAACACCAGTGCCAATCAGGGTTACCAGCTTTTCATGACCTAGAGACATGTCGCTTTTGTGAAGTACTCTGTCGAAGAATTTGGGATCGTTTACGGTCATTGCGAATACTAAGGTAACGTGTCGGAGTATGACGGGGTCCCACAGTCCAAACACGCCCTCGGCAATCGTCCGTTGCCCAACGTCCTCTCCCATTCACAGCAACGTGTCTGTTTCTGAGTCATGTTGTAGATTGATGTCGTTGAAAAGTCGGTTTAACTGTTGTCGGTCGGTTACATCTCTACGCATAAGAATAGATCTTTTTAGAGTTTCGTTAGGTACCGAGACATCACTAGTGAACATATTTAGTGTGGCGTACCCTTTAAAATCGTGCGGCAGCGCCTTCACTTCTGCTAGGAATTGTGCATATGAGTCTGTCACGAAGTTCTCGTGCAAGTTATCCCCTGCGTAGCGGAACCATACTTCGATGTTGTCGGGCCAAAATGACATTAGCTAAAGTTCTGGTGGCGAAAAAGTCTTAACCCTACATAATTTAGGAGTCTGTTCGGTCATGATGAATATAAAGTATAACAATAAACGAGAAAAAAATATACAAAAATACTGCAAAGATATCGCATTACGTAAAAATTAAAGCAAATTATTGATACGTAAAGTTCCAAAAAAGAGCAGACACAGTTTACAAATTGGTGTACCAGATCACGTCGCCCTCATCACTAATGATGCCACAAGTATTTGGAGTTTGACAATACCTTAACTAGTAACACCTTTCATGATCGAAATGTGCCAACCCAGTGCAATCAAAAGTCACAAGTGGAGAGGTTTGATGACATATTTGGTAAGCTATTGATTTATCGTTAAGTGATTGATGCAATCTGGCTTGCGGTTGCACCAGATGTGTAGCATGGTGTACTTACTCATGTTCTGGTGCGGATGCGTGGTCGAGCGCCTACAGCCAGGTGAGCTCAGCAAAATTATTGCGGTCAGCATCGAATGTCGAACACTTACAAAAGTATTGACTTTGGGAAATTTTTAGCGCTACATAGTTAACGTGACTTCTCACACCTCAGATCCACTTAGGAATACATAAATTTAGTTATCTTAACACACCTTTGTTACACATCACATTTCTCGCACACAATAATGCAAATATCTACTTCAAACATTGTTAACATTATTATGTACTGACTGTAGATATACCTTCTACTCCTTCAAAGGAGTCAGACGTTGGAATTCGCTGCTGGTTAAGTTAGTCCAGGCGAATCCACAGGAGTCTTTTAAGAGAAAACTTAATATATTCTTATTGATCCACTGAGACTAGATACGCAAGCCCGTTAAGCAAAAGCTCCGTCTATTCATAACCATTTGAACCATTTTATTTAGCATGTAATTGCCCAAAGAACCATGTACCTATTTATATTTGATGATTTTTATGTTTCATTGTATTCCCTTGAAAAATCTGTAGTGGATGTCGAGTCGAAGACGGACTATGATCACCACTACAATTCGTTTACGCACCCAAAAACGACTTGGTTCCTTTAATAGCTCGTAAATCAGAAAGCTATATTAATCCAGATCAAGTATATTTATTGGCGATCTCGTGGTATCGAAATAATACCGAGACGTGCCAAAGAGTACAGGCAAAATGAGCAGTGCATGAGCAAGTTCGAACCAAACAAGGGGGAGAGCGAAAGCAGAAGTGAAACTGATACAGTTAAACAAATACAGTAAAACAATCTCTGGTACAATTGGTTACAATGATAATAATTGTTTCTGTTATTCCAATCGTGTTCTTATCGAGACTGGCCGGTCACTACAAATCTTGAAGCAGATCGCTGAGAGAAACGTTGGATTTACTTAACATATGCTCGCTGTGATACTACAAATATACTGTTCCTCTTTAGTGTCTTATATTAACTTGGCGCCCGAATACTGAGAAACTATTCTTTCAAATGTAGACGAAAGTTCTTATACACATTTCCAATAGAAGCAATATACAACTTTTATAGACTCATTCAAGAGGGGGGACCAAAAACTATAATAATCTCACTAAGGAACGATCAACACGGCGTTAACCTTTCGTTCTTAATGTACAAACTTGGATCAATTGAAAATTGAACTGCTTGTTATAAGGTTCCACCCTGATAACCAGACGGCGGTCTGAGGTTTTTTCTGCGGGTTTGTGGTTCTGTTTATTTTGTTCATTGGTGTATTCTTACGTAATATATGACATTGGAATTTCTTAAAGCTACAGTTTCAAGGGATGGACGATTTTTGGTTTGACATTAACACCTCGGCTTATCACTGAACAGTGCTATCTCGACTAGATAACATTTGGTATTGTCATCCTTGATCACCGATTCATCCAGATGGTTTCTGTCTTAGTAAAGACAAGTGACAATTTTTCGACATATTAATTGTTTATGACATTCGTTGACATTGCAGATGACTATTATAGCCTTATCAATTTCGCCTGGGTCGTCTCAACATAAACTTTGTAAACAAGACGAATAATTCTAGCTACTCTGCTTATCTCCACTTAGATGTGTCATCGTTTTAGTCAATATGTAAATAGATGATTGATTTCCTTTTTGTCCTTCGGATATTTATTTTCCTTTCGAAGTCTTGATTTTGTAATAACACCCTGTGAGTGAAATAGTTCAAGGAATTTCTATGATGATAGACTACCTATTGGAGAAGTTGTGGTTTCATGTAGGTTTTGAAACCGTGAATTTTTGAGAGCTCGTAACTCAAACTGCCAATTAGGGACTTCCATGAATAATTAGTGACTCGAATCATTTGCCGAAATGATTGTATTATAATCAGGTTAAAAGTACGTTAATGTCAGCTCCCCAAGCTGAAGTAGTTAGGGCATGGTTCAAACATGTGAGCGAGTAGTTTCAAGTTGCGTTTCAACCGTTAGTCAGTCGTATTTCACTTAGTGCGAGGTGCTGTTCTGTTCCTATTAAGGTCTTAACTCCCTCTTGAATCAAATATTACAAGTACGAGCAACTACTGACCGGTCATAAATGACATCCATTGACCATTTTAACGCATTAAAAAATCTATTACAATTCAGTTTTGGACTGCGACCATATGAGGACTTGTCAAGAATGAAAATCCTCCTCACTCTAAGCCATGCTGAGGTATTTGGGGCAGTTCTTTATTCTTGTAAATCGTGATCTTTCGTATCTAAAAAATGTTACGTGACTTTCTGTCTTTACCTTGCTATGGTAATATACTTACATTCACTTGAGCTGACCCGTCGTTTTGGCCATGCTTTATGTTGATTATGACCAATCATCTTTCCTAAAGGATTGTTCACATCAGGTGAAACCACTTTGTGGGTAACCCACAGGTCTTGGTCATGTTTGCACTACGATCTCAACCATTCCTATCACCCTGGAACACCGGCTTTGGTGTCTTGAAGATGTTTTTTCATTGATGTCTCAGCTGCTATGCTCCACATTTATCAATACTGATACTGGGTCAACTTATGATATGGGACAAGGAAATGTGATATAACTGTACGGGGCTGGTATATGTTGCTTAGTGACGATCCTCTGGACGTAGTCTTGAAAAGCATATAACTCATTTTATCAGATACAACTGAAAGTAAAGGCCAGTTTCCTATGATACCTATCTGTTTTCTTCACTAAACAAGATCTTCCTCGATTTTGTTAATCAAGTCGTCTCTCAATTACTACTTTTATTGCTATTATTATTATCATCGAAAATTCACTTCTCCCTAGTGTTGGCATTTCTACTTTGTGCGGCACATTTCCCCTTTCTCTAGCGTACCAAAATTTTCGTGATTAACCGTGATTCTGATATATATATATATATATATATATATATATATATATACTTACCACAAAACTTACTTCCTGACTAATTGAACAACCCAGGACTAACGTGGCTTTCGCTGTGGTTACAGCACTCAACTTCAACTGCTATACCTCGGGTCCAAACGCCGCTCTTTATTTCTTGTTTGACCTGCTAAGTAGTACCATTAGTCCTCATACAAACAACATAGTCCATGTCCGAATACGAAAACACTCATATTATAAATGAATTATATTTAATTGGTACTTTCATATATTGAGTAAAGCAATTGTACTAGTCTCAAAATTTCACGCTTCTTTTGCATTGGTGATAATCCGCAAGTGTGTTTCAAATGGATAATCTACTTTTCTAAATTCTTAGTGTTTAATAACTGAAAGGCTCTTATTTAGACTAACAAGAGTTTATGAATCCGTTTAGTTATAAATTTTCTTTTTTAGCCTATTATGAATCAGTTTGGTCATCAGTATAATGTCCAACCACCACCTACATTTTATACAAGTGATATGAATTCATTTGGTAAGAATATTCTTTCGTTTTGTATGATGCATAAATAATTGTGTTTTACTTTGACCTTAAATAAGGATCGGTTTTAGGATCTTTAAACACCTGTGAGTTGTCTGTAAAATGAAGTAATTGCCTAATCGGTCAACCAGAGACTATACATTTGACATTGATGCATGTGCTAGGTATTTTAAATATAAAACCCTCTCGTAATTTTGTTTACGGTTAAATTAGATTTCCTATCTTTATTTGTTTGTAATATTTTGACTCGTACTTTATTGGTTTCCTCTAACTGTGCTCGTATGAAGTGTAGTAACTTGGGCCGATACACGTACTTTGTCTTACGTTGTGACTCACTGACTACTATGTTGTCTACTCTCAACACTCTCATGAGATAACCTTTAAGGTTTGACGACTTAAAGACTGCAAGCTCTTGATTGTCCATAGCTAAACAGCTTTAATGGCGTTTCAAAATTAGTGAAAGCAGGTGTAGAAATTGTTGTTACGATCTTGTACGCCTAGATACCACCAACTTTGAGATATTATACTAACAGGAGCAGAGTTATGAGGGCATCGTACTAGTCAGTAGTGACGCTTGCTCATGGAAATATGAATCTGGTGGCTACTATGTTATAAGCAGCAAAATAAAACGTCCGTGCCTCAGTCGGTTAGAAACCAGTTTCAGTCACGTTAATTCATTCGTATTATGTAGTTTATATTTTCACATCCATTTATCATTGTAAAGAAAATGTGCTTCAATTAGAAGTTTTCTAAACGTAATTATTCCTGATATCACAGGACTGGATAACGGATTTTTGGATTATTCAGATTTGTCTTACTGAGGTGTGGTAGGTGTAAAATGTGATTAGTCAACGTAGATAAGCAGGCATACTTACGCCTGTTACCCCTCGTCAAGGAGCACAGGCCACCCACCAGTACTCTCCAGCCAACTCTGTACTGGGCAATCATTTCCAGTTGCTATTCATCATTTTGATGTCTGCTTACAATTCTTGATACAATGTGTTTATCGTCTAAGTAGGCACAGCTTACCGACTACTAAAAATATGATTTCCTTGCCTGTTATTGATTTCTACCCCGGACTCACTGAGAACGACTTGTGTGTTGAATAAAGTATTATCTAGCATTACTTTTGTTCTTCATTTTCGGTCGTGAATCGTGATCTAGTCTGTGCATAGCATATCGATCAGATATCTAGTCTAGCGGTAGTATACCGTGACGAGAAAAATATTTCAGATCATCCGTTATATTACTTACCACCACTCAAGTCACTTATGTCTTTTAGTTCAATTACGTTTCTCATGTACTATTTAGCTTTTTAACGAGGTGTATTATTCAGAAAATTGGTAAGAGTTCTTTATTCGGTTAAAATGATAACCCACACTGTCTTTATTATCATTATTATTTGAACACAAATATTGTTACAACGGGACACCAGATATATATATGCCCCACAAGAAATTGTCATTCTATTTAATTGTGTGAGGGCTATGATACTGCCCGGGTGCCCAAACCGAAGCAGGTGGTTTTTAAGGGGGCCACACCCCGAGCCTTTGACCAAAAGGTCTGATCCACAAGGCAGTGGAGCATCGTGAGGAGATACAGTCCCATGGTAGCCGTTGACCAATGACAGGTTTGTCCGCCATTCGTTCCCTCAGGATACTGGAGCCCATGTGAACCACTGGTTTGGAATCAGGGTTTTGCAACTCCCCTACGTGGTCTGTCCGTGTCCACCAACCCGGTTAAAGCGCCGGGCATTCGCTTTTCGTCCTCTGAATTTCGTAAACGATACCCATGATGCGAGAAGGCAGTGAGTATGACTTCCCTTGCAGAGGCCATATACGCGTGGCCATGTGAAAACATTTCGAGAGGGAGGACGGAACCTCCCCACTCGGCTGTACCAGGGCATTATGGAGCACTGTCCAATTGTTTGTTATATATTCACGACCAACTATTTGGTTTATAATAACTATATAGTAAGGAAAAACATATTAATCAATTTAGCTCTGTGAGATTGGTTAAATACCTTTTTTTTCTTAGGTTTATACTGAGCTTTTTTATTCTTTTCAACTTTGTAGGAAATGCTGTTCAAAGACCTGAACACAGGCCTTTTAGTTTTGAAGTTCCACCTCAGGATTTTCAGTCTACACCACCTCTTCGAAGTGACAGTGGATATTCGCTTTGTCCCTCACAGTATTACAGCAGACCTGGGATAGTACCTTCCACAGACGAAACTTGTGTTAATTTCACAGAACAACTACCGACAACCTCCGAAGTCAATGAAAATCGCAACGTAATGCTTGATTATCAGAATCAGTTTGGCCTTCGTGTCCCTCCTGAGATTCCTAGTTGGATGACTTTAAATTCCTCGGCTAATCACTTCTACACTGATATTCAAAAATACACTTCACAACCTAATCCAACACCCCAGTCGGTATACACTGGGATTCCAGTTCATTACAATAGAACTCCTGAAAACTCTACGTTTCAAAATCGTGGGCGTGTTAGAACTCCTGGTCCTTTCAAGGGAAATAGAGGAAGTAAGGTTTTGTGCATTAACAATAATCGGATTTGAATCGACTAAAATTTAGTGTTTTATCTTAAACTTGTTTAACTTTGATGCGTGCAATGACTTTTTGGGATGCCTAATGCATCCTCATTAACCTAATTCCCACATAATTTCGTGATATTCAGTGGCTTGATATTCTAACTCGTCAATTTATTGATAAAATAATTATAGGCTGAAAAATAGCATCAAATTTTATAACAAATAGTGTAGAATAATTAACCTTCACATAGTTTGTCTCAAAAGATCGTCTGTTTGTTATAAATTGCCACTAATAATATGTCGCCAAATAATATAAATTGCCCAAATATTACGTATTGCGATAGGACTACACGAAATTCTACTGATTGACCAAATTCAGATATCCTAGTTCGACCCCAATACTGTTCCCCAACTCCAATAAATCAGAACACAGCCGTTAAATGAGAATTGTTTATGGGGTCAGCAGCAGAACAAAAATGGTTTACAGATAAGGCATATTTATACAGTTGAGATGATTATTAACAGTAACCAATGGAAAGGAAGGACACGTAAAGGTTGTAATTAGGACAACTCAAAATTGACCAATAGGAAAACGACGCGTGAAAGTCATAGTTAGGACAACTGTAAATAATGACCAATAGGAAATAACATGTAAAATATGTGAAGAGTCTGAAAACATACGACTTTACTTTGAGATAATTTTGATATATTCCTGTGAATATCCTAACACTGTTGTATTAATTGTTTACACAAATCATGTTTAATTCTCTTTCGACAGTATCGTCAATAGAATTCATCATTTCATTTATTTGTGTGTGGGCTGTGATACTGCCCGGGTGCCCAAACCGAAACAGGTGGTTTTCTTAGGGGGCCACACCCCGAGCCTTTGACCAAAAGGTCTGATCCACAAGGCAGTGGAGCATCGTGAGGAGATACAGTCCCATGGTAGCCGTTGACCAATGACAGGTTTGTCCGCCATTCGTTCCATCAGGATACTGGAGCCCATGTGAACCACTGGTTTGGAATCAGGGTTTTCCAACTCCCCTAGGTGGACCCTCCGTGTCCACCAACCCGGTTAAAGCGCCGGGCATTCGCTTTTCGTCCTCTGAATTTCGTAAACGATACCCATGATGCGAGAAGGCAGTGAGTATGACTTCCCTGGCAGAGGCTAGATATTCGCTGGCCATGTGAGAGCATTTCGAGATGGAGAGTAGACTCTCCCCACTCTCGGCCGTACCAGGGCATTTGGGGTTGAGGATGTTAGACGACTCTCTGTGTTCGATCATCGTTGTCTTCGAAGGATTGCTGACATCCAGTGGCAACAGCATGTTAGTAATGCAGAGGTTCGGCATCGTGTGTTCGGGTGCAGAGACGATAATTCAATTGGTGTCACCATCTTGAGTTTGACCATAAACGAAGGCTGTTACGTAATGAAATCGGGCAAAGCTTGCGTAAGGACCGGGAAGCCTGGTGGCCGGAGCGTGCTAATGAGATGGAAGCAGCAGCTGCATCTGGTAACTGCCGGAAGCTCTTCCAACTCATCCGAGCCACTGGCAGCAAGAAGTCTGATGTGAGTGAAACAATCTACGATGATGATGGGATGCCAATCACTAATATCTCTCGACGTCTTGGACGATGGGCGGAATTCTTCGAAGGGCAGTTCAACTGGCCTGCTGCTCCGGCAACATCAACCAGCTTGTCCTGCCCCCCATGGCCGGTGACGACTGATCCACCAAACGAGGCGGAAGTCCGCGAGGAACTCCAACTCTTGAAACGTTACAAATCACCGGGCCCAGATGACTTACCTCCGGCTCTTTTCAAAGATGGTGGTGACCTTCCGACTAAGGAATTGACTGTGTTGTTTGGAAAGGTTTGGGAACAAGAAAGTGTTCCAACATCATGGAATGAGTCGATAGTCGTCCCTATCTTTAAAAAGGGTTCACGTTGTTCCTGCAATAACTATCGGGGGATAAGTCTACTTTCGATTGCGTCCAAACTATTGGCTTCTATCATTCTTCGTAGGTTGTTTAAAACCCGAGAACGATTGACTCTAGAGGAGCAGGCTGGTTTTCGTTGTGGTGGAGGATGCATTGATCACATCTTCACCCACCGCCAAATGTTAGAACACAGTCATACTTATCGCAGCCCAACAATCGTAGTGTTTCTTGATATCAGGGCTGCCTTCGATTCGTCGGACAGGACTGTTCTCTGGGATTGTCTATTGAAGAAGGGTGTGCCTGAGAAGTTCATTAACATCTTAAAGGCCTTGTATACGAACACCTCAGGCAGAATGAGGGCATACAACCACCTTTCTCCCTTGTTCCATTCGAGCAGTGGGGTTAGGCAGGGTTGCCCGATCTCACAATTCCTCTTCAACTTTGCCATCGATGACATCCTGGAGACAGCTCTGATGGATGTAAGTAATGGCGGTGTGGATATGTTGCCTGGAGAACGACTTCTCGACCTCGAGTATGCGGATGATATTGTCTTACTGTGCGATAATGCACAAGGCATGCAATCCGCACTTAACCAGTTGGCAATCAGTGTCCGCAGGTACGGCATGTGCTTTGCACCCTCCAAGTGCAAAGTACTCCTACAAGACTGGCAGGATTCTAATCCTGTACTCACCTTGGATGGTGAGCAGATTGAAGTAGTTGAGAAGTTCGTGTATCTAGGTAGCTATATAAGTGCTGGTGGTGGCGTGAGTGATGAGATTGATGCACGTATAATGAAAGCCAGAGCGGCTTATGCCAATCTGGGCCATCTTTGGCGCCTTCGCGATGTTAGTCTGGCTGTAAAAGGTCGGATCTACAACGCGTCGGTGAGAGCAGTTTTGCTCTATGCTTGTGAAACCTGGCCTCTCCGAGTTGAGGATGTTAGACGTCTCTCTGTGTTCGATCATCGTTGTCTCCGAAGGATTGCTGACATCCAGTGACAACAGCATGTTAGTAATGCAGAGGTTCGGCATCGTGTGTTCGGGTGCAGAGACGATAATTCAATTGGTGTCACCATCTTGAAACACCGACTTCGGTGGCTTGAACATGTTTTACGAATGTCGTCCCAGAGACTTCCACATCGTGCATTATTTGCCGACCCTGGGACTGGTTGGAAAAAGCGGAGAGGAGGTCAGTGTATGACATGGTGTCGTGGCATGAAAGAAATCTGCAAAGGGCTAGCTTCTGTTGGTCCTTCACGACTCCCTGGCTGGGGTCCGAGAGATGGTGCAACACAGTGGTTAGAGACGTTATCAGATATGGCTCAGGATAGAAGCCAGTGGCGATCCTGCTGCAACCTTCTTCTACTTTCTACATAAAGAATGGTTGTAACTTTCTTAACTGAAAGAGTCTTCTGGTTGTACATTTCAGTCCGCCTTATCTTTTCATCCCTTCTCTTGCTACTTTCATTATTTTGTGTGGCGCATATGTACCTGGTGCCCTTTTGTACCAATATATATGTGTTTAAATAAATAAATAAATAATAAATACTCTTTCGACAAGATAAACATTTGATCGTGGTGTTGTTTTTAATAGGTCTTCGAAATCGCCCCAACCAAGGTACTCACGCTGGTAATACTACTAGTACGACTACAACTACAAAAGAACCATCAGTTTTTTACTGCGATATTTGTAAGGTTAGCTGTGCAGGTCCACTAGCCTTCAAAGACCATGAATCTGGTCAACGCCACAAAAAAAGATTGTCCCAGGTAAAATTGTACTATGAATACTGTTTGATTTATTCATTGTTTTTAATTGAATTGCTTTCTTAATGCAATGAAACATAAACGATTGTAAGCTATCATTCATATCAATTAGTTGTTTACAAGCTTCAAGATTTCTTGTTATCATTTCAATTGAATTTATCTTTTGCATTTACCTTCATATGTTCCGTGTTACAGGAATAACCCTCAAAAACCATAATTTAACCTATCTAGAATGTAATAAATAACATTCCCAACAGTCTGATATGCTACTATTGGAGATGTTAAATCGCTTAAAAACCACGCTTTATTTTTATTCTGTTGCTTGGATTTTTATTTTTTCGCGCCAAAACTCATGGAAACTATATTTTGTTTTTATCGTCATTAAATATAGTGATCCGTCGCTTATTTAGTAAGTTGATTTTTCACCATATTCTCAAGCTTTCTCTGAATATACCTACATACACGTACTGTCTTCTTTAATCAATCTTCGTGATATCCAGGTGCGTTAGCTAGTAGTTCTCACTGCCAAATTTAAAGCATTAGCTGTCAGGTCTCAATTCGTCGTCTTCTCAAGAATAAAATACTATGAATAGTTTATTTAATATCATTTTAACATTGGGTTGTTTTCTTGTTTTTATCATTTTCTCACTATTAGGTTGAAGCGATTGAAAAATTAAAACAAGAAGTCTCTAACGATGGGAATTCATCATTAATTATCAACTCGGCTTCACGAGAATTACGTTGTGAGCTTTGTGATGTTGGTTGCACTGGTGCTGACTCTTATACTGCTCATTTATCTGGTAGGCAGCATCAACGTACGCTCAAGTTACACAAGGAATTGGGGAAACCAATTCCAGAAACTGATGATCCTCTTGTACCAGCTATTGTGGCAGATATGATTGCCACTGCAGTTGACGATGCTAAACCAGGTGAGGATTTTTAGTCTTTCGCAAGTTTACGGTTATTTTCCCCCCATTTCTTTGGATCCGCTACTTCACAGTACTCATACAGTCATTGTTTAACTTAGATTGTTAAATTATACCTTCGTTTAAAATATTTGTTAAAAAACTCCAGGAGTTGAACTTTTACCGGGAGACCCACTTGTTGACTTAGAATACGCAAATGACATAGTTCTATTTGGTGAAGATGCTGATAAAATGCAGAGTCTTCTGACCACTATAAGCAACTATGCAGGCATGTTCGGGATGCAATTCTCTCCCTCGAAGTTCAAAATGCTGCTTCAGAATTGGGTTGCATCGACACCTGAACTAACGATAGGGAGTGAAGTAGTTGGGCATGTCGACAGCTTCACTTATCTTGGGAGTCTCATCAGCCCTTGTGGTCTGGTATGTGACGAAATCTCAGCACGGATACAGAAGGCTCGTCTAGCTTTCGCCAACTTGCGTCATTTATGGCGTAGGCAAGATATCCGTCTAGCAACCACAGGACAGGTTTACTGTGTAGCAGCTTGTTCCGTCCTACTTTATGGCAGTGAAACATGGCCGATAATAGTAAAGGATATTCGTAGGCTCCTAGTATTCGATCATAGGTGTCTTCGAAGCATTGCTCGTACATCCTGGGACCACCGGGTAAGTAATGCAGATGTTAGGAAACGGGTAGTAGGTAAGGATAGCAAATGGATTGATGAAGTAGTGAAACTTCATCAGTTGAGATGGCTGGGACACGTGTTACGTATGCCCGACCGCTGACTGCCCCGACGTGTTATGTTTTATGATGTAGGAGTAGGTTGGAAGAAAGCTAGGGGCGGTCCGACCAAAACGTGGCACAAATCCATGAAGTCACTGACAATTGGACTAAGCCATGCTGGTAGATGTAGACTACCTGGTTGGGATTCGCGAGATGATAGCAATCGTTGGTTAAAGACCTTGAATGGCATGAATCAAAATCGTTTGTAATGGCGAAGGCGCATCCACTCTTTGTGCTCTACCGAATTCTAATCTTCTGAATTCTTCATGTCCCTTTCTTTTTTTTGCTTTCCAAATTTATTTCACTCGATCATATTGCTTGAATAACATCTTCAACCTCTGATCTTTCCGACTACTGCTTGATTCATTATTGTTGATCATTTACTTTGATTAAATGAGACGAAACAGTGTACCATTGTCGATTTCATTTTCTAGTACTGCTGAAGTAAATTTCAGTTTTTACTGTGATTAACTTTAAATGGGTTACTTCTGCAAGTCTTGTTATTCCTTATCATTCATTACTACAGAATACGTTTTTTATCTTTACTACAGGTGAAGCGGATGAAAATAAAACAAATCCTACGGAAAACACGTTTATGAAGCATATTGATTTAAAACAACTTACTGGTCCTGAACTACCTGCTGTTGGACAAGAGTATTTAGAAACTGTAAGAGCTTATGTAATATAAATTATTATGCTTTTAATTATGTATTTTTTGAATGTATAGTTTAAAGTTAAATAAAATAAAACACTTTTAGATAATACCAAACTTCCACAGTTAACATGATTCATACAGATACGCGTACAGAAATGCTGCTTTCATCATGAAGTACATTCTTAATTTGACTTATGTTGCGTATCACCATCCACCGTCGACATCGACGTGTGATGACTTCCAGCGTTGGAGTATATTCAAAAGAATTTATGTGAGGCTGAACCAATACATGACATCAATTCACGAAGACGGTGATTACTAGACTTGGGTCATGTAGGTAAGCTCAGACTACGTCGTTGGGGTTCGCATAATTATCATTACCGACTGTTAGAGTATAGCAACTAGCTTTGTTATACTCCTGCACGATTTGTCCTTACTTTTGAACAGATAAAATATTCTCATCTTCCCAGTCATATATGCGACCTTGAGCATGTGTGTATAATTGTACGTATCTATCTGTATAGTTGTTCATATCTTTCATAGTTATAAATGTTGAATCACGTTTTAATTAAGTAGGCTGAATTGCCTTCCTTCATGTTTCACTTCTTACCGTTTATCTGCACAAATGAATGTCTGAAATAAGCTCTCTCAGTTTGGTTCGTATTCGGCTTTTATCACCGCTGTCACCCAAACGGGCTAAGTGGAAGACTTATATTATGTCGTTCGTTCCCTTTATGATTCCAAATAATCAGAAAATTGAACCTATAAGAGAGTTTGAATGGTATGGCTCAAAATCGTTCGCAATCGCTCAGGTGTATTCACTCTTTGTCTTTCTTTAGATCCTAAATTTTTAAATTACCATATAGTTTTTTCTATTATCGCACTAATCCGTATTTCCTTCTCGAATTTTATCCTTGATGCTTGATCCTTTTTTATTACCACTAATACGGTTACTACCTCTGTAATGAACGGAAACATAAGTGGGGACAATCAAATGTATTAGAATACAAAATTAGAGTTCTTTCGTAAAATGTAAAAACCATACGTCCAATACTTGTAAATCCTCCATCAATTGCTCCAAACTTCATCGTTCCTTTATTACCATAACAATCATTCTCTGTTCCCTTCGATTCGATCTTCACAACTTTCTACTGGGCATTCCACTTTTGACTGGCGTTATGTTCCACTTATGTCGATAACACACAGCACACCTCTACTACTCAGGAATTCGCCCATCTAGTTGTGCTAATGAGGTTGTGGTGTGACAACTTAAATGGATGCACACATGTGCCAGGTATCTGCATTGTGTATAACTGACTAACTAAATCGATAAAGGATATTGTAAAATGTTCACATACAAGACTGAAATTTCTGCAAACTATAAAGTCGTCAAGGGTTTGTTTGAATCTTTATTGGTCTTAAGAAAACTATCATAATTTGGTCTTTAAAATGTTAGGTTCTTGAGAGAACTTAGCCATGCAATTTTAGAAAATAGCATTTATTCCTTGTTTCTCCAGGTTAGTAAATCCTAATTTGTAATTCTGTCCTTTCTACTTTTTCTTGAATTTTCCTTTTTCACCGCCAAGCGATGTTGGGATATTCAATTTTCTGCGGTTAATTATTTAAAGAGACTGAGAAGCAAGCTATATAAAAGCTTATAAAATGTTTCGTAACAGAGCTAAGCACCAATCTTATTTGTCAAATTTTCCTAAATATCTTTACAAAAGATTTCAATTTGCCTGTTGCAATCGGTTACTTGTGTTTCGATAACAGCAATTATTTTCAGGAGAGATTTTTGTAATGGTAGTCTAAAAACTAATTGCAATGAAAACCTTCCTACAAAGTATGATAAACTTGTCTAAAAATTATGATAGTAGCCTTTTATTCTGTTCGTCTTTGGTTTGTCAAAATCACTTATTTCAAATCTTATTGAGGATAATATACTTTTATGGAAAATGGAACTTAAAACAAAGAGATATTGTTCATTATCTTTAACTTCTGGTTGCTATGTTCCCATCATTGGCTTAGGTACTTTGTTATTAGCTAGTGGATTGTGCATTCAGAACTCTATTTTACCTGTCAAGGTTTTAGGAAGTTAAATAATTCTATACATTTTCAGACAATAGATGTCAATTGAAAACACTAACCCCTTCTATAGTATGTGGTTAACTATACACTTTCGTAAAAGATCACAGTTTTTAAATATCCAGTTTCTATATGAGTAGTTCAGATTATCACAAGTCACTTGATATCAGATACTTTGGAGATTAAAATAAATATTTTCGTAATCTCCTACATCGTGCTTAAGTGTAGAAACGCACGTTTTTTTATTTGTCTCAATCTTAATGTTGTTTGGAAATAATTGTACTAAAGATATAATCTTTAAGTTGGTCGTCATAATTCACTTTACTGTTTTTCTCTCCTTTTCGAAAATTTTTCTCTCCAATCAGATTATTAATAGCAACAGCAAAACTGTTAAATATCGTTGCAAGTTATGTGATTGTGAATTTTCAAATCCAGATTCTCGTGAATGTCATTTACGTGGTCGTCGTCATCGTCAGCAATACAAAAAGAAAGTTGATCCATCGTTTATTGTCGATCCAAATCCAGGAAATCAACTTCGTCGAAAAGTAATAGCAGCTAAAGAAAAGAAGGCAAAACGTAACGAACCAGTGGGTCCATAGTTTTCTTTTATTAACAATATTTACTCTGTGTAGACCATTAGTATTTACTGCAAACCCTATCTTCCAGCGCGGTTGACGGGTACCTACTTCATACCCGACGTTATTGAACTTGGCTTTCCACTAGGACTCCGAGAATAAATTCTTAAAAACAGTCACCAATGAGCACATGATTATCATTATTATAAGGGATTTATGGGAAGCTTTGGGTTTCACAGTCTACATCACGGATTGATTGTACTTGAGGTTGTAGATAGGACACTGTTGGTTTCCGATTGTTGTTTGAGATCAATCCGTGATTTTAACAAGGAAATTCACAAATATCAATAAGTCTTTTATAACAGTATAATATTACTCATTCCAGTGTTAGTACTATACAGAAATAAACACTGATCACTTTGATATATTTAGTAAAAACGAATAGTTTACAACTATTCCTTACGTTTGTCAATTGTATATCATACAAATACATATTGCTTTGTTTCAAAGTTGGTAGGATTTTCCTAATGTATAAATTTTAATATATTTCGATGATTTTTAATCATGACGAAAAAAACACTAATATTCGAGATGTCATAAAATCTAATTAAACACTATACAGAGAATAGCAAAACAATCATGCCTGTTCAAATGTCAACATCGAGTCAAAGCCATTTATGTTGTATGGATTTAACTAATCGGATTACAAAAACGCATTGTTTACAACCAAATAAATAATTCACAAATAGGATTGAAGGTGTGGTTCTAGATTAATTGAGCACACGTAAAAGCTGGTCAATTAATCACTTACCTTTAAATATTTATAATCGGCCCCTTACAATTTATCGAAAGTGATCATATATTCAAACTATTTAAGAATAAAGTCAGTTGTCCATACCTTAATGATACTAAGATTGTGCGCCCTAAGTCTTGTCAAAAATATTTTGTACTTCAAAGTATTTTTTCGGTAACTTGGCTTATACTACTTCATTCATCCCTAGTTAGAAACAATATATTACATTAATTTTATACATTTTCAGAAACAAAATACTAGCAGTTTCCCCAGTTTCAGCACCTTGCGTAATAGCAATATGACCGGAAATTGTATGACTGGGATTCCATATGACCGTATTTCTGCACAAGTCCCTCGAATATACACTCCTCAAACTACTAATAAGTCTCTAGAAAGCAGGTACATCAGTTCTAAACATACGTCTTTGCTACCGACAGCTTGGGAAGTTCAGGTAATTACTTTTTTTACTAATAAACTACCGTTGTATATGATATATTAATTTTACGAAAATTTTCTTCATCCAAATTTCTACTTTTGTGTATTAGGTAGTTCTTAGTTCTGCTGGTCGGTCCATTGAAGTAGTCTTGTGTTTTTTCCATCTGTATATATATATATATATATATATATATATATATATATATATATATATATAGAGAGAGAGAGAGAGAGAGAGAGAGAAAGCTTTTCTGCTGAAATTTCAACTTTGTTTCAATATTTCTTGACGCTGATAAGCAGGCCATACTTAGACTTTCGAAACCAAGATCTCTTATCCAATTCCACTATCAAAGACTTTAATACTATGTAGAATAGTGCTAACACAGGCTTTCCTTTTTACAAGAAATAGTGTTCTTCACAAATACTGAAGTGTGGTTCTAACTGAGCTTCCTGTTAATTGTGTTCAACCATCAAATACAGTATTACATGGTTTTCAGTTGTTTAGATTATTAATCATATTCAAAATTTGGTAACGTCATAAATACGACCTTAGTAGTGTATTACTGATCAATGTCATATCTAGAATTCATCCATTTTCTTTACTGAATAACAGTTAGTAATTTAATGGGAAACAAGAGAAATGTACCTAGCAATATTTCTTTTTCAGAGATTCCGTATTTTCTCTAAACTACGCCACCAGTTGAGCTATAAAGCTCGATAGTTTGGTTATAAAAACCTCCTTTAACTGTATCACAGGTTTTTAGTCCACTTTATCCATATCAATCTGAGCAACCCGTTAGTATGAGTAGCTCTCAAACTTTTCTGTTCGGTCCACGTTAATTTTTAATGTTTGTCTTCTCTTCATCAAGGCAATGATGTTGGCTGTAACGATTTGTGAGCGCTCCTTGAAATGTGTTAGTAACTACATTTTAAAACAGGTGCGTTCAAAATTAGATCTTTGTGATACCACTATATGTGCTAAATCTTGTGATGATGATAATAATCTGAATGAATCGGAAGAAAAAGTTGGTGAACGTCTGCTTTGTGGTGTTGTTCGTGTTGGTGCATTGGGAAAAAATTTACTCTTAAGGGGTGAACATTCAGCAGAACTAGTTTTAATATGTTCTAAATGGCCTACTAAAGAGTTAACATCTTATGTTTCAACTAGTATCACAAAATTAATGGAGGTCAGTTTACTTTACTCTATATGTACTATTCAATGTTTTTTTTTGTCAAAACATCACTTTTTTGATAACTTATCATTGAATAAATTTTGTTCACTTTGTCAGATATCTTAGACTTGTCTACTCTAGGACAGTTCGGTTAACAGTTAACTAGCAGTTAATTCTGTTTAAAAGGTACCAATTTTATTAAGGTTTACAGACAGTTTATAATTTGCCAATAAAAATAATTACTAAAATCGCTTCATAAACAGTTATTATTTTATTGGAGCTAGGAAACTAAGAAAATGCAACCTACAAAGTATTCTTTGTTAGTGTTTATTCTTTATTATAGTTTGAGATCTTGGGTACTGTTCGGGTAAACCATCCTCTAAGTTTGCAACTTTATAAATCTAGTGCACAAGGCACCAAAGTAGCGTTAAAGGAAATCTCTCGGTAACTGAGAACCACAGCTATTTCATGTACTATTCATTCCCTCGGGTGACTGAAATCATTGCTTGCAATTAGTTTAGTTTCAGGGTTTTCCAATCCACATGTTCCGCCATCCTGTATTCCTAGAAATCTTTCAATAAGCTATCAATACAGGACAGAATTCAGTTGAAAAATCATTCTATTTGAACAGTGTGTTCTTCGATTCTTTAAAAAATTTAACTGTTTTGCGGTTACATCCGCTCGCCATCTTTAACTGACTATATCATTCCTTAAAATAAGAATCTCTTTTCACAAAGTTTTTATAACAATAAATGCCTTCAATAATAATATGTGTGACAGTTTTGTCGCTGACGTTTATTTAAAACTGTAATTTTCGGTCTCAATGACTGACTTTCAATTTAGTCTACCGTCTTACTGGTTTCACCTCTTGTATGTCATTCGCCTTCCGCTAGGACCACATCGTATCATCATTGTATACGATCCTCTTCTTCTGCTGAATCACATAACTCGTATTTTCCTAGGACATAAAAATATCATTCCATTATTATCATAATGAAATAATCGAACCTTTTTTCATAAGTGGTCTGTGGGATTTGACGTGTGCAATAATTATGATCTTCACTGGTAATAAAATTACTACTTTGTCACAGAAAAGCTCGGCCAATATTCTCAAATATAGTTACTAGACATTTCGTAACTATAATTTAGCTCATTCGTTAATAGTGTATTAGATCTATGTTAGACTATCCAAATTATGATTAGTTTTCTGTAAATTTTCAAGAATTCGATTAGACATTAGAAAGGTCAGCTATTCAGAATTTTCTGAAAACCCTAGTCGATATATCCTGCAGGTTCATTACATTAGGGTGAACTCCAGAAATTTCTTTATTGTGAGATATTTTCAATGAACCTGAAGGTGGTATCGATTTTGGGTTGTGATTGGAATATGTTGGCTTGATTTTTTTCATACAGTCACTGGAATCCCGTCTTCAATATACTGTCACAGCAGAGCCTACTATGGGAACAATTACGGTCGTGGTATCCTGTTCAGATCCATCCTTGCTGAATAAAAGTGACATCTCTGAAGTAAATTTAAAACCTGCTTGCAAAGAAAACGAATCTGCGATATGGCCTACTATAACACTGGTGATCAACTTAACTTCCCCGGTAGTAGTTCAAAAACACGAAGACGCTCCTGAAGATAAAAATGGTAATTATAGTATGTCTTTAGAAATACTTTTTTTCACAATCATGGTATACAATTCTATTTTCCTACCTGGTGACCAATAATTCTTACGTCTATCAGTCTTTTACTTGAGTGGGAAACCCAAGTCACACATTGTTCATCTCAAGACCCTGAAACATGTTCATATCCTATTTTATAGATGTTTATATTGTAAACGAGTAAAAAAGACAGCGACGAATTATTAGACATTATTTTTCTGTACTCGCGTTATAATTTGTGGCCGAGTGGATGCCCTGTTAATATATGACGTGATAAGACCGCCAATCAGAGAGCAGCGAATTATCGATCGGACCAATGACACACGGGCAGTCTAGAGTACTTGCCGGTCCTGCTTCTGTCTAGCCCAGCCAGTTAAGTCCATAACAACCTCTGTGGTATGAATCATTATATTTCAAACATACTGAGTTTATATACCAACCAATACTAGTCAACATTGCGCGTCGTGGTAATCGGTATTCAGGCATACGTAACACGTGCGCCAACCATCTCAGTCGATGAAGATTCATTACCTCATCAACTGATTTACCATCATTCCCTAATACCCGGTGTCTAACCTCACTATTACTTACCCGGTGATTCCAGCAGATGCGAGCAATATTTCTAAGGCATCTGTCGTCAAATACTAGTATTCTACGAGTATCTTCTACTCTTAATGGCCATGTTTCGCAGCCGTAAAGTAGAACAGAGCAAACTGCTGCGCAGTATACTCGTCCCTTAATTGATTGACTGATATCTCGTCTTCGCCATAGGTGACGTAAGTTGGCAAAAGCCAAACGAGCTTTTTGAGTCGATGCAGAGATTTCGTCAGACACCAACCCATTAGAGCTGATCAGACTTCTAAGATAAGTGAAGTTGTCAACGCGTTCGACTACTTCACTCCCTATCCTTAGTTCAGGTGTTGACACAGGCCAGTCCTGGGGTAACAATTTACATTTGGATGGGGAGGAACGCATCCCAAACATCCTGGTATTATTACTCAGTTCTAACAGAAGACTGCATTTTACCAGCGTCTTCACCAAACAGGACTATGTCATCTGCGTATTCTAAGTCGATAAGTGAACCTCTTGTTAGAAGATCCATTCCCGAAAATGCAGTCGACGAGAGTGTTATTTCCAGCTACAGGTCTATAATGAAGTTAAACAAAAATGGGGATAGTGGACAACCTTTTTGGACACCACTTGAGGTTGTAAAATCATATGACAGTTCGCCATAAGCTCTCATTCGACTAGTAGTGTTCGAGTAAAGAGCCTTCACAAGGTTTATGTACTTCTCAGGTACACCTTTTAATGACAGACACTGCCACAGAACCTCTCGGTCTACAGAGTCAAATGCTGATTTCAAGTCAAGAAACACTATCATTGTCGGACGCCGATAAGCATGTCTGTGCTCTAAAACTTGACGAATGGTGAATATGTGGTCGATACAGCCACAACCAGGTCTGAAGGCAGTCTGATTTTCTCGTGTTTGCAGTTGACGAGTCTTAGTTAGGCGCCCGATAATTATTGAGGCTAATTGAGACTAATCCCTCTATGGTTATCACAGGATGATTTTGGCCCCTCCTTATATATTGGGACAATCAGAGATTGTGACCAGTCAGATGGGATTACGTCCGCCTCCCAGATTTTAGCCAGAATATAAGTCAACCTAATCGTTAAAATTGGAGCCAGTCCAGCTGCTCTTTCTCGTTTCGGATTACTCATAGCCTTTTGAACTTCAAGTAGTGTCGGGGGGCCTACTTCAATGTTCCATTCAGGTTTTCTGGTAATAGTGAGTAGTTGTGCAGTAGCTGAAGGCCAGCTAAACTGCTCCTTAAAGTGTTCCGCCCATTGTTCTAAACGTTTGGGTTGAGAGCAGATAGGGGTACCGTCTTTTTCTGAGATTGTCTCACTTGATCCCTAAATTACCATTCATTATCCTTATCGGGGCATAGCAACTCGTATATGCTTCGTATCAACCTCTGAATATATTTCTTTCTTCTTAGTATTATTAGAAAATCAATTGTTTCAGAAAACAGTTATCATAACCACCTATAAAGTCAAATTACTATTATGATTCATTCTGTGTCGGTCCAGCATAAATATGAAAGCATAAAAAGGAGTTTTATGTTTCACCATGAATTCATTTAACAATTGTTGTTTGAGAAAAATAGAAGCATATTTTTGGTGTTCTTGTTAAGTCCTTTGGGCTACAGAGTCTGATTGCGAAGCTTCCACTGTCATTCTAGACAACGTCATTATCAAGCTCACTAACTTGTGTTTTGAATCGTGGATGATTGAGTTATTCTAGATCAGACTCAGTAAATATTGCAAATATCTCGATTCTTTCAACGACCACTCCTTCTGCTGCTCTTTTAGAGTTACTGCTGGTTCCAAGCCCGGGTAAAGGAGGAGGGTTGGGTATGGGATCGGCAACCCCGTCCCATAGAAAGCAACCTTGCTAGAAAAAATGCCAACCAGAAAAATTCATTTAAGCCATATAAACTCTGTCTTGGGAGTTGAAAGATCTTTCAGAAAAATTATGACGCCTCTTGATGAAAGCCGTGGCTTTTCGGAAGTCACGTAACTGATATTCTTTCTAACAACCAGAGCAACATTTAATATAGGTACATGGAATGTTCGGACAATGTAAAAGACCGGAAGGACCAATCAAATAGCTGCGGTAATGAAAAGATACAACTTGACGGCACTCGGAATAAGTAAAACCCATTGGACCCCAGCTGGACGAAAAACGATAGATTCGGGAGAGATGCTGTTGTACTCTGGTCATGAAAAACAAAATGTTCCACACACAGGGAGTTGTTCTGATGCTGTTCAAAGAAGCACGCAAAGCATATCATGAATCCAAGATCATCATAGCATACTTCAAGACAAAAAAGGTGACGATCACAATGAATGTTATTCCGTTCAATACACCCACCAATGATAGCAATGAAGATAAAAATCGGTTCCTGAGGCTGCAGTTGGTAGCTGAAAGTTGCTGAGGAAAGGACCTAATCATCCAGATGGAACACCTTGATACCAAGGTCAGAATCGACAACACTGATACAACACTGCTCATACAGTTGGTCAATAAATGTAGAATTAGTGGTCAACACAATTTGGTCAATCATAATTTAGAAATGAGACCCAAGAAAGTGTAACTGTCCTGTGGATATTTAAGTTGTATATACGTACTTATCGGGAACTGATGATGAGTTCACATCTGTTTCTGAATTCCCCAACGCAAACATTTGAATATGAAATATTTTACTAAGTCTTTTCAGCCGTCTCCTCTGTGATTTTTCTTGTCTTTATTTCTCATTGTACTGAATGTTTATATTGTTGATGTAGTGTACTATTTGATTTGGTACATTGTTCATGGCGATATATGTTGACTTTGTTAGTCGTTGTGATTATGTAATAATAATAATGTCCGTATTCCTTCGTGTAGAAATCCCACCAGTTATCCAACGTTTAATCGTTAATGGTCATCCAATTCCCAAAGAAAAGTGCATCAAATCCATAGATGCTCTTGATCATGCTTCATGGTTTCAAGTAAGTGTTTCAACTTACTACAATATTTCAATTTGTCTGAAAAAGCAGTTACTTTTTTCAAATTATTTAGTATTTTTCTTGTATGCTTTTAGAAGTAAAATTTTATGTTATCAGTTCAAATTTGCATATCTCAACTTTAATAGTTCTAACAGCATGTGAAATCATAGTATTCATGACCAAATCCCGCTGTCACTTCCTAATATTTCTGATGTTTGCGTGATTAATCATTCTCCATTGATTATCTTTATCCTCATATGCTACCAGTGCTGACCATCCGAGTTCATCTGACGCTATTCCTGGTCTCCTAAAACCACTCCCGAAACTGCATGTTTGAACCTCATGTCAAACAATGCAATAGGTTTCCTTAGCCAGGACTATATAATCTTTCACTATCTCTTTATGTTGTTTTTCCGAAACACATACAGGATCATTCACTTTTCACCTAGTCTATTTGAAGATCTGGAGTAGTTAGACAAAAAGTTTTTTCAGATGTTTTCTTCTTTTTAGTACTGTGATGATTATTTTCATAACATATTTTAATTTTAACCATTAATATTTTCCATTCAGCATATTACGAGCGGAGGTCCGATACTCTTAATTAGCCGTATTTTGCGCGACTTTATCCAATCTAATGAATACTGGATTGAATTAAATGAATTTGTAAGTTTTCTTTTAGTTCTGCGTTACTCCTAACAGTTCCATTTTTACGTATAACTTCTTTTTTTAAGAATAGATTTACTCGTACATGTGAAAGTCTCCAGTTCAGTATAATTCTTAACTATTCCTAATGTTTCACAGTATAAGCAGTCATTTATACATATTCATTTAGTTCAATTTAATAAGCATTTGATCCTAGCTTTCTTTATTTGCAACTGGACTGATGTATCGTGATAAATACTGTTTCACCGAGTGAATTGTTATACAGTAATAAGGTTTTCAATTTAATGTCCGAATTATTTTTTTCTCGTTCTAAAGTATTTGTTCTTTAGTGGACTTTTATTGTCTTTTACTTTATTAGGATGTTGAAGTACACTTAGATCATCTCTTATCTTTAGAGTACAATATGATGAGAAATATGCTTTCCGTACCAAGCGACTTTTTCCATCCTTGCAAATTACTACGTAGATTTTTCGAATCAATGGCAAATGGATATTTGTTCTTTGCAATAAAGCATTCATCTAATTCAAATAACACTGAGGATTCTCCTAGGGAGAACAATATACCTGTGGCGTGTACGAAACCATTCTATGTTACAATTTCTAATGGAATATCCAATGAAGTCTGTGAAAAAATAACTGTTTCAGCTCAACAAATAGTCAGACAAATTGCTTTTAATCAATTATACAAAGTAAGTGTTTTTATTCGTGCTATAGGTTTTCTTATACGTAACGTCCTTGATTTCAACGGTTCTCCCTTTTCAAAATCAGTCACCTTAGAACATACAATGGCTTTTATCACTGTTAGATTTGTACTATACTATTCCTATGTTATACTATCGCCTTGTATATGTAGCCTTTGTGTATACTTGTCTTAATTCCCCACTGAGAAACTTCAGTTATCTTCATCTTTTTTCATATATGACTAGTTCCTATACATTCTACAACAGCAAGTTGTCCTGTGTTTTGACTTATCATCTAATTCCTTTAGACTCTTATATCTAAAGATCGGTTTCACTTCACTCTGAAGATCTTTCAAGCTCTCCAAGCACGTTTCTATTCGTAACTTTTGTGTTTAATTATTTCCGATTTTAGTGTCACGAAGGTTAGTAGGTAATTGGTATGATTGTGTTGTTTCCTTATTTCTTAAAGTACTGTCACTATTTATTTCTTTTCTTTTTAACAGTATTTCCTTTATTCAGTTTTCCGCGCACCTTGTTTTCAGTTCCCTCTTTAGTTGATAATTTAAAGTGGCCAAATCAAACTGGAACATATTTATGCTAAGTCGTAGGTGTTTTTAACAAACTTGTTAATGGTTAGAGTTACCCCAATAGTATATTGTAGTCATCCAACACCAGTCATATAAGTTTCGTTAAGTTGGTGTATAAATATAGAATGTAGCGACTTGCATTTTGGTAAGTTAAGAGCGAATTTAAAGCAAACAGTTAATTAGCGAAGACAAGTTAACAAGGCTTTTATTTCACAGAGTTTTCATTAATCCAGATGGACACTGCATTCCAAGTTTTTACTGTTTATTTACACCCTATTCTCTAGGTTCTTGGTATGGAACCTCTAAATTCACCTCAGAACTCAGATTTTGTCCAGTCTAGTAGTAAACGAGAACAAAATTCCGATGTTTCACAAGGTCAGAATACTTCCGAAGTTGAATGCTCAACTGGTGATATGAAACAACATAATAATGCATCTGTAGCAAATGGCACGGAGACACAGGAATGCACGACAGAAGCATTGAAAATCGAGTCAGAATGTACCCCGGCCAAACGTACTCGCCTTGTTACCGCCAACTTGAAATCTATTTAATTATGTGCATTTCAATATCACACGTCCATTTATTTGGTTCCACCTTCTTGACGTTCTTTTATATCATCGATATGTTCATTTGTTCTTAATGAAATATACCATGTCCTAGTTATTGCTTCTACGTTGTCCTATCAGGTACAGGGAAATCAGAATTATGATTTATTGGGGTCTCATGAAAGGGGGTGTTTAACGTAACCAGGTCTGTGCTTTCTATTAAGGCAGATTAGCCTTTTATGATGTAGTTCAGTTGATTGGATTCAGTAGAGTTCATTTCGTTATTACGGAATGCTAAATATCTTTGCTATGTTTTTGGGTTATCCGATTTCAAATCGCCCCAAAGTGTGTTCAGGTATTTGAAAGTCATAATTTCAATTCATGCACGTTAATGTCAAGTAAATGTAGTTCAGAATGTCATGTCGTAATCACTTTTGTATTACCAATGGCTCGTAAGGTCTGTATTTTCATCATAATGTCAGTGACTATGCAAGATTCAGTCAATTATCAGTAGCAGCTTGGCTGTACACCTGCAGAGTTATATCAACTGAGATAACGAGGTTGTAATTTTAAGATCGCTGATCAGTGAGTTATTCATGTCTACATGGTGCACAATGTTGAGACCTACCTGACGTTTGGGGATGTCATGTAGTTTACTGGTTAGGTCTTACGTATTTAGCGAAAATAGAGTAAGTCAGTATATGGTGTCATTGGATTATGAAGTCCCTTGATTAAAACTTTCACCTTATTCTGTAGATGGTTTAGACTATTGGCTTGCAATTCTGAATAGGTTGGTTGCATCGACCGTGGTTAGGTTCTACAACTCCACCAGATGGGATTACGAGTGGTCTTAGCTACTAGGGCCATAAACCGTCCTACATAACTGGACAGAAAAGAGATCTTTAAATTATGCGTGAGACCGAATTAGGAACTTGTTAACTCTAGAGCAAACTTGCCTGTCATCGGTAAGGATCGCCTTCGTGTTCACATTCATTTTGTCCCATTTTCGTCAATGGACTCGAACCAGTTCTTCAATATACGGGTCTCTGAAGTGACATTGAGTACTAGCCAAGTCGTTCCGACATAATAACAAATCTACAATTTTGGGGATAGGTCTATTATTGTAGTAGTACCAGTACCGAACTAGACCATAATTCTACAGATTTCATGGTTGGTTGGAAGCTGTGAGATGATGTATATAGGGACAGGCGTAGTCAGAGCAATGCTAAATGAGCATGAAACTATTCATTTTCACTAGTTGTTTATCCGTATACCTACGTCTCGTCAGGTGGGATATTATGCGCATGTCAATATCAGTGATCGTCCCACCATCGGACAGATTTGAGTTTAACGGTTTAATTTTTTTGTAGGATTCTAGTAATAGTAAATGGATCACTTTTGAAGTCTCGATGAAGACAGTAACAGAATAAAAGGAATTTTATTTGTGGAATTAAGGTCTCTGATGGGTAGTATTGCATCTAATTACGCTACTGGGCAGATAGACATAGTTCATTAGAATTTATTTGCCATGACAAGACCACCTAATCTATATGATCTTACTTCGAATTCACATTATCAGCTATCCTGACTTGGCGTTTTGTGTTAGTCAAACGCGCTCTTTTAGATAAAAATTTGGAAATCAAATGCAATTTTACCAAGAAAATAATATATTCAATGAACACATATAGCTGAGTCATGCAACATCGAAAGTTGACTTTTAATGACCACTATTTTTCACTGAATATTCAACGTCCAGTGTTCCGTCATTTAACTTAGTTACCGCTCAGCCTCATGTGTCACTAGTCATGATTTTTCAGTGTTGTTCCATTGCCACTCTTCCACTAGATGTAATGCTGTGTTAATCCACTTCCAAGCTAAGATATATTATTGTACGACGATCGCCGAGATATTAATCAGAAGTGATTCACATATACAAATGGTTAGGAGAACTCATTCAATATATAATAATGTCATGATGAATTTATTTCAAAACTGCATCAGGGTTTAGAAAGAACATATAAGAATTTTTTGAACCTAATAAGCCAACTTGTTTGGTACAGATTAAGGAACTGTTTGGACGGCTTCCTAGAAGTACGAAGAAGCTTCCAGAGGCTCTAAAAGGGGCCCAAGAGTTTCCACTCAATCAGAGCTTGAAATTGCTTTCTAAATTATTATCGTGATACTCTACGATCGGACGGTAGCATAACTTGTTTCCTTACAGATTGGCTGAATTATAGTGATGTATTGACCCACACTAATGATTAAAAATAAACACGTATTTCTGTCCATTTTTGATGTTTACCCAACACTCTCTTCTCTTGTTTTCTTCTAATTTGCGACTGCAGGAGGTTCCGTACGTTAGAGTGCCATTAGTTGTATATCGCATTCTGCGTTAAACACGTAGAGAATGTGATAGGAACTTATCCAGGACGAGCTGACACTTTATTTTCTCAACAAGAAGTATAATGTATGTATATATTTTTGAAGAACTAAATGTGTTTTGTTAATTCTTGCACTTTATCGAAGGAAGTAATATTTCATTGGTAGTCCAAGAAGACATAAACAGATTATACAAATGGGCTACGTCAAAAATTCTGCCACTAAACGGTGAAAAAGTGTTGGTCTCAACCACACAATCCTCAAAGCTGAACATGAGATAACTGAGAAGATGCGTTTTCAACAATTAACACGAAGAGAAGTTCAACAATGGGGTAGGCGAGAATGGTCAAATGATCGGACGGCACGACACAACCTTGCAGGCATGGTCATTCTCGTGTAACTTTTCTCTTTTATTCATACTAAATATATTGTTGTATCTACAGCCTAAATATGTTCTCCATCATATATTGATGATGATTACGATAGGGCGACTCAGTATAGACAATGATGTGACTTTCACGTAAGACTTCATAGATTAGGTAGTCATATCATGACAAATCTATTATCTTAGTATTAGATGCTGATAACGAAGTAGACCATAATACTGCAGGTTTAGTTGTCGGTTCCTCAATCTGAAACCCGTCAATACTTTTCATGACTTCCGCTTAACGTATGTCTATTGGATGGAGTCTACTGAGCCCATTGCTTCAAAAGTTTATTATCCAAGAACGCTTATTAGATTCTTATAGATAAATTTCAATCACACTGAATCTAGATTATTATTGTATAAAAAAAGCATTATGTCTTACCGTGAATATGGCATGCTAGTCTACAGTGATTGCAGGCATAATGATTTGACAAAGTGAAACCGTCGAAAAAAATTCACCAGAGCTGTTCTCAGACATTCTGACATTATGAATTATCACCAACCTCTCTGGACCAGTCTATTCAAATTAAACATTTTCTTTGTCTACCGGCCTAGAAATGTCATTTCTTATTCTTGAGCATCCACCCCTTAGTACCTCATCATATCATCCCACAATCTGTACAACGAGGATATTCTTAACGCCGACTTGACATGGATCACAATCGGAAAATAACTTGATGAAGACAAATATGCCATGTTGTCAGCATGCCAGCCTTCGTTTTTTTCAGCCAACAAGCATCAAAGACTTTCGAGTATCTTCAGTGGTATTGGTTCCTAACCAAATGATCCTCATAGCTGGAAGTATAATTACTGAGGAGACTTGCGTGTTTCATGTGTATAGTATCATGGTTCACAAATCACGAAACATTTCCTTTACTCGCCAACTAATTACATTATTTTTGCATTCAACTGAATACACCTTTTTTAATAGTGTTCTTCTTTATTTGTCTTGAGGTAATTTCCTTAAAAGATACTCGTATGCTGGTGTTCTTACATTTTTCCGTTTTTGGGTAATATTTATATTGTTTGCAACATTTCTGCAGCCAAACTATTTCCTAAATCGACGCTCGTCAAGCTGTCACAAATCAGATAGATTTCCCCCTTTTTAAAATATTCTTTTAAATGGTGTGTACGGATGATGAACATAATTGACGAACGTAGTGTGCATGGAACATGTATTTAAATCCTTCAGTAGTGACTTTATGATCCCAAAAACTCGAGTGAGTCATCCAACTTGTACCCAACTTACCTATTGACGCTTGTTACTCCTCGTGGAGGTGCACAGGCCGCTCAGCAGTATTCTTCATCCAACCCTATCCTTGTACCCAGGAAACTCGGGAAATAAATCCAAGAGAGAATGATCACACGTGCTGTTAACGTCATCAAAAAGTCTGCGTAATCGCTTTAGTTTGAATGGTGGTGATAAACCACTTTCAGCATTCATCTTCAATTACTCATGTTACCGTTAACTATTTTTTCTGTTTTCCCACGCTTTGAAGTCCTTAGTTAACTCTTTATAAATGCCTGTAATAACTGAGCATTTTCTACAGCCCAGATACCAGTCCAAAGGTCACCGCAACGTGCTACTTAGGCCTAAAAACCTTGGTCTTCGAGAGCTGTTTGCTGACCCCATAAACTCTACCACCCTGAGACAATCAAATTCCGATTGCATGATATACAAACCCGTAAGTAACTTTAATAGTTGAGATTATGAGTCAACTGAAGCTAGACCACCATGGAAAACATGGAAGCACTGGATAGCCGTTTGTAGGACTCCTACTCAGTGCTCATCTACGATTCTGCCTCGCGAGATTCAAACCTATGGCCCATCGTTCTCGTGCGCGAGCACTTGACCTCTAGACCACTGAGCCGGCATCTAACGGTGTTACTGTCTAACTTCAACCTATGCACGAAATTGTACGACACATCCACCATTTTTTCAGTGAATTACTATCTCACAACAAACCAGGTTGAACTCCATTAGTCACTGCTTCTCACTAGAACTCCGGGAAATACATCTTGAAGCTGGTCACTAGTGAGCCTATGCTGATTAATATCAGAAGGGGTTTATGTGGATGTTATAGTAATTTCGGTAGTTGAGATCGTGTTTAGCTGTCAAAGTAGCTAGAACTAGTTAAGTTGAATGGTTAAACTACAGTTCATTGAACCGTCTTATAGTCATACTGGGACAAAAAGAAGCGAGTTCAAAGAATTCAAACTGTTTACTCAATGCCGTCACAAAGATATTGATTAATATATATTAAGTTTACCGCTGCCTTCAAGGATGAAGGTCGTTCGGCAACTCAAATCATGTCCAACTTTCCATGTTAGCGAACTTTGTACTCTATGGCGTTTGAAATTACTTGATAGGACAAACGTCCACTGTCATGTTTTGACAGTACCAGCAAAACACTTTTCTTCAACTCCTAAAAAAGATGTAACGTTTGATATGTTAATTGCTACGATTTACAGAATCAAATTAAAATATTCACGATTCCTAATTTAATTACAGCTTCGCGGATCGCACTCACTCCGTTTATTGTTAAATCTATTTTTTGTTGTGACTTGAGTATGGCTTTAGGTCTTACTGTCGCTGCTGGCGTAACCGATGCGGTGAGATTTTGTTTGCCTTGTTTATATGGAACTTGTGAAGTTAGATGGGCTTATAGCCCGAAAAGTGTCAAACCAGGCTTCGAATGTTGGAAGTTTCTTGGACCCTCTTGCTGACAAACTACTTGTGACATCTTTGGTTTTGTCGTTGACAGTGATGGATTTCTTCCCCGGTAACAAGACGTTTATCAGCTGATATTCCACTAGTCAGCCTTGCTTGTCTCTTTATTTTCCGTGATTTAGGAATAGTTATCACGGTTTTGTTTTTAGTGTTCCGGAATTTCGGTACAGTAAGTCCCCACATTCCATATGCTTTCTTCAGCTTACGCCCAAGATTTTCACCGAGAAAGTTGGAATGAATGCATCAAATATCAGTAAGGTATGTTTACTTCCTATTATTCTTTACAGTTAATTCGGTGGTATGAAATTCGCCTAAATGAGCTTGGTTTTATCTATAGCTTAACTCAATGTCCTGTTTAACGTTCTACTACCCCGTACAATTTATTGCACACCTTTGAATGTTAGTTTGGTGTAGTTATCTCCATGAAGATATGTTACAGTGCCTTTATGGTAATGTTGTCCTCATTTGCTTTTTAGTTATAATTAATGAGTACAGGGCTAAAACGACAATGAGGTTAAGTTTCGTTCACTTAGCCCAAAATTATACAAAAACTTCGAATCTCTCAAGTCCTTTCGTAGTTTTAAAATCCCTTTCGTTCACTTTGCTAATCGACATCCAGTTTCTTAGATATGAATGGTCTTGACTAGTGTATTTTGTGAAATTCTGGCTTCCGTAATGATCTGATGTCTAGCTTGAGTTTGGGAACAATATACCGGATTAATCTGGTTACTTCCAAACCTGGTCGTTAATGTATCGGCCAAATTCCTACCATTCTTTGGGTTTTTCAACTTAAACACCAACGTCCGTTAAAATGAATTAACACTTTGCATTTTCAATTGTTCTTAGAGCGGTATAACTCATTTGGTTTTGCTCTTCAATATAACAAAAGTTTCGTCGCTATCATACTGGCTGTCTGAAGGAAACACCTTATTGCCGTCACGCTTCTGTACAGTCAGCAGTATGACTTCGACCTTGGTTTCGCTGCTTCTCAATTGACCTATTTGGCATGATAGGACCTTGAGGAACAATTGTTCTGGCCAGTATAGTTTGACTGGTTCATCACCATAGGCAAGCTCGACCACCAAGTCAATATAGCAGCAACCGTTGGGTCTTACGGTTAAGTTCCCCATAAGACAATGAAAACCTCTGTCTTGCTTACATTTTTATCTGTTATGGAGTCTTATCAAACCATTGGTCATAGATTTTTAAGTCTTTTAATTTTCTAATCATTTATTACGTCCAATAATTCTTACATTGACTTTATAGCTGAATACTCTTTGTCAATTATCAAGTATCATACTTAGCATGACATATCCTTTGTATGGACTCCCTAACTACGAATACCTAAAAGTTGTATGGTGAGTTAAAACGTCTTCAACATTTAAATATTTCCTTTTTATGGTTTATGAAGGCTTATTTAGTTTGATAATCAGTCATCCATAAATAGTGTGAAACCTGGCATATATGTGTATTAGTCCACCATAAACCGACACCTGTAAAACTTAAATGTGAGAGAGTACTAGGCAACTGTCTTTCCTAGTTCAAGACTCTTTACCCACGGTCTCGTAAAAATAACACCACTTGACTACTATGCTGGAATTCAGTGATCTACATTGCAATGCGCTTTAACATTCATCAAATGTCATAGGCGTTACCTTATTCTGTATTCGATTACATTCACAGATCACTAGCTGCCTTTAAGACTTCTGGGAAAGTAGGTTACGATTTAGCACTCCAATTGACTGAAATTTCATAAATATAAGTTTTGAGATAAATTTTGACACAAACTAACAAGTTATTTCTTTTCCATTTTTCGAAATATATGATCTAATCATTTTTATATATGTTTTGGCTATTTTATGTACTAATTTGACACTAATCGGCAACATTTAAACATGTGAAAACTGGTAGAAAAATCCAAACCTGATGGTTTTATGATAAAAGATTAAAATGTAAGTTCCGCATTGTAAACCACACAGACTGAAAGATCTAGGAAAACATTTTCCGAACTTATCTCGTCAATATATTGTTAATGAAGCAGGCTCGACAAATAAAATAAGGTCAAGTGCAATACAAATGGAACGTACAGGATATCTGCTATTTGAGAAAAAATGTATATATCGTAGATTGTTTTACCAACTATATATTTAAAAAACTAAAGTACCAGTAGAGCCGTCAAATGTCCTGGTACGACTTAGTGGTGAGAGTTAGCTCTCTCTCTCGTAAGGCTCTCACATGGCCGCGTTTATACCACTACCAGGGAAGTCCTACTCGCTACCTTCTCGAGATAGGGGTGTTGTTTACGAAATTGAGAGGACGAAAAGCGAATGTTTAGCGTTCTAACCGGGTTGATGGACACAGAGTACACCTAGGGGAGTTGGGAGACCCTCATTCCAAACTAATGGTGCACATGGGCTCCGGGTGTGGTCCCTTAAAAAAACCGTCTGCTTTGTTCTGGGCACCCGGACAGTATTTCAGCCCTCAAACAAATCGAACGATATATGTGGCGCGTATCTATTTGGTGCCTCTTTGTACCAATGTTTATGTGTTTAAATAAATAATAACCAGTAGAGCAGTAATGAAAGTTCTTTAATATTTTTTTCCGGAGCTGTATCTTTTTTTATCTCTCAAATTGAGCTCTACAATCCTGTTTTGTCTATCAAAAATTGCTTTAATACATAGTTTTCTAAAGAAGTGTAAATCTGCCTCTCAGAAAATCTTTATTTGTGATTTTATCCTAATCTCTTATATTGTAGTCTTATGCAAAATCACTTCAAACAGCTACTGTTACTAGTATTGGGTATTTCACCAAAATTAATGGCGTATAAACCATTATTAGATAAAATGTGTTGCTAATAGAAAGCAATACAGCTATCACGGTCGGTAGTTTTAAGAGCTCTAGTGATCATGTATCTCTTCATGTTACTGTATCAACCTATAGAAAACCTATTTGTAACAAAAACAGAATTGAGAAGCTTTGCAAACGTAATTTTAGATAAATTAACCTCTGAAGAGTTTCATATAAAAGTTAGGTGCAACCAGTACGCTACAATTTTTTTTATTTGATATCTCTGGCTCATAATAACCGGCAAATCTTGTTTTGATAATCATATCCCAGTAACAAATATAAAGCTATTCCGCAAATGCATTATTTCTCCTGCAATCATATTTTCTATCGAATCTTTCTACTGCCAATTATTATTACTACTGTCCCTGTTACACTGGTATTCCTTTGGGTAATTTCATTTGTTTTGCTTGTGCGGCATAGCAACTTGAAACGATCCACATTTGTGATGTCTATAGATCCCTGAGCGATATCACTGTCTAAATTCACAAATTAAAGTTTCGGTTACAATTTTTCTACCTCGCGTCTATTATTCCATCTATAACATGGAGTCTTAGACTTGAGTAAGTGTAAGTTGTAACTGGCAAAAGTAACATTGAGCTATCGTAAGCTACACTCCTATTCGTCTGCCTCTCTGCAAGAATTTCTTTATCTCTGACCTTGGATCTGAATAGAAGTCAGCACTTAAGCTTTTATTGTTGTATTTCGATCGCCCAACCCAGCCATCCAACATCTCAAACACTCATTAGGATATGCACATGAAGTATTAGTCTTCACAGCATATCTAATAGTGACTGTGGATTAACTATGTATTTAATCTATGTATTTTCTCCACAAGAATATTTAAACCATAAATAGTACTTGCTCACAGTTGTATAAACTATTTATTTCAGTCGTACCAAAATTTATTTTGATAGTTCGACAATGTCAGTAAATATAAGTGTCCACTACTTAATTATGAATTTAAATGTGAAGACAGACTATTTCTTCATTTTTACTGGATTTAATGAATACTAACACTTATTGTATTTAGTTAAACCAAATGTACACCTTGTTCTATACTGTGTGTTTTCACTAGTATACTGACCACGTATTGGCGATCAATAAATCAACGTACTTAATGTCGCTATCCTTCAGCTTAGCTTTCTGTAACTGTTTTCTTAACTAATACGGTTTTGTAAGGATCATTATTTTTAACTATTGCTTGTTATATTGATTAATAGGGTCTTGGAGACAAGCAATATGTTCCTTTATTAACGATTTAATATTTATTTATAATTGTCTAACTTTGAAAATCTACTCATTAAAAATAATTTATATATTGAACTATCTTTTCATTGACCAAGTCAGTATTACATTTGATCGAATTAAAATACTATTTCAATTTTATGATGGGCACATTTAGTTTATGGTTAAATCAAATGAAACATGTCGGAGGTAAAACAATCGTCACTAATGGTATTGTACCATATTGCGGATTAATTGGAGTGGAAATTATACCGTTGAACCCCGACCCAGTGGCCCTAACGGTTAAGTGTCTGCTGCGAGACCTGTGGTTCCTAGGTTAGATCCCTGATGAAGTTGCAGTTGTGTACTACTGAGGGGTCTTATACTATGACTAGACACCTGTCTAGTGTTCCTTGACTTCCAGTGATATCCCAACTGAGATTAACCTATGACTAATACAAACCAATCTTCATAAAACTCTTTCAATTAAATTAAACCTTTGAAAAGATATCACATTAGTTAGCATAGACACTCTATTATATTGCTCGTTTTATGTATCCTACTACTATTATTTTTTTTCAAAATCTATAAATCGTTTTTCTTCCTAGGCTTCTATCAGCTGGAACCACTATTGGATCTGGTTTAGGATATTTAAAAAGTTTGCCAGAATGGCGGAAACGGATGGCTGAAATCTCCAAAAATAGATAGATAAACTATTTTACTTTGTACATGTTTTTGTAATGAACAATATATATCCGATTGTATATCCTTCAACGAAATGGTTGTCTCATTATGAACACTTTATGTATATATGAAAAGTAACCCTTTTGAATGAATACTGATGCTGTATATGACAGTTATCAAGAATTTGTAACTTTATTTTCTGCATAAATGTAAGACATCTGCAAGTAAACATACTTATTATATCGTATGAGTGCGTGCCCTGCTTATATATGACGTGTTGATCCCCGCCAGTTGGAGAACAGTGAATTTATCGATCGGACCAAATGACATACCAAAACTACCAGCAGTCTAGAGCACTAGTCGGTCCTGTTATCTGCCTAGCCCAGCCAGTTTAGTCCAAAACACCAATAACAGCCTCTGCAATATGGATCATTATTCTGAAACATACTGGTTTTATATACCAAACAAACTGACCACATCGTACCGTAAAATATAAAATAAAATTTGTACAAGATTTGACCAAATGTGGCTGTGAATAGGTGGAACAGTAATTAATGGACTGAGCATAGCTCAGGAATGGTGAATCGTATAATAATAGTCTATAGGTCAAAGCTCATGATAAAGGGAACATGAATATGAATAGTTAAGTTACTTGATAATTATACAATAAAAAAATATTCATATCATATTAGTCCATAAATAGTTCTCGAAGTTATCATTCATAAATCTCTACAGTATATAACAATATTATTAATCAATAAATCTTAATATAACCCAAAAGAATGATCTCATGTTATTTAAAAGTCAAGTTGTCACCTTTGTATAAAAATAATTTCATGAATATGTGACTCTAACCTGTTCTCTTTCAACTCAATGATTCAACGTTAATATACACTTACTGTAAGACCTAAAAGTCCTGAGTTCTATTTCTCAGTCATCGGTATGTGTTGTTAAGCCATTCTTATACTAGTGTGAAACAGCTGTCGAATGCTCATTAGATTTTACTGCAAATCAATTAATTTAGTATATACATGAAGTTGAATTAACAGGCTAACAAAAAAATGTAAAGTGTATCAAATTTACAGAAAAGTACATTGTAGCGAGAGTCTGTAGCTGTTTCATTGGGTGAAAAATAAGCATAAGTTTATTTTTTTTAACAGCAAATGAATAGAAGTAACTACTCTGTCCAGAAAAAAAACATACCAACGTCGCAGAAACTCTATTTTCAAAGTATGCGTGGCATCAAATTTATCCCCTTTCATAGTAATGCCCTCATTAGTAGCAATTCATTTTTGTTAAATACGTTTCGAATATCCAAATTAAGTCAAACTGACTGAAGATGGTGAAGTTCCGAGTACAGTTGATTAGCTATTCTCTTATCTATTGGTAACAGCATCTGTTGCTCAGTTCAACGAGTATTTATTGAAGAAACTAAAACGGAGATTTTATGCGATGAGATCAAACTGTAGTTACTAGAATAATGCTAGGGTGACAGTTGTCCTTGCAGCGTAGGTTCAGCATTGTGGAAGAAAGAAGTTTGTTGATCTATTACTATCATTTGATTTAATGATATACTACTGTTAAAATCTAATCTAAGATTCTTTAAAGGGTGCTGGTGGAAAAGAGTCACAAGCTTGTATTTCTTTGCAGCCATCTTTGTGAGGACCTGAGGGTTCATAAACGGCGTTGATATTGAGTTAACTGGATTATTATAGAAGAAGTCTTATAAATCGCAATGTAGTCAGATAGGAGTAGATTTTATAAAAGAAAATCCTTTGGCCTCCGTTGTTTCGTAAGAAATAATCTAATTTAAAGTGTGACCGAACAATTACTCTTCGAAGAGGAAAAAATAGATTGTTGTTGATATTATTTTCAAGGTATGAATGAATTCGTAATCATAACGACTTGCATCTTCTGTTGTAATTTGTTGAATGGAAGCCCCCAAATGCCCTGGTACGGCCGAGAGTGGGGAGAGTCCGCTTTCCCTCCTGGAATGCTCTCACATGGCCACGTGTATATAGCCTCTGCAAGGGAAGTCCTACTCACTGCCTTCTCGTGGGGGGGGGGTTTGTTTACGAAATTGAGAGTACGAAAAGCGAATGTCTGGTGCTTTAACTGGGTCGGTGGACAAGAAAAGTTCGCCTAGGGGAGTTGGGAAACCCCGATTCCAAACCAATAATGCACATGGGCTCCAGTATCCTGAAACAACTTTTGGTCACCGACTGCCATGGGACTGCATCTCATGATGCTCCATTGCCTTGTGGGTCAGACCCTTAGTTTGAAGGCCACGGGTGTGGCCTCCTAAGGAAACCATCTGCTTCAGTTTGGGCACCTGTGCAGTATCACAGCCCTCACACAAATTTCATTTGTGTGGCGCATATATATCTGGTGCCCTCTTGTACCAATATTTATGTGTTTAAATAAAATAAAATAGATGAACGAAAGCTGTTATGATCAAGAAATCAATCTAAGTAACTAATCTTTCCAATCATGTATTCTAGTGAATAAATCACTCTTATCTGACTATTTCCCAATATCTTATTGTTGAGTCATGTCTTTACGGTTTATTCAGTTCGCATCTGCTTATCCTATTCAGAGTTTAGCATTTTCACTAGCTTTTTTTTGGTTTTGATTCATTGGGCTAATCAGAAATCGACCAAATGGTAAGTTCATATGATTGGCTGAAAAATAACTTTCATTCATAAGGAACAAATCGTACACCATTGGTGACCTTAGTCTCTCCTCTCGAGTAGTTGTCTATTGGACTCGTGAATAATAAAATCGCTTATCAGTACCAACTATAAAATACTACATATCACAACAGGTTGCCTTCATTTTTATATCGAGCATAAAAATATCCGAAGAACTAAGTTCTCATGCCCAGAATATTAATAATGGGCTTATATGGTTCACTGTTAATTAGACATTGGACATTTCTCATCCTAGAGATTAAAAGCTATCCTTAGAAAATCATATTATAATTACAAATCTTTAGTTGACTATCTTCAAGCAAACAGAAAGGATTAAGTTTGAAGAAATATCGACGACATTCCTCAGGAAAACTTCCTGCCTTTTTTACCAATCCGTGGGAAATGTCTCTGAGTTAGTACCCTAATTTTCGCTTGAATTAACATCAAATTGTCTTATTTTCCCATGGATTAAGACTAGCCGGTATTCTTTTCTCCTAAATCTTTTCAGTGGGGAGGAACAAACTTACCTAAAATTAACATAGTCCTTTCGTTTATTTCCCCTTTTTTTGTTTTCTTTGTTCCTGGTGTTTCGCAGTTTAAAAGGTTCACTATCGGTCCTAATCGAATCTGTTAAGATTACTTGTGAACAAGAGGTTACCATCAGCCTTTCTACGTATAGCCTACTGAAAGTGTAGTTATGGATTTGTCTAATGCGTAGAATACAAGACCAATTTTTGACAGGAGGATGGTTGGTGATTTGTTATGGCGAATTGTGTAATGATAAATAAATAAGTTGATTTTTAGTTTTAAAGCAGTTGCTGCTCACCAGCAAACTAAGTGTATTTTATAGTGGCACGGAATATAAGTCAATGAAAGGATGGTTGTAGACAGCATAGACTAATAGGTTACATCTTTGAATAGTTTACAATTGCAAACGGTTTCTAGGAGTTTAAATATCTGTAACAGAAAACATTGTTCATTCCTTTCGGAATTTATACTACAGTAAATTTATTCCATATGAACTGTGATGAAAACCTTCAGATGAATCAATTGAGGAAATCTGATCCGTTTCCAGTTGGTTTTGATTCGAAGTCCACATCAATTGAGGAATCATTTTAAGGTGAAATATGACGGACAAACTTCAACGTTTATTGAAAATCAACTGTCTTATGTACTAACAGATAACTGATGGTTATATGCAGTATTTGTATGAATTAATGATTCCTTTGTACTTGATGACTACCTAATTTCGAATTCCAAATACAATACGTTTGTTCGTGCTCATCTAGGTAGTCTTGGTCTAAATTGCGTTATTTCTGGGATTCCTAGTTTGTATAATAATTTAAATACTCCTAATTATTACACTACTGTACATTATACTACATTGTCACTTGACATAAGGAACATATTTAACGATCTAATTTCAGTGCTTACTATATGACCTTAAAGGTTGATTGTTGAAGAATACAACTAAATAGTTATACATAGTTTGTCACTTTTACTGACAGTTTATTGGTTTTCAGCTCACAACCATTTATTAAGTTTCTAATCTATTTGTAGTTGATATTTGTTAATTTATGCTAATATATCTAACTTCTAAATACCACTCTGAAGATATGTCAACACTGTTATTGTCACCAAGTATGCTGATGCTGACCGACCCACACACCTTCTTCCTTCCACAGTTTGCTTAACCAGAACATAAAAAGCCAGCTAACGTAGCTTCCACAATTCTCAGTCCTTTTTTTTACAGATTTAAGCAGTCCCCTAGTTTCAAGCGTCTATATTCCCACTTAGCCGCAAATAGTTCAGTTTTCATTTTTGAAACGTTTATATTCAGTACAGTAACTCTAGTTTCGATTATTATATCTGTTTACTGATTAGTTTACTCCGTTCCTTTCAATATGAAGCATTTTCATCCACAAATAACACTTCTAACAACTATGATAACTAAACTAAATGAGAGTTATTTCACAGTTATTGTTTATCGATCAGTGCTGACAGTCGTAAAGTTGACGTTCATTATATTCCGTTCAAAGTAACGAACACTGAAATAGCATAGGATTCTTTGAATCCTATTTATGTTCGTGGACATTTCTGTCCAAAAGTAGCCAGGAATACAATCCTAATATTAGCCAAATGATATCTAATGGGAAAATAGTTCGCTATACCTTTTAATAGATGAACTACGAAATTATAACACACATCTTATTGGAAGTACTACACTGAGATAATTTATTAGCATGGAGTACCTGTGAAATTATGCGGTTTCAAGATAGTTTACATCACTTTAGCTGAACAATTAATGAAAGCTAGAAATTACTAAAGACTACTATGTCGTCCTTTTGTATAGGTTTCCTTAAAAATACCTACCCATTACCCTCCTTAACAGGAATCAAAACGAGGAATTTTATAATGACTGCATAGCATTCAAGACATTAAGTTGCTATTCCAAAATTCACACTTTCAACTTCAGTCAATCTACAATATATATATGACTATTAAGTAACTGGTTAATACATAATTATATTATTCTCATTATAAGCTTTCATTTGACCTTTTGGCTACTATTAAACGATTCACTATTTTTAAGCTATTCCCAGTCTACTAGTTACAATCTTTCACACTCGTAGTCACTTTTTGTTTGATCTTGTATGATTGTTATTTTCTATTTTATGGTATTATACGATTTAATTTACGTGTATATAAACTGCATATGTCTGAAATACACGATTCACACAACGGTGGCCGATATTTGCGAGAAGCTATTACACGGAGGACCAATAAGGACTCAGAGTTGACTCAAGGCTGATCATGCTGATTAACGCGTCATTGGTTTTTCACAGGGAGAGTGCCACAGAAGTCGGTGTTGTAATTGTCAATTTTGTCACGTGATACTTGACTGGTTATAGGACGTAACATGATGAATAGTGGTTAGCAATGAAATTCATGACGTGCGTTTCGTTCTGTTTGGGATACATCAGCTAAATACATCGGAATCCCAGAGTTGAAGTTCATTCCAGGACCGGACCCAGTACCTTTCATATCTAACACTATCGTGTTATCCACTTAGTCATTGAGTCAAGGTAGCCACTGGTTTATGCAATGGGATGAATTTTAATCCACATGTATTGGTTATTCGAATCTTCCCATTCATATGTAAGGTTAAAAACATGCAAATATAGGAGCACTCTGTACAAAATTCACACACGGCAGAGAAGAGACTGGTCAATCGCAGTCCTAAACATCGTCGGTAATATACGGATAACCAATAAGTATCATTTTTTTCTAACGTTAAGAACCACATGATGGTAATTTAACCAATAAATTTTAATAATAAAACAATAAAAGATGTGGAATATATATCTGATTTACATAAGGTAATAATTGTTGGAATGTTCATCATTTTTAATGATAATTACATGAATATTCAATAATGTGAATCTTATTATTTATATATATTTTTTCTTACTACTAATATTGATATAAGTAGCTTTATTCAAAAAAAGGACTAGACAAATAATTATTTGTGTACATATGATTTATAATGAATTATTGTATACAGAAATGATAATACTAGTACCTTGATTAAACTCAATTGTTGGAGAGGAAACAATATAATGATAATGAAGAGAAGGAGTGAGATGCAGAAGTAGAGGAATATAGAAGTGAATTAATATGATGATGATGCATTATGTGATTCGTTATTATTATCATCATTATTAGTGCTTATCGCTTTACTATTCACATGATTATACACATATAAATCATTTAAAGGTCCACTTGAATTTGATTCATCATTATTAATTAAATTAAAGAAACTTGAAATATTTCTCATTTGTTTTATAAATTGTGGATTTAAAGTTGAATTCATTATTAAATTCATTGTAGTATTAACAGTGTTAGAAAAAGAAGAAGTTTCAATATCAGTTACGTTAGTAATTGTCGTAGCAACTGTTAGTGTTGTTGTTGTGGGAGATGGTGGCGGTGATCCTGTTGTACCTGATGCATTAGGTGCAGTTTGAGTTTCAGTTGCAGAACGTATTATATAAGCAAATATCAAACCCAATATAGTCAATATAGCTCCCATTGTAACTATACGAGCTAAACGATGATTTTCAATAAGATTTGAATAAGCTTCATCTTCATCATCTGTATTTGTACAACATGTACAACATAACAAATCAACTAGGATAGATCGATCAACTGTAGTTGTTGTTGGTGACATTGTATTATTATTATTACTGGTTAAAATAGTATTTGGATTATTAGATTTATTATAATGAACATTTGACAATGTACCAATTGAACCACTAGTTCTATGTTGATTTTGATTACCACCAATTATTGTATTAAAAATACCACGATCCATTAAACGTTGACTTGAAACACTACTTCGTATACCCATTGTATTATTATTGTCATCATCATAACTTAAGTCTTTATGATGTTGTATAAAACTTGATCGAGATGGTTTCTTATGAATCTCTGCACCAGAATTAAAAATATTATTATCATAATTGGTACTATTATCATTATTATTTGTATTATGTTTAGAAATAATCTGTTTTAATCGTTTCCCCGATGGTATTCTTGTATTTAAACGAAAGTTAGGTGAATAACCTTCATCAAGATATTCAGTTGATGTTTCTTGTGTAAATCCTAAATTATTACTAATCTGTGAAAATATCATAGCAAGTGATTTACGTGGATTAGCTAGAAGTGATGAATTACGACGCTTTTCAATAGATATTTGTCGTGGAAATGGTTGCCAATGTTGTTGTTGATGATGTACTTGAAAAATTGTTTCTTCATTATTTACTATATCAGATTGTGATAAATTAGAATTAGAATATTGTTCATTTGTTGATTGAAACTTTATTGGTATCTTATCGTTGTTTATATTACAATCTGTATGAAGTGTCTCTTCATTGAAATTATGTTTGTTTAATGTGTTTTCATTCATGTAATAGTCCTTTTTTTCTAGTTGATCATATCCACTATCCTAAAATGTTGAAAAAATAAACAAATATATTCAAGTGTAAGGAAAGTGGACTGTTTAAAGACTTACAACAGATCGAAATGTTTGTAAGCAAAGATGGATAGTGGCTAGCAGTGGAATCGAGGACGCGCGTTTCGTCTTATGTGGGACTCGTCAGCTGGATGTACCTGTATCCCACAGTTGATATTCACTCTGGAACTCGAACGCAGTAACTTTCGCTTCAAAAGCCATCGCGTTATCTACTCGGCCACTGAGTCCTGATAGCCACTTGCTTGTGCGATGGGGTCCCGAATAGAACGAAACGTGCATACTGCATTCCATTGATATCCGTTGTTCATCTTTGCTTACAATGCTTGTGAATTAAGGCAATATCGAGGCAATACTCACATTATGCACATATGCCAATTCGAGACTGATCAGTTGCAGGCCTAAACATCGATAGGAAGATTCAAACAAACAATACTAAATGAAGATCCAAATGTTTCTTTCGCAAATTGATTTATGCATAACCGATAAACTTGTTTTAATCATCAGTGAGTAATATCAATTTAAGAAATATTGAATACCTGAAACTATAGAACTCCTACACTCAGTCTTAATTCAAAATCTACGGTGATATATTTGATCTTGTAAGGGTTTGTATTTTATTGTTCACACTAAGAATTAAATTTGATCAATCTACAGATAACACTGATATTCTCAGCTATGATTGCCTGATTCGAATCTCCGTCGGAAAAATCAAAACAAATCCAAGTATATTCGGTTAGTAAGTTGATGAGGTGCGCTTTCCAAATCCGACTACTGCCAATTATTCAAAAATATATTTGATCTTATTTTAAAACATCGTAATTGCATTTCTTCTTATTCATTGTCAAATTTAAATCCATAAACTTCTGATTGTATGATCTGGAAAGCACTTCAAAATTTATAGAGTCTATCTGTCAACTTAACAATTTTATCTTAAACAACTCTGAGTAATGTTGTTTCAGATATCACTAATAAGTCAGCGTTATTAAAAAGTTACACCATTTTAATCTATATTATTTCATATCAGCAGTATGAGTTATTATTTCAGTATAGAGTGGTTGTGATTCTTTATGTCTTAACAACACATAAACTGGATTACATTACATTTCAGATCATCAATAGTTTGATTTTCAAAATACTAGGCCACAGGAAGGGAGAATTTGATAAGTAGAATATATGTTTTTTATTGAGATCATGAACCGATTGATGTTAGACCACCATTGGAAACCTGGAAGCTATGTACTGGACTCCTCAGCAGTGTGCATCCACGATCCTGTTTGTGGGATTAAGACCCAGAGCTTTCGGTCTCTCGGGTGTAAACAAAAGTTAAAGTTACAAAACGGTGCATAATTAATTTTAAAATATTTAGGATCTAATTGGTATGTAAGGACATTTCATATTTGAAATGTATGCTTCAAGATGCGTTTACTTGTTTCCTATTCAATAAAATGCTTAAATTCAATGTTAATTATCGCTTGTTCTATTGGATATGAAATTTACAAATATTCTCATATCCTTACACCTTACTAATTAAAACTTCATTAGAAGCTAATATCATCTTATTGAAATGTATGCGATGAATCTATAAATAAGCTTTCAAATCAAAATTTCTGTTTAATACTATATCAATTAAGGTATGTTATAATTACTATTTAGTTTAACTTTGAAACTGTATTTGCTTCCTTCAGATGAAATAAAACTTACCTTTTTCAATGGTGATTGTTTTAAATTCTCTAAATTTGCCATTATTTCCTCCCATTGAACATTGTTCTCATCTGCATCTATATTTGTATCGTCGTCGTCATCATCATCTGTTATGACACCCCAACCAGGAAATCTGTCAGATAAACTTAATTTAAGTTTATCTACAGGCTTTTTTTCATTATTTGTTAATTTTGTTTTATTGTCAGATTCGTTAAAGGATTGGTTATTTTGAGTGTTGAATATTTCAAATGTACTACTTACATTATTATTATTATCATTAGTAGTAGTAGTAGTAGTGGTAGTGGTAGTGGTAGTACTAGTCTGTTTATTAACTGGTTCAATAAAAGCAACTCTTGGTTTCAAATTTTTACTTGATATTTCATTTACTATAACACATTCTGTTGAAGGATTTGCTGAAGTTACTGTAGAATATGATGATATCACTGTGTCAAACGATGTTTTCATTGATTCATTAGATGATACTATGTTCAATTTTGATTCTATTGTTTTTCGTGATGGTAAAACGATTAATCTATCTGAGGATGAACCTTTGTCATTTGTACTGGTGTAAATACTACTGTTTTTATTATTATTTCTCATTGGATTGTTAGTAGTAGTAGTAGTTGTAGTAGTAGTAGTAGTAGTAGTATTAATAGTATAATCTGTTGTATTATACAAGTTGTTGTTGTTGTTGTTGTTGGAACTCATAGATATATTTTGTAAATTAATGTACTGTGGATCATTTGACGATTTTGATAAATAAGATTCATTTGATGATTTTTTACTATTAACTGTAATATATGTAGATTTAAAGTCAGGACATTTAATTGCGGTTATCACAGGTTCTTGAATGGATAATAAAGACGGTGAAGAACAACTACTATCCTGTGTAATATCGATTTCTTTTTGTTGAGTTAACGCTGATGTGAATGATTGTTGTTGGAGATGATGTTTAAGAGGGTGATGTTGATGATGACGATGATAATGATTTGTCGAAAGTGGTGGGGGAATACGTACAAACGGGGGTGGTTTGGCACGAATTTGTGAATCCAGTACAGAAAACGGTAATTTTACACCAAGCTGAATATTAAAAAAAAATTAGGAAACATTTTTGAGTATCCTTAAAATGACCGTAATAATGTTAAATGACCTAAGCAACCATTAAGTTTCTTACTGATTACTGATATGCTTGCTGACTGGTGATAACCAGCATGACAAGTTAATACACATCTTTATACCAAGTTCATCTGACCAACTAACATCGAGAAAAATACACACAAAGAGATCAGTCAAGTCAGACGAGTAGCTACATTAACTAACCTGTTCGATAAAGTTTGGTTAACAGAAAGCATTTGAAAAAATATATCCTTGGTTAATACTCAATAAAATTATCAGAAGGGGTTTTGTGGAGATTTAGTATTTTCATAGTTAAAAGCGTGAGTCAATTGAAGCTAGACCACTAGGGGAAACCTGGAATCATTTGATGGCCGTTTCGTCCTATTGTGGGACTCCTCAACAGTGCGCATCCACGATCTCGTCTCATGAGATTTGAACCCAGGATCTACCAGTCTCGCGTGCGAGCACTTAACCGATAGACCACTGATAATGTTAATGTCTAACTTCAACCAATCCACGAAGTTGAGCAACCGTTCACCAATTGTCTTCAGTGAGTTGATATCTCCCAACAGACGTTGTTGAACTCCACTGGTAACCGCTTCTCACTAGAACTCCTGGATTTACCTCAGTCACTAGTAATGTCTTTATTTAAAGAGGACTTATGAATGGTTATTTACCTTGATAAGTTTACAATATGCACCAAATTATGCATTATAAGTGATTACAATGCGGATATCATGACATGTACATATTATGTTTGATTAAGCAAGGGTTGTCACGAGATAAATTGTTCAAAACAAAATACAATTTAAACTATACTGAGTGAAAGTATATCGAGGATACAGAACTTAATGTAGTGAGATTAATAAAAGTACACGAAATTCAAATTGAAGTATGAAACACATTTTATCTTATGTACGGAAATCAAAGTTCATTTTGTTGATAACCATCTTTGCTGAGAAAGCTCGTGACTTCAGACAATATTGAGACAGTCCACAGAGGATGCACATATGCCAACAAGAGACTGATCAATTGCTGTCCAAAATATCAATGGTAAGATACAAGTAAACAACAAGTGAACATAACTTCTATTATTTTAGACAGTTGAGTATGGGAAGACCTTGGAAAGTGAAATGTATCATGCAAACAATCAATAATTCAGGATTTGCTTATTGTCCATTAATTTCGAAAACTAGTACAGTAAATTTATTTTCTAGATTGGTTTTATTGTCCATAGAATAGTCACATAACATATTATCATTTATGCTATTTATAAGTAGTATAACAAGATTAGTGAAATAATTTAAGGTTCTTCAGTAACTAATCGTGATGGAAATTGATTTTGTATATTGCTACTAGATACCAGTAGCATAATCAAAGTTGATGAGGAAGAATGAATGTCTTTGATTATCAGTCAAATTATAACATAAAGTAAACTTGCTCTGGTTTTAAAATTAATTCACAGATATAATTGTGTGATTATTTATTGACACCCTCCCTTCTAATTCTTTCTGTTTTTTTACGAAAACTTTTAGTACTCTCTTGTTATTATCTTGTATATATAAAAAAAGAACACTGATTTGTTTCTTTAATTTCCTTTGTTTCTATGAAAAATTATTTAAATATATAAGTGCATATGTTGATAAGTTACTTCATCAAGAAAGAGATAATGACATTTGTTCATCTTAAATTCATATTCTTTGGTATATAAGATTTGTGTTGGTGGAGAAGATTTGTAGCTCTCATGGATGAATTTAATGGAAATTGTTGAACTTTCACAGTTTACATTATAATCTAATCATATTCAGACAAAAAATAAAAGTTATGTAACGCTGGAAATTTGTTTTATCACATTCAATATGCGACCATTCAGTGGTAGCATGTATTTGAGACCTCACCGTTGAATGATCATCGAATCTTCAAATCTTTGCTTATAAGCAACAGAAGACGGTAACAGAATATCAAAACTTGACTGAAGCTAGACATTTTCATCATCTTATCCTAACTTAGTGTTCTAAAAGTTGAAATTTCACATAGAAGGCCAAAGATACTAGGTTCGATTATTGATTGGATAGTGAATGCTTCCATCCGAGGGGCCCCCTAATACGACGAGACAGATGTCCAGTACTTCCTGACTTTCAATGTTTATCTGACTAACATCAATTCGTCATATAATTTAAGATAATACTTCTTGGTCTATCATCTTTCATGTTCAAAAAGCTTTTCTCTCTTATCCTGTATACATTTTAGTATATGTGTACTGTCTCTAAAAAAGGACTAGGAGTTCTTGTACTATACAAAAGCAAACTTATTAGAAATTCAACTGAATGACATACAATATAACGAAGATATTTAATTTAAATACATTAATTTTTCATTCAGGACATCTTTTTGTAGTCTCATATTGGAAATGGGAAAACTGGTTTTTTTGTAATTACCTACAGAATAGGAACAGAATGTTTTCGATGAAACTATACAAATCAGTTAGTAACTATTCATTTTTAGCTTTTTTAAAAAAAGATTCTATAGTAGAGTATTTTCAATATGTTATACATATATTCTGTTATATCCTGAAGAGAATTATGAATGGTAACTTTTGAGGACTAGTTATGGACCTATATGATACGTATATTTCCTATTGTATAATTATTAAGTAACTTAACTATTCATATTCATGTTCTTTTTATTATGAGCTTTATTTTGACTCATAGACTACTACTGTACAATTTACGGTTCCTGAGTTATATCCAGTCCATCAATTATTGTTCCCCAGTCACAATTAGCTGAGTCTTGTACAAATGTTATTTCATGTTTTACGGTACAATGTGGTCAGTTTGTTTGGTAAATAAACCAAGTATGTTTGAGAATAATGATTCATATTGCAGAAGCTAATATTGGTGTTCTGGACTTAACTGGCTGGGCTAGGCAGATATCAGGACTGATATATACTCTAGACTTCTCATACGGGTTTCGTGTATCATTGGTTCGATCGATAATTCGCTGTTCTCCGATTGGCAGTATCGTCACGTCATATATTAAACAGGGGACTGAAGCACACGATATAACATATTCCCTGTCATCTACGTGTGAATATAATGGTACTTTTCTATCAGATTGAAATATATTTCTTATTGTTTTATTGATTAATTCAAATGACTTTCAATTTCTGGATCTGAAATATGACGCAACTGCTTTAGTTTGATCTAAGGTATAGTTCTACTATACCTCTGATGTAAAAATATGTAGTTTGGTGTTACTCATTCAATGAAATTTACAGAGTACCGGGTATATATATATATATATAAATACAAAATACCTGAAACTGTTGCTTCGCAGCGATTTTCTATATAACTTAAGTCTCAGAACAGAACTCTTATTTAAGTAGCTGATTACTAAACGACTTGGATTTACTGTTTAAGATAAGGCACATTGTAAACTATGAAGTACACTTTACCTTAAAATAAATCCTACTTGTATAATTATTAAAAACAGTGTTTTTTGTGTAATGGAAAAACACACAAAATAATGTAGATACATTCATTGGTATTTTAGAAATTTCTTTTCAGAAGAAGGTTTTGTGGAGAATGTAGTAATTTAGTAGTTGATTTCATGATTCAATAAAGGCTAGACCACCATGGAAATTCTTGAAGTACTAGATGGCCATTCAAATCGCGCTTGCGGGATCGTGAACACGCACTGCTGAGGAGTCTCATACTGAGATGAAACGGCCGTCCAGTGCTTCCAAGTTTTTCTCAGTGGTCTAGCTTCACTTGACTTATGAATTCAAGTAATAGAAATCGATTTGTTTAAATCTGTGGAACAATATTTTTTCAAACAAAAAGAAATATTTCTATAAATAGAACAAGAGCTTTCAGTGTACGTTTAAATAGTCTACTTAAATTTCAATAACTTACTACTTACTATACTATACTACTTACTACTGAAATAGATGTTATCAATAAACATATACGTATAACTTAATGATTATTTAAAGAGATTAAATATTGTAAAACATTCATATCAAACTAATTTCATCTAATATAATGCCAATATAAACAATGAAGCAGAAAATGATTTTCCAGAGAAATATTATTACCCTTAGATTTTGTATAGGAGATAATTTGATTTAGTTAACGAGAATAAAAATTATTATTGTGGTATATACTACTGATGTCGACAAATATAAATAGTATATATCATCAATAGAATATGAAAACCTGAAAGCACTGGAAGGCTGTTTCGTCAAACTGTGGGACTCCTCAGCAGTACGCATCCACGATCCCTCCTCGCGAGATTTTCAACCCAGGACCTACTAGTCTCGCGCCAGAGCATTTAACCGGTAGACCATTGAGCAGGCCAGCATCCAACAGTATTAATGTCTAACTTCAACCAATCCACGAAATCGAAAAACCGTTCACCATTGTCTTCAGTGAGTTGATATCTCAGAACAGACCTGGTTGAACTTCACTGGTTAGAACTCCAGGAAATACCTCATGGAGCCAGTCGCTTGTGAGCATATGATAATTATCAGAAGGGGGTTTTGTGGAGATGTAATAAGATTGTCAAAATGTTAATGTTGCAGTAATTGCCCGGGTGCCCAAACCAAAGCAGGTGGTTTTCTTAGAGGGCCACTCTCGTAGCTTTCGACCTAAAGATCTAATCCACAAAGCAGTGGAGCAACGTCAGGATATGAAGTTCCATGGTAGCCGGTGACCAACGATTGGTTCATGCGCCATTTTGTTCTTCAGGACACTGGGGACCATGTGCACTAATGGTTTGGAATCAGGGTTTTCCAACTCCCCTATGTGTACTCTCTGTTTCCACCAACCCGGTAAGAGCATTGGATATTTGCTTTTTGATCTCTCAATTTCGTAAACAACACCGCCACGAGAAGGCAGTGAGTAGTTGTTTAGTGGTTAATTATTCACTCGCGAGACCAAATTTTCTATGTTCAATAACCCGATGAAGAGTTATAGTTGTCCTGTGCTGAAATGTTCAATACAAGGATAAAATGGTCATTTGATACCTCCAGGTTTTTATTGGTGCTCTAACTAAATTCTACAATCGTTTCAAACACCCATGTACCGATATTTTTTATTTCGTGTTTACTAAATATTTAATTTACGGTATTTTTACATTGCCCTAATTGTATGCTTTCACTTGAATCATTAACTGTTGATAGATGTTTTACGATTGATTAGCTCTCGTTAATTAGTTGTGGATCCATTGGTTAGTTTTATATAATAGATGACCTAGTTATATACAAATTGTTATTATCTATTTGTGGTTAATTGTAGTTCTGTAATTAATGTTTATCATTAAGCTCGTTTTTGGCTAATTATGATAAAGAATAGTACAGAATGAATCTACAGGCTATTTCCATGTTCTGACTGATCATTGGTGATAGAAGGACGAATAAGCATTAGAATGACCAGTTGTTTTTGAAGGTAGTTTGTGTTGATGGTCAAAGCGAATTTCATTGGTTTCATTTGAGTTAAGGTCACACTATAATTTGGTGATCTTATCAATTGGATGTAGGTGAAAGTCGTAATGGTTTCCAACCAGGTAGTCTGCACTTACTGACAGTTACCATGTACTTACTGATAGCTAACTTCAAGAGAAAATTTTCGTAGTTGTGATGAGAAGCTGTGACCAGTAGAGCAGAACCGTGTCGGGTTTGAAACATTTACCTACCTAAGACAGCGGGTAATAATCACCTATTGTTGTGGATTGACTGGTGTTAGACATTAACACCGTTGGATGACGGCTGGGTAGTTTAGCAGTTATGTGTTTTTATGCGAGACTGAAGGTCCTGGACTTCATTAACATGTAAGAGGTTGTAGTTGAGCACTGGTGAGGAGTTCCAAAATAGGCCAAAACGGTCATCCAGTGCTTCTAGGTTTTCCATAGTGGTCTAGCTTCAATTGATTCATGATCTTAACTATATAAAAATTATATGGATGTTCTAAGTCCGAGTTTCTGTGATGATATAGTTCATCCAGCTCTCGAAATAAGGATGAAGAGACAGTTATGTTCCATTGCAATCATTAACCTAATGCTGTCATGATACATGAGAAAGGAATAATTTAACACTTATAAACCAAAATACTGCTATAAAACAGTTATTTCAATCAGACATTATACATAATAAAAATATCACGTCTCAATATGATAGACAAAGCCAATTATACAAAATCTTTGTGTGATTCAATGCAATAGAGAAGTGAATGAGCATTTAGCATCTGAAGAAATAATGTCTATAGTTTAAGTATTTACTTGTAAACGATTCCTTATAAAATATAGTTTGAATCTTTATCCATAGTTCATCGCTAATAATCTGTATAATGCTATCCCAATTGAGGCCAAAAATGACTAACAAAATGAAATAAGTTATTACAATAGATTAGTAACCGAGTAGTGGATGGTGTCTAGTAATTCAAATGCCAATTGAATTCTATAGATCAAGGCTCAATATATCCACTAGAGAAAAGTGACATTAGTTACTAAACAGTTATAAGTACGTTTTAAATATCTTAGTCTTAAAGAATGTTGGCAGCGCCTCAAACTGAACAGTGGTTACGCATGAGGCTAAGAAACTAATTGACCTACTTTTAAATACATCGGTTCCATCAATATTACAGGTAAAGCATGTTAGTGAAAACCAACGAACATGAAACCTGGATTCCATGTTGAATACTTTCCGTCACTTCGAATCGGATCAACCTATTGTCACTATATTATTTATACTTATCTCTTCTATTAGCCAGTGTCGTGTATTCCCAGGGCAATATAATAATTATCATTATTATCATTAATTTAAACGAGGACTTTCATAAGTAATTGGAAATTAGCTATCTACATGGGTTTTTCAATCATTCAAATACCAGATATTGTATAATCACCCTAAGTCAATTTCTACTGACTTCCAGAGGTAAATCCAGGAGTTCTAGTGAGAAGCAGTGACTAGTGGAGTTCAAACCACGTCTGTTGTCAGATAGGAACTCGCTGAACAAATTGGTGAATGGTTACTTAACTTCACGGATTGGTTGGAGTTAGACATATACACCATCGGATGTCGACTTTGTGATCTATCGGCTAAGTGCTCACGCGCAAGACTGATAGGTCCTGGGTTCGAATCTCATGAGGCTAGGTCATGGATGCGCACTGCTGAGAAGTCCCACAATAAGACGTAACGGCTGTCCAGTGCTTTCAGGTTTTCTCCGGTGGTCTAGCTTCAATTGTCTCACGCTTTCAACTATGAAAATACTAAATCTCCACAAACACCCCTTCTGATAATAAGAATCTATTAATTATTCAGAATAAGAAAACATGATTGTTACTAGTTGTATAGATAAAAATGCTTCATTGCTCAAAAGCAATTATTCTGACAACTGAGTAGTTTATTTGATTTGATTTTTCTTTCTCCTATAAAAGTCAATCGTTCAAGATGAAAATGAATCATTAGCAGAGCTTTACCAACAACTCAATGTGTTTTTTAGTAGTAGTAGTAGTAGTAGTGTAGTGAACAGAATACGAGTGGGTACGATCAAATGTATTAAAGCACAAATTAAAGACTATCTCACTAAATTTTGATAACCATACAGTGAATAGTTAATTTGCAAAATAACAATCAGTTATCTCAATCTTAACTGTTCCTTCTGAAAATATCAGTCCGTCTTCTTTGATTTCATTTTTCATGCATTTTCGTAACGATAACGCTTCATTCCTGTTCGTTCCTTATCGGTATTCTGCCAAAATACATTTTATGTCTGACCACCACCATATACTACTTATGTGGATATAAGTAGACCACACTACAGTAGTAATAGTAATAATAATAACAATAGTAATACTATTATTATTATTATTCTTTCAATCAATGTAGAATGTAGTTCATATAATTGATAACTGACTGATTGATGCATACAGCAAAAGTAATTCTATTGTCTCATAACTTATAAATTATTCCCGAATAATAACCTGTAATTAAGCTCCTGTCATTCAAATAACCCGTTTATATATAGTGAAGTTGCTTGTGACAGATTCGTGAATGTAAGTAAATATGGATGTCAATTAGATTTAATGTATCTCCAAAACGTCAATTAATTTCTAGATTCTTCTCATAGTTTGAACAATTAGTCAACTAAATGTTTTTGTATGAGAAGATTTATCAGTGAAAAATGACTATTATTGATTTTCAATCATATGATAAAAATTAGCCTAACTGAATCAATTCAAATGCTGTCGATGATACATTGTGGTATATGCAACTGATGTCGACAGATATAAATGGTATGTATCATCAGTCAAATATGAAATGTTTGATGACAGAAGGTTAAGAAGGTCGAAGAAAAGAGAACGAGAACAAAGAATGATTGGTGTGGAAGGGAAAGAACAATGAAGCCTGAAACGATTGGTTGATATTTTTCAAATGAAATGTTTACTATATGGTTCTCAGATTTCACTAAGATGTTCTGTAACTTTGTGTCGAAACACATTCGATTGTCTATACTTGTGTTCTCGCTCTTTACAACATCTTTGCTTTGAAGGATTTTTAACAAACAGAGATTATTTATTCCCTGAAAAAATGGCTTACACTAAATCACGAAACGTCAGAAAATCTAATTTTTCTACTCATTGGGATATTACAAATATATTCATTTATTTATAACAGTCTACCCAATGCTCAATTTATTCGAAATTATCTAATGATAACAGTAGTTCACCATCTTAGCAATATCAGACATTCTCAAATCTTTCAATTCAATGCATTATTACACAAAATACTTTCTTTTAAAATAAGATTACATAGATTATCAGAAGGGATTTTGTGGAGATTTTAGTAATTTTGTAGTTTAAATCATGAATCTATTGAAGGTAGACCACTATGGAAAACCTGGAAGCACTGGACGGCCGTTTCATCCTGTTGTGGAATTCCTCAGTGTTGCGCATTCACGATCCCGCCTCACGAGATTCGAACCCAGGACCTAACAGTCTCGCGCGAGCGCTTAATCACTAGACCACTGAGCTAGCCAGCATCCAACAGTGTTAATGTTTAACTTTAACCAATCCACGAAATCGAGCAACTGTCTACCATTGTCTTCAGTGAGTTGATATCTCAAAACAGACCTGGTTGAACTCCACTGGTTCACTGCTTCTCACTAGAACTCAAGGAAATATCTCTTGAAGCCAGATAAAACAACCGTCCAGGGCTTCCAGGTTTTCTATGGTGGTCTAACTTCAATTGACTCATGAAGTCAACTATAAAATTACATAGATTATTATTTTAAGTTTCTAAATATATATATGCATATTACTTATTTCTATTTTCCATCATCTATCCATCCATCGACGGAATTAATTTAACAGTTCAATTAAAGTAATTGAAAAACAAACAAAAAAAGGACATTCCATTAAGTAAAACCGAACATGTTCCCTTTCTTCTTTCCAAGAAGTATTGAATTCAGTATAATAATAAACCTTCATTAGTGAAGTTTTTCTTTCAATTATGTTAACAACAGTAAACTATACTACGGTGACTAAATGATTGATTACTAGTATAATATCCGTTTGATATTATTAATAGAATACTTGTTCTGCTATATAAGTAAATAAATGAAAGCGGTACTGATCAATTAAAATAAGAAGAAAAAATTAAATTACCGCTTATATTGATTATGTTTTTATTTTGTTTGTTTGTTATTTAAAGACATAAACATGAGAATGAAGATGGACAGTGGCTAGCAGTGGAATCCAGGACACGCGTTTTGCCCTATTTGGGACTCGTCAGCTGGATGTACCTGCATCTCAGAGTTGATGTTCAAGGCTATATCAAGGCAATACACACAGTATACACATATGCCAATTATAGTCCTAACACATCAATGGCAAGATTCAAACAAACAATACTAAGTGAATTTAAGATTACAGAATGCTTACGAAAAATATGAAAACTTTACATTGAATATACAATTTGCATATTCTCCATCAGTTGTCCTTTATATGGTTCATGATTCTTTCAGTTCTTTTGTTATCATAATTACTTTCTGCTTACCTTTCTGTTATTTTCAATTCGATCTGCTGAACATTCTACTGACATGCATTCTTCTTTCAATTGATGTTACCTACTACTTATATATCAAAATATAAGCAGTATACACCATACTATTCATCAATTTACAATATTCAAATTCATATTATGTGGAAAAGACGATAAATCTTGATAGTTAATGACTGAAGGAAACTGTTATTTCATAAAAATGTATTCATCTCAATCAAATATGCTTAGTTAAAGTTTTTTGATTACTTGCTGTGATAAATTATTAATAAACCTATCCCTCAGTAAAGAATAATGTATGTTGTCTGCCAGTTAATTGTTTCAGAATAAAATACTTCAGGATCTTGATCAACAAAAAGGCATGTATGCTTGTGTTCATAAAAAGACTTAACTATTGAGATCAGGTCAACATGTCATCATTTCTATGTTTATATTAACTAACCATTAGAAGTCTTAACTTTAAACTCTTATCCAAAAACAGTTAACTCTTAAGCCAGGTTTCTATTTATTGTTCAGTTTTGTAAAAAAATTATGATTAATAATAATATATGATGTTTGAAGAGAGATTATTCTTTGTGTCGCTTACATAAGAGACTGACTATAAATAGACAACTAACGAAAAGCAAACATCAGTAAACAGATGTTTTGTCTTACTTAACTACTCCTTATCAATGTAGATTCTGAATCCCACTAGTAAATGAACCCAGAAAAGTCAATTCTTACAGTAAACGACGAACCTTCGAACTATTATCAAAGCAATTATTGTTTTTTTATTTATAGTATAAAGTAATTCATTATATTAAGCGAGATTATAATCTATGGATGAAACAATCAGGTATAAGATAACAGGTTTTGGATTTTGGAGTCAAAAACTTGCTCATCCATTTGGCTAAACAGCGTTTTGGCATTATTGCTGATGTCAATTCATGTTGAAAACCATAAATATAATTTCTAACGTTAACCATCGATTGTAAATCAGAATTCTAATTCCTCACACTGGTTTATAACCCTCATTTGGTCCAAGTTATTAAGTGAATACTATTAAGGCCAGTTTAGCGTCGTTCATAAATTATAGTCTCACTCCTTTACGACAACAGCTATGGATGATTACGACAAGTATCGTATTTGAGACAAATATAACTGATTGATTTACCATATCGGGTGATACCATAATTCATTCATATCTGTCATAAATACGATACTTATCATAATCTGTGACTGTTGTTGTCAAGCTAAAATTACTTGTTAAGGATTCAAAAACTGTCTACAGATTAACTATAAAATCTTTAAACTATTAAATCTAAACAAAAATGGACAGAATTCATTAAATAATCATAACTTAAGATAGTAGTGCAAAGTTTTACCTACAGATTTATTAGTTCCACTTAATGGCTTAGTTACTTTTAATGACAGTAATAAGTACAGTTTTGGTTTGCTGCATGAATTCATTGTATCTAAGAAAAGTTAACATTTTATAGGAAATAAATTGAAACATTAAAAAAGTCTTGTAGTTGATATTTGGACTGTAAATAAACATGATCAGATTTTATAAGCAAAGATGGACAGTGGCTAGCAGTGGAATCCAGTTTGATGCGGATTTCGTCCTATTTGGGATTCGTTAGCTGCATGTACCTCCATCTCAGAATTGATGTTCACTCTGAGACTCAAACCCAGTACCGTTCGCTTCAAACGCCATCACGTTATCACTCCGAGTCCTGCCAAGTCCTTATAGCCACCTGCATGTGCAATGAGATGAAGTTCAAATTCACTTGGTATTGTTTACTTGAATCTTCCCATTGATGATTAGGACTGCGATTGATCAGTCTCTTATTGGTTAATGTGCATACTGTGCGTATTGCCTCGTCCTCAGTAGTACACATCCACGATCCCGCCTCGTGAGATTCCAACCCAGGACCTTTCAGTCTCGCGCCAGAGCATTTAAACTATAGACCACTTAGCCGGCTGGCATCCAACGGTGTTAATGTCTTAATTCAAACAAATCCACGAAATTTAACAACCATTCATCAATATCTTCAGTGAGTTACTATCTCACAACAAACCTGGTTGAACTCTACTTGTCACTGCTTTCCGCTAGAACTCCATGAGGTATTTCCTGGAGTTCTAGTTAGAAGAAGTAACTTAGTACATTGTTAAAAGTTCCTAATTCATGAAAACAGTTCATGGAATACACACTACTGAAGATGCATTTACTAGAACTCAACACTATCTGATTTATTATAGTTTCCAATTTGAGATTCACTATTCATGAATGATAAATTCACTTAAGATGTTATATAAATAAAGTATAGTATAAATAATTAATTATGTACTACTTAAAAAACTTTGTAATTGCATTAAATTAAGAATATTTATTACTTAATTCATTTATTTTATTCATTGTTGTGAGGCAATAAAAAGTTAATTACATTTAATTAATATAATTAAATTATCAATGTATTAATCTCTTTCTCTCCTTCCCTCTTCTTCTCTCTCCTTCTCCCTCCTTCTCTCTTCTTCCCTCTCCTTCTCTTTACCCCCCTCTCTCTTTCTCTACTCTTAAAATAACTCTAATCTAAGTTTATTTAAAAAAACTTAACACTAACAAGATCAATTTATTAATTATTTTTTTCCTTAATTGAGGTGGGTTTTTTTTAAACCGATAATAAATTTCCATATAGACTAATACATAAACATGTACGTAAGGCAACGTATACAATATACTTATCTATACCTATCTATATATCAACATTGTTACGTGTTTAAATTATACTAATGTTCTGACTTTATATCCTTTACTCTACCCTAGAAAAATGAACATCAAGATTAAATGAATAAAATGAAAAGCGGTCAACAATAGTAGATTTCTTTTTTTTTTATATTTAATTTTTCCGTAAAAATTTAATTAACAATCCCCTTACTTCCTATATTAGTTACTTTATTGATGTGGGTTTTTCCAAAGTTTAATTATCCAATTTTTTTTCTGTTATAGGATTTGTTTTTTTCAGAAATAAAAAAATCTGCGGTTGAGGCCCATCTCCCCATTTAAAAAAATGTTATAAATATGTGTAACTTTGGAAACCTTGACAACTACTTACCAACGGTGCCATGACAACCAACTGATGGATTAACTTGACCAATTACATAATAACAAAGTAAGTTATTTTAAAGGTTGTTTCGTGTCAGGAAATTTCATTTTTATACAAGTGTTTATTTCCTTACTTCTTGTTTTTTTTCCATCTCTTCTAATCCCTCTCTCTCTCCACTTATCTATCTCTCACTCTTCCTATTCTCATTCTAAATACACAGACACACACTCTCTTCAAGTTTTTCACTATTTCCCTAGTAAGTTTCTTTTTTTGTTCTTCTTCATAAATATTTACTCATTCAGTTTACTTTTGTTATTTTCATATTCCCAAGAAGAAACAAGAAAAGGAAGGGGAGGAACCTGTGAATAAATAAACATATAAACAAATAAATGGATGAATGAGCCGAATGAAAATTGAAAAAATAACTCAACAAAGTGTTCAGTAAACACGGAATTTTTCTTTTTTTTCGTTTTTCTTTTTAATTTCTTCTCACACTAAAATGTTCTTCATATTTCCTTTATTTTGTTTCATTTTTCAATTTACTTTTTGTTGAAATAGAATAGTGTAAACATAAATTTGAGAAACTATTCATTCTATACTCTACTGTGTATTTTAAAACTGGACATTTATATAAATGAACAAGGCGAGATCATAATTTTTGGACGAGCCAATCAGAAGCGGTTGAGAGATTTCAAAGTTATGGCAACTATTTCAATACTTGATGCTCATGTACTATCAGCTCACAGAGAATTTTAGAGACGACTTGACAATTAAGCGGCTACAACAAATGAAACTACTAAGAAGTTGCTGTATTAAATGACTTATTAAACGACATATAGATTTTGTGCAGACTACTGTGATGTTGTCCTTCGATGAAATATATATTGAAGGAAGAAGTTTGGTAGAATAGGAACCTTTATCGTTTCAGATTGAGAATAAGGCATATTTTAATAATTGGCGCGAACTGTATGATAAAAGCACCAGTAACATTGACTGTAAAAATCGCAGATGTTACTGAAACTTCGGCTGTTCAGTGGTATGAGTGTTGTGGGGACATATCCATAATTAAAATGATAAACTTACACAATTGGAGTACACACAAACAATAACTAAGCTATGTGGTCGAGGCTGAGAGGGTTTTTTATGACCGTATCATGGCTCCAGAGACAGAGTATTATGGAGCCATATGGATGAGTTCCTCTACCTTATGCATTACTATTTTGGAACCTTTGAACCGTTTTCTAACAGTGACAAGTTTTTGGACCATATAAAAGAAGTGTATCCACTTTAATTAATTGGTTTTGTATAATATATTTTTACTCTATACTAACTGTTTACTGATTGGCTAACATTTCTCAAGGTCACTCAAAGGTAGTCCATAAATTATAGTCTCGCCGTGAACAAACATATAACACATAGATAAAGGAAATGGATATGATTCAGGTGTATGAAGATACATAAATATAGATATATACTTTCAGATAAAAGATTATCCCATTATACTAGTGTATACGTACTTTTTAGAGTAGTCTTACTTACACCTGCCCTACCCCCTCCAATTTAAACTCTATACTTCATACTACGTTGTAATATTATTAAACTAGCAAATGAAGGATAATATGATGAAGTAATCAGTCGTATCAAATCAATGATAAAACCATACCTATCCTATCATTTTATTTTAACACTATGATAATCTTATTAAGATATCTAGGAATTCAAACTGTAAACAATGGTCTATGAAGGTTTGCTTAAGATCATGGATCGATTGAAGTTAGAAATCAACACAGTTGGACGCCAGCTCATTGGCCTATTGGTTAAGTGTTCGCATGCCAGATCGAAGGTCCTATGTTTAAATCCCTCATGTTGGACTATGGATGTGCACTGCTGCAGAGTTCCATATTAGGACAAACCTGCCGTCTATTGCTTCCATGTTTCAAATGGTGGTTTAGCTTTATAACCCTATACTATAAATAGATGACCCCTAAGTATAAATGAAGAAAGAAGTCATCTTAGGTGAAATTAAGAATTCGATATTAGTGAGATTGGATTTCACAGTATCAGACTAAGTGAGCAACCTACTATCACTAACTTCTGCTTCCTAAATGTCAAGTTATTGACAGTTTAATGAATCTTATCGTATTAAAGAAATATATAAATGAAAGTAAGAAAAGTTTAAATTGATCAATGAAGATAGCGAAAGGTAATTGAAATAAAATTCAGTCGTTCCAGTAACTATTGTTTTTCTGCAACATTAGAATTATCTACTTACTTTGACAATTCACAGACAATTAAAATTAAAAGTGATGTTTATTAAATCTCAGATGACAAAAATCGGCAAATTCTCTTGTCATATAGTTCAAACCCCGAAATTAATAATGTCACAATAAACTGTTTTATACTATGTTTATCTTACTATTTTTTCTCAAATAATTTTGCCTTGATAAATACGGTTGAACAGGCAGAGATCATACTTTGTGATATATGACAAATATCTGACAAATTTTGACTACTGATCTGCACCATGATAAAATATTCCAGTGGAGAGAGACTTTAATTTATGAACGACCATTGAGAGACACCTTGATGACCTTAAGTGTATCCACCTAATAACTAGGACCAAATGAGGGTTATAAACCGGTGTGAGGAATCGATGGTTAAGGTTAGTAATTAGATTTATGTTTTTCATCATAAAACTGACGTCAGTAATAATGCCAAAACGCTATTTAGCGGAATGAATGAGTGAATTTCGTATCAAAATCCGAGATCTTTTATCGTAAATCTTATTGGTTCGTCCATATATTAAAGTCTCGCCGTTCTAATTAATGTTTGGGTAAAAGTGTATTTCCAGTGATCAGTAAACGCAATTATACTATGGTGATGTAATTACATGAGTTTTGCGATTTAAGTTTTATGTTTTGAGGGATTATATCATTATGATAAATTTAAAACGTCAAGAAAACCTATCATTTTCAGGAAATTTTCATTTACTATGCATAGCATTAGTTTTATAAGTGTTTTTTTTTTCAATTTTAATAGTTGAGATCATGAGTCAATTGAAGCTAGACCACCAAGGAAAACTTTGAAGCACTGGACGGCTGTTTCGTCCTATTGTGAAATTCCTCGACAGTGCGCATCCATGACTCCGCCTCACGAGATTCAAACCCAGGACCTATCAGTCTCGCGCGAGCACATAACCTCTAGACCACTCAGCCGGCTGACATCCAACGGTGTTAATGTCTAACTTCAACCGATTGACGAAATTGAGTGACACATCCACCGTTGTGTTCAATGAATTGCTATATCACATTATTTCAATATTAAGACAGATTTTTAGAAAACAATTTCAGTTTTGTGCTTAAATGTTTACTTTTCACCACATAAACCATTTGTACCTTATGGAATGTTTTACTCTTATGGATATGGGATAAAGGAACTAATATAATTTCTTTTAAGGTATCATTTCTTATAATGAAACCTGATGGAATTAAGTTTTTTTTATGATTGATTTTTCTAGAAAATAATAGAAAAACAATAACTTTATAATTGCGTAGCAAAATATACCTGGAGATATAGACAATAAATCTTTGTATACTTATTGAACCATTAGAATATTGCTTCATTAATTACTGTTTTTATTGATTGTTCAATAGTCCGTTTCTTTTAGAATTTGTTTCTATCTCTAGAAACGGTTGAGTATTTTAATTTGTAAGGTTAATCATGAAGTGATTATACCATATTGAACAAGTAACTATGATCTATCTGTAAATACTACAAATATGAATAGATAGATCTTTAATATTGTGGTATTATCGGAAAGAGAAGCATATTGACAACTGAAAAACATCTGGAACTCAAAACAATTTTCAACTAACATCAAGATCAGAATTTTCAATACAAATATCAAGACAGTTCTACTGTATGAAGCGGAGACGTGGAGAACTACGAAAGCCATCATCTAGAAGATACAAGTGTTTACTAACAGGAGTCTACGCAAGATATTTCGGATCTGATGGCCAGACAATATCAGCAACAAGCTACTGTGGGAGAGAACAAACCAGATTCTGACAGAGGAAGAAATCAGGAAGAAGCGATGGAAGTGGATAGGACACACATTGAGGAAATCACCCGATTGTGTCACAAGACAAGCCCTCACATGGAATCCTGAAGGTCAACGGAGAAGAGGAAGACCAAAGAACATGTTACGCCGAGAAATTGAGACAGACATGAGAAGAACGAACAAAAACTGGATAGAACTAGAAAAGAAGGCCTAGGACAGGGTGGGTTAGAGAAAGCTGGTCGGCGTTCCCTGCTCCATTGGGAGTAACAGGCGTAAGTAAGTAAAGTAAGTAAATATTATCGGAAGCAAACTCTCCGTTTTTAAGGAGTCATACATGCACTAGCCGGCTGCTTAACAGTAACAGATATTACATTCTTTAGTGTTTATTAAGGATTGATCATATTGTAAAGCTTCTATTAGGGGAATTAACTTATCGTCTTCATCTTGTACTTTGTCTTATGTTAGACGATTTGAGAAAACCAGTAAGAAGCTATGAAAGGTTGTTGCTTGTCGTTTGAAATTCGTAAGAAATCTTGGAGGAACTTTATCTAGTAATAAGAATAGAAATCTGGTATGCTAGTTGTTTACTGATCGTTATCAGCAAAAATCTATCCAAACCATGACGAATCTACTGTGTAATTCAAACGCTTTTACAGTATATGAGAACATTTTAATTAATTGTTCTGTTATTTGGTCTCTAGTCCTGAACGAGAATATATATATGATAGTAATATTGGGAAAGCTTGAGGTGAGTCTGGTTAACAATATAACTCTAATGCCATGTACAATTCACAGTGACTTTATTGTTGTATGACAATGTAAGTTTACTTTATAAACAACTATAATTCTTCAATATCTATTCAATCAATTGAGCACTGATTGTGTCTTCTAATAAGTAAATGATTAAAATTTTAAAAATGATTTCATTTATAAAACTATCCCCTCGATCTTCACATTGAAATTAATAATTGTCAATCTTAATTAAACGTATTACAATACAACTAATGATTAATTGATAAATATGCTATTTTTTATATATAGTTGAAATCACGAGTCAATTGAAGCTAGACCACCATGGAAAACCTGGAAACACTGGATGTCAGTTTCGTCCTATTGTGAGACTCCTCAGTAGTACGCACCCACGATTCCGCTATTGTTTTTGCGTTAGAATAGTTTAGGAAAGAAATGTATGCCAGTTCACTTAAATTATACATGTTTTATACTAAGATTACTTTTTCATTAGATACAGTATATATTCTAGAGAATATGATGTGAAAAACAATTCGATTTCCTTCACTTGGTAATGTTTACTTTGCTTTTCATCCTCTCAATTTCGTAAACAACACCCTGGGGTACGAGAAGGCAGTGAGTAGGACTTCCCTGGAAGAGGCTATATACGCGTGGCCATGTGATAGCATTTCGAGGGGGATGGTGGACTCTCCCCACTCTTAGCCGTTTTAAGGCATTTGGGAGCCAAGCTTTATAAGCAAAGATGGATTGCGTGTTATCTATTCTTTTTGTTCTCAATCATTTTATATCTGAAGAATAAGTTTATTATTATTGTTATATTATTTGATTATCCCAATTTTAGTACACATAGTTCCTTGTTGTGTTATGTTTAAATACTAATTTCATAATTATCATTATCGAAATTCACAAATTATAATAAGTAGTAAACAATAGATTTAATTCATATTAAATGATTTTCTTATCTATTCATTGTATAAATTAGGAATGTATTAAAATAATTATAAGTGAAAATCTGAACAATAAGTGTATAGTATACAACAATTTGATCAAATCTTATTCTAAATTTAAGCAAAGATGGGTAGTGACTAAGCAGTGGAATCCAGTATGATGCGTGTTTCTTCTTATTTGAAACTAGTCAGATGGATGTACCTGCATCTCACAGTTGATGTTCACACTGGCACTCGAACCCAGTACCAGTTGTCTCAAATGCGAGCATGTTATCCACTTAGTTACTGAGTTCTGATAGCCATCTAGTTGTGCATTTGGGTGAATTTTAAATTTTTTTTTGTATTGTTTACTTGAATATTTCGATTGTTGTTTACGACTGAAATTGATCAGTCTCTTATTGGCATATGTGCATCCTATGTGGATTGCCTAGATATTGCTTCAAATCACCAGCATTTAAGCGAAGATGAATAGTGAGTAACAATGGAATCCAGTGGAATCCTGTCCTATTTGGTACTCGTCAGCTGGATCGATTTCAGTTCTAAACAACAATGGAAAGATACAACCAAACAACACCAAGTGAACTTATTCAAAGTTACTCATTATCTTCAGATATTTAACCTTTGTATTTTTAAAAGGAAATTACACTAATAAACCAAGGAATACCTAAACTAATTGAAAACAGACAAGTAAAAGTTGCTAGAAGAGTAAAAAAGAATAACTTGCATCATTCTGTCATGTCGGTATTTTTTTCACTATGGGACTTGTTCAATAACTTCTAGAAACAGTGCTAAGAAGAAGACATGAAATGAAAATTTGTAAAGTTACTTAATAACTTACACTTGTTAACCATCGTCCATGAGCGTAGGCCGCTCACCAGCACTCTTTATCCAACTGTGTTCTGGGCAATCCTTTCCAGTTGTTATTCATCTTTCTCATATCTCCATACAATTCCAGACGTAGTGTGTTCTTCGGCATTTATTTTTTCTTCTTCTCTTCAGGATTCCATGTTAGAGCTTGCTTCGTGTTGCATTTTGACGATTTCCGTATATCCTATCCACTTCCAGCATCGTTTCCTAACTTCTCCTTCAGATGGAAGCTGGTTTGTTTTCTCCCACAGTAAGCTGTTGATGATGGTATCCGGCCAACGAGCATTCAGTATCTCACGTAGACAATTATTCATAAATAATTGTACTATTTTGACGATAGTTGGGATATTTCCACACGTTTCAGCTATGCACAGTAGACACGTCTGGACGTTCGTATTGAAGATTTTCACTTTCATATTGGCTTACGAACAGCAATTTCGATTTCCCTTACTTCGCCTTTACATCGGCACCGGATCCTCCTTGTTGATCGATGGTGCTTCCCAGGTACGTGAACGTTTCCACATCTTCCAGAGTTTCTCCATCAAGTGTGATAAGATTGGTGTTCTCTGTGTTGTATTTGAGGGTCTTGATTTTTACTTTGCATATACTGAGGCCTACTAATGCAAAAGCTGGTACTATACTAGTTGTCTTCATTTGCATTTGTTTTTTTTCATCCTCGAAGTCTGAATAAGCACTGACGACTTCATAGAACATCGTGTTCAGAAGCGTTGAGATTTCATATCCTAAAGGTATGAGGATTGTTGACAAACCTAAAAGTTTTACTTATGCCCCTATATGGATTGATTACCGTTCTTAATGAGGGAAGTTCCAAGTTAGAAAACAACATCTGTTTTGTACTTTACAATATTAAGTGTTTTTTTCCCAGCTGATATTAGTCTTTTATAAAGATTATCGTTAATTTATCTTTGCCTAAATAATACATACATATACATTTGGTCTGTTGCAGAGTGCCTGCGATTTCTCGCAAATGAACTTAGACAATCTACATCTATAACTCTTCACTTTATTAAAAAACTTTTGAAAAAGAATACTTAACTGTTCTTTGTTCACTTATCATCTAATATCCTCAAACAAAATTCCTGTTGATTGTTAGATATTTATAAGTGTACAAAGAGGAAGATTTGAATCTCAATATATTTAAAACCTATTCAAAACTAAAGTACACTCAAAAGACGACCTGTGAAACGTAGTATCTATGATAAAAAAAGTGTAATGAGTTATTTGTCAAAGATACGAATGAATCTTTTTTATCGTTAAGCATGTTAGAGCTAGCGTTTCTTGATAAATCCTAACCAAAAATACAGTTTTACAGTCTGGCACATTACCACTAAAGTATTAGAACCACACCCTCCTACATTAAGACTAAAATAATTACACTAATCAATCACAGAGCATCAGTTCCCATTTCATCGCAATTACATCTCACTGACGAGTGAGATCAGCATGAAACCTAGCTCTAGGGTTTTCTGCTGACTGTTCCCATTGAATTAGGAAGTGAAAGTCTAGCAGTTTCGAATGATTAAAGTTTTATTCAAGTCATTTGTGTTATCACATTTACACTTAATATATAGGCTATTCAGTTACTGATTCTGTTGAATCAGTTGCCTTATTCTAAGTAAAACTATCAAACATTTTACTCTTTAAAGTTGGCAATCAAAGTGAAACAGAGTGAGTTACAAAAACTCGGCTTCAAAAAATGTGAATTATGAAATTTTATTGAAACGAGTAAATATAAATTGAAGAGTCAGTCTACAGAGCACTCAGAAACTATGGCAACGAAATCAATTTTTTCATGTAAAAAAGTAAATACCTGAAGCAGCCAGGTACTCGCCTTGATCCGCGTCTATCCAGACATCAAATCATAGCAAGATATGATACCATTTGTTTTTATACTGTCTGGTAATGGTAAAACCTCATTTATATATTGAGATCATGGATCGATCAATGTTAGACCACGATCGAAGCCATCGAGGAACTGAACGGCCGTTTAATCCCAGTATAGGAATCTTCAGCAGTGCACGCCCACGTTCCCACACACGGGACTCAAACCCAGGCCCTTCGATCTCGCTCAAAAATGCATAAGCTCTAGACCACTGAGCCGGCATCCAACTGTGTTAATGTCTAATTCCAACTGATCCACGACATTAAGTTACCACCTTTCATAGTCTTCCGTCGATGCACACGTCTGAGGAATTTAATAGCAAGATGAAACAGTCGTTCAGTGCTTTCAGGTTTTCAGTGGTGGTCTAATATTGATCGGTTCATGATATTAATGAAATAAAACTTAACTATCTCCACAACCCTATGTTGCTTATTTATATACATCATAAAAATTTTCTGTATGCTCAATCAATTAAAAGAATTGTTTGTCAATAGAATTTCTAATCAACTGTAAAGCTTTTTAGTATATTCATAAATAAAAGACTGACATATATTGGGTAATTTGATTAAAACGAGAGTTTAAAACAAAATAGTTAAACTAGAAGAATACAAAAATAAGCCATGAAATCAAACATTTCAATATAGATTGTTATATACTACTGTGTAAAAATTTAAACATTTTGAACTATGGAAGATGAGATCATAAATAACATTGATTCATAAATCAAATGACTGATTTCTTAAATAGTTTGACTTTTCTTGAAGAAAAACCAAACGAAAGAAGCCTATTGATTTATCAAAAAGACAACACAATGACGGCATTTCAAGGAAGAAAACTCATTGATATATCCCGTGGAGATTTATGAATGGTAAATTTAAGGACTATTTATGGAATAATATGATATGTATATTTCCAATTGCATAATTGTCCCCCCTTATTATAAACTGTATTTTGACCTATAGACTATTATTATACAATTTACCATTCTTGAGTTATCCCCAGTCTATTGATTACTGTTCCCCTTATTCATAGCCACATTTGGCTAAATCTTGTACAATTATTATTTTCTATTTTATGGTTTCGATGTGGACAGTTTGTTTGATATATAAACTCAGTATGTTTGAGAATAATGTTTCATATATTGCAGAAGCTGTAATTAGTGTTCTGGACTTAACTGGCTAGGCTAGGCAGATATCAGGACTGATAAATACTCAAGACTGCTCGTATCATTTATCGTGTATCATTGCTCTGATCGATAAACCTCTCCTCTCTCATTGGGGGGGGGGAGATCATCACGTCATATACTAAACAGAGCACGTACAAACTCGCTCAGGCACTCGATATAACACGTATCGAAAAGAAAACTTTTCTTCATTGAAACAACTTCATTCTTTCCCTGGAGATAAAGTTATTGAACTTCTTAAAAAGAAATTTCAAGAAAAAACGCCTATTACAATTTAGATTGAATAAAATTAACATTTACCTATCATTAATTATGTACAAATGCTTAATTATATATATATATATTAAACTGTAAACCACACCTATTTGAACTAAGCTAAGTTTGTATGAATTCATTCATATGAAATGAAAAATAGACAAAAATTTCCACTATTTTTAATGAATAAAATGACCTAAATAGTTATTTTGAAATTAACTAGCTCATATACTATTCATTTATGTAACAGTAGTAGTAGTAGTGTGGTGTGGTCTACTTATATCCATATAAGTAGTATATGGTGTTGGTCAGACATAGAATGTATTTTGGCAAAAGACCGATGAGGAAAGAACTGAAATGAAACGCAATCGGTAGGAAAATGAACGAACAATAGAATTAAAGAAGAAACAATGAAGATCGAGACTATTGGTTTTCAGAATTTATTCAGATAGTCTGTAATTTTTGCTGAAATACTTTTGATTGTCCCCAGTCGTGTTCTGTTCACTACAGTAGTAATAATAATAATATAAAAGTGTATAATAGTATTGTGAACCATATTGTGAAATGCATGCTGAATAGATGGAATTATAGATTGGTTTGATGAATCAATGTTTAAAACTTGAAATGAACTCAAATAACCTACAGGTACATTAGAAACTATAGTTAAGTAGAATATCTTTGGATTTATGCTTAGTCAAAATCTTCTAATACTATCGGTTAATTTATAATGTAACATTGAACAAAGGAAATAATCTAATGCATTTAAATTCATGTAACTAAATAAATGTTCCTTGATTGATTGAAATAACTATGAATTGAACATTGTAAGTTATATAGCGTATAGCAACCATCCTACAATCACTTTCGATTATAGCTAATTTTGGTTAAGCCCTTTTTTATAACTTACTTAACAGACATCGTCATTAGGATAGTAACAATTTGCATATTCTTTGCACTGCTATACCACTAGAGCATATGACACTCTAGCCGAAATGTTGACTGCTTAAATATCATTCGATGACTCATACACCTTCCCATATATGTACGCACACAAATATTATTATCAGCCTTTGTTTTGCTTTGCTGTGCCCTTATTAAATTTGACTATAAATTGCCTATGTAATTGCTTGCTATTCGCTCGCTCGCTTGCTCGCTTGCTCGCTTGCTCCTCGTTCGTTTCCTTCGCTTGTTTGCCTGTTCACTCGCTCGTTATTATTCACTCAGGTGTTGCTAACTTTCTGATTTGAGTTATTCGACAATAAACTGTAGTTGCTGCTATCCATCGTCTTCTGATTTTACGCACCGTTAAGTTTAGAATTATAACGGTTATCGAAGTAAACGGTTAACGAATCGCGGCACTACAAGTGTATTGTAGTGTCATGGTTCGCTAATCGTTCACCTCGATAACTGTTATAATACAAATCTTAACGATGCATAATATCAGAAGGCAAAGAGAAGCGGCAGCTGCAGTTCATTGTCACATAATGCAGGCCAAAATGCTATAAGAAAATGAACAAATATCAGCGAGCAAAACAAAAATGACACGCATTGGAGATGGCGGGCAATCCAACTTGCTTTAACCAAGAGTTAATCAATATTTATAGTCGGACAAGAATAAGTTAAAGACATTCGATGAATAGGATAAGAAGTGTACACACACCTACGCTCACATAAAAATCGTCAGGGTAATAATTGAATAACTAACAAGGTGAAAACATGATTTATGACGGATAAGTGAAATGAAGTTAGAAGTTAGAATAAGGCATATGGCCTTAACATATCAACCGATACTACAGTATAATTACTTAGTCAATTAGTTGCATTGTGGGAATATGACTAAACGGTCGTCTTAACACTTTCTTTCATGCAACATTTTGTTGGCAACTATTTGATAATTAGCTAATTCATTTAAATCAATGTTTTGTTCTTTGTTACTATGCTACCAATTAGAGTATTTCATTACATCATATACTCTTTCACACTGTGAGATGGTGGAGAAGATTTGTAGCTCAGGTGGATGATTTTGATGACGTTTTGTTCTCTGATCTGGATGATTTGGTCGTGAAGATTCGGTCGTGACCGATTTAAGGTCAACAAGAACCAATCAACATCGACGTATACAAGACAAGCTGTGAAACCGATGTGCAGAAATTCAAACACTTCACTTCTACCCGAAGTTTGTGCTGATGATGTCATTCAGAAAGACGATGAAAGCTCCACGACCAAACCATCCAGCTCAGAGAACAAAATTCCATCGAAATCTTTCACTAATATCTATTTTAAAGTTAATTCATATTACTTTCTAGTATTTTGAAATCGTTTGTCAGGCAGCGTAAGCGTTCACTCATAGAATAAAACTCATGAGATCTAAGTCAAAACCAAGTCATAACATTATTAGAATCAATTAATCATGAGTCGATAGTCTACATTTTCAATTTCTATCTGTTTAAAGTATTAGATAAACATCATTGAATACTATGAGTAATATGTTTGTTAAGCAATGAATACAATATGGTTAGTAATAATAATAGACAGTTTTATAAAATTTTGCTCTAGTTGATGTTCATTTCTTTTTGGAAAAAAAAACTTAATCCGAAATAATGAGTTTGTAGGTGTCATGACCAAGGTTTAATTGGATAATTTCAAATAAACTGAGCTTTAGGTAGATTGTTCTTAATAAATATAATATATTTCTATTATCCCAAAAGGTAGAAGAATTAACTTTTTAAATTCTTCTGACTTTTTATGACTCAATGTAAATCCCGTTTCTTCAAAGAATGAACTTGACTCTCTGAAGAAGTGGCTTACAATGAGTGACAAAACGTTATAAAATTTAAAAACTTAATTTTTCTACTTATTAGGGCATAACAAATATTTTATTAATCCAAAATATCAGAAGGGGTTTTTGTGTAAGTCTTAATAATTTTATAGTTGAAATCATGAGTCTTTAGAAGCTAGACCACCATGGAAAATCTGGAATCACTGGACGGCCGTTTCGTTCTATTATGGGACTCCTCAGTAGTGCGCATCCACGATCCCGCCTTGAGAGATTCGAACCCAAGATCTATCAGTCTCGCGCGTGAATGCTTAAAAACTAGACCACTGAGCCGAGATCCAACGGCAGTCTAGCTTCAATCGACTGATGATTTCAACTATAAAATTACTGAAATCTCCACAAAAATCCCTTCTGATAATCTGAAATTCGTTAAACAGTGAAATGATTAGTTCATTAGTGAAACTATTTAATTGATGACAATTATTTCAAGCATTTACACTTTTCATTGAACTTAACAATTGATAACTTCGTTATATTCAAGTTGCTAATAATTAAAAGAACGTTGAATCTGAAACACCATCAGAATTGGGTTTGTGAAGATTGTAGTGATTTTAACGGTTGAATTCATGAGTCGATCTAAACTAGACCATCAATAAAAACATGGGATAATTGGACGGCCGTCTCGTCCTAGTATGGGACTCTTCAGTAGTGCGTACACACGATCCCATTTACACAACTAGAAACCAGGATCCTGAGTCTCACGCACGAACGCTTAACCTTTAGATCAGTGAACCGGCATCCAAAGGTGTTGATGTATAACTTCCATGATCTTGTGCCACCATTCATCGATTGTCTGTGGAGGATACCTGTCTCACACCAGATACAGATTGTACTCCACTGATCAACTATTAGAATCTGAATTAAGCAGTTTTTAAACACATCAAATAAAGATTGGGATAGATAGGACTTTGTAAATTCTTAATGGTTTTCAAACTTCTCTAAATGAACCTTTCTACGTTAAAATATTCAGGTATCTATTGACCTCGTTTAGCAAATGGAATATATATGCTTTTATTTCTATATTCCAAATTATGTCATTCAGAAAAATGTATCAAGATAAAGTTACTGAATAGTAGAATAAACAAAGATTTTCAAAAAACATCTTGATTGGCATTTCATTTCGGTAACTGTTTTATTCTTCTATTATCTTCTATATGAACTTCTTATCCGTTTGATTGTTTCAACGAGACACACATACGTTGGATGCCAGCTCGATGGTTTAGTGGTTAAGTGCTCTGTCGCGAGACTGGTAAGTTCTGAGTTCGAATCTCACGAGGCGGGATCGTGGATGCGCTTTGGTGAGCGGTCCCATAATAGAACAAAACGGCCGTCCATTGCTTCCTGGTTTTCTATGGTGGTCTAGCTTCAATTGACTGATGATCTCGACCATATAAAATTACTAAAATCTCCACAGAACCCTCTTCTAACATTTAAACTGATCTAATAAGTCGGTGGATTCTATAAAATAATTTTAAAATGTATCTTACTCTTTAACAAAGAAGATGAAACAACTATAAGGTTGAATAATTTTTCTCGAATGATGAATAAACTTCTTTGTTGTACACTAAACATAAGCCCAACAAATCATAAAAATGAACAAACTCGAATATAGTATACGTTAAAGAGTGTCAACAACTGAAGAACTATTGAATATCAAGAAACACTGGATAGCTACTTTGTATGAAAATGCTCAGAGTAAGATATTTCGAGATAGTCACCAGGAGACCATAGAACACGGTTTCATCCTAACTGTTACTCGTCAAAAAGCCATGCCTATAACCTTAAGAGAACAGATGGTCTTTTTGAAATTAAAACACTTGTCTCCCAGGAGCTCAATCAAAAACATTTCTGCTGATTTATCTGAGCGGAGACCCGAGTACATTGATTGATCAGTATGCATCATTTCTTACATAAGTGCATATAGGGCTTAAAAATGATTCCGGGCTAGCAAGAAACGTAGTTCCTGGGTTTATTGCAGACAATTTCTAACCATCAAATATCAAAACACAGTGTACAAGATACTGATTCACTTAGACTGCTTGTCATACTGTAACTCAATCTACAGAATTTGATAATCATTTAAGGACTGAGGAAGCATGATATTGACCATTATTAAGTAATATTTTCGTATAACTACTCAATAATATCCATATACGACATTATTGTGAATAGATATCAGAATTTTCTGACTTCTCAATAAACAAGTTAGCTATAACTACAAGGTTTCTTGCCAGAAGTCCCGATTCCCCTCATTCGCCATTGCTATTTAGTTGAATTCAGTCTGTAATGTAAACTATTTTCAATCTTTATAAAACGTTGGTCTTAACTGCTAGAAGATGACAAAAAAATTCGAGTTAGTGTTTGATTTATAAAACACTACTAGCAAAACAATAAATTCCAAAGAAGTACTCCGATTGCCAAGTTACTAGTGAGGTGTCCACTACTATTGTCAACAGATATAAATAGTATATATGACCAATCGAAAGTAGAATGTCTGGTGACAGAACGTTGAAAATAATCGAAGAGAAGAGAATGACGACAGAGAGTGATAGGTATGAAAACGAAAGAACAACAAAGTATGATACAATTGATTGACATTTTGCAAATGAATTATTTACTGTATGGTTCTCAGATTTTACCAAGATATTTTGTGATGTATAAAAGCGAATTTGATTGATCCCGTCTTCGTTCTGATGTACTACATTAGTGCTACACTGTTTGTTAACGGTTTTCAAAAGTCACTAATGAGAAGTACATCTAAGCGTCATTACAGAGAACCGAATGATCCCGGCTGATCAATGGTTTCACCAAGATTAAATTTGTTATTTAACATACGCTGTCATACTTGTTTATCGCTTACCGCTTTGGAACTAACTTTTAATGTAAATTAATGATAAACATTTCTGACAACTGAATAAAATCTACTTTTCAACAGATACTATAATGCAACCACAGAAGTTGTCTTTTTTATTCCAGAAAACAATGATATAACAAACGGCTTTTAGTCGATTTCGTGGACACTTTTCTGTTCTATAAAGACTCATGCAAAGTAGCTTTATCAATGCATTCACCATAAGATGAACATATGTCAAACAAGCTGATCAAACTCCATGAATGATTGTCAACAAGGGGATCATTTTAATCCTTTCTAATAATGATATTGATGTTTCTTATCGTCCAGTTTAGTCTCCATTAGTTAACTGTTTTATTTTTGTCAACAAACACTAATGTTGTATAATTATTAAAAATGGTCTACCCTGAGTACTTCAGTTACTGTATGTACAATTAAGCATTTGTCCATATCACTAATTATTCTCAACCAATCAATCAATCAACCAATTAATGCACAAAGTATGTGTTCGACCACTGACAGAATATTGCACATATATTCTTAGTAGTGTTCGTATGATGGATAAATCAAGGTTGGAATCCGTTCAAAGACGATTTATACCTTGTATTATTGGGATTGACTGTACCTTGAATTACGAATCTTGATGTTGTAATCTAATCTTTATGGTAGAGGAGACTCAAATTTAGACTAATCTTTTGCTTTAAAATAATAAGCTCTCATTTACATCCAATGAAGCAATTCAATATGCAGAAATTCCTGGTTATGGCAGTCGTAACCCTTTGTTATCATTAAACTAATCTCATTCTTAATTTCCTGTCTATATGAATTATTTTACTAGTAAATTTCCTAGACCGGAATAATATACCACAATCTTTCCGTAAAATAAAATCCCTTCCATCCTTTATTCGCTACATTGATGCTTACTTGTCCATTGAAAAGACAAATCTGCTTATACCTGTAAGTATATCCCATTCTACAAGTGAGATTATAGGAACTTTAAATGTTTAACCGTTTTTATCACTGACACCATTAATTAAATCACCTCACCTACAGATGATTTACACTAATACCGCTTCTGAAAAGTTCAACCATTTTGAATTATGTCTAACCTGAACAGTATATCGTAAAATAACTTGGCACATGTTTTATGGTAGACGTGACTGACTGACTACTTATAGTATTTATTTCTTTAGTTTTTACGTCCTCTTTGTTTCCGTTTTATTTTCTCTAGTTGATTATAATCCATGATAATTATAATCAATCCGTTTTGGGACCGGAAATGACCTTAAACACACCGTTCATACATCAAAAGGATATCAGCGTAAAAAGAATTAAAAGTTTCCGGTTGATGCCTTTCATTTCTTCAGTATACTTGAAAAATGCACTATCTAGACAATTTTTAAAGCAGAACACTTTAAACGTATATATATGATCATTTAGATTCACCTTCACTTTTCCTTTGAGTCAAATATAACTATATGAGATATGTTTTTTGTTATGTTCTAATGAGTTTAACCAAAATCGACTGAATAAATCTTTCTTGTTATGACCGACTGAAGAAGTTTGATCACTTAAGAGAATTTTATTAAGATCATGAAATGATCAATGTTAGACCACCATCAAAAACGTGGAAGTACTGGACGAGTCCCGTGTGCGGAATAGTGGATGCGCACTATTGAGGAGTTCGATACTAGGACAGAACGGATTTCCAATGCTTCCAGGTTATCAATAGTGGTCTGACATTGATCGGTTCATGATATCAATTAAATAAAACTCAACAATCGTCACAACCCAAACTGACACTTCAGAAAATATATAAGAAAATAAAAAATAGTAATATCTATTAATTCATTAGTGTTAAATCATATTGTTTTCACGATGGCAGTTGCAAAGTATAAATGAAAAATTTGAAATAGAGTTTAAAATGACACAGAACCTAAGCACTATTACTTTCTTCTTCTTCATCTTCTTCATCTTCTTCTTCATCTTCATCATCTTATTATTATTATTATTATTTTTATTATTAATGTACTTCGGTGTTGTTTTATTTGGTGTTTGAGGAATGAAATAATTGTTAACCAGATGCTGAAATGTTCACTAATTTGACTTTAGCGTATCGTCAATTGATTAAAACTCATGTTCAATGGTTGAACATCTTGATAAGATAGCGGTTTCCAATCGACTTTTTAGGAAAAAAATTATTTCAAAATAAGGGGATCCTAAAGTTCAAATGCATAATTTTTTCCAAGTTTAGGTTTATCAGCTACCTCCGAAATGTTAAACACTAATTATACTGAAATCATAAGTAATAGAGCCATTTTTATCTTCAAAGACTTATTAAAATCACTGTCGTTTTTAACTTTACAACGTATTAGTGTAGCCTTTTCTACATTGAGATTTCTGTTTGAATATGTCATTCACTGTTTTAAGACTACATACAAGTTTTATGATTGCCTGTATGTTTACAATTATTAACTACAAACTAATATACTATGCGTAATCATGTCATCACCTGTGGTCCCATTCGACAAAAATAGCTCTTCTGAACCCATATTCAGTACAAACAAGCAGGCAATAGCTACATTACTGAACAAATTAATAATAACTCACTTGTATTTATAAGGAGGTAAAGTGATACCGACGAGAGGGTATGAGCAATGATCTAGGTTAAATGAATAATCTACTTGCTTATCAAGGAGACAATTATCTTTCATTATTCTAACACGTAAATCATTTTCATCTTTCTACTCTTTTCTAACCCCCTAATTATTACGTAACCTCACTTGATATTTGGAGTTTCAAATCATTTTATGATACAATCATTTCCATCCTTCTATAGACACATATATTACCATACAAATATAAATGCAAATGTACAGCTTAAATAAATGATTTCACCAAAGAGAAAGTTTTCTGTGAGGAATTCTCTTTAGTTTTATTCAATCACATAATGGATCATTCTAATTACATAAATTAATTCAGTTTAAAATACGGTAAAGATGACTAAAATGATAAATTTTAAAAAGCAGATAAACCAAATGTTGCATTGAAAATGCATTGAAAATAACAGGATACTTGTAGGTATATCGAGCGGGATCGTAAATGTGCACTGTTGGGGGAGTCCCATAATACGATGAAAAAGCCCCCAGTGCTTTCAGGTTTTCCATGGTGGTCTAAATATCAATAGTACTATCACAGATAATATACAAACGGAAAAGCAAAAATTTACTAATAAGAATACTTGGTAGGTAAGTGAGCAGGTGAGTATACTTATATATAACCAAATGACTGTTTGGATTGCAGAAAGAGTTTTTTCCCCTTAGCAAAACACACACAAACAAAACTATTCATATCTATTTTCCTTTTTTGCAAACTGCATTAATATCCTTAATACCGCTTTCGTCCACTTGTTCTCATCAATTCCATAGTGACTGACATTTTAACCTACCAAATAACTACTAAAAATGGGATAATTACACCTTAATTTTTGTCATAAATATATATTTTTTCCTAATTTGTCCTTAAAAATCGATAATTTTTTTTAATATTTTACAAAAGTTTATTTTTGTTTTACAAAAAGGGAATAAATAATTAAATAAGTTACTATTTGGATTTCTTTTTTAGAAAAAAAGTGTCAACAAAAATGAAGTTTAAATTCACTTGGTATCGTTTGTTTGAAGCTTCCCATTGATGTTTACGACTGAAATTGATCAGTCCCCTATTGACAAATGTGCATCCTGTATATATTGCCTCGATATAGCTTTAATTTAAAAGCATTATAAGCAAAGATGAATAGTGGTTAGCAGTGGAATCCAGAGCACGCGTTTCGTCTTACATGGGACTCGTCATCTGGATATACTTGCATTGCGGAGTTGATTTTTACTCCGGGACTCCAACCTAGTACCGCTCACTCCAAACGTCATCACGTTATCTATTTAGTTACTGAGTCCTGATAGCCATCTGCTTATGCAGTGAGGAACAATAGGAACAATAACGAGGCGGACTTGCATGCATATAGCAAACAATTCTCTTTGAAACTAGCACTAGACAATACTGTCATGCACTGTCCCATCGCCCTTGGCAGATCAGGCAACCCGAAAGTCAAGAGAACACCATCAGGGCATACGACAGGCTAGGTACCCCTTGTGCAGTGGGGTGAAGTTTAAATTCACTTGGTATAGGATGAATTGCACATCCTAGATTACAGTGCTAGCTACTATCCATCTTTGCTTATAAAAATGAAGTTTGTGTACAAGAAGTACTTACGGATGAAGGAAAATTATGACTAAAATCATTTATATGTAATTTGTCAGAATATCAAGTTTTCATTTTTAGAATTATCCATTTGTTTGGACTTAATAGTTCATTACTATTATGTGATTGGAATTTATTCAAATCAGTAGTATTGCCTAATAAAATAATGATATGCTTCATTTGTTATCTATATTAAATGAATCCAATTAAACCACTAAATAAACAATCAATCATCCATAAGATACAGTCATTGTAAACAATAGTAAACATTGTATGGTTGAAGCTGATTGTTAAAATCCCTTAGATTTAAGTTATGCGTATTTTAGCATCTATCAGAAAGGGTTATCATCAACTTTCAAATAATTCATATTCTTTCTGAATTAGAAATATGCATCATTTACTACTGTTATGAGATATGTTATTAAAGTGGAGAGTGAAGTGGTACTGACTAATAATAACTGTAAATACAAAGTTTATGGCTTTCACTTCTATAGACTAAGAATAGTGCACCACCATGATATTGACTCAGTAGACAGTAAGACTCAGATAATATACTATTGATCTACAGGGGTAAATTCGCATTATTATTCAATATATCTTCATTTTTAAGCTTCTAGATTTTAGCAATGTTCTATTTACTATTTACCTCATTGTTGTAGACTACCAGACACGTAACTTGATTAATCTGTTATAAATGACAGTTGTGGGACTACTATTTTATGGTAACCGAAAACTGTGTTCACATAGCAATTTATTAATCAACCGATGACAGATGATGATCGGATGAACTGATGCAAAATTCAACTGTTTTGTCAGCTCAAATAAAATATTATGAAGATCAGTTTATTGATCTGCTTTATTCGAGCGACACCAGTTTGGTGGAAACATTATAATCACCGTTATACCTGTTTTGTTCACTCTTCACATTAATTTACAGTTAAGATGAAATAGTGTGATATATCAATGTTATACAGGTTTAACTGCCTAGATTATTGGTAATAGAAGCAATTTGGATATATATTGAGAAATAATGTGCTCCAGTAAGTACTTTCGTTCAGTCTCATTGTTTCAACAAGTACACACAAATTAAATAAACTGTGATAAATTTAAAATGAATAAACATGTCTTAGAATCTATTCATTGTATATGGGGATCGCGTCTGCATATTTATAATAAATTTATGAAAAAGAGTTAAGAATCAGTTGATCGAATGGAGTTAAACATTAACACCATTGGATGCCAGCTCAGTTGTTTAGAGATTAAGAGTTCACTCACGCGACTAAAGGTCTTGGGTTCGAGTTTTTCGTGTGGAATCGTGGATGTGTGTTACTGAAGAGTCCCATACTAGGAAGAATCACCTGTCCCGTACATCAAGGTTTTCTATAATGGTCTAGCGTAGAACGAATTGTGAATTCAACTTATAGTATCGTTTTCAATTTGGAGCAACTGATATTAACTGATGAAATATCCCACTTCATAGACCGATGCCTAACCATTCCGCCATCGCGCGAGTCTGTTACTGATAAATGCGCTTTTAATTGATGCACCCAAACCAGCTACTTGATTTAGAGAAATGAAGCTGAGAAAGAAGCTTTTATTGTCTAACCAAATAGAAAATATACATATAATTATCAGTATAGGGTGGAGGAGATTGTTGAGTTTTTATCAGAATAATGAACCGGTAAACGGTAGTCCTCCATTAAAAACCTGGAAGCACTGTATGGCTGTTTTGTCCTACTATGGGACTCCCCAACTATGCACATCCCCGATCTCGTGTAGTTCGACCCCGGATCAGTAGTCTGGAGTCTCAGTGTATACGTAATTACAGAGACCCTGTGTTCGAGTACCGCTTGCCATATTGTGGATGCGCACTATTAAGCATTCCCATACAAAGGCAAAACGGTCACCTAAAGCTTCCAGACTTTCAATAGTGGTCAACCATCGATCGGTTCGTGATTAAAATAAATGCATAATTTGTAAACGTAGATACATGTCCCTAAAACAATCAAGCCACATACTTTCAAGAGCATTTGTGTATTTTCTCGGAAAATTAAGTCAAATCATGACCAAAAGCTTGCACTCAGTACCTCATACTTATCATATCACAGATTAGTTCATTGTATCATTCTTCATTACAGTTCAGAATACCTCAGTAGCGCGCACTCATTCCTCAAGTTAAAGGGCTCTGTAGTAGAACAAAATACTTATTTAATGTCACTTAAATTCATTCTTAATGGTTATTCAGTTGATGGTATCTCATAGTGAAAAATCTCTTAACATAGAACTAAGTTAATTGTATTTTTCCGCAAAGACAATAGACGACAAGTCTTGATTTGTAATATGATGTGTTCTACTTATATTAACATAAGTACTACATAACTTGATTCAGGAGTAGAATATCCGGTCGCAGAAAATTAAGAAGATCCAGAAGAAAAGAACAGAATCAGAAAGCAGTTGGTATGAAAATGGAGGGAAAGTCAAGTTTGATTGATATTTTGCAAATCAGGTATTTACTGTTCGGTTCTCAGATTTTGCTAAGATATTATATAATTTTGTGATGAAGTAGATTTGACTATTCTCACTGGTGTTTGTGTTCACTACAGTAACAACAAAAATTTAATAAACACGTTTCCTGCTTGTTATCACTCATTTAAAATAATATTATATATAGTTGAGATCATGAGTCAATTAAAGCTAGAACACCGAAGGAAACTGTCTCGCGCCATAGCACTTAACCGATATACCACTGAGCCGGCATCCAACGGATCGTGGATGCTCACTGCTGAGGAGTCCCACAATAGGGCGAAACGGTCGTCCAGTGCTTCCAGGTTTCCCATGGTGTTCCAGCTTCAATTGACTCATGATCTCAACTCTATAAACTTAATAAAATCTCCACAACACCCCCTTCTGATAAAATAATATTACTCGAAATTATGAATGAATTCAATAATCAAATTACACAGCTGATCAATTTTTCTAATTAATTAACTTGTGAAATAACAATTTATCATTTGTAATGAATGAATGAGATATAAAACAAGGAGAAAGTTAATAAAAGAAAAACATAATTCGTCCAAATTAATTTGCTTGTCGGACTACATTGTGGAAACAAAATTAAGACCCTAATAAATTGAATTTGATAGTTCTATATATATTTCAAATGTTTAGATTGATATCATGAATAGAACTATGTTAGACCACCATTGAAAATCTGCTGTCGCTGAACGGCCATACTGTTTGTTTGTAGTAATAGCTAAGCTGATAAGTAGTTAAAACAATAGTCAAAAGTAATTTAGTGGTAATGATAGTTTATTATTGAAATAAATATTTCAAAAATAATTTTCAATTTTACGTTTATTGTGATACGGTTTGAACATTTTTGCGAGATTGAGAGGATGAAAAGCGAATGTTCAGCTCCTTGACCGGATTGGTGGAGACGGAGAACCCACCAAGAGGAGTTGGAAAACACTGGTTCTAAACCAATGGTGCACATGGGCTCCAGTATCCTGAAGGAATAAATGTAACCAGTTGCTGGTCATTGGCTACCATGGAGCTGCATCTCCTTACGTTGCTCGACTGCCTTATGGATTAGAACTTGAGGTCAAAGGCTCCAGGTGTGCCTTCTCCAAGAAGACAACCTGTTTCGGTCTGGGCAGCCGGGCAGTATCACAGCCAACACACAAATCAAATGACTTGTATCGCGCAAATCTATCTGGTGCCTCCTTGTATATATATATATATATATATATATATATATATATATATATATATATATATATATATATATCGTTTACGTAAACAGAAATACATAGGAATCTACGTACAGTGAGACCTAATTAAATTTATTAGATAGACTATTACGTCTGTCACTATTATGTCTAGTGGTTTCTAAACTTTCTTGTTTTTGCTACTGTGACTCCAAATCCAACCATGCGTAATAGAAGCCAAGGTCTGATGATAATGATTTATTTAACTCCCAAAATAAATAAAAAATGATAAATGCAAACAATACTATTTATGTGATTTCATACATTTAGATTAACAATCACATTTTTATAACTTCATTTAGTAATATTTAACAATGAACAATTGATAATTTCGCTCCATTATGAAACTTATCAGAAGTGAGCACCCACAATTCCATTCGTACAACTCTAATTCAGGACCTTCAATCTCACTTGTGAAGGCTTAACCTCTACACCACTGAGCTGGCATCTAACTGTGTTATTGTCTAAATTCAATTGATCTATGATCTTGCACAACTATTCATTCATTGTCTGAGGTGGATACCTGTCTCATCCCTGATATGGATTGGACTCCATAAGTCAGACCAAAGGTCCTGGGTTCGAGTCCTGCATACATTATAGTGAATTATAAATTTACTAAGTAAACGCATGATTACAATAACATACCCTGATCAATTTTCCAACTGACTTGATTTTTGCCTTTCGATCCTGTTATACAATAAATAGAATAGCACTTTAAGGATTATTATTTTCTGATAACGGAAAATAATCAGTTGAATACATAAAAAGTATCGTCAACTACAGTGAAATTCCAGAAACATTTATAAATAATGTAAAGAAAACTCCCTTTAGATGAGTTGATTCGAGATTCTAACTTATCATCTTCCAAATTGACCGATTAATTAGCTACTATCAAGAATATATATAAAATGCATATTCCAGATTATTGTAGATGGAATTAATCAGATGAGCGAGAATTATGTATTCAACATATTTCGATCACGCGAGACGGGATTGTGGATGCGCACTGCTGAAAATTCCCATAATAGGACGAAACGGCCATCCAGTGCTTCCAGGTTTTCCATGGTAGTCTAGCTTCAATTGATTCATGATCTCAACTATATGAAAAAAATATTTCGATCTGTCCAACTATTAAGATACGATTATTCAGGTCACTTATCATTCCATTTCAATGTATTTAAATATTATCTTACAACTGTTTCAGTTTCTTTTATGTTGCTATTACTTTTTAAAACAGTTTAACGCTGTGAGACAGTATAAATCCATATATTGAATAATCCTGTGTAGTAACAATAATCGTGTGCTTACTAGCAACAAAATCCGAGTGTCACTTCATAGAGTTTTAGTGAGAGGCCATGACTAGTTGAGTTCAAAGATTTCTGATATAAAGTGATTAATAAGAAGAAGAATGGAAGACAATAACATCAATTACTGAATAGCATTTAAATGGTCTGAATGTTAAGCATTCACTGAAAAACCTGGAGATTATGGTTTAGCTTGGTGGTCATGTCATAAACACGTATTATTGAGCGGTATTTTACTACAATAAAGTGGTCACCCAATATTTAATGATTTTCAGTTTTTGTCTAACTAAAAGTACATGGTAAAAAACTTCAAATTAGACAATTTCTAGAACCCTCTATATATTATGTTGTTGCTTCAGTAGTAAAATGCTTACACTTTACCCTCGTAAGTTGATAATACTTTATCATAAGTTTGGACTGTTGAACATGTAATTTAGTAATATGTTAGTAATACATTGATAACCAAAGTTGAACACTATTGATTTCAAATGTTACAGTTCGGGATTAAAGTAGAACTAAAAGAATATTCAGCGTGTACTGGAAATCTGTTTAATTTTAACTTGAGAATATTCACATATGTAAATCAACAATCTTACTAAGGATCGAAACCAAGAAATTCACGTTTCACAATAAGCACAATATCTTTAGATCAATAAGTTGTAACGCAATGAATTATGTATTCAATTCTAGTCATTTCATTGAAAAACTATGAGTTATGCTTTTGAAGGCAGTCTGTATCACAGAATAAGACTAACCTAACTATAGTTACGCTGTAGAAAAGTGATCGACTGAGAGATGTATTTATACACATTTTGATGAAAATTCATTGCAGACAAACAATATTATGTTGAGACAAACAGACAAACACAACTGATCGGATTAAAAAGCTGAAATAATGAAATGCTTATTTCTAGTTCAGTGGTTATGGCATGCTAAGCATTCAGTAAATAATGAGAATAATGTAGTTTGTACCTCTATACCACTGATGAGAAATCCCAAGTCATCAGAACAATACAAATCGACATTATATCAATCGCAGACCCTAAATCCTGAAAAAACCTTTAACTTGAGCACACTTATCTTATGGAAGAACTAATGATATATTGTCTCCTCCGTTTCTGCATGAAATCTACTAATCCAATTCGGGCACAATGCACCGTTATATTATAGTTGCTGTAAGTTCACTATGCAGGAGAAAACGACCAGTGTAGCAACAGCCTCAGCAGCAGTAGGTCTCAATATAAACAAAGATAAATGCAAGACTCTTCGATACAATACAATATGCACCAATCGGATTACACTTGACGGAGAAGCTTTCGAGGATGTGGAAATCTTTACATATCTGGGCAGCATCATTGATGAACACGGTGGATCAGATGCAGATGTGAGGGCGCGGATCGGCAAAGCAAGAGCAGCATACCTACAGCTGAAAAACATCTGGAACTCAAAACAATTGTCAACCAACACCAAGGTTAGAATTTTCAATACAAATGTCAAGACAGTTCTTCTGTATGGGGCAGAGACGTAGATAACTACGAAAGCCATTATCCAGAAGATACAGGTGTTTATCAACAGCTGTCTACGCAAAATACTTCGGATCCGATGGCCAGTCACTATCAGCAACAAGCTACTGTGGGAGAGAACAAACCAGATTCCAGCAGAGGAAGAAATCAGGAAGAAGCGCTGGAAGTGGATAGGACACACATTGAGGAAATCACCTAATTGCGTCACAAGACAAGCCCTCACATGGAATCCTGAAGGTCAACGGAGAAGAGGAAGACCAAAGAACATGTTACGCCGAGAAATTGAGACAGACATGAGAAGAACGAACAAAAACTGGATAGAACTAGAAAAGAAGGCCTAGGACAGGGTGGGTTAGAGAAAGCTGGTCGGCGTTCCCTGCTCCATTGGGAGTAACAGGCGTAAGTAAGTAAGTAAGTAAGTTCACTGTGAAAACTGTAGCCTTAAACCTCTAATCCTTCCCCCCAAATACCTAATCCTAACTAAGAGAAATGTCGGGACTCTTAAAATTCTGTTTGGATCCTTGTAAAGGCTCGAGGAGACGGATGATCCATATCCACGTACATAAATCTATAAATCTTCATTTTTTAAATCCATCAGTAGAATAGCTTATAGAAGATTTGAATAGAATCCTTAAAATATGTTGGGTTTTTTTCAAAAAATCTATTTTCTGATTGACAGAGAACCAGTGGAAAATTCATATCAGTTGTTTTAAGTTCCTTCCAATCATGCGCTGTCACTGACTAAGCAAATTATAAATAGTTGATACGATATCATTCCGTTGTATTAGTTTATTATCAACTTAGATATTAATCCTGAAGACATTGATGTATACATTACAGACTAACTCATTCATTGAATCAACAATCAATTTAAGCATCCATTCATTCATTCATTCATTCAAGTTTTCCCATATTCAAAAATATATCAAAAGAGAACAAAGAGAGAAAAAAAATCAAGAAAAATTTGGTACCCAAAAATGTTTTTTTAACCTTTCCACTTTCTTTCTCAATTTAAGCTATTGCACTCTCTTCTTACAGGAAAATAAAATACGTTTACTGCATTCAATGAATCCTGTTGTAGTTGAATTTAACTTCACTAGACAACTAATTAAAAAGGGGGGAGAGTATTATATCTTTTGACATAATCAATAATTGAAATGCTTACAATTAATGTTTCTAAGACAAACAAATAGGAGATACAATTAAATGTCGTTTTTTTTTTAATTTTTATTTATGTCTGTTCCTTATTGAAGTGGGCGTTTCTTAAACATGCATTTTTTTAATTAAAAAGATTAACTATTCTGGGGGGGGAAAGAAAATGGTATCTCATCAATTTCACCAAAAAATGTTACATTCAAGATGAAACAATCACATAAGTATTAACAACAACAAAAACAAAGACACTTTTCTATGGTCATTTTCTTTAAATCAGTATGTAACCGATTAGCTACTGGTAAATTAGTGGTTATATACTTTCCCTTATTTTTGTCCCTGTCTCTCTCTTTCGATGTTTGTTTGTTTGTCGGTTGTACTTTCAAATCATGTTAAGAAAGTGTTGACTAAGTTTTTTCTCTCTTTGATAGGTACCGATGAAAATGTGGAGAGACAGAGAGAGATTCGATGATATTGAGCTATTTGTCAGATATGTATAAATTGTACAATTATGTAGATTTGAATTTATTTATGACAATGAAAAGGAACAGATGTATGGTCAAATATAGATAATTTCATTGTGTATATGACAATAATTGATGGGGGGTTTAATTTGGTAATGCAGAAAATAGTCAAAATAGTTATAAGAGAAAAAAATAAACAACCTATACAATTAGTTCCGGAACGAGAAGTTATTCTCAACAGGTTTCTTTCTAAAGCTTTAACGTCATCTATAAATAATAAATTATCATGCACATTATGTTTGTTAAAGACTGATCTTGGTTAATTTACTGTCAAGAACCATATATAACTGGAAATCTGTTTCGTCCCGGTACAGGTCTCTTCATCAGCCCGCACTCACAATCTCACCTTGAACCGAACTTCTAAAATATAGGTCTTGCGCTAGACATTATAAACCAATAGAACGTCTGAATCTACACCTAATGATATAACTTTAACTTCAATCAATTTGCATACTTGGAGAAGTATTATTAGGGTGAACTGTAATTACGTAGCTGACAATGTGCCACTGATAATTGAGCATATGGTTTTAATGGTATTTAGAAAGCGTAAAAATGAAATGAAATGTGTGTGATAAATCTAGAATATTTAAATTTAGGGTGTTTAGTCCATATAATAGCCAATAAGTATGGGTATGAATATATGTTTCTTAAGAAATGGTTGATTACAAATTTGACGAATAACAGTCTCCTATGATTGCTACAAGACTTGGAGTGCTTATTTACAACCCTACTGAGGAATGAACTTAGAACCCTCAAGTCTCGTAGGGGACATCTAACATTTGGAGCATTGAGTCAATATCCAATGATCTATATTTGTATCTTCAATTATCTCACAATTTTGTTGACATTGTTGAAAACCGACGATCGATATCACCATTATTGATTCAACTCAGTAACCTGTATTATTATATTTCAGTTCATTTAATTTATATGTTAATACTCTTTGTAATACCAAAATTATTCTTAAGTTTATATTACCTAATTATTAACTTCTTCTTCCATAGAGATTAATGATATTTTTTTAACTTCCAAACAAATTTATTACATGATATTATGTATGACATAATTGTACCGGATGCATTTGAAGTTTTGGATAAGCAAAGCAAGACCTGAATTCCTACAATTGAAGAATATATAGAACTCAAAACAACTGTCAACTAATTTCAAAGTGAGAATCTTCAATACGAACATCAAGACAGTCCTACTGTACGGAGCTGAAACATGGAGAACTACCACAGGTATTTATAAACAATTTTTTACGCAAGGTACTCAACATTTATTGGCCGGATGGCATCAGCAATAGCCTACTGTGGGAGAGAACAAACCAGTCTAAAAATGAAGAGGAAATTAGGAAAAGATATTGAAAGTGGATAGAAGATGCATTGGGAAAATCACCAAACTACATTATGAGGCAAGCCCAAACTTGGAATTCTAAAGAGAAACGCAAAAGAGGAAGGTCGAAGAACACACCACGTCTGGAATTGTAAGCATACGTGAGAAGGATGAATAACAACTGGAAAGGATTGTCCAGGACAGAGTTGGATAAAGAGTGCAGGTGAGCGGCTTATGCTCCTACACGAGGGATAACATACGTAAGTAAGTTTTAAAGTTTTAGTCGATCGATAAATTAGTATTTACACTCAAACACAAGAAATAGACTAAATGGATTCATTATAAATGAATTTCAACCATTATGTACATTTATATATTTATTTAAATATCTATTTTTTTAACCTATTTAGATCTTTATCCTTTTATAAAATGTGAGCAGCTGATTGTCATGATAGTGAATTAATAAAAAGTATTTTATTTCGATAATACAATGAGAAGACGAACGTTATCAGAATTATGTAATATGTTTTCGCAATACATTTCGAACAATCTGATCACAAGTTTACTTGCGAAGGACATCTATATATGTAAACTGATAGGTCAGATAGCCAGATAAAAAGTAAGCCGTGACAAAGAAAAATAAATTATTATCAGAAGGGGGTTTTTGTGGAGATTTAGTATTTTCATAGTTGAAAGCGTGAGTCAATTGAAGCTAGACCACCAGGGAAAACCTGGAAGCACTGGACGGCTGTTTCGTTCTATTGTGGGACTCTTTAGCAGTGTGCATCCACGATTCCGTCTCGCGAGATTCGAACCTGCACAGCTGAGGAGTCACACAATAGAACGAAACGGTGGTCCAGTGCTTCCAGGTTTTCCCTGGTGGTCTAGCTTTAATTGACTCACGCTTTCAACTATGAAAAATAACTTTAAAAAAATATGATAATCACTCTGGATAATAAATCATTCTAGGTTAAGGGTAAGAATTTATTTTTGAACACATAAAGGGAGTTTTAGTTTCCATACAGCCAAGACTTTAATAAACCTTAGTATACGACCTTGAAGGCTTTTGTACAACATGACAAATGATGACTTGATATCAACCAAATGTTTCGCAATAGAGGAAGATTTGTCTATCCTTGATCTTATTTGACCATTGGAATTCATTTGTTTCTGCAGCCATTTCGGTATGTGTTCCACCACTCTCACTTGCAGATTACGATTGCTCCTCTCTATGTGGACGTTTCCGCACATATATCTAAACTGATGGACACAATGGGATGTGACACAATCGCTTACGTGCTGTTTGGGTTTTGGTGGAACATAGATCTTGTCGTCTCAATAATGACAAGTTGGACTGCATAAAATGTCCTGTTGATGGCTAATTTAAGTCTCCGTGTCAACATAAAACTATTTGAGTCGCCTTTAAATGTAACATAATGTAAACTCTTTTTTGGGTGTCAGAAGCGTCATAAGTTTAATCGTATTGCAAACCTTCTAGCGGTTTATAAGCTTCAATGAATAACCATTATTCATTAATTCTCTACTTCAGTGGTATCGCCTTCACAATTATGATTCATTCGATTTAAAAATCGCTTCATTAATCCACGTTTGTAATGAATTGGGTAGTGACACTGAAAATTAAGATATTGCACTGTCCATATCGGCTTTCTATATACAGGATGTTTGGTGGAACAATCATCTCTCCTACTAATCACTATGTCTAGAAGAGGAAGTTGGTTATTCTTCTCTTCTCATGTACGAGAAATATGTTTTTGACTTATGTTGAGTTCTTTTAACAAGCGGTTCACATCTTCACGTTTATCCCCTATGATCATGATGTCATTGACGTACCGTTTTTGCAGACACATCTTTGGAATTGAGTCTTCAGATAGATGTATGCAAATGTAATCAGACTGTTCGAAATATATTGCACAAATCTATCACATAATTCTGATAACCTTCTTCTGCTTATGGCGTCACCGAAATTTATCAAAGGGACTAATTGTTTTAAATTTCTGAAATGAAGACTCCCTACATCATTTAAGCTGAATAAAAACGTTGAAAGACAGTGTAATTTCTGCAGAATATAGGTAATTAAAAAATGAACTTAAAAAACTAGAAAAAAAAGATTATTATAGTGTAGGATAAACGAATAGCATTCAGAACATGCATTTCTTTCTATTTGGGACTCATCGACCTAATTTTCCAACATCCCACTGCTGATGCCAACACTCAAACTGTGGAACCGTTAAGCTTCCTCATAATGATCTAAATTCATTTCATTGTAAAATGGAATGAGATGAGCAAAGTACATGTCATTAATTAAATACGTATATGATAATACTTTAAATATTTTTTTAAAAAGGGTCAAGAGGTCATATGAACGATTGATATTAATCGATAAAGTACTCATGGATTGAACTCCACTTTCTTCTCATTCTTGTAATACTAGGTTTGAATGTAATATCTTATAAACATACAAGGTAAAAATTGGTTATAGTCAGTATATCTTGTACCATGGAAGCAGATTAACTGGTAGATGTACACAGAGATGAGCAGAACGGGTCACTAATCTTTCAGCCACATAAAAACTAGCTTTTTCTTTATAAAGGTCAATCGAAGCGTATTTACTTAAGATATATCCATCGAAATGGAGGCAGATATCAAGAGAATGAATAGCAATTAAAAACAACCGGAAAAGATTGCCTAGGACAGATTTCAATGAAGGATCCTGTTGAGAGGTTATATGCTCCTCCACGAGGGGTTTTAGTAACTAAATAAGTGATATCCATCGAATCACCCTAGATAAGTATTTATTAAGTAAATCAGATATCCGTTCACTTCTGAATTTCCTATTTCATTAAATATACATTTTAAAAGCTCATTTTCTGGATTATTTATTCTAAATATATTTTATATATTTCTCAATGAGGAGTCCCACAATAGGACGAAACGACCGTTCAGTCCTTCCAGGTTTTCCATGGTGGTCTAGCTTCACTTGACTCATGATTTCATCTATATAAAATTTCTCAATGGATCAATTTTTTTAGTGGTTACAAAATAAAATTGACAAATACTCTTTTTTTCTCTCCTTATTTGTACACCTTGATTCCAGATCAGAAGGGGTTTTGAGGAGATTTCAGTATTTCCATAGTTGAAATCATTAGTCAATTGAAGCTAGAACACCATTGAAAACCTGGAAGCACTGGACGGCTGTTTCGTCCTATTATGGGAATTTTCAGTAGTGAGCATCCACGATCCCGCCCCACGAGATTCGAACCCGGGATCTACCAGTCTCGCACCAGAGCACATAACTGATAGACCACTGAGCCGGTATCCGATGGTGTTAATGTCTAACTTCAACCAATCCACGATGTTTTTGAGCAACCATTCACCAGTTATCTTCAGTGAGTTGATATCTCTACAACAGACGTGGTTGAAATCCACTGGACACTGCTTCCCACTGGATCTCAAGGAAACATCTCTTGATAATAATTATAATACCTAGAAATAACCTAGACGTAATCTTCATGTTTTCAAGAATGAATCATACAAATATACTTTTATATTTCCAACAACAACAAAAGCTGTCTAAATCAGTTATAAATAATTAATTGCGAATAAAATAGTATTCTAATCTAAAAGAAATGGTCTTAAGTAAAATTAGTTTAAATTATTTATATTTATAAATCGAATCTTATTGACTTGATCCTTAAAGTAGTTAGCTTTCAAATAGGTAGATCTTATAAGCAAAGGTGGATAGCTCAGTAGCTATCTACTATCCATCTTTGCCTATAATGCTTGTGACTTTAGGCAATATCGAGGCAGTTCTTAAAGGATGGACATATGCTAATAAGAGACTAATCAATTGCAGTGCTAAATAACATTGTGAAGATACAAGTAAACGAAACCATGTGAATATAGGTATATATCAGATTCAAAATTAGTTTAATTTTAACTGACCATATAGTATAGTCAACCTTCACATGATTTAATTACAGTACAAAGTTGAGTATATATAATTTGTATTTAGTACACCAGGAAATCTATAAATAGTGGCTAGCAGTGGAATCCAAGAAGCGCAATTCGTCATATCTTGGACTCGTCAGCTGGATGTACCTGCATCTCAGAGCTGATGTTCACTATGAGACTCGAACCCAGTATCTTTCACTTCAAACTCCATTGCGTTATAAACTTATAAATATATTTAAAAATGAAAATAGGCTTGAAACATAAAACTTATTCATCAGTGAAAGTTTCATTCAATTTTGTATAGATATTTTGACAAAATTTCTGGCTTCAGTTTAAACAGAATAAATTGTTCGACAAATATTATTATTATTAGAAGGGGGTTTTGTGGAGATTTTGGTAATTTTATATAGTAGAGATCATGAGTCAATTGAAGCTAGAACACCATCTAAAACCGAGAAGCATTGGACGGCCGTTTCGTCCTATTATGGGACTCGTCACCAGTGCGCATCCACGATCCCGACTCACGAGATTCGAACCCGGGATCTACCAGTTTCGCTCCAAAGCACTTAACCGATAGACCACTGAGCCGGTATCCGATGGTGTTAATGTCTAACTTCAACCAATCCACGATGTTTTTGAGCAACCATTCACCAGTTGTCTTCAGTGAGTTGATATCTCCCGACAGACGTGGTTGAACTCTACTGGTTACACTGGTTTGCATTTAAATCTATTTCGAAAAACTATAGATAGACTGATATAGTTTTTAAATTTATAATATCTACGATAAAATCGTACTCATTAATAAATATATACTGTCTAGCTTCGAAAGAATTGATCTGAAGTTCTAGATGAAATCTGTACGGTTTTAGGAGTTATTTTATATCTGGAATGAACGAGATACTCATTGGTGATATTTAATTATAATCAAAAGATATTATGAATTAACTGTAATTGAAAAAATAATCAGTGAATTCTAATTCAATAGATCAATTTTATTATGTACTCTACGAAACCACATGGTCAAGAATTCCATTATACTGTTTCGAAGTTCAAAACGGGAACAGAATTAGCTAACCATAAATATTTGGACATATGATAATAGTTTAATGGCCTGGTACGGCCCAGAATGGAGGGAGTCTGCTCTCCCTCACAAAATGCTCTCACATGGCAATATGTATATAGCCTCTGCCATGGAAGTCCTACTCTCTACCTTCTCGTAGCATTACTGTTGTTTACGAAATCGAGAGGACAGAAAGCGAATGTCCGGCACTTTGACCGGGTTGCTGGACACGGAAAGTACACCTAGTGAAGTTGGAAAACCCTTGATTCCAAACCAATGGTTCACATCGGCTCCAGTATCCTGAGGAAACAAATGACGCATGAATCAATCGTTGGTCACCGGCTGCCATGGGACTGCATCTCCTTACGATGCTCCACTGTCTTTTGGATCAGACCTATAAGTCGAAGGCTCGGGGTGTGGCCCCATCGAGTTTTTACTGTATAACAACTTCAGTTTTTGACAAAACATAATTGGAAATTTAATAAACTTACATTTATTCAGCTCTTATAATATTAGATTGAACTAAAGATGATTAAAATGTTATAAGGTTAAACTTCATAATAAACACTTTCAAATGTACAATGAGTAGTAGTCAATTTTCCTGGTCTTTTTAATGCTGATAGAATTTTATCGATGAAGTTGCAATGGAACAACCGGTCTGAGTGACTGGACATCACTTGCACCATGTTTTGATGTTTAGTGCTAGGAAATATTGAGCAAGAAACCCTGAAAATAAATTTTCTGCTAGTTGGTACTCGTCGGTAATCCGTACATAGAATAATATAGAAACTGAAGCTTTGTGATCCGTCGACTTACTCGAGCCGCAGCCTGAATAACTCAGTGGTAATCTCTCTATCAGTGCTCAAATTTTACAAAAATTATCAATTCCCTCAAGATTACAGATATTGCTTATTGATAAGTGCTACGTAGCGTTAAAGACTAGGCACAGGTTTTGTATCGGCCACTTGAAATCACTTAACATCTCAACATAGTTTCAAAATATATGAATACAATTTTTAATTTTAAATGGAAAGAGAAAGGTAATTATCCACTGACAAACTTACCACTAATTGATTGGAAGACAATGATTCTGCTTCACTAGAATGATTTCCAATAGTTGAACAACATTTAGGCGGATTCATTATTACATTCGGATATGTTCTAGTTATATAAGGAGTAATAATAGGTATTGGTACAAGAACTGGTAATGGAAGTGAATATGGCATTGTATTATTTTGTCTTAAATCTAAAACATCCTTTTCTTCAGAATAACTTAAACTAGTACTGTCACCAGAACTAACATCGAATTGATTGTGTTGTTGTTGATGTTTAATTTTTTTCTCCTTCGTCTCCATTTCCAATTCTCTTTGTGTTCTTTCTGTATCCGTATCGCTTGTTTCATCAATATGATCATGTCTATATGGAGAATGTTTAATATACTTATTATTCGACATATATTCGAAATCTTCATTTTCTGCATTGATTTCATTTAGATTAGTATTGGCATATTGCCACCAAATATTTTTAGGTTTCTCTTTGGATCCTATATATTGTGATCGATGTATTCTACAACATTGATTATTACTGATATAGTTTTTCACAGCGTTATTAGTAGTAGTGGTAGTGATAGTAGTAGTAGTAGTAGTAATAGTAGTAGTAGTAATAGTAGGATATCTATATGATGAATATTGATTTAGGGTTACACAATTATTTAATTCGGCCAGGATTTATTTTTTGCTTACAAAGAACATTCCAGTTTCCAATTTATGGCAATTAGGTAAAGAAATAAATTAACGAATGAGATTGAGAACAGATTTGATAGAAGTAAATACGGGAAATAATCCATTGGCCTCTCTCTCTACACACACACGCACAAAGGCAAACAAACAAGCAAAAAAACACAATTTATATCCAATTTTATTGATATATGTTGTTGAATGAAAAGAAATTATAAAAATCTTTCTTAGAATATAGAATGAATAATTTGGGAATAAATACCTAAACTTTTGACAGTTAATTGACCAATAGAAATTGAGGAGGTGATTAACCAATCAGAGTAAGATATTTAAGCAAATAAGATGGTTACCAATTCAATTATCCTTAAACTTTTTTTCTAAAGTTTACTTGTTTCTGTATAACTTTAAACCAATTAAGATAATTTCCGAGGTAGTAATAAGTTTAGTGTAAATTATGTAAATTAAAGTACTGAGGAGAATAATAATAAGATAATGACTGATAACTAATTAGTAATAACAGAAATAATAATGATAATATGATAAAATAAATAAATGTATGTCATGAGTCAGTTGAAGCTAGACCACCATGGAAAACCTGGAAACACAAGACAGCCATTTCGTTCTATTATGGGACTCTTCAGCAGTAAGTATCCACGATCCCGCCTAGCGAGATTTAAACCAGCACTGCTGAGGAGTCCTACAATAGGACGAAATAGCCGTCTTGTGCTTCCAGGTTTTCCATGGTGGTCTAGTTTCAATTGACTCATGATCTCAACTATATGAAATTACTAAAACCTTCACAAAACCCCCTTCTAAAAATGTATGTCAGTTAACTTTATGGATATTTTAATAACTGTTTATCAATAATTCTATTATTCAGTTCACAGAACAGATTCAGTTTTATGTTTTTTTCGTTATTACTACTTATTAGTAAGACTAAAGAACATGTAAACTTTCTGTTCATTTTTCATTAATAGACAACACAAGAAAACTGTCTAAAACTAGTGTAGTGAACAGAAACTCAGATAGGGAGGACTCATTTATTGTTTAATGCAAAAGTACAGGGTGCTTTCATAAAATATGAAAACTATACATTAAAAATGCTTCATTTGTACATTTCCCATCAACTGTTTCGTATAAACCTCTTCGTACCTTCATTCCTGTTCTTATTATAATAATTCTCTGTTTACATTCCCGTTCACTTCAATTCAATCTTCTCAACCTTCTGCTATCATGTATTTCACTTCTGAATGGTGTTACATATTACTTTAAGTTTATCGACATAATTAGCATAAATCACACTAGTAGTACTGGTAAAACACTTGATACTCAAGTGTTTATGAAATGGGATTGAATTAAACAGCTGAATAATATTGCTAATCTATTGAACGTTCGTTCAGCTTTTTCATCTTGTTTTTATTATCCTTCAATCAGTACTTCATCAAGTTTTTATCGACTGCTTATAAGGTGTATGAACATAATGGTAGCGAAAATTTTGAAAACGTAAAGTTGAACAAAGAATATTGATTAAGTTTTTACAGGGAATTATCATTGTCAAAGAATGTAATTTCAGGTTTATGTACTTGTGAAATCGTTGAGTCATTTTCCATTTATACTTCTCGACTCCGAATGTCCTCGTACACGCTACTACATATACTCCTACCCCAGGTCATGATATATATTCAGACTAGATGTAAACGAGCTAAAGACTGAAGTCTATTGTACAATTTTAATACAATATGGTGAATTACTTGAAGAGACTCTAAGTCCAGGGAGAAAATCAAAAGATCTTTTGTAGTACAAAAAGATTTAAAGAGGAAACAAACAGAGATTTTAAAATATCAACTGTCTAGATAGACAGAAAAACTTCTCATACTATAGAGTCATTGATTATCTTTCGTATGAGCCACCTGACTAGTGAATTCCTTGAAAATAAACCGGTATATTAAACTACTTCAAATAATTCATCTGGTATTGCTTGTTTGAATCTTCGCATTGATGTTTATGACAGCAACTGGTCAGTCTCTTTTTGGCCTATGTGCATACTGACTGACCAGTTGCTGTCCTAAACATTCATGGGAAGATTCAAAGAAACAACATTAAGTGAATTTAAACTTCACCCCTTTTGCACAAGCAACTGACTATCAGAACTCAGAATTTAAGTGAATAATGTGATGGCATTTGAAGCGAGCGATACTGGGTTCGAGTCCCAGAGTAGACATCAACTCTGAGATGAAGGTACATCCAGCTGACGAGTCTCGAGTAGGACAAAACGCTAATCACTATCCATCTTTGCTTGTAATACATCAAATAATATTTTTTTTAGTTTATATACTTCTATGAAGCAAGGTATATTGTCCATTCAAATATGTATCCTTTATTCAATAATAATAATAACAAATAAAATAGCTCTTAAAAGAAATCCACACAACATTCAATTCTACCTCATTATTCATTTAAAATACATAAATAGATAGAAATACAATTTTCTTCTCAAAAAAAAATAATAAAACCGGAAGTAGTTGACATCCAATTCAAAAATAATAAAGTATGTAGTTTATCCTTAAGAATAAGAAAAAAAATAGAGAAAAAAAAAGAGAAACATAACTATAACAATGATAAAATTACTCTGATTTCAATTCCGGAAATATTATTCAATCAATTTAGATTCATTTTAAAGGGGGGGGAAGGGGGTAAAAAAAATTTTTTTAAAAAAGAAAAGAAAAAAAAAGGAGAAAACCGTGAATGTAACCAGGAGTAATAAATTCACTAGGATGGAAAGTTCAGTAACAGGTTTTATTTTACAATTTTTGATTAATAATGTTATTATTATTGGTTAAAATAATTGCTAAACTTAAATAAAGAGGTATAAAATGTAAGAAACTTCTTATAGTTCCTTATTGGATTTAATAATCAATAAATACATTATGCAACTCCTTATTTCATAATTTGTTATTATGATTCAATGTCATTGATAAGATATTTCCGGAATAAACTAATCTGAATGTAACGTATTAAATGGACAAGATATTTTATTATAATAAAAAGGATTTTTTAATCCTTGAACAGAACTAGTTAATTGTTGCTTTCAATCAGATAGGTATGTTTTTTTCTTCTCAAGAATAATACCAACAAAAAAAAAACTTGATTGAGTTAAAACATATCAATATATTTGTAATGTGTGTGTGTGTGTGCATGTGCAGGTGTCATGGATAAACGTTGCTATGGAGATGAAGAACGTGTTTATTTGAATAGATTCGATAGAAATTTTAACAAGTTTCTTTCATTTTTTTTGTTGTTGTAAAATATAGGTATATAGATCTAAGAAGAAAGAAGAAAGAAAGGAAGATAAAGTTAATGATTGTAGTACAATGAATTTGAATATATTTAAATCATTTTTAAAGTTGTAACCATCATATTCATAAGAAAGCATAATTTACTTTAAGGAAAAGATACTTAGCATATATATATATATACGATTGTACAGCTTTGAAATGAACTCGTTTATAATTGACTTATCTGTTGAAGTAGTTAAAACAAAAGATAAGCTTCCTAATGAATGCTCAATTATAATAATAGGTATGACTGTTTAACAATACTGATCCAACATTATTGAGATTTGTTAACTGAGTAAACGTAATACACAGTGATTTTTTTCGATATAGAGTTCGTGTTAGCTGGTACTCTCCTGTAAGGATTCGACTGATGTCCTGTAGAATGGAAATTTTAATGTTTGTTGATCTTTTAATGATGAACAATATTATGTTTCGCTTTTTTATGTTGACGAGTTCTGGAATCTCACAGCAATCACCAGTCTCCTAACATTGAATATACACCTTTTTGATGAGTCTTACCTCGTACGAAACTTAAGTTGAAGGTTTCCTACCACATAAGGACATTCATCTTGTATTAAAATTTACTGAAGGCAATGCTCAGTTTGAATTAGATTACAGCATACAAGTTCAAAGAATCTCTTTTATAAAGCGGCTATTGTCTACTGTTTATAATCCACATCACACAAACAGATACATTCACCTACTTATTTACTTACTTTCGACTGTTACTCTCAATGGAGCATAGGCCACCGACCAGCATTCTCCAACCCACTCTGTCCTGGGCCTTCCTTTCTAGTTCTATCCAACTTTTGTTCATTCTTCTCATGTCTGACTCTATTTCTCGGCGTAATGTGTTCTTTGGTCTTACTCTTCTCCTTTGGCCTTCAGGATTCCATGCGAAGGCTTGTCTTATGACGCAGCTAGGTGCTTTCCTCAATGTGTGTCCTATCCACTTCCAGCGCTTCTTCCTGATTTCTTCCTCTGCTGAAATCTGGTTTTTTCTCTACCACAGTAGGTTGTTACTGATAGTGTCTGGCCAACGGATTGGAAGTATTTTGCGTAGATAACTGTTGATAAACACCTGTACCTTCTGAATGATGGCTTTTGTATTTCTCCAGGTTTCCTCCCCATATAGTAGAACTGTTTTCACATTTGTATTGAACAGTCTGATCTTGGTGTTGTTTGACAATTGTTTTGAGTTTCAGATGTTTTTCAGTCGTGAATATGCTGCTCTTGCTTTGCCGATCCGCGCCCTCACATCTGTATCAGATCCACCGTGTTCATCAATGATGCTGCCCAGATATGTAAAGGTTTCCACATTCTCCAAAGCTTATCCGTCAAGCGTAATCCGATTGGTGCATGTTGTATTGTATCGAAGAGCCTTGCTTTTCCCTTTGTTTATATTGACACCTACTGCAGCTGAGGCTGCTGCTACACTAGTAGTTTTCTCCTGCATTTGTTGTTGCATGTCTGATCTGTGAAAGTATAGATCGTCCATCCTAGCAGTTCACTGTATTCCGTGCTTTTCTCCAGATGTTGATGTCTTCATGATCCAGTCGTTGACTAGGAGAAAGAGAAAGGATGAGAGTAAGCAAACTTGCCTAATACCAGTCTTTACATCGAATGAGTCGGTGAGTTGTATTCCATGAAATACATTCACCTAATCTCTTAAAAATTCATCTGCTCTGTTTTCAGTAAAGATAATGTAGGCAAGAAAATTTAATTTTTCATCATTATATCTATATATAAGCCGTGTTAAATTTAATGCTTATTAAGTAGGACACATGTTTTATCAGGTGACATTTCTAATTAAGTTTAGGATGTCATTGAAAATAGTTTTCTCAATTAAAGAAAGAAAACTCATTTCATAATTGAATTATTTATAAACAGAAAAAAACGAAACACCCTTTGATCTAAACTTATCCATGGTTGTAGGAGAATTGCATCTCTCATTCTTAAGTAAATAGGAAAGAAAAATATGTAAATATTTACATATACAAACACTTCATATTGGGAAAAGAAAAGGTCAACTAGTTAATGGATAACTTTAATTCAAATCAAAAAACTCATGTCATTAGTTAAATACTGTCATAAACATAAGTTGAAATTCCCAGATGAGAAGAGGATTTTTATATACTAGAGTATAGATGAAGTATAGTCAGTAGTTTAGTCTAGAATACATGTTTTGTCTCATTGGAAACTCTTCATCTGGATGTACCTATACATTAATGTTAATAGAATTGGAACCCAATAACTTTTACTTCAAAAACGTTCAATGCATGATCCACTGAAATACAGTATCCAGATAGCCTTTGAATTGTTTAACGGATATGATATTTGTATGATTAGTAAGAAAAGGCGAAAATGATCATAAGAATAAAGATTGATTGTTAAGTACTAAACGAACTTACTGGTGAATATTATCAGAAGAGGGATTTGTGGAGATTGTAGTAATTTAATAATTGAATTTATGAGTCAATTAAAGCTTGATCACCATAGAAAACCTGGAAGCACTGGACAGCTGTTTCGAATCCACTCACAGGATCGTGGATTCTCATTGCTGAAGAGTCCCGTACTAGGACGGAACGGTCGTCCAGTGCTTTTAGGTTTTCCATAGTGATCTAGCTTTAATTGACTCATGAATTCAACTATTAAATCACTGGTGAGTAATCAACAAAATACAATTTTTTTCTTAATGAACTTTAATTTATGTTATAAATGTGTTTAAACTAATGAGTTATTCAGTATATTACTCTGAATATTATTGACATATCACTTTTTACTTTAATTAACTATAATTCAATTAGCCTTTTAAAAAATCCGTCGATAAGTATTAAATCTATTTAGATAAGAAAAGGAAAAAGAATGACTAAAACAAAGAAAGTACTCCTTAAACTAGAAATCCCCTAATCATTACGTAGTATCCATCTTTGGGATTATTGACTATTGATTTGAGTCATATTGCCAGGTACAAATTACCTGGGTAAATTCAGTATAATAATGTTAACCAATGGTTGGAAACATTGAATGACATACTTAAGAATCTGTCATAATGATGGAGATTTATTCACTCAATGTCTTCTCCTAGATTATCAACATAAATATTCCTCTTCTAGAACTATATTCTTAATATTTTTACTCTTTCACATTATAATTATTTCGACTTTCTTTGCCATTCAATTTATTACTTTCATCTTACCGTACTAAAGTAGTAAGATAAATTTTGCTAACGTACACTCCCTATTAGGTTTAACATTGACTACAACCGATAGACTGACAAAGTAACAAACATTTTAAGCACCATTAGAACAAACCAGTAATTTTCGTAAAGTACATACTAAACCATAGAAGTACTCATTTATTGATTTACTCATCTACAAACTCAATCTCTACCTAACCAGATTCGCTTATCACTCTTATAGCTGAATTTTCTATACAACGATTTTATTTAAATTCATTTGATATTGTTTCTTTGATTCTTCTCATCGATCCTTAGGACTGCGATTGATAAGTCTGTAAATATCAACTCTGAGATGCGGATACGTCCAACTGATGAGTCCCAAATAGAATGGAACACGCATCCTGGATTCCATTGCTAGCTATCATCAATCTTTGCTCATAACGATCTTATTATTAATTTATTAGACAAATTAATTTATACTTTTGTTAATGTTAAATAAAGGTGAAAACACGCCACTGCTAATATGTGTCAACTAATAAGTTTTAAATCCAGGCTTCCTTTTCAGTTGCTTTCGGTCATTCAATATCAGACAAGAAATTTGCATATTTCTACTTTCCTATTTCTTATAAACAGTACAAACTACATTTCTTTTCGTCATTATTAATCTAAGATTATCATTTCTCTTTCTATAAATTAACTTAATAACTAACTAACTAACTCTCCATCTATCACAATTGATGCTTTGAAAGCAAAGACATATATATTTATATTTATATACAGAGTTCAACATCTACTTTGCTTCCATCCTTACCCAAGTTTACAATAGCAATAATCTAGAAAAGAGATATTCAATTTATCTATACTCATCAGTTAGAATAATTCATTCACGCCTTTTTAAAAAAAAAAAGTTTTTTTTTTCTCCTCATTATTCAGCAGTTCTAGTTGTTTCAAATGGAAAAGCACATTACAATTCAAAACTGATTACTGGAATTGATTACATTCCATTAATGAATTGGTAAAGAATTTACTAAGGGGAAAGAACTAAGTTGAATATCTATATATTTATTGACTTCAGTAAAACAATAGTACATATATCTATAGGAGGAAACGAAGACAAGTCAATTAATTCCAAAAATAAATTGTATACTCAAATCAATAACGGTTATCAAAATTTAACCAACCAAAAATTAGACATTATCAGAATTGGTTAAATAGAGTATCTAATTGAATAAACAAAACAGATATAAACTTACATTATTGATAATGTAAGTGTAGACTTTGATGGTTCTTCAAATAACAAATTAAGTCATCCAAGAGTCCTTTTATTGAATATTTTAAAACAAAGTTTAATTAGTTGAAAGCATGAGTCAATTGAAGTTAGACCACCAGAGAAAGCCTGGAAGCACTGGACAGCCGTTTCTACCTATTTTGGGACTCCTCAGTGGCAGTGCGCATCTACGACTAACGCTTTCAACTATGAAAATATTAAATCTCCACAAAACTCCTTCTGAAAAGAAGGTTTGACATTGATAATGTCTGTAAGAATCAGAAAATCTTGATTATTAAAAAGTCATGTTCAGTGGATGTAATACTACCAAAATCCGTCATTTGAGTTAGTCACAGTTCTTATGTCATTAACCTTGCAAAAAGTATAACGTGGAATTATGTTATTCTATCGTAGTAAACAAGAATACAAACGGGGACAATCGAACTACAGAAACTCTTATTAAAATCTGAGAGCCAAACAGTAAACACTTAATTTGCAAAATATAGATAAATTTTCACAAACTTAACTGTTCCTTTGCAAATGTCAATCAATCGTTTCAGACTTCCCTGCTCTTTCACTTACATACCAGTCGCTTACTGTTCCCGTTCTTTCCTTCACGACCTTCTGCTGCCAGACATTCAATTCCTGACTAGCGTTATATACTACTTATAAGTAGCACACACCACACTATTACTCCATTGTTCAGTCCGAATTCACTCTGTAGTTTCATGAACATTATGACTTAATGTGTGACTACCTTCTAGTGTCATCATTTGAAATGCTCATCTTCTAACCAGTAAGTCACGGATTATAATCCATCTTCTCCTACGGGTTTATTTCTGTTCATATGATTCTCGTGATTGCATCTTATCTCAATTTCAACATTTTATCATGCTAAGCCATCTGTCTCCAGTAATAGTTTTCCTGTTTATCTTCATAATGAATATTTAAGCCCTTAACAATAAAGCTGTTATTGGTTTCCCTAATAAAAAAATAATATTTTTGTTATAACGTATGCCCTCTTAATACATAAACGTCCAATGATACACAAAATACGTACGAGCTGTCTCGATTGCGTATCGGCCCTGCTACCGCCTATTTTAGCCAGTTGAGTCCAGAACACAAATACAGCCTCGGCAATATGAATCATTATTCACAAGCATACTGGGTTTATATACTAACCAACAGACCAAATTATACCAAAAAATAGAAAAATAACATTTGTACAATAATTGGCCAATGTGGCTGTGGATTGGGGGAGAGTAATCAATAATAATAGTTCAAAGGTCAAATTAAGGGTTATGATAAGAGGAACACGAATACGATTAGGTCAGTTATTTAACAACTATACAATAGAAGGGGTTTTGTGGAGATTTAGTATTTATCATTGTTGAAAGCGTGAGTCAATTGAAGCTAGACCACTATACAATAGAAAATAGACATATTACATTTGTCCATAAATAGACCTCAGATATACCATTCATAATTCACCAGGGGATATAACACCTCCCCTTTTTGAGAAATCCGGATTTTAAAATTTCTCGAATTCCTCCTCCCCCACGAAAAACTGTTGGATCCTCATATAACCAAGTTACTATTAATGCGATATGTTTGTCATGTTTGTCACATTTACCAGGGAATGAATCATAATCAGTGGATTCTTGATTATCATTTAATGCATCTGACATTTTTTTCTCATTTTTATAAGAGAGTTCAACAGGAACATATGAATCATCAAAATAATCTAAATCTAGCAGAACAATTAGAGAATTTTGATCATTAGATTCATTAGAAACATTTTTCGCATTATGACTAGTTTCATTTGGCGCCACTGTACTCAATATACTGCTCGATTTGTTTTCCGTTTCTTCATGAGCGGGTACTGCAGCAATTTCATGAGCATTTAGCAAAACATTTACTTTCTGTGAACAGGATAATTCGCTGTTTGCACGTCCTTTTTCGGGGATAATAGGACTTGGACCGTCTATAGGGCATGTCTCTGAAACAGGTGGTACTGGACTACTGGGCTGATCATGTATAACTGCTACTGCTGCATTTAAATTACTGTTTTTTGCGGATTCATTGAGGCTTTCCTCTGCATATTCATTTGTTCTGCAATCGATTTCCAGCTCTGTACGCAACTTAGAAATTAATGCGTCGACTTCCGTTGCACCCCCAAAGCATGGGTGATTCAGTAGCTTTGCGTGTAACTTGTCAATGAATTCCGATTGACTTTTTCTAAAACGCTGCTCTTGTCGCTGGATTAGCAACTGAAATTGATCGGAAGTTAAAGCCTTTTTTTACCCCGTCGCCAGTTGTTATAACGTATGCCCTCTTAATACATAAATTTTAATATCTTTTTATTTTACCTGACCGTTACCATGTTTAACAGAAGTTTATTATCACTATTATTGTAGTCACGCGGGATTCGAACCCAGGACCTACCAGTCTCGCGCCCTAGCAATTAACTGATAGACCACTGAGCCGGCCGGCATCCAGCGGTCTAACCTCAACCAATCCACGAAATTGTGCGACCACATTCCAGGTTTTCCATGGTGGTCTAGCTTCAATTGACTCATGATCTTAGCCATGTAAAATTATGCTTTTAGTCAACTTCCCGCTAAAAAATTGTTTCATATTACATATTCAGTACTTGATATGCTGGTAAAAGTTAATAATGAACAAGGGTATAATTCCGTTTGATAGATAATTAAATAAAATAAAATTCACAGGTTATTTAGGTATGTAACAATAACTAGTGAACCATTTGTAATTTGCACTTATTGGTACCCACCAACGAAATGCAACCATAATCGATAATTTATAAACTCGAACCTGTACAACCTAATGAGATAGCTAGATATTTCAATATTTGGGTTCTATTGGCTAATCTTCATAAATTAATCGAGTGCACTAATCGATTAGTAGAAAACGATTTTAATCACATTCAATGATAACAGTATTCAATTCGTCAAGATAATAAGTCCCTTGATGATAGAAACATTGAAGAGGAGAAACTTCACTGATGAAAACAGAAATGTACATTTTAAATTAAAACACACCTAAAAGTCAATAATCACGAAATTCATTCCTAAAATAATAAATTGATCTAATTATAGTAAACTTTGTTATGCACTGATAATAGTATGTGTAAAACACCGAGAACAATGAAGTGGAACTATGTATTGAGAATCCTTAACAGTTATCAGTAATTACTTTTCATTTTGCTAAAGTGTGAGATTGAGGACAATTCCTTCTTAGATTTGAGTTAATGATAAAAACCTCCACTTAATCAATCGATTGTTTACATAGTTTTTATTTTATCTACCTTGCTCTACTAATATCAAAACGGCACCAAAATATATGACTGAGAGAATGTAATCAGCAATGACTTGTTAACAATGACTCAGCTTTTTAGAATAAATAGATTGTGTCTAGCATAGGAATCCAGAATGAGCGTCTCGTCTTATATGGGAATTGTCGGCTGAATGTACCAACATCCTAGTGTTAGTGTACACAGTGGGACTCAAACCCAATGATTTTCATTGCATTTGTTTAACGTGTTGCTCATTTAACTACTGAGTCCAGATAACCACTGACTTTCTCAATATGTATGATGTTCATATGATTATTAGTGAGTGCTTGATATTCAGAGCTGACAAAGTCCATCTGAATAACACTGACTATAAAAATTAATAACCTAGAATAACTAAATATCTCATGATCATTTTCTGTGAGCGCAACTCATTCACCAAATACAAATCTACAGTCTTACTTTGGGCTTTGAGTTACAGTGTGTAAAGGCTACTGATACTAACCCATGGTTGCCTAGGCGAAAGAGCATCCTGAGGTTATCTATAACATTTTCGCAGTCATTTTCCCGTTTATTTAATGCAAGGGGATGCATATAAGAGTGAAATTTTTCACTAAAGATCGCATTTTGAGAGGATGTAATTATATTCAACTATTTACTAGGTAAATAACCAGTGACTTGTGCAATGGTGGTGAATTCTAGTCCACTTGTGAAATTTCTTGTTCTTTGGAGAAAATAAAGTAGCATAATGCTTATCTATTTACCTAAGATATTAAAAAATAATACGTAACATGCTTCAACAAAGTTGCATAGCACACCTGGATATACTAAATGACGATATGCGCATAAATATTACTGCATATTGGAGTAAAGTCTGATGAGGATCTAATCGAAAAGAATATTGTTCTCTAATCTATTTTGTCCTCATACACAATATGGGAAATTTTAAAACTTTACGATCATGTGGGGACCCGATTGTATTCAGAAATTATATAACTTCACACAGTTTAGTGATTAACTAAAAATAAATAGGTACCAGCCACAGTTTATGTGGCGAATCCATCTTTAGTCCCCTTATGTAGCAGACTTCATTCCAACAAACTAGAAAAAATAGAAAGCAAGTATATTAACGCTTCCGTTCGTTGAATAGGGTTTCGGTACACATACATCAATCCATAATATCAAAGATCTAAATTCTCCTCCATGTAGAATATCTGCATTTATTATTCAACTTCTTTTCAAAACACAATAAATGTATTTGAAGTCTTAGAGATAGATTAATTGCAGTCTTGATTCTCAACAATGGGAAATAAAAAATCATTTCTAGTGAATTCTATTTGTTATTCAAGATAATTCTGGGTTTTAATAATAAGCATGTATTTGATTAATAAAAAGAATGAATGAAATCCTGGTTAATAGGTGATACGTAATGATAATGTTGATAATAATAATAATGTTGGGACCTTACCGCCGGAGACGGATATCCGTGGGATAAGGCGAGGTGTGCATTTTGAAGGGTCGACCTTTTCTAACCCCACCACTTCCTTGTGGGAAGGCATCATGGCTGTTATGCTGGTTGTCTGAAGGAAACACCTTACTGTCGTCACACATCTGTACAGTCAGCAGTACGACTTCGCCTTCGGACCTTGAGTTTGCTGTTTTTAGTCTCACCGCTCTTCAACCGACCTGCCTGGCATGGTAGGATATTGAGAAACGATTGTCCCAACCAGTAAAGCTCGATTGGTTCATCACGATAGGCAAGCCCGACCACCACATCAAGGTAGCAGCAACGGTCGGGATAAAGGAGGAGGGTTGGGCATGGGGTTAGCGACCCCGTCGCATAGAAAACCAACTCGCTAAAAAAACGCTAACCAGAAAAAGTTATTCAAACCATTGATATATATATATATATATAAAACTATATTTTAGCGGAAAGAATCCCAAATTCCAGAATAGTAACTGTTGTAAATATCAAATTGTCAAAACACTAATTCATAACTTCTTTTGTACAAAATTTTATTAACTAAACTTTAACACACAGTTTGACCCACATGTTATCCTCTGTACTGACCAGTCTTATCTTTAAAAATGAATATATACTGATCACATCTAACTGATGTTAGAATCGGTTGGGGCAACGAAAGTACAAATTACAAACCAATTAATCAAACAAGAATATAATGTGAGAAGAAGAAAAAAGAGAAATGAACTCGGTCGGTACAAAATATGTGAATTAATTTATTATAATACTGAAAAATATTACCATTACTACTTAATACTACTACTACTACTATCCATTTGAGAAAATAACACACATATACAGATGTATAAGAAAATGTATAAAAACCAAATACGACACAATATCGATAAGTAGATGCACACAAATTGAATGATATTGTGTAGGAATGAAAAGAATAAGATAACTGACTACTAAATTATACCTCTTTGTACAGCACAAAATACACTTTACGTATCTAAATAATATGTATATATGTACACATATGTTGATATTAAATACTGAGAATTGGATAGAGAAAACAAAAATGGACAAAGTATGGAGTAAAGATAATCACAGTAAATAATACAGTTAGATAGATAGATATCTTGTATTTAACATAAAGAATAAAGGAGGATAGTTATTATTTGTACGCACCAATGAACTTTATGCTCCATAGTCAATATATCAAACACACGAACATACCAATTTATGGTATAGAAAAGGAATTCATGCAAATTATTTCAAAAGAATACTGTATTTATTGTAATTATTTAAAAAAAATTCTTTTGTACAGAAAACATATATTTGGTGTGTGTGTGTGTATATATGTGCGTGATGAGGTAATTATTATCTAACAAAAAAAACGAATGAGATGAATTTTTTAGAACAGAGGGACAAAAACATCAATGGTAGGGGAGGGTTGTTGATAAATGGAACGAACACTAAAATATTTTTTTTTAAAACAATGACTAGTCGGATAAAAATTTTGGGTTGGTTTAGATATTAAGTTGATTTGGGTGTGGTGGTTGTATTGTTATCGATTAATAGTACCATCCAAATTTCGAGCTGTTTTTTTTTCTAAACATTCTTCACTTCTCTAGTATGATGATATTATCTTCTTTGAATGCCGACAACTAATACTACTATTACTATTATTTCATTTTGAGCATTTTCATTTTTGGCATTTTCTTCGATTTTTCTTTACGTTGTTCTTTCTCCTTGAAATAAAAAAAAACACGAACATAAATAATAGGGAAGTTTTTGGATCCAAAACGTTTTTTAGGACAATAGTAAACATGATAATGTGGATTTTACTTACCGTAACGTTAAACAGTAGGGGAAACTTAAATTACTTTTTATAAAATGAGGTGAAGTGAACACATGTACATATGCACAAGTAGGTACATAATTTTGTACTGATAACTAAATGATCCATCCAATAAATACGAGAATTATAATTGAGCAATCATAATATTTTACTCTCCAAAAAAAGGAAAACGGTGATATGAAGGTGAAGATGTGATAAGAAACGATGAGAGGGATGAAAAGTTTGACTCTTACAAACTTTCAAAGATATTTTGTCCAGTGGACGACACAAATTAGATAAGCATGAGGAGTATTTTGAAAAGGATAAGAGACTAATATACCTTAAAACTAGTAAAATAAACATTTTGTGACTTCAATCTGCTTATTAATTGAATTGATTGCATAACTGTAAATCACTCTAATTTTTTACAGATTACAAGTAAACTGCTTTGGAATGAAATATCAAGATTAAGATGTCTTTAAATATTGTTAAACTAAGCTTAAACAAACAAAAGTATAGTACATTTTGACGAATCAACATCAAGGTATCGATATAAAAGGGAGTATGAATATAATAGTTTCTCGAATGTTGAACAACTTAGTCATTAAACAAACAGGAACTTGCAATAGATAATTAGGCACTTAAATTACAATTCAAATATCACTCAAATTTATTTTGTTTACTGTTAAATAATAGAACGCTAAATACTCTGAATGCATGTTCAATATAAGTGATATTGAAATCTATTCATAATACAAACATATATAAGCAATCATAAACTTACCTCAAGCTTTCGAGCTTTCTCAGGATCATCCTCAGCCATTATACGCTCCTTAGCAGCTCGTAGGCGTTCACCACGACGATTTTGAGCAGCTTCCTGTCGCTGACTGTGCATTAACTTAAGATGTGAGTCATGTGCACGTTGCCTATTTCGTTCAGATTTAGCCTTGCCCTAGATTAAACGTATAATGTTTATTTATATAATGTGCAATACTTCAAAGAGGCATTCTTGAAAAGATTGACCAGTTGTTTGGACTACAAGCTTCTCCACTTTAGGAATTTTGCAATGCTAGATTTAGAGCCATTCCTAGGAATTCTAACTCATAAAACTTGGACAGCTTCAAAGTAAATCTTGCCGATCAAGCGGAAAGAACCCCACTTCAATCATTATACAACGACCCATAAAGATTGACACATCAAGTTCTAAACATACATTTATGATGAGCAAACACATATATAATCAACTAACTACGAAAAGAATGGAGTGGTGGCTTAGTGGTTAGGAAGTTTGGCTCTCGGTCATTACATTCGTTGCTCTGCTCAAATCACTGTTCTTAATCGTTCAAAAATCTCCTTATTACTGAGCACCATACCATTAACCGGAAAAACACATGGAAAAAACAAAACTATCTAAGCGAATTAAATTAGATATACAATCTGATCGAAGTACTTTTATCTTCACCCCCTGTTATATCCCGATGAGAATAATGAATGGTAACTGTTGGATTCTAGCACCAGATCCAACAAATCTGCTCAAAGGGGAGGTGCTAGCGGGACACCGATTAGATTAAAGCATGTTTTATGCACGATTGCGTTGGCGCACATTGATTGGCTAATTATTATCCAATCAACGCTAGATATTTAGAGAACACTCTGGAACCTTATCGTGTAAAAACTATAAATCTACTAACTTATTTCTTCCTTCCATCTACCCTTGTTGTTCGGAATATAATTTCTTGCCTGTTCAACCGTGTTCTGATTTAGGAACTTGTCGAGTGAATTGGTGTTCAAGAATACTAAGTGATAGGAATAGCAGGGTTGTAATAAGAGAAATTATAACAGTTTCGAATCGCTGCTACTTTCGAAGTGTATTGTTGGATAGAGTAGGTCGGAAGAATATTAAGAATAGTAAGATCGTGACATGAGACTAGTTCATGAAGTCATGGAGTTGTGTTGGCAGATATAAACTATCTTGCTAGAATGTATGAAGCAACTGTGACTAATGGTTGGAGACGTAAGATGATATTGCTTGAAATTAGCTGAAATAGCGCAAAAGCATTTACTTATTATCTTTTCTTGGATGTTTAGCTTTTCCACTCCTTCACACATACGCATGTATTTCATTCCTTCCCTTTAAACTGTATTCTCGACGTTTAGTCGTATTTCTCTCCATTGATATGACGATTATTTCGAAAGTTTTATGATTCATATTGTTACCTTTATCTCTTAATAACATAATCACACCTTGAGCTAACGAATATTTGTGCCAAACTCCAAGTTAGTAATGACTAACTGATTGTACAATATTATATATTTCAGAGTTTATGAAAAGAATCAATTAACGTCAAATTTGACAATGTACAATTTCGATTAACTAGACCAACTAGTCTTATACAAACAACTTTCCAAAAAATATTCATGTTTATACTATTTAATTTGAAGATTAACATTATCTATAACAGTTATATTTAAAGTTGCTAGAAACTAATGTAACCACATTATTCGTAATAGCAAAACAGTAACAAAAATTAACCAACAGTTATACCTCTTTACTAAGACGAAATCGCCGAACTTTTTCAATCACATAGAAAATAAAATGGAACAAGGCAGTAGCCGATTCGATTGGTTGCTGATGTTGTTGATCAAGATTACCATTAGCATTATTATTTGATGATGTAAGTGATGTTGAGAAGGATTTTGACTTCGTTGTTGTTGGAACATCTGCATTTTTTAAAAGGAAGATTATCAAAATCAACAAAATAGACTGAATAATTATCTCATACAACAACAAATGTATTCAGAGAGAATACACCCCCAAATGCCCTGGTACGGCCGAGAGTGGGGAGAGTCCGCTCTCCCTCTCCAAATGCTCTCACATGGCCAGCGAATATATAGCCTCTGCCAGGGAAGTCCTACTCACTGCCTTCTCGTGGCGGGGGTGTTGTTTACGAAAGTGAGAGGACGAAAAGCGAATGTCAGGCGCTTTAACCGGGTTGGTGGATGTGGAGTGTCCATCTAAGGGAGTTGGAAAACCCTGATTCCAAACCAATGGTGCACATCGGCTCCAGTATCCTGAGGGAACAAATGGCGTACGAATCAATCATTGATCACCGGCTACCATGGGAATGCATCTCCTCACGATGCTCCACTGTCTTGTGGACTAGACCTTCAGATCAAAGGCTCGGGGTGTGGCTCCCTAAGAAAAACCACCTGCTTCAGTCTGGGGACCTGGGCAATATCACAGCCCTCACACAAATCCAATGAGATTTGTGAGGCACATATGTATCTGGTGCTTCCTTGTATCAATATTTATGTGTTTAAATAAAATAAAATAAATATCGTGAAGATGATCATTAAAACGGTTATAATAGTAATTGAAATCAACTGATTACGTAACACGCTTATCCATATTTTAGTTTATATGTACACAATGAAGAGGAGTGATGTGACAGACTAGAATTACAACATAATTTACTTGAGAATGAGAGACCTGTTAAATTGATATTGACCAATAGGTTAGGACATTAAATCATGTTTATTTCTCTGTTAACATTTAACATATAAGCATATTATTTTATTACAAAAAAGCCTATTCTACTAGGCAGCTGTTTTCTTTTCGGATAGTAGTTCAATTAGGGGGTGAACTTACGTCAACAACTCAATCTCGTGAGTAGCCACTACTTAGTCGCTACTTCGTACTAATCCATATCATCTACTGATCGGCATTCTGTTCATTTATTTTAACAATGGAAATTTCGTTCATCAAATTAACACAGAATTACTCTTGCATCATATAATACATAGGATGACGATTATGTCAAGTATAAAACACCTTTTTTGTAACATAGTGTGTTGGGGATGTCAAATCCCCAGAAATTACTTGGTAAATGGCTTAATTTTGTTATTTTATTTTGAAAATTTGAATTTGGTTGTTTTCGCGCCAAAAGCGCTCTTTTTAACTTCACGTCATATATCCCACTTGTAAGCTATCTTAAACGCTATTGGTCCATTGTTCCTTTGAGTGTGCTATTTTATAATGATGCCCAAGGACAATTTGTTGCTGTATATATACGCTCGGGTTTTCCCCCGGGTTTTTCCTCGCCTCTACTCGGCTGATTTCGGAATATATATTCCTTTACTTTGCCTTCGAGTTCTTCATCTAGTTAGCGGGGCCTGGGACAACAGATTAGATTAGCTTATCGTGTCATTGTGTCATCGGCCTTTCGTTTGGTACTGCGGAATCGACTTAGTTCAAGCATATCATAATGCATACAATTTTATTCGACCACGATAAAGCCGACATTCAAATTTCACTAATATACATATTTGGATGTATCAAATCCAAAATATCTCAGCTACCTAACACTACTACTATTAATAGTATAATTAGACTCCATATGGTACAAAGAATTTTAGACAAAGTGATATGTTTGACATAACACTTCGAAACAGGGATATGACAACTTCCTTAACTCCTAGATCCGGCTACTTCAAAAAAGCAAATCTTGTGAGAAGAGACAAAAAACACTAATTCACATTCAATTTTGTACTGAATACATTTTATGATCATTAGTTAAAAAATTCGTGAAAAATAAGTAAACGTCGCATGAAATTACAATTAATTAGTACAATGAAAGTATACTGGTGATTTAACATCCTCAAAGAGAGGTCTTGAGTAGGGCTCGTATAAACTGGAAACTTGAAATCAATAAACCTTACAATCAATATTGTCACATTTCATAAGATAATTAAGGATTAATTTTATCTCGTTGTTGATATACAGGAGTGAATTCTTATCAGTCTTTGTAGGTAATACGGCATTATGAGCGAGTTATCTTGATAGAACTATTTTATAACAAGCTTCAGAATAATATATGGATTTTGATAAAAAGTGGTAACTTTACAGCCGGATGCACATAAATCCGAATTCATATATATTTTTAAATGTTATGACATTCTTGAAATGGTGGAGTTGTATCTCAGCAGTAAAATTTTAGTGCATATGCATTATATCAACTGGGTGGATGAAGCGGTATCCTAAATAATAGGTCATATAACAACAGTTTATTTGAGAGATTGATCTTAGCCAGACAAGTACTAAAAACCATGGTTGTTTCGTCCTACTATGAGACTCCTCAGGAAAGCGCATTCACAACCTCAACAGGGATAATGCGTGACTCTTTCAAATAAATTAGGAAGTTTATCAACTATCAAAACTTACTAACTAAAAGATACAAGATAATTAAAGTTTGATGATAGGTATATAAGAAACTTACATCTCAAAGCAAAAATAAGAGCTTTCTGTGTAACTGGAGGTTTTGTAGGAGTAGTTGTATCTCTGTAAGGTAAGAAAAACAGTACAACTCACATTAATATGTATTTCAAATTCATTTAGACTTTGAAAAAACTTTAATACAGTTATTTGTGGACATTCATTTAGATTGAAAACAGTTTACGTCATAATTAAACGAATGACAATTGAAAACTGGATAAAGGTTTTACCTCTTCTGGGAGGAGCACTATAAAATGCCACACATAGACTGAACTAAGGAGTTTTAGGTTACTCAGTATGAAAACTAAAACAAAAAGGCTAATGGATAAGCAGTCAACCTTAGTGAACAGCTGAAAAATACTGCCTAGGGACGAAAAACTGTTTAATGTGCCCCAGTCTCTGATTATCCCACAACTAATACCTATTCATGATGAGAACTATCGAAAAAATTATGCATATCATATTTTCTTTGCCTTCAAATGCCCTGAGACGGATGAGGGAGGGGAGAGTCCGCTCTCCCTCTCAAAGTGTTCTCACATGACCAGGCGTATATAGCCACTGCCACGGAAGTACTACTCACTGCCTTTTCGCAGTGGGGGTTTTGACTACGAAATCGAGAGGACGAAAAGCGAATGTCCGGCGCCTCAACTGGGGTAGTGGATACGGAAAACCCACCTAGGGGAGTTAGAAAACCCTAGTTCCAAACTAATAGTGCCCATGAGCTCCAAGATCCAAGGGGAACAAATGATGTATGAACCTATTGTTCACCGCTTACCATGGGACTCCACCTGCTAACGTTGTGGCACTGCTTTTAGTTTAGACATGTAAGTCAAAACTTGGATAGTGGCCCCCTAAGTAAACTATTTGCTTCGGTTTGGGCACCCTGGTGGTATCACAAACCAAACATAAATCGAATGAATAGTGGCGCATTTCCATTTGGTATCCTCTTATACTAATATTTTTATTTATTTATTATTTTATTTAAACACATAAATATTGGTACAAGGAAGCACCAGATACATATGCGCCATACAAATCTCATTCGATTTGTGTGAGGGCTGTGATACTGCCCAGGTGCCCAAACTGAAGCAGGTGGTTTTCTTAGGGGCCCACACCCGGAGCCTTTGACCGAAAGATCTAATCCACAAGGCAGTGGAGCATCGTGAGGAGATACAGTCCCATGGTAGCCGTTGACCAACAACAGGTTCATTCGCCATTCGTTCCACCAGGATACTGGAGCCCATGTGCACCATTGGTTTGGAATCAGGGTTTTCCAACTCCCCTAGGTGGACCCTCCGTGTCCACCAACCCGGTTAAAGCGCCGGACATTCGCTTTTCGTCCTCTCAATTTCGTAAACAACACCCCCGCCACGAGAAGGCAGTGAGTAGGACTTCCCTGGCAGAGGCTATATATTCGCTGGCCATGTGAGAGCATTTCGAGAGGGAGAGTAGACTCTCCCCACTCTCGGCCGTACCAGGGCATTTGGGGGCATACTAATATTTATGTGCTTCAATATACAAATAAATATTAAAACCAAACCCACGGAAATGGAAATATTTGCAAATACTATCCAGAGCTATAATCAAGGCAAACAACAAGAGTCATCTTGAAAAAAAACCCTCATTTAAAATTTAAGAATTTTAATACAGAACTCATAAAGTTTTATTAAGCACACAATATTCGGTACCAATTACTACTACTATTTATTAATAATCCGTGACGATAAAATATTAAAATTAAACTCGGTGGTTTGAGTATCTTTTTAATTAAAACAGAAAAAAAACAAAAACAAAATTGAGACCGGAATTGTCTTTGTTGATCAACATTTTCGTGATCTCTAATGACAGTGTTGATGAAAGATTACAAGTATAGTGGCGAGAACCGATAGGAAACATATCCGAAAGGAGGAAGAGGGGACAAGTATGAGTGAGGGAAAAAAAGATTCGTGCATAACCATAAAAAGGGTAAACATAACGATAATAATAATAATAAATACTTCTAAAGTAATATATGAAAACCAGACACTTTAAAGGTTGTGAATGTGGGTTACTTGAACAAAGAAATAAACTATTAATCAGACACATTCAAGAAAGTATATCATGATGGGAATCTATTAGTCTTCGATATTATAACATTTACGTCTTATTAAATGTACACTAATTAAACGCATGCACAAACATTTTGATCAGCAGAAAATAGAAATTTGATGTTCAATATCTAACAACAATAAAATAAACACTGACACTTTCAGATGTCGAATACTGTGAGATATCAATGAACTATAACGTCAGAATCAAAGAAAATCAACTGACAAAAGGTAAGCGCACAACTAATAGAAATGTATACGATTTTATAGTCACTGATCAAACTGATACATATTAACAAGGGGGGTGACTTTTCAAAGAATTTAAATGTCAGAAAATATCACGTAAAACGAGGGATTCGAAGAAGAAACCCCTTTTAAAGAGCTCAGTTCTAAGGTTATATAATCATAGGTCAGTGAATAATTAGACGCATGTTAGAATTTGATTATACAGTTTTAAATAAACAATTATATGCTGAAGGAAGAGATCTATGAAACATGAGAAATTTATAATACAATAAAGTGAAAAGTGTAATTAAGAGCATTGTTAAGTTGAAATAAATATGTATCAAGTCTCCCAGAATATAAAGTGGGTTAATTTGTTTATCTTTTTTTGCATCCCCAAAATGACAAATAAGTTTCTAAAACTAACCAACTCAATACGCGTATTATCATGATAGTTACAAAAATGATTTGTATCCAGACTTCTTGATTACTTATGACACATCCTCATTTCAACTTGAAAATGGTTCACAGCTACACTTTTCACTCAATTGGATTATAAATTTCTCATATTTCCTTCTTCAAAGACTATTTATTTATTTAGAATACCGTCGAACTTCATGTAACAGCTAGTAACTCATCGACTTATTCAGGTAGGGTTAAATCAGGCTATACACAACTGACACAATAAACTGTGAACAAATTACAGCTTTTCATACACATAACAGCTGAACCCACAATTTTTGAAGACTCAAATGAACTAAAAATGCATTGAGCAAGATCTCAGATCAGTTTACAATAAGAACTAACTGTTTAATAATAGGCTGTTAGATCTCAAAGATTGGCGTATAAAATGCCTTACCATATTTGGAAGTTGAATGACTGTTCTATTAAAACTTTAAACTGAACAGATAGATTACTAGTTACATCAGCAGAACTATGTTCACAAACATTATAAGCAGAGATGGATGGTGGAACCTAGGAGGCCGGTTTCGTACTATTACGAACTCGTCAGTTGGGCGCACCTTGATTCAAGAGTTAATGTTCGTTCCGGGACTCGAACTTAGTATTGTTCGCATAAAATACCCTCGCATGTTAACGAATATAAAATAACTGCCAAAACGTTGCTTTACAGTCAGTCACGAACCACGAGAAAAACGTGTGAACATATTCAATTTGCATCAACGAAAACAATAACAGTAAACATTCATCAATATGAGACGAAAAACAAAAATCTACTTGTTTCTTTCTTACATACAAAAATAAGAACGAAACAACAACTTTATGCTTGAGTGAGAATGAGTGTACGGTCCCTAATCAGATAATAGAACATATGTAAACAAAAATAATACGCTACGAGATACTAGGCGACTTTATGAATTTATACATACAATGCTTAAGAATTCTAAAATCGTTTGGTGCAAATCCGACGGTAACAAATAATTTCATCATAAAAAAGTGTTAACAATATGGATTAACATGCCAGGAAATAAATAAACGTTTATGCGCGACTACGGACATGAATTTGATTGAGAAAATATTTAAATCCCGGATCGAAGAGATTCTAAGTAAATTGGAGAATTTTTGTAAGGGTGACATTCAGATCAATCAGTAATTGATAGACATATCGAATTAGACCTGACTTCATTCGAAAAAAAATCAATCTAGAGCATGTGCAACGGAACAGAACGATCAACAAACGAAGACAATGAAACCTACGAAAATAACTAATCATAAACAAAGTGACCAGCGAAAGCTTACTTAACATTTGTGAAATAACCAAAAGCTCACTTCTACATGAAATGAGAGTTGGCGGTGTTATTCAAGACGACAATGAAAACTCCGCAATAAAAATCATTTAGCCCAGAGAACCAATCAACATCATAAGCATCCAATCGAGCTGAAACCTCCATTATACTTTCAATGGTCAACAGGATAGTAGTCAAAAAGAAAAAGAAAAAATAGAAATTCCAAATGAGATATCGAAAACTTACTCTTGAGGAGGTTTTGGTCCACTATACTGATCGGAGAAAAATAAATATTCGATTGATTCTTCAAAATCGTTCAGAAATTTACAAACCTATGACAAACAATGAAAACAGTTTTTTAATATCACAATGAATAATTCATGAGTACTGAATCCACTGTGACCGACAGCAAAAGGTTAGTCATGCATTTCGTATCACCAAACTTTAAAGTACTTTTACTACTTTCGAATAATAATACGACTGTATTCATTATTAATAGTAAATAAGTCCGGTTAGCTAAGTACTTAATGTGTGTGTGTGTTGGTTGGTTGAGTGTAAAAAGGATAATGACACAAATTAATCTACAGAAACTCTATGGCACCAGAGACAAATTAGTCTCCTTATGAACAGTCCGATGTTGTTATATGAACAGCTTTGCTTTCCGCTTATTAAACCTTTTAAATTTGAGATAAATGGATGTCTATTCAATCAAAAATACCTCTATACACCTACATTCATTTGTTGATAACACCTTAGAAAAAGCAACTTGCAGTTCAATGTGTTCCCTAAGAACGAAGTCATCTTAGAATACCGGCTTCAGTGATTATGAAACATTATGCATGAGTTGTTTCATTCGTTTTCAGAAATTGGGCTTTACATCTTTTCATAGGAACTGAATATAAAAACAGCGATACTTCTAATTTATGACATGGAACCGTCGAATATGACTCGGAATGAAAGCGTTCATAGATTCCACAGCAGTTTCCTTTAACATTTCCCATGCATAGTGACTAATAATGATGATAATAATAATAATCATTTTATTTAAAACTATTAAATTTTATTACAGTTAGAAATTCTCAGCATCAGTTGCGTATTATTGCAATAATTTTCTGTGTAAAATAAATTTACAATTATATTCTATAAATGTTTTTTGCAATAGTCACTTTTACTACCCATCTCCATTGTGGTGAAAGTCTAAGATCAGATCAGGTGCTCGACCATTATTCTTTATCCATCAATATGTTCGACTCTCGTTTTATTTAAATAGTAGACAAGGAAGTACATATACAAACAAGTTCCAGTGAGTTTACGGTCGTGATAGGCTGTAACCTATTCATAAAAATCCGCAGGTACGCGTAGTTAGGTATCATAGGTATTTGGTCCAGCCATATCTAAAACAGGAAGGTTTATTGCAGTTAGAAAATAAGTGACCTGAACGTCCGATCCGTCATTGTCAAATTTCTTTTGACAGGAACAAAATTTAGTTTAATTTACTGAATGTTCTGAACTAGAATTTTCATTTTTTCCTTACATATCGTAAGACACACGTCCAAAGGCTTCTTCAACTCCTAACAAATCACTGAGTATAAATAAAGTCGTTATAGAGGAAAATTACTAATAGATAAACCTATCATCAACAAATGTCACTAAAAATACAACATTATCAGCAAAAGCAGAATTGTGAATTGACTGACGTTAAAAAAGTGGATAATAATATTCTCAGGTGACCCTCCATTCATTCTTTCTCGGGTCATAGGTGACAACTATGAAGGAAAATCTACCAACTAAACTCTGGTTTCCAACGGTTGTCTAGCAAAAGTAACTTGGAGTTATTAACATAACCTTACTGTTTGTATGTTCTACAGTAAACAGAAATAAGCTGTGTTAAACAAATTTCATAATAACCTATTCATTATACCAAACAGATTAATGCTTAGTACGAATAATTAGAGAATACGCATGTAAGTCAATGATAACTGCTAGCCAGATCGCTAAATAATATTATTATGAACTTAACACAAAATGACAACTATTAACTGAGCTAAAATAAGATCGACTTACAAGAGGATTGAAAATTGCCGGGACAACTTCTGGAATCTCACTTAAAAGCATGAAAGATTCTGGCAGATATGAATGCCGTTGTCCACGTTTGTCTGGACAGTATACAACTAAATCTTGGTGATCTTTTGCTAGTGCTTGAAGACGACGCTTACGACCAACCGCCAAGACCCATCCATCCATTTCAGAATCGTCCATAATTACTTTCACTACCTGTGATAATAAAAATAATGAAAGTGTATCTTGGCAAACACATAATGAATGTATGTATCATATGTATGTATCATAATGTATGTATGAATCCTTTGTACACTGTATGAAGTCTAGATATATGAAGCTTAGTCCACATCAATTTATGTCGTGATTTAGAGGTTAAGTGTTCGCGCAAGAGCGAAGGTCTCGGGTTTAACTCCTGCGTACCGCGGAGTTCGACACTAGGACGAAACGGAAGTCCAGCGCTTCAAGGTCTCCAATCGTGGTCCAGCTTAGATGAGTACATGATTTCAATGAAATCCAACAATCTCCACAACTCCTAATTAAAATTTTAGCCTTTGATATAATTGCTATGAACAGAATAACTACACTGCTGGGCAATATTTCTGTTACTATTTACAACTTGAGATACAGAATAACTCTTCTAATTACAAACAAATCAATAGTTTGCAGTTAGATAATTATACGTATCTACTTACAATAAAGATCTTAAGACAAATAACATCCAAGAGTCAGTACGTACTTACTTCAAAGACAATAATGAATCATAATTTTAGTAATAATTGACTGCATATTAATATCCATTAATTCTAAATGTGGTCTCAATCAAGGTTTGGGATTTTTCTGATTATGAACATCTGCTGAAGATGATATAGACTGGTATCAAGGGTTATAACGGTGATAAACCATAAACAGTGGTGTAAGTACATCCACAGCCGTAATTCTCAATAATTACCACGAAAGTGTACAGGTCCGAATTGCTTTTTAATACTTTTACGAAAGCATAAAAAGGTAGAAACTCTACATTATTATCAACAAGTTGAAAATTGGTGAGTTATTGTCAAGAAGTCAATCTGATTTAATTTTAGGTAGTATGCACCAAATGTAGTACAGATTCCAGTGTCTTAACATGACAAATGAAGTTTAGCAGATCATTCCAACTTAGTATAACTCACCACCCGGTGGAGAGGACTTTAGACATACGACCTATTGCTTAAAAACCAATTTATCTAACAGTTAATCAACCGTTAGACAAGCAAAATAACAAAAACTTACAATGCTATCATGAACCGGTCTTATCCAGTTGGCGATTGCGAAGAATAAACATTGACGCTTAACTAAGCGCAACTCAATTAGCATTGCATCACAGTGTACACTTCCCGTACACCAAAGAGAATATAAATGTTCTGATTCCTTCATTAACGTTCCAGTTCCAGGTTCAGCTAGACCATCGTCACCTAGATAGTGAAGTCCAAGAATGTTAATATCTCAGTGAGAAAAGAGTTAAATAAAAAATGAACCTAAAATCCATAGTACGAGCAATAAAGTAATAAATTATGCTTTATTTATCCCAAAGTCCCAGCTTTGGTCCTCCCAAAAAGATCGTGGATGTGAAATGCTGAAGGAAGAGTCATATACAAGGAAGTAATTACCCAATGCTCTTTGGTTTTTTAATGGTACCGTACATTATGTTAATCCGTAATTGAAATCAACAACAAATAATACATAAAATAGGGATTCATACTATACATCAAGTAACTTACACATCACTAACCTTAACAAGATTAATTCATGAAAAAAAGATGAGTTACAAACTATGCAGTTAAATTGTAAGCAAAGATGGATAGTGGCTAGCAGTGGAATCCAGTTTGACGCGCGTTTCGTTCTATTTGGGACGCGTCAGCTGGATGTACCTGCATCTCAGAGTTGATGATCATTCTGGGACTCGAACCCAGTACTTTTCGCTTCAAACTGGATTCCACTGCTAGCCACTATCCATCTTTGCTTACCATGCTTGTGAAATAAGGCTATATCGAGGCAATATGCACAGTATGCACATATGCCAATAAGAGACTGACCAGTTGCAGTCTTAAACATCAATGGGAAGGTTCAAACAAGTAATACTAAGTGAATTTATGCAGTTAAATGCTTGAAAAAAGACTAACTAACAATAGTTTTATCTCAAGAATTATGTATGTTTAAATTTAGCCACCAATAGAAGAATAAGCATAGCCTAGTGTGTACGATACAAATAATTCAACACATCACACCTTTTCGCCCATATTTTAGAGGTAACCTGATGATTTTTTTATGGAAAATTATTGTATAACCACAAGTCTTTGATGACTAATAAACTCTGGTTATTTCATTGAATTAAAAACTTACCAACTACAGCAAAATTAGTTTCTAATAATGGTTGATGAGCAGAAAACCAAGTATTCGCCAACTGAGTATTTTTAGAACGTCCAATTAAAAAATTCAAGGTATATATCATTAAGGCTAATACAAAAAGTATTTCCAAACGAAAATTGTCCCACGAACGAGTAAGATGATGTGGAACCTAGAAATATATGAAGTGTGAAGATGTATGAAACTTACTCCCAATAATGAGTTAAAACAAATGTTAATACGATAAATACGTGAAGTGGGGTTACAAAACTTCATTTAACAAAATCTACGGTACAATAGTTTAATATCTCTTAAAACACTCTCCACTTGTCCCAATACGCTAACCACAACTTCTTTTTACATTACTCAAAATATCCTTGGAGGTACATACAAGTCAAGCTTTTCAAATGTTCCTTTGTTTCACGTTTTGCTAGAAATATACGGGTAGACGACTTTCCAGTTCATCAGAGCTCATCCGGACGGTAATAGGTGTTAGGAAGTTAGTTAAGAAATAATTTAAAGTGGATCAGTTAGCAAGGGTATCAGAAATTTTTAAACGGCATGAACTCAAAGTACGCTGTCTCACAGTATTTATAGAACAAGCGAAGTTCAAAACCATTTAAAACAGACAGTTTTGTAATTGCCAACAGATAACTGTTCAATGCAACATATAAAAGGATTTTAGACAATTTTCTTCATTTGACCCGATTTTACAAGATGGTATAAAAATGAAATTGTACGAAACAGAAATTCCTCTTTTAAATAAAACTTGGGGAAAGAAAAATATACCACGACTAAAGATCATGCCATACCATTGCATACCAATCAACAAAATCTCACACTTTAGACTGAGATGTAGAACGCTAATGATAACAGTGAAAATAAAATTGATAATTAAGACTAATACAAAACGTGCACTGACAATGTGATCATGTAATATTCACAACAAACTATGTGAATATATTTGATGTTTTATGAATCTTTGAAACAAAGAACACAAGTAAACCTCACAGAAAAGTACGTTGGTTAAGGTTACCACAAGTGACAACACAGAAAGCGAAAATCAACAAATTAAAAGTAAAATTATTAAGATAAATGATTGAGAATATAAAATACCTTTGCAATTATTAGATTTCGTTTACCACTTTTTGTTTTGTCGGTATTTAGAATTGGTTGATTGGGTGACAAACCCTCAAACTCTTCATCATCGTCAAGTCTCATGTCCTCGGACTTAAATACAAATAAAACCATTATTGATAAAAGTTATTAGTGAGGACAAAATACAAGTAAACAAATGATAAATTTAAAGAATATATATTACGTAGAAATAGTACGTTAAACCTGAACCTTCTTTTACATAGTATTTAAGACTGGAGTCAGTATTTACAGTATCGAGAAATGTAAAATCATTCAGACAGGCACGCTTTATTATTCTTCTGTTAGGGCCCAAGATTTAATGGGAACCACAAACTAAACGTTACGTGAATTCTAAGAGTCATATATGTTACTTCCGTTTTTAGGCTGATTGTAGAACAAGATAAAAAGGCACATGGATGGTAAATTAAGTTTTGGCATCACAAAAGCAAGTGGACAATAAAGCTAAACACACCAAACTAAGTACATAATATTTCTTTATATGCACACAAACATTGGTACAATGGGGCATCAAATACATATGCGCCATACAATAACAGTGAAGCCAGTAGTAGTTATCACTGATTTGTGTGAAGGCTGTGATACTACCAGAGTGCTCAAACCGAAGCAAATAGTTTACTTGGGAGGCCACTATCCAAATCTTTGACCTACAGGTCTAAACCAAAAAGTAGTGCAGCAACGTTAGAAGGTGCGATCCCATGGTAAGCGGTGAACAATAGGTTCATACATCATTTGTTCCCTTTGGATCTTGAAGCTAATGGGCACCATTAGTTTGGAACTAGGGTTTTCTAACTTCCCTAGGTGGGTTTTCCGTATCCATCATGTGAGAGCATTTTGAGAGGGAGGACGGACTCTCCCCACCCTCATTCGTACCAGTGCATTTGGAGCAAATACAGAATATAATCTTGCCGCTTAAGTTGAATTCTTGATTGTCACTCATACTGGCATGAATATTGTGGTTTGAAAGTGGGATATCTATGCTGAATTAACTTCAGGAAGCTTATACAAATACGTGTCTCGAAAAACAATCCAACTCAACAATACTATAGGTTTGTTTACTAGGTTTAAGATACACTTGTGTAAGGTCACATATAATCCGGTTGTCTAATCTGAAATTAAACCGGACTAAAATATATTATTTAATGGCTGTGAACTGAGTGCTAAAACTAAAATCATAACGTCATGTTATGTCCCGATAAAAATAATGAATGGAAACTTTGGGATCTATTTATGAGCTAATACTATGCATATATTTTTTTATCGTATAATCGCTAAGTAACTAAACTATTCATAATCGTGTCCCCCTTATTATAAGCTTTATTTTGAACTATAAACTACTGTTATATGATTTACCACTCCTGAATTATGTTCTGTCTATTACTTACTCTCTCCTCTATTCACAGCCACATTTGGCTGAATTCTGTCCAAATGTTACTTTCTATTTTATGGTACGATGTGGTCAGTTTGATTGGTATATAAACTCAGTATGTTTGAAATACAATTATTCATATCGCAGACGCTGTTCTGGACTTAACTGGCTGGGCTAGGCAGAAGCAGGACCGACAAGTACTCTAGACTGCTCGTACGGTTTCCGTGTCACTGTTTCAATCGATAATTCGCTGCTCTCTGGCTGGCGGTCCTATCACGTCATACGGTGACAGGGCATTCACTCGGCCACAAATTATGACACGTCAGTACTTACTTTGACCTCAGCCCTACTTTGTTGTGCAAATATGAATACAATGAAGTTGAATTTACATATTTCCAAGAGGTCGAAAAGAATTGCGTAATGTCCTAAGTCTATATCTTTAACAAGATTAAAATATGATAGACGTTTACATTTGTTCTCAAAACACATGGAATCAACTCAAAACTTTATAATCAGTAATCAGTAAAACGGTGCTTCAACTGCTAACCCATAACTCCACATATCTATTACTCACTTCCAACAAGTTATTACTTGATTTCTAGTACCCTAAAAGTTGTGATGACATCTAGAACTAGTAAACTAAACAGTGGAAATATTGAATGACACTCATTTCAATGACTAGCTATGTCAAACGTGATAAAATGAATGCTAGTTAAATGGTTGTGCAGGTTTAAGGCAAGGACCATAAAAAGTGGTATTTTGCATTCAATTTCAGTAAAATGTTCATTTTACATTTACTAGGCATACCTCTTCCTCTAATTCGCTATCCTCAACGGCCGCTCCATCAGTTGATTTAGTTGTGTGAAAGGCTGCTTCGCTATCACGATCGATCTCAGTGTTTAGAGAGAAACTATTTTCTGAAATATTTTTATCCACACTCTCAGCTTTGTGTTGATGGGCTGATTGGACAGGAACAGGTTCCGTGATATCAGCAGTAAAAGCTACAACATTTAGGAAATTAGAACATTAATAAAAAATATTGACAATAACTTCATTATTTTGCATGAATTTTAAAAAGCCAGTGTACGCTACCAATCCAGTTGAGTGTCTTCATCTTTTTCGCTTGTAGTTTACTAAGTCTAGTGATAATGTTCATAAACCCGACACAAAAATAATCAAGATTTACGTAAAAAGTTGAGCCATCAATAGTAATTAATTAAGGTTACGCAGTAATCACAAGTCAATATCCATTTCTTGCATTGCAAACTTGAGAAATATTTAGTTTATATAGTGATTGCTTGTCTGTACTATTTAGGGTAGCTCCCAAATGCCCTGTTACGGCCGAGAGTGGGGAGAGTCCGCTCTCCCTCTCCAAATGCTCTCATATGGCCACGCGAATATATAGCCTCTACCAGGGAAGTCCTACTCACTGCCTTCTCGCACAACGGGTGTTGTTTACGAAATTGAGAGGAAGAAAAGCGAATGTCCGGCGCTTTAACCGGGTTGGTGGACAAGTCGAGTCCACCTAGGGGAGTTGGAAAACCCTGATTCCAAACCAATGGTGCACATCGGCTCCAGTATCCTGAGGGAACAAATGGCGTATGAATCAATCATTGGTCACCGGCTACCATGAGACTGCATCTCCTCATGATGCTCCATTGTCTTGTGGATCAGATCATTAAGTCAAAGGCTCCGGGTGTGGTCCCCTAAGAAAACCACCTGCTTCAGTCTGGGCGCCTGGGCAGTATCACAGCCCTCACACAAATCGTATGAGATTTGTGAGGCGTATATATATCTGGTGCTTCCTTGTACCAAGATTTATGTGTCTAAATAAATATAATAAATAAATAGCTACAAAATAATACAGGATACGAAAATAATTTACACTAACTTAGGTAAAGTCAAGTAAATATGTCCAATATTCAGTAGATTATTCTTATGAATGAGTACCACCAACTTATCAATGAAGTGGTTTGAGTACAACATCCTTTATCAATTCTACAGACCCACTTTATTACTTTTAATTTATCAGAGATTTTTTCTCGTCAGACTAAGCATAGATACTTTCAAAAAACTGAAATGAACACTTTCGAATGATATGCCTCGTTTGCAATGGCGCAGGTTCATTCGTTCTTTCTCTCCCCCAAATTTCGAGATTCTAAGTTCCAAAAAAAATTTTCATTTTTATTTTACTAAATTTACATTTTTTTCGAGTTCTATCTTCAATGCACCCGGTCTACTGAGAACGATTCTGAGCCATGTCACTCAAAGTCTAACCACTGGTTACAATAATTACTCGAACCCGAACCAGGCAATCAACACTGGCAAATGTGGCGCATTCTAATTGCCAATAAATTTACAGATGGATGCCACGCTTTGGTGGTGTTATGACAAGCAGGTTAACAAAGGTATTTTAAGACAGTTAACAAAATACTTTACAAATTAAAGCCATTTTTCTTGCAATGTCGATTTCCTCTGTCGGGTGATTGTGAATCATCACCAAGAGCTTAAAGAAACACATAAAACATCCTCGCCCTAAATACAAACACCTCAGGCAGAGTGAGGGCATGCAACCACCTTTCTCCCTTGTTCTATTCAAGCAGTGGGGTTAGGCAGGGTTGCCCAATCTCACCATTCCTCTCCAACTTTGCTATCGATGCCATTCTGGAAACAGCTCTGATGGATGTAAGTAATGGCGGTGTGGCGATAATGCCCAAGGTATGCAATCCGCACTTTATCAGTTAGCAATCAGTGTCCACAGGTACGATATGTACTTTGCACCTTCGAAGTGCAAAGTACTCCTACAAGACTGGAAGGATTCTAATTCTATACTCACCCTAGTTGGTGAGCAGATTGAAGTAGTTGAGAAGTTCGTGTATCTAGATAGCTACATAAGAGCTGGTATGATGATGCACGTATGAAAGCCAGAGCGGCCTATGCCAATCTGAGCCATCTTTGGTGCCTTCGTGATGTTAGTCTGGCTGTAAAAGGTCGGATCTACGACGCGTCGGTGAGAGCAGTTTTGTTCTATTCTTGTGAAACCTGGCCTCTCCAAGTTGAGGATGTTAGACGACTCTCTGTGTTCGATCATCGTTGTCTCCGAAGGATTGCTGACATACAGTGGCAACACCATGTTAGTAATGCAGAGGTTCGGCATCGTGTGTTCGGGCGCAGAGACGACAATCCAATAGGTGTCATCATCTTGAAACACCGACTTCGGTGGCTTGAGAATGTTCTACAAATGATGTCCCAGAGAATTCGTCGTCAAGCACTATTTGCCGACGCTGGGACTAGTTGGAGAAAGCAGAGAGGTGTTCAGTGTATGAGATGGTGTCGTGGTATGAAAGAAAGCTGCAAAGGGCAGGCTTCTGTTGGCCTTTCCCGACCCCCTGTCTGGGGTCCGAGAGGTGGTGCAACACAGTGGCTAGAGACGTTATCAGTTATGGTTCAGAATAGAAGCCAGTTGCGATCCTGCCGAAACCTTTTACTTTCTTTATAGTGGTCATAGCCTCCTTAACTGAAAGAGTTCTTCTGGTTGTACATCTCCGTTCTTCCCATTATTACACTAGCATACACTAACCTGTGGTTACTCTTGTTTTTTTCTGATGCGCACCTTACACTTTCTCTCTTCCCATTCTCATTGATTTGTGTGGCACATATATACCTGGTGCCAACCCGTACCAATATTTGTGTTCAAATAAATAAGTAAATAAAGAGCTTGAAGATATGGCCAAGGAGATAACGTTGAGTGGGAGAATTTTAATGTGATACGGAGAGTTCGTTATGTCAGTTCCCTACAAGAACTAGAGTTTTGTACTAATCTACAGCAAGTAAAATATTATTTTGAAACTTTTACTTTAAAGAACAAGATGGACGGTATAATCCAACTAATATATAATCCTTACTCGGACAATTGCCAGCAAACCTTACCCACAAATGACTTTTCCAGACCAAAACCGGAATACATACATTTTGTCCGAAAAAGGTGTAAAGATAATCGCCGCACAAAGACAGACAAAACGTTTGAAGAGAACTGGTGGATATAAAATGAATGTAGAAATTTCCATATTGTATAAGGTATAACAATGAACGTTAGCTGCCATAAAACTAAACGATTCCTAAGGCGTCATTGTCTTACATCTATTCAGTGACTTGAAATAATAAAGTTGAAAGCCGGTATGTATGATCGAATTCAATTACTTGTGACTGTTTAAAGACAATAGGACCGTCATTTTTCACGTAACAAAATAGATATGTCCCTTTGAATGCGGTCAAGAAGAATGTCAGCGAACTAAAAACATACAGTAGCTAAAACTCTAGTCACAAAATGACATATCGTAGACTACTTGTAAACCAGTTCAATAACATTTGTCATCGAGTACTTACAGTCATCAGGATCCTCAAACTCGGCGAAATCATCATCTAGGTTGGCACCACAGACGGTGTTTAAATCACATAGAAAAGCTACAGCAATGAGCCACAAGCAATACAATGGGACATCCAACTGCGAACGAAGAAAGGCTAAAATCATATTAAACCAAAGGTCACGTCGTAAATTTAAATTGACCGCCTCCGATATTTCCAATGCTTTGTTTCTGAAGCGATGTTACCTGATTTGTTTCTTAGAACCCACGACTTTGTTCAGATAGAGATATTAGTGGTGGCTGCAATATTTTATTTACATCTGATTGTGCGAATCTGCTTGCTCAACTGCTCTGAATTTAAACTGTTTGGTTTCTGCATAAAATGATCCTGGACTTGCTCGCTATCCAGGCACAAATATTTTGAAATTCTCAATATCCCGGTTTTGTTTCAACAGTACCCAGCAACCTTAATTTCCCCTGTATGCTTTTTCTCCTGCGGATGTGGGTGAAAACCTGCCAACTGAACCATGGTGGATAGTTTCCGGATCCCTTAGTGTATTCCATGGAACTTGAGGTCCTGCGACCTTCTTGTTCAGACTACTAAATACCTTAAAGACCATTTCAACTAAAGACTCTGGTTCTCTTTTACTTTGTCTGAGAACTCTAAGTGTATAAATTGTCGAATATTTCCTTCACGAACTTTTGATTTGACTTTGACAGACACATCGTTATTGATAACCATATGGAAATAAAAAACTGGAACAGCATGATCTTTATTGCCTGTCCATACGACGTTTTTTTCACTGAGGATTTTACCTTCTCTCTGAAATTTATTACTGATGAAATGAACACTACTTGTTCATGAAGAGCGTCCTAACCAGTGACCACTCAATTAGAAAGACGGAATCCCACTCTGAGTTTATTTACACATGCATTTTTAAGCTCCTTGAGGTGGATTCGGTGACGACAAGTTCTGAAGACAGCGAAAAGGTATGATGTGTTAACACTCATGTCACTATTGAAGGTACGGAATTCCAGTTCAGCGCTATTCGAACGGGAAGTTTAGTCCTAACGTGATTTACATTTCTCAAACTTTTGCTGTGTTCTTACGCAACAAAAGTATCATTTCCAATCCAAAGAATCTATTCTGAGCTATACGTTCGGTAGATTACTTCTTTTTTGTGTTTCACTCAAATTAATAGTTAACTGTGGTTTTGCCTCAGCTCACTATCGGTTTTTTTTTTATAGTTTTCACGTAAAGGCTAGCTTTAGCTTATCGTTAACTGTTTTTATACATTTTTGATAGTTTTTGTTTACTGTGTGTTTTTTTAACGGTCCTAAATTTACTGCTTATATTTTTAAGACAGTCTAAATCACTAGCCATGAAAAATTCATGCAAGAGACCTGGTTGCCGTTTTGCCGTTACATCTGGCATGCAATGTGACAACTGTAAAGGTTGGTTCCATGAAGCATGTACAGATCTAACAGCAGCAGCTTATAGCAGACTCAGCAAGTCTGATCGTAAGTGGGTATGTGTTACCTGCAACACCGATACGGTAGTTATGTTGGGCACTATCATTACTTTACTGACAGGTCTGAGAGATAAGTTGTCAAAGAATTCGGTTAATGATATCATCATGACGGGTAACAAAGCTGGAACGCATAGGGCAAATAAGAAAAAGGATACTGACAGGTCGGTTATCGACGGTGCTGTTAACAGCACGAGTGATGATGTGTTGAAACTCAGCACCATCTTAACATCGACTGTCATCGACTCCCTCAGTAAACTTGGGTCCTCCGGGGAACGGTCCTTGAATGAGACAGTGGTTCCTAAAAATCCTGTAGGTGGATGGACTCACGTTAACAGGAGTAATAAAGCCCAAGCGTCCCCTCCGAAACTGAACGTCCCAAGTATCGTGCGTAAATCAATTGATGCTTTGGCCGCACAGTCTACACCCAAGACTGTCCGCCCGGTCATCACTGAGCCCAGGAATCGAAAAAGCGCCTCGACATCCAAACAACAAGATACCAAACCTAGACGCCCTGGTAAACCTGGGAAATCAATTGCGGTTCGTGACGACTCTGTCATAATCATGAACCTTATTGACAACCCCGACCTTCCTCTCAGTTTGCAGGACAAAAACGATAGGATGCTCTGGGGAGAATTAATCAAGAGGCTTGAACTCCCTAGATTAGAGCCTTTGACCGTCACACGGCTCACTCGGGGGAAGGACTCTAACCACCTAAACCACCCGAGGCTGCTTCGTGTTACACTTAAGAATGCCTCCGACGTAGAGGACGTCCTACTAGCCAGTCACTTACTGAGGTCCGATGGGAACGTAAGAATACTGCCCGACATACCGTATTCTGAACGAAATCTCATCCGGAACATCCCTAAGGAATCTCGCGAGGCGTTCTTCCGTGGACGAAATATCATTGTGCAAGGTGTGCCGGAAAATATGGACCCAGCTCAAGCAAACTCTGATATTCGAGAATGGAAATTCATCAAGCATTCCTTAAAACTCAAGAACATATTGACCCAACAGGTAATGAGACTGGCCAAGAGAGACGGAGATTCTAGGCCCCGGCTGCTGAAGATAACCTTCCCCTCCTCCCACATGGCGGCTGCAACTCTGGAAGCATTTCGTGCCAATAGACGTCGGTTGCCAACTGGCATCCATATGCATCCGGATAGGCCCCACGACAGCAGGATCAAGCACAAACGAAAGCTGGAGCTGACAATTCCACTCGTGGACTGTCTTGATCATAAAAAAAACGTGTAAAGGACAGGGACTACCAACTCGGTAAACATCGTATAGGTAGACTACCTGTCCACTCACACACGGCTCATATAGACAAACAAGAAGAGGCTCACGCGTTCCAAATTGAAAGCATAAACTGCCTATACACGAACGCCGCGAGCTTGCCAAACAAAATGGATGAGCTACGTGAACTTAGCAACGCTAATGATGCCCATCTGATAGGAATATCCGAAACTTGGATAACGTCTCAGTTTACGGACCAAGAGTTAGCAATAACTGGGATGTCTTTATTTCGCAACGACAGAAAAACAGGAATGGGGGGTGGGGTAGCACTATACGTACGGTCATGCCTGGATGCGCACCAACTTCACAACCAAGAGTTTCACAATCTTGACGAGTCAGTATGGTGCTCAGTAAGGTTATCTACCACCTCGAGGTGCCTAGTTGGGGTCGTTTACAGGAAGCCCACTGCCGACATCGAATATGACAAACGTCTGCTGGAAGGATTAACTCGCTCTACGCGTCTTGGATTCTCTCATATCCTGATTCTAGGGGATTTCAATCTCCCTAGAATCAACTTCGTGGAACATACATACATTGGTGGTGCCAACTCTACTGAAGCTCTGTTCTTCAACCTTATCGGCGACCTGGGATTATTTGAAAATGTAAAGTCGGCAACCCGTTGGAGAAACAGTCAGACGCCGTCACGCTTAGACTGGGTATTCACAAACGAAGAATTCCTAGTTGACGACCTCTCAATCCTGGCTCCCCTGGGCAAAAGTGATCACGCCGTCTTATCATTCAGCTTTATCAGCAAGACGGAGCTACGATATCCTACTAGCAACAAGCGCTGGAACTTCAAACGGTTGAACGTGTTAGCTTTACAGGACTATCTTCAACAGGTGGATTGGGATGTTCGCCCTGAAATTGAAGTGGATGCTCATTGGGATTTTTTACTGCACACGATTTTATGTGCTACTGAGCATTCAGTTCCTAAAATGGTCCTAAAAAGCTACAAGCAACCTGCAATCATCAAGAACCGCACTCGTCGTTTGTTAAGCCGCAAAAGGCATTGTTGGGCTGAATATAAACGAACGGATAACTACGGCGCGTACAGGCAATACAAACATATAAGGAACACATGCACAAAGGCAATAAGAGAAGACAGGCTGCAGTTCCAGACCAAGCTTATCGATAGATTCGTCTCCAATCCGAAAAGCTTGTTCAGTTATGCAGCTTCTCTTCGACAAGGCAAAACTGGAGTTTCCCAACTGCTTGGTCCTAATGGCCCGACCAACAACGACAGTGATGCCGCTAACCTTTTAGCTGAACATTACTCCCGGACATTCCAACTGACCCACATCAACCATACTGACGAAAGCTTCACCTGCACCTGTACAGGACTTTCCGAAGTGGACCTGAGTGCTGACTTGGTGCTCCGTAAACTGCAGAACCTAAAGAAAGACACTTCTCCTGGTCCGGACATGGTTCATTCCGCCGTATTGAGGGAAGCAGCTTCAATCCTGGCGACACCACTTAGCGTGATGTTTGCACACTCGCTAAGCAGAGGCAAACTACCGGAAATATGGAAGCTGGCCCACATCACACCAATTTTCAAAGGAGGTCGACGCAGTGAACCCTCAAGCTACCGACCAGTGGCCCTTCTCTCCATACCTTCAAAAATTATGGAATCCCTAGTATTCGACGGCATACTAAAACACTTATCATCCTCAAAGTTCTTCTCGCCTCAACAGCATGGTTTCAGAAAAGGTCATTCTTGTATGACCAACCTGCTGACTGCGGTGGATAGATGGACAACCGTCCTTGATCGCAAGGGGAAGGTTGACGTCATTTACCTCGACTTCTCAAAAGCTTTTGATAGGGTCAACCATGCATGTCTTATCAAGAAGCTTGGACGATTGGGTATAAAACCCCCTTTAATTGACTGGATCACTTCATACCTAGAAAACCGACACTTTAGGGTCAGGGTTAACTTCACTCTCTCTCAGGCTATGGAATGTCCTAGTGGGGTCCCCCAGGGTTCAATACTAGGACCTCTTCTCTTCTTGATTTATATTAACGATCTTCCTCAACAAGTTTCATCTGATTTATTGCTTTTTGCTGATGATGTGAAACTTTGGAGAGAGATACGTACTCACAATGATATACTAGTTCTGCAGGAGGATCTGACTCGACTTCAAAGTTGGGCAGACGACAACGGACTTACCTTCAACACTTCAAAGTGTAAGGTAGTCCATCTGAGACATGTTGCAGACTATAGTTATAACTTAGGTAACTCCCCTCTAGAAGTTTCCCAAGTTGAAAAAGATTTAGGAGTGTTGGTACCCTACGACCTGAAATCATACGCGAACTGTGACAAAAACGCCTCTCAAGCAAACCTTGCACTGGTAACATTGAAGCGCATTTTTGGCCAGTTTGACGGTAGAACCTTCCACATAATCTTCAACAGTTTTATTCGTCCCCACTTAGAGTACGGAAACATAGTATTTCCTCCCTCCCTCCAAAAGGATAAGGTCACTCTGGAACGTATACAACGTCGAGCCACGAAATCAGTTCGGGGTCTCAAATTCAAACCTTATGAAGAGCGCCTCAAATCACTTAACCTTTACCCGTTAGAGTATAGGCGTCTTAGAGGTGATCTTCTTATGACTTATAGTATCCTTAATACTTCTGGTCATCCCCTTAAACACCTTCTTAAGCTTAGTCATAACACTAACCTCAGAGGTAACACCCAGAAATTGGAGACCCTACATAGCAGAACAGACTGCAGACACAACTTCTACTCCGTTAGAGTTGTCAAGTGCTGGAATTCGCTGCCAACTGAGCTAGTCCAAGCGACCTCCCAGGAGTCCTTTAAGAGAAAACTTGACTTATTCTTAAGGACTAGGGATAACATATTATTATGATTTACCAAATTCTTTTTTTTCTCCCTCTATTATCGTTCATATACCTAGGTTCTTGCCTGGAGGTATTGGTGATCCACTGCTACCAGACACGGAAGCCCGTTAAGCGAAAGCTTCTTCTATTCCGTCCTCAACCATTTGAACCATTTGAACCTCACGTATTACAATATGACAGGGAAAAATGTTTAGTCATTTTCACTTCATCCCCCTCACATTTCCATTCACATGACTCTGAGTTACTAACTAGAATTTCAACAGTTTGCATGGATGAGATACCTTTTCTAGCCAGTATGTTTGATGAGAGGAGAGAATAAGGGGGTCAGACGTACCATAATGGAGAATTGGGAGGGGTAAATTGAATACCACACTAATCTGTAACTTTTATTCAGTCAGTGTTTCGGCCATCCCAGTTAATAACTAATATTTTCATAGGACGTTGTGACTTTGGTGAACATAGACATGCCATATTTATTTCCTTAAATTTCCATGCTCAAACGTCTCGCGCTTACCTGAATGAATGTCCGTCACTCACTATTTCATTTATCATCATTATTTTATTCACCTGCCTCTTTATCGCAATACACAGGTCTATTTTAATTCTTAATTTTTAAGTAAAATATCTCGTGAAATGAACCAATCGAAATTAATCTGTATTTTGCCTCCTATTACCATTGCAGCATATACACGGTTAACCTGGGTGTAGTAGACGAAATTAAATTCAAGATTCACATTCATTATTTATCAGTTCGTTCAAACAGAAATCAGATCAACAGGACACTAAAGCTCAGAGTTTCAATTCTCGCTCACACCATCCTCTTTGTGAGTAGATTAGTATTTCAATTCTACAGATAAGCCCCATGAAACAGCACTTTCCATTTACTGTGGAGTCCAAAACGGGAAGACAAATGGGGTACCATACACAGTAGCACCGAAGTACTTTCACACACTCTACAGTGTAGTAAAACAATCATCTGAAAATTGTGTTCAACAATAACATCCTACTTTTGCACACACCTGGGTATAAATAACTTCTGCTAGTTGTTATTATATTCCGGTTTCCTTAATGAATAGCGATATGTGTGTTACTTTATTTTTTAGTGGCCTGACGTCAAACTCTACTCGGATAGTGCGATTATAGTTATCCACCTATACCTACCATCATTACTTACTTACTTACGCCTGTTACCCCTCGTCGAGGAGCATAGGCCGCTCACCAGCATTCTCCATCCAACTCTGTCCTGAGCCTTCCTTTCCAGTTCTTTCCAGTTACTATTCAGCCTTTTCATATCGGCTTCTATTTCCCGGCGTAGTGTGTTCTTCGGCCTTCCTCTTTTCCGCTTCCCTTCCGGATTCCAAGTTAGGGATTGAGTCGTGATGCACATTGGTGATTTTCTTAATGTATGTCCGATCCACTTCCAACGTCTTTTCCTTATTTCCTCTTCAGCTGGAAGTTGGTTTGTCCTCTCCCATAAAACGCTGTTGCTGATAGTATCCGGCCAGTGGATGTTGAGTATTTTGCGTAGACAACTGTTTATAAATACTTGTACCTTCCTGATGATGGCCGTAGTAGTTCTCCACGTTTCAGCTCCATACAGTAGGACTGTCTTGACGTTCGTATTAAAGATTCTGACCTTGAAATTGGTTGAGAGTTGTTTTGAGTTCCATATGTTCTGCAATTGTAGAAATGCTGCCCTTGCTTTGCCAATCCTTGCCTTTACATTTGCATCCGATCCTCCTTGTTTGTCAACGATGCTCCCCAGGTACTTGAATGTTTCCACCTCTTCCAGAGTTTCGCCGTCAAGTGTGATTGGGTTGGTGTTCTCCGTGTTGCATTTGAGAATCTTGCTTTTTCCTTTGTGAATGTTTAGACCTATCGATGCGGAGGCTGCTGCTACATTTGCTGTCTTCATCTGCATTTGGTCGTGTGTATGAGAGAGGAGGGCTAGGTCATCTGCGAAGTCCAAATCATCTAATTGATTCTGAGAAGTCCATTGTATTCCGTATTTCCCTTCAGATGTCGAATTCTTCATAATCCAGTCAATCACTAGAAGGAAGAGGAATGGGGAGAGTAGACAGCCTTGTCTGACTCCGGTCCATACTGGAAATGCATCTGTCAGCTGTCCTCCATGCACCACTTTGCACTGTAATCCATCGTATGAGTTTTGGATAATGTTGACGATCTTCTGAGGAACTCCATAGTGTCGAAGAAGTTTCCACAATGTTCTCCTATCCACGCTGTCAAACGCCTTATCGTAGTCAATAAAGTTGACGTATAGTGATGAGTTCCACTCAACTGATTGTTCAACGATGATCCGTAGTGTCGCAATCTGGTCTGTGCACGACCGATCCTTACGGAATCCAGCCTGATGATCCCTTAGTTCGGCATCTACTGCGTCTTTCTTCCGATTCAGCAGCACTCTGTTGAAAACTTTTCCTGGTACTGATAACAAACTGATACGTCTGTAGTTCTCGCATTTGCTCAGATCTCCTTTCTTTGGTATCTTGATGAGATATCCTTCCTTCCAGTCCGTTGGCACTTGTTCCTCTTCCCAAATCTTTTTGAATAGAAGGTGAAGCATGTTTGCAGTTATTTCAATGTCTGACTTCAGTGCTTCTGCTGGTATATTGTCAGGTCCTGCCGCCTTCCCACTTTTGATTTGTCTGATGGCCATCTTGACTTCTTCGACCGTTGGTGGAGTGACATCTATTGGAAGGTCAGTGTGGGCTGCTTCGATGTTCGGTGGATTCAATGGGGCTGGTCTATTCAGCAGTTCCTCGAAGTATTCTGCCCATCTTTTCTTCTGTTCTTGAATCTCAGTGATTGTCTTTCCTTCTTTGTCCTTGACTGGTCTCTCTGGTTTGCTATATCTCCCTGCCAATTTTTTCGTTGTATCATATAGTTGTTTCATATTCCCTTCTCTTGCAGCTTTTTCCGCCACCGTTGCTAGTTCTCCCATGTATTTCTGCTTGTCGGCTTTAATGCTTTTCTTCACTTGCTTGTTTGCTTCTGCGTAGTCTGCTTGTGCTTTGACTTTCTCTGCTCGTGTTCGGCTGTTGTTAATTGCTAGTCTCTTGTTCTTCCTTTCTTGAAGTTTGTCCAGGGTCCCCATAGAGATCCATTCCTTGTGATGGTGCTTCTTAGGACCAAGAACCTCCTGACACGTTGAAGTTAGTGCTTCTTTTATCCCTTTCCAGTTGTCCTTCAAAGTATGTGTATGCGTTTGTGTGGGAATATTGTGCCGCCTATAACCAATTTGTTGAAAGCACATAGGTTTGCAAGTCTCTCCCCATTTTCATTTCTCTCTCCTAGTCCATGTCGTCCAATTACATCTTCATATCCTGTGTTGTCCACTCCAACTTTAGCATTTAGATCTCCCATCAGGATGGTGAGGTCCTTTCGTGAGCACTTTGCTATAATTGATTGCAGCCTTTCATAGAACTGATCTTTATCATCGTCGTTGCTATCATTGGTGGGTGCATAACATTGGATAACGTTCATTGTGATCCCCTCCTTCTTTGTTCTGAATGATGCTTTGATTATCCTGGGTCCATGAGATTCCCATCCCACAAGTGCATTTCGTGCTTCTCTGGACAGCATTAGAGCAACTCCCTGAGTGTGTGGAGCATTTTCCCCTTCGTGACCGGAGTACAGCAGCATCTCTCCTGTACCTAGCCTTTGTTGTCCAGTTTGTGTCCAATGGGTTTCGCTGATTCCGAAAACTGCCAAGTTGTATCTCCTCATTTCCATTGCTATTTGGCTGGTCTTTCCTGTCTCCCACATTGTCCGGACGTTCCATGTACCTATAAAGAGTGTTGCTCTGGTTGTTAGAAGGTGCATCGGTCTCGTGACTTCCGAAGAATTTCGGCTTTCATCATGAGACGTCATTATTCCTTCAACTCCCAGGGCAGAGTTTAAATGGTTTGGATTATTTTTTCTGGTTAGCGTTTTTTTAGCGAGTTAGCTTTTCTACGGGATGGGGTCGCTAACCCCATGCCCAACCCTCCTCCTTTACCCGGGCTTGGGACCGGCAGTAACTCTAGAAGAGCTACAGGCGGAGTTACCTACCATCATTCCTCTTTCATAATTATTGACTTAAATCGCATCGGTGAAAAATGAAATTAAATAAGTAAAATAAGAAAATAAAGTTTGAGTGATTGTATTTCATGTAATCGTTGATCAGACCAGACAATCAGAAAGACGGGGCAAGGAGTAGGAGAAAATAGAAATAAGAGGCGCTCAGTAGAGAAGACCAGTAGGTCAACTCACTTTATTCAAGCGTTAGCCAGTATTTATAGTCAAACCGAATCGAGACGAATAATTAACAAGGCCGAAAGTGACTCAAAAAAATGAATAAATCGTTCTGTCTCAAAACTAAAATGACCTATTTGGCTCGGCATAAGGCCAAGCACTACAGTGTCTACCCTAACACATTATGTTCCGAGGATTGTGGTTGCCTGGTGGATAACTGGGCGATAATAAGAACAGTTAAAAGTTGAAAATGTGTATTAGCCTTCCCGAAGTTGCTAACTCACATAGTGTATGTGCGCGACCTCAAGCATTACAATGAGATAGTCGTGTAGGCACGTGACCTGTCATCCAACTATATCCATAGATTTCCTTCTTGATAATCAATCCTATAGAGTACTTTGGAGGGATATAGGGAAGCCTGTGTGCATATAGGCACCGCGTAATGCCTGTAACCTTCAACCGTTACTAGTGGTCAGTAGGTTACTGTCACTATGTCTACCCGGGAGAAATGAACCCGGTAATAAATACAAGGTTACAGTTTTAGATTCATATGTTATCTCCATTCCTTATAATACCATAGCGAACAAAAACGTTGATGTCCTTTGACGCTTCAGCTCCATCGTACCTTTTGTTTACGAGTGCAACCATACTCTTCCCAACCCTTAAAGTAGTTTTGTCCCGATAGCTTGACACGTTGCTGAACTAACAGTAAGAAAGAAATGTAGGTCTGTTCACTCCTTGGGAACTTTGGGTTTATCTTTTCTCCGGCCCTGCAGACTTGTGCCATCTCCTTCGAAAGAATATGCACCACCTTTGTGACTATGTCCTTGAATTTGATAGAACAAACTTGACAGTTTCTTCTGACCCAGCTGATTCCTCTTTTTAATTTCTTCAAAAGCTAACCAGTCTCGAGTTTCAAGTGAAAAAGCGTGCCATATTTTAATTTGTACAGTTTTCTGTCCAATTCTCACATCGAAAGCTGTTTAGAATATATCAGGGTTGGTTCAAATTGACGGTCAACATTTGGAAGCACAGAACATGGTCCATCACATTCACAATCAATTGCTGAGACTAAAATGAACATAAAATCATGCGACATACAAGTTTGTTGAAAGAAAAACAAAAACTTCAGAGTTTTGAGAAAAATACCGATTGTCCATAGCAGTTTTAATATTACACCAAAATCAAAGTACAAGAGACAGGGTTGTTTTATAAATCTACTGTTTGCTTCTTGTGACCCACGCCATATTTTCTCTGACCATGTCTCGATTATGAGCGACAGTCAACTGAACTATGATATAATCAAACAAGGAACAACAATTTCAGTATGCTAACTCTGTTAATCGTATAATTAGAATAAAAGCGTTTTATTTGTAAATTGTTGTCTATCTTTCATTTTACAAAATATCTTTATCTTTCCATATTCCTTGTGGCTACAGCAATTCAGAAGTCCTTTCAATGAAAAGGTTTCAACCGAATGCTGATGAGTATATTTAAATACTTGGTAGCACATTAAATGTCAGAGAAACACAGGACGCAAAAACCGACAGGAAAAACAATCAACTTGTAGGCTAACGAACGTTTGCAGCTGTGGGATGCTGAGGTACAAGCTTGGATGAGTAAGAAGATCAGTAGTTTATTGTGATTTGTATTCTTTTCATTTGTAACGTGTACCGGTCTATTACATGAAAAGCGGTAGAAGTAGAGCAGCTAGCCGGAAATGTACTGATGTACCCTACATGACTTTTCACATAGTTTTGTCATAATGTCAAAGGAGCTGGAGCGTTGGTAAAGCCGGTCATATTCGGCCATTCTAACATTCATTTTTTATTTTCGCCATTTCCATACTTCCGGCTCTTGTTGTGGACAATGCTGTGCCTGATGTTAACAGTTGGTGAATGGGGTACGGGATGAATGAAAATACCTGACTAAAGTAAAAGTGATATTTGTTCTTATTATTGTTATTTAGATAGCTGTAACTAACCCTGTTGTCAGATAGCATGTACCATACTAGCGCTGAAGAAAATAACTCATGTTCCATTATTCACTAATTTGATCTGGTTCGGTATTTAAAGATAGTTAATTAGGCTGTATTCCACTCTCAATTTTGACATAGATATTCCATCTGCGGTACATAATTTCTTGATTGTACTGTTCTGTACCATTCGTCCGTATATTATGTTTGCTCATTTACATTGCCCATTTTTCTGGTGTAAATGAACCAGTGATCCAAGTGAACTATCGTGTTTATTTAGACATTTCATAAAGTGAGATTATAAACCGACCTTTTAAGAACTTATGAAAAGCCTTATTTTGATGTATTAACGAGTTTATAAAGTAGGTTTTCGAAACGGCTAGTATCCGGGGTCAATTATGTTTTTAATGGCTGGAAGTCATGTAGAAGTTTGCTTTTAAAAACCTACGGGGTTGATTTTCCGTCTTCCAACGGGTAGTCTTTTCCAAAGATAGAAAACTTAAGTAGGAAGCGGCTTTGACATGTCAAATGTGCAATGTTGTGATTGTATTCACCCTGGTAATTTTCTAGATTGTGTTATAGTGAAAGTCATTGTCAGGCTATATGAGTGTAGTCACGAGGTTAAACCATTTAAACAAGCAAATGTTTCGCCATTTAATGTAAGCAACCAGAAAATGTAATGCCTACACAAAATAAGGAAGTATATAGTAGAGTTGCCCGGTTTCTCCTTCTTGTGCATGTCACCTCATGATGTTTTCATGTTCCGCGATTTCCATCCTGACCATGGCACTCAGGTTCCTCATCATGATAGTCATATATTTTTCTGGGTAGTTTTCTGTGACGAACTGAAGCCTTTCTGGAATTTGTTTCTTACCATTGCCAAGAGCATAGCACTGGATAACATACATTCATTCTTGGTTTTTGATTATCCTGTTGAAGATACCACCAGTATTGTAGTTTGACAACTATAAACCAGTAACACCTTCTATAACCGAATCGTTCCCCACTCAGTTAAAATGGGAAGTCAGAAGCGAAGAGGTTGTAAAGATATATTTGATGAGTTATCAATATATCGAGGACCGATTGAGCTAATCTGGCCAGTGATCGTAGGAGATGTTCCCCACTCTGTGCTTTAACATGATCTGGCGTGGATGCATGACCGAACGCCTTCAGCTAAACAAGTCCACTAAAACTAATGTGGTCAGCATCCGATGTCGAGCACTTAAAAAGCTATTGATTTTGGGAAATTATTTACAGCTATACTGGAATCATGAGGTCCACTAGGAAAATGGGTTCTTCGAACTAATTCCTTGTGTTTGGGACACTATACTCTTTATTGACAAGATTAGGCATCACTTTTCTCGAAGTCAGACTCTTCAAACCATCTTTTGTTTAGTGGTTTTAACCAATGACAATAACCTCTAGGTTGCATACATTCAGTTTCGTCTGTAGTTTGAGTAGTCTTCCCGGCTTCCATCTCATTCATGAATTACACATATGTACATCAATTTTCTTTCTGGTTTTTACAAGTGTTATCGGTTTCGTGACTTCCGAGTAATTTTGGCTTTCACAGAGCGGAGTCTTAATAAAATACCTTGACTGCCAAGACAGAGTTTAAATGACTTAGATGAAATTTTTCTTGTTTCGGCTTGACATAAAATCATTGAAACGAAGTGTGAGATGATTTTAATCGCTCAAAATTATTCACCAATATCAAATAATCTCTTGTTTTTTCAGTCTACGTATAATCAACTGGAATATCAGCGGGTCACATGGTTTCCTTGCTTTCATTGTGCAATGACCTTGAGGTGTGGACTTTGCATTGTATTTTCTTTATTCTTCCAACAGTAAAAAAATACTGTGCCCATGTTCTTAATGTGTTTGAATCATAATATGGAAAATTTCTGTTGGCATAGTTTGTGAAGAAGTTCACGTTCCAAGATTACGGTGACTATTTTCGTTCATTTTTTGGGATGATTATAGTTTCAAGACGATGTTCAGACGTACTCCTTTGTTTCTGAGATCAGATGTCCGCAATTCTATGTCTTCAAATTTCCTCATGTAGTAACACAAAATATACCTATAAGTATTATTAAAAAATAACACTCGGTATGTAAGGGTAACGTAATTAGAACTCGATATTTCTTTTACGAGAAATGCAATCCTTGAGTCTCGGACGTAAATTAGGTATCACTATTCAAGTGTCACTTCATCAAAAGATAAAATTTTTCTGTATATTTTGGACATCGTCTAAAAGTTGAGATGCTGGTTAGGTTATATTGCAAAAATATTATTCTTTAGTAATATTTCTGGAATAGCATGATTTCAATGGGACACCTAAAACGCTACAGGGCTCTAAGTTGTTTGGATTAAATGCTGGCAAATTTTCTCACAATATTGTTACCGCGTACTAGTTTGTCTATTTTACCACAGAAACCAGGTTAACGTTTCTTATACTTTACAAATATCACAAAAAGGGAAAAAAACAACAGCAAAAATTTTGATTCGCGATATTATGAAGGTAGTCACTCAGATTATTAAATACGTTTCAAATCCATTCGATTGTGAAAACTTGAGCCATGCTTAGGAAATAAAGCTTTGTCATTTAGAAACCTTTCAAAAGTAAGGACTCTTTTTCGTTTTAAAATATATGCTTAGCGTATTCTCTACTCATCGTGTTCTAATATATAAAATATGTATTCGAAAATCAGAAATTTCGGATTTTTTTGATTGAGAAACCAGAACCATGACACGGTTTTTTGCAGTAATAAAATTCTTTTACTCCAAAGTATAATTGAAATTATTTTTTCATTGGTTCATTGTATTTGTTTTCACAAAAATGCTGCTATTAATTTATGTTTCAGAATGGTGTAGTTTATTTACTTCCGTGCTACATTTAAAGTTCACTTTACGGGATAGAATTTCACTAAAGCCAACTGTTAGTCATGCCTGACGTACAGATTAAAACAAATGAACCACAATATGAAAACTGGCTTGGGGTCCACTCAAAAAAAGAAAAATATCCCACCGAATCACCATTACTGGACGTCGAACTTCCACATGGTTTGCAGCTTTCTGCTCGACGTGGGCCTGAAGTTGAACTCTATGATGTAGCCGGTGTTCACTTACTTTGTCCACCAGACATAATATCAAATAACCAAAACAGTAAGCATGTATGGTGTGGACTTCATTGGTTTAAATCATTCTTCAACCCTAAACATAAGAAAACTTCAGATGATTCACCAGTAGTTTTATCAAATAAGAGTGCAGATATCAAGTCCAGTTTATTTAATGATTCCAATTCTAGTCACTTACCTACCAAAGCACCACCTTGTATTTCATCAAATCACAATCGAAAAACACAAATTCATAATGATTTATCATTGTCTACTCAACATGCTATCTGCCAAAAACAATCATGCTTTCCTACTTTAAAGGATAAGTTATTAAATGATTGGCTCTGTCTAAATACAGATAATAATTACTGTTTACCACCAAACGTTTATGAATACTATAAAAATTATTTCATTTTAAAATATCGTCAGGCGGAAATTAATCTATTTATTTTGTTAAATCTGATTGTTTGCATTTTCTTAGTCGTATCTATGATGACTTACTCAAACTACAATACACTACCACCTACAGCTGACTCTTCAATTATTCAACACTCATATGCTGTTTCTAGTTTACATTTAACTCTTATAAATTTAATACGTTTAACTTTACTGATCAGTTCTACTGTCTTGCTTCTAATTAGTGTTCTTTTTGCTAATTTGCCATGCATTTCAAAATCATCTCATTCAGTTAAACATATTATGTCAAATAAATCTTCAGGTAAAGCCAGTAAACCTCTATATAGTAAAAATAACAGTATTGATACTGATGATCAGACTGACTCACACAATGGTGACACCCAAGAATCAGTCGATTTAATTGTAGCCCAGAAACTTCGCCGGAATCTTCGTTGGTCTCATGGACTAAGCTACATAGCTTGTATACTTTTTATCTTAGCTAATTTGCCATGGTCTAAACTTTGTCAAACCTTATCAAAGGTACATACAACTCCTTTAGTAGTTCAACAGTTCAATTGCAGTTCCTCTCATGTAGTCTACTCAAGTAAGTTAACGTTTTCAGAAATTTTTCTTGCTTGTTCAAAATTATTCATGAAAAGCTGTTTGTCTTCTATAATATGAAATATAGAGATATTTAAATTTTATCCTCAGGTACTGTGTGAGTTACAATTAAAGAAAATAGTTGTATTTCATTAGAATTTAATACTTGAAAAAATATTTTTTCACTTTTCCTAGGTTATAAGTTCATCCTTTATTTGAAAGTATTATAAACGTCGAAATTCAGTCTATAACACCTGTTTAGAGTTTAGTAATTAAATTACTTATACATATTAGAACAACTGGTCAAAGAGACTTCGCTTGTATTATGTATTATTATTACGATACTCGCCGACCGTAACTGGTCTTGATTTTGCAGTTGCGCTTGTATATCGTGGTGACCCAGTCTAGCTTTGTTAACTGGAACGCTTATCCCTTTAATATCTAATCTTCCAGGCGGTTTGGTTCGAGAGGGGTAGGATTTAAGGAAGAAGACTTACATTTCAAAGCCAACTGTAGAAGGGTGTGATAGCATTAGAGTATTTCCCTCAGACAACCTGTGTTCAATGCTATTCTACCTCACCACTACCAAGAGAGACAGCCAACAAATGTCGACCCTAGAAATAGCCTACCTTACCTGACTTCACGGGTTTTTGTCTCCTGGAGTAGGGCCTTAAAGGTTTGAAACTTACACATCTAAAACTAATCACAAAAATGCTGCATGTGATCACCCTTAAATAGTTGTCCCTTCGGTACTGGCGTTATGCTTTCAGGTTGCCGAAACCCTATGTAGTCCAGTTTCATTTTCAAGTACTTCAAAAAGGACAATCTTTCCACGGTACAGACAAATAGGAAGTAACAATCGCTGTCAAAGTTTTGACATTACTCAAGATCACTTTGTTTATAATCAAACCGTATCTTCATTGTTATATTCAATAATCACTAGTCAAGAATAAAAATGTTATTGTAATGATTTGAAGAAGTTTGTATTAGTATCAACTGAACTGACTTTATTTCAAATTTATTATAATTATATTTTTCTCCAAGCTCTCTAAAAAGTTATTATATTACCAGGTTACTCAAAACTATATTCAATAAATAAACTTGTATCTGTTGGTTGTTTGCATTTGGAATTAGTTTTCCTCCTACAAGTAACACCTCAGTAAATCCTTGATATTTCGGTTTCATCATTATGTTTTTTCTTGTCAGAATGAAGTATTCTTAAATTCTAATCTATGCCTTCTCGTTTGTTTAGCCGAACTTATGACTAAAAATTAATGTTAGTCAGTGTGAAGTGTTAAGTTTCAAATAGTAAGCTATAATGTATAATAATTTATTTTTACCGGTAAACTATGTTCTTTCTTTCAAACCAGTTTCCTCTATTCTGTTACTGTGTACCAATTTCTTCTAAATACGAATTATAGAAGTAAATGAATCCACTTTTTTGTTTGTTTGTTTGTGCTTATTTAAATGTTGGAATATGATTTACAGGTCAGATTAAAGGTATGATTATGTGATGTTATACTTGAATAATGACCGATGATTGATTATTCTTCCCTAAAGACACTGACATCAGTATTCAAATGAACTGGAATTCAGATGTTTTATTGTAATTACCACCTCAAATAATTACGTATGTCACAGTTGGAAAGAATGTGAACTCTCATTTATTCACTACAAGAAATGTTCATTTCGAATATAACCAACAAAACCAATTGTGTTTATTCCATTTGTTAAAGGTTATTATTATGAATATGAATTTCGTAATTTTGTTGAATTTGTTTAAATTCACTATCGTGAACGCTCATGTACACAAATTTAGGCCAATATTTATTGTATTTTTTAAGTCATTTACGGTCAAGGTCACAGTCATGTGTAGGAATGACCTTCGCTCTACAGGCAATAATCCACAATACATCACTGTGACTCATCATTGTTGCAATTATTTATGATGCAAATTGGTTGTTGCATACCAAGTTGAAGTTGTTATATATTTTCACTTCTAAGCTAAGCTTAGCATAATCTATAATGCAAATACATTCATCACATATTCCGAACATTTCTTCATATCACTGTATATTTGTATGTATTCATGTGTTGGAAATTTTCTAGTGACCTAGATTTTAGTTTGATATTTCAAAAGTATAGCCATTTCAGTAAGATAATAGGTTTGGGGGGATTAGTTTATTTTGTAAAATGTTTTTATATTGAACTGGTGGTTATCTCCAAGGTACGTTCTAGGAGTTATGGTGATAAGTAATGACTGGTAAAGTTCGACCATCCTTAATTTTAGGCAGTTTCCTGGCAGTGGGAATTCGGTGATAGTTACACAATATCATGAAGTGAGTGAGGTTGGAAACGCAGTTTACTGAATTCCAACGAAATGGTCCAAAAGTAAAGAGCTTTCTACGAGACCCAGGGCTCCTGCATTTTATATCGGATTTTAAGGGTTCGTGTGCGATCACTGTTGAGAAGCTTTAAACTATGACCGGCTAATTCTCTCTGCCTGTCAATTTAAATAAACCAAGTACATCCTGGTAATTTATCTATCAAATAAACAATGTTCTTAGATTTCTGAGTTAAATACTTTTCAGTAGTTCAAACCTGACTACAACTTTTCCTAGTTTTATTCTACTTTAACTAACTAATATTGTTCGCTAATCATACTATTCATTCATACGATTCCATACAAACATAAACATTGAAGAACTCAAGTGAAAATACTGTTATGGTCAGCATATTTATCCCTTTGTCTACCCCTGCGTAGTTAAAGGTGTTTGTGTATTAGATTTAGAGTACGTAAAATGAAACCTAAATGATTTACAATCTTTTATCTGTGTAGCCGTATTACAGGACCAACCCAGTTAGTCAAAAAATGACTGTTGTTTCTTGAGCTAAATTCAAAAAATGGATTGCTTTCATCCCCAACATTTTATAGTTGGTAGAGCATATTCTTTTTTTTCATTCTAGACAGCGTGACACAACAAATGGTTACCTCTTGTTATGATGATTGTAAACAACAAGAAAATCAATGCTTCTTTGTCCCAATGTCATTCGTTCATGGTGAAATTCCAAAAAAACCATTATCTGCAATTCACTGAATAATAGGTGCTGGAGTAGGAATCCTGAAACAGATCACTATTTCTACGTGTGACCACTCTATATCGTGTTTGCAAAACGCCATCTTTATAACTTTCCAGTGGAACTGTTAATAGGCGATTAACCATTTTCGGTAAACTGATATTAAGGCTTGCTAAAGTATAAAGCCTACTAAAACCACTTTAATCTGTCAGGTTCCATTACTTCTCTAGCCAGTTCTTGTTTCATACTAATTACTCTCTAATAAGTTTAAAATTGAATTTGAAATCATAAGGCCACTTATAATATCACTGAATCTCGGTCCCACAGTTTAGTTACATTAAATACCCACTAAAAGTTAATGATTAATCACGAATTCGTGTACTCAGCCTTTAAGCACATTTTGTACAGGTTCGGAATTTATTAAGTTGTTTAATAAATACGCCGTCGCTCCATTACTTATTGAACTGAAGTGTATTTGTATTGGTTGTTTGAATCTTCTCATAGATGTTTAGTATTGCAATTGTTCAGTCTCTTTTGGCATTTGTGAATTCTAGGCGGATTGCATCGATATTACCATTAAGTCACAGGCATAATAAGCAGAAGTGAATGGTGTCTAGCAGTGGAATCCAGGACGCACGTTTCGACTTATATGAGAATCTTCAGCTGAATGTGCCTGCTCTCGTGTTAAAGTTCGCGCCCGGACTCGAACCCTGTACCGTTCACTTAGCTACTGAGACTGATCATTTGCAAACCTAGACATCAATGGTAATATCCAAGCTACTAATAAATATGAAATAAAAAAAATAACACTTGTGTTATTAATATATAGATACCTGATAACAATAATTTTTTTTATCTCACATCTTTTATGTTATTCCAGTTTAAAATTAATATGTACAAATCACCTAGTACAGATTGTTTATTTACATCTTTGCAAATGTAATTCTTATTTCTTTGTTCCCATACCATCTCTTTTTTAACATTCACATAATGGAAGTCATTCACATACACATATGAATAAGCTAAACTATTGAGGATATAGACTTTTTATACTTATCTAAATACACATATAACAGTGTACAAGGTAGCACGTACACATGCACACATACATAACATACGTGAACTATAATAGGAAGATAAGATTGTTTTTTTGTTTAAAAAAGAAAAAATCTCCACACCATCATCATCATCAGCAGCATTATCATCCGTCTTCAACTGAGTTGAATGAATCATGCTTTGTGTATTTTCGTATTCAGGTGAATGAATGGTGAAAGAATGAAATAACAAATGCAATAATGATAAATAATAATAATAATAATGTTCGTATTCATCACTGATCTAATCTCTGAACTAGATCCGAGTTACAGTAAAATCAATTTTGTGCATTCTGTTCGATTGTTAATTTGCTTATGTTTGTTAGCCTACGAGAAATATAATTGAACTAAAATGAGGAAAAGGAAGAAATGTACACTTGTGTGTGTATGCGTACATATGTATGTGTTATGAACGTGTGTGCATAAATTAAACTGTTAATCTCAGGCCTCCTCTTGTATGTATTTTGTTTGGTTATTTTGCTCCTTTCTAGGAACTTTTTTTGCTCCCTGAAATCATATTGTTTGTGACTGGTTCAGTTTTTCTTGAAGAGTCGACAATAAGAACTGTGATTCCTAACCGATGATAAACAATGTAGAATACAGTACGAAATGTTTGCTGTTTCGGGTTATATTATTTCTCTTCAGTTTAACAAATGGCGACCAACGAAATGAAAAGTAGAATAGTGGAGATAATAATAATAATTCTGATTGGCCACTGAGTTAGAAAGACTTCGAGGACCTTAAGGCCTTCGTTGTTATTCATCGATCGATATGTTAGTCGATAAACAGGCCATCGGTTCTGGTAGGAATATTGGTGAACTAATCGTTAGTCAGATAAGAGAGAGAGATCATACTTCTTTCCTATCATTATGACCCGATCATACGGGACCCAAAATAACACAAATTAACTACTTTTTACTCAAGATAACAGATTTAAACCTGGGACGTGGTGGTTGAAATTTTAAAGTTCTAACCATTGCGCTGGAGATGCTGGGTAACATGACAAAAACATATGTCCTTTTTCAAGTTATTTATATCATTAGTTAATGAGGTGTGAGCATATTGGGATTGTGATGGATACTGCTCTACATTAACCTTGAACTTGTCACAATATTAAAGGTTTGCAGGTTTTTTCTTACTGAAGTATGACGTAACCTTCAGGTTGTTCTCGGACATTTCAATGAACGAATGCTAAGTTTTAAACTCAAATACTACATTATTTTCATACTTATTCTCACTACCATTGAATAATATGAGTAGTTTTCGAAGTCTTATGCTATCCGGTAGTGACTTTAGGAACTAAGTTCTAGATTCTAAGTCACCATATAGTTGCTGAATGCTTTTTTTCCGAATGAAAAAGTAGCCAGTTTCATTTGTTTCTAGAACTAGGGATGGCGTAACGCTTAGTATTTGGCTAACATTGGATTTAATAGGTAATTGAAATCAACTGAACTGTGTGGGGGTATATTTTATACAAAATTGAAATTACTCAAGCGTTTGCCATCATCATGTTATCAATACAACTAAATTTCTTCAATGATTATTATGAATTCTATATTGATGTGTTTTAAAATTGATTAGTTCTTCGACAGTGGTGGCAGCACAATCTTTCGATTTCAAGTTACTTCAGGAATTTAATTTGATCATGTTAAAATATTAGGGGTATAATGTATCACTATAGCTTGAAACCTCTTAGTAGTACTTGCTCTCAGCCTTTTATAAAAGTGAATATATAGCTCCCAGGATATCACCAGTCAGTCACTGATTTGAAATTCTATGGTTCATACCAATTACCATCATTCAGATTATTGTGTAGAGTCATCACCTGGTACCATAAATGAACTTCCTCTTCACTAACTCCTGGAGGTCACTACTTTTAAATTTTGAAAGCCTTAGTGAACGTTCTATTCTTTTCCGAAATGTTAGTTTATGATTAACGCAATATGGGAGACATTTCTGTCTCTTTCTATCCTCAACTTTGTCTTAAATTCCAGTGCTCATACACCAGTCAGTCAGCTACAACGTAGGACCAGACACATTTATGCATCGGTCCGAATTGCCATACCTCGTTAGCACAACAAGATGAACACCGAATTCATAGAAGTAGTTAATTTAGTGGTGGTAATATATAAAAGAAAGGTTGTATATAAGGATATAGTATAGGATTGATACATACCTAGGCTGGTCACCTGGAGTCCGGCATATATGTCATACTTGACCGTATACACACACTTTCATCAATATTGATTTATTAATTTAACATGATCTTACTTACTTACTCCTGTTACCCCTCGTCGAGGAGCATAGGCCGCTCACCAGCATTCTCCATCCAACTCTGTCCTGAGCCTTCCTTTCCAGTTCTTTCCAGTTACTATTCAGCCTTTTCATATCGGCTTCTATTTCCCGGCGTAGTGTGTTCTTTGGCCTTCCTCTTTTCCGCTTCCCTTCCGGATTCCAAGTTAGTGATTGAGTCGTGATGCACATTGGTGATTTTCTTAATGTATGTCCGATCCACTTCCAACGTCTTTTCCTTATTTCCTCTTCAGCTGGAAGTTGGTTTGTCCTCTCCCATAAAACGCTGTTGCTGATAGTATCCGGCCAGTGGATGTTGAGTATTTTGCGTAGACAACTGTTTATAAATACTTGTACCTTCCTGATGATGGCCGTAGTAGTTCTCCACGTTTCAGCTCCATACAGTAGGACTGTCTTGACGTTCGTATTAAAGATTCTGACCTTGAAATTAGTTGAGAGTTGTTTTGAGTTCCATATGTTCTGCAATTGTAGAAATGCTGCCCTTGCTTTGCCAATCCTTGCCTTTACATTTGCATCCGATCCTCCTTGTTTGTCAACGATGCTCCCCAGGTACTTGAATGTTTCCACCTCTTCCAGAGTTTCGCCGTCAAGTGTGATTGGGTTGGTGTTCTCCGTGTTGCATTTGAGAATCTTGCTTTTTCCTTTGTGAATGTTTAGACCTATCGATGCGGAGGCTGCTGCTACATTTGCTGTCTTCATCTGCATTTGGTCGTGTGTATGAGAGAGGAGGGCTAGGTCATCTGCGAAGTCCAAATCATCTAATTGATTCTGAGAAGTCCATTGTATTCCGTATTTCCCTTCAGATGTCGAATTCGTCATAATCCAGTCAATCACTAGAAGGAAGAGGAATGGGGAGAGTAGACAGCCTTGTCTGACTCCGGTCCTTACTGGAAATGCACCTGTCAGCTGTCCTCCATGCACCACTTTGCACTGTAATCCATCGTATGAGTTTTGGATAATGTTGACGATCTTCTGAGGAACTCCATAGTGTCGAAGAAGTTTCCACAATGTTCTCCTATCCACGCTGTCAAACGCCTTCTCATAGTCGATGAAGTTGACGTATAGTGATGAGTTCCACTCAACTGATTGTTCAACGATGATCCGTAGTGTCGCAATCTGGTCTGTGCCCGACCGATCCTTACGGAATCCAGCCTGATGATCCCTAAGTTCGGCGTCTACTGCGTCTTTCATCCGATTCAGCAGCACTCTGTTGAAAACTTTTCCTGGTACTGATAACAAACTGATACGTCTGTAGTTCTCGCATTTGCTCAGATCTCCTTTCTTTGGTATCTTGATGAGATATCCTTCCTTCCAGTCCGTTGGCACTTGTTCCTCTTCCCAAATCTTTTTGAATAGAAGGTGAAGCATGTTTGCAGTTATTTCAATGTCTGACTTCAGTGCTTCTGCTGGTATATTGTCAGGTCCTGCCGCCTTCCCACTTTTGATTTGTCTGATGGCCATCTTGACTTCTTCGATCGTTGGTGGAGTGACATCTATTGGAAGGTCTGTGTGGGCTGCTTCGATGTTCGGTGGATTCAATGGGGCTGGTCTGTTCAGCAGTTCCTCGAAGTATTCTGCCCATCTTTTCTTCTGTTCTTGAATCTCAGTGATTGTCTTTCCTTCTTTGTCCTTGACTGGTCTCTCTGGTTTGCTATATCTCCCTGCCAATTTTTTCGTTGTATCATATAGTTGTTTCATATTCCCTTCTCTTGCAGCTTTTTCCGCCGCCGTTGCTAGTTCTCCTATGTATTTCTGCTTGTCGGCTTTAATGCTTTTCTTCACTTGCTTGTTTGCTTCTGCGTAGTCTGCTTGTGCTTTGACTTTCTCTGCTCGTGTTCGGCTGTTGTTAATTGCTAGTCTCTTGTTCTTCCTTTCTTGAAGTTTGTCCAGGGTTCCCAGAGAGATCCATTCCTTGTGATGATGCTTCTTAGGACCAAGAACCTCCTGACACGTTGAAGTTAGTGCTTCTTTTATCCCTTTCCAGTTGTCCTCCAAAGTAGTTTCTTGTTCTTTCAGTAGATCCTGTAGAGCTTGGAACCTGTTGTTGAGAGTTATCTTGAATTCTTGGAGCTTGTCAGTATCTCGAAGGAAGGCTGTATTAAACCTTTGTAGTGCTGTTTGTCCAGTTGTCCAGTCTTTCTTAAGCTTCAGTCTCATCTTGGCCACAACCAGGTGGTGATCTAAAGCTATGTCAGCTCCTCTCCGGGTTCTCACATCTTTCATTGACCTTCGGAATTTTTTGTTGATACAGATGTGATCTATCTGGCTCTCTGTGGTATGGTCCGGTGAGATCCATGTAGCTTTGTGTATGCGTTTGTGTGGGAATATTGTGCCGCCTATAACCAATTTGTTGAAAGCACATAGGTTTGCAAGTCTCTCCCCATTTTCATTTCTTTCTCCTAGTCCGTGTCGTCCGATTATATCTTCATATCCTGTGTTGTCCACTCCAACTTTAGCATTTAGATCTCCCATCAGGATGGTGAGGTCCTTTCTTGAGCACTTTGCTACAATTGATTGCAGTCTTTCATAGAACTGATCTTTATCATCGTCGTTGCTATCATTGGTGGGTGCATAACATTGGATAACGTTCATTGTGATCCCTTGCTTCTTTGTTCTGAATGATGCTTTGATTATCCTGGGTCCATGAGATTCCCATCCCACAAGTGCATTTCTTGCTTCTTTGGACAGCATTAGAGCAACTTTATGAGTGTGTGGAGCATTTTCCCCTTCGTGACCGGAGTACAGCAGCATCTCTCCTGTACCTAGCCTTTGTTGTCCAGTTTGTGTCCAATGGGTTTCGCTGATTCCGAGTACTGCCAAGTTGTATCTCCGCATTTCCATTGCTATTTGGCTGGTCTTTCCTGTCTCCCACATTGTCCGGACGTTCCATGTACCTATAAAGAGTGTTGCTCTGGTTGTTAGAAGGTGCATCGGTCTCGTGACTTCCGAAGAATTTCGGCTTTCATCATGAGACGTCATTATTCCTTCAACTCCCAGAGCAGAGTTTAAATGGTTTGAATTATTTTTTCTGGTTAGCGTTTTTTAGCGAGTTAGCTTTTCTACGGGATGGGGTCGCTAACCCCATGCCCAACCCTCCTCCTTTACCCGGGCTTGGGACCGGCAGTAACTCTAGAAGAGCTACAGGCGGAGTTAATTTAACATGATCCCCTAAATAATTAATTGTTTGCCATTCCATGCAAATGGTTATGATTGGAAAGTTTATTGATGATTTGTCTTTTTATTTAAAATGTCATTAGGAAAACAAACAAACCAATATTAACGATTAATTTTTATGTATTCATGTAGGTACAAGTGTGTTTGACTAGAAATCAAGTAATTTTGTTCTTTATAAATGAATGCAACCTACTATTCCCTCATGTGTGCATATATATAGCATAATACTGACATGGAGTTTTAATGCTAACAATAATGACATATTCTAACAAGAAAACTTCATACATTGTGTTATATGTATATATATCTTCCAATGTCATCTTTTGAGTCAGTGTATCAAATGAATAGCTTGCATAAAAGTAGACTAGATTTTCAATGATATCTTGTACATTTAAGCCACTTAAGGTATGAGTTGGTTTCTATACTTTTGCTAAGAAGTCTTCAAAGGTGTGAATTGGTTAAAAGCACTTAAGAGCAGTTTATCGGCTTCTAGAGAATTTATTGAGGAATTATGAGTATCCCCTAATAATTAGTAATGTACAGATTTCTGAAAAATATTTCCATTGTTTTGAGTAGTAAGAACAATATTCCCAATTTGAAAACTGAATAAATTGCAATGTATTTAAAGTCAGTACAACATTCTTGCGATTCAAGGATCTAAAGCTTTGAATCTCAACTTCATGTATATATTGTTTCAACGAATGAGGATATTGATTGTGCTTCCTGTCTAATACTCTTTCCTTTTACCTCATTTAACTTGGTTGAGAACCAAAATTAACTGAACACAAATTTATTCCGAATAAGTGACAGGTCGAAATACACAGAAATTAAAGATATAAGGTTTTATATAATAGTGATATGAGAATAGTTCCTGTCACCAAGATTCAGCGTATTGGCATTGGTTTCGCAGTGAGCATATTAATCGTTCAGTTCGTTACAAATAACGTAGAACCTGACATTCATTCATCTGTTCAATTTACCATACTGTATCAGCCTAATGAGTTGAAATTACCAATACAAATGCCGGAGTAATAATATGATGCGATAGGATCAATTAGCAAGCGATGTTAAAAATAAACGTAGTTCTAAACAAATGGGAAGAGAAAATTAATCAGGTTGTCAAGTTGCACCAGTCGGAGTGGCTTAATCGCCAATCCAGTTCATGTTAGGCCACTGCCTCTCTTAATAACATATACTGCTGCCCAAAGTAGGAATAGTTTTGAAAAGTATAACGATACTAGTTTGTAAAGTTGTTGGTTGTCAATTTGAGCTCTGGGGTGGTAGCTTAACTGTTAATGCGTTTGACTTTCAACCACTAATTTTTAGGTTTCAGCCCTGTTCCACTTAATTTGGTTTGAACAACTGAGCAGTATCATTAGCTTTCACAATTGAAGTGTGACTTCTCCAAGTACCTGGAAAATGACTACAAATTCGATTGTTTAAACCGTATAAAGAGATTATGGATTTATGAGTTGAAGAGGTTTCATAGAAGGGATACTGGAAATATGTAACTTATAAATCATAAGTGAACTTTAACTAGTTGTCATTTATTCTCTTTTCCTAATTGTTTTCAGTGTTTACTTTGTTTCTTTTTGAACTATTGTAAAGTTCAGTAAATCGTCGTTGTCTCAAAAAATCTCCGAAAAGTGGTAATTAAATCCACGAGTATATATATATATATTATATATATTTATATCTATATAGTTGAAATCATTAGTCAATTGAAGCTAGACCACCGTAGAAAACCTGGAAGCGCTGGACGGCCGTTTCGTCCTATCGTGGAACTCCTCAGCAGTGAGTATTCACGACTCCGCCCCACGAGATTCGAACCCAGGACCTACCAGTCTCGCGCTAGGGCACTTGACCGATAGACCACTGAGCCGGCATCCAACAGTGTTAATGTCTAACTTCAACCAATATATATATATATATATATATATATATATATATATATATATATATATATATGTATATATATAATCATTATTCCCGTCATGGAGTCCTAATTTTGTTCTTATCTTTGCTTTTATTTTCAGATGATACTTCTAATTCATTTATCATGGATCAAATTACGATTGTTCATCAAAATAATCTGTTTGATTTGGAAAATACCAATCATTTAATTGATAACCTTTGGTTACTTATTTTTAGTATCATTCTTATTCTTGGATTTTTCGATGTAGATAGTATTTGGTCAAAGTATTGGCGATATGGTCTTACTATTATAATGTCAATTCTATATTTTGTATTATTCAATGTCAATTATGGATTAACACATTTTGAAACGGTGATAAAAAAGTCGAATTTCATTAATAATACTGATACTGGGACTAATTATATAATCTTTGTAAATTCATCATTATGCCCCCAGTGGATTCAAAAAGCAACTTTAATACAACCTATTTTATGGTGGACTGATCATCGGGGAATATTATGGCGCACTGTAAGTTGTTCTTTATCAATATTGTTATTAATGGTTGAGACAAGGTTAGTACTTCCTGTCCATATCTTCCCAGTAAATTGATGGCGTTTTTAATAAATGATAAATTATTAATGATAATCAACTATTGATTGTCTCGAACTCATAAACGGTGTTTAGATTTCTATTCTAGTCAAAATTAAATCTCCTACTTTGTCGAATGTTTTCTACTACCACTGATATTTTACTATTTCTACTTCTCCGGTGTCTCACTGTGCTGATGTCGTGTGGTAACTTGAACCGATACACTTATATTCCAAGTTCGTTGAACAAATGGAGCAGGCGATGAGTACTACTTTACTCATGTTTTTTTTAGTCAATGCTCGTGGTGGTAGGTGGTGTTGACATTGATATTTCTCTGTAGTTTAGGTTTACACATAAATGACGAAAACTGTACACAATTGTTTTTTGCATTCATTTATGTAATTGCTATTTTCAATACTTTTCTAATACTAATGCACATTTTATACCTAAATAAAAGGAAGTTATGTCAAATTATTGAAGGGGAAATTTTTTCTTATTTTATAGAATTTCGCAACATTGTGTGCAATATTATGTGCACATTTAATTGGTCAATTGGTTGCAGTATGGACTAGTCGACATCGGTATCGTTTATTTCTTATAGCCAGTTATACTCAAGCTATAATTTTTCGATTACATATGACAGAATCAAAATTGGTGAGTATATTTGAATTTTTTATCTTATAAATAAGAAAGTAAATTTGTGATGTCAATTACTTACCTTAATCTTTAAATTTAATTGAAATCATGAACCGGTCAAAGTTAGATAACCATTAGAAATATGTTGGCATTGGATAGATTTTCGTTTTAGTATTGGACTCTTTAGAAGTGCGCTTCCAAAACTCCACAAGCAGGAACCGAACTCCAAGACCTTCGATCTTGGGCGCAAAATCTTAATCTCTAGACTAATGTGACTTACTTACTTACTTACTTTCGCCTGTTACTCCCAATGGAGCATAGGCCGCCGACCAGCTTTCTCCAACCCACTCTGTCCTGGGCCTTCTTTTCTAGTTCTTTCCAGTTCTTGTTCATTCTTCTCATGTCTGTCTCTATTTCTCGTCGTAATGTGTTCTTTGGTCTTCCTCTTCTCCATTGACCTTCAGGATTCCATGTGAGGGCTTGTCTTGTGACACAATTGGGTGATTTCCTCAAAGTGTGCCCAATCCACTTCCAGCGCTTCTTCCTGATTTCTTCCTCCGCTGGAATATGGTTTGTTGTCTCCCACAGTAACTTGTTGCTGATAGTGTCTGGCCATCGGATCCGAAGTATCTTGCGTAGACAGCTGTTAATAAACACTTGTATCTTCTGGATAATGGCTTTCGTAGTTCTCCACGTCTCTGCCCCATACAGAAGAACTGTCTTGACATTTGTATTGAAAATTCTAACCTTGGTGTTGGTTGACAATTGTTTTGAGCTCCAGATGTTTTTCAGTTGCAAGTATGCTGCTCTTGCTTTGCCGATCCGCGCCCTCACATCTGCATCTGATCCACCGTGTTCATCAATGATGCTGCCCAGATATGTAAAGATTTCCACATCCTCGAAAGCTTCTCCGTCAAGTGTAATTGGATTGGTGCATATTGTATTGTATCGGAGAGTCTTGCTTTTCCCTTTGTTTATATTGAGACCTACTGCTGCTGAGGCTGCTGCTACACTGGTCGTTTTCTCCTGCATTTGTTGTTGCGTTTGTGATAGAAGAGCCAGATCATCCGCGAAGTCTAAATCGTCAAGCTGCATCCTGCCTGTCCACTGTATCCCGTGCATTCCTCCAGATGTTGACGTCTTCATAATCCAGTCGATCACCAGGAGAAAGAGAAAGGGTGAGAGTAGGCAACCTTGCCTAACACCGGTCTTTACCTCGAACGAGTCGGTGAGTTGTCTACCGTGGACGATTTGGCAGTTTAGTCCATCATAGGAGTTCCGTATGATGTTGACTATCTTCTCAGGCACGCCGTAGTGTCGAAGAAGCCTCCATAGTGTCGTCCTGTCCACGCTATCAAATGCCTTCTCGTAGTCGATGAAGTTGATGTAGAGTGATGAATTCCATTCGATTGATTGTTCCACAATGATACGTAGAGTTGCGATTTGATCTGTGCACGATCTATCCTTACGAAATCCAGCTTGTTGATCTCGAAGTTGAGCGTCCACGGAATCCTACTGTGACGGTACCCAATTTTATATGTGAATCAGTGAGTAACTGGTTAAATCAATTTGTTTTTAATCAGAGTAGATCATAAGTTCTTAAAGCTGCTTCTCAACTAACCCGGGTAGTATCACTAGATTTTTACTGTGATAGTTTCTAAGTATAACAGATAGTCAAATGTGCATAAAAATTAGTTTTGAGGAATCTTTCTGAGTAAATCTTCATCATAATCGTAAAAAATCCAAATAAACCACAGAATTTCCTTCATTTTATGATTGATCACTTCAAAAAATAACATCTATGTTTTTCTGTTTTTTGTGTGTTCACCATTAAGCTGTAACTATCATAATAATAAATGGGACTTATTTACTAGTCTGTGAAGTTGGTTTTTATTTACGCTGTTTATTCAATGTCTGATAAAGTACAATCTCAGACCTGGAGTAGTCCAGGAGTAGAATAGAAGAAAGGTGATGATGTGTCTAAGTTAAGAAGTCGTATCACTCTACCAAGTTGACTTAAGCCATTGCCTATTAGATGGAGAATAATTGGTTTGATTTCACTCGATAATTGTAATCAGTGGTTGTAGTTGTTGGGTGACTTTGATGAAAATCAGTTGCATTAACTCGAATATATTCCTTCATCTCTTGTCAATCCATAGGGCCTAAGTTTCAATGTTATTTCATATGTTGTAATCCCACTAATTCACTCCTTTTTCTCCTACTTCAAACCATATTCTCTATTTTTAATACTGTTTTTACTATCACTATTACTGCCTTGCTACTTATCATTTTTATTTCATCCACCTGTTCTAATATAGTAAATTTTTGTGTTTTCCATACGTTGACTTTCAGTAAGTGACTGATTAAGCTTTGATGAAACCCGCTACCTTACTGGCTTAAATAAATTCGACGGAGCAATAGTGGTTTGTACCTGCTGTCTAATGGTTACTTAACGAATACCATGATACCTTGACGTGGTGGTTCAGCTTACATGTCATGGTAACTTAATCGAGCTATATTAACTGGAACACTCGTTCTTTTTGGTCCTATCATACTAGAAAGGTTGGTTGAAAAAATATTAGACTGAAGGCTATAACTGATTAACTGGGGGCGGAGTCGTAATGCCGATTGTACAAGAGTGTGATTGCAGTATAGTGTTTCCCTCAGACGACTAACATGCGTAGAGATGATTCATTCTCTTAACTAAAAGATTGGTTTAAAAAACAGTCGACCCTAAAAATAGCGCCCCAACTTCGCAAACAGATTTCAAGTGATAGCGGTAAGACATTGAAAGTAGGGAGCTAAGTAACATAAAATTACTCACAAAAGTGCTGTGTGTGGTCAAATTCAAGCAATCGTCTCTTTCGGGTACTGTGGATAAACTCCAAAGTTAAGAAGACTCTCTTTGCCTTTCATTTATCTCAACAAGCAGTAACTTTCCACAGTATGTACAACCTGGAAGTGATACCCACTCCCGTACCTCTAACACCACTCGACAATGCATTTTAACCACTATTCCAGAGATATACACACATAGACCCAATTCGTTACTATATTTATCATAGAGAAAAACAAAAGTGGTTCATTGTGTTTACTGTCAATTATTCTCTCTTTCTTTTACATTGAAATCATGTACATTACTGTCTTATTGATTATTAATATTCAATGTTTACCATAGAAATGTTCTATACTTCACGTAATTTACAAATTTTTTCATTATGATCATTTCCTTTTTCTCTTACGAAAAATTCCATTATAAACACATTAATGTCCATATATTTGTTTATTTATAAATGGATGATAAGAAAACGTGAAACGTAACGAAGAAGAAGAGTAGAAACAAGGACGAAAGTGATTCCCATCTCCTCTTTTTATTTTTTTTCAGAACTTTTTAAAGCAATTTAGAAACTCTCTTTTGTTTATTTTCATGTAGTTTATATTAGAAATAATTTGATAGATGGGAAGTTTTGTTCTTTTTCTCGTATTCCTATCAGTGAAGTTTAAATACTAGCGATAATGGTTTTTAGGTGTAATAGTTTGTTTCGGGTTTTTCATTATAATAATATAACTCACTAGTTGACTAGTGGCTATATGATATTCATTTAGACAATCGTTTTACAACTCCCGAATTCCCTGATGTGATCGAGAGTGGAAAGAGTCCACTCTTGCTGTTAAGATACTCTTTTACAGTCATGTATTTTTATTCTCTGCTAGCGAAGTGCTAACCTCTTCTGTCACTCGAAGATAATATTTTTACTAAAGTTATCTAGAAAAAAGCAGACGATCGGCACATAAATTTGATCAGTAAATACAGCTTATACCGCTTAGCAGTCTTTCTGATATCGTAAATTAACTGAGTTTAGAAACTGTGAATCATTTTTCTTCTATCAGGTGTTTCTGGCTTTAAGATATTGAATGTTATCGTTTATCACTATTTAGAACTACCAAGCTAGAACAAACCATCAGACACGTTTATTAGTAATCACATCAGTCATACAGGTGTGAAGTAGTTGTCAGTTTAAAACTTGTCCAAATTCCGCCTCGCCTACTTCATTTTAAGCAATCGATTAATATCACTAACCTTCATTTAAATAGTAGTTCAAAGCCGATTAGTACATTTCCGTATACATAGTGAATTACATGAACTGAGTTATACAACATTTGCGGAGGCATGTTAAGCAGAGATGGATAGCGGCTAGCAGTGGAAACCAGGACGCGCGTTTCGTTTTATCGAGGCAATACGCACAGTATGCACATATGCCAATTAGAGACTGACCAGTTGCAGTCCTAACACATCGATGGGAAGATTCAAACAAGCAATACTAAACGAATTTGCGGAGGCAGTTTAAAACTTTTTTAAATTTCGTAACCATACTCTGTGTACCTATGTAGTTAAAATAAATAGTAAAGTTCGAGATGATAGAATATTATCGTAAGTAAACTTTTATTTAAGTGTGTTGTATGACATTACGACTGAGGTTATCCACAACGTCTTCAAATCTCAATAAGTGTGTTCTATCCAATACTTTTGGCGTTTTTCTCCTTTCATTTAGTGGTTCATTGCCTCATGTTAAAGTGTAATTTTCACTAACCTTTCATTTCAAGCCCTAACGCTTTTGTATTTCTTTTTTTTAAATTGGAATGTTGAGTTGCGTTCCTCTAAAATGTTCATAGTAAACGGCTGTGTATGGCTCCTAGCTCTTGAAATTAAATGTCCAATAAAGGTTTCACCCTAACATGTTGCAGTTACCCATTAAGTACACGAAAAAATAACAGAAGGTTCTGGTACAACATACTTACTGAACACTGAAAATCTTTCAGTTGACTGCAGGTTGAAAACACAACTGACATTCAAAATCACCTAAATTTATTGATAAAACTAATCCTGCAGCGTCAAATGAATAAGTTATTTTAGGTAAGAACAGAAGGAGTGGCCAGCTGAATAGATATTTTTGTAAGGAGGGAGTATGTTGTGATTCTATAGTGACCTTGATGAGCTTCACCCAATACTGTCTAATATGGGTTATTAATAAATATTAATAATTTGAACTATGAGTTAGTGTTAAGGTTTTCATTACGAATTGACATCAAGTAGAATCCGAGAGTTCTGTTTAACCATAAGGGCAAATGAATTTCGTGCAAAACTTCAAGAGATCACTGTTGTGAATCAGTTTCACTCGTCAGTGAATTATTTAGTTCCTCCCAAAATAAATAGTAACAGATAAAAATGCTACAAATTGGTCTTTCATTCTTGCCCAACAATCCTTTGATCATTGTCACATAAATGTAAATAAATTCAACATTTCACATCGTCTCTGAATTTTTGCGTCGTTTCATCATGTATTGTTCAGACTGAAAATATTAAACGACCAAGTTCGTTTTACCAAATATACATAGATATATATTCTGGATAAAGTTCTCCTAATATTTAATAGGTGTGTTTTGTACACTTCAATAAATCTTGACAAAGGAATATATGACTCAGCTTTATTGATTTTGGTGTTTAATTTACAAGATAAGGCCATTATTTAAAGGGGTTGATTACTATTATGTAGAGTAACTCTAGGCGTAACCAAGACAGTAATCATAATATTAAGAGTTCATTGATATATGATAACAGTAGTACTTCAGTACTAAATGCCACATAACATACTAGCCAAAACGATGGATACATACTAAAACAAAATCATAAAATGTGAATAAATAGATAGATAGAAAATAGACTAACTGGCATAGTACATTAATTAAACACTCCCATTTATAAAATCTTCTCATTAAAACAAATTTAATTAAAGAATCTGTGATCATTTAATTTGAAGTTATTTCCCATCATAAAATATTCTAAGACAGTAAGTTTAAAGACCATGAAATTGTAACTCATTTGCTTTAAGCCGTCGTAATTGTCAATAGACCTGTAGCTACTAAATTCTTTCTATGGAACAGAGGGGGGTTTATGGGCTCATATTGTTAAATGAGCGAGGGAGGAACGCGTGGATAATTCAAAACTGTTATAAGAATAATTTAGATATGTGGTTATCCATCCGTCTTTCAGTGTTCAATAAATGTACAGTATCCAGAATTTTCAGGTATTGTACTGTATGCGATTGTCACATCATTTTCACCCTAAGGTTTTTATTTCCAGCCTTATACTTCACAATACATAGGTTTTCCGTCCGGCTCGTTAGAATGCGCTACACTGACTTTTTCATAGTAGATATGTATATGAATAGCGTCAAATGCTTGAAATGAAATCTTCAGCAAGAATTCATTCACAATCAGTTATTTTTTAAAGTATTTTCTTTTTTCATATTCTAATCATTTCCTTAATCGAAGTTTTAAAATGAAGTAAAAGCTGATAGTTTTGTGACCTAATTTTTCCGGTGTTTAATAACTAATCAAGTTTTACATACAACAATTAACTAATGTTATTGAACAGTGTACATATGCTAAGGCTCATTCATTTTTAAATATAAAAGATGGAATGCAGCTAGCTGTGCAATCTTGAATGTTCATTTTGTCTCTTTTGAAACTTGTCATCTGGATATACCTGGATCCGAGAGTTGATGTTCATTCCGAAAGTCCAACCCATTACAGTTTACGTCAAACGACTACACGTTGTTCACTTAGCTATTGAGTTCAAATAGCGACTCAAATCTATTCTATATAAATTAGTGTCATAATACCTATATTGAGGCAATCTGCAGAAGATCCACATATGCCAAACAAAACGGATAAAAATTTTAGTCAAAATATCAACAACGGGATAATCCAAACCACTAGAAATTAAATTGGTTTTTAAATGCTTCTATTTAATCAAGAAGAAAATATGTAACGGATTTTGAGTCTTTTTTCTATATAGTGAAGTTTGTTGACAAGTGAAATAGATTTCTCCGCCTAAATTTTTTACAATTTCTCAACCTTTTAACCTAATGAATTCTTGATTTTTGATCAGCAAACGGTTGTATCATCAACTTTCACTATGTTCAAGACCAGTAATCAACTTAATTTTGTGAAATATAAAGGTGACTATAAAACTCCCATGATACAAATCATCATGCTGATAATTTTCCTAACAGGAAATTACATCACCTTTTATACCTTTTTACGTGAATTAAAGTTTATTGTTCCGTTTACAAATGAAGACTTGATACATGTTTCAAGGATAAATTAGTGAAATTCAAGAATGGTGGGTCCTGGGTTCGAATCCCGCGAGGCGGGATCGTGGATGCGCACTACTGAGGTGCCCCACAATGGGACGAAACGGCCATCTAGTGCTTCCAGGTTTTCCATGGTGGTCTAACTGCAATTGACTCATGATCTTACCTATATGAAATTCGAAGTCACTGATAAATTATTAATTGAAGCTGTTTTGTACAATCATTTAATCATTTAATCCTACATGCTTGAAACGTGTTCGATGCCTCATTGTGTTTTAACAGTTATATATAAGTATAATATATTCTATGTTAATGTAGTTCAGGTTATATTAATGTCGATTTAAAACGAAGTAGTTTGCTCATTCAAAGCTAGAATTCATCATGAACTGATAGAAGTTGTAGAACTACTGATAAAGAAGCTGCAATGTTTGTGTGGGAGGGGGGTGTAAAATTTAACTTTTTCATCTTAGAAGGGGATTTGTGGAGATTCCAGTATTTTTCAAAGTTGAAATCATGAGTCAATTGAAGCTCGACCACCATCGAAAACCTGGAAGCACTGGACGGCCGTTTCGTCCTACTATGGGACTCCTCAGCAGTGCGCATCCACGAACCCACTCTCGCGGGATTCGAACCCAGGACCTACCAGTTTCGAGCCGAAGCCTTTAACCGATAGACCACTGAGCTGGCATCCATCATCTTAGCTTGATCGGATTCTCACTGGTCTTGTGCGTCCATAACTCGCTCTCATCGCAATTAAACTAAAGGCACTAGCAACAATAAGTAAACTACTAAAAAACCTGATTAAACATTTCATTCTATCACTTATATATTGGGGTTCGTACTAACGACATGTACAATTAGAATGCCATATTTTAGTTTATTCAGTTATCGTCCTATGGTAACAATAGTTTATCAAAAAAAACATGTTAATTATTATCCTTACATTACAAGTAACAAAATGGTTTGTTTAGTCAATAATACTTCGAATAAATTAATTATGCCTGCCTAAAAGTAAAACAAATTTGAAAATTAATGTAATTAACAGTCAAATGTTGAAAAACCATTAACTATCCATTTTTCATAAGTCAAGATCATTCAAGAAATAATGAAACTTCATTATTGAATTAAGAACCATAGATTTGTAAACATGGTATCACTTACTGGCCAGATAAGAAAAGGAATATATTTTCTAATCACTAACTCATAATAATAAAGTTAAGTGTTAAGTTATAAACTTTTAGTATATGCGAAATTGATGAGAGACTATAAGTTATGGGCAAAACAATAAAACTAGAAATAGCAATTTTTGAATTTTGGCGCGAAATTTCTTTATCCATATAGTTAAAAAGCATTTAGGCATTATAACTGATATCAGTTTGTGATGAAAAGTCCTACTTTGTTTCCTATCTGCAAATTTTAACTTTAAATCGTTTTTCTAATTTCTCGTACTAAATTATAACCTTCTTTTAGAGACTAGTAAATCCGTGGGTTGTCTCATGGTCACCTTATCGTTGCTCTAAAGTCGTCCATGAATTATAGTCTTAGCAACGTTTTCATTTATTTACCAATACTAGGAGGATACAACGTGTAAAAGTTAACACTGAACTATGTTATGACTGTGAAAAACATGAACTTCTCGGATTGAAGATATTAATTGTTATTATTTCGTTATAGATGTCTTTGAAGTGTTAATTCTTGTGAATGGTACAATTATTGAATGGGTAATGCTAAACTCAGGCATTAAATACTAGGTAGAATTAGTAAATTTCTTAATAGTCCTGTATACCTTGACCAGTTGAGTTGTAATCTTGCGCTACTTATTATACTCCATTTCTTTTCTCAATGGTTGAGATATGATGTATTTTTCCAACCCTTCCATTTGTTTAATGTTCATAATCTTATCAACTAACGTACAGTCTTTGTCTTAAGGTGTCATTTTTAGTATTCCATAGTCAATAGTTGGGCTGTAATAGTTACATTTTTTAAATGAACCAGATGGTTATCAAATCTTTTAAATATACACATTGAATTTATTTTTATTTCAACTTTCAACATTTCTCTAACATTTTCTTACAGTGAATTATTAACCTTTTCAATGTATTTTCTAATAGCATCGTCTGAGTAAATGTTTGGTTCCAGCTCCGTTAGCTGATGATTTAGTAAACGATTTTATCAATGGACATTTAAGCTGGAGTTCACCACTTGTAATCTATTTGCGTAATGTGACGTGAGTTTATTACTATTTTTTATCGTCATGATTTTCTTCCTCTCTCCATCATATTTCTCTTAGTTTTTAGTCTGGACTCGTCGTTAAGGTAAATACAGAATCTCGAAGCAACTGATTGTCCTTGTGGAATTCTAGCCCCGTTTTATCTATTTTGATTTACATAATTGGTTAGTGGTTACATCATTAGCCCTTACATAAACAATAAGGCTCTCAGGTTAGTGTACATAAACCTGTAGCAGGAGGTTAGTCACTGTCCGAAGCGCCTAATGATGATGTCTTAGACAATAAGGCTGGATGAAGCAAGTTTGAATCACATAAGGATTATCAATTCCTTCAAGATCTCAGATAAACCTTGATCACTATTATCAACTAGCATGAAACCTAAGTCCATTGACTATCTTCAACAACCTAACATCTCCGCACAGTGTAAACAATGTTAAGTCAATTAGACTAGTAGTCACATTACGATTTAATCGATAGATGTGATTAGCACCAACGGTTTAATCGTTGGCGACCTCCAATTAAATTAGTAAACATTAGTTATAGGATTCTTCTTTCTTATTCACTCTATACTGCATTCATAATTTGAATCGAATGAGAATCGACGTGCAAAATTAGATAGGATCTAATAAAAACACTTTTTTTACAGGTTTTATATCAGTATAAAGATGATAAGAATGTTTACAGTCAATTAATCTTATTTTGATAATACAATTATTATATCAAAAATTAATGAGACCGCGATATATGTAATGTGGGAGGTTAACCGGAGTCAAAAAGAAAATGAAAGTAATTAGCGTATTCAATGAAGAGAAGAAGCCTTAGAAAGTTGAAACACTGGATTACCAACCATCTAATTTAATTAGTATCAATCTCTTGTCATCCAATTCAGTTCTGACTTGCTGAGTTGTAACACATTTAGTCATTCATTCTCAAGAAGTATATTTCAAAATCATGAATATAAATTTGTACTTGACGAAGGAGTTATATTTTTTTGATGTATTAATGTCATTTAAAATATACATGTTTATTATGAGAGACGAAAGTGTACTATACCGACAATCTTGAACGATATATCAGTCAACCAGTTATCAGTGTTTAGTTATAAAACAATTTACAATAATAAGTAATAAAACAACAGCGGAAGAATTAACACTTACATTATCGATTTATTCTTTGGGGTAAAGGATAACGGTTAAGTTTACATTATTAAGAGTTGAGTTAGTGTTGTGATTTGGGGTTATCATCGTAGAGGGTTTTCATCACCAACTGGTATCAACTATAATCGAATGGAGTTTTGTCACCATTTTGTTTGCAAACCAAAGAAATTAATTGCTTAAATTGGGAGTTGGGAATTAATGTGTGAAGATACTATCTAGCTACAGTGAATATATTTGACTATGCATTGAATCATATTTAATGCTCTGACAAACAATATACAGTACAAGCATGTATGTTCACTGTTTAGTTCTGTATTAAACATTTTTATCGATTCCAATGATTTCAACAATCAAATATTAATAATGTTCACTTTGTTCATAATAACCTCACTTTCGATTTCGCACAAAATCCATTAAGCACTATCTCGATTCTGTTTGGTTCACTCAAGGCCGTTCGTACATTACACGTTTACTTTAAGAAAACTTCACAATTTTGTACTGTTCCTCCATATTTTTACATATTATCATGTTAAAAATGAGGTATATATGTATGCATATTGTGGAAAATTTTATTTATATACATATATGTAACGATAGGAATTGTGCTAGAAATTGGATAACACTAGTCATGACCAAAATATTCAATCCTACCATGTTTACACTATTATCTCACGGCCTAATTATTCTTGTACTCGAAATAACTGTATTTCGTGTTCAATTAGTTAGTCATCATTAACGTTATGACCTGGCTCAACCATACATCGATCTAACTAACCGAATCTTAATTCAGTGAGATAGAGAGACAAAGAGGGTGAGAGAGGGAGAGGAAACTAACAAGAAGAGGGAAACAAAGAAAAGGAAATAGCATCATCTTACAATGATGAAATACAATTTAAATGGAACGAATACGATTGAATATTGGAAAGTTAAAACAAATAAATTAATGCGAATATTCTACTAGAATTAACTTCGTACGATTTAACAAACGTCTCTAATTAGGAGGTCTGCTTGCATCTATTGACGTACTTCAAACTGTAACATACTAATTTTATAGGTTGATATCTCCCTTATCTTACGTAATATTGGCATTCATTGGTCGCCTGAATTGATCATGTCTGTCATTTCACTTGAAATATCTCTAATTAACTACTGTTCATATTTGTTTTTTGTTTTCAAATAAGAAAAATTGTTATTTCGTTCTGTCTGTTTTTCTTTTTAAATTTTCCTGTTCTAGTTTTCTCAGTGCTGAATTAGTTGGTCTATCCAATTTAAGTTCCAATTTAGCATCGACATTCAAATCGAACACAAATATTAATCATGATTTAATTTGTCAACAATTTATCTCATTTATCAATGATATCTACACATGTTTTGATTATCTAGCTCAAAATGAATCATGTTATCGTGTACGTTTAAATGCTAATGAATATCTATGCATTGCTGGCTATCCAGAAACTCGTGTGGATCATGCTAGATCATGTATTGACTTAGGATTGAATATGTTGAAAACTATTGGGTAAGTATACACTAATATATATATCTTTTCAGTATGGGCTATGGAGATTCCATTGAAATCATGAACCGATCTAGGTTAGAATACCATTGAAAATTTGGAATCACTGGACAGCTGTTTCGTTTTGTTACTTGGATTCCTCAGCAATGGAAAACCACGATCCCTCATTCTGGTTATATATTAATGTATACATATTGATAATCATTACGTTTGGGTTTACTTGAGTAATGATGATTTTCATAAGTTATATAATGTACATTATGAGTTAGGATTGCTGTGATAAATTATCTTTGACATTAGGACTGACTTATAAATAAATGCATTTCTCGGCGTAATGTGTTCTTTGGTCTTCCTCTTCTCCTTCGACCTTCAGGATTCCATGTGAGGGCTTGTCTTGTAACGCAATCGGGTGATTTCCTCAAAGTGTGTCCAATCCACTCCCAGCGCTTCTTCCTGATTTCTTCCTCTGCTGAAATCTGGTTTGTTGTCTCCCACAGTAACTTGTTGCTGATAGTGTCTGGCCATCGGATCCGAAGTATCTTGCGTAGACAGCTGTTAATAAACACTTGTATCTTCTGGATAATGGCTTTCGTAGTTCTCCACGTCTCTGCCCCATACAGAAGAACTGTCTTGACATTTGTATTGAAAATTCTAACCTTGGTGTTGGTTGACAATTGTTTTGAGCTCCAGATGTTTTTCAGCTGTAGGTATGCTGCTCTTGCTTTGCCGATCCTCGAAAGCTTCTCCGTCAAGTGTAATTGGATTGGTGCATATTGTATTGTATCGGAGAGTCTTGCTTTTCCCTTTGTTTATATTGAGACCTACTGCTGCTGAGGCTGCTGCTACACTGGTCGTTTTCTCCTGCATTTGTTGTTGCGTTTGTGATAGAAGAGCCAGATCATCCGCGAAGTCTAAATCGTCAAGCTGCATCCTGCCTGTCCACTGTATCCCGTGCATTCCTCCAGATGTTGACGTCTTCATAATCCAGTCGATCACCAGGAGAAAGAGAAAGGGTGAGAGTAGGCAACCTTGCCTAACACCGGTCTTTACCTCGAACGAGTCGGTGAGTTGTCTACCGTGGACGATTTGGCAGTTTAGTCCATCATAGGAGTTCCGTATGATGTTGACTATCTTCTCAGGCACGCCGTAGTGTCGAAGAAGCCTCCATAGTGTCGTCCTGTCCACGCTATCAAATGCCTTCTCGTAGTCGATGAAGTTGATGTAGAGTGATGAATTCCATTCGATTGATTGTTCCACAATGATACGTAGAGTTTCGATTTGATCTGTGCACGATCTATCCTTACGAAATCCAGCTTGTTGATCTCGAAGTTGAGCGTCCACGGAATCCTTCATCCTGTTTAACAATACTCTGTTGAAGACTTTTCCTTGTATTGAGAGGAGAGTGATGCCCCTGTAGTTGTCGCACTTGCTGGGATCGCCTTTCTTTGGTATTTTGATCAGAAGTCCTTTTTTCCAGTCTGTTGGTACTTGTTCTTCGTCCCAAATCTTACTGAAGAGGATGTGGAGTATCTTGGCAGTTGCTGTTACATTTGCTTTCAGTGCCTCTGCCGGGATGTTGTCTGGTCCCGCTGCTTTGCCACTCTTGATTTGTCTAATGGCCATGCTGATCTCTTCAATTGTTGGTGGGCCAAAATCGATTGGGAGGTCTGTGGGTGCTGCTTCGATGTTGGGTGTGTTCAGTGGAGCTGGTCGATTCAAGAGTTCCTTGAAGTGTTCTACCCACCTGTTTCGTTGTTCATCAATGTCGGTGATTACTTTTCCTTCCTTGCTTTTCACTGGTCTTTCTGGCTTACGGTAATTTCCAGCAAGTTTCTTTGTTGTATCATACAATTGTCTCATGTTTCCCTCTCTCGCAGCCTTTTCCGCTGTCTTTGCTAAATCTTCCACATATTTACGTTTGTCGGTCCTGATGCTCCTCTTCACTTGCTTGTTTGCCTCTGTGTATTCGGCTTGTGCCTTGGCTTTTTCTGCTCTTGTTCGGCTGGTATTGATTGCTACCTTCTTGTTCCTCCTTGCTTCAATTTTATCCAGTGTACCAACAGTGATCCATTCCTTGTGATGGTGCTTCTTTTGGCCCAGAACCTTTTGACACGTTGAAACGATTGCCTCCTTGATACCTTTCCAGCTGCTCTCTATGGTGGTTCCCTCTCCATTGAGTAGGTCATGAAAGGCCTCGAACCTGTTGCTGAGGGCTATGTTAAATTCGTTGAGTTTGTCAGCATCTCGAAGAAAGGCCGTGTTAAACTTTTGTGATGTTGTCCGCGCCATTGTCCAGTGCTTCTTGAGTTTTAGTTTCATGTTGGCGACCAGCAAATGGTGATCGGATGCTATATCAGCTCCTCTTCTGGTTCTCACATCCTCCATCGTCCTCCTGAACTTTTTGTTGATGCAGATATGGTCGATTTGATTCTGTGTAGTGTGATCTAGTGAAATCCAAGTGGCTTTGTGTATGTTTTTGCGTGGGAATATGGTGCCACCTATGACCAGTTTATTGAAGACACATAGGTTTGCAAATCTCTCACCGTTTTCGTTCCTTCCTCCCAGTCCATATTGTCCCATGACGTCTTCGTATCCAGTGTTGTCCTTTCCAACCTTGGCATTGAAATCTCCCATCAGAATGGTCAGGTCCTTGGTTGCGCATTTCTCGAAGATCGACTGCAGCCTATCGTAGAATTGGTTTTTAGCGTCTTCATCGTAGTCGTTGGTCGGCGCATAGCATTGGATGATGTTCATTGTAATGCCCTCTCTATTTGTTCTGAAGGAGACTTTGATGATCCTTGGTCCATGAGATTCCCATCCTATAAGCGCATTTTGTGCTTTTCTAGACAGCATCAGTGCCACTCCTTGTGTATGTGGGGCATTTTCTTCTTCATGACCGGAGTATAACAGAAGTTCTCCTGAAGACAGTCGTTGTTGTCCAACCTGCGTCCAATGTGTTTCACTGATTCCAAGCACTTCCAGGTTGTATATCCTCATTTCCGCAGAAATTTGGAAGACTCTGCCGGTCTCCCACATTGTCCGGACATTCCATGTACCTATAAAAATTGTCGCTCTGGTTGTAAGAAGGTGCATCGGCCTCATGACTTCCGAATGAACTCGGCTTTCATCATGAGACGTCATAATTATTCCTTCTGCTCCCAGGGCAGAGTTTGAATGGTTTGAATTATTTTTTCTGGTTAGCGTTTTTTTAGCGAGTTGATTTTCTACGGGATGAGGTCGCTAACCCCATGCCCAACCCTCCTCCTTTACCCGGGCTTGGGACCGGCAGTAGCCCCTGGAGGAGCTACAGGCGGAGTTAAAAGTATCCAATAGGCAATTAAATCCATGGCTAATACCTTCCACATTTTCTATGTTTATCAAATATCTTTTGTTCTGTGTTAGAACTTTATATAAACAAACCTAGCTCGTTATTGTTCGATTCCATTGTAAAATAACATATAGAACAAGTTCCAATCAATGTATAAAAATTCATTATCAGGATAAATTACTGTCATATTTTCTGTATTAGAACTACAATCATGTACTAATCATTTTAACTAATAGTTTTCATTTATTTATTCTTTACAGATTTTCGTATTCATGCTTTCTTGTAGGCGTGTATAATGTAAACTAGTTTTATAATCATATTTTATAACTAAAGTATTTCAGTTAAAATTATGAACAGTCATTCATGGATATATTTATTATTTGTTATTACTATTATGCTGGGGTTTATTTCTAATAGTTTTAGTCGGTAGAATATGTGTTATTTACTGTATAACGTTTGTATGAGTGTAAGAAAAGAGAATAATTTGGATGACCTAAGAACTAAGACAAATTTGTACATTGTAAACAGCGAAGTATCCGGAGTCATATAAATATATTTATCAGGGGACTTTTTGAAACTGATCGTAATAATCGGAAGCTTATTTTATTCCAAAATGATTGAACTGAATCAATATAAACATTCCGAATGCATAAAAATGAAACCAGGCACCATAACAATCAGTGTCGGTCATGGCTGTAAAAACAAATGAATTAGTTATACAGTATGATCATAAATGAAGTGATTTCGAGTGTTATTACAGTTCATCGCTTCCTGTTGCCTACGCTCTGAAAGTATACTATTCGAAGTACCTAAAATGTAAACTAGGCTAGAAGGGCCCTGACCAATCAAGAGCATAATCTCATTGGCTAACCTGAAGCTGGTTAAGCATGGTTTTTTGCGTAATTTTAGATGAGTTAGTTCCATACTTTTAAGGTGCTATCTCCAGCGTCCGAGATCTGAGGAGTAAGATCAAGTGCGTTATTTTTGGTGTTGATCTTTTCTAACTCCCTCAGCTATAGGAAGGCAGTATCTCTCCAGACGCTGGCTGTTTTTATACTGTTGTACAATCGAGGGTATGACATAGCCCTTGGACCGTGAGTTTGTTACTTTCAGTTTTATTGTTCTTCAACCAATCTGCCTAGTATGATAAGACCTAATTTACTTATTTATCTAAACACATAAATATTGGTACAAAGGGGCACTAGATATATATGCGCCACACTAATCTCATTTGATTTGTGTGAGGGCTGTGATACTGCCCGAGTTCCCAAACCGAAGCAGGTAGTTTTCTTAGGGGGCCACTTACCCGAGCCTTTGATCAAATGGTCTAATTCACAAGGCAATGGAGCAGGACTCATCCCAATAGTCAACGACACGATGGATTGTTGCCATGTCTATGTTTATTCATCCCTGACTTCCTTCCGATTTGTTTTTATATCAAAATACATGAGTGTGTCGGGGTGGGCATTTTTCTATTTAGGATACTAAAGTTACGAAATCCTATTCCTGTCTACCCATATCTAAATTTTTTTTCATCCATTATTTTTCTCTATAGAGAGATTAGTGAACTTTCTCATGTTCAATTGGAATTACGTGTTAGTGTACATACTGGTACAGCTTACGCCATTGTACTTGGCCGTAGTCGATTAGGCTTTGATTTAATTGGTGATGATGTCACATATGTGAGTCGATTGAAATATGCTGCTTATCGTCCATGGTAAGTTAATAATAGTTGACTTGTTTTTAACATTCATGATTATATTTGATCAGTCTCTTTTAATGTATGCACATCTTTAGTGAATTGTATCGACAATACTTGTAGTTATCAGTTTTTAGTAAAGTTAATATTGTTATTAATACTGTAATATAGAACACATTACTCGTCATATACTAGTAATAGTAAATGTTAGTATTTTTCAGTGTCTTCAAGACACTAGGCCATTGCATAATATCTCATTGTAAAACAGTGATTGAAAACTGGTTGTAACAGACTGTCTTTTTACCAATATTGCTCTTTAATACTTGTCTACACATAACAGTTTCACCAGTTATTCATGGTTTTGGAGTCAAAAATAAGCGTACGTTCTGAAATGATTAATACGTACGTGATAAATTACTCTGAATATATTTTATGCACAGCTGACTACTTGTTGTCTCAAATGTTCCCTTCAACCATCTTTAAGCGGTTATCTGTCCGTCACTATCAAGTCAATTCGATTAGTGGTAATTTTTTACTTTCACACATGACAACTTTTATTCTTATTTTTTTACTAGTCGAGTGCTTACGTCACGATCAACTTTCAATCAATTGCCAGAAGGTTTTCGTGGTGAAGCAGGTCCAATTTTTGGTTACCCAAATCCAATAATTATACCAACAAATGAATCTATTAAGTCCAACCATCATAATCAAACAACTATGGAAACGTATTTTGTTCAACCTCGAACTGTAAGTTTTAAGAAACTATTTAGTTAAATGTTTTCGGGATAAGTGTAAAACGAATTCTCTCTCTTTGTTTCCCTCTTTATATATTTAGTGTGGTATATTTCTTAAACGAATCAGGTGTTAAGCAGTGGATCACTTATATTTAGTTTCAGGTTCGTACTTATTAAAGTCTTGGCAGTCACTTTCTATCACGAGATATCATACACAAAAGTATTACTTGGCAATTAAATTGTACGCAAATCTATGTCATTATTAGTCAGGGTTTAACTGATCCAGTTGTTAACATTCGGGAATGATTTTTTGATCAATAGTTGTTAACATATGTGCATCTTGTCCCGATTATCTCAATTTAGTTATTATGTTACAAGTTCCATAAAATAGATGGATTTCGGCTAGCAATGGAATCTGAGACATCAACGCTAGAGTGTTGGCACATCCAGTTGACTTATCCTAAATATGATGAAACGCTTGTTCTGGATTTCACTATCAGTCACATTCCATTTATTATATATTATGTTAAACTGACGTTTAAGTTAAAATTTCTTTCAGTAATATTCGTCATACATCGTAAACAGTTAGGCTAGGCACATATCTTAACTGTTAATTACAATCTTGAAAATTATCATATATATGTGGAATCGTGTTAGTGTTGTGAGTTAGGGTTATCACTCGATAGAGTCTTTTCACCAGCTGACATCAGCTGTTATACAAAAAAGTTAGGGTTATGTATTAAGAGTTTAACTGGAGTTTTGAGTTAGTTTTAAAAATTAGGGTCAGGGTTTTCAATAAGAACTGGCATCAACTATAATGCGTGAGAGGACGAAAAGGAGTAAAGTATCTAGCTTCATCAAACACTTTTGTTTACGCATTGAATCACATCAAGTACTTTAACACAAGATCTGCCTTAGGAGCAGCTATGCCTTATAATTTAATGTAAGCATCGTCTAAAATTCACATTTTGGTTGTATCATAGATATTTTGTTGATTTCGTGCATTTTAAAGAACAAATATTTCCAATTTTCACTTGGTTGTTAATAACATACACGTTACTTATCACCGCACTCTAAACTTCTCACAAAATACACGAGGCATAACTTTTTGACTAGCCATTTCACGGATGTCAGTACATCATATTTCTACCGAAATTTCTTTTCACGTCAAAAATATTAATTTCATTTTGTTAGTATGTACGTCTTATTAATTTGTGGTGATCAGGAGTAAAACGTAGATTGAAGGTTTCCTACTACATCATTTGTTACTTATCCTCTGACAGAACACAGCTCTTTGTTCTTTATTACATTTAATATCGATTTTTGACTTTCATTGAAAAAAGCTCACAAGTATAAACATGTTTCTTGTAATGTATATGACTACTGTATTATCGACGACAACAAGAGAGGTCAATGTTTTCAGTTTTTAGTGTTTGCATTATTGCATCCATTAAACAAAGTACAAATTCTCGTCTGTATACAAAACAGTTTCATGATATAGTAATTTCATTCTATTTTCATGCACTTAATTGTATCATGTTTAGAATTATTCGTTTGTTAAAAGTGATTTCCAGTATGATCATTTATATCTATCATTATTTTCTTCTGTTTTGTCGACTTGTTTAATTTGACCGATAATCGTATGGATATACATATATTTATTACAAACTAGAATGCGCTTGCTAATTTGTAAAGTTCGCTACTACCTTTCAGTCAAACATACTCAGATGATCTACATATTTAAACAGATAATGTGTTTGTAAGCAAAGATGAATAGTGGCTAGCAGTGGAATCCAGGACGCGTGTTTCGTCCAACTTGGGACTCGTCAGCTGGATATACCTGCATCTCAGAGTTGATATTCACTCTGGAACTCGAACACAGTACCTTTCGCTTCAAACGTCATCGCGTTATTCACTCGGCCACTGAGTCCTAATAGCCATTTGCTTAGGGCCTAGTGGATAACGCGATGACGTTTGAAGCGAAAGGTACTGGGTTCGAGTTCCAGAGTGAATATCAACTCTGAGATGCAGGTACATCCAGCTGACGAGTCTCAAGTAGGACGAAACACGCGTTCTGGATTCCACTGGTAGCCACTATGCATCTTTGCTTACCATGCTTGTGAATTAAGGCTATATCGAGGCAATACACACAAGATGCACATTTGTAAATAAGTGACTGATCAATTTTAGTCCTTAACAATAATGGAAAAATTCAAACAAACAACACTGAGTGAATTTAATTAATGTGTTTGTTATTTCCTTACCTTCATTTTATGATGTCTCTATCTTTTAAATATTTAACATAGGATTATTGACTAAATTGTTGGGGGATTTATCCGACTGTCAACCATTAAGTAGTATGTCTGGACTTCATTCTCTTGTGTTTTCTGTAGTTCTTACACTTAAAGTGTGACTTGAACACAAGTCTGTACTTGTTAACTCTGTGTAATACTGAGTTAAAATTATTACTCGAGATTCGTATCAATTGATTGAGAATATAATTTTCATAAAAAATGTTCCATCATTGTCTAATACAAAACCTGTTTGAATTCGCCTGGAATGACTCTTAATTAACAATTAGTGACCTTTTGTTTTGTTAGTAAAAGGGTTATGCTCTTTTTGAAATGAAAATCTAATTGCACTCTTCAGTTACTACTTACTCTTGTTATCCCTCGTGGAGCATAGGTCGCTGACCAACAATTTCCAACCTCCTCCGTCTTGGCTTCTCTTTTCCAGTTTGTCCCAGGTGCTATTCATCCTTTTGATGTCGAACTCCATTTCGCGACCCAATGCTTTCTTTGGTCTTGCTCTTCTACTTCTACCTTGAGGACTTCAACTTGTGTGATTCAATTTTTTCCACTAGTAATTGGAGTCTACATAGCTTCAAACTTCCGGATCTAACCTTAGTGATTACACTTTTGAATATTAATACAAGATATATTTTTTTGATCTTGAATTGGTTTTGTGGCATCTTGGTGTAATCAAATGCACACAAATTTATATACTCGACTTTGAATTACATTTAGTTTATAAAGTCCTGAAAGTAACTCAAACGTATCCCTTTGTCTACCTGTAAAGCATTTCTCTACTTTTCTTCCAACCAAAACTCATCTAACTGGAACTTCTAATTTTACTCATGTTTTGAGTTTTGATACAATAAATTATTCATATATATCAACCGCATTTTATTTGGCTGAGGATTGATCTTAAAAAATTGTTGGATGTTATCTGTAAAGTATACGTTCATTTCACTTTTTAATGTACAGCTTTACAGTCCAGTGATTGCTTCTCAAAACATGTACAGAGATTGCCAGAGATAAAGCATCAATGAAGCATCAATCCTCTAGAACTACGTAAATTTATAACACGGCCTATTTACTTCTTAAAAAGTAACAACCTTTTAACAACATAGATCAACAGGAATTAATGTGTCTCTCGACTAGTATTTACATTTGGGTTAAGTACAAATTACAGTGAGTAACAGTAATATACACGTCGACTTGTAGAACACAACCATGTGCTGGGCTTGTAACAAATTTCATAATAGGCACTCTTATTCATTATTCCTAATAAGAATTGACTCTATGGCATTCTATATCTTCTTATCTTTCACCTATGGAATAAACTAGCATAAGACTGACCAGTTGCAGACCTAGAAACATCAATGGGAAGATCCAAACAAACAATACTAAGTAAATTTCAACTTCACTCCATTGCACAAGCAAATGGTTATCAGGACTCAGTGGCCGAGTGGATAACGCGATGACGTTTGAAGCGAAAGGTACTGGGTTCGAGTTCCAGAGTGAATATCAACTCTGAGATGCAGGTACATCCAGCTGACGAGTCTCAAGTAGGACGAAACACGCGTCCTGGATTCCACTGGTAGCCACTATGCATCTTTGCTTACCATGCTTGTGAATTTAGGCTATATCGAGGCAACACGCACAGTATGCACATATGCCAATTAGAAACTGACCAGTTACAGTCCTAAAAACATCAATGGGAAAATTCAAACAAACAATACTAAGTAAATAAGTCTGTATGTTTCAGTTTCAATTACTTCAATACATTCGTTGTTTATTAAACATCTAATCTTCGAATACATTATATTATTCTATAAATTGTATTGGTTTTTTTCTTTGTCTCCCACTACTGACAGTATTATTATTGTTTTGAATTCTTTTGTTTAGAATTGTACTGATTTAAAATGTGGGAATTTGAATAAATTCACTAATTATGCCGGGTTCAACATTGTTTATGTCTATTTGTTTTTACAAAAAATTTCAACTAAATACGGACCCTTATACTCAGTTTTGTATCATGTATTGTGTTTGACAGGTAGTCACACTAATCGGCTACTGAAACTGATCTAGAGAATTAAACCTCATCGACTTACTACGTATATAGTCTACTTCCATTTATAATACTTACATAGCTAGCTACCTTAACGGAAGTAGATGAATTTAAGGTTAAAAAGTTCTTGAAAGTTGAATGTTTTAACGATTAAGCTATCTGATTCAGGGTTACTGAGAGTTTTAACCTGGATCGCATCTTCCCAACACCACAGATACCTTAGAAATATTGCTCGCATCTGCTGCTATCACCGGGTAAGTAATAGTGAGGTTAGACATAGGGTATTAGGGAATGATGGTAAATCAGTTGATGAGGTCAAGAATCTCCATCGACTGGGATGGTTGGGCCACATGTTACGTATGCCTGAACACCGATTAACACGACGCGCTATGCTGACTAGCATTGGGGATGGTTGAAAGGGAGTTAGGGACGGCCAAACCAAAACGTGGCATCAGTGCTTGAAGTCACTAACTTCTAGTCTGAGCCGTGTTGGTAGATGCAGACTACTTGGTTAGGGTCCGCGTGACTATCGTAACCAATTGTTGGAGACTCTATGTGACATGGCTCAGAATCGACCGCAATGGCGTAGGTGTATACACTCTTTATCTTCCCTTAAACCTTGAGATTAAAATAGCTTCATATCTTCTTTTCTTTCTATACTATATCCTTATATACAACCTTTCTTTTATATATTACCACCACTAAATTAACTACTTCTATGAATCCGGTGTTGATCTTGTTGTGCTAACGAGGTATGGCTACTTGGACCGATGTATAAATGTGCCTTGTCCTACGTTGTAGTTGACTGACTGACTTATAGATCTACCATTATCCTATTTGTTAATATTTCTATATGGATGCTTTTGTATAAGTGTATCATTTAGCCACATCCGTTTACAATTATATAAATAATCATAGAATTCTTTACTTTTCAACTTTCTAAATGAATTCTTTGATCTTACAGATTGATAATTTTCTTATTTTCCTTGTTGCTCGTTACTCTTTATTCTATTCACTATATTACATATAGGTTAATAAATTATAACGGTCCAATTACTCTTTATTCATATTGATTAATTTTCATGTTCAAGGATGCATTTTTCTGTACAACAACTATCGTTCACATGGATCACTTTCCAATTATTCGTGCATTTTGATGTACTAAATTCTAACGATTGTGATAAATGCATTTTAACCTTGAATTCTTAACATCTCATTTGCATACAGTCTAACCTCTATGTATTTAATACTGTGTGCATATATGTACGTATAAGGATTTTTATGGTTAAGTGCTCGCCGCAACACCTACATATACTGTGTTTAACCTTTGGTAAGGTTTTTGGTTTACATTCTTAAGGAGTGACACACTAAATTGAAACAACTGTTCAGTGTTCCATGGTCTTCAATCACATCCTAACTGAAACCGATCTATAATGAATATCGCTTACATTCAGTTCTGTTTATTTTTCTTCTACTGTTTAATTGTTTCCTTAACTTTATTTCAGGCGATGACTAACAGGGATTTTTTAAAGATTATTTGTCTATAATGTAGATAAGCGATTTTTACCGACTGATTTATTTCATCTCAAATGTTTTAAAATATATCCATCATGTGTATTGTCTTTGTCAATTTGAAATGAGATATTAATTGTTTTTTATTCCTAATCAATTTTTATCTCTATTTATTTATTACAAAAACAGTTTGAGAGGTAAACCTTTATGTTGTAAAAAATTGATTTTTATTGACGTGTTGCTGTTAGAAATGATCTGGTTGAGAATAAACTCCACTCTCGTTTGCAATGTCGACCTTGTACCTAGCAACTAACCAAAGCTATGAGAGGTTTTCCATGGTGGTCTAACCGTAATTGACTCATGAATTCAAATATTAAATTATTATATTCTCCACAAAACCCCTTTCTGATAATAATTATTTACACTAACATCATACTACGGATATGTTGAGTGTAGCAAAAGTCATACCGCCCATAAATTCTATGGTGGAAATTATCCCAAAATATTTGCAATGGAATGACCAACTAAACGAAAACACAACCGTAATCACTGACTAGGATACAATTTGATGACTAGACAATGTGGAGTTTATCTCCAGCCTTGATTAATTTAATTCATTCACTTGTTCTTAGAAAGTCAATTTATAATAGATAGTCAGTCAGTCAGTCAGTCAGTTAGCTACAACGTAGGACCAAGCACATTTATACATCGGTCCAAGTTGCCATACCTCGTTAGCACAACAAGATCAACACCGGATTCATAGAAATAGTTAATTTAGATAATAGATAGTATAAAGTTATATAAAACTTTGACAGGTCATTCATAGTAGATCATAATAGTCACCTTTATTTTGATTTCGAAATAAGCGTATAATCAAGATAATTTTGTTTGGATTGGATGAATGTTAAAGGTGCTAAATCTGCTTACTTAATGATGATCTAGTTATTTTTATTTTGTAATTTTGAATTTATACTTCTTTGTGGCAATTCTTTCAGGGGATTCTATCCTTCATTTTTATTGATTATTCCGTAGTTTTCTTTAGTGTTCTGAAGACTCATTCTATTTTGAATGTCAATGTTCGTACGTTGTTTGTTTAAATTTATATTCTGTGCTATCTCCTAACTGAATCTTTTCTTCGGGAAGTTTATCTTTTGGTGTGGCTGAAGTTGGTAGGAAATGAGGAGTTCTGGCATATAGGTACTGTGTGACCGAAGCTAGGAACTATTGCAGTTACACATTAATTTTATAATTGTTATGAATACTCATCAACAAAGAGATATGTATTAAGTGATTAGTATATTTCAATAGAGCTCAACGGTTAACCGATGACTCTATAATCAATTTCTGTGTAGATTTTGATGCATTGTAAAGAGTTGTTTCCAATGGTGATTGATATTTATTCTGTCGAAATTGAAAATCAGGCAACACTTGTCAGTTTGCACAGGTTCGCATCCAGTATGTTTGAATGTTAAAAGAATCGCATAATTATTAGATTAAATTTTAATCTAATAGTCACGTGACGATTCATTAATAAAAAAATTAATAATGTATTTGCTAAGTACAGGTTTATGTGCTGGGTTTTCAATTACATAGTGTAATGAAAGCCGTTTGAGTATGCATTGGTACCTCAACTGAATTGTTGGAAATAAGGTGCAAATCTGCCATCTGTTGTTTCAGAATTAAACGCTTTTAACACTCAACCGTCATTCATTATTACCATATATTTAACTTGAAACTCCAAAAGTAAACTATTTTCACATTTTCATTCAGTTTGTTTTTAAAAATTATTTCAGGAATCTTCCAATATTGTTGATACCTTGAATCCAATTGATTTAAATGGTTTACAGTCGTCATCAACTGCTGATTGGTCTACATTGACAAATCTAGACTTGAATTCAACAAGCACGGTGATTACTCGTTTAGCATCAGTAGCTTCTATTCTATGCCGACATGTAATGAATAAGAATAATTCATTATTGGATGGTAATGATAAGAATAATAGTAACACTAGAATTCATAATAGTCGACATAATATATTACCTGAATTGCCGTTGAGTTTTTTATTCCATTCTACGCTTGATCATCATCATTACCAGTACAAACAAAAACGACAGCTCTTACATCAGAAACATCACGATGAAGATGAAGAGTCGAAAGCGATTAAAGTGAACATATTACGTATATTATCTAATAAAGAATTTGATTTATTGGATTATTCTGATTATAAACATTATGAACCGATTGTTACGGCTACTACAACATCTAACATGACTAAGACTAATGATCAATATAATTCTCATCCATTAGAATCCAACTCTTTTCGCCATCATCATCACCACCATCAAGATCATGACGATGTTCGTCCACAGTTAAATAGTGAACCGTCTTCAACTTCGGAACTACTTGCAATGATTGCTGTTAATTTATCCAAATCACTTGATGGTGATCAGTGTAATTATGATGTTGAAAATGACAATGACATTGCAAAATGTTCGAATAAATTTGTACCATGTCAAAAAAGAGCTGGGAAATTAAGAAGGAACTGGTAATTCATATTTTTAACGTGTTATTGCTCTTCTTTATCTTATTTCTTTTATGGTTGTGTGTGTAATAGTCGATATATATATATATATATATATATATATATATATAGAGAGAGAGAGAGAGAGAGAGAGAAAGAGCTCGGTAGCCTAGGGGTTAGGAAGTTCAAGTTTGTGTCCCACCTCACTTTTATCGGTTCACTCAACTGGGTAATAATTTACTAATCCGTATACGTAGTGTGATTCTAAGCCATGCTCTCAAACCTATCTTTGGTAGGTGTGTTACATCAAGCATTTTCATTCTTCATGATCATCACATTAAAGAATTTGGAAATCTTGAGTGTATCTATGTTCTAGTCTATACCTATTAACATGGCTCAGATCAGTTGTCAATGTCCTCATTGATTGATGCCATGTTTTGGTTTGAACCCCTTGCTTCCTTACAGCTTAATCCTGTGCCACACAACATCCCCCGTCAGGGTGACCGCTTGTTAGACATTTTCGACAAATGTCACTACCTCCTTACTTGATGAAAACACGTCATCAGGAAAAAATGGACAAGTTGAGAAGGAGTATGGAAGAGGAAATTGAATTAAGTTTATTTTTAGGGAAAAAAACATTTGAATTATTATTCAAATTGAGATAATGAAATCAGAGTATACACATCAAACTAGAGATTTAGTTTGATACTATAAAGTAATGTACGAATTGTGAATTCATATGGGATCTCTTTAGTTCTGTTTACCTAATGCCCGATGATCAATATCATGAATCAATTATCAACAAATTAAATCAGTTTCTAAATTCAAACCCAGTCCTGTCTACTATTGTGTGCATCTAAACAATTATACTAACCTCAATGAAATAGTCCAAACAACTCACCCTATCTATTTGAATCCGTATTTTAGATGTAGTAAGAGTTGTAGTACCTAAAGGTTTTCCTTTAAAGTCGACTCTGCTAACTGAACTTCACTTCTATGCATACTCATTACCGAGGAATATTTTATGCTTCCATAAACGAATTTCTGATTATTAAAGTGAAACAAGGAACGTCGATCGGTCGACGATATACAGTGGTATTATGTAGTCGAGTGATAGTTTCTTGTAAGAATATATTATCGGTCTGAAATCGAAGACCACTAGGTAGAAGAATAGATTCTTTTCTAATCTATAAAGATGGCATGCTGACACAGAAATTATTAACGCAAAATAATCAGGACAAATTGTTATAGGTAATTGGAAGAAATGAGTTTGTTGGTCACTCATTTTCCGATCTACGAATGCCTGATTATTAGACCTTATACTTGGGCGTCGTATTAGTAATTTACTGTTCTTTCGTTCAATACTTGTCCACTTTTTCTCTTCACAAAATCCTTTGATAACTTTTTCATGTGTAGTCCTTCCATAGTCATGGATCCACCAACAAATACAGATGTGAATGGTGGTGATTTAAATTTAACCGTCGGTATAACCAATTCAATGGGTACTAGCTTTGCAACGACTACAGCAACCACAGCACCATTACATCCATATTCTTCTGTTGAAGCTAATGATCTAATTATGAATGATACATATAATAAGAACTCGGATTATTATGAGTTGAATTTATTGCATAATTTAAAACCAATGATCAATAAATCGTTTTTATTGAACACTACACCATCAAATGAAAATCAACCATGTTGGTTAACGTTGAAACAATCAAAGCATCATCAGTCGTCGTTGTCATCTAGTAGCAGTAATCATAGCTTTTCTAGTACACCACTAATCACTGTTAAAAAATATAATTTTATTATGGATTGCTTCAAGCGTAATCTTCAAAAAGTGTCGTATACAAGTTTATCTTTACACAATACTAATATTAATACTACTATATCAAATCATGTAACAAATTCCATGATCAATGATACTAACAACATAGAAGACAATAAACTGAGCGACCCTAATAATATGGATAAGAACGAAGAACTCAAATTTTGTCGGGGCAATAATAATAATATGACTGGTTTATTGAGCTCATTCTGTTTTAATTGTACAAAACAACGTTGCCAACTGGAAAATGGAAAATCTGTAAATGATAAATTCAATGCGAATGATTCAATGAAGAATCAATCATCATTTGTTGATATATTATACTTTTCTACTATCATATATATCCCATTTTTAATTTTGTTTGGTTTTATACACTTATTAGTTATGCCTAGGTAAGTATGATTTTCTGTTTTTCAATGATTGATTTGAAAATATTTTTCTGTATGTTGGTTTCATCCTTGAAGTGATGTCAGTTGAGAAACGATTGAAAGTGATGAATGATGCAGATTATTAATTGCTTGTGGAACATTACTTCCTTGAAGCTTTGTGATACACTACTGTGAAAAGTGCTAAATAATACTCAATCTGCGTGCAGGACTTCTTGTTTATAGTCTTTGACCATCTTAAATCGTATAAATTGTACTGAGATTTAAGGTTACTCTAACTAATTGCTACGTTACGAATTCATCGATAGAATATGATCAGTACTGAGGACTTAACAAATATAACATGTGGCTACTTGGTAGTTAATATGTGTGAAACTATGGTTCACTTAACAGTTATTTTGCGCGAATCTAATTTTTCTCAATAATACTCGATCTTGTATGTAGTTGTATGTGTTCACTGCCGCAAAATCTGAAACTTGTACTGGGCGAGACTAAACTATATGGACGACCTTTGAACGAATCTTAAATGACCTTGAGAGATATTAGCCAATCAAAAGACAGTTAGCACACAGTAAAAATATATCATAGAAAACTCAAAAATTAAAGAGAATACTGTTCTTTTACATGACTCAAAAACTTATAAAGGTTAGATATAGGTTCAGAAGTTCTAAAATCAAAGTGAGGGATTACAAACCTGTGTGAAGAATTCAAATTATGATTTACAGTTCACGGTTAAGGTTACGAATTATACTTAAGGTTTTCATCACGACCTGACGTCAGCTATAATGCCAAAACTCTATTTATACAAATGGATGATTGAATTTCGCGCCAAAATCTTATGATCACTTCTCTTGTAGATGCTGAATTATCACGTCTTCTCTAAAATCTGTTGTAAACCGACCGTACGTAAGCATCAGGTACTGAACATGGCTCTGTGACCTTGAAAACCCACGAAAGCTTCTGATTGGCTCGTCCATATAGTTTAGTCTCGCCAAGTTGTTATGAATATGAATATGCTTCATTGTTTTGTATAAAATGTACTAATTATGGTCCCACGAATTAGCAAATTTAAGTTTCGTTGAAATCATGAACTGACCTAATTTAGACCAAGATTCAAATCCAGGAAGCTCAGTACGGCCATTCCGTCCTAGTATGTGACTGCTCAGCAGTACGCGTCCATGATCCCGTGTGCAGGAATTGAACCCAAGACCTTCGGTCTTGTGCGCGCCGTGTGCGATATGAGGCAGTTATTCACTGAAGACACGTGGGAGATGTTCACGCAACATCGTGGACTGATCGAAATTACAATTGGATGCCGGCCCAGTGGTCTGTAGTTTAAATGTTCGCGCGCAAGACCGAAGATCCTTGGTTCGATTTTCACGTGCGAAATCAGGGACGCGCACTGCTAAGATATACAAGAAGTAACAATCCCTAAAACCCCTAATTGAAAATACCATATGTTTGGTGTTACATGTGTCACGGTTTAACTAAAGTTAGTCTAAAATGAACCAGAAAACGCTTTAAACTAAATGTTGTTTGTGAAAAACAATCTTTTACTCATCAGGGTTTAAAGGCATTGATATTACCTTTGTGATACCCACTGCTATGGAATAAATATTGCTGGTTCCCTCGTTTGGTAAAGATTAGTTTGCTTATTTTCAACTTACTAAATCAGCATCGTTTATTGACATTTTAAGGGTATTCGTTGTAGCTGTAGAAATAGTTCCCCCACACAAAATAATCGATAGTTGAATATATATTATGTTATTGACAATCACTTTTTAATTTGTTATTCATTATCTTCCTAGTCATTGAAAATAACATGTTACACAGTAAAAAACATTCTAAGGATTAGTTCAATAATGCGCTCACTCAATAGGTACTTTAGTATGAGCCACAGTATTAGTGTGAGAGTTAATGATACTATTCGGTTGCCCAAACCGATTTAGGTGAAGCGTTGTTCGAATCTGGGACTTAATGGCTATGAGCCAGTATGCTATTGATCCATATTAGTGCAAATACATATATTAAATGTTCGTATTTGCCAAAGTTATTTAGGCTCTGCATAAAAGCTTTTCTCCTTTTATTTTATGAAAACATCCCCATCACTTCAGTATTGTAGGCTTCGATGCAACAGTATGATAACCAAGAGACTGTATGAGTACTTTTATAAAAAGATGCTATAACATTCACCATCTTCTGATGTTTATCAAATTTTTCCAGGAGGTGCGGTGGTTCCAAAACATGGTAACATAAAATTATTTCAAAATTTTCTCAAAAATTAATGAATAGAGTACTGGAACCGTTAATCCGTGAGGTAAATAGTAATGAAAAATGAAATAAACATATTCAGTGCAGAAATTAGTTAATTCCAATTTACAAATACGTATCTGTAGAAAATGAATATTAATTGTCAATTAGATGGGAAATGATCTGCTGTTTCTTATATCATCACTCTTCGAGTCTTTGCAATTTTTTTATTTAAACATCAACTGAAGAGACTTAAAAAACTGTATCCGTATTATTTCACAAGTATCACATCTCTTGATTCATAAATTTTTTTATTTAATTCAACTTCCAGGTCCCTTTTACTATTTGTTGCTTCTTCGTTTGCTACCGCCTATATAACCTTACAGTTAGCGATATTAGGAGCTTGTAAACGATTTACGGTAAGTTGAACTTGTGAGACTTCTTTGTTTAAATGAATACACACTGGGTTTTTTATTATGTCTCCCTTTAATCTAATTCTTGTTCCTATATTTGTCCATGGTTATTTTAAATGGTCGATAGATTGAATCGATTTTGATCTGTTTGTTGATTGACCTGAGTGCTAAGCTCCTAAAAATTCTCTAATGCTTTTAGTATTCCCTCTATACAAGATTTCAACACTTGCTCAGTCAGAAGTGTGTCCTCAGTTGTCCACATGCATTGATACAATCGAAGATGGCATTTGACTGTTAATTGATGTTCATACAGGCTTAGATGAAGGGAGAGTCCACTGTCCACTGTTGGTCATTTGTGCTGAAATTCGAATAATTCACTCGTGCCTGAAGTTTGTGTTGATGATCTTGTTTAGAGGAACGATCAAAGCTTGATGAATAAACCACTGAAATCACCTACCTGAGCTTCATATCTTCATCAACCCAGACCATCTAGTTATCAGAAACATTATGAACTTCATTCAGTTTGCGTGGCGATCATTCAATACTTTTGGTAACTGGTTTTTAGTGGAACCCTACATTGTGATCAATGTGTAACGAAAAGAATCTACAAATTAAGTGTTGCAGTTTTTCACTCCTTGTTATTATGATCTTTGTTGTTTCATAGTTTACACCACAAAGTAGAACCAGCTAGAAAATCATTAAGAAACAGAATTCCAATCATGTTGATCGTGCTACTGCTAACCAACAATACTATAAGGAGTCGGTTGCAAACTGATGCAAATTAATTAAAGTTAAATATACAAATCACTGGATCCTGTAGCTCACCACTTAAAAGATTAAGCACACTCCATGAAACAGGGATGTTTTAGGTCCGATTGTCATTAGATTTGTCAGTTCTCACATTTTCGAGAAGCTTCGTCCTAAAGTAAAGCAGCTATCCAGTTCTTTCCTGATTTCTAATAATTGTCTGGATAAAATCAATTCGTTATGTAAAACATATATTCAACAGTTCCCATAAACGTCCAACATAATTAAAATCTATTTTTTATTTCATTTTATTTAAACACAAATATTAGTACAAAGGGCACCAGATATATATGTGCCGCACAAATCTGATTTGATTTGTGTGAGGGCTGTGATACTGCCCAGGTGCCCAAACTGAAGCAGGTGGTTTTTCTTAGGGGGCCACACCTAGAGCCTTTGACCTAAAGGTCTGATCCAAAAGGCAGTGGAGCATCTTAAGGAGATACAGTCCCATGGTAGCCGGTGACCAACAATTGATTCATACGCCATTTGTTCCCTCAGGACACTGGAGCCGATGTGCACCACTGGTTTGGAATCAGGGTTTTTCAACTCCCATAGGTGGACTTTCCGTGTCCACCAACCCGGTTAAAGCGCCGGACATTCGCTTTTCGCCTTCTCAATTTCGTAAACAACACCCGTTGTGCGAGAAGGCAGTGAGTAGGACTTCCGTGACAGAGGCTATATATATGCGTGGCCATATGAGAGCATTTGGAGAGGGAGAGCTGACTCTCCCCACTCTCAACCGCACCAGGGCATTAAGGGGCACTCTACTCGTAACACCTTATTATGTTTTATTATCATTATTTGTAAATCGATTTTCGACTATATATATTTAGATAACATTATCTATGAGTTAATTCTTTGATTTTTCTGTTTCTTTCCTTTTTTGTCGTTGTTGTTACAATTCTAGAGATTTAATTTACTATGTTGTACTTCTCCAACTATATGTGCTCTACTCTTATGGTTTACGGTAATCGTAGCAACTGTTACTACATCATTGAACATGGTATGTTTCAAGTGTTTTCTGGTATTATTATTATTATTATTTTCAGTGATTATTCTAATGTGTTTGATTGATATGTTTAATTGTTTTTCTGTTTACTTGCCTAACATTTGAGTAGTAAATGTTTATCATTTGTAAATGTCTTACTTTTTTGTAAAGCTGAATATTTAATTTTTCTATTGGAATACATTTAGTAAGTAGTGATTGGTGCGTACGAAAAATTATCCAATTTAAATAGATGTTCAGTGCTATGAAATTCTGAAAATAGAAGGAAACAAATGTTTAACACTTTTCATCTTCTCCGATAGCTTCCTAGCATACGAAATTTTGTTTGGTTGTGAAGATTAATTTTCTTCACATACTAATTTGATCTGAAAACCAAAGTCAATCCAATGCAACGTAGAACACAACACATATTTGCATCGACTCAAGTTACTACACTCTATTGATACAGTAATGTGAAATCATCAAAATAAATGCTTGGGGTAGTAGAAGCACTGACAGTATCATAAGTAGTAGAAAAGATCAGATATAGGTAATATGCTGTAAGAAAAAAGAATGCCAACCAACATTTTTAGTCATTGGTTATGATTGTCTTACGAATCAAGGGTCAGTCCAACAGTCTATGGTTTTATGAATTGATACCACGTTGTGGTTTGGCACTCTGTAGCTTCCTAATAACCTACTTTAAATCAGTAAGCATCACTTATAAAAGTAAGCGGTAGTTGAAGATACATAAAATATGTCCTAACCATCTCGATCGATGAAAATTCACTATCTCATCAAGTGATTTCTTACCTTTAATTGGTACTCTGCGTCTAATCTCAGCAGAGAGACTTTAGAAGTTTGTAGAATGTCCCTAAACTAAGATTTTTACTGAATACAGTGATAACATTAAAAATATCGTCGTGTTTTCAAAGATTTTCTTGTTAATTAATTAAATATATTTTAATTTTCATCGATATTGTTTACTTGAATTATTACGACCTTGCTTAATCTATGTTGCGTGCGAATTCATGCTCATCAACGAGTTGTGCCTGCAACCTTAAGGATACTAATACTCGCTCATGAATTAGAACATGCACAACCCCACCTCACTGTCTGAGTCATGGTGATTAAACCATTCTGACCACAATTGACATACTATACAATCATTTCTATATTTCCTTAACGTATATATTTGTTTATTTGATAATTAATTGATATGCTAGGTCATTAACTAAGTGCTGGTAAATTTTAAGCATCAGAAATACAGATCTATATGGAATACACTAAAAAACTGGATTGAAAATAATTAGCAGACGGAGGTATGAAAGTTAATTATTTACTTAATAAATCCAAGAAATTCAAAGAGCAGATGGTTTTATCTTTGGTAGAATGAGGAATCGGAAATGTCACTCTCCAAAACATAGCTTAAGGACTTGGTAATGTCACTGCTATGCACTTTTCTCTAATCTGTATTTCTTTCTACCTGCTTGTTTCATCTTGTAAATAATTTTGAACGATAATCGTGATAAAACTTCATGATTGGCAATTTCGAGATATCCAAGAATCGAGTTGTCAATATATACAGTTTTTTTTTTAGAAGAACGGAGCTGTTTTTTCTACAAAAGTTTACTCTATATCTTCAATTACGAAAAAATATGAAGAGAGAAACATTCTTCGAGGAATTGATCCGTATAATTATTCATATTTGGTTGTTTTGCACGTTGTTCATTGTCATTCTTGAATATCTGAATGTTTGAATCTTACTTCTAACTGCTTTCAAGATCCTTGGAAATATGTATATAAATCTTAGATGGCAGACTTAAAACGGGAAGTATGAAAAGAAATTTTACCTCCAGTATCAGTTAAAGTATAGAATCTAGAGATATATGCAAGCTCATGAGTAATCTTGATATTCTGGAAGCATTTAGGAGATACAATATAATTAGTAGCAACATCAATAATTACGCAATCTGTAAAATGACGTAATCCTTTGTTTTTCTAAAACTTCCTAAAAAGTTCTGTGTCGGACACTGATTGAACAAAGTATTTTTCAAGCCATTTTTCAATTTCTAAAGGCCCATTTATCTTTGTTTACCATCTATTCTTTCTCTAATTTCACTTGTGTTTATTTTTTCTTTTATCTAACAGTTTTTATGCAGTCCAGTTAATGAAGTGAATTATATCAGTGAACCTTACAGTTATAAAGATTTTGTTAATATACCATATGAACAATATCAGTTTCATTCGTTCAATAATAATCTTTCCATCTCATCTCTATTAATAAATTATAATTTTAAACGAAATATCTTTTTACAATCTTCACCTCAGTCGTGGACATCGTCCCCAGCATCATCGTCATCATTGTTATCTAACATGTTTACTAATTCACCGATGAATACTATCACTAACACTTCTTCGATTTCTTCTCATAGTAACCAAAATCATAATTTTAATAGAGGTTATGGATATCACAGTTTCTTTAATGATCATTTCATTATCATTGGTTGTTTATCGATGCTTATTTCAACTATATTCACATCATCTGCTTTGTATAGAATAAATACAAAAAAGGAGAAGTTAACCAATCTAAATCATAATGAATATATGATAAGTTATGACATGGGGATAAAGTACATGATTATTACACCACAATTAACACGGTTCTTAATTGGTGCAATGATATTCATTTTACATATTATTATCATTTTATGGACTGTTCATTATAATGGATTATTTTATATATTACAATGGAATTATGAAAAGTGAGTTGTTTATAGATTTCTATGATTAATTTGGTTATTATATGTTTATAGGTTGTTGTTTTCTTTCTTTTACTTTACAAAGTAAACTTCCCATGTATATATATATATATATATATATATATATATCAGAGTTTTGTGGAGATAAAACGGCCGTCCAGTGCTTCCAGGTTTTCCATGGTGGTCTAGCTTCAATTGACTAATGATTTCAACTATGAAAATACTGAAATCTCCACAAAACCCCTTCTGATAATAATCATATGCTCACTAGTGGTTGACTTCATGAGATATTTTCTGGAGTTCTAGTGAGAAACAGTAAGCAGTGGAGTTCAACCAGGTCTGCTGTGAGATATCAACTCACTGAAGACAATTGGTGAACGGTTGCCCAACTTCGTGGATCGGTTGAAGTTAGACATTAACACCATCGGATGGCGGCTCAGTGGTCTATCGGTTGAGCGCTCTAGCGTGAGACTGGTAGGTCGTGGGTTCGTATCTCGCGAGGCGGGATCGTTGATGTGCACTACCGAGGAGTCCCATAATAGGACGAAACGGCTGTCCAGTGGTTCCATGTTTTCCATGGTTGTCTAGCTTCAATCGACTCATGATTTTAACTATGCAAATATATTTATGTTTATTGGATGAAGTAATGGGTAATTGAATTGATGTTGAAATAAATGAGAGAACTTCTATTTCAGATGAATGAATTCACTGTAGTCATGTTCCTTGACCTGGATAGTTTATTGTTATGTTGAGCAACAGCATCAGAGCTTGTTTCAAGTGAAGTGAAACTTTTAGAATTATTCGATAAGCGCTAAGGTTTTATTTTCGATATGTTGTTTGCGACTGGTTGACTTACCTTCTTCGTATAGATCGATAAAATTGTTTAACTCCGATCTTACTGTTTAATATAAATTGATTTAAATGTTATTCTTCAAAAAAGTTCGGGACTTAGAATGGGTCCTGATAATTTTGGTTCAGAACGATGATGATTCGTTAGCTGAAGACAGTATAGTGAACTAATAATACAAAAAATTAGAATTCATGTTCCTCCATTTTTCAATCCTCTTGACACTTCATTTTGTTTATTGGTTAATGTTATCTATATGTGAAAATAATGAATTCTCAGAACTAATGGCAATACTCTTTAAATTCTGTTTGCTATATGAGTATCATCATAGTAAACAAAGTGAATATTTTTGCACGAGGACGTACAATGAAAATGGTATATAAACAAGATATCAGTCTTAATTTGGAACGTTTTTGATCTTAAATCCGCTTTCGTTTTTCTAAACCGAACATTCTGTCCTACAGAATAGATAAAGTGTAACTAGCAGTGAAATATAGGACTCTCGTTTCATCCTGTTCGATACTCAATTCCTGAAAATTCAGTCGACGAAAGTGTTATTTCCAGCAGCAGATCTATAATGAAGTTAAACAAAAATGGGGATAGTGGACAGCCTTGACGGACACCACTTGAGGTTGTAAAATCATATGACAGGTCGCCGTAAGCTCTCACTCGACTGGTAGTGTTCGAGTAAAGAGCCTTCACAAGGTCTATGTACTTCTCAGGTACACCTTTCAATGACAGACACTGCCACAGAACCTCTCGGTCTACTGAGTCAAATGCTGCTTTCAAGTCAAGAAAAACTATCATTGTCGGACGCCGATAAGCATGTCTGTGCTCTAAAACTTGACGAATGGTGAATATGTGGTCGATACAGCCACGACCAGGTTTGAAGTCAGCCTGATTTTCTCGTGTTTGGAGTTCACGAGTCTTAGTTAGGCGCCCGATAATTATTGAGGCTAGTATTTTAGATGCTATGTTAGTCAGACTAATCCCTCTATGGTGTCTCGATGTCTCTCCTTATGCTTAAAATTAGTGCTTGCTAAAAATAAACGATTGTCTGATCATAGTTGCAACAGACGATCACCATTATTAGTTCGTTGAGCCGGAATACTAAAACACCCACCTAAATGTCTTTCTGTTTGATTTAAGCTGCCTTCCTGGGCATTAAAGTCACCCGCTACGACTACTATGTCTGAGCGCTTAGCTTTCTGAAGAAGCTCAGAGAGTTTTCTGTAAAAGTCAGAGAGTTTTCTGAGATGCAAGCACATCCAGCTGACAAGTCTCAAATAGAACAAAATACGCGTCCTGGATTCCATTACTATGCACTATCCATCTTTGCTTATTCCCCTCATATTGTTTTTGAACAAATAAGAAATTTCGTTATTTTACTTCTCAAACTGCAACAAAACAAATAGCATATCGTTTTCAGAAATAAAGACAATAACCTTTCCTTGATCCAGTTATTCGTAGCTTTACATCACTAAGGGAAGTAAAATTGGTTATTCATTGATTGAAATGCTGACTGAGAGGTTTGAAGGTTATTTTCTCCCCTCCCCATAACCTTCAGGTTATTTGTTCGATCCGTGGAGTGATCATCAATTTCCGTGCTAGGACAAAACAACTATTCATTTCCTTCTAGTTTTCAACAGTTGTCTGTTATACAAAACCAATCAATCACATAGAACATAATTCCTAGTGGAGGAATATTCGATTTCTATATTTTCCCAATACATTGTACTAATGACCTGTTAAAACTAATCTTGTTTAATATTAAATGATTGACTAAAGCCAATCAGCAGGAAATCCAGATAATCATCTGTAAAATAAACAAAATGCTTTCATTATTGAATTCACTAATTTATTGAATATTTGCTTACAATATTGTTATTTGTTACTATACCATGTTGTATTGTATGCTATACTTGAATCGTATTGCATAATGGTTGTTATTCTTATCTATGCATATATTTCTATATAGACATGATAGTAATCATCTATTTCAAGGAACATCTATCCAACAGAAATTATTTATTCCAAATTTTGTACAAAGTTTATTTGCTCAATTCAGCTTCTTATTATTGGCTATCTTATTACCGCGAAGTTTAGAATATCAATGTAGATTAATGTATCAATGGAAAATGAAAGTATGTTATAAATATTATTAGTGTGTGTGTGTGGGGGGGGTTCTTTTTCACTTTTTTAAATGTTTGATGACAATTTTGTATACAAGGTATTTCTAATTGTATATATAAAAATAGATAGATAGTCAAATGTTGTTATAGAAGTATAAGATCGGTTGTTATTTTTCAGTCGATGTCAACATCATGTGAAGATATTTTGGAGTCACTTGAGAAGGAAACTGAATAAGGGATGTTCTTGATGAATTCGAATTTGTGATTATCAAATCTATGGAACATCTACCTGAAAGCCGGTTACATACAGCCGTTTTGAGCGTAGTTTTTGATGTCATCGATTTGTAAATTTCTTTGGTGTGCTGTCACAGTAAGGAAATATCTTCAGGTTGTCTGAATGTTTTAAGAAGATATGTTACTATCATCATATATAAAATCATTTGACAATGTGAAACTGCCCTCGGAGTCAAAGTCTCTGCTTTTACACTTGTTATACTTCAAACAATGTCGGTATGGTGGTATGTCCTAAAGAAATGAAAGTTTTAATTATGATTACTCAATTCGGTCTTCGTGATATGCATGTCTAAATACTGACTTAAAGATGGCCTTCAGAACAATATCAGATTAATTCGTTTTTATATTGATTGTTTGAATCTTCCCATTGATGTTTAGGACGGCAATTGATCAGTCTTTTATTGGAATATGTGCATCCTACGTGGATCGCCTCAATATTGCCTTAAGTCACTAGCATTATTGAAGGAGATGGATGGATTCGGATGCATCGAGATGACATTCCCAAATGGGACGAAACCTGCGTCCTGGGTTCCACTAATAGTCACCATCATCTTTGCATATAACAATATCAGATTGTTTTTTTCGATTTCTTGTATACATACAGGTTTGTTTTACATAAAAAATTTCCTCGTCAAAATAAAAGTAAACCGACAGGTAGTTAAGTTGCTTAATTTTAAACTGTCAAGTTACTGATATGTAAGGAGATTTTTGATGTTTTTTGATGATCAGCCCATTTCGGCTGCTAAAACGTTGAATAGAATGATGATTGATGGGTTGTACGCTTTCATACTATATGGTTAACTGACAGTTAGTCAAAAAATTGAATTATCAACATAAGCTTCTAAGTGAACTGATACCAAAGACAATCAACTGTTCAACAGAAAATATGTCTTCCGTAGTAAGATGACATGCTTACGTACAAAATGTTGCTAACACAATTGTACGTGATTCGAAGTTATTTTAGACATGGGTGATAAGTAAAGAATTCTGATGTTTTTAGGTTTAGGACTTAACTTTCATTGGCACTCTTGATACCAGTGATAATTTACTGAGTTGTGCTCCGAGCTTTAGGATTTTTTCATGGATGTTTCATCATTATTGTTTTATAAATAATGTTATCCTTTTTTGTGATGTATGAAAATTCATTCGACGCTACTGTGGACTTTAAGAATGATTCGAATTAAATAATGAGTTAGTGTGACGCAATAGTCAGATACCAGTTTATATGCTTGAATTTCAGTTTTTATGGTTTTTTTTTTCTGGAAGGGACAATTACTAACCTGACTAATGTAAACTTCTATATTGGGATGGGGGTATCAATGGTCACGTTCTGCTGCAATGTATCTGGTGCCCCGTTGTGCAAATATTTATGTGTTCAAATAAATCACTAATCTATTCATTCTCTAACTTCGTCTAATTTTTACGTTTTAAAATAATTCCATATGTTCCAATCTTACGGTGGTATATGCTTCTATCAGGTGCTACAATATTTATCAATGACTAACTAACCTTAATATTGCTTTTCTACAAGATAAACAGTTATCATACGCACACACACACAGTTATTTACATGTTAACGAACGTGGACATTATAGTACGATAAGTATTTAGATATTCTCCATTCCACTAATTACCCTGTCTACAGTTAAAATTATATATGTATCTGTTCAAAGTTCTTAATTTGTTTTTCATCCCATAGGTTATTTTATAAATGAATGACTTTCAGCATAATTTATAGTGAAATGACACAGAGTAATATGGGCTTAATGATTGTTGACAATTGTAAAAACCAGTATTCTATAGTATTTCTCATTTCTTAATAGAAACAAAGTAACCTGGCATTGTATATATTGAAGTTTACCTTCTTTTACACACATAAAAACTTTGTTAGCAACTCCATTTTTAGTTGTAGCATTCTTCTTCAGTTTATATAGGTTTTTGTACTGTGGTGTGTGCTAGTGATGTCGACAGATATAGTTGCTATGTATCATCAATCGAAAGTGAAATGCCTGGCGGCACAAATGTAAGAAGATCGAAGAAGAGGGAACGAGAAGAGAGAATGATTAGTGTAGAAACGAGGGAACAACAAAGTCTGAGACGATTGACTAGTATTCTGCAAATGAAGTATTTACTGTATGGTTCTCAGATTTTACTAAGGGATTCTGTAATTTTGCGTTCAAATATATTCGATTGTCTTCACTTGTGCTATTGTTCACTACAGTACCATTCAAAATGAAGTAGAATATTTGGAAATTTTTTTCATTTAAATATGGGAATTTCCTTCTACTTAAAACCCTGCTAAAGATTGAAAATGAACCGATATTGTTTCATGTTGTAAGCGTTAGTTTTACGTCCATTAATAGTATACATTTTCAACTTAAACCAGTTCACAAAGATCCTGAGTTCGATCGCCTATTCAGAACCATTGCTTCTCAGTGCTGAAGAGCATCCCATGCTAATATGAAACAAATCTCCAGTTATACTTGGTTCTCAATCATACTCCAATTTAAGATAATGTATAACGAATACTAAATTCATTCAGTATTGTTTGTTTGAATCTTCCCATCGATTTGTTAGGACTGCAACTGGTCAGTCTCTAATTGACATATATGCATACTGTGCGTATTGCCTCAATATAGCCTTAATTCACAAGCATGGTAAGCAGAGATGGATAGTGGCTAGCAGTGGAATCCAGGACGCGCGTTTCGTCCTATTTGGGACTCATCAGCTGGATGTACTCTGAGATGCAGGTACATCCAGCTGACGAGTCCCAAGTAGGACGAAACGCGCGTCCTGGATTCCACTGCTAGCCACTATTCATCTCTGCTTACTATAACGAATACTGTCTCTAAATTAATGTAATAAACTTCTCAGTCGAATTTCTCTTTTTTCATTGATGTTATAATGTTTATTATTATTTATTCCTAATTCATGTAGAGTCAATCTACTTTGGATAAATTATCATTGACAAGTTCAGCATTGGCACGTCTACTAGTTTCTATTGTACCACGCTTTGTGATAGCTAAAATATCAAGTCCAGAGAGGGCGATAGAAATCTACAGTAAATCTCATCAGAATATCGGTTTAGTTTTAATAAATTTTATTGTAATTCCATCAAAGCCATTAGTAACACAACAACAAAAACAAACAGCTGATTCATCTCATAACAGTACTGCATCGACAACAATGAATAATTCAGAATCCAAGTCAAAAACACTAGTAAACAATGAAGAGCCAACAGAGATCGCTGATCGAGTACGTTTATTAAATCGTGTCATTCATTTGGTTGATTCACTTGCTCTTGGACAACAGAAACAAACCGCGGCAACATTAGATGTTCCAGGAGAGAATACCATGAATGAACGAGAGAGTAACAATAGTAATACATTAAATAAAAATGGAAAGGGTAATGAAAAATTATTTTCATCATTATTATCATCGTCATCATCATCAACACCTTCACAGACTGTATCGTCTAAATCAAATATAATTAAAGTTTATGCAGGAGGAACAATGGTTGGATATGCGACTGGACTTGGAACACATGAAGATTCTGTAAGTAAACTGATTTACAGATGCATTTTTATTTTAACAGAAAATTGATGTTATGCATATATTTTGTAATGTATAAAGTATACTCTGAATTGTTGATTTCTTTATTGTGTGAAGTTATATTGTAATGTGTTAGGTGGTGGAAATTAGTTAACAGGATACCCTACTCTATCTAGGTTTCGTACTTTTTAACATTAGTTCACAAGACGCACCTATAGTCTTCAGGGAAATGGTTTCATACGGCATATTCGTTTCCGTATCACCCAGCTGCACAATTTAGTTATAGAACTGTTACTGTGCCTAAAGTATGAAAAATCAGGACAACATATATATGCGACCAATATTGTTTTCAATTAGATTGTCATCAGGCTTTACGTTACATGGGTATATGAAAATAGTCAACCAGTCGAGGCAATTTATGAGTGAAAAAATCACAATGAAATGGATTTCTTAACTATACATAGTACAAATTGATGAAAAGAAGACAGGTGAACTAGTACTGATAAGAATAATAAAATGTTGAAAATTCCGGTCAATGGTTTAACATAAGAAGTAGGTCAAACTTGCACAAATGGGCTTTAAAATAATAGTTACAAAACATTTTTCAAACTACGCAATAAAATTGTGCAAGTAATCAGATAGTGAAGAACATAAAGGAAAGGGGGTGAAGAACGATAGACGAATACAGGATGCGACAAAAGTTGTTTATTAAGTGATATCCCTCCAAGGAAGGAGTCTGGACGTCACGAACTTTCTTCTGGACACATGGATTAAACTTTGAATCCCTAAAGATAAATATTCATATCCTTTCACGGTTGAATTTAGGAGCCGATGTTAGCCAAACCACTATTGATAACCTGGAAGCATTGGACGGCCCTTTCGTTCCAGCATAGGAATCCTCAGTAGTACGCATCCACGATTCGGTATGCGGGATTCGGACCCTATACCCTCGCTCTTGCATTTGAACGCTTAACCTCCAGACCACTGAGCCAGCATCCAAAGGTGTCATTGTTTAACTTCAATCTATCTATGATCTTGAACAAGCCTTCATCAATTGTCTAGGGTGGATAACTGTCTCATATACGATATAGATTGGTCACGGCTTTTCACTAAAACTCCAGGAAATCCATCTTGAAGCTAGTCACTAGTGAGCACATGATTATATTCAGTATGGGGATTAGTGGCGATTGTATTATCTTCACAGTTAAATTCACGAGTACTACCCACTGCTGAGAAGTTTCATAGTAGGACGAAATGGTCATCCAGTACTTTCTGGTTTTCAATAGTGGTCTAGTTTAGATAGACTCATGAAAATACTACAACTTATACAAATCTCCATACAGAATATATTGATATATATTTGGAGTAAAGCCTGTTAACAATCTGACTGAAAACAATATTGTCCGCTTATATATGTTATTCTAACTTTAACATTAGTAACATTTAATAAATCAAAAAATCGTTCAATATTTGTAAATCTCAGCTACTGGAATCAAATAGTTTCAACGTTCTATTCAACAGTTTGACGCATAGTTCATTTTTGTTTATAACCTACAACATATTCCGTACATATATGTTTGATGACTATGACTTATGGAATTTAGATTGTAATTTTCTTAATGACATTTTTAAGTATCAGTGAACTATACCTGCACATTGGTTAATGTTCAATGGTTTTTAATAATTTCAATATGTATGTATCCCTTTGTTCACTGTGTCACAGTTGGTGTAGTTTACAAATTCATGCACAAATGTTTTTTTTAAATATTTTTGTCCATTAAAAAAATATAATAAACAAACAAACCAAACTTGTTTAGTCATCAAAACAAAACAAAATCATTTTGTCTTTCAATCGGTCAATTGAAATAAATAATTAATTGACAAATGTTTTGTTTACAAGTGATTTACTTTTTCATTACATATAATGATTTATTAAGGTCTGTTTTATGAACATGATACTTTCATCATTTCAGTTGATTTGTGTAAGGTTTGTGATACTGCCCAGGTGCCCAGACTGAAGCAGGTGGTTTTTTTAGGGGGCCACATCCCGAGCCTTTGACCTAAAGGTCTGATCCAAAAGGCAGTGGAGCATCTTAAGGAGATACAGTCCCATGGTAGCCGGTGACCAACAATTGATTCATACGCCATTTGTTTCCTCAGGATCCTGGAGCCCATATGCACCATTGATTTGGAATCAGGATTTTCCAACTCCCCTAGGTGAACTTTCCGTTTCCACCAAGGAAATGGACATTCGCTTTTCGTCCTCTTAATTTCGTAAACAGCAGTAATGCCACGAGAAGGCAGTGAGTGGGGATTCCCTGTTAGAGGCTATATACGCGTGGCCAAATGAGAGCATTTGGAGAGGGAGGGACAACTTTTCCCAATCTCGGCCGTACCAGGGCATTTGGGGGCAATGATAGATAGACTATTTTAGAAATATGAATGCAATAAAAACGAAAAAACAATTTGAACAACTTAACCATTTGCAATCGAATGATCTCATCAGAATTCGTTAAGGAGTATGATTGTCATATATTTCAAAATTCAATAATGACTTCACGATGTTATGTAAAGTTGATATTGTTTAGACTTTGCTTTAATTTCGTAATATTATGTGAAGGACAAGTGGAGAACTACGAAAGCCATTATCCAGAAGATACAGGTGTTTATTAACAGTTGTCTACGCAAGATACTTCGGATCCGATGGCCAGACACTATCAGCAACAAGTTACTGTGGGAGACAACAAACCAGATTTCAGCAGAGGAAGAAATCAGGAAGAAGCGCTGGAAGTGCATAGTACACACATTGAGGAAATCACTCAACTGCGTCACTAAACAAGCCCTCACATGGGATCCTGAAGGCCAAAGGGGAAGAGGAAGACCAGAGAACACATTACGCCGAGAAACAGAGACAGACATGAGAAGAATGAACAACCACTGGATAGAACTAGAAAAGACGGCCCAGGACAGAGTGGGTTGGAAAATGCTGATCGGCGGCCTATGCTCCATTGGGAGTAACAGGCGAATGTAAGTAAGTAAGTAATGTGAAGAACTTACTTACTTGCTTACTTACTTACTTTCGTCTGTTACTCCCAATGGAGCATAGGCCGCCGACCAGCATTCTCCAACCCACTCTGTCCTGGGCCTTCTTTTCTAGTTCTTTCCAGTTCTTGTTCATTCTTCTCATGTCTGTCTCTATTTCTCGGCGTAATGTGTTCTCTGGTCTTCCTCTTCTCCTTTGACCTTCAGGATTCCATGTGAGGGCTTGTCTTGTAACGCAATCGGGTGATTTCCTCAAAGTGTGATGCAATTGGGTGATTTCCTTATGGTGTGCCCAATCCACTTCCAGCGCTTCTTCCTGATTTCTTCCTCTGCTGAAATCTGGTTTGTTGTCTCCCACAGTAACTTGTTGCTGATAGTGTCTGGCCATCGGATCCGAAGTATCTTGCGTAGACAACTGTTAATAAACACCTGTATCTTCTGGATAATGGCTTTCGTAGTTATCTACGTCTCCGCCCCATACAATAGAACTGTCTTGACATTTGTATTGAAAATTCTAACCTTGGTGTTGGTTGACAATTGTTTTGAGCTCCAGATGTTTTTCAGTTGTAAGTATGCTGCTCTTGCTTTGCCGATACTCGCCCTCACATCTGCATCTGATCCACCGTGTTCATCAATGATGCTGCCCAGATATGTAAAGGTTTCCACATCCTCGAAAGCTTATCCGTCAAGTGTAATTTGATTGGTGCATATTGTGTTGTATCGGAGAGTCTTGCTTTTCCCTTTGTTTATATTGAGACCTACTGCTGCTGAGGCTGCTGCTACACTGGTCGTTTTCTCCTGCATTTGTTGTTGCGTTTGTGATAGAAGAGCCAGATCATCCGCGAAGTTTAAATCCTCAAGCTGCATCCTGCCTGTCTACTGTATCCCGTGCATTCCTCCAGATGTTAACGTCTTCATGATCCAGTCGATTACCAGGAGAAAGAGAAAGGATGAGAGTAAGCAACCTTGCCTTACACCGGTCTTTACTTCAAACGAGTCGGTGAGGAGAGTGATGCCCCTGTTGTTATCGCACTTGCTAAGATCGCCCTTCTTTGGTATCTTGATCAGAAGTCCTTTTTTCCAGTCTGTTGGTACTTGTTCTTCGTCCCAAATCTTACTGAAGAGGATGTGTAGTATCTTGGCAGTTGCTGTTACATTTGCTTTCAGTGCCTCTGCCGGGATGTTGTCTGGTCCCGCTGCTTTGCCGCTCTTGATTTGTCTAATGGCCATGCTGATCTCTTCAATTGTTGGTGGGCCAAAATCGATTGGGAGGTCTGTGGTTGCTGCTTCGATGTTGGGTGTGTTCAGTGGAGCTGGTCGATTTAAGAGTTCTTTGAAGTGTGTTACCCACCTGTTTCGTTGTTCTTCAATGTCGGTGATTACTTTTCCTTCCTTGCTGTTCACTGGTCTTTCTGGCTTACGGTAATTTCCAGCAAGTTTCTTTGTTGTATCATACAGTTGTCTCATGTTTCCCTCTCTCGCAGCCTTTTCCGCTGTCTTTGCTAAATCTTCCACATATTTACGTTTGTCGGTCCTGATGCTCCTCTTCACTTGCTTGTTTGCCTCTGTGTATTCGGCTTGTGCCTTGGCTTTTTCTGCTCTTGTTCGGCTGGTATTGATTGCTACCTTCTTGTTCCTCCTTGCTTCAATTTTATCCAGTGTACCAACAGTGATCCATTCCTTGTGATGGTGCTTCTTTTGGCCCAGAACCTCCTGACATGTTGAAACGATTGCCTCCTTGATACCTTTCCAGTTGCTCTCCATGGTAGTTCCCTCTCCATTGAGTAGGTCATGAAAGGCTTCGAACCTGTTGCTGAGGGCTATTTTGAATTTGTTGAGTTTGTCAGCATCTCGAAGAGAGTCCGTGTTAAACTTTTGTGATGTTGTCCGCGCCGTTGTCCAGTGCTTCTTGAGTTTTAGTTTCATGTTGGCGACCAGCAAATGATGATCGGATGCTATATCAGCTCCTCTTCTGGTTCTCACATCCTCCATCGTCCTCCTGAACTTTTTGTTGATGCAGACATGGTCGATTTGATTCTGTGTAGTGTGATCTAGTGAAATCCAAGTGGCTCTGTGTATGTTTTTGTGTGGGAATATGGTGCCACCTATGACCAGTTTATTGAAGACACATGGGTTTGCAAATCTCTCACCATTTTCGTTCCTTTCTCCCAGTCCATGTTGTCCCATGACGTCTTCGTATCCAGTGTTGTCCTTTCCAACCTTGGCATTGAAATCTCCCATCAGAATGGTCAGGTCCTTGGTTGCGCATTTCTCGAAGATCGACTGCAACCTGTCGTAGAATTGGTTTTTAGCGTCTTCATCGTAGTCGTTGGTAGGCACATAGCATTGGATGACGTTCATTGTAATGCCCTCTCTCTTTGTTTTGAAGGAAGCTTTGATGATCCTTGGTCCATGAGATTCCCATCCAATAAGTGTATTCTGTGCTTTTCTGGACAGCATGAATGCAACTCCTTGTGTATGTGGTGCGTTTTCTTCTTCATGACCGGAGTTCTACTGAAGACAGTCGTTGTTGTCCAACCTGCGTCCAATGCGGTTCACTGATTCCAAGCACCTCCAGGTTGTATTTTCTCATTTCTGCAGCAATTTGGAAGACTCTTCCGGTCTCCCACATTGTCCGGACAAATGTGAAAGACAGTACGCCCAATATAGCTTTGTAAGGTCATTATAACAAACAAGCTGGACCATCAAACTAAGATAGGAGTTGGAAACTTCGAGCAACGTACAACTGTGTTAAGCTGTACATTAATCTTGACTAACTGACTAACAATCACTGTTATTAAAAACTCCTCGGAAAAGAGTTTGTTGTAATTGTGGTTTATACGATCTAATCACTGCGAATTCTCTATCGTAAAGCACTCTATCCTAATGTTCATTCGTGTTTGTAGTGATGAGGAAAATTAAACTTTTGAGAACCAACTTTCCATTATATTTTTTATTGCTCTTTTCCTTTCTAAATGAACACCCGTACAGGATTGTCAGAATAATCATTCTTTGAAAGCATCACAGACAACTGTAAATCAATGGAGCTGTTTAATCAAGTTTATTGAACGTGTCATTGTTATTTGTGATCAAATAAACCAAAAGACAAAATCCACCTCATCATCATCATCTTGTAGTAGACAAATTTACGTTCAAGCTGGTAAGTTTCAGCTAAAGTAATATATCTATTATTAGATTTCACCTAATGATCTTTCTTGAATTGAACAATATTGTGAGTACGCTTTTATATTACCGTGAGCGATGACCTTAGGGATTTCAATCGGGATGCTACAAGTTCATACCTAACTACACCTAGTTTAGTTTTAGCATTCGCTTGAAACCATCAACGCATACACATTATGCGGAGCAAAACCCAGCACATCAATGAGTTACATGGATTGAGATTAATGGGACAACTATCATGTAACTTTGCGTAAACATGTGTCAAATTAGATTTGCGTGTTTCCACAATGTACGATAAGGAACAGACAGTTTATTAGCTGAAACCATATAGACTGTTGCAAGAAATTGTTATCACAGACAAAAAAAGTGACTGTTTAACCAAAAATATATGAGACATGTGTTCGAATGCTTAACCTTAATGGTTGAATGCTGAGGTATCTATCTACTAGGCCGCCATTGGAATGGAAATAAACATAATATGATTTCAGCTTGCCATTAAAATATGACGATTACTTGTATTGTTTAGAATATAATTCATTAGGGGGAGCCTTATTTCTACTTAACGCACTGTTTATCATTCCAATGATGAATAACGTGATCAAAGTTGTTTTAAATTTGACCGACTAAATAGTCAAGCACACTGTGTAGTTAGCCAAAGATTGTATGAACTCAAAGATAAACGTGTGGGTTGTTGAAAAATTCACAAGATTAGTCACTTTTTAATACCTTTTTCAGATCATTTCCATCATTATCATCACTACAGCCACGAAGTAAGGTCGACTAGTCAAACTTTTAAAATCATGTTTCATTTTAGTTCACAAATCCACAGTATTGTGCACTTGTGTTGGAATAACGGATCCGACAACGAGACTCTAATCGTTAGTGGGTCAGAATCTACTAATCCACATTTTACAATATCAGTTAGACCATAATCTGATACAAATTATAGTCACCTCCAATCTATGGGATTACTGGCCTAAATCGGTTCATTTCATAGCTTCACAATCCTTCTCATTGAAACATCACGAAATTAATCTCGAAGCTAGGCTCTAGTTACTACCACTTGACTGATATTTGACAAAGTTATTTCAGTTAATGATTTCGGTTACATTTCACCATATCCATGTCAATATTAATTCATTGAGTGATCAATCAAAAGTCATTAATATTGTGATTAGCTGAAAACCAATGATCGTTCACTCGATTGTTTAAATATCTCAATCCTTCTCGACTCCTGTCTGTCAAACTGTTAAGTGGCAACTAGTAACATTAACTCGATAGAATCGAAAGCTATCTCTGAGCTTAGTTTTTGGGATTAAAAAAACAACCAATTTATTTAAGATACAGAGTATTATATAAAAAAATTTCAAGCGTGCAAATTCAAACGAGATATGTTGGCTAATAGTATTAATTTCATTTAGATCTTCATCGAGATCTAATTTAACTTTTAGTAACATTTATATGTATATGTGAAGTAAAGTGAGCCTGAAGCGAACAAAATTAAAGGAGTTAGCGGAATAACATGAATTCACTTCAGATCAGTGATTATATCGGTATTGTACGTAGAACTTAATGTAATGGTGTTCGTCATCATACGGAACTCCTATGATGGACTAAACTGCCAAATCGTCCACGGAGGACAACTCACCGACTCGTTTGAAGTAAAGACCGGTGTAAGGCAAGGTTGCTTACTCTCATCCTTTCTCTTTCTCCTGGTAATCGACTGGATCATGAAGACGTCAACATCTGGAGGAATGCACGGGATACAGTAGACAGGCAGGATGCAGCTTGAGGATTTAAACTTCGCGGATGATCTGGCTCTTCTATCACAAACGCAACAACAAATGCAGGAGAAAACGACCAGTGTAGCAGCAGCCTCAGCAGCAGTAGGTCTCAATATAAACAAAGGGAAAAGCAAGACTCTCCGATACAACACAATATGCACCAATCAAATTACACTTGACGGATAAGCTTTCGAGGATGTGGAAACCTTTACATATCTGGGCAGCATCATTGATGAACACGGTGGATCAGATGCAGATGTGAGGGCGAGTATCGGCAAAGCAAGAGCAGCATACTTACAACTGAAAAACATCTGGAGCTCAAAACAATTGTCAACCAACACCAAGGTTAGAATTTTCAATACAAATGTCAAGACAGTTCTATTGTATGGGGCGGAGACGTAGATAACTACGAAAGCCATTATCCAGAAGATACAGGTGTTTATTAACAGTTGTCTACGCAAGATACTTCGGATCCGATGGCCAGACACTATCAGCAACAAGTTACTGTGGGAGACAACAAACCAGATTTCAGCAGAGGAAGAAATCAGGAAGAAGCGCTGGAAGTGGATTGGGCACACCATAAGGAAATCACCCAATTGTGTCACAAGACAAGCCCTCACATGGAATCCTGAAGGTCAAAGGAGAAGAGGAAGACCAGAGAACACATTACGCCGAGAAATAGAGACAGACATGAGAAGAATGAACAAGAACTGGAAAGAACTAGAAAAGAAGGCCCAGGACAGAGTGGGTTGGAGAATGCTGGTCGGCGGCCTATGCTCCATTGGGAGTAACAGGCGAAAGTAAGTAAGTTGATGAAGTTGGTTAGAAGTTATTATGTATCGTCATGATGGAACAAAGATCCCCTTCTTTGTCACTGCCAACTGCATACATAAGTTTGCATATATCTGCGAAGTCAATTATTCTGGTAGAATAAGGTGGAGGGGATATGCTCACTTTTTATGGTTACATTTCAAAACGTTACGCCACTATTTTCGATATTTTGGAATCTCCTTCTGTTTATTGTTGTTCATTTCTAATACCCCTAATCTAGTTTAATTTTGTTTGGAAAATAATTACGATTCCCACTGAGTAGTAAGTTACAGGTTTAAACTGTACTTTATTTCGGTTTTCAGCAACCGAGTAGTATCACTAGTCCCGTATACGTAAATTACGTCTATCAAAGGCAACGGATAACGTGACTACTATATCCATCAATCGAAGATGCTAAACTGCATAAGTACAGCGACATGAAATGATCAAGACGTCATCCAGTATAATTGTTTTCAGATATCTTAATTTTACAACTCACAATCTATGGAAAGACAAAATGTGGATATATTTATATTATTCCAACCAATTCTAAACCATATCATCAGAAATCACTAACCACTTGTCACGATGGTCGTAAAAAATCTTAACCAACGTTGAAAGTATGGCTTCAAATCGACCCTCTAAACCTATGTTATGATAAATCAGTTACATTAATTTAAGAAAAAAAAAACAAAAATCCCCCTGTCTTATTTTGAATAACGTATACAGATCAATCATAATGGGTTCTGTTATTATGATTATTAGGATGCTGCTAGACAGTATTTATTTCTGACCTTTTTCTTAATATTTATCATCAAATGTTTTTTCTTCCACTTCTGCCTGTTATGCCTTTTCTCTTCTTAAAAAAACAACAAAGTATTTAATCAGTTTTGCATCAGTTATTAGTTTTATACTGCTGTTTGTATGCTGCATTCGCATCAGTCTACTTCATTTGTCGTCATATGATTGATACAGTCACTCAGTCACTTTGTCACATGTATCCTGTGTTGTTTATATTGAAGATGGTATCATAATAATAATAGTTTATTTATATGTGTGTTAGAATTGGTGACGACATGGTTGCATATAGGTGTACGTTATTTCCTCGGTCTTCATGACACACACACACACTTGTGTTAGCCATTTGTAATGCATATAGTAATGAAGTTTTTCGGCTGATTATTCAAGTTACTTCTGACTACTTTTCAATTAAAAATTAATTTGTTGAAATGAATATAAATGAACGGAGTATGACGGTCAGTTTACCTCAACAAATAAGCTTTGAACATCTTTTTACTTCCTCTATTTAAATGAAGTGTGGAATTTGTAGATGAAACATGCACTTTTACCTTTGCTAAGACTTATCAATTTGATTCACTCATATGCTCTATTTTATTTATTGCTCATATCACTTCACACTGCAATGGATTATCAATTAGTGTACATAGTTAGGAAAGCCCTTATCTGTTTAATAAGTATTAGTTGTATATTGGTTAACAAATAATTAATTGATTCTCGCCCATAAAAGACTGTTAAACCATCTGTTTCCTTTCCTCTTTTCAAATCCTTCCCACCCGCTCACTAAATCTAGCTCTTCATTCTGGATCATGTATATTCGGCTTTGTATCCAGTCAACATCCAGTTTTCACTTTATGGGGTGAACCATTAGAAACGTGTCGCCAATTATTATCAAAACATCAGTTGAATCACTTAGGTTCACAACATTTTATATTGGCTACGGATAAACTGATTAGTTTAATTCCCTCAAATTTATTGGATGCCTCATCGACTGCTAATTTACACCTCAATGCTAATCAGAAAACAACTGTTGAAAATAGTAATTTATTGAATCAATACTTATTCACTTGGTGTACTATTGATCCTTCAAATGGAAAGATTATATTATCGACACAACTTCAACGTTCAGCACCATTAGTAAAAATGTCAAATGGACGACCACCATTTATTGATCGTTTACTTCATTTTTGCACTGTTCGTTCAAATGTTACCATGAATACAACTACTGCACCTGCTACTGAAACAGCTACTAATACGAGTTTAAGTAGTAAATTGCCTTATGTAGAATCGACTTCGGAATCAAATAAACAAGTTTGTTCTTTATTCAATACATATGATCAACCTGTGTCTATGATGTCTAATAATGCAGTTACAAACGGTTTGATATTATCACAGACTAGCGCTGGTGTCAGCAGCCAGAAACAAAATCATGTATGTTATTTCGTTTTTTGTTGATACGGTTGATGTGACATATATATATATATATATATATATATATATATATATATAGGGAGAGAGAGAGAGAGTTTTGCTGACTTCAGTTGGATAACACTTCGGAAATCAGAAGGTATTGAAAGGTTTTTCTGGCCTGTTCTGTTTGGCTCCGCACTGGCGCTTACCCATACAGAATTGAATTCAGATCTTTGCGGTAACAGCGCTAAGATTGAACAAAGTCAAATGATATATTTACATGTAATCTATCTTTTTAAGTGATCGGAGTGGAATTTCCTAAAATCTTGTTTTTATGAATGTCTTACCATACATCAATAATAAATGTTTTCAGTGTTTTTAATAAGTTGCCAAGGTTGAAAATATAGACAAGACCCAAGTTTACGAATGAAATATCCCAGTATGCTGACGGGTTTAATGCTTTTGTTTAAATGGCATTTAAAACTGTTACACATTTAGATTAGTAAAGTAAGTTTTTCTGAGTTAATTCTATAAACCAAATGAATTTTATAGTGATTTAACTGGTTTATAGTTGGAAACTATTGGAATAGACAAAAGTTCATTCATAGTGATAAACTTATGAGTCAGATAAAACAAACAATCAACTGAAATGTTACTGATATTATGATAAGCTTGTGTATTTATGAGCGAATTGCGTGAATAGCTGATATTATACTGTGAAAAATTGTTCGAAAATGTTATCGGAGAAAAGGGTATATGTATACTGAAATTTATTACACAACGGTTATCTTTGTGTCTATTTTCTAACAAAGAGTTATGATGTCTGATAGTAGCATATATAAAACTGGCCATTCTCTATGATGCTCGTTAGATCATGAGTCAGATATTTTGTAGGCTAATTGAAGCAACTTGGTTTAACTACCTTTTTTCCAGATCAGTTCCTGGATATTTAAGTAATGTAATATGGTGACATTAATTTGATTAATGTTCACTTCTATATCTCAAACTTAGTTTATCTACACATCTTATCAGTCATTATTATTATTATTATTATCCTTATTATTATTATGATTATTATCACACTTGCTAACCTTTTAGAGAAATTTATTCATCATCCACCCCCTATCTACTATATCTGACCTAATTTATATTATTCTACATATTACGTAATTTCTGATTTGTAATCCCATTTTTCTATCTCTCACCCCCATGTCAACTATATATATTCTGATAATTTATCTTACGATTTCATTTCACCTATAAACTGATTCAAGTTAACACTTCATATTAGTCAGCTCCAACATTGACGATTCAATCTTATTTTTATTTTATATGACAAACAATCCTTGATTCACATATTACAGTTTCTTCAATTGATGTACTCTGCCTTAAACTTGGCCAATCTTCTTTTATGGATTATTAATTTATAATTGTAGAACCTGATGAGAAATTATTGAAAAGAATATTCTTCGTTCATATAATTGTGATTTAAGTAGACGGTTGTTAGATGTGATTTAAAAAAAAGCGTTCTCAATCTCTTTACTTAATTGTTTACTTTTACTGTAGCACTCCGAATCTAAAATCAGCATGAATATTTACATGAAATTTATACAGTCAGTCCCTTGTCTGATGTCTGTAATCAGTTTCCTCTGATCTGTATATGTTCCCCACCTTCATAGGTCATAATTTACGCCTGTATATCATTACACAGAAACAATGCTCAATGTACTCACTTGATTAACAAACTGACATCTAATATGCTCAAGTATTTCGCTTAGCACAGAAAAATCCTGATGAATTGTTCCTTATTTATATCATTGTTCTGGCATTCACTATGCTACCAGAGATAAAAAAAACTCATATTTAAACTAAACCAATAATGAAGTGATATTTTCTATTTAGCAGTTGAATAAGTTATTTCAAATGTCCCCAAAATATCACTGTAGGTGGTCAATGTACTTCAAACTTAGTTAATTATAGTTATGAGGATAGTAGATCACTTCGCAGTACAAATCTATCAGTAAAACCACTCTCGGCTACTAACGAATTTATCATTCACTTTTTAAGCATTAGTTTAAGTACTTCATGTGATTTTCTGCATGTGCTGAATTAATTGTCACAGTATATATATATTTGTGTACAATAAATTTATGACTCTTGGATAATATACATACAATTCAATGGAACGATAGGAAGGATACATTTTTCTTACAAATTATGAGTAACTGTTGGAGAACACTTGACAATTGATTATTCAAGGTTATGATGAGAATGAGTGAATACTCGATAAGATTATAATTTATAGATGATTTTTGAGCGACGCCAAACTAACCTTGTGAAGACTCACCTACTTACTAAGGTCGAAAGAGGGTTATAAATTAGTGTACGGAATTAGAACTAACATTTAAAGTTAGACGTTAGAGTTAAAAATTAGAGTTATAGTTTTCATCACATAGTGACATCAGCTATAATTCCGAAATGCTATTCAATCTTATGGATGCATGAACTTAGCGCTAAAATCTAAGTGTTGCCATCTTTAATTCTGTTGTTGTATCCATAGATTATAGTCTCGCCGAACATTGACTCAGTCAATCAGTTGTTGTCAACGTAATATTTGACTCGATTGTTTATTGGTTCAAATTATCACACATTACACCAACTTAGCTAGAAAAGTTATTACTGAAAATAAGGAAATTGTGAACGAATGAGATAATTGCAGCTGTTATTTAGTCTGTTGTCTTATGTGTCAATACGTTTTTACCATTTATTCACCAGTTTTAGCATTATTAATGATATATAATCATTATTTGTTAGAAGCGGAAATGGTGGTTAGCACTGAAATCCACGTTGTACGATTCATCCTATTTAGGACTCTAGGTTCGAGACCCGGAGTGGTCATCAACTCTGGGTTGCAAATACACCCGGACGACGAGTCGCAAATAAGATCAAACGCCCATCCTGGATTCCAATGCTAACCATCACCCATCTCTCCTTATAATGCTTGCGATTTAAAGATATACCGAGACGATCTGTACAGGATACACATATGCCAATAAGGAACTAATCAATTGTCGTCCTAAACATCACTGCGAAAATTCAAACAGTCAGTACAAAATTGGATTGCATAATTATAATTATAATTTTATCTTAAAGCACATTTCAATGTTGAATTTCACATCACTGTCAAGTAAGGAATTTTCTCTTCCTGAAACCCTTTTCTTATACCTTTTTTTTTGGAAAAGCCATGCGATCCAATAAAATTCAATCAATTTCCAACTGATCATCATTCTCACCATAACATTTCACACTTACCAACTACTAATAACAGTAAAGATAACAATGCCTTGAGAACAACAATGTCTATTCTACACAATCAGATAACATTGAATTCAGGAAATACGGTTATATTTAACCCTATCCAAGACAATCCACCCAAATTTTTGATTCCAACAACAACAACAACAGTAGGAGTTCAACAACGTTTGGCAAATGTTGTCGAACAGACTAATCATCGGCGTAAAAGCCAGCTGATTGCTGGTGCAAATATACTGGTCAATACACCGACCAATTCCAATTCAATTTCTTCACCTCCACCACCACCACCTCATCAACGAACTTATCATTCTAATAATAGTAGTAATAATATGAGTACAGAGTTGTTGACTCATCTAAGTACTACAACCAGTTGTATTATGACTCAGTCGACTACCGTGACAGGAACTGTTAACATGCAACATGTCAACAATAATGAAAGAAAACATAATCCCGCACCTTATTTATTGAAGAATTCTCAACAGAAATGTGAAATCCCGTCATCAAATATTACTCACAAGTCATGTGAAATAAATCGAGGTATGTTTGTGATCACCTTTATCCCCTCTTTCCTCCAAGATCGTTTGTCCGTTTTTTGAATATTTACTTCCTGAGATTGCTCTTCAAATTTCAATTCTTGCGTTGAAACTATCTCATACATTTTATTTGAGAATAGATAACCCATTGCACAACAGTTTTACTGAATTTGATATGTATAAATATAGATAACAATATCAGCTGGAACGTAGCCACTGGATTCTATATGATTTGTAATCAATACACTTTTGTTCTTTTCTTTAGATTGAAAATCGGCGTACCCATTTTTAGGCTAAAACTCATTATTTATAAGCTGATTGTAGGATAGATTAGAAAAAGTGCAATAATCGCTACTTCTAATCAAACTACTTAGAACTATTCCTAATATATTACGCGTCTATTTAGACTAATAAGTTAATTAACACAACTGTTGAGGGCATTGCAATTCACCTCTGATGATATTCATGTTCCCACTTATTTGGTTTTTACACAATATACTACCTTAATTGGTTGTGTTTAGCTTCGAGCAAGTCTTACAGTGAACCTATGAATTCATTGAATTGAAAAACTTTAATCTTTAAAAGGGGTACTTTTTGTTTGATTTGTGAATAATACGTTGCGAAATTATTGCGTATTGCGTTAGGACTACACGAAATTCTACCGATTGACCAAATTTAGATATCCTAGTTCGACCCCAATACTGTTCCCCAACTCCAATAAATCAGAACACAGCCGTTAAATAGGAATTGTTTATGAGGTCAGCAGCAGAACAAAATAGGTTTACAGACAAGGCATATTTATACAGTTAAGATGACTATTAACAGTAACCAATGGAAAGGAAGGACACGTAAAGGTCGTAATTAGGACAACTCAAAATTGACCAATAGGAAAACGACACATGAAAGTCATAATTAGGACAACTGTAAATAATGACCAATAGGAAATAACATGTAAAATATGTGAAGAGTCTAAAAGCATGCCACTTTACATTCGAGATAATTTTTGGGATATTCCTGTGAATAACCTAACAGTGAATACACTTTTTCGATTAATCGCTTGAATATAAAATCCTATGAGAAACATGGGTCATTAATTGGTAGGTATGTAATTCTGGGGTTAAGCGTAAGGCACTTTTTGAAAAAAACAAAGTCCATTGATAAGTTTATATAACATTTACAACTGGATTGACTAAGATATTTGTTATTCATGTCCAACCATCGTCTACCTTTATACATTTGTAACCTATCAAATCTTTAACTGCTGGTCCACAGAATTTCTAGTTAAGTCACATAAGAATTATTGTGTATGATTTAAAATGCCGGGTGATTTTCTTCCAAATCTTTAGTTGAGTACCAATCCATTGTTTCTTTTCAATTTGTGTTGAACCCTTCGTTGACATTCAGTTACCGATAATACTCTAATTTGCATATTGACCTCCCATTACTAGAATTTTCCCCGTCAGAATCAATACACATATCCTCAAACTTCATTCAGATAAACAGTTTCTAAAGTTATGACCTGTACCTTGAATGTCAAGTACTCAAACTTTTACATCATAACTCCACATATATTAAGAATTTTCTGAAAACTTCCTGTTCTGTGTTAGCATCGATTTATAGACTGAAAATCTGCTAACATTTTATTGTTCCCTGTTACAATTTCATGGTCCAATTTAATAAGATGATTATGAGCAGTATCTTGATCGAACTTTTCTGCTTTCTAAAATCTTGTTTTGTTGTTGTTGGTTTATCTTTTGTTTTGTTCAAGAAGATCATCAACTTCAAAATTTGTCGACTCAATTAGAACATCTTACTAAAAAGAATCAAATACATAGTACTACTATTACTACAACTAATAATAATAATAATCTAAATGCACCGAATCCTTCTTTATTGAAACCTGTTCGACCTAGTAGTTATTGGCCAGTACCTGATGAACTATTATTATCGTCGGATCAAATACAAACTAATCATCAAAATAACAATAGTTCGTGTAATAATAAAGAAGTAAGTTGCTCGAATTTAATTTTTGCCAATTTATTAAGTGTTCTAAAAAGTATTCATGTCAATTTCCCCTTCGTGAACAAGTAGAAACTTATAGATGCATGTTGATGTAACCCACTAATTAGTCTTAGTTTAGACTACGTTGTTCTTATTCTCGGGAAATAAACATATCACTTGAACAGTTTGGAAATAATGCAACTGGGATATCAGTCATCGTCAACATAGATCCTGGTTTCAATCTGCGTTGGGCTAAGTTACCATACCATATCCTTTTTTGTATTCATATTATGTACGTTTTCACCAACCCAAACTGGTTATTTCTGACTGTTGCCGATTCATTTAATTGCTTAAGTATTGCAAAACTTTGACCTTGTCCAAATTTCTCAAATTGCTGTGAAAAATATCCTATTGTGTCTACTGTTGCCCTTAATTTTCATACATTTGTGTCCGATATTGATTAGTCAGTGAATATTAACCAATATCGTGTTTGATTGGTCCTTAATTTCGGACGAATTTTTTTGATTAAGCACCAATGTTCTGATTAATCTATGTGACTCGCCATATCCTGTACCATATGTTCGTATTAGTATTAGGGTGTCCAAGGTAGTCCACTGGCCCTAGGTTCCATTTCAGTTGACACTCTCTACCAAGGCCTACCTGGAATCTTCAAGGAAGTGATGCTCTTTATGACTTTCGAAACTGCATAACCTTTCTTCGAAGTCTATGACAGTGCCATTAAACTATTTGTTTCCATAAAGAAGCACTTTATTGTCTGTTCCTTAATTTTGATAGTCATATTGACGATAAGTCATATCGTCAGCTATATAGACAAGTGAACTCTTATTTGATGATATAAGTCTTCACTTGTTTAGTAGATACATACTTCTAGTGATTCATATGCTGGACGAACCAGATACTGTTGTCCAATACGTCTTAGTCAGTGCTTTAAACTATGAAATTAGACAATATTTTCGAAATTCGAAAGATAATTCCCGGAGCTCTACTGAGAAGCTGTGACCAGAAGAGTTCATCTGTGGTGGATGTGAAACAGACATCAGTAATCTCAATGGACGATAGTCCTATAATATCACGAATTGTTTAAAGTTTGAATTGTTAACCATTAAATGGTAACTCAAGGATCTTGAAATTAAACACTCACTGTAAAACCTAAAGGTCATGGTTTCGATCCTTTATAGAGTCGTAAATGTTCACTATTGAACAGTCATATACTAAGACAAACCATCTATCCAGTGTTTTCTGGTTTCCTGTAGTGATATAACCTGTGATATTAACATTTGTTCAATCCGTACACGAATGAGTGATAAATAGTTATTTATTTATTTATTTCCTTACTAGAAATCGAACAGACCTATATCAGCCGGTATAACAAAAAACGTTGATGGAATAATATTAAATATTTTAAATAAACCACTTCCTGAACAGTCATTATTATCATCTTCATCAAAAAATATCGGTAGTGATGGCCAACATCAACATCATCGACCGATATCATTGTCATCAACAGATTCATTTCTAGCTGCTGAGCGTGCATGTGCTTATGCCACAGATGGAGACGAAGATACTACTACCAATACTACTTATAATACTGCTGCTACTACTACTACTCACAAAACTACCATGAGTATGAATAATAAAAATAGTCAAAATACAACTTGTCCAATATCAAATATTTGTAATTCACAATCGATTTATGATTGGGATCATGTTCAAAATGCTATTAATCAACTTTCATCTATTCAGAATAATGATCATAATAATCATGATAAAAATATTAGCTCTAATAAGAATTTCTATACTTTCAATGGAATTGACGATGATGATGATGACGACGATGAAGATGATGTTCGTAGACATGCTAAACTAAATGAAAATGGTACAAGTCATCATAATCCTTTGTATACTGATAATGAGTAAGTCTTGTATTTAAAATGTGTTATATTTAGGTAATATAACATTTATCAATAGTTATAAAGGTTACTTCAATAATTCATCATCAGAATTTCATTTGATAATAAGTAACTTGATACTAATTGCACACTGACCTGTAGGTATATGATTTTGATTTTCTAGCTTGATGGGAATATACATGCTCCTAACTTTACTTATTTATTTATTTTTAGACATAAATATCGGTACAAGCGGACACCAAATACATATGCGCCACACAATAACAATGACTCCAGTAGTAGTTAACGTTAATTTGGACGAGAACTGTAGTACTGCATGGGTGCCCAAACCAAAGTACGTGGTTTTCTTAGAGGGTCACACCCCGAGCCTTTGATCTAAATGTCTAATCCATAAGGCGATGGAAAAACATGAGAAGATGCAGTCCCATGTAGCCGGTGACCAACAATAGATTCATACGCCTTTCGTTCACTCAGGATTCTGAAGCACACCACTGGTTTGAACTCAGGGTTTTCCAACTTCCCTAGGTGGATCCTTCATATCCACCAACCCAGTTGAAATACAGGACATTCGCTTTTTGTGTTCTCGATTTCATAAACAATACCTTTTCCGCGATAAGGCATTGGGTAAGACTTCAGTAGCAGTGGCTGTATAAGCCTGGCTTGTGGAATCATTTCGAGAGGGAGAGCGGACTCATTCCCCCTCGACCGTACCAGGACATTTGGGAGCCTAACTTTTCAAATAACTACGTAGACTTACAATGTTCCGAAACAATTAGTTAACCATCAAACTCCTAATTTTCATTAGTATCGTTATTCATCTTTTTCTGTGTATATGTTTTCATTTATCACTGATGTCCCATTTTTTGAGATAAGATGAATAACATCAGGTTTCGAGGTCAGTTGAGTCATGGGAACTTGTAAGTTCACCAAGATTTAAAGTCGCAGCCACTAAAATAAAAATATGTAGTTCAGATAATAAAATAATGGGGTTTTTTTTATGTCCTATAGATTACTGAATCATTTCAGATACTCTACTTCATTTAAGCAGTTTGTAGAATATCATTGCACAAAATAGCCTTAGTTCGGAAGTGAAGGGTTTTTTTTAAATTGGAAAACAACTATGATAGCCATGCTGATACGTCACTTATTCATAGTTGGTCATGGATAACAATGTAATGGAGAATATTTCTGAAGTTCTTATATCAAAAACGGTTTAATTTGCTGATATTTTTAGTGAGAGTGTTGACGTTCTCATGTATATATATAAATAACTCATCTGTAATAATCGCCTGTTATCTGATGATTGCTCAATGGCGCTAAAATATAAATTTTATCCTATTGGAGGAATCGTTAAGGATTTAACTGATGATCTACTATTATGAATAATATATAAACAAAATAACGTCCTTATGGTGGATTATGTCTGTAGTAGAGAAATTCTTGAAATATTTTCCACTGATACATTTTGAGGTACTTTTATTGTTAGTCATCATAATTATTAATACAGCGAATGTACCATCAGCCTATGCAGCAGTAGGCCTCAACGTTCAAAAAGGAAAAACTAAGATCCTTAAATACAGCACGAAGAACACCAACTCAATCAGACTTGATCGAGAAGTTCGGGAAGAGGTGAAAAGCTTCACGTACCAGGTCGGCATCATCGATGAAGAAGGAGGCTCTGATGCAGAAGTGAATGCAAAGATTGGCAAATCAAGGTCCGCATTCCTACAATTGAAGAACATATAGTACTCATAACGACTGTCAGCCAAAATCAGAGTCAGAATCTTCGGTACAGTCGTTAAGTTAGTTCTACTATACGGAGCTGAAACTTGAAGAAATAATGCAACCATCATCATAAAATTACAGGCATTCATAAACAACTTTCTACACAAGATACTCTACATCCGTTTTCTGGATATCATTAGCAACAACTTATTTTTAACTGAAGAGGAAATTTAGGAAAAGTCGCTTGATGATGGTTAGGACATACATTACGGAAATCATCAAACCGCATCGTGAAGCAAGCACTTACTTGGAATCATGAAGGGTAACTAAAAAGAGGATGACAAAGAACACATTGCTTTGTGAATTTTAAACAGACATAAAAGGAATCAGTAGCAACTAGAAAAAACTGGAAAAGATTGCCTAAGACAGAGTTTGATAGAGTATCCTGGTGGGTAGGCAATACTCGTTTACAACGGGTGACAGGATTAAATAAGTAAGTCCTATGTTTTGACACCTTTTCAAATTTGCCGAATCAGTAAATATTATCTTTTCCACTTTATTTTGCTCTAACAGATATGAATCAATGGCAGAGAGTCAAAGTAATTTATCAGATGTGGTTAACAACTCAGGCATCATTAAAAATGCTAATAGAAATTCTCGTCCAGGATTATTTGCTACATCATCACAAATAGATCCTCGAGATAGATTTGTTTATCAAACACCAATAACACAACAACAGTCATTCGATACTAGTCAAACAAAAGGAAATCTTAATAATGACATGGATATTTCGAAGAAACTAATCAAAGATTCAAGATTGTTCTCAGTAATCGATCCTTCATCAACTAATATTATACATAATATCGTGGAAACTAATGGTCAACCAATGAATACTAATGGTATACATTTTCATAATGATAGTCACCCGATGCAAAAGTAAGTAGTGTCCTCTTCACCTCTCACATCTCCTTTTTTTCCATTTTCGTTCTTTCCGTATTTCAATAACTTTCATTTTTGTTAAAATGTTTCAAAATTATTACCTCTATGTACAAATACACAAAACTAAAACACTTACAATTAAGAAAACTATAATAATGCATTAGCACCTTTGAAACTTATGAATATAACAGCAATCACATTAGGTGAATAATGTACATTTGTAGTACGTTTGTACATAGGTAGTAGTTGTATATCAGTTACTTGTTTCAAAATAACCTGTTTAGTGTTTATTGAACAACTGATTTCGTCTAATAGTCAGTCATACATTTTCTAGAAAAAAACATAATTTCATGAAATATGTCTAGCTAAAATATTAGGCACTGAACCGAATGCATCGTCAATCAGTCAGCAGTCAGAATCGAATAACTTTGTAAAATTTACGATTCTTGCATCTATATGAGCGAGAGGTTCGTTGACTTCTTCATTGTTCGTATTCATTTATGTTGTCCATGTTTAATTTATCGGTAACATTTTGTACAGTAGAGTTATTTGAAGTAATTATTTAGGTTTAAACATTGATACGAGAGGACACCAAAATATACACCCTCCACACAAATCACTGAAATCATGTGAGGGCTAGGATACTGTCCGGGTACCCAAACCGAAGCATGCGGTTTTCTTAGGCGGACACTTCTCCAGCCACTGACCGGCAGGTCTAATCCACAGAGTAAGGAAACAACGTTAGGAGATGCGGTCCTGTTGTAGACATTGACCAACAATAGGTTCATACGCCATTTGTTCTTCCAGGAGCCTATGTCCACCATTGGTTTAAAATAAGGGTTTTCCCAACTCACCCAGGTCTGTCCTACATATCCAACACCCCAGTTTGAGCACCGGACATTCGCCTTCCGTTCTCTCAAGTTCATAAACAACATTCTTCCTTCTAGTACACAGTGAGTCGGGCTTCCCTGGCTGTGGCTATATACACGTGGCCATCTATATTGTCACTAATCAACATTTATAACTTTGGGGCAATTATTCAATCGTTTAGCTTACTATTCATATCCCACTCTATATTTAGTTCAAAGTTATTATATTATCAATACATTTGTGTTATGCGGGTCACTTGAGGCCTGAAGGTCAGCGGTGTGAGCGTCCCATCCCTAAACATTTGGAAGTAAGGAGAACCAACTGTTCGTTATAAAAATATTTCTAGTAGTCGCGCAATCAATATCAGTGTTTGCCACCTACTCATTATCATTACTATTATTATTAACTTTTTATGATGGGGTTGAACCTTGATTTTAGGTTCTCAATACACTTGATTTTATTTGCACAGCTTTGAGTCACGGGATTTCTGTGATGGCAGTTGAATTACCGATTATTTTAACTGATATGACTAGAGCAGGCTTCGACCTTGTGACTCTACTGGTATATTTATGACTTCGATGAATAATACTTAATGAGAGTGTTGGGGATAATGAACATTTTGGAAATTTGCAAAGTGAAAGGTAATCAAGAATTGTCTAAATAGCTACTAAGTTTATGATGTAACCTAATAGTGGCTTTTATCGACTTTTCCTTATCTAATTGATGATTGGATATAGTTTAGTGCTTTGCTAGGACCTAATATTATATTGTACTTTGTTTCTCAAGATATTTCTCAGATACATCTTACTATTTCTTAATTCATTCTTAATCGATATCATAGAAAGAAAAAATTTCTTCACCAAATTGGCTTTAATTTTTTACATTTCCATTTTTAGAAACATATTAGATTTTCCCGATTATCAACGTCCATCAAGTCCAGGATATTCACATGAAAAACAACAATCAACGTATCCAACTGAAATTGGAAAATCTGATTATTCAGTAAAACAGCAACAAATAATATCAACAAGAAATGTCAATCATTATCATTCATCATCTCCTGTATCGGGGTCTTCATCAACTGGTCATAGTTTAGCCAGTGGTAGTCGTAAAAGCGATCAACATCATTCATATTATAACAATGGAATGATGATGATAGTCAAAACAAATGTTAATGATTCTAAACAATCCTCTAATTCATCACGATCTAATTCACAAGGTCTTCAATCTCAATCAAATCGTTTAACTATGATTGAAACAACATCACGATGTGTAGATCATATTATTATACCGAATATTTCGGATACAAGGAGAGTACAAATCAATAATCAATGCTTAATAGATGAGGTATCTTCACTTTAATTTCTTCTTGCCTAATTGTTTTGCTTGAAAGTTTTATCTAATGAAGAGGATTTTAATTTGGAAAAATGTTCACGTGTATTTAGCTGAATACTTAATATAGTCGGACAAAAACAATGTAGGCTTGATTCTTAATATTTATCGATTGACACCATACAGCAAAAGTGGACCAATTTTGTATAAATCAGATTAAAGGAATAGCGAATGCATTCATTCTATAGTAATCTACGTTAATCTAATCTATTCAGGGTTTTCAGCTCCTTTCTCATCCTATCCTTTAGGGACTACACTCAACAATACTTCATATCTACATGATTGAGAATAGTCACTGAATTCATGAATTGATAATATGGTTTGATTTTTCTCTTCCTTAAGTTTTTTTATGTAATGTTACTTCACAAAATGTTTACAACCTTTCCCTATACAAGTTACAAAAGAGTACAATCAAAGACATCGTTCTGGCTGGCAGGCATTATGCATTGAAAAGAATAAAGATTATTCAGATGTCGATTCCTGAACTATTAACATCTAACTTGAGGTCACTAATTGGCAAGGTGAAACGTTTTCAATTCTTACTAAATCTAAACATGTATCGTAATTGTGATGTAATGACAATTCAAGAATCCTGATTAAATGATTTATAAGACGATTGCTCAGTATCACTACAAAGATTTTTATATTTATCATCAGGATTGATCAAGCACGAGGAAAATGAAACTTGTTGAAATATTTTGTGCTGAGAATTCTATATTGTATCAAAAATATAATATTGGATGGAGCCACTAATAATAATATTGTTTGAACTTCTTTGATTTACTTTGGTTTCATTTAGTTGTATTTCTATCTTGCGACAACTTAATCTACACACATTGTCTCTGACATGTTATCAGCTTTTTAAGTTATGCAAAATGAATGCGCACTGCTGAGGAGTCTCACAATAGGATGAAACGGCCTTCCAGTGCTTCCAGGTTTTCCATAGTGGTGTAGCTTCAATTGACTCATGATTTCAACTATATAAAATTATACAAAACTGTTAAATATTAAATAGCTCGTTTTTTTTTAATTTTAACATTTTGTACTAACATATTCGTGTTTTTCATTATTGTTTTGTTTACTTAGCCTATAGAACGTTATGATACACCATATATAACGCATGAACATATAAAATTGAATTCTTCCTCTTGTCGAGAACCATCAGAGTGTCCAGATGCTGAATATGTTGGCACTGCATCACTTGAACCATTAAGTATGGCTGTTTTAACTTCAATGACTGAAGATGGTAAACAATTTTCTTGTCTTTGTTTTAATTTGTAGTTTTGGTTGATTTTTTTTCCCTAGATAAGACAATACTACTAATTATTAAAGCTTTAAGAATAATGTACAAATGCTTTTTGATCGTGTCTGTAATTACTCGTAACCTAATCTTATCCGAATTTTTACTCATAAACACATTGGAACCAAGTCGAAAGAATACGATCAACACTATAGATTAGGTAGTTGATAGTTAACAACCGGTCAGTGAACATTCAACGTAAATAACTTAGTTCTGCTGAAGGTTGGTTGCGACTGTAATAGCTCAATATTAAGATTTATAACTATTACACTAGACAAACGACAGGTGATTATGTAGTCTGTATCAAATCACCAAAAAGCTCCATTATTCCAACAACAGGTTTATTACCCTACAACTGGTAGGTTTTTCAATGGAATGATCAGTTGTTTCAAACTCAACCTGTTATTATGTTTTATAGTCGTTTGATTTGTGCTACTATGCTTCCTACTAACCTCCTATATGCATGCCTAAATCAATTATTTGAGTGAAAAAAACGAAGAATGAGTAGAAATCATTCATTAACCTACAATATATATACCTAACTCATTCACAAACCTATGTACATTCTCCTCAGAAAATGAAGTCATTATTTTCAACTAATGATGTATATCTGCTTCTTTAGAAATTGAAGCCAAATCTTAACTTATAGCGTACGTCCATCACCACTTCCATTTAGCTGGAAGTAGTTTTATTTAACTTAGATATATACTACTATTAGTTGGATATGAGTTCAACCTTATGGGTTATCATCAAAGCTCTCTCAAATAAACGTTATTCATTTTTTTTTGTTTTTAAGTATTAATAATAAACTGTCAATATGAACATTTACACATTAAACCGTATATATTTCATCAGTGTAGAAATAATGTTTTTAAAAATGAAAACAATGAGGTGAATATATATCCATTCATAATTACTTCTATCAATAGGTCTTACAAGCTGTGACGGTGAAGAGCTTACAGAAGATGATGATGTTAATAATGGCCTTGAGTCGATGACTGATAGTAATGTTCTTTTGCAACATCAAGATATCATCGACAATCTACAACATTTCAATAACCATTCTTCAAATTGGCTCCTTTCATCTAGAGGTGGTCATCTAGTGAATGGAAACAACAATAATAATGGGGTTATACATAGTGTTTCTACTGATGATGTTGATACCAACTATAATGTTGAAAGTTTTGATCATCATCATCTTCATCATCAAATGACTGATAGCTTATTAGCTAATCCAGATTTGGATGCAAGAGATTCTGAATTAGGCGAAGATTTCGATTACACAACTCCGGAACAAATCGAATCTATGCACTGTCATCCAACAAATAATAGTAATGGAGAAAATTTAAATCAGAATAATTCATCATCAAAATCAAATCGACAAATGAACATGAATTATTTAATTCCATCAAATAATAATTTATTAACTAACCAAAATTTTGTGAAACATAATAACACTACTTATAACGGTAATCTAAATAAAAAGAATAATAATAATATTAGTAGTAGTAGTAGTAATATGATTCGTATTAATGATAACCATATGCTATTAGAAGCGGCTTTATTGTCAACATCCACAACACCCTTATCACAATTTGGTGCTGCAGTGGATAGTAGTTCAAATGACAATTATTCAGTTAATCATAATCATGATAAACAGCTAATTAACAATTCATCATCCAACATTGATTTAGACGATTTAACTAGCGAAGAAGTAAGTTCTGACAAAATCAACTTCTAGACAATGTTTCTGATGTTTAAACGACATTATTTTTACAAGTTATAATAAGCTACTGATAAGTAGTAAGAAATTTGTGAGAAAACAAAACAACACAGAGCTACCTAATTCGTAGCTAGGCTTATGATCTACTCAAATGTGAAAGTCACATATGTCAATAAAAGTCACTTCAAACTATGTTTCTTTGAAATTAATCTTTTGTTGTGTAAAGATGAATTCCAGATAGTAATAGAAGTAATAATGTTCACTCTCTTTAAAAAAATATTTAGGAAAATGATACATGTTGTTCTTAAATGCTGATTCTCCAACAACTTCTATGTTTGAGGCTTAAATAGTGAAAAAAAAGTGAGACGTATAAAGAAGTCTCCTTATTTTGTGTTCGGAAAATAATGATGTTTTAAGTTTACTCTTGACCTTGATATTCTGGAAGCTTCTCGAAATACACTAATCTAAATAATGGAATAGTCAATTATATTACGTACGATGCATAATCCATCATTTTTAAGAACGTTTCCAAGTTGTTTTCATTTACCAGTGTTTGTAAAAAGTGTTGATCAACTTCTTTAAAGCTACTGAAAGGTCTTTCGAAGTCTTGTCGATGGCTCTCAACAGATAATATATGCATACATTTCTTCACCTAATTTTTAATTATGTTAGTAAGCAAAGATGGATAGTGGTTAGCAGTGGAACCCAGGACACGCGTTTCGCCCTATCTGGGACTCGTCGGCTGGATGTACCTGCATCTCCGAGTTGATGTTCACCCTGGTACTCGAATCCAGTACCTTTCGCTTCAAACGCCAACGCGTTATCCACTCGGCCACTGAATCTTGACAGCCACTTGCTTGTGCGATGGGGTGAAGTTTAAATTGACTCAATATTGTTTGCTTGAATCTTTCCATCGATGTGTTAGGATTGCGACTGGTCAGTCTTTAATTGGCATATGTGCCTACTGTGCGTATTGCCTCTATATAGCCTTAATTCACAAGTATGGTAAGCAAAGATGGATAGTGGCTAGCAGTGGAATCCAGGACGCGCGTTATGCACATATGCCAATTAGAGACTGACCAGTTGCAGTTCTAACACATCGACGGGAAGATTCAAACAAACAATACTGAGTGAATTTAATCATTGTATAGTTGGAGTTTATATGATCCGATCAGTTACCAAGAAATATCAATCTATTTTCATTTAAATAAGGTAATCTATTCTACACAAGTCTATATTTGTAGACTATTCAATTTTGATTCATGTTTTAATCAATGCCCCTGAACAATATACTTTTTTCCATTATGAACCAATACTTACTACTGGGTCTCGAAAATCTTGTTCAATTCAATATTTGTTGATCGATATAGAAGGTCAGTCATTAAGATCTAATATCTCTAATTACTTTAATCGACTTTCGCAAGTAGTAAGAATAGATTTTGTGTAAATTTCATTTTTCATTTAATAAGGGATTCTGAATATCATTTATTTTTCTCTATACATTATATCTCCTTATTCAGCTATTTGCTTATCATGGACAGATTGGACAAGGACTTAATAATACTTCAGTCAATACTAATAATAACGAACCATCTTATTTATACAATATTCATCAATTCAAAACACAATTTACTCAGAATGATGAATTGAACAATAATTCTCATCATTCTCAACGGAATACTTCCAGTGAACGAGACAATTCAACAAAAAATATTTCACGACCATCTTTACCAGAGATAGCACCAGTTAGCTTACCGGATTTTTCATCACATCCTCATCCTATACAAATGGCATTAAATAGAATGCCATGGTATTCATCATCACCATCTGGTAGTAGAGATGAGAAAGTCATCAGTTCTCGTCCATTTGTTTTACCATCAACAGTGATATCATCAATAATTACAAATAAAAAGCAGCATCAATTAATAGATCGAATGGATTTAAGCTCTGATTATGATAATCTTTATCCAAATTCATTTCAATCACAGAACAATAAATATTATCCAGATTGTAACCTTCAAGCTTCGAATAGAACTAATAATAATAATAAGCATAGTAGTACTTTACAAAGATCAACAGCAAATGAAATAATTGCCACTAGCAGCAATACTAGTAATACTGCAGCTATGGTAGGTCGTCCAGCTTTAAGAAAATTGGCTAAAGTTAGTCGATCTCGTACGAATTGGCCATTGATTACACCTGGAGAGGAAAGTGATACGATGAGCGGGTTAGTGAATCGTTATTTTATAAAATTCACTTATTTCTTCAAGCATTTCAGTATATGTTTAAATTAAATTAAAATATCATTTATAAATTGGACAAATATTTTGGTTTATTGCGTTGACTCACTCCGCCTCCGAATATCACCGTGATTGTGGCTAGATGTTGGAAACAATAAATCTTAAATTCCTCAGTCCTTATGGTTAATTCTATTAATCCAGGATGTAGACTCTTAATCAGTTTACAATCCAGCATCATTCATTGACTTGCACTTTCTCATAGTTCTCCCTGAATACTGGGCGGGTTTTTTCTCCATTAACAAAAGCAAGCTGCAAAGCGGCGACCTAACCGACTACTCACTCTGCTGAAACCGGTAATGATCGCGTTTATCACCCACTCTATCTTTATTCTGGTTAACAAGATGTGAGAGGTTAACTTTGGGTTGAGAGCGTGATTGTGGTGCTAGAGAATAACTTTTTTTATTGTTTGGAAAGACTATGGAAGTGTCCATAAGGTTGAACAGGGCATAAACTGTGCTGTAAACAGTGCACTGGAGTCGACACTAAAACTATTTGCGGTATGAACGTGAAGTGAGTATATCGTCTATAACGACTTATTGTCATACTTATTTGAGTACTTGATATTCATTCGGCGATGGAAGTCACTAGACTACGGCCTGGGATGATCATATATACCTATATGTATCCTATGGACTGTATGGGTCTCGGCCTATGCGTTCTGTGTGTGCATGTCACGTGTATTAGAAATCGCACTCATATATCACTGGAATTTATGTTTCTCTGACATGTGCATTTGAATGTACGCATATACAGCATACTTGGGTTATTGACAACCTAATGCCAGTTTTCTTGATTCCTGTTCTGATGGACCTAGTTCCTAATTTATTAGAAATGCACATTATTCTTCGATTTACAATGTAAATTACATAACACCATTTATGTACAACCTAGAATGCAGCACGAATTTTTATTGAACCAACTCATCCTACTCCACATCCAAATAATTAACAAGATGTATAGTTGTGGAGTTTCAGTAGTAATAGTAGCATCTTTAGTTGTAAAAATACGACTAAATACAATGAATATAGTCCGAATAATAGAAGTCAAATCTTACTAGATTAGTGAATAACAAAACTCAAGATCGAAGAGCTAAGGTTAAGAGTGAGCACATCTGAGCTTTGTACAATTAAATTTACCTCACGTCAAATAAAAAGTGTTCTAATTCTGACCAAATAATTGTGCATTTATTCCAATTGTCCCCCTTTATGTGTTAAATTAATTTAAAAACGTCGACTTTGAGACATTGATATTGTTATATAATTCGTTATACTTTAGATCAATAATCTGTCAGTGACAAACATCAGTCTTCAATCTCCCAGATTTTACGTGGGTAACAATATATTATTCGGAAATTTTTTGAAATTCGTTCTACTAAAATAAACTACCTATTCACAGTGGAACAGGTTAACAGTCAGTCGAGTTCGTTTCATTCGTAGATAGTTTTTTTTGTCACTAACTATGGATATATATGTATAGGTAAAAATAACTACTACAACCATGGATACACTGTATATATATCTATTTGATATTTATGACTCGTTTCCCTCTTACTTGTGTTATGAAAGTTGGTTAGAAAGTTCATAATCTTAAAATACTACTTGTAGAATGTTCATCATGAAGTGTGACACGTTTTGTTGGTTTCCGAAATGACATTCCTTCTTCCACCTCCCCTACCCAGCATTATTTTCTTAGGACATTGCGTTCTTATTTATAATACAATGTTTTTTTAGATATATTGGGGATGCTGCCTCATCAGTTTACGATACAGATGATGACGATGACGAGGGTGACAACGATGACGATGATGATGACGGCGGTAGAAAAAACAAAAATACAAAGAAAATAACCAGTATAAATGTTGGCATTCCGCATGAAGTTGAAACCAATCGTAATAATAATGATTCTTCAACAATAAATCATATGCAGTTAAATACACCAGTTTCAATGGATCGAAATTTTCGCCTAACCTCTACTACTAATGTTACTCGACAGTGTCAACAATCTGTAAATAATAATTATGCTAATCTATTACAAACTGATGAACGTAATTGTTTACATTCGGTGAATAATAATGAACATACTTCAAAATCAACTCATTTCAGTACAGCTGACATTGATTCATCTTCATATTTGTTGACTGTAAACAGCAGTCACACTAGCGTTGCTACAGGAAATTTTCATAATAATAACAATAATATGTTGTCTGTAGTTCATACAAAGAATTCAACTGTGAACAAAATAGATCCTATTTATAATAGAAGTAATAATGATGAATCAATTACTGATAAGAACCACGTAAATTTTTCTAAGAATCAATCGAATACTACTGGTGACAGCAACAGTCATGACCAGTTAAATTGTACTATTATCATGGAACAGGATTTTAACCAACATCAACAATCTGCTGTCGCAAACCTACATCGAACTGTTAGTATTGCTGATAGTCATACAAGCGGTGGACGGTAAGCGTGTATATTTGAGTATATTATATTCTCTTTGCCAGTATATTCTCGTTTGCTAACACACTTCGTTCTGTATGATTCATATTTGATCAGTGGTATTTTACCTTTAAAACAATTTTTACATTTACAGACGATTTAGATAATTTTGTTGCTATAGAATAGTCATGTTGACTTATCATAGGGTTGTTAAAGTTGAAGATTTGTCGACTTCACACTCATAAGTATCACATATCACCTAGTATTTTTACTATGCATTATGTATATAAATATACACATATATGTTCCATTAGCTGCGGAACAAAAAGTGGTTACTTTTGATGAGCACTCCGCGTTAGATTCGCATGACGATTCGGACGAAACTCTTGGGTGATGCATAAAATCTTAAGTCGTTGCCACCAATCGAAGTGACTCGGCTTTTTGTGCAATGCATTGGTTTGATTGTAACCTGTAACCGCTAAACGATCATATAAACATACCTTTGGTTACAACATACTGACTAATCGATAGTAAATATCTCAGTCCTACAGAAGGCCGGTCGAGAGCCACGTAACCGCCTGATAATACAAATAATACAGCTTACAAACCCTAGTTCATGAATTTTTCTAAGGCGTTTAAGTTTGACGGAGAAATACTTCGTGAAGTTATTGTTTTGGAGTAATTCAAAAAGGATCAACAAACTAAGTACCACCATGCTTCTGTGGAAAAATTAATAATTACAGACAACTGGTCAGATTGAGAGCTATACAGAACTAAATACTAAAGTTGGTGCATACTAAATAATGTACACTGAATACTAAGGAAATGAATTTAAACTATGAGGAATGTTAAGAAAATAAGTGGATCAAGTGTCACATACATCAATAGCCTAATATTTGAAAATAATTAAAAAGGCCATAAGTTACTGATTATTAGTACGTAATATAGTGCAGTACACGAGAGGAGTCAAGTAATAAGGAAAAAATGGAAAGAGTAATCGGGATTCACACGTTTTATGTACGAAAACTTCGAAAGATTTTCAGACCGAAGTGAATCATCAATTCATGATTTTCTTTTGGGACTATAAATTCCTATCTTCAAGTTATTTATTTAAACACATAAGCATTGGTACAAGAAGGCACCAAATAGATATGAGCCACATAAATCATTCGATTTGTGTGAGGGCTGGAATACTGCCTAGGTGCCCAGACCGAAGCAGGTGGTTTTCTTGGGGGGCCAAACCCGGAACCTTTGACCTCAAGGCCTAATCCACAAGGCAGTGGAGCAACGTCAGGATATGCAGTCCCATGATAGCTGGTAACCAACGATTAGTTCATATGTTATTTTTTCCTTCAATATCCTGGATGCCATTTGCACCATTGGCTTGGAATCAGGGTTTTCAAACTCTACTAAGTAGACCCTCCATATCCACCAAATTGGTTAAAACGCCAGATATTCGCTTTTCGTCCTCTCAATTTCGTAAACAACACCGCTTTGGCGAGAAGGCAGTGAGTAGGACTTCCTTGACAGTGGTTGTCTGCACGTGGCCATGTGAGAGCATTTCGAGAGGGCGAGCTGACTCTCCCCACTCTCGGCTGTACCAGGGCATTAGAATCTATTTCAACTCTCTTTGTTACCAACACATTAACGAACACAATTAGAAATGTTTAACCAATAAAACACGTCTTCATTTCATTTATTTCAAGATTTTTTCATTACAAATTAAAATAAGCTGAAAAAAAGCCATTAAGTTAGCTTTTCCATTCTAGTTTGAATCTTCTAGGTAAACTCACAACTGACAGAATAGATTCATACTCATTTATCACCATCTTACTGGAATTAGGTAAAATTCCCATTGATTCACCTATTTCTCGTTTCATTCATATAATGTTCTATACACATTAATCATTTATTATCTTTTAACTGATTAAATATTTATTGTTTTCAAAGACTTTATCAACAACTAGAGCATCTTTTCATTGTCCTTTTTTCTCTTCTCTTCCTAACCAGTTCCGAATATGATAATGTAGACAAGTCAGGCTTTCAGACTGAAAATAACTCTTTATTACGTACATCTAATGATTATCATGATCAATTGGAATTAACAAATTATTCATTAAACTATAATGTTACGACCAATGAACACATAATATCAGCATCACCGTCACCATCACCGCCACCACCAATATCTAACTTATCAACAACAGTAATTGAGAAATTGAATTCATCTTTATCATACACTCAATCAATGAAATCATTGTCTAATAAAATTAATGACACCAACAATGGTCATAGTAGACAAGGTAACAACAATACAAAATCATCACGAATTCCACTGTCATTCACTCAGCAAAAATCATTACAAAATTATAGTTTGTTTGATGCACAAATAGCAGCTGAAGCTAGACAAATTAGTAGGCAATTACGTGTTATGGGTTGGATCCCTGTCGATGGAGAACAATTCACAACGGACGCTAATACAAGTGAAAATTCTGATCGCTTAGATGATACAAGTAAGCTTTCTTTTTTTTTTGAAAAAAAGACGATAGGATAGAAAAATAGTATAGGGTTGTAGAGATTGTTGAATTTCACTGAAATCATGAACCGATCTAAGTTAGACCACCACTAAGAACTTGGAATCATTGGATGGGCATTTCGTCCTAGTATGGGATTCCTCCTTCGGTCTTGCGTATGAAAGCTTGACCTATTAATCACTGAATCGACACCTAACACTTTTAGTATCCAACGTCCATGTTTGAAATGATGGTCTAACTTAGATCGGTCCATGATTTCAATGAATAACTTAGTTATTGGTTAGACGATTTCACTTTAGATCATTTAGTCAATAAAGTATTGAGTCTCTTGATTAGCCTACGTCGATTTTGAGGGATCAAAGTATTATTGGTACGTCTCAGGAGGAGATTAAGTCTCAAATCTCAACAAACGAATGTATACTTTTACACACCACTCTTATTCAATGGATTTTACATTTCTGCGTTTTTTTTCCTTCGTTATCGTTAGCTTTCAATAAATAAAACACTTTCTAGATTTTAGTTTAATCTATCTGAAGAGTCCCGAATAGGACGAAACGCAAGTCCTGGACTTGACTGCTAGCCACGTTCCACTTATTCTATACTAACTTTGTCTTTTTTCCATTATTTCGATATTCAAGACTGAATTTTGTCTCTCTACAGTACCACTTCCGTCCTTGAATGATGAATATACGCTACCTAAACTATATAAAATCAAAAGAGGTTCATTATGATAAATAGTGAAGACAATCTTCACCGGTGATCATGCTGAATGTAGTCAACGGAAGCAGTGAATTATAACTGTTTAATCAAAAATCCACACATTATTCCGTCTTATACGAGCTGCATAAATCAGAAACGATATTACCTAGCTTTGATTTTGATTTTAGTGAGTGTTCCAGTTTTAGGCAGCCAGTTGATTCGCTGAACTTACAAATTTGCGTTAGTCCTAAGTTGTGCCAGTTGCAGTGAAACATTTCTGGTGTGAATATTATTTTATATTTGTTATGCCACATTCATGCACTGAACGATAGTGAAATTACATTATCCTCGATCTCTAACCTAGTAGTCCATTCAGAATTTCTTGGATAAATCTCACGCCTGGTTGCGTGTAACTTCACGTATAACTTAACTAATCAGGATAAAATATTTATCCAGTAATCTTTATTCCTCAGCATTTCTATAACTTGCAGCAGTTTGTGATGTTTAGTTATTCCAAAAATATGTGGTCATCCGAGTCGGATACTGATAAATAAGCTTCTTATACACAAGTTAAAACCAACTAACTGTGTGTGAAGACCGGCAATGAAAAAGAAGACTTATTGGCTGAAACCGAATCTAGGATAATATGTACACTCTTCCATAAGTATACACCGTTCTTGCCTAAAAATAAAGCCACATTTACAACTAATGACATGTGCTTTCTTTGGAAAAATGCAACTCAGTCTTAGCAAATAATGAGTGCTTGCCATTTGATCTATGTCTGATTGGCTTAACTTATCATAAATCTTCAATGTTTTGCTTAAATTCATATTTACTCGATTTGGCCCGTGAAATACATGTTCTTCTTCTTTTGCCGAAAAATGTTGTAGATGAAGCAAATTTATTGCCAACTTCTGGTTTACATCGAACTCATTTATTCTTATTGCCGGGGAGTTCTCAAAGTAATCGGGCATGTTCACGTCAACCATCTTTACGAACTTGTAGACTACGATATAACGGAACTGGTGTAGGCGGCTTCGGAAGTGGTATTGGCAGTGAAACAGTGACTACAGTCACTTCACAATTGGATGAAGATGATGATGATGAACGAGCATTTGATATGAACAATGGGGAATATGATATTGACTTGTTTCATGAAAATGGTATAAATAATAATGGCAGTTATAACATCAATAATGAAAGAAGTCAATTTTCCACTAGATCAGGATTTCATGGAGATGAATACATTGTAAATGGTGAAGTCCCTTGGCAATATGGTAAGTTCCATACATTTTATTCTACCTTGTCGGTTTGTGTCAGTTATATTCAACATACAGCTTGACACAAGTTCCCCACACTTTGTCAGCACGATCATATGAAATCAAAACAATGAATACCAGAGGAGTGGAAATAATTGTAGTAACATTGATAATGAGAAAGGCGAAATTTCAAGAATATAATTTAAGAAAAAAGAGTTTAAATGTATGTATAGACGAATACTAAAACTCAAGATTTAGAGTAGAAGAAGTAGTGAATGGACCTACCCTACTTTGATTTATTTTGAGTCATCTCACCCAATGTCTCTAACCACTGGTTGTGGTTATTCCCTGCGAACCTCAACCAGGCAGTATGGATTTATCAACATGACTCGGAATCACAGTCAATCCCTTCATGGACTGACTTTGTTAGGGCTTTGACAGTCATATTTGAAGTGAGATAACGTGAAGATCGTTATTGGAAAACCAAATTAAAGTTTACATACGTGATAAGTGTAAATACATATTTGCTCTTAATCTAACCAAGAACATATAGGCTACGACCTTTACCAGGTATATAGTCGGCTTCATTCAATAGTGTCCTTGTTTATCATCTCTTCCCTATTCTTTGGTCTAAAGATACCATTTGATATTTGGATTCACCTAATATATCAATATTTCGGAATTTTTGACTTTCATTGGCCAAGGCTTAAACAGCTGGATGCCGTCGATCTCATCACCACCTAAACTCATAGTAATTTTACTATTAGACGTAACTTTTTCTGTCTTCTTTTTTCTCGTTTATCATCCGATTGATTGTGTAGAGGAAGCCTTATTTATGGTGTTTATTAATCCACAGTTCTTTATTATTTCAATTAAAGGTTGTAGACTACTTAAATAATGTAAGAAATATGTAGGCCTCTAATCATTTGTATTATCGCACTATTTTTAGAACTTGCAAAAATCATTTGACATATGCACTCTGTCTTCTCTGTAAAATTCCAGGTGAATTCGAAGTAGGTTAGAGTAGAACCAATCTAAGAACCTACTGTTTGCAGATTGTATTTGTCACAGACTGATCGCATCTGGAATACAATCGAAAACCAGATAACATTGGAAAGCTTTCATATCCTAGTTTAAAGTTTCTCAGTAATGAGCACCCATGGCCACGCGAAGAATCGAACCTTGGACGTCGAACGCTCCAGAAATATATACTACATATGAAACGGATCTTAATAACTCTCTCGACCAAATTACTATATCCAGCTCACTAGTAACTTATTTCAAGATATTCCTTAAGTTCGAGTGGGAAACCGTAACTGGTGGAGTTCAGACATGTTAAAAGTAAGGTAGTTGTCACCACTCTTGTTTGGATGATCTTCGCGGTATGTCACAAATTAATTACATTTGGGATTGTACCATCGGTTACAGAGTCAGTGCTTCTAATAGTTAAGTGTCTGCTGCAAAGCTTAAAGGTATCGAGCCTTATCCCCTTCATGATTGTGTATACTCACTGCTAAGGAATTCCATACTAGGACTCAAAAGCTGTCCAGTCTCCACTGCTTTTTAGTAGTATCCCAACTATAATCATCCAGTGACAAATACAACTTAATGATCAAATCACTGTCTATAAAACCCCTTCAGCTAAACTTATTATTATTGTCACTATTATTATTACTATCATTTTATCACCACTATTGTTACCATTTAAAACAAATTTGTGTAGATGTTGAAAAATGGACCCATCAAAACTTTAGCCATTCACAACTTGGTTGTTTACTTGTTCGACCACGATCTCTTAGTGCAACATGTTTGAATATAATATCATCAGCGATCAATAATGCAGGTTTTGACGCTCCTCATAACGACAATGGAGATGATAAAGAAGTGAAGATACAGAATGGATGTTGGAAATTCGATAATGCTAATGGTGATGAACATGGATTAGGATGTAATTCAATGGAAATCCTCAAGTATGTTTTATTTCTTTCTACTTCATTTTTGACTCGACCACGTAGTGTTTATTGAAATGCACACCCCATTATCTTAGAGGGTATTAAGTAGTTTGTTGCTCAAGACCGATACTTAATTTTTGATGACCAATATTACTAAGCATATTTATCTTACTGATGTGGTTAATTTAGTAAATGGACATTTTGATGGTTTCAGTTTAAAATATGAAATTGCTGATAGTTTTTAGTTTTACGCCGACCAATAACTATGTAGTGATTAATATCGTGTTCTATTTGGATCCGGCAAATCGAGTTACACTTATGATCCGTATTTTCGCGTGAATCAGAATGGCGTGCACTGTTTTTAGATGCTAGGTGGTTACAGTAGGCGAAAAACTCAACTTTTGTGTCAGCGTTTATACTCGTCAATACCGAGGTTCAAGCAAACCTGATGTTGATTACCTTTCAGTAAATATCTAAATCTTATAAGAGATCAAGTAGCAGCTTGAATATCTCAGCAGCAAATCCTACTTTTGAAACATTTGATGACGTCGTTTAAAACTGTATAAGGATCATAAACCTTCTCAAGATTGTAATTACTATTCTTTGCTTGGCCAGTTCCAACTTATATAAAATCTAGTTTCAGGACTTCTTGCTGATTGCGTCTAGGCATCTGACTACAGACCTTAACTTTTTTGCTAATAACTCATTTAGTATATTATTTGGTTTTGACGTGGGTCCTCATATGACTAACAAGATCCCAAATAACTTCTTCAAAGCTTATCGGTAAGTGAGTAGCACTAAATAACAGATGTATTTTATCGCGGTTATTATTCGTAATTTTGTAAAAAGTTATACGTATCATTTGCAGTTCTATTGTTAAATGGTTGCATGTTTAAGCTTCAAGATAGTTATATCCAAACACGAACTTTGCAACGTAAACCAAAGGACAACACAACAAACGAGGCTAAACCAAATATCATCTACACAATTAATTGCACCAACTACGAAAAGCTCTACATAAGATAAAGCTACCTCCGCTTCTGCGTCTGCATGAATATTAGCGTCTATTTAAACGCTACGGCATAGCATATAAATGTATGGAGATAACTATGGACATGATTTCTATTTGGGAAACGCCAAAATATTGAAGGAAAGTGTTAGGTCGGCTTCCAGAGAACCCCAGCAGAGCCTCCATAGGCTCAAAAAGAGCCTCAACCAATCAGAGTACGACAGAACATTCTAGAGTTCCAACGTGGCATGCTACCATTGGTCAATAGCAATATATGTCGTTAAGTGGATTGGCTGAATTAGGATGTTGATTTAACTTAAGCAAACATCTATAAATACCTACGATTTTCTGTACAAAAACGAACTTTGTATTAAACCGTTTTCTCTGTTACTCGTGTCTTCTTTCCGGTCTTCAAGTCGCTGAGTAGTGCTAGCCTGGGGGTTATCCGAATAGCGTAAGATCTGAATAAAGCGTTCAACCTACGAGACATAACATAAAGAAATGCAAAGAAAGCTAGAAGGCTTCGAAACATGGCACTCTGGTAATGTATAAACAAATAATGAAGAGGATAAACAACTCCGATTATTCTAAGTATTTTCCCGTTCATTAAGGATGTGCATAGAATAGTGTAATTTTCACTAGAGACGTTATTTTAATCATCAAACAATCTCATTATATATGTCTTCTTTGAACACACTCCTGCAGTTTTTTTTCTGGTTAGTGTTTTTTTAGCGAGTTGGTTTTCTACAGGATTGGGTCGCTAACTCCATGCCCAACCCTCCTCCTTTACCAGAGGCTTGGGACCGGCAATAGCCCCCGGAGGAGCTACAGGTGGAGTTACACTCCTGCAGTACATCATCGATTTGCCGGATCAAATAAGTAAATAACATAAAAATTAGAGTTTGAACTGAAATCTTCATTGGAAATTATAATCTTTTTATGTATCATCTACTTACTAAATGGACAGGGAAACTCTAGTCCGCTACAAATTCATGAACACATATCCTATCCAAGTTTTTACTGTTTATAAGGAGACAAAACTTATGTTCTTTACATATTCATTAATAATTATGTAATATTTGAATGTGATTAATGTCATCCGTTTTTTTTTCTATTAATGTACAGGGCTGAAAATTCAGTACAAGAGATAAATGAACATTCTAGTCCACGTTTAAAACGTTTAAAAAAACGTACTGAACATGTTCGTAACTTATTACCAGTTAATTTGCATCGATTTATTTTACCTGGTTGTATTAGTTCATTAAGTCGTTCATCATCTATTGGTACATCTAGTCATTATACAACTATATCTGATATGTTATTTTTATCATTATCACGTAAAACATCATATCGTCGACATCGTTATCAACACCATCATCATCATAATCATTCTGATCAACAACAATATTATCATCATGAACATGATTTTTATGTTAGTGATGATAATGATGATGATCAATCTATACATCGAAATGATCAAATCAAACAACCAATAATGCTTAATTCAGTTCAAAATTATAAATATCAACAAAAAAATCAAAAATATTTATTGAAATATTCAATAGGCAATCGTAAATGGGCCAGTGATCCAGAATTACAATTAACATCTACTTGTCAAGTAATTGATCATATATACTACTAATTAATATATATATATAATTTCAATAGTTAACACTTATTATTATCATTCTTTGATATATATATATATATATAGGTCTTAGTCGTTTTTTTCTTGGTGAGTATATTTGTTTATTGTCGGTTAAACCGGTTGTCTTATCATGTAATTGTATATTGTAAAACGTTTATTATTGCAACACAACCTTTACATCTGTTTCTTCTCCTTCTTCTTCTTCTTCCTGATCATCATCATCATCATTATCAACTAACCTCTTGAATCCTGCCTTATCTATCTAACTATGTATTTGTATGACATAAGTTATATTGTTTTCTTTTTATTTCTGGTAAAATCCCGGTACAATTTGCCTTATTTTTCAGTCAACTTATCTTTTAAAATATTCTACCGTTTGTTCAGGTAGTTCCATGTTTAATTTGTGCATTTCAAAAATAAAAAATAATAATAATTTGCAGTTATTTCAAGGACATGAAAACGATTTCAACTCTGTTTCCATGTGGGTCGTAAAACCTTTTTTACATTTTTTTATTTTTAATCTTTAAATTAATCAAAACTTTTTTTCTTTTAGCCCAAGTTACGTAATAACGATAATTAATTTTTGTTTCCTTTTCTCTATGCTTATCATGATTCTTTTTGTCAACTTTAAGGTATTTGATCAATGTATGCATGAATATCTTTCATAGTTTTGCATTATATGTGTATGTGTTTTTTTTTTTCAACTCATTTTGATATTTATTTATAAATCTCCATTTGAAATGAATCATTTTTGTAAGTTTTATTATTTATAAATAATTTTGATAATTTAATTTGTACTCCTGTCTGTTCCAAGTAGAACAGATGATGATAATAAGTGAATGGGTTTATACCTACTTATTGCCTGATCATTTGTTTTTTAAATATTCTTTATATTAGCTTCAACTACTTATAACTTTTATTAGTAGCATAAAGTTTAATGCTTCAAATAAAAGTGGGGTTTTTCCCCCATTTTTAATTTGACTGCTTTTTATAATCAATTATCATGGTAGTATGTTATTACACACTAAAGTATAATCTTTTTTTAATTTTGACTTGTTATACAGAGGAAATAAGTCTGATGAAATTGTTTAGTTTACTATCAACAAGTGTTTTTTTGCCTTCCTTTCTTTTCATAATGTATTAGTTATCTTTCTATCTTAATTAAATATTTGCCTATAAAAAGTACTTAGTGTTTTCTTCCCATATATATTTGTAATTTAATAAACTTCATATACTTTTATCATGATTTATTTTGCTGTTCAGTAATCATACTTCGAACTATCTGTTGACTGTGCATATGTCTATGAGTATTTACGGATAATTCTTGTCAAGTCTAGAGACGTAAATTCGGAGCAACACAAATCTATTTCCTTTTGTTTCAGACATTTTAGTAGCCTTTATTTACGAACTATAACAAGATATATTTTGTATTGTTAACGTTTCATAGGGTCCATAGTACCAACTATTTGTTGGATCTAATAGTGTAATAGGTAGTCATCACCGTGACAAACCCAAATTAGTTTGACGAGCTACAATTGGCAACAGTGAAACGATATTGAACGTAAACATAAAATGTACGAATTGATAAAGAACTGGTAGATTTCAATTTTAGGGTTTAAATAAAAATAAAGAATATTTAACGATTCATTTCTAACATCTTGAAAACCCAATATAAAAAAACCACAATTTAGGCCAACATTCAATCACTATAAAGACAATAACTTTTTTATAAGCCTAGGTCATCATATATTTAAGTTGACATCCTTAGTACACTATGCAGTCAACTCCATCAATTACTTCACTACTTTTTGTCCGAAACTCTATTTTTAACCGTAATACTGCCGATTCATTCATTCACTTACTGTTGATGAATATTACGATGATATACATATGTATATAGTTAGTCAGGGTCGGTGGATAAAACGTTTCAACAGTTTGAATATAATAAAAAAGATGAAAAACTATGGTCATTTCATTCATGCAACAGCTGAGTAAAATATTTTACCGTTGATAACAATTTAACCTAGATCTACATTTCTTTCAAGTTTGTAATTTATTCAGCGGATGGTTTATATATTAGTGACCACATTATAGTCCATAAAACACTACAGTCTATGTATCTAAGCAGTAACGTTTATGACTGTCTCGTTGAAATATATTTAATTAGATATAAAATTAAGTTTAAACTTCGAATAATACAAGGAGCGAATCAACCGTTTTCAAGCATTTAGATTGACTATTTACCAGTAATAATTAACGTAGATCTATATCAATACACCAGACAACAATGATGAACTTTAAAATAAGCGCAAAGTAACTCATTGACTTCAATATAAAGTATGAAATAAACAGGGAATAAGAGTACAGATGAATGATCGCTTTGTTCATTTAAAAAAAAAACATTTATGTATTCAACATGAGTAATTTAAGCAATCACAGATTTTGATATAAGTGAACATTTTAAATTTTCATTATAATTTTTAACTAATTCCATTGAACGTTTAATCAATTGAGTTGGATCAGTTTCTATACGTTTATTATCGATAAATTCTTTTAAACTATAATTCACTTCTTCATGTTGTGCCCAACGACGTTCTAAATTAGTTAATTGTACATATATATCTTGTCCATTTAAATGTGTTTGTAAATTTGAATATTCCGTGGATAATTGTTGATTTAATTGATTTAAATTATTACGATATGTATCTAAACGTGATTTTTCTTCATTTAACTGAAAGTATATAAAGAAAATAGAAAGATTTTGAATGTCAAGGAACTTTATCGATTGTTTATACGTCGAAGAATTTGGAAAAAAAAATTGATCTGAATAATCAGTAGTTGATGGTTTTACATAAGTCAACACTTTAGTACTTAAATATAGATAGTAGATCAATCATTACAACTGATCAAGTTCTGCCGTCAACGACCCAAAATAACCTGCAATCTAAATGACTTGACATCACAGTGTACTTTATTTGACATCAAATGGTTTAAAGTTATCAATATGATGTCCTGAACCTAGATTTTGTTTTTACTGTTAAATGTCAACTGGGCCTATTGATAATGTCATTGACTGAGATAGTTGACTGACATTGGTTCAAAACTTACTCTTTGAGTCTCTAATTTGAATCGCATTCTAAGCATTAAAAAGTTGAGCTGTTTGTAAATATTCTTTAAAATAATTAGTATAGTTCATTGTTGAAAAAAATGAAACTTTATGTAACAACATTGACGGATAGACTTAAGTTAGTTTTTCTGATTCACAATTGTTATCTCATAATATCTATTTGTACATCCAAAGATATAAATTTATTTATTTATTTAAACACACAAATATTGGTACAAGGAAGCACCAGATAAATATGCGCCTCACAATCATCATTTCATTTATTTGTGTGAGAGATGTGATACTACCCGGGTGTCCATACCGAAGCAGGTGGTTTTCTCTGGGGGCCACATCCGGAGCCTCCGACCTTAAAGTCCCATCCACAAGGCAGTCGAGCATCGTGAGGAGATGCAGTCCCATGGTAGCCGGTGACCAACAATTGGTTCATACGCCATTTGTTCCCTCAAGATACTGGAGCCCATGTGCAATATTGGTTTGTAATCAGCGTTTTCCAACTCCCCTAGGTGAACTAGCCGTGTCCACAAACCCGGTTAAGGTGCCGGACATTCGTTCTTCGTCCTTTCAATTTCATAAAAAACACATCCATCACGAGAAGGCAGTGAGTAGGACTTCCCTGGAGGTGGATGTGTATGCGCGGTGATGTGAAATCATTTCCAGAGGGAGAGCTGACTCTCTCCACTCTCGGCCGTACCAGGGCTTTGGGGGGGGCAAAGATCTAAATAAAATACTCAGATATATTTACATTGGTAAAGTAATTCAGACTTTTCTATCAAGTTGCGAAACAATAACATTGGAAGGAGCCCTGAAATGTGAATACTGTAGTGAGTGAGAACACGAGTGGGGACAATCTAATGTAATTAAGAACAAATTACAAACTATCTCACTAAATTCTGATAACTATACAGTAAACAGTTAATTTGCAAACTATCAATCAATTGTCTCGATCTTAACTGTTCCTTCTGCAAGTATCAATCCAACTTCTCTTATTTCATTGTTCATGCATTTTCATACCGATTTCGCTTCATTCCTGTCCGTTCTTTACCGATCTTCTGTCAAAATACATTCTGTGTCTGACCATCACTATATACTACTTATATGGATATAAGTAGACCACACCACAATACCTTTTATTTAGAAATCATTTACACGTAATTTAATGAATCCCTAACATGATATTCAAATAATGCAGTAAAATAAACTTGACAAATATCATTTATAAGGTCCACAAAAATTTCTCCGTCGAACTCCAATTCAAAGCATTAATTTTAAGTACAAAAAGAAAAGTTGATGTCTATCTAGTATTTCCTAGTTTCTTATGGTCTATTGCTTGATTTCCTTGCATGCTAAAACTTATTACAGCATATTTGAGATAAGCATGAAATGCAATGTGTAAAAAACAGACTTTGAAAATGAACTCAATTAAAATCATTTCTACAATAAATGATTTCCATTGTAGATTGATATCATCAATATGATGATTAAAAGGCAAGCTTTTCCTCCATAGTCTGTGTTACACTTCAACAATATACATGTACAGTTTCACTAAAAAAACCAACCCTCAACATCCGATGGCTTAACTAATACGGCACACTATAATTAAAAACTCAATGACTTAAATGGACTAGTTCACTTAGTTTGCAAAGTTGGACAAGCACATTCAATAATATTTCTAAGTAAAGGATAATAGATATTGATGAAATTAATATTTTACTATTGAGAAGAAAAGTCCTAGATCAACTTACACTTTGTCTTTTAAGAGTTTCATTTTCACGAACTTTATCCAAATCATTGAAGATCACAATTTCTTCTTCCATTTTAGAAATACGATTTTTTACTGTTTCCATTTCCTTTTATTTAAGAAAATATAGAACCAAAAAAATCTTAATCAACATATTACTGATAAGTAGTATAATTTCTAGCTGTAAAATAATTGACAAACATTATTGTGGAGTTGCTTAAAGCGTCTTTATCAAGCATAACTACGCCACCTGTGTACTGCATGTCAATAAGGGAATCACAAGGTAGAAGATCAATTTTTAAGAAGTAAGTTGTATATCTAGAATCATTTCCGTGAAAAAAATTATTCAATGCAAGATAACTGTGAATCATTTACAAAATATTCTCACAGTTCCCTCGAGGCGAGATCGTGGATGCTCACTGCTGAGTAGTCCCATAATAGAATGAAACAGCCATCCAGTGCTCCGAGATTTTCGTTGGTGGTCTAGCTTCAATTGACTCATGATCTCAGCTATGGAAATAATTAGCTCATACTAAGATTTCATTCAATTTTGAATGCTATTAATAATTTTACAACTTGTAGCAAAACTTTCTACCAATAACTTTGTCGTTTTACGAAATCTACATGCAATTCAGTGTATTAAAGGGACTTATCAGGTCAATTATTGAAACTAAACTATCTCTCAACTTGACTATCCTTTGAAGGTAATCTTTGTCACAGCTGAATATTTGTCAAAATAAGTAGGAATTATTCAATAAATGAATCGTCATCATATCACATAAATCTGTCGAAAGCTAACATTTATAAATTTCCTTATCCTCTGATGCACAAAAAGAAACATTATAGCAAATGATATTTTATTCACAAAACTGCAGAAATAATTTGATTGTTCATAGATCCCCATCATCATCATCATCATCATCATCATTAAAACACAGATATTTGAACGAAGAATATTGTTTTCGATAAATTCTCTATTCAGGTTCTACAATTCATTTACCCAAATTAATAATCCGAAAAAATGGCCAGGTCAAAGGCAAAGTACATCGTTTAATGCATATGCATTTAGGATTGTCAAACCAAATAGAACAAAATTGTTAATGTTGATATGACTCGCATAGAATGTTAACTTGAATCAGCTTATATGATAAGTAAAAATTTTAAGATCCATGATCGGGATATATATGTATCAAATAGGGCGAAATGAATATTAGTGAAATTACAATTCTATCAAATGTTTAGTGGAAGACTATATTGAGTAAAAGAATTAACAGGTACATCGAATTAGGTCACTATCCAAAATTGTATTATTCATTGATGCGGCGAAACCGGGTCTACCTCAGTAGTAAGATACTGTCTCCTCACCTGGCCAACCTCGAAGCCAATTATTCAACAGTAATCTTAGCTATTGAATGACTTAATTTGACCATTCTACATACGACCCTTTGAAGTCATGTGTAATTTTCTCTGTTATCTTTATTAACAAATTTCTGTATTATAATTATTAAATAGGACGAAACACGCGTTCTGGATTCCACTGCTAGTCACTATCCATCTTTCCTTGTAATGCTTGTGAATTAAGGCTGTATCAAGGCAATCCGCATAGTATGCACATATGCTAATAAGAGACTGATCAATTACAGTCCTAAACATCAATGGGAAGATTCAAACAAACAATATTAAGTGAATTTATGATTACTATTATTGGTTAAACATGATTCATTTACTTTTTCATATTTATCCAACTTTATTATGTCTTACTAATAATTTTTACCCAATATAATCTTCAATTGAAGTTTGAATCGAATTGTAATTGCGCCATTATTTCTCTCACCCTATCTGACTTATATTTATTCTGATTATGGATCTTAAAATGTTCGCTTCACATATAAGTTGATCCAAGTCAACATTCACTATTTTATTTGATAATTTTGCTAGACAATCCTAAATTCACATGCTATAACTGTAAGGATGACTCGTTGGCAATTTCATGGAAGCCTAGAAAGAGCCAAAAACATTACATCCAATCACAACTAAGAGAACATTCTGGAATGTCGACGTGAAGTTTTCCTATTGGATGAATAAGAAGGACCCTTTATGTGCTTATTGGCTGCTCGAAATGATGATTTCCTTTCAGCCAAAAACTATAAATATATGAGATTTTTGTACTATATTTGACACTGTTTAGAATAACATTCCTACTTACTAGTCTTCTGATTTTGCGACTTGTGAGGGTTCTAGTGTTCGAGTGCTCACGTATTACGAGACATACTAAGAATCTAAGTTCAAGATATAACAATAATTTTAAACGATCTATTTCGCCTTGAATCTACTCATTTATTAAATTATTAATTTGAATTATATAATTGTAGAATCTGAATAGAATTTATTATAAAGAATATTCCTCTTTCATATGTAATCTTTTAATAATTGAATTGTTAAACGATGAAAACACATTTTCTTTTCATTGGTCAGAGTTAAAAAGTAATAATAATAAATTCATTTAGTATTCTTTGTTTGTATCTTCCCATCGATGTGTTAGGACTGCAACTGGTCAGTCTCTTATTGACCATATGTGTATACTGTGTGTATTGCCTCGATATAGCCTTAATTCACAAGCATTATAAGCAAAAATGGATTGTGGCTAGCAGTGGAATCGAGAACACATGTTGCGTTCTATTTAGGACTCGTCAGCTCGATGTACCCACATCTCATAGTTGATGTTCACTCTGAGTGGATAACGCGATGGCGTTTGAAGCGAAAGGAATTGAGTTCCAGTCCCAGAGTAAACATCAACCCTGAGATGCAGGTTGATCCAGCTGAAGATTCTCGAATAGGACGAAACACGCCTCCTGGATTTCACTGCTAGTCACTATACATTTTTGCCTATAATTAAAATAATTGTAATAATTATTATTATTATTATTATTTAAACACATTAATATTGATACAAAAAGCACCAGATAAATATGCGCCTCACAAATCTCATTCAATTTGTGTGAGGGCTGAGATACTGCCCAGGTGCCCAGACTGAAGCAGGTGGTTTTCTTAGGGGGCCACGCCCGGAGCCTTTGACCTGAATGTCTGATCCACAAGGCAGTAGAGCATAGTAAGGAGATGCAGTCCCATGGTAGCCGGTGATCAACGGTTGATTCGTACGCCATTTGTTCCTTCAGGATACTGGAGCCGATGTGCACCATTGGTTTGGAATCAGGGTTTTCCAATTCCCCTAGGTGAACTTTCCATGTCCACCAACCCGTTTAAGGCGCCGGACATTCGCTTTTCGTCCTCTCACTTTCGTAAACAACACCCCCGCCACGAGAAGGCAGTGGATAGGACTTCCCTGGCAGAGGCTATATATTCGCTGGCCATATGAGAGCATTTCGAGAGGGAGAGGTGACTCTCTCCATTCTCGGCCGTACCAGGGCATTTGGGGGCAAAATAATTGTAATGATAATAGTAATAATAATAGTGCGAAACTTTTATTTGTCTTACTTGTGTAACTTTATTTTCTAAATGATCAACTTTCAATAAATCTTGATTTAAACGTTTATATTCGTTTATTAAATTCTTAATAGCTTGTTCTTTATTATCAGTAGTATTGTTGGTAGTATTAGTAGTAGTAGTAGTAGTTTGATAATTTTCCTTTTCATATTGATTCATTAATTCAATTGATAATAATAAATCTTTATCCAAATTTGATGGAATCTGATTTAATTTATTCATTGAATTTGATATTTTATTTAAAATTTCAATAATTTTTAGATTCATTTCATTAATTTCAGAATATTCTAAAGACTAAAACAAAACAAAAAATTAAAAAGAAAAAAGAAGCTAAATATTCAATAACAGATACCAACTCACTGAAGACAATGGTGAATGGTTGCTCAATTTCGTGGATTGGTTGAAGTTGGACATTAACACCGTTGGATATTGTCCAGCTTAGTAGTCTATTGGTTAAGCGCTTGCAAGCGAGACTGATAGGTCCTGGGTCCGAATCTCACGAGGCAGGATTATGGATACGCACTGTTGAGCAGTCCCACAATAGGATGAAATGACCGTCCAGTGCTTCCAGGTTTTCCATGGTGTTCTAGTTTCAATTGATTCAGGACTTCAACTATAAAGTTTTGTAAGAATTTATTTTGTTTTATAGTTGAAATCACGAGTCAATTGAAGCTAGACTACCATGGAAAATCTGGAAGCACTAGACGGCCGTTTTCCATCATGATCTAGCCTCAATTGACTCAAGATTTCAACTATAAAATTATTAAAATCTCAATAATACCCCTTTCTGGTTTATTTTATTATTGAATTAATACATTTATCATCAACAAGATATATTGATAGTCTTAAGTTAAATAATACTTATTATATGGTTTGATTTAAAATTGTGTATTTAGCAAATAAAACTCAACTTGTCTTATATTTTATTCGAGGAAGCAAGGAAGAATTTACTTTCCTTTATTTCAATAAACAACTATGGCAGTTTTACAATATAGTTATTTTTTTATAGAAAGGTGTGTTCAAGGGTTAAGTGAATAGATGTTTAAACAATAAGTTCAATTTTAATTCATACATTTTTTTTCTTATTTGGATCTTCCTATCGATGTTTAGAAGTACACAACTGATCAGTCTCTGATTGATATACTTGAATTTTGTAAGGATTGCCTCAATAATGCCAGTAATTTACAAGCATTTTAAACAGATATAGATGATGGTTAGCAGTATAATTTATGGTAAACAGTATGTCCAATTTCGGACTCGTCATCTGGATATACCTGTATCACAGAGTTAAAGTTTACTCAAGAATACGTACACAGTACAGTTTACTAGAAATGCCATCAAAAAATAAGGACAAATATTGTATGTTATAAGTAATTTTCTCAAGATTTGAAATACACTTTGATGATTATTTTCAAGGTAGATTAAATCAATGTCACTTTCAACAACTTTCATTTGATTCTGATTCATTTTTACAATTAAAGTTAAATTACCTTTGCATGATCAAAGGTTTGTAAGAATTCATCAATTTGTTGTTCACGTTTTTTTAATTCACGATATTTTTGATTTCTTTCGTTATAATCTTCATCTAATTGTTGTCCCAGTAAATGTAATTCTTCTTCTTTACTGGTGATTTTCTCTTGAATTTCATGTGTTCTACAATGTAAAATTAAAGAAAAAGAGCATTCCTTAAAATTATACTGATTTCATTTAGTAAGAGGGCTAAATGTTACAATAATTGATCATTATGTAATAAGGAATATCATGCTAGTTTCATCCTCAAATCATATCAATTAAGTTGGAAGGTGACCACTAGATTAAGTCACTCAACATCGTATTGAATATTGTCTCGCTTTCAAATGGTTAAAGCAAAATGGTAACATATCTTGAACCTAAGTTTTCTTTTCAGTTAGATACTTCTCAGTAAGGTTTATCCTCAATATTTCAACCACTGTGGCTCCTTATTGAGATCGAACCAATACTAATCTAGTTATACTTTGGAAAAAAAATTCATATCGAAGTACGTCCTGGGTTCGAATCTCGCGAGGCGAGGTCGTGGATGCGCACTGCTAAGGAGTCTCACAACAGGACGAAACGGTCGTCCAGTGATTCCAGGTTTTCCATGATGGTCTAGCTTTAATTGACTTACACTTTCAACTTTTATAGAAAGATAATTCTTTGCATAATCTACAAAAGAAATTGTTGAAATAAAGTGTGTAGACTGAGAAATCCACGATTAAGTTTCTTGGTAATTGAAGTAGAAAATCACATTGCTTTAAATAACATGGTATTAACTTATCAGTTGAATTAGGATAAATACTTTGATATAGTTTCCACTATTGATAGAATTCTACCGGTCAGTAAATGTAATATAATCATTTAACTTGTTAAATAAACAGTGTTATGGAAGATATATACCAGTCTGATGTCAGTTTCATTGGACAATAAAGGCACTTATCTTATTAGTACAAATGTTTAAGATCAAGTTTATGTCCGTCTTAAATATAATTGTGTATAATCGTCTTGTTTTACCGCAAAAAGAAGAAATACTATTGGATATAGCTTGTTCTAACTTTAGATTTTCTTTTTATTTACGAACTCTGAATTACTCTAAGATCAAAGTATCGACTTCAGTGCAGACTGATTAATGCATAATCACGTACTAAATATATCTGCTGTGGAGTTCATTGATAGAATTACAGAAGTAGTTTACTCTTAAATACTGTAGAAGTGAAAACCATCTATTACTTAGTCTAAGGGCTTCTATTGGTTGATCACAATCACTTAACATTTTAAGAATCTGTTATAATTCTAATTCAATATTTACTTTATTTAATATTATGTTAATAATAACAAACCTTACTGTTTATCAATAGCTGCAATTTCTTGATTATCACTTTTAACTTGTTGCAATAAACGTTGACGTTCTATTTGAGGATCCGTTTTTGATGCCTCTTCAGATAATAACTGATCTCGTCTACTTTGAACCTCATGTAGTTGAGTAAACAGACGTACAGCTTCTTGTTTGATCTTGTTCATTAATGTTTTAAAGTATTAATTCAAAAACAGTTAATAAATATAGCAATTGATTTCTTAGCAAACTTCGAACTATTTATCAGTTCTTAAGCGACACGCAAAATGTGTATTTTAAAATGCTATAGCCCATAGGAGCTGGGCCAGACACTATCAGCAACAAGTTACTGTGGGAGACAACAAATCAGATTCCAGTGGAAGAAGAAATCAGGAAGAAGCGCTGGAAGTGGATAGGACACATATTGAAGAAATCACCCAACTGCGTCACAGGACAAGCTCTCACATGGAATCCTGAAGGCCAAAGGAGAAGAGGAAGACCAAAGAACACGTTACGCCGAGAAATAGAGACAGATATGAGAAGAATAAACAAAAACTGGATAGAACTAGAAAAGAAGGCCCAGGACAGAGTGGGTTGGAAAATGCTGATCGGCGGCCTATGCTCCATTGGGCGTAAGTAAGTAAGCAAGTAATAGGAGCTGTCTAGATCGATTCGTTTTCAGACCGATTAATGGTTGAATTTGAATATTTTCAGTAAAATTTATCTAAACAGCTTGTAATGAATAGGTTTTCTCACAAGTAATTCACATTATGGATGAAATGGGTCAGAATAGATTACGGTGGAGTGAAAAAATTCAATATTTTTCCCCCTCCAGTATTCTTTCATACATACGTTTATATTCCGTTTTCTTAGATTATATTCTCAGTTTTTATATTTTCCCATTTTCCTTTTTGCTACAATTTTCTTTACACTTTTGTTATCCATTGTGTTAATTTCATCTCGTGACTATGGGATATGTCATTTTGCGCTTATGAACATATGTGTCATGCTCTACAGTGATTATAACTGACTGAATGACCAATTGTAGATCGATATTTACGGCGACGAAAGCATTTTCAAGACTTTCTGTAAGCACTGAAATGTTCTGTATCTTTTGGGTCGAATGTGAAACAAGTACATAAGAATATATCCACTTAATACAAAATGCAAGTATTCTGCAATATCTTATCTACTATATACAGTATATGATAAACAGGTTACAAAAGCAAAACTTTTGCCGTTGATGCAAATTTTCACAAGTGATTGATTACTGAGTAGTGACTAATGTAATGCTATTTAGTCAGCAAGATTGCAGGAACTCTTTACTAACAAGTGTCAAATGGCACGAAACTTATGTCCAGAGTTTCCTGTTGACTAATTTCAACCGCCCAACAAATAAATTTTTTTTTAATTTTCCAAAAAAATGCAACATAACAAAACCTTTATAAACAAAGATGGATAGTGGCCAGCAGTGGAATCCAGGAGGTGCGTTTCGTCCTATCTGGGACTCGTCAGCTGGATGAACCTGTATCTCAGAGTTGATGTTCACTCTGGGACTCGAACTCAGTACCTTTCGCTTCAAACGCCATCGCGTTATCCACTCAGAGTGAACATCAACTATGAGATGCGGGTACATCGAGCTGACGAGTCCTAAATAGAACGCAACATGTGTTCTCGATTCCACTGCTAGCCACAATCCATTTTTGCTTATAATGCTTGTGAATTAAGGCTATATCGAGGCAATACACACAGTATACACATATGGTCAATAAGAGACTGACCAGTTGCAGTCCTAACACATCGATGGGAAGATACAAACAAAGAATACTAAGTGAATAACAGAACTTTGTTGGAGTTTTTTACATACGGAACTGAAAGGTTCATAGTGTATCCATTGAAGCATCAAGTATTGAATTATGTTATTATCAATAGTATTGTTAATATCACTAGTTTTTGTGAGACTACAAGTAATAATTATTTTTAAAATTTACCGGTGATGTAATTAGTTCTTCTTCAAGTTCAGCTTTCCTTGTATTCAATCTTTCTAATTCCATTTGACCTTCATTCAATTGATTTAAAAGATGAACATTTAAATCTTTTAATTTAAAATAACGTTCACGTTCTGTATCAACCATTTGTTGAATTACTATTTCAGATATTTCTTGTTCCTTAATTGAATTAATTCGAAAAAGGCAAAAACACAAACAAATATACATGAATATAGAATAGTGTAGAACATTAGTTACAAAGTTTTAATAATAGTGATAATGATAATAATAATAATAATGCTATGATCAGAAGGGGTTTTGTCGTGATTTCAGTATTTTTCATAATTGAAATCATGAGTCAATTGAAGCTAGACCACCATGGAAAACCTGGAAGCACTGGAGGCCGTTTCGTCCTATGACAGACTCCTCAGCAGTGAGATAACAACTCACTGACGACAATTGGTGAACGGTTGCTCAAACTTCATGGATTGGTTGAAGTTGGACATTAACACCGTAGGATCCCGGCTCAGTGGTCTATCGGTTGAGTGCTCTGGCGCGATACTGGTAGGTCCTGGGTTCGAATCTCGCGAGTGCGGGATCGTGGATGCTCACTGCCGCTGAGGAGTCCCATAACAGGACGAAACGGCCGTCCAGTGCTTCCAGGTTTTCCATGGTGGTCTAGCTTCAATTGACTCATGATTTCAACTATGAAAAATAATGCTAGGCCTTATATAACTTACACCATCCTAAATGCTGCTTTAAATTTGAAAAATGTCAGATTTCAAAATCGAGTTCCATGATTACAAACATTATCATTGTCTAATTTGTAGTTCAACAGTTGAATTCTTCATCAAAATAGAGATTATATATCATTACTACTAACTCCGCCCGTAGCTCTTCTAGATTTACTGCCAGTCCCAAGCCCGGGTAAAGGAGGAGGGTTGGGTATAGGGTTAGCGATCCCATCCCGTAGAAAAACTAACTCGCTAAAAAAGGCGCTAACCACAAAAGGAATCATTACTACTAAAAGATATCTTATTATAACTAGTATATTTGTTGAATTATTAGTGAGAGCATTCCCCTACATCATCGATGTGTAATAAAAAACACTATGGTTGGGATTTTGTTGTAATATACTTTATGAAATTTATTGCTAATGGTCACTACCTCAAGACATAGTCGATTAAGTCATAGACTAGTGATGTAAATTCTTTAATCAGTTGTGAGATTCTTAGTTGGGAGTTAATTGCATTCCCTCGTAAGAGAGCTTAAGTAAAATCTGTTTGAATTGATGGAATCGATGAAAATGTATTGTGTTTTTAACTTTCTCTAAATCTTGAGCAAAGTTTTATATCATATTAATAATTATTATAGGAGATTTTTGGAGAATACTCAATTTACAACTTGTAGTAGCTGATATTTCATTAAGCCCACATGGGTTATTCTAGCTTCTGGGCAGACCAATTTATTCATTCTTCTTTAGTCACATCATAACATTGTAACTGACTCGCCTATTAACCTTGACTGTATTTATTTGATCGTATGTGTGTTAATTGCTCACCATAGTCATTACGTATCTGTAACTTATTCTCGCTTGATTAAATGAAGCTGGCTCACTCGCCTTCTCTGCATCGTTTTGTTTTTCAGTTTTCCAACGATATAATCCGCTTAGCTTCGCTTACTCCACTTTGCTCCTCTGATTTTCTGTTTTGATTAATGAGTGTACAAAGTATACGAATTCAAAACTCATTCTCATATTTGACTTATTTTATTCTGTTATTTTTTAATGTGAACCAAGTCGAAAATTATGTACGAGGGTAGCCGGAATGTATATTTCGATAACAATCATCATACGATCTAACTGTATTGAGACATAGGGCAACAAAAAATTAACATCATGTACAAACTTCAACTAAATAATTTTTATAAATCAACAGGCATCCGATAGCTTTTTGTCCCAGTAGAAAAGCCCTCTGAACTGCACATCCTTAAATCTGATAGTAATCTAACTTGGGATTTTTAGACGACATAGTGAGCGTTTGACTCAGATCAAACTGAAAGCTATAGTACACTGAGTAGTAGTCTGGAAGTCATGCCCACTCCGTGACCTAAAGTTCCTGGGTTAAATTCCTTTCAAAATTTCGCGCTCGTGATAAAGAGGACTTTCATACTGGGACAAAAAGCTGTCCGATCCTTGCTGGTTTTAATTAACTGTTTATTTGAAATTATATATTCGAAATTAAGACTAAGTTATATATATTCGACAATTTTGATGTTTGATTACATTTCCTTGAAAAACCTTGGATCACATCGACAGGAGAAACGTTGAATTCACTGCAAATTCATTCACTGAGATTTTACAAATAAATTCTTATTTAATGTCTCACATCAATTCGGCGCCCAAATACTGTGAAACTATTTAGACGAAAGTTCTTATTTAAGACTAAATTGTTCAAAGAACTCATCTAATACCTCACTACTAGATAGGTTAACTATTTTTTGCCGCTGACCTATTGTACATTTATTGAAAATTGCTGCAATACAACTTAGTAAGCAGATTGACAGATATTCTGAAAAAACTAAATATTCTAAATTTATTAAGCAGAGGAATAGAGTCAGCTTACTTGTTTTAATTCCAGCTCACATGATTTTAATGACGATTCTTTTTTTTGACGATCTTCAAATAACAATTCTAAATTTCGTTCAGCTCGTTCATTTGCAGCACGTACATCTTCCAAATCCATCTCAAGACTTGTAATATTATCTCCTAATGTTGCTTTATCGACAAGAGTATTATAATCACCTAATTCACCCTAGTTAAAAAATTATTTTAAAGAACGGAATATAAATCTTTCTAGTAATATAAGATGCAAAAGATTTTCAAATTGAATGCATCTATACAATCCACAGGAGAAATCGTTGTGCTTTGCTGATTGGTGACGAACTTTGGGCAATAATGCCCGTAATTTCCTATATTAATTTGAGACCTATGAATTCAATGGAATTATAGATGATACGGTACCTTATTTATAACATCAGATGAAGGTTACGCTTCATCTAAAAATGTACTGAAGTTGAAAAACTATGGAATACTGAATTTTGACTCAATAGTCTAAACGTATAGTGCTTACTGCAAAAGTTCTAATATAGATCGCGCACACCATTACAGTTGTATGTTAAAAATTAACTAAGACGGAAGCATCCTCTGATCTCCCCTGTCATCAAATAGTTCTCCAGATAATGCAATTTTCACGATGTAGCTTATACTGACACTCATCAATATGTTTTTTATTCACAACGAATCGTAAGAAATCAAATTATTACAGCAAGTCAATAGCATTCTTCCTCCGTCTGCTAACTTTTGTGTTTCCTGCCATAAATCCTCATAAACACAGATTAACAATACCAATTTGTCATTCAATAAATTACCTGTAGTTCTTTAATTTCATACGCTAATTTTTCCGCAGTTTGCTCATATTGTACAAAACTAGCATTGTCTTCCTCTTTTTCTACTAACTGACGTGTTATCTTCCCGATTTCCGAGTTTATTTCATTAATTTTTCCTCTTAACAATCCCAGAAAGTATGATTTATCTTCAATCTGACGTTTAGGTCCACGAATTGGATTCTTAAGCCCGCCTAAACCTATTTCATTGTTATTAAATTAGCACAATCAACATAAAATACAAATTACCTTGTTGTGTAATCGGTCTATCCTCAACACAGACCATAGTGTTTAAGGTTGTCCCACCAAGCATTCTACCACGGCCACCCGTTTTTGCGCCATCTGCTACACGACATGCAGTACCACTTTTACCATGTATTTGGGTTGATTTTAGACGAGATGCAGTGCCCGGCCGAACAGCACTCATACTACTTAGTAGTTAAACAAAAATCTGAAAATAAAAGATAAGTAGCTTAAGTAACCTCTTATATAATGCATAGTAAAGTCAGCATAATAACAAAATAAAATCCTGACAGCTGTTCAACAGTGAACAGTCTTAAAATTCAGTCGATAAACATGGTCACTCTTTGATATTTCTCATGTATAACAGCCTAGGACGTGCACAAATGGAAACGATGGTATCTTATTTATGGTTTATAATATAAAACTTGGAACTTCTGGTTCAAACCATTTCGTGCATCTCACGTGCTAATGCATATAAACATTTTTAGTGTTTTGAGGACCAATATTTTATGTTCGATGAAATTACTTTTGTAACCCTTATCAACCCAAAATGTGTCCAATGTTCTGTATCTATAATTTTCTGCATATTGTATTGTAATCGTAAGTTTCTCAAATTAAATTCTCTACGGATCTTTTAACACTTCTGCTACTATTTGATCTTATAAATTACAGACATCTTTTAAAATTTTAGCAAACCAGGATTGCAACAAAGAACGGTACTACTTGAGCAACTACAAAGGGAAACTGTCTGATGTTTGATATGTGTTCAGTAACCTACAATTCCAAAACAATGATTTAATGGTCATTCAATTAGCTACAACATAGGACCAGGTACATATTTGCATCGGTCCAAGTTGCCACATCTCATTAGCACAACAAGATAAACACAAAACTGATGTAAGCAGTTACTTCATTGGTAGTAATATGTAAAATAAAGATTGCATATAAGGATATGGTACAGAAAGGAAGAATTAGTTCGTAGAAAGAAAGATATAAAGCAATTTTTTATCTCAGAGCTTAAGGGAAGACAAAACGTGTGTGCACTTACGCGATTGTGATAGATTCTGAGCCATGTCACACAGTTTTCAACTCTTGGTCACGATAGTCGCGTGGACCCCAACCAAGCAGTCTGTATCTACCAACATGGCCCACACAAGAAGTTAGTGACTTCAAGAGCTGGTGCCATGTTTTGATTTGTCGCCCCTAACTGTCTTCCAACCGTCTACAACACTTGTCAGCATTGCGTGTCGTGGTAAATGGTGGAATGATTTAACACTATGATGTAATCAAGCCTGTTAAAGTCTTTGTGTTTAATCACGAAATGTGACGAAGCTAACTAATCCAATATCCAAAACGAGGTGCAAAAGCTGTCTTAGGAGGTAGAATATTTCAAATCGTGTCTTGAATTTGATCTCATTATTATGTGAATGAGGCTAGATCTGAAAGTAAATTTTAGTGACTGATATCGACTATCTAGAAATATGAATGGAAACAAATGAATGGACGTCAATCTAGTAAAATAAGCCAATGACCCCGATTAGTGGAAGATCTTTCATAATAGAGTCTTTTCTTTTTACTTTTATACAGAAACATGAGACAATTTTCAAACAATAAGTATGGAATAATCCAGTTTTACACTGTGGAACGTAAATGTAGTGTAGTAGTCAGTCAGTGAAATGTAAATAGTGCCCGATAAAAATGTACATTATACAAAGTTGCCACGCCACAGTATCACAAAGAGATATAACTACCTGGACAGTAGGCAAACGTGGTCGAGATAATGCAGTAGTAAAAGTTATGAGAAAAATAGAACATCAAGAATATGGTCCAACACGACGAACTAGTATGTATAATTGAATCTAGAATCAAAAGATACATAAATTCAATGCGTCTGTGCGAATTCAAGCGATGTTGGGTCATGTCACAAAAAAACTCCAAATAATCAACATGTTTATTCCTAGAATCTCTACAAAGTTCTCTGTCTCTGCTAACACCGCTGACCAAAACTTAAAGAATTTATAGAACCCATGCTACATCTCGGTTTTGGACTCTCACAGACTTTTGTAAATCTGACTCTGCACATGCAAACATCTTGAAACAAGGGCATGGAGGTTTGTATATGCTAGTTAAATGTTCTTGCAACCACAGTACATATAAAACTAACAATCTTACCGAATGATCTTCCATCTTTGCCTACATCCCTGAAAAACATTCACTCGATCGTTTCTCGAAACCTGAAAAGTCTTTCAAAGATACGATCAAAAATCTCTGGCCTACTCATACTTTCTACTTTCAAAGTCCATATTTCAAAGCTATATAGTAATACAATCATAATTAAAAAGCAAAGCGAGACTATCACTTATGGACGAACCAATCAGATTTAGTATACCTCCTAATAAAAGAGCAACTGAAAATTCAGAGGAAAGTTTTTTTCAGAAGGACATCCATAGTGAAATTAAATATAACTAGTGACCAGATTAGATTAATCTGTCTCAGTGACAGTGCGTTATTCAAACCAATTGTAAACCACTAAAAACGAATATGCAGTTGGACTGATGATTAATTGTGTTGCTGAGCAATCGCCAGATTAAACAACAATGTTCAACAATACTCAATACTCCATTAGTAACCTTTAAAATGAGAGAATTTAGTTTAATGTCAACTTTCTTGATCAATCATCCTCCTCTTTCTTATTTTATTTGTTGTTTTTGGTAAATTCGTGATTCACAAGACCAATAGTCGGGAAATCCATCCCAGTTACATGAAGGTAGTATGTAGTTGTGAAAATAGTAAATCAGATGCCTGAGTTAAACTAGCCTCAGCTTTTCACCATTTCCGATAGCCAGCATACGTGATTTGAATTTCAGTGGATTTATGTTCGAATCCAGGAGAATTTCTCTGTGCTCTCAGTTTCAGTTTCGAAAGGATAATAGAGGCTGATGGTAAGACGACAAGTAACTTGTTCTTGGTTTTTAAGCATTTTCAGAGTGTCCTGAAGAATTTCCTCTTTTTGAGTATGAGATAGATACAGGTATATCTGTCGCAAATCAAGCATCAGGTAACCTAGAATCTGTGATCAAATCACCTCTGATCCTCCTATATGGCAAGCTAAATAGGTCTAGCTTAACAGGTCTATTGTCAAACGGGAACTTTGCTATTTCAAGTGTCGGCTTATTTCATGTCCTTTTAACTTCTTCCAACGGCTGTGTTTTTCTAGCCAGTGGCCAGCCGCTTGTACCCAATACTCAAGTTCAGGATGAAGGCTCTACATATCAACGTGCATGTCCATCTAAATTCTTTGGGTGTTATCGCATGGCAGTGCACAGTAAGTTTGAAGTCTTGGCTAAAGACGACTCCAAAGTCATTGGGAAACTGGAATTCAGAAAGCTCAATATCGTTCATTCTATATGTATCTGTACTTTGATGACCAAAATGCATTATGATGCACTTGGAAACATGATTTCTTCTAAAAATGTAATGTAGCTATAAATAACTCCCCAAAATCAATAGCTTTCTAAGTGTTCGACATTGCATGCTGACCACGTTGTTTAAGTGGACTTGTTTAACTGAAGGCTTTCGGTCATGCGTCCGTACCAGATCACGTTGCGACTCGGCGTGAGACACAGCTCCTACGTTTCAATAGTCAGTTAATAACGATCGCCTCTCGATATATTGGTAACGTATCAAATATATCTTTCCTTCCTCTTCTCGTCTGACTTCTTATTTCCTTTGGCCGGGAACGATCGAATATAGAAGGTGCTACTGGTAGCTAGTTGTTAAACTAGAATACTAGTCGTATCTTCAGTAACATCCATCTTGGTCGTGGTTACGATTCGATAGCTCTCAAGTTTGTGTCTCGTACCCGTTTGTAAGAAGTTCTTTCTTCCTCACTTACATCCAGTATTTTTTAGGAATCCGTACCAAGAGCAATACAAATATCTCTAGGCGAGGTACCCGACACAACTAGATCCAATTAAAATAGACTTGTGCATTATGATCATAATCCAACCTGAATGACCATAACTAATAATTCTGATATTGAATCTCTTTTTACAGACGATGTTACACTCAAAAGGTAAACTCTACTTTATTCAAATGGAAAGATTATTTTAGCTGCTTCAAAATGGGACGAAACTTTCAATAATAATTAATTTACACAGAACATGAAATGTAATCAAATTAGTCAATTAAGACAAGGATGATCAGAAAGCTACAAGCTAATGCGAGAGCCAACAGGATATAAACGTAAGTAGATAAAAACTAAGGGTCAGTAAAAATATATACAAATATGATGGAATACTGAGAAATCAAAATGAATGGCAACAATATGCCCGGGTAGCAAAAAAAATAAGCATGATACACGAGAACGAAACGGTTCAGAGTGGCATGTAAGAAGAAAAATATATAAGGATAAGCAAATAACTACTGTCACAAATAATCTAAAAATGGGGAACTTTTTTATTGACATTCACGCATATACAGTCTTTGTCAACACGTATTTTCTTACGGTTTCTTTTACGGTACATAACATGCCTTTGTAGGACGTGATTCATTATTTCAAACCTTTCATGTGGGCTGTGATAGACACAACAAATTCCAGTATTGTGAATCAATGAGCTATGCTACAAACAAACGCGAAAAGCCAGACAATGTCAGAAGTTATATGTTTAAAAAGCGACCTCGTCACTAATAATGACACGGTCCTCTAAATCACAGCAAAATCACCAACAATCACAGACCATGGTTAAAGTAGCTAATAACCGCTAAGAAACTCATTTCTTTTATGTTCTGACAGAATTATGTGAACGCTAGAATAGTCAGACGAGTACTGTATGTGGGAAATTTTAGCTCATTTCTCCTATTCCTCTTTTCTCTGCGTCATGCAGCATCTTGATTGCATCATTTATATTTGTTCTGTCCAAAGTAATCTAATTTTTAATATACTCTAGAGAACGACAAACAACGACTTTTGTGCGTAAAGGGTTTTCTGTTTCATAGTTTATATGTTCACCTTCATGTACATTTTCGCTTGTTTGGCCAAACGAGTTTCATAAGCATAACTGCGTACAACAATCAGTAACAGTTTTTCTTCATTTTTCATGTAGTGGATTCGCTTCATTAATCAATCTGAAGGTAATGAGAAGCGGCAAATACAGTTTATCAGAGGATGGCGCAGATCACAAAGCTATGAGCACATCAAGCGGATTCGAAGCATAGAGGCGAACACGTGCTTGCGAGCAAATACAGAGGCAAAATATGGTAAAATCGCATTAAGGCAATGTTATATCTAAAGCTTAGATTCTGAATGTGCCACGTAAAACCACTCAGGCGCTATAACCTCACATGTAGCAAATAAAAAGTAAAAGAATACTGTAGAAAGTGCTAGTTGGGCAAGTTTACAAATACACAGAAAATCATGGATGCTTATTTATATTAGCGTTTGTTATAGTAACATTATAATTCGACCAATTCGCAAGAGAGGCAGTTTTATGCCATTGGCCAGTAGTAGCATGCCACGTTGATATTCTGATTGGATGGAACTCTTCGGCTCCTCCAAGGCCTCTGAAGCCCCCGTCGTAGTTCCGGAGGGCGTCCAAACATCCTCTCCGTAATAAGATTTTTTCCTTGGATCTACTTGTAGCCTGACGACTAGTTTGCAACGGCATTCGATTTTTCTCGCTGACTTTCTGGTTCAAGTCTTCTTTTCAGTATTCTTAGGCATCTGTGTCGTTGATGTATCTGAAGTTAACTAGAGCGGAAGATTTAGCTGATTATCTCGAGTGTGCATCATTATTTAAAGATTTGGTTTGTGTGTCCGATGCACTTGCCGAAAATTCCTCGAACCCTGCACCAAACTCTTTCCAATCTTTGTGCGATTTTTCCCTGTTTCCATCGATTCTTATCGAGGTAGCATATAATGAACATTGTAAGATCCATTTTGAACGTTTCGTATGTGAAAATCCCTCCATACATACATTCATAGCTTCTTCTTAATGTTTTATTTATTTGTACATTATTGTTAGTATTTTTGATGCCATTATTCGATTCTGAAGTTTCATTTCATAATAGCTTTCTCAGTTTTTCTATCGCTTGCATTGGGTTTTTATATTTCTTCTTGAACTGTATCTAATTTGTTTTAATTGTTATTATTCTGGTGGCTGTCATATTCAGTGTTCGCTCTTTGATTGTGCTGTTTGATTTGACTGTGGATCGTGCATTTTGTTTGTAAATTGGAGCACCTTCCCAGAAATTGAAACACTTTGTATCATAGAACAACCTCTCAAACGGAATTTTTATTTGATCTGTTCGGAAAGGATAGAATAAGACTTACTTTTTGGTGTGTTCGGTAAATTTCTTATATTTCTTATCAATTTGCTATTTATTGTAATTTAGATTGATTGTTCTGGGAACAACTGTTGGTTGAATAACTGTGTGGTAATATTTGTTAAGGTAAATTTGTACTTTTGTATATATGATGAATTTTAGAACCGTTGTTACCCAATCACTTTGTTCTGATTTCGATTATGGTGCGCGTGTCTTTACCTCTACTCTTTCATTAGATTTCTTTACTACCACTATTTGTGCAGCTCTATCTGAGAAGTTTACAGTTTCAATTAAATCGTTCTATAAATATTCCAAACTAACCGTCTCAACTTTGGTTAACACAATGCAAGCTGGTTGCGTCGGGACAAATTGCGCTTCAGTAAACTGTGTAACACACCCACAAAGAATATCTGCTCAGATATTACACAGCAATTTATCTGTTGATAATTCAAACGTATTCTCTTATTCCATCATTCTCGACTTCTGCTTTTGTTAGCTATCAGGTTATTTCATTCGATAAATATACGAAGGAAGTATTGTGAAGTGCCGCGTATCCGATAACTATTTAAAGACATTCCTAAAACCGCCATCATCACTCCCTTCCGTCTTTACGAATTTCTACGAATGCCTTTTGGTTTAAGAAACGCGGCTCAAACCTTCCAAAGGTTTATAGACGACGTCTTCCGAGATCTCAACTTCGTACATGCGTATGTTGATGACTGTCTAATAGCAAGTCCGGACAGAGAATAGCATCTCAAGCATCTGGACATTGTTTTCGATCGACTCCAAAGGCATGGCATTACTGTCAACATACAGAAATGCCAAATCGGAACAAACTCCTTAAACTTCCTAAGACACACCATTGATGCCCAAGGCATCCGACCACTTAGGAGCAAAGTGGCGGCTATTCTGGATTACCCAGAACCGACCATGATCAAGCACTTACGAACTTTCAACGGACTCGTAATTTTCTATAGACGGTTCATACCCAAATGCGCATCCCTAATCGAACCGTTAACCGATCAGCTTCGTGGAAATGTGAAATCAATTAGTTTAGACGACATTGCCCGTAAAGCATTCTCCACAGTTAAGGAACACATCGCTAAAGCAACCCTGCTTGCTCATCAGGACACTCAAGCGCCCATTAGTATCGCCGTAGACGCATCCGACTCAGCAATCGGAGCAGTCTTACAACAATGGGTTAACAACTCGTGGCAACCTTTAGGATTTTTCTCGAGACGGTTGCTAGACGCGGAATCTAGGTACAGCACGTTCGGTAGGGAACTCCTAGCTATGTATTGTGCTGTACGGCATTTCCAACATTCCATCGAAGGAAAAGAATTCACGCTTTTTACCGATCACAAACTTCTTACCTTCTCTTTAAATTCATCTTCAGACAAGTACTCACTGCGAGAGTCTCGACAACTCGACTACATTTCGCAGTTTACTTCAGACATACAACACATTTCTGGAGCAAACATTGTAGTCGCAGACGCCTTGTCTCGAATTAGGTCTTTGAACAGTTTCCCAGGAATCGACCTTCTTAAACTCGCTCAGCTTCATAAAGAAGACATTGATCTTCAGCATGAGTTATCCTCAACAACTCTTAAACTAAGTATTAGGCAGATGGGAATAGGAAAGGAAACCTTACTATGTGACACATCTACAGGTAGGGATCGTCCAATTGTACCAAATCATTATCGCCGCAACGTCTTCAATGCGTTGCACAATCTTTCTCATACAGGTGCTCGTGCAACAATCAAACTTATAGCCGAACGCTTTTGTTGGCCTGGCATGAATAAAGACGTGAGGGAGTGGGCACGCTCCTGTGTAAGCTGTCAGAAATCTAAGGTAATCAGACACAACAAATGTCCCTTAGGCTCTTTCAAAACTCGTTTCGACCACGTCCATCTAGATTTAGTAGGACCCTTACCCGACTCGAACGGATACTCATATCTCCTAACATGCGTAGACCGTTTTACTCGATGGCCAGAAGCAGTACCGATTAAGGACATTACTGCTGAAACCGTGGCCCGCGCTTTCGTCGAACGATGGGTAGCAAATTTCGGCTGCCCTTCAACCACCACTACAGACCGCGGACGCCAATTCGAATCTCGACTTTTCCGTTGTCTGACCACACTATTAGGAATCACGCGCTTCCGAACGACCGCCTACCACCCATAAGCAAACGGGTTGGTAGAACGTTTTCATCGACAACTAAAAACTTCATTATCATCTTCAAACGTTTCACAATGGACAGACGCTCTTCCACTCGTCTTGCTATGTATCCGCAATGCAGTGAAAGCTGACATTGGATACACGGCATCTCAACTCGTTTACGGAACGACACTCCGACTCCCAGGAGAATTTGTGGATCCTTCAGCTTCTTCATTGAACATGGATCTAAACTCTTACACGAGTAGGCTTACAAATGCTATGCGTTCAGTTAAACCTGCTCACACTCGACCTCAATCAACTGATGTTTTCGTTCAACCCGAATTACGACATAGTACACACGTCTTCGTTCGTCGAGACTCACATCGACGACCCCTCGAATCAGCATACGAAGGACCCTTCAAAGTTCTTCAACGCGAACCTAAGTACTATGTAGTCGATAAGAACGGTACGAAAGATAGTATCAGTATCGATCGACTCAAAGCTGCGTACCTAGAAGGAAACCCTAGCTACGTCGATTTTCCTTCGGTACAAGCAAACGACACAGCTACTACACTCGTAGTACCCTACACGACAACCGACACACAACTTGATACTTCGTCAACATCGATAGAAAAACCTAAAACAACGCGTTCTGGAAGACGAGTAAGATTTCCAGAACATCTTATTGAATATTGCACGTAGGACATAAGCTTTATCTTGAATTACCCATTCATTGTTTATTATAAATTTTTTTTAATATGCTCATTTTTTTTATTTATAAAAAAAAAACAAAACAAAACATTTTTATTATTTTTTTTGAGCGTATATATATATACTTTTTATATATAAAAAAAACCCCAAAACAAACCATTTTTTTCCGATCGCTTTTACGCTGTTTGTAAGTGTATCAGTTTATTTTTTTCGCTCATCTTGTGTCCTTACGTAAGTACGAGTGTATTTTCGACATGCACTCACACGTTTTATTCTCCTCTTTTCCAGGACGGCTGGAAAAGAACGACGAAGTTTCGCAAGAAACCGAAATTTTCATTGTACTATATTTCTTTATTGCTATGTTGTACATTTTGGTCCCATAGTTTAAGGAAAGACGACCAGACGCTGCTAAACGAAGCAAGCTATCAGAAGAGTGTTTACCAGCGACAAACTCGTTGGATTTAAACTTCTGGCTGGTGACGTCTTAGGGGCATCACTACCTCACTAGGGGGGGGGAGTGATCTGTAGCTGTAAATAATTCCCCAAAATCAATAGTTCATTAAGTGTTCGACATTGGATGCTGACCACGTTGTTTAAGTGGACTTGTTTAGCTGAAGGCTTTCGGTCATGCATCCGCACCAGATCACGTTTCGACTCGGCGTGGGACACAGCTCCTACGTTCATTAGCCAGCTTATAGTAAAGGTTCCTCGATATATTGGTAACGTATCAAATATATCTTTCCTACCTCTCCTCGTCTGACTTCTGGTTTCTATTCGACTAGGTGCTACTAGGTAGGTGCTACTGGTAGCTAGTTGTAAAACTAGAACATCCGTTGCATCTTCGAATCATTCTCTTTAAACTATTTGTTCCGTTCATAATAATGTCAACTTTTATTTCTCTCTTTTTGCAGACATATGTGGTCTTTTATACGTATGACAGTTATAAAAAATAATTAAATCGGTAAAATCTTCAAGGATTACTCTTTTTTATGTTGTTTTAATTTGTCATTTTGACAAAATTTATTACGATCCAATAAACGTGGGTAAATGATTCACAGTATCTAAGATATAAGTTAATGGGTTGAAATACCCTTAACAAGATGGAAAGTCACCACAAAGTTCCTTTGTTTTGGACATGCTTCACATTTACTACATTTGGCTTCACATGCGGTTTTGTCTCAATGGTTATGCCCTACTGGTATGCCAGATATCCTCAGTCTCAAAATCGCTTTGTAAGATTGGGGCTATGGGAGGTGTGTTTCGAAGGCTATATGGCAAAGAAACCGGGAAATTACATGTATTTTGGATGTTTCTATCTATTTGATAAGAAGATTTCAACTCTATGGCCGACCATATTCAGAGGTATGAGGCTGGTTTATAATTAAATTTGCTGTTTTAAAGATTGGTTTATTGCTTGCCAAGCGTTTTTTACATGCAGTTTTGCATCCCATGTATTGGCAGAAAGTGTTATTCTGACTCAAGTTCTCGGTTTGGTTTCAATTTTTGGGTCACGTGCAGTCCTGTGTATAATGGTTACCCTATCAGTTAACTGTAAGTTCGAATTGCATTTTCACGTGTATTTCACGACCTTGAACCTCGAAATCAATCCTGAGTTTTCCTGATACGATATGCAGTTTCCAATTGGATTATGGTTTCAGTTTTACGTGCCAAACCTATAACTGTTGATTTTCTAATAAACTACATAACTTGATAGCTATTTCGTTTAGTCTCTATATTTTACTTAGCGTCAGTACATATACTTTCTAGGTAAAGCCATATATATATATATATATTACAAAAAATATTTTTTCTCAGAATAAGATGACCGGAAAAACGTGCTGTAAATTATGAGCAATTTTACTGTTTCTAGAGTTACGTATATTCTTGTCGATATTTATAATAAATCAATTATATGAGAAAAATTGTGGACTATTGGGTATATTCCGTTTTGGTGATGCACAGTTATCTCTATAAATCATTGTATTTGTACAACACAGCTCATTCTAGTAATATTTTGAAGGACAAATTTTAAAAACGACACTGCACGATTGTGGTTTTGTTCTGCAGCAGTCACAATATTTTTATATATTTCAGAATGCTCAACTTATTACATCTGTTGATCTTAACAGTAGTTATTTTTCTTAGCCTCAATTTGATTCTATTGTATACTGATGGAAAGTAAACTGCAACACATCTCAAGAAATAGTACTAAATAATATTTATCACTACAGCCCTATCTGCTTCCTGCGCCGTTCCTTAATTTCCTTTTCAGCCTGAACTTGATTTGTTCTCTTTCACAATAGGTTGTTGCTGATGCTATCCAGTCAATGGATATTGAGTATCCTGAGTTGACAATGGTTTTTAAATATCTGTTCTTTCCTGATGATGATTGTAGTAGTTCTCCAATTTGCAACACCTTACAACAGAATTGAGTATTATTAACATAAATTTTCAATAGCCTACTATATGAATACACATTAACCATATGTTACAATTAAGCATCTGAAACTAACAGATATAACTAATTGACTGGGTCATATAATAACTCCTGTTCAAAAAATTATTACATGTTACAGACGATCAATTTCAGAATGATCGTTATCCAATCCACTAAGTCACTGCTTGCCATACCCTATCCTACAATGCTTGTTCATTTTTTTCCAGGTTTTTCAACTTTAGTTAGTTTGATAACAATGGGTGTAGGAATAGATACTGAACAGAAAATTGAAAAGGCTGCGAAACATTCTTGGTTGGAAGATCTTGGTCAAAACTCATTATCTTGGTCATATGGTATAGCTGCAATATCCCTATTATCAAGCTGCATTACAGTTATAATTTTAGGATGGTTTGTTTACCCTAAAAAGTAAGATTTGAAACAAATTACTTTTTATCATTGCAATTGTTTATTGTCTATAAACTTTAAGAAGCACTATGTTGGTTTACGCCACTTCAATTTCAATCACTGAATTTCAGGTTTGGATTTCACTGCACGTACTTCGCTTTTTGATTGCTGAATATTAGTGATATTCAGGACTGAATTGTGATCACTCTATCTTAGCATATATGTTTTGTATGAGGGTTATCTGAAATTCGTCATTTCATCACATTAACACCGTAACCCGTGTGCATTCGACTAACGAATCCCAAGTAGGAAGAAGTGTGTGTTATAAATTCCACTGCTAATCACAGCTTAACCAACCTAAAAAAAGCCACATGTAATCAGAAATTTTATTAATTATGATATACCTCCTTCTCACTGACACCAAAATGAAAAAGATACTTAGCAATCACTTAGTGTAGTTGTATTACCTCTTTTTAAAAAGCTTACAACTATGTAATGGTGAAATGCTTGACTTTAAAGAATAAGGTGGTTGTATTATTTATCACGAAATGGTACTATCTCACAAAATTTGTCTTCTCATTTTTCTGTTCATATTTATCAAACAGTCGAATAACAGTGAATGAATAAGATCAAACCTTATTTTTACTCAATGTTTTCTTAGAAGGGCTGCAAAATATAATAGTGAATGTATAAAGTTATTTTATTATATTTTTCCATCTAGATTCTTAGAACAATATCCCTTCCAAGGTTATTAGCAAAAAAAGCGTCTGTTCAGTAGTTGAAATACATTATTGTATTATTTTATTGTTAACTTACAAAATTAATTAAATAACCATTATGTTGGGATTATTTTCTTTTTTAAGCACTTATACTTTAGTTTGTATTACACAAATTGAACTATCTATTTCTTATAACATGATAGATCTCCATGTGGGCTATTAATTAATTCAGCATGGAATTGGCCAACATTGAATGATTTGCAATGTCGTTATCACATGCATGATATGCATGTTCCAAAAATCTTTTCATCTTCAAATCCTCAGTCATCATGTCATAATATCACTACTATGTCAGTTGATTATCCGCATTCATTGCACTCTCGTACATTGATTCAATCTAGGCAGATTGCTGGTGACCAGTTGTCCAATGAACTGAATAATAGAATACTTTGTAAACCAACATTATTTCAGAAGTTGGGTACTCAACCAGAAACGTTATCGATGATAACGACGCAAGACCAAAATTCTATATTGTCTGATAATTGTGGCAAACTGAGTAGTTATGATCCACGTTCAGCGGATACAGTATCAGTAAGATCAGTATTAAACTTTCGTATATCTTAGTATGTAATGTATTTGTTCCTACGATATGTCAATATGAATTAAAGTTATAGATGAGAAACCATTTTAAACGCTGATCGATCCCTGCTTAGCAACGGAATCACATTATCTAGTGCTTATTGTTAATCAAATCCCATTGATCGAACGGACTCACGATAACTGGTCTAGGTGACTTGACTTTGCTTTCCCCATTTCGCATTAAGATGGTCGAAAAAAGATCATTGAGAATATCTGGATTCGGGTTTTGAGACAGTGTAATCTCATCAGCAATCACGAGGTAACTGGCACTCCTCGTACTATTTGAGGCCACATCATTTATCGTTTAAATGACTCAGTGTTAATTTATCTCACTATGACTTCAGATGATACAATTTAAAGTTCAGTAAAAGACATAAGATGCTTTGTTGATGGGTAACAACTATCAAAAAAGATCAGGTACATAGTGTTTTTGGAAATTAACTCTTTCGACTTACATTCTGTTAATTCCTTCTTTTGCTGTAGTGATGTAATAATGTAGTAATTGGGATTGATGAACATCTCTGTCAAATCTTATGTTGTTTATAAATGATTACTTGAAGAATAGAACACAAGTTGTGAACTCTCCATCTTACCAACATCTTACATTATTGACAACATTCATTTGGAGATTTTTATTACTTCAAACTGGTTTTCTTAAATATTGTTGTTTTAGTTATATTAAAATTTTGGAAAATTAAGAACTAAATCTAAATTGAGTGTAAGTAAATAATTTGTTCGGAGTCCAAAAAACTAATTTAGTTTGCCATGTCTAATTTCCTATAAATTTTAGGTTTCTTCTTGTAGGTTGTTGCCTGATTTTAACATTACTTTAGATCAACTTAAAAGTATCAGATCTTTTCAATGGAGAAAAGTCTATACGGGCATATGTACAACATGGTAAATCATCTAGGGTAAGGAAACAGAGTTCTTGATTCAGTCTGACTATTTGAAAAAGAAACATTTGAATTGTAAGCATTCTCATTAAACATTTTGTCACTACTGTTTCCAACACAATTTTCGTTTGTCTTCTCCCTTTATGTATTTTGCTCGGTTAAGCATCAGCAATGTACATATTATCTTAATCGGACTACATAGCGTGACAGATACCCATTTATCTCCCTTGATGAAAAAAATTAAATTTCATAAACTTTGATAAAGGTAATAACTTCTATGAACAATGAAGTTCAGCAAATTCCTCTGAATAAGACTTATCTGTATTTATTCCAAATGGAAAATTCAAATATTGAGTAGGAGTTTTGTTAGACTCACTAAATAAGACTGACCAGATATACGACTATTGTGCAGACATAAACTTAAAATATTCTTTGAAATAGAGCAACAAAATAGAATATTACTGTATTAAGATACATAACATTAGAAGAACTATTGCATAATGTTTTATAACTTATTTTTCATTATTTCAAGTTTTTATTACCCTGTGTTCTGGATGGATATTTAGGATGGGTGTATCCCTTTATCACCATCACTTTCTATAATCTGTGGGTTGTATTCATTACAGAATGATGCAAATTAGGACACTTCAAAATTTGGGGTTCTCGACAGCTCTTTCGTTCTGGCACGGGACTCAGTAGTGTACCCGTACAACCCCGCCAGAGATCTAACTCAGGAGCTTCAGGTCTCATCGTGGACACTTGACCAGTTTAAACACTTAGTCAGGCGGCATCATAAACTTCTAACTCTCAGTAATCATTGGTTACTGTAGTTTTGTACAATGGACAGTTAGTTTATATGATGTGTATGATGTGTTTTTTATTTGCTTAGCTTTTATCCTATGAACAACCTCCATTGAATTTGTTATATAATCCACAAACTATAAACATGAACCAGTTCAATTCAATAATGTATCCAAAAGAGAATAATTTCTCTAAAAATGATTATTCTTCTTCTACTGATCGAAAAACAAAATTAATTCAATCTAATTTATTGTCTACACTTCATAAATTCTCTGCGCCATTTTTGAAAGAATCTACAACTGAACGACAACCACAATGTATTACAAATTCTGAGTCTCATTCTCATTTAAAATCGATTCATTCAAATAAATCGTCAAATCTCCAACAACCTTCATCTAGTAATCTAGATACTTCAATATGGACAGAAAATTCCGTAAGTTAAATGTCATTTTATATAGTAATTATATTTAGCTTAGTATCATGTTGTTATTCTGTTACGGAACTCAATATCAGTCGATAACATTCCAATTCAATTTGAATTAACACATAAGCAGAAAGTGTCAAGATTCCAATACTGTACATCGCATCATTTAATGTAATCGATTGTGTCATCAAATAAAGGTAAAGATAATTCATCGAAGAAAATTGTCTTTTCGACGAAATCATTTACTTAAGCTGTACATTCGTATCTATAGTTGTGTGGAAAATGTCTGTCTACAGAAGAATAGAAACGATTTCACCATAAAGTGATTTCAAACTCCAAATATCATAAGATGTTATGTAATAACTAGGTTTTAGATAAAAATAGAAGGATGAAAATGGTTTACGGGTCATAATTATGAAAGATAATTGTCTGCTTGACAGACGTGAAGAAAAAAGTCAGAATAATTGTTAAAAATTCCGCTTATAGGTCTTCTTGAGTTACTGCCGGTCCTAAGCTCGGGTATAGGAGGAGGGTTGGGCATAAGGTTAATGACCCCATCCCGTAGAAAACTAACTCACTAAAAAAACGCTAGCCAGAAAAAATAATTCAAACCATTTTAATTTTGCCATGGGAGTTGAAAGAAGAATAATGACCTCCAGGATGAAAGCCGAGATTCTTCGGAGGTCACGAGGCCGATGTCTTTTCTAACAACCAGAGAAACAATTTCTATAAGTACATGAAACGTCCGGACAATGTGGGAGACCGGGGAGACCAGTCAAACAGCAACGGAAATGAGGAGATACAAATTGGCAGTACTTGGAATAAGCGTAACTCATTGGACTCAAGCTGGAAAGCAAAGGCTAAATACGGGAGAGATGCTGCCGTACTCTGGTCACGAGGAGGAAAATGCTCCACACACTCAGTGAGTTGCTTTAATCCTCTCCAGAGAAGGACGAAATGCACTTGCAGGATCGGAATCTCACGGATCCAGAATCATCAAAACATCATCCAAAACAAAGAAGGAGGGGATCACAATGAATGTTATCCAATGTTATGCACCCACCAATGATAGCGACGACGACAATAAAGATCAGTTCTATGACAGGCTGCAATCAATCATAGCGAACTGCCCAAGAAAGGACCTGACCATCCTGATAGGAAATCTAAACGCCAAAGTCGGAGTGCACAGCATAGGATATGAAGATATTATTGGACGACATGGACTGGGAGAGAGAAATGAAAATGGGGAAAGATTTGCAAATCTATGTGCATTCAACAAATTGGTGTACAATATTTCCACATACACGCATACACAAAGCTATATGGATCTCACCGGACCACACCACAGAGAACCAGATAAATCATATTTGTATCAACAAATAATTTCGAAGGACAATGGAAGATGTGAGAACCAGGAGAGGAGCTGACATAGCTTCAGATCACCATCTACCTGGTAGTTGCCAAGATGAAACATTAGAACATACGCCTGATCCTTGACGATAAAAAGTGAACTGAGAAATTGTCTTTATGGATCATCATGACTACATAATCAAACTATAGCATTCGAAAATCCCCTCTAGTTATGTATATCTGTTAACTATTTAAGCGTTATTTACGCGTCCATCATTATTTGTAACAATAATAGTTTGTTAATTTTTACAAAAAAGTGTCTTCGTTATTCCTTTTTGTTTGTTCTGTTAAAAGATTATTCAAGCTGCTCGTCCAATGAAAAGAACTAAGCAAAAAATAAAAACAGATAAGTTTATGAAGAAACTTATCCCATCTGAAAATTTATTCAAATTTTCGTCATCATTTCCCAACACTGTAAGTTTGATTTCCATAGATATCGATCATCTGTTCTATTAAAAACTAGTAAAGTACTTTTGTCAAAATACTCGTTCTTTTACAATGTCCAAATCAATAATGTAGGGAGCTAATTTCAATGAAATTTTTATAGCGATTCTTTTATTGTCTAACTCATTCCTTTGGAAGTTATTAATTTGTATATTTCAACAGTCATACTTAAAATTAAAGTGATTTTTGCATAGATTTCCACCGGTTTCTAATCAAAATCATGCTATATACCTTGGAGCTAGTTGGATTTTATAGGTCGCGAAGTGTATTCAAAAAATAAATGTAAACGATACTGGAGAACACTATTTATTGTGTAATGTTTGAAGTAGCTGCATAAAAGCTTTAGTCACACAGTTCATAGTCATAAATTGTATTATTATGGTTTACATGCCATTAAAAACTTTCTTTTTGCTCCAAGTATTAATCTTCACATATCAAGGTCATCATGACAGATTTTCTCAATGTGAGTCAACTGAAAACGATTATCATTTTATCATGTTGTTCCTCAGCGTTGACAAAGTTATCAAAGGCTAACAATTTTGTCTGAAAGAAAAATTGGAATATATTAAAAATTTATTTTCAACTGTGTTTGATGTTTACCTTGTAACCTACTTATTTACTTACGCCTGTTATCACTCGTGGAGGAGCATAGGCCGCTCACCAGCATTCTCCACTCAACTCTGTCCTGTGCAATCTTTTCCAGTTCTTTCCAGTTGTTATTCATCTTTTTCATATCTGCTTATTCCTTCAACTCCCAGGGTAGAGTTTAAATGGTCTGAATTATTTTTTCTGGTTAGCGTTCTTCTAGCGAGTTAGTTTTTCTACAGGATGGGGTCGCTAACCCCATGCCCAGCCCTCCTCCTTTACCCGAGCTTGGGACCGACAGTAACTCTAAAAGAGCTGCAGGCACAGTTTTTAACTTGTAAATGTGATAATAAATACTAAGCTGACAACCTGAAACTTTCTATCCCTTATAAAGAAAATATAAGAACTAGCCATAGTAAAAATCCAACACTTAGTTGACTGATAAATTTTGTTAAATATATGGTAATAGCCAATAAAAAGAGTGATGTGACAACAACTTCCGAACAGTTTGTTTCTGGACTATTTGCCAACTGAACTGTTTAGCTGAATTACTTACTAACCAAGTGTCAATTGCACTATGCTTATCAAATGCTATAAAAATTAGAGATATAACTACTCTATTTTATTTCATAATAATCCTGAAGCTCACCGTTCTTTTCCCGAATCAAGTCATCATTGCAGCAAGAGAACGTAGTTTGTCAATCTAGTATATTGAAATTAGTTATCAACTCTATGCATATGAATCAGAATGATGCTATAAATCTAGGTCTGATTAGTTACACTTAAAATACTTATAATTTATAGAACTTATTAATTTGTAGTCCCGCGATTCGTTAACCGTTTACTTCGATAACCGTTATAATTCTAAACTTAACGGCGCGTAAAATCAGAAGACAAAGGATAGCAGCAACTACAGTTTATTGTCGAATTACTCAGGTTCGGAAGCTAACAACACCTGAGCGAATATGAACGAGCGAGTGAACAGGCAAACAAGCGAAGGAAACGAACGAGGAGCAAGCGAGCGAGTAGCAAGCAATTACATAGGCAATTTATAGTCAAATTTAATAAGGGCACAGCAAAGCAAAACAAAGGCTAATAATAATATTTGTGTGCGTACATATATGGGGAGGAGTATGAGTCATCGAATGATATTTAAGCAGTCAACATTTCGGCTAGAGTGTCATGTGCTCTAGTGGTATAACAGTGCAAAGAATATGCAAATTGTTACTATCCAAATGACGATGTCTGTTAAGTAAGTTATAAAAAAGGGCTTAACCAAAATTGGCTATAATCGAAAGTGATTGTAGGATGGTTGCTATAATTTCAAAGTTAGTAATTACCACAGTGTTACGAAAGTGTTGAAAACAAAAGGCAACTTAATAGCTGATTCATTATAAAGTTTAGAACTCTCTGGTAGGTACGTATCCACGATTCTTAACACGACTTTGTGTTCTCGCCATGAGCATGATACATTTAATTACTAGATTAGAAACCATTAGTTCATATAATCATCCATATTATGTCATTAGATTTGTTTATTTTGTAAAGAGGTTAGTGATACTAATTGATTATCAAAACCGAAATTAGTCAGAATAAATTGTGTCCTTGTAACTTACTTCCTTTAACCCAGTGAGTAAGTGTTTGATTCAAGTTATAGAACTAATTCGCATGAAAAGTGAATGATAGAAATTTAATGAAGATTAATATTTGTTACCAGACTTAATACTATTTTAGTGGCCCCTTATTTGACTCCAATTGTATCATAGGAATGATTGTTATTGGAATATACATATCATCAATCCTCGTATATAATTATCGACTTCATCCGCGGTTGTCAATAACGCAATTAAATAAGCCAAATACAAGAATGGATTTCTGAATAAGTGTATTTTGTACACTCATGGATTCTGACAGACAATCAGAGGAATGAAGCGAAAAGTGAGCGAAGCAAAGTGGCATGCAATGGAGATGGCGTGTCAGCCAACTCAATTTAATAAAGCGTTAATCATTGTTTATATTCAAACAAACGTAAGCTACAGACATGTGATGAATAGGATAAGATATGCACACACATAGACTCATAAAAACAGTCAGGTTCGACAAGTGAAAATTCACAAGATCAAAATGCAACTCAGGAAAAATGAATAATAGATTGGCCTATCCAGAAGCTAGAACAAGTTATAGGGACTTAACATAGTAACCGGCATGACACTATTATTGCTTCCCTATATCTTATTTATTTTGACAGAAAAGTAACTTTTCGTTTATAAGCAAAGATGGACAGTGGCTGGCAGCGGAAACCAGGACGCGCGTTTCGTCTTATTTGGGATTCGTCAGCTGGATTTATCTACATCTTAGAGTTGATGTTCACTCTGGGACTCAAACCCAGTACCTTTTGCTTCAAATGTCATCACATTATCCACTCAGCTACTGAGTCCTGATAGCCACTTGCTTATGCAATGGGGTGAAATTTGAATTCATTTGATATCGTTTGTTTGAATCCTCCCATGGATTTTTAGGACTAACTTTTCGTTTGTTTTTTTCTAAACCTAATAATGAATATCATTATGTATTTCTTTAAAACAAGTCCGCTAAACAAGATCATTTGTCTTTAGGTTCATAAATTTTTCAGTAAAAAAAGAAAGTGAAAACTGAAAATTACAAATAAAAGGGAATCATTTGTCCCTCTCTCCGGGAATATTAATGTTTTTCACCATACATTGAATGTATATGTTTCTATTGAAGATACTATTATTAGCTTGGTTGTTTCTATTCGCTAATGATGATCTTTACTACTATCAGTATAATCATTGATAAATGAATTTTGTCTAATGTTCTGTTCATAGATTTGAAACAGTGAATTAGTTTTGTAATCCAATTTTGGTTTCTTTCTTTCGTAATAGCTTGTTTTCTTCCATCTGTTTCATTTAAATTTGGATTGAGTTAAATAGCTTTACAGTTTTGTTTACAGATTTTGTGTTAATATTAGTTTTACAATGTGTAGGTACACTTTTTTTTACATTTAGAAAGTATCAATAGATAACTTTAGGAACAGTTTCGTAGCTAGTTGGTACTCAACAGAAGTTTTATCACTCAGCTATATTCCCCATGCTATCTGATCAACATACTTAATGACGTTTCAACAGATTATTCATGGAATTAATTTGATGCCAGAAGAACTTATCAATCAGTAATAATTAGAACTAACAGTTTGATAAGCTTCATTCCGGGTATATTGATTAACATCAACTGGCTTTATAAGATTCATTTATGTCCAGAATGTTAACTACTGATGGTGTAAAAAAATCACTAAGACTTGAGAATTATGTAGACTATAAATTAAATTTTATCTTCAGTGTTAAAATTTCTCCAGTTACAAATTCAAACAATTTTCTCTGTTGATAGGGGTACCAGATATATATGCGCCACACAAATCTCATTTGATTTGTGTGAGGGCTGTGATACTGCCCGATTGCCCAAACTGAAGCAGGTGGTTTTCTTAGGGGGCCACACCTGGAGTCTTTGACCTAAATGTCTGATCCACAAGGCAATGAAGCATCGTAAGGAGATGCACTCCCATGGTAGCCGGTGACCAACAATTGATTCGTGCGCCATTTGTTTTCTCAGAATACTGGAACCCATGTGCACCATTGGTTTAGAATCAGGGTTTTCCAACTCCCCTAGGTGGACCCTCCGTGTTCATCAACTCGGTTAGAACGCCGGACATTCGCTTTTCATCCTCTCAATTCCGTAAACAACACCCCGTTTGCGAGAAAGCATTCAGTAGGACTTTCCTGGCAGAGGCTATATACGCGTAGTCATGTGGGAGCATTTTGAGAAGGAGAGCGAACTCTCCCTACTCTCGACCATACCAGGGCATTTGGTGCTTGATATTAAAATTTTATTTGTCTTACTATGGTTAACAGTATAAGGTTTTATCTGTCAAATCAAATAGCTTAATTTCTTATAGTTCAGTTGTCTAATAAGTATTGTAGTCTAATGTTTGTGAATTATGTGTAATTAAATAAAAACATTTAACAATGGAAATGATTTTCGGTATTCTAGAAAATTCTTTTTGTCTCAAAAGTTTTACATGAGTTTGGTAATAAAGTGTAGATTCAGAAACTGGCTATGAAATCAACTTTTTGTATCACACTTAATGATAATGAGCAGCTAAATAAAACAAGGTAGATGCAGAGTTCAAACAGTAAAACCCAATCTTTGAGCACTGAAGTTTTCTAACTACTATGCAACCGCTCTACGTCTAGCATATTACTTAATTCCCTACTATACCAAGCTTAACTATGTGTTATTATTAAATAGACTCCCCTATTTTCTCTTAATTATCGCAATGAACACTGTTTAACTAATATCGTTGTTTTACACATAAAACTTAATGAATAGTTACTACGTTTATGTTTAAAATGATCACAAACAAATTTGTAAATTTTATAGTTGGACTCATGAGTCAATTGAAGCTAAACCACCACGGAAAACCTGGAAGCACTGGACGGTAGTTTTGTCCTATTCTGGGACTTCTCAGCAATGCGCATCCACGATCATGCGTCGTGAGATTCAAAGCTAGGACCTATTAGTCTCACACGTGAGTGCTTAACCTCCAGACCACTGAGCTTCAATTCACTCATGAATTCAACTATAAAATTACTAAAATCTCCACAAATCTTCTGAAAATTTGTTAATGATAATAATTTATGAAATAGGAAATAAGTGTGTTATTAAATTCAAAAGCACGCAGAATTAACTGAACGTAATATTTTTAAGAGCGGCATTTAGCTAGACGCTTAAAAGATTGTTGACTTGATTTTCTTCAATTCAGCTACGCATTAGAAGATCCAGACTGACCATCTTCAGTGAACCCAAGAAATGATATTTGATCACTGATGGTTAGATTGTGAATGAACCTTCAGTTTAACTAAGAATATCAGGAATTACTAGTGGATGAGTTCACTTAGAAGAATACCCTTCTATAATACTATCACAAAAGTCAATACTTCACTTTTATTCCTATATGAAGAGTCAAAGAGAACCTTGACGAGTTCATCCACCATCAGGAAAAATATTAGAAGATTAACATGAAATTTAAAACCATGTTGTTTATGATTCCTTTGATTTTATCACTTTCTAAACTAATGATATCACAAGTTAGTAAGTTTTATAGTTTGCATCATGAACTGACCCTAAATAAAGAATCTTTGAAAACCAGGAAGCAATGGGAAGCTGTCTCGACTTAGTATGGGACTACTGAATGGTGTTCAATCACGAACCTACTGAAGATCCGAATCCAAGATCTTCTGGCCTTACAACGAACGCCTTACTTCTTGACCAATGAGCTAGCATCTAGTGGTTTGTGCATTTAACTTAAATGAATTGACGATATTGTATGATCATCTGACTTTGATCGCTGGTGAGGTCATGATTACGCATCGAGCTAAATCGAAATAGCCTTTCAGTACTTACTGGCTTTCAGAGACCATATTACTTAGTCCTCCCCATGATGAGGATCATAAATTTTGAAAATCTCTATACTGTTAGTAAACCTCAGTTGATGTTGGGATGAGGACTTCTCAACTAAAAATTGTTTAATTGAAAGAACACAATACTGCCTAAGCTATAAATTTCTCAATCAGTTCAACTTAATCACAACAGAAAAACAAGATACACTAAAGAACATCATGAAGTTGTTGACACCAATTTAACTGTTCAGACCGACTTAGGGGAGCATCAGTTTCAAACCTAAGATCAAATAAGGTTATAAATTCAATACACTTTCGTGTTAACTATAGTTTAGAGAATAAGTAAATTCATGGGATACTAAGTGAAACATGATTATTCATCATTACTTTGTTCACCATAATTTACACTTTAATAATTTTCGTTTAGGGTACAGTGAAAATCTCATCACATAAATGAAGCACGATTTCTTATTTCTGTTTTTACACACACTATTTCTATGAATTAAAAATGAAGTGAAACAAATTATAATACATCCATGTTCCGTTGACCTTGATCGATAGAAATGCATTTGATTAATGCCTATGTAAATGAATAGAACCAGTCATGTGTATGATCATATATATGGAGTATAGTGTTGTTGTTTTTCTCTAATCATTCATTGTATTTAAGTAGTATGCATAAAGTTAAATTAGCTTGCCTTCATTTTAATTTGGTTAGTTGATGAATTTCTAAACCTTTTTTTAACGTAGTAACTATTATTATGTTTAACTCCGCCTGTAGCTTTTATAGAGTTACTGCCGGTTCCAAGCCCAGGTAAAGGAGGAGGGTTGTGCATGAGGTTAGCGGCCTCATCATGTAGAAAACTAACTCGCTGAAGAAACGCTAACCAGAACTGGTGGACAGCCTATGCTCCTCCACGAGGGGTAACAGGCGTAAGTATTATTATGTTTACTAAACATTGGTAAGACTGATTCATTTCAAATTAGTATAAGAGTTTGTGTAAATTTATATTCTACTGCACGGATTGATTCTCATCAGTGAGCGACCAGGATTTGACCCAAGAGATTCAGATCTTACTGTGACTGCTTGTTTCCATATATTTAATTTATTTGGGATATACTTTGTTTTCTTCTAGAAAATTCAAAGTCAACCAAATACATTTGTTCAAGTGAGTATTACAATATTACTGTTTCATAAGATTTTATAAATTCCGCATTTATTTTATAACTTGTTATTCGATGTTACTTGCATCAGGGGATGAAGTGATTTATACAGGCTTGACGGTTTCTATTGATCAACTGATTTAAGACAATAATACTAATACTGTAACGAATGAGAACTTAGGCGAGGACAAGTGATTATTTTTAAGCACGAAATTACAAAGTTACTTGGTAAAATAGAAAAACCATACTCTAATGTTCATAAATTGTCTCAGGCTTCATTGTTCCTGTACTTCTATACCAATTGCTTTCTGGTTCTGTTCTTCCCTTCTCAATCTTCTGCTGCCAAATATTCTATTCCTGACTCACGATATATACTACTTATGTCGATATAAGTAGCCCAAACTATAATACGAATGGGTGATCATTACACCAACAGTGCAACTGACATTTCCGAAATTAAACGAACGGTTGTGTAATACAGATGTAAAGGTAGATTTTTAAGTGCTGTCAATATTCAATGACTCTCTGTGTTCATCCACCGTTGTTTTATAAAGATCCGGTTGGAACATGTAGATAATGCTTAGATTCAATGAAATGTGTTTTTCCATAGTAGATAGTTATTCTATGATTTTTATCATTTAGAACCATAGACTTCAAAGAGTCGAATAGACCTTATGCATTCAACAAAATGATAGTATTTTGTCTCACATTTAACATAAAGATCGTTGAAATTGCATCCGACTGACAATCGTACAATGTACTCAACAATCCTTGACGTTATAGATAACTTACAACACTCACCATTAAAACGATTCACATACATGAGCATCATTGAAGTCAAATTATTCAACAGATAACGGATAAACAACAACTTCCATTATGATTTATAACCTTGGTGTTATCTCTAGGTTAATACAGTTTTATAGTCTTACTAGTTCATAAATATTTTCCGTATTTTAAAAACACATTAGCAAAACAACTATCGGATGCAATTTATCCAAGTAAATTGATCGATCATTCAATTTTACATATGCTGACTCACCTAAGTTGGGCGTTGGCCATTCCCTTAATATCTAAAATTCACTCAATTAGTGTCATTTTTCTGAACAAAATAACCTATCATGTACTTAGGAAGATGACTATGTCGGTGTACTAATTTGTTTAAAGGTGAAATATACTGTTGACTAGTTAATAGCAATCATCTGTTACCTTAAGTTGATATTCATATCACACAAAATCTAGCTACCAAATACTATTACATAATTTGTATTTAAGAAGTTCATCACACTGACGAATAAAACCATTATTGTATACCGATATATTCGACTAGCTGCTCAGCCACGTAAAAAACTTGAAAGTACTATTTAGCGCAGTGAGGTAATAATAAATTGGGTGAGGTTATCCGTCTGTTTCTAAATTATCAATAACAGTGGTATCTAATATTTTCGTATTCATTTGGTGGCTGAGTGCTGCATTTCACAGTAGTTTCCATTGAACCTTTCATTTCAAGTTTCTGAAGTTATTTACACCTATTTACAATGAATACCATCGAGTTAATATCGCCAAGGTTAGATACAGAATACTATATAGGGATGAGATTTTATAGACTCAATAACTCAATGAGCGATGATGAACAATGTAAGAGCAGGTTGAAAAAATGCTAGGGACGGTCAAGCCAAGACATATTGTCCAATGAATACACAGGCTGTTGAACTGAGTTTTGTCGGTAAGTTTAAACTACCTGGTTGGATTCCAAGTGATTACCGTAAATAACGATTAGCGAGTTTGAGTGACATGAATCAAAATAGTTCGCAGTGACAAAGATGCACTTGATGTTTGTTTTCCCTTGGATATTAAGTTTCTTAATACGTTATAAACTGTTTTCCAACTCCGCTGGTCCATACTTTCTCGAAGCGTACATTTGATGTCTAGTCCTTTCTATTACCACGAACACTGTCACAACCTCTACTACTCTCCAACTTTTGTGCTAATGGAGTGTAGCAACTTTAACTGATGTACAAATGTACCAGTTTCTACGTTACATTTGGTATATATGCGGTTAACCTTCTAAGAAAAATACATTTAAACTGAGACCTGTTTAATTAAGAGCTCATTGTCTGTGTTATGTAACGAAGCGATTCCCAAGTGTTCTTACATTTTGTAAAGCCAAATGATTGATATCCTTGCTTTTTCTGAACTAAATAGCTTCATTGTGAATTTTCATGAAGTAAGCACTGGTGATATTATCTAGAAGGATGGTGAAATTCCTCTAATTAAGCTATCGAGCTAACAGAACACAACACAACTATAAGAATCGACTAGAGCCACAAATCCTCTCCATCATTCATGATCTGGTTTAACAATCTTTTTTTTATTAAACATCTTAAAATTAATTTATCGGCCGAGACCGGTCACTCACTAGTAAGCAATCATTATTTGAATGATCATCTGAAAAATAAGCGGAACTGGTGCTAGTTGGGAATAGAAAATTGCAACCAAATAAAACATAAATTTATGGTTCATTTTGTGTTATAGTAAACTGATAGCTTGTTTACTAACGGAAGACTACTTTGCAAACGACTGAACTGGTAAGAACAAACATAACATTAAGTGTTTACAACAATCTTGCAATAACGTTCGAATGAAACTGCTACTGAATATCTTAATCTAAAATATATGTGCCTAATTGTTTCTTTCCCAATTCAACAATATTACACTTTTTGTGTGCGTACAAAAAACTGTTAACCGACTATTAGCTTAGATGATTAAGTCCGTCGATCGCAATGGCGATTAACATGATTAATACAGATGAATGTATCTAACTGAAATTGTCAAATAAGACTCAATATCTCAGTTTCTAATATCGAATAATGTATTGTTCAGCATACATCATTGAAATTTTGCCATCTTTCTTTTTTACTTATCAATCTTTCACAATTGTTTCCAGAAAGCTAAACCAATGAATCGGAAATAATATTGAAAAGGGTAAACAAAGAAAACAACAACAACCTATCATCACAGTATTGCATTTATTATGAGTATTTTTTCTTTCTAAAATTATTCTCGAACCACAAGAAATTCCACTGTTTAATATGTATCTCAATATACCTAGTCAAGGTTTTTTCTTCTATTTTAACCATACCGAACAGTATCATAGTGACAAAACAACAAGCTTTTTCGTTAAGTGTATTCTATTGAAAACCTTTTACTAATACTGTCTTCTCTATCAAATTATATTCCCCCCTTCATTTTTATCCTTTAACAAATGTATGAAATATCTTATTGTAAATTGTTTATTGTTACCAACGTGATCTTTGTGTTACAAGAAAATTAATTAATTCAATTCCTTTTTTAGTTTTTTTGTTTGTATAAACTACTTTTCAATTATCCCGCGCTATTTTTTTGTTTGTTTTGGGATTGTTTACATTATTCAGTCGTAATTTTATGTCCATACATCTATTCTTTTGTAATAACAATAATAATATTATGATGATAGATCAACCGCTGATATTGAATATGTTCAGCATCATCCATATATTGAACGAAATAACACATACCGATACCCCTAGACTCAAATAAGCAACAAATGAAAATTTATCCCAGTTTTAAATTAAGATAGATATTATCAATCTAGAGTCTGAGAAAGATGTTAGTTGGTCCAAGTTGTATACCAAGTTAGTGCGATGAAATGAAAACAACCAAAACCGATCGAAGTTATGTAGCAGAAATGACAGATTAGACTTTGAGAATTTGGTTGGTAAAGATAAAAGGTATTCATCAAGGATCACTAGAGTTGAAAATCGAGAAGAATATGTATTGAATGAATTGAGTATATTATATGCACCTATATTTATTAGAACCAATAGCTGTGTAAAGATAATGAAAAATGGATTTCGTTAATAATTCTACACAACATTAGACAGTAGAAAATCAAATCAGTAAGACTAAAAATTAGATTGTCCATCAGATCATGATATTTGATCGAATGGTACACTCGAATCAATTAACAAACCAATGATTGAGAACCAGATATAGGCTAGAACAATAGTTTACCGAAAAATAACTTAAAGCAGTCAACAAAACAAGTCAATGGAATAAACCAAACCTTTTATAGACAAATATGTTCAGTCTAACCCAGATATGTCTGTTCTTGCCCAACCAAAGCTTACTTTCACAAGATACATAAGCTTACTGAACGTTTGGTTAAAAACAGTTCAGACTATGGTGATCTGTAGGTATTCAAGGTGGAGCTTGGACTAAACCCATTCATTTTAGTTAAACAGTTCAGAATACTAAAGATGCAACAATGTGTACATTACACTATTCATTTGCTTTAGTTTCCATATTAGCCTCTTCATATATTGAATTGGTAAATCTAGTTAACACATATTATTAAATAGCTGTATGACCTAGAGCTGATTAGTCAAAGCAATTTGATTAATAGTTTAACAAACTGCTGACTAGTCCTATACTGAGACGAAACGGTCGTCCTGTGCTTACAGGTTTTCAATGAATGTATAACTCAGATCGGTTCATGACTTCAATAAAATATGCCAGCAAGTTGCATTAATTAGTTCACATGACTCCACTATACTTCAAAATGACTAATACTCTTGGTAACGGCCTCAATCTTTTCAGATGGGTACAACGATTATGAATTATTGTCTAAAGTCAAGTATAATTTGATACACTTCATACTTAATGACAATTATGTATGAATTCCACACCATTCAGATCGCAGCTCAGAAGTCTAAAGGTTAGGCGTTCGCATGCGAAACCTGATTTGATTCCAGATTACAAGCCGTGCATAACTTCCGCTGAGCAATGGTCATCCAGTGCTTTCAGGTTTCCATTGGTTTTCTGACTAAGATTGGCTGGCAATCTCGATAAAAAATTAAGTCTTTATAACGTATTTATCTGAATAATATCATAGCACATTTACGAAAGTAATGGATGTTCTAGGCAGCTTAATGAGTGAATATTTGGAAACCTAACAGTAAAGCAACAATAAGTAAAAGAAGTATATGAAGGGAGTAAATTACAGTATCCTATTGCATAGACAACCAGTAAATTTTAAATATATGTACATCAGCTCGATTGGGAAATACGATTTCGTTGGAAATATATTCAAGGAACTTTGTACATTGAAACCCAAGCTAGTTTTAAAACCTTTTTATTAATTGGCTTTCGGTTTCCAATAATCAATGAGGGTTTCCTAAAATAAATAAAAATTTAATCAATAGTACGTAAATATACATCTGTTTGCAGAAACATAGTATTATACACTACTTTTGGATATTAAATAGCATAATGATTAAGCATAAAATAAGATTTTGCATCGGTTACTGACTATCATTAGGCAACCATTATGGACCAGGAGACACTAGATACCTGTTGCATCCTAGCATGAGATTCCTCAGTTCGTAACCTGAAATTATGAGGACTATGTAACTTCTACAAACCTAATTATACCCTAATAAAAATGTAAATCGTGAGAAGAGACCAGGTCTCATTATATAGCGTCCTCACTTTAGATATACGTTTTAACAGATATTATATGAAAAACATCCATTTTTATCCATAACGTCAATTTATAATTCAGAAAGGACTTTAAATCCTTATAAGATTTAAAATCTGTACTGCTCATTGATATAATCAGAAATGTATTATAGTTTCCACTTCAAAAGACCTTAAAAGTCACGGACTGTCCAAGTTTGCAAATGTGTATTGTCAAAAAAACTCATTAATGAGCAATGAAATGTTGTTCAGTTTTAAAAACCTGATTATTTCTAGCTTTGTACTAGCTATTCGAATGATAGTTGTTCTTCTTAAAAACAGTCTTCAAAGTATGAAAACATTTAGAAAACTTAATGTAATAAAGATAACGTCCTCATAGTGGGTCATAAACGTCATTAGTTTGAGCCGTGGGAGTTATTCTTATGTGTTGTTGGGAGTTCACAAACTAGATAGAAACACCTGTCTAGTTCTTTTTCAATTTCAAAAACAATTTTACAGTTAATTTTAATCCGTCCCAAATAAATCAATACCTAGTTAGTTTGTCACGGAAAAAAGTTGCTATTTACCTTGACTGTTGTTTTCCGAACACCTTCCCATGGATTGTTAGAAAACTCCTCGATTGACGGGAGACTTACACGGCAAAGTATCAAACGCTAATATAATCGTAGATTTAAAAAAGGAAATGATTAAATTTTCAGAAATTGACTGTCATCGAAAGTACGAAAATAATGAAATCTACAAATTTTTCGCGATGTATAACAGTCATCTAGTAATAAAAACAGAATGACTTAAAACGAGCGATGGAAGCACAAATAGGAAGCCATTCAGTGCAGAGACACATTTTTGACGATTTCATAAATAAATAATGATAACAATGAAACAACTGTATCCTTTAGGAAAAAACTAGAGTGAGTGGTTTCTCGAAATTTTATACTTTACATCATTAACTGACTTTAGTTAAGTGCTCACTAGTAACTAACTTCGAGAGGTAGAGTTCCAATAATTCATCCGGAAAGGGGTGAACAATGAAGATCAACCATGTAGATTATGAGGCAGTTACCCAACGATAGCATTGAGGAAGGGTTGTGTAATATTTTAAATAAATCAAAGTTGAATATGTAAACCATTAGTTATTATACACATTGTTCCCTTTATTATTTTAAAAGAAGCAGGAACGAAGATTGATGCAGAGTAATAAGAATTCATTTATTTCATTAGATTCTCATCAGCTGCTTACAACCTATAATATTTAAAACCAACCTTATTACAGATATTAACATACTTATAAAACGAAGATTCCGATAGAGTTAATAAGGTCATAAAAAATTTTGTTTAGGATAAATAAAGTTCGGGTGGGAAAATTCAAGAACGTTAAGACAATCACTACTTAACATTGGTTATCAGCTAGGTAGTCGAAAAGTTGATCCAAAAGATCTGGGTTCGATCCTCGGTGGATTTATGAATGTGTACTTATGATAAGTCTCTTACTAAGACGAAAGGGATATATACTCCTTCCTGGTTTTCCCTAGTTGTTTAGATAAGTTTATTTTATGATATAAACCATAAAAATATTTGGATTTAAAAACTGTATAAAATTGTAAATGTATCTTTTTTCTCTTTTCACAAAAATTCTGTCATCTAAAATGAGAATTCTAGACCAGTTTACTAAAGGTATCTCTTAAAGTTAATATGAATCCGTACCACTTATAAACTTTAATAAGGGAATTTGATTCTATAAAATTAACAACCGATAATATCACAGAACTCAATTTCTAAGAGAGAGTCTTGTGAACGCTTAGATCAACGTGTTTCACATTTGAATAAGTGATGTTTGTAGTTGCCAACACATTAACCAGTCACAAATATGCATATAAATTTTCTTATTTAACTTCACAAAGACTTACTCAACTTTATTTGTATTTTATTCAATAATAACCAATCAATCTCCATATTTCCTATTCTCTAGTGACTAGCTTAAGGAGGAAATTCAAAGAATTATAGTGATCAGTGGAGCTATACTGTATCAGATGTGAGAAAGATAGCCACCGAAGACAATGGAAGATGTTAAGGCGATTGATTTCATTTAGATTTGTACGTCAATGGATTTCAGTACAGTTTTTTAGGAGTTAGGCATACATGAGCAAGACTGAATCCCGTAGGAGGAGTCCCATATTAAGATGCAACGGTTATTTAGTGTTCCCAGGTTCACAATAGTTGTTTACGTTAGATCGATTCTTGATCTCAAATGAAATCCAACAATGACCACAACCTCACACTCACAATATCCAACTGGTTTAAAAATAAGATGACCATTTCAGTCAATAAGCAAGAAGTCTTATTTAATGTACATTTTGTGGCAGTTGGCACTTGTTAACAAATCGCATTTGTAATCACAACAAAAAATAATGCCCGCCGTTGCATTCAAAATTGTGCCTGCCAGTATTATAGTCTCAGACATTACCAATCATTAAATCCTCCTCTATGATTAGATATTTTTTCAAACACTAAAGTGGAATTTATACTTACTTGTTCATTAATTTATGATAAAATTACAAAAACGTATATTAATACATGATATGGGCATCCTCAAGTTTAAAAGCAATTGAATATTCAAAATCTTATGGAATATATTTGATACAAGCTATACTAAGGAGGTTATACACAAAATACAATTAAATAAACTTACTTTGCCAACCGAATGTGCAACACGAACATGTGCAGCTATTGAACTGCAATTCAATTGTTCCCCATCCTTAGCTGTAGAATCTCTATCAACTAGAACACAAAATGAAGCATGTCTCCGATTAGGATCTTCAGCATAAAGTAGGTAATCAGCACCGCCTACACATAATCCGGAGCGCACAATCCAACCCCTAGATCTATAATATATATATACAGCATAACGGCGTAATAAATGAAGCTCCTTTTCTGAATACTTTTCAATCTGTTCTCGTGCTGAGTGAATTTGTAAACACGGTAAATTAACACATCCTGTACACAGACAAAACCAGACCTCAGTCTATATATTGAGAAAATGAGAGAATAAGAAACCACAGGCAATAATTTTACTACGTATTTGATACAAATAGTAGGATATCAAAAAGACAGCCAGAAGATTTTCTTAAAGATGCTAACAACGGAGAAATAATAAAAAGTATGCAGTGCTCAATAGTCGAGATACACTATGGATAAGTAAACAAAATTTCTTCTCGTTTTTGCTAAAGAATTAAAAATGTTATATTTCATTATTAGGAAAGATTTGAGTGATCTTATCGTTTATATTATTGACTGCAATACGATCAGTCTTTATTGATATATATGTGGATCGCTTCAATATAGCCACAACACAAGCCCATTCAATATATCATATGACAGAGAATGTAAATAACTTAGATATGACTGATATAAATCGGTATTTGAACTCTCTATCTGTTCATATATAATCAATCTTAGACATTACATAACGAGATATCCATATTCATTTATGTTTAATATTGTATCTATTGTAGTTGTAATGCTTTCAAATTAGTAACAAGCAAACTAATGAATAATATTAGAATTATGGTTTGTTGGTTGTTTAGTTGAGATGAGATAAAAGTTAATTAAGGAGACAGATAATATTGATTAAAATTAACTTTTAAATATTCAAAGAATGTTTTGTTTAAATGAAATGCCAAAAAAAGGAGAAAGAATGAACCATTCCAAATTCCAAACATTTTCATATGTTTTAGTCACTTGGAATAAGCTTCAAACCCCGAATGCCTTGGTATTTCCGAGAGTGGGGAGAGTCTGCTCTCCATCTCGAAATGCTCTCGCCAGGTCACGCGTATATAGCCTCTGCCACAGAAGTCCTACTCACTGCCTTTTCGTGACATTACTGTTGTTTACGAAATTGAGATGACAAAAAGCGAATGTCCGAAGCTTTAACCGGGTTAGTGGACACGGAGGGTCCACCTAGGGAAGTTGGAAAATCCTGATTCCAAATCAATGGTGCACATGTGCTCCAGGATCCTGAAGGAACATATGGCGTATGAACCAATCGTTGGTCACCGGCTACCATGGGACTGCATCTCCTCACGATGCTCCACTGCCTTGTGGATCAGATATTCAGGTCAAAGGCTCCGGGTGTGGGCCCCTAAGAAAACCACCTGCTTCAGTCTGGGCACCTGAGCAGTACCACAGCCCTCACACAAATCGAATGAGATTTGTGAGGCGCATATGTATCTGGTGCTTCCTTGTACCAATTTATGTGTTTAAATAAATAAATAAATAAAATAGGTCCTGGGAGTTACCCGTACTTATGTCTTCGCTACTATATAACACATAATTTGAAGGATGTTAGAATTGTTAATAACTAATCTTTGGGATACAATAATAACTAAACATAGAACATCGCTAACTTAGAAAAATAATAATTTCATAAACATAGATCAGAAAGGAATATACAGAAACATTCTTCATGCAACTTTAAATCAGTAAACGAAAGTTGCAACCGACACACTCCATTTTGAAGCAATTTTTTAAAACGACTTTTTAATTATTAATCCACCTTAAATGCATGTTGTTTAGGGAGAGGCAAGGAAAAGAAGATATGGAATGTGGATATCGCTTACTAGATAGATTATCTTGGATATTCTAAGTGAGTGTTTATAAAATGCTTTTTAATAGCGTTTGTACACATTACCTACTGATTAATTAATTATTCTTATATATTATATCATTCGTAAACGTCAAATAACTGTATAGATGATACTAATCGGTTTGGTATCAAAAATATTCCAGTTTTACACCAACTACGGTTTATAAGTTACAATGCATTATAGTCTGGTGTTGTAATTTTATACAATCAAATTTGAGTGATAGTACTTATGGAAAAATAAAATAAAATTTCGATATTCTGATGATACATCTAGGATTATGGGAATTTGCATGAGTTATCAATCGAACGAAACATGTACACTAACAGAATCAGTGATTTTATTGTAAATAGCTTAAGTGAAACCTAAAAAATAACATTGACTATTAAATAATTTCAAAGCATGATCCTGTCCAACAATCCAAAGAGATTTGATGTTTGTTGTCCTACAATACAAATGGAAGTGTTGAAATATTCGATAACCATTTGGAATTCATTGTTAGAAATCCTCTAACTTTGTTTAAAAATGTTTGTGATTTGGTGGCGATATCAAGACAATCCGCACAGGATGTACATGTGACAATAAGAGACTGATCAACTCCAATTCTAGAATATCAGTAAGAAAATCTAAACGACCAATATACATGACTGAAAATTCACTCAATTGCAAAAGCCAGTGGCTATCTGGATTCAGTAGCTAAGTGGATAATGCGATGATGGAGTTTGAAGCAAACCATACGGAGTTAGAGTATCGGTATGAATATCAGCTCTGTGATGCAGTTAACAGTTTACAGATAGAACGAAAAGTGCGCCTTGGATTCCACTGTCCACCAACATCCAACTTTGTTTAAATTTGATAACAAACATTTGAAACCCACTACATTAAATAAGGCTAAACGTGATAAAGTTCAAATGACTAACTACTAAACAACTGCTTTTAACTAGACAACACTAATCGTCAGCAGATTAATCATTGTATATTTACGCATAAGCAACCAAAAAACACCCAAGGAAATATAAAAAAATCACTGGTACATGATACAGAAATAAAATAAAATAACTTCTTTCTATCTTACTAAAGATAACGGGTCCAGTTGTTGACATTCAATGGTTGAATGAAATTGTGAACTTCCATTAACTGGCAAGTAAACGTCTAAACAACCAAGTCCATGGAGTAAGAATAACGTCTAAATTATATAATATACAAACAAATGTATGTCTACATAAATACATAGTATACTAGGCATAATGAAGAAAGATTAGTTCAGTTCCTCAGCTCTAAATTTTTCATACAAGCAATGATTTTTGTAAATAAACAGTAAGTCTTACAAATTCCCATTCAAAACGGGGTTAATTGTGGTGCGTTGATTAAGAGACTAACATTGTATTAACCTTTCTTCATTGTAAATTTAACTATTATATATAAAATTAAGAAACAAACTCAGAAAATCTGACTTTGATAACTATGATCTGATCAAGAAAGTATCCCATAACGATATGACTAACGTTTAACTACTAACCTCATATAAAAAAATATTCAAGAATAACCGATTATATATAAAGTAACTAAAACATACTTCTACATCATTCAATATTAAATGTGTAACGTCCGTTTCGTTGAAACTATTTTCATCTGATTTTTCAATACCTTTTGAAATACAAAAATCATGAATTGATATCTCTGCATCTGACGTATCCCCGCTGTCATTATCATCACTGTCATCATCATCTGTACTGTATTCTCTAAATAAAATAAAGAAATACTAATATATTTTTAAAATTTATTTTAATTACATACATTTAATGGTTATTCAAGTTTATAATAATCACAGTCATTATTTATAAAAGTAATAATCATCAGGCAGTAAATTTGTCGACCAGACCAACTAACAACAAAGTTTGTACGCAGTTCGATTTTGTGAGCTCTTGGGTTGTTGCTATTGTAGTTGAGAAATTGATCAGTGTGCGTCGGCTTCCTGTACACCTGAGTCTCTAGTTTACCAGTGTCGATTCTAGTGATTAATATATCCAAGAAGGATAGCTTGTAGTTCGACTCTTGTTCCATGGTAAGATTGATGTCATTGAGGACGTTGTTGATCAGACTGTAGGTGTTTTCTAGTTCATCGTTTTTGACGATGACGAATGTGTCGTCCACATAATGAATCTAATTTTTTAGCTTGATCACTGATAAGATCGCGGTTCCTAGTCTTTGCATTACTGCTTCTGTGATATTGGTGATCCCGTTGGTGTCCCTTTGGTTTGTTCGTAGATTTTGTTGTTGGATTGAAAATATGTCGTTATGCATAAATCATTATAAATATGTCATTAAAACTATTGTCTGGTCCAGATACTGATATATTTGTGCCTAACATGATCAAGCCTAGTGTTAGTATTATCTAGTGTGCAGATCGAGTGCCGAATCTAGTGTTGTAGTATCGAAGACAAATCTCTATATCAATTTTACCGCAGAAATAAATGGCATCAGTAATATTATTCTTCACTTACTTAGGTATACTGTTGGTTTTATTACGAAGATTAAAATCATCATTCTGACTAAAACCGTAACAACCCTAGAAACAAAGAGATAAGAATATAAAAAATTTACAATGTCTACACGTTTGAAATAAACAAAATCAAGTTGGAATGTGCAGTTGAGGTACATTCAATTTAATTCTGTAAAACATAACTTTACCAGCTTTACTGATTTATTCCGTATTTTAAGGACTGGAAAACTGCTTCATCTATCGCAACAGAGATAGCTTATGATTCGGCATACGTAATATGTAATGTCCTAGCCAACTCAATCAATGAAGATTAACTGCACATTCAACCAATTGGCCACTTTTAATCTAGTCTCTTGCGTCTAATCTCATTTTTCCATGAAGAAAGATATTGTGCTTTGGATTATCTGGCATCGGTATGGTGTAAGATTAATTGTAAACTCACTAAATAACCATCAGTTCACCAATTTTGAGTCAGGTCGTTCAAAACCGTACCCACAAACATCTTAGTTATAGAATGAAAATGTTCAAAAAGTTTCAGTTTTGAGCAGTTATCTAGAGTAAAACGTTATTAGGATACTAAGAGTCCCAATGTTTAGTCAGTCATAATCAACACAGGACCTGGCAAAAATATAGATCAGCTCAAAATTTTATACAGCATCATAAGATTAAGGTTAAATTTATATGACGATTAGCGAATTGGTCAAAATAAACGATAGTACAGAATGTACTGGACATAAAAAATATGATGCAAAGAAAAAGAACGGAATAATTATGTAATAAAATGGCGAAATTTACACCACCGAGAACATCAACAATAAATGAATAGATCAGAGGAAGTTTTGTGGAGAATTTAGTATTTTCATAGTTGAAATCATGGGTCAATTGAAGTTAGACATTAACACCGTTGGATGCCGGCTCAGTGGTCTATCGGTTAAGGGCTCCAGCTCGAGACTGTTAAGTCCTGGGTTCGAATATCGTGAGTGCGGTACAGTGGATGAGCAGTGCCGAGGAGCCCCATGATAGGACGAAACGGCCGTCCAGTGAATCCAGGTTTTCGATGGTGCTCTAGCTTCAATTGACCCATGATTTCAACTACGAAAAAATAAATGAATACAGAACATTGTGATCGATCATTTGAACCGTTTAACACACCTAAGTAATCTATACCTTCCTAACAAGTAACACATTAAGTGTCATTAACTTTATAAACGGATGTTATCGAATCATAGCAATTAACATTGGTCGAATACTAGTACAATTTATTTGATTAAAACAGTCAATGACATTAATTATAACAAATATGTTATATAGTAGTATATCATTTCGAGAAAAGAAACAAAACACAAAACGTTATCCTCCATTTTTAATGATATACATTTAATGATAAATTAATAACTTACATATATGGTACCTTCAATATATACAATACATGAATACAGTTACATACAGTTAATACACACAACTATCATCCCAATGTAGAGTATATTCAGTAAAACAATCAATAGAATAACTTTTTCTCCACAAAGAAAAACCAGAAATTTTTTTTTACTTTATATATCACGTGTGTATAAATAATTCAATATACTTAGAAACCTACAGTTATTCTATGAATGTAGGTCACTATTAACTAATAGTTGTAATAATAATAATAATAATAATAATAATAGAATCACAAGATTTGGAATTTAAAAAATGTCACTTTATTCTAAAAATGAAGAAACATTATCACAAATGGTTCATCAAAGATCAAAGTGTTATGATCTAACAACAACTGATTAAGATATTAAGCTTTTATAAAATAAAGAAAAAAAAAGGTTAAATATAATTTCTGTTAATTATTCATTTAGAATTTTCAAAGTTATTAATAATCATACATATTTGTTAACTTCAATGGTATTCATTATAGTTTGTTTTTGTGTTATCAGCTTAAATCTAACCCCTTCTGATAATAATCAGGTGCTCACTAGTGACTGACTCCTTGAGGTATTTCCTGGAGTTCTAGTGAGAAGCAGTAACCGGTGGAGTTCAACCAGGTCTGTTGTGAGATAGGAACTCACTGATGACATTGGTGAATGGTTGCTCAATTTCGTGAATCAGTTGAAGTTAGAAATTAACACCGTTGGATGCCAGCTCAGTGGTCTATCGGTTAAGGGCTTCGGCTCGAAACTGGTAGGTCCTGGGTTCGAATCCCGCGAGAGTGGGTTCGTGGACGCGCACTGCTGAGGAGTCCCATAATAGGACGAAACGGCCGTCCAGTGCTTCCAGGTTTTCCATGGTAGTCTAGCTTCAATTGACTCATGATCTCAACTCTATTAAATCTAATTGTTTAAAAACTTTTTTTTTAATGAAGTGTTATTTTCAGAAAGAAGATTGTAGTAATTTAATAATTGGATTCATGAGTCAATTAAAGCTAGATTATCATAGAAAATTTGGAAGCATTGGACACCGTTTCGTCCTAATATGAAACTCTTCAGCAGTGAGCATCCACAATCTCGCACGCAGATATCAAACCCAGGACCTTCAGTCTCACAGGCGAGATATGACTTTAAAAATTCGATAATCTGTAAATATTAAGTTAAATTCAATTTGATTTTCATGATAAACTAAAGTCAATTGTTAGAATGAGTAAAGTGAAAAAACAAATCGGATATAAAAGGGAGGTTTCAGGATCACGGTGTTTATTTGAATGAGAAGTGATGAAATCCATTCAAAATCGTACCCTATCAACATCTCAATTTCACTAACAGATTGTCTCAATCTTACGATTGTGTCACTACTAATAATTATCGTATACCACATAGGCTTATTGAGTCGTCACTTTACCATTTAGCGTAACATGCTCCCTAAAAGATTCTTTCGAATACGTTGTTTTGAACAATCTCTCAAGCTACAATGTACCTTAAACATACCAAACACTGAATGCTGCATGATGTTTATCGAAAAAATCGTTGTTAATTTTAAAGATAATGTAATAACGTATTTCCAGGACAGAAGATTGTTTCAGTAATCTATTTAAGTGCGAATGTAGACAATTATTGTAAAAGAAATGTAAAGATAGACGAGTATTCAAAAACAGATAGCTATGGAAAATTGGTAAGGTAATTTACTGGTTAGGCCAGCTTTCTTATCACAAAGAAGACCACATGTTGAACTGCAAATAATATCCTGTGAAATTAAATCAATCCATCACTGAAAAGTAACGCATTACGCTATACAGAATAGTATTGAAACAATGAACATTATGAAACATTAGAATATTAGGTGTAAAGTGAGATTATTCCAGTTCCCTCTAATTTTAACCAACTATTCCATAAAGGTAATATGATTGAAGAACTACCAAGTCAACTGATATAATAAATTATGAATGATTCAAATAAATTAATGACGAAAAAAATTTACATTCTGTCATTTACTAATACTCTTTCATTAGAGAACAGTTACATTTGCCTATCAAGTAAATAAATAATGCATATGATATCCTATATGAGTGAATGCTGTGATCTAGCCAATAGCTTCATCAATCTAAATGCTGATAAAACTGGGTGAAAAACTTTATGGCTGGTAAGAAGCGCTGGAAGTGGATAGGACACATATTGAGGAAATCACCCAGCTGCGTCACAAGACAAGTCCTCACATGGAATCCTGAAGGCCGAAGGAAAAGAGCAAGACCAAAGGACACTACACCGAGAAATGGAGACAGATATGAGAAGAATGAATAAAAGATGGATAGAATTAGAAAGAAAGGTGCAGGACAGAGTGGGTTGAAGAAAGCTGGTCGGCGACCTATACTCCATCAGGAGTAACAGGCGTAAGTAAGAACAGATATCGACTACCATCAGTTGCTTACTGCGCTCAAACACCGCCACTCCCCCTATATCACCACTGACAAAGAAATAAACAAATAATCATATGATGAATTATTTGTCACAATCTTGTTTAATTCAATGTAATCTTTTTGTGTTTTTAAATATTTTATAAACAATGGAGAGGAATTTAGTATACCTTTTTCACTGAATTACACTCAATCTATGCTATCATTGAAAAGTTCATTTTCAACGTACAATTATGAAGTTAATCAGGATTTATTTGATTAAGACAGTTTTATGAATGCTGACTATTCATGAGGAAAGCACACTTGCAAATACCATCCTGAAAATGATAATTAAACTACATCTAGATAATGACAAAAAACGAATATTAATAGTGTTTACACATAAAAACAACTAGTCAGTGAGACAGAAATATCTTTATTTCTATTTTAGAAATTGTTATGTCCTTATGACCTGTTTATAAATCACGTGACTAAAACGTTAATTAGAACGCTGACTCATTGACCAGACTAACGATGCATAAACCAGTCCAGAGTCAACTCTGAGCTCTGATAGACCCACCGAGATAATAGCTTCTCGACTAACCCAGACGGTTCAGTCCAGAATGCCAATATCGGCCTCCATTATAAGAATCATATATTTCAGAAACACTGGGTTTATGTACTAACAAATCATAACGCATCATACCATAAAACAGAAAATAACAATTATAGAAGATCGAGCCAAAAGGTGGCTGTGATTGTGAGAGGCTGTAACTAATAAATTAAGTACAACTAAAGAATAGTAAATTGTATAATAATAGTCAGCAGGTCAAATAAAAGCTTATAATAAAAGGAACATGAATACATATATAGCATAGTTACTTATTATTATTAATGGTTTTATTTAATTGGTATCAACAAGTAGAACGATGATGACACCACGAACTGATATAAAGAAGTTACCAAAAAACCATGAAGTACTGACAAGCTTATTTACTCCATATCAGGACCTAACAAAGTGCACAAACCAACGACTTTGCATGAATATTTTACGATTTTATTATATTTATTTGAACACAAACATTGGTACAAGTAGGCACCAGATATACATGAGCCGCACTGTCCGGAAGCCCAAACCAAAGCAGGTGGTTTTCTTAAATGGCCACTATCCAAGCCTTTGACCTAGAGGTTCGAATCACAAGACGTTGGAGCAACATTAAGAGATTCAGTTTCATGGTAGCCGGTGATCAACAATAAGTTCATATGCTTTTTGTTTCTTCAGCATCATGAAGCACATGTACACTACTTGTTTGGAATCACGGCTTTTCAACTCCGCTCGGTTGATTCTTCATATACACTAACCCGGTTAAAGCTCTGGATATTCTCTTTTTATCCTTCCGATTTCGCGAACAACTCCGCCACGAAATGACAGTCGTTAGGACTTCCGTGACAGTAGCTGTATACACGTGAACTTGTGAGAGCATTTCGAGAGGGAGAGTGGAATCTCCAGACCGTCGACTATACCAAGGCATCAGAGGACCTATAATATCAATAATAAATGAGGATTGTGAACCGTCTAGGGGGGGGGCTTTATCTAAAGATACCATAGATAACGCCGCGAGCCTTGAATTCCATCCATAAATAAAGTCTACAGTGCTTACTTTTAAGAATTGTCAACTTTTACAGTGTGCGTCACTATATTCAATGATTATTTAGTTGGTAACAGTTTGCCAGTTAGTCATAAAACACTTAGAAACGAACATACATGTGTATCGGTTCGGGTTTCCAAGCTACATTAGTACAGTGAATGGAATTATCAGAAATGCCAGAATAGTAGCAGTCAAAGATCAGATTACTCAAGGTGGTGAAATATATCCTACTTAACAAGATCAAAAATATCTATTCCTCACTGAGATTAAAGTTCACTAACTGTTTTTGAGTAAGACAACAATATGGAGATCAGAAAATATTTACAAATCAAATTTATCCATGATGCACCCTATAAGTAAAAGATAGTCATCGTAAAACTGCATACAAGACAATATGATTTTTTACAAAAAGTACTTACTCTTTTTCGAAGTATCTTGATTTGTTCTAAATCAGTTATTAATGTCTTTGCACCATTTAATAGAACCGCTTGAAATGTAAACTGTTCACAACTATTTATACCATCATTATTGTTATCATCATGATCAGAATTGAATCCTGTGAAATCTTCTTTAAGCAATATTGGAAATGGTAAAGTACTACTGCTATTACTACCACTTTCCGACAGAAAACATGATGATGTTGTCGATAATGATGACTGTCGTATTTGCATGGGTTTTTTCAGTTTCGGACGACCTAGAAATACCTCCATTTATCTTAAAGGAATAATATTAGTGAAAGGCAGGTATGAATGTCTTTTAAAATAGGTATCAAAGAAGGATTCAAGAGGAAATATTAAGGGAAAAAACATTTATAATAAAATACTTATCCTTAAGATGCTCTAAAAGCTACCACATCGAATAGTAGAGGGTTAATTTATGGTTAAGTAAACACAATTGCTTTTAAACAACTAATCACCGAGTACTGACCTCTGTCATATAGCTTGTCACTGAATGTTACTCCCATTCCCCGTCAACCATTTAAAATCGAACCTAATACAATGTGATATCAAGTTATTCTGAATGATGTTGAAACTTGTATGATGGAATTTGATAACTCTGGAGAGATAGACAAAATGAATGATGGCACGCAGAGAAATATAAAATGTCAGTCCTCGACATTGCATGAAATCGAACACGAAACTCTCATTATAAACAAAGATGGATAGTGACTGGCAGTGGAATCCAGGACGCATGTTTCTTCATATTTGGGACTCATCAGCTGGATGAACTTGCATCTCAGAGTTGATATTCACTCTGGGACTTGAACCCAGCACCGTTCGCTTCAGGCACCATCACGTTATACATTCAGCTACTGAGTCCTGATAGCCACGTCCTGATAAGACAAAACATGCATCCTGGATTCTACTGCTAGCCACCATTCATCTTTGCTTATAATGCTTATGACTTAAGGCTATATCGAGGCAACACGCATAATATGCACATATGTCAATAAGAGACTGATCAACTGCAGTCCAAGACATCCATGAGAAGACTCAATTAAACAATACCAAGTGAATTTAATGAAACTCTCATGCTGACAAAGAGAGCATTATGCAACTGATTTCGAATTCAATTGTTCAGATGTTCAATCTCATCAACGATCATTATCCATTGTCGTCAATGCGTTAATACCATCAAATTTTTGCCGAACCTTGTGATTGTATCGGGAAAAATGGTTATTTATTGCAATTTCGTGAAATTCATCTTGAAACTAGCTACCAATAGGTACGCGATAATAATGAAGCAACTTGAATTCATGAAAACTTTGAATAAACATTAAAGATAATTATGATCTGAGATCATTGAAAGTTAAACTGGTCAAAACAAAAACAGCGATGTGATGTCTTACACTTAGCTTCTAATAACACATTAGAAATTAACTGGAGATGATAATGTAAATTACTGTATCCAAACCCAGTGGTTTATAGGTTAGGTGCTCGGTCATAAGACCTGAAAGCCTTAAGATCGATACCTGATAGGGTTGTGGATGCATATTTCGCAGGAGTTCTGTACTAAGACGAAGTAAATGACCAGTATTTCTTGGGTTTTAATGGCTAAGGAAAATTAGTTCATTATTTGAAACGTCCCAAAAACAAGCTTAGCTATAAAAAATGAAAGTCCAGTCACTATGTTGATAAAAATGGTATTCTTCAAAGCCAATAGAAATGGACTTAATACAAGTTATTAGTACGTCTACTGTTCTGTTCAAAACATACTATCCAGATAACTTATTAACTATGATTGAATGGTTCTATTCATCGTCACAATCATGAGATTTACATAGTTGACTAGCATTTCCTTAATTTTCTGATTTCAACGTTGAATAAGGGATAAACAATTTACGGAGTTAAACATTTCGATTTCACCAGTCCGAACAGAATAGCCTTTAGACTATTAAACCCAATCAGGAATAAACCATTTCTGTATAACATATTACATAATTACTGAAGTCTAATTTTTAAGTTTATTAGAAACATGTGAATTCAGGCAATGAATCATAAATGTTATTTGAGACATACAACCAAGAGAGATTCCTCTTACTTTGGACTGTTAATGCAACGTTTTCTGAAGAATGTAGAAAATTAGAATAGGATTCTTACTTTCGTTGTGAACTATGCCCAATAACAACACAAGACAGTGAAATCCATGATCTCTAGGACCTTTCAACCGAGAAGTTGTGATAGGATCAAGATAAGACAATACCAAACACTTATCTTCTGTTTTACGAACCCGTCATAAACTGACAGATGTGAATAATTTGGTAAAATCATTCCATATCGTAATAATAGAATAAGTAACTAAACTTTTGCCACTAATCTATTAGACATATTTGAATCGATTGACATTGCTCTCCAGTTAAATCATTTGGTGATTGTATAAGTGTTTAATTTATTAATCAACATAGTTTGATTGAAATGATGATGTTAACTAATAACAGATCAACTTAAGTTGTTAGATAGAATTGGAAATGAATGGCAAAAAACCCTGGTACTCGTAAAGCGTGTCTGCAATCTTGAGGGGATTGGTGCTCTCCATCTTATTTAAACCTTAATCAACCAACTTCAAACTCGGAGACGTTACTATTAAGATGTTAGAATCGCAAATGACCACTTGTAGGACTGATATATTTACACTGACTAACCTGTTAGTAATGATTAATGTCATATATTACCTTAAGCAGTGAAGAATACTATCGATTAAGTTGCAGTGATATGAACTAAAAAAATAAGGTACGATCAAAACCCATAAAAAATGACAATAACTATTTTAACTCTAGAATTAGGACACGAAATAAAAATAACGATATGTAATTATATAAATATATGCTAAATTGTGATTAGGCAATCACACAAAAACGTGGCAACATATACACAACAAACTTAAGGTCAAAATAGTGTTTACTAAATCATAATATAAGTGCTACAATTACAATTAACAATTCTATTTGATAAGAAAGATTGAAGAGAAGTTTGTTATTTGTGACCAACAACAGATGTTGTTAAGTTGATGTGATCGGTATGTGTAGAAAACTGAGTAGCGAATACGTGGGATCGTTATTGAAGTAAAATTGATTTTTTATGCCATTCAAGGTATATGTGTACATATCAACATAGTGAGCTTTTAGAGAAGTAATCCTAGCTTAATCCAAAAGGATTAAAAGTTCAACGAAGGTGGTAAACGAAGTAATGAATTCCAAAGAGCGGTTGTAGTGCCGCGCTTCGTTAATCGTTCACTTCGATGACCGTTATAATTCTAATCTTAACGGTACGTAAAATCAGAAGACAAAGGATAGCAGCAACTACAGTTTATTGTCGAATAACTCAGGTCAGAAAGCTAGCAGCACCTGAGCGAATATCAACGAGCGAGCGAGTGAACAGGCGAACAAGCGAGTAGCAAGCAATTACATAGGTAATTTATAGTCAGATTTAATAACGGCACAGCAAAACAAAACAAAGGCTGATAATAGTATTTGCGTGCATACATATATGGGGAGGAGTAGGAGTCATCGAATGATATTTAAGCAGTCAACATTTTGGATAGTGTCATGTGCTTTAGTGGCATAACAGTGCAAAGAATATGCAAATTGTTACTATCCAAATGACGATGTCTGTTAAGTTAATAAAAAGGGCTTAACCAAAATTGATTGTAGGATGGTTGCTATAATGTTTTCAATGGTGAAATAACGCAAACTATGATTTCAACCTTAATGTTTCACGATACGCAGAATGACTAAAGAGATTAACAAAAAAACCTTATTCTTTTAATTAAATAAATAAAGTTAATGGTGTAATTTATTCGCAGTGAACACCTTCATGCACTCCGCTTTGAACCAGACTGTTTGTTTGAATGTTAACAATATCATACGGTTGCCCAAATAGAAGGACAAGAAAGGATTGACCTTTGTCTAGTTTTACACGCCATGTATTCTTCCCCAATCAAGCTACATGTAATACACTGAAAAAAATTAATGAATGCACTGTGAAATTTGTTTAGTCACTTCTATAATCAATTAGGTATTTACTAATGACTCAGAAGACTTCTATGCTAATTTTTTATTCAAATTACTGTAGGTCTGAAAACAGAAATTGCATGCCGTATATGTAAGCAACTAGATATGAGGTAAAAAATTTTTTTTAAGTTAGCCGTAAGAAACTACAAAATCGATTAAGTCAAGAAATGAATTATCACTTAACAACTTGATGATAGTGTTGTAGATAATGAAGTTCATAGCTTAAAAGAGATCTGTAACACAAAGACCATCAATGGACAGAAGTTTACAACCTCATCAACCAAATTGTTCTAACTTTATATTTCTATTCTTCACGTCCTACGCGATTACTCATTAGTGTTGTACTTAAAACGCTTCTATACATAATTTCCTGTACATTTTTACCTCCAACGATTGAAATGATTCACACTTATATGAATAACTTATAATTGGTAAGACAAGTGAAAAATAATATGTCCATATACATTTTAACATATTTTACGCTTTTTTTAATGTACAACTATGGAGAAAGTAGCAAATTCACTATTCTGTGAATAGTGAACGCGATGGCGTTTGAAGCAAAAGGTACTGGGTTCGAATGCCAGAGTGAACATCGTCTCTGAGATGCAGGTACATCCAGCTGACGAGTCCCAAATACAGCGAAGTGACGTACGTCCTGGATCTCACTGTTAGCCACTATCTAACTTTGTTTATACTGCGAATGATTTATATGAATGAAGCATATTTTCAAGTGTAAGATTCTTTATCAGTGTAACGCAGTTGGGCAAACTCCGCCTGTAGCTCCTCCAGGGGCTACTGCCGGTCCCAAGCCCGGGTAAAGGAGGAGGGTTGGGCATGGGGTTAGCGACCCCACCCCGTAGAAAATCAACTCGCTAAAAAAAACGCTAACCAGAAAAAATCATTCAAACCATTCAAACTCTGCCCTGGGAGTAGAAGGAAAAATGACGTCTCATGATGAAAGCCGAGTTCCTTCGGAAGTCATGAGGCCGATGCACCTTCTTACAACCAGAGCGAAAATTTTTATAGGTACATGGAATGTCCGGACAATGTGGGAGACCGGCAGAGTCTTCCAAATTTCTGCGGAAATGAGGAAATACAACCTGGAAGTGCTTGGAATCAGTGAAACACATTGGACGCAGGTTGGACAACAACGACTGTCTTCAGGAGAACTCTGGTCATGAAGAAGAAAACGCACCACATACACAAGGAGTTGCATTCATGCTGTCCAGAAAAGCACAGAATACACTTATTGGATGGGAATCTCATGGACCAAGGATCATCAAAGCTTCCTTCAAAACAAAGAGAGAGGGCATTACAATGAACATCATCCAATGCTATGCGCCGACCAACGACTACGATGAAGACGCTAAAAACCAATTCTACGATAGGCTGCAGTCAATATTCGAGAAGTGCCCAACCAAGGACCTGACCATTCTAATGGGAGATTTCAATGCCAAGGTTGGAAAGGACAACACTGGATACGAAGACGTCATGGGACAACATGGACTGGGAGGAAGGAACGAAAACGGTGAGAGATTTGCAAACCTATGTGCCTTCAATAAACTGGTCATAGGTGGCACCATATTCCCACACAAAAACATACACAAAGCCACTTGGATTTCACCGGATCACACTACACAAAATCAAATCGACCATGTCTGCATCAACAAAAAGTTCAGGAGGACGATGGAGGATGTGAGAACCAGAAGAGGAGCTGATATAGCATCCGATCATCATTTGCTGGTCGCCAAGATGAAACTAAAACTCATTAAGCACTGGACAATGGCGCGGACAACATCACAAAAGTTTAACACGGCCTTTCTTCGAGATGCTGACAAACTCAACGAATTTAACATAGCCCTCAGCAACAGGTTCGAGACCTTTCATGATCTACTCAATGGAGAGGGAACCACCATAGAGAGCAGCTGGAAAGGTATCAAGGAGGCAATCGTTTCAACGTGTCAGGAGGTTCTGGGCCAAAAGAAGCACTATCACAAGGAATGGATCACTGTTGGTACACTGGATAAAATTGAAGCAAGGAGGAACAAGAAGGTAGCAATCAATATCAGCCGAACAAGAGCAGAAAAAGCCAAGGCACAAGCCGAATACACAGAGGCAAACAAGCAAGTGAAGAGGAGCATCAGGACCGACAAACGTAAATATGTGGAAGATTTAGCGATGACAGCGGAAAAGGCTGCAAGAGAGGGAAACATGAGACAACTGTATGATACAACAAAGAAACTTGCTGGAAATTACCGTAAGCCAGAAAGACCAGTGAACAGCAAGGAAGGAAAAGTAATCACCGACATTGAAGAACAACGAAACAGGTGGGTAGAACACTTCAAAGAACTCTTAAATCGACCAGCTCCACTGAACCCACCCAACATCGAAGCAGCACCCACAGACCTCCCAATCGATTTTGGCCCACCAACAATTGAAGAGATCAGCATGGCCATTAGACAAATCAAGAGTGGCAAAGCAGCGGGACCAGACAACATCCCGGCAGAGGCATTGAAAGCAAATGTAACAGCAACTGCCAAGATACTACACATCCTATTCAGTAAGATTTTTGATGAAGAACAAGTACCAACAGACTGGAAAAAAGGACTTCTGATCAAAATACCAAAGAAAGGTGATCTTAGAAAGTACAACAACTACAGGGGCATCACTCTCCTCTCAATACCAGGAAAAGTCTTCAACAGAGTATTGTTAAACAGGATGAAGGATTCCGAGGACGCTCAACTTCGAGATCAACAAGCTGGATTTCGTAAGGATAGATCGTGCACAGATCAAATTGCAACTCTACGTATCATTGTGGAACAATCAATCGAATGGAACTCATCACTGTACATCAACTTCATCGACTACGAGAAGGCATTTGATAGCGTGGACAGGACGACACTATGGAAGCTTCTTCGACACTACGGCGTGCCTGAGAAGATAGTCAACATCATACGGAACTCCTATGATGGACTAAACTGCCAAATCGTCCACGGAGGACAACTCACCGACTCGTTCGAGGTAAAGACCGGTGTTAGGCAAGGTTGCCTACTCTCACCCTTTCTCTTTCTCCTGGTGATCGACTGGATTATGAAGACGTCAACATCTGGAGGAATGCACGGGATACAGTGGACAGGCAAGATGCAGCTTGACGATTTAGACTTCGCGGATGATCTGGCTCTTCTATCACAAACGCAACAACAAATGCAGGAGAAAACGACCAGTGTAGCAGCAGCCTCAGCAACAGTAGGACTCAATATAAACAAAGAGAAAAGCAAGACTCTCCGATACAATACAATATGCACCAATCAAATTACACTTGACGGAGAAGCTTTGGAGGATGTGGAAACCTTTACATATCTGGGCAGCATCATTGATGAACACGGTGGATCAGATGCAGATGTGAGGGCGCGGATCGGCAAAGCAAGAGCAGCATACCTACAGCTGAAAAACATCTGGAGCTCAAAACAATTGTCAACCAACACCAAGGTTAGAATTTTCAATACAAATGTTAAGACAGTTCTTCTGTATGGGGCAGAGACGTGGAGAACTACGAAAGCCATTATCCAGAAGATACAAGTGTTTATTAACAGCTGTCTACGCAAGATACTTCGGATCCGATGGCCAGACACTATCAGCAATAAGTTACTGTGGGAGAGAACAAACCAGATTCCAGCGGAGGAAGAAATCAGGAAGAAGCGCTGGAAGTGGATTGGGCACACCTTGAGGAAATCACCTGATTGCGTCACAAGACAAGCCCTCACATGGAATCCTGAAGGTCAAAGGAGAAGAGGAAGACCAAAGAACACATTACGCCGAGAAATAGAGACAGACATGAGAAGAATGAACAAGAACTGGAAAGAACTAGAAAAGAAGGCCCAGGACAGAGTGGGTTGGAGAAAGCTGGTCGGCGGCCTATGCTCCATTGGGAGTAACAGGCGTAAGTAAGTAAGTAAGCAGTTGGGCAACTAATTGTTAAGTATATGGAACAGATTCTACACAAAACTTCAATCTCTTAATTTTCTGACAAATACTAAATGCTTAGCGATAGCATCAATGACTGATACACTCTTGTAAGTTCAAAAGTAATTTTCATTTAAATGAAAAACATACTTTGCAACACGAACTGATGCTATTTAGACAATCGCTAAAAAACCACGAGACATTGGGTAGCTATTTTGCGTAGTATAACTTCCCAGAAGTGCGTATACATATAGGGATTAAACCTAAAAGCTTCAGCTCTCACTGCTAAACAATATATACAGGGGATGTAACTCATTGACTGTTAAGTACAGATTTATCTGCATAACTATACGTTATGTATGTGATCTAGTAGCCCAAATCGAAATAACGAAAACAAAGTGAAGACCCATGATCAAGAGATATTAATTAGAACGCTTTAACCATTATGTCACCACACTATACATTTGTGTTTAGTATATAAACGTAAAGAATTTACATAACTTATTGATTATATTTTTTTTATTACAAACTGATTCAACTAATGCTGGAGAACTAATAAAAATCTGGAAGCATTGGACTAAATGCTTTAACTTGGTTTTCAACTCGAAAGCAGTAAACCCAATAAGAACTGAACCAAAACTCTCCAGATATTGAGGCGAGCACGATAAGTCGACATCTATAATTCTGAATCTAACTGATCTTACAATTCCTTTACTATAATTTCATATTCAAATGGAATAAGGCATAAAAAATCAAACAATGTTGTACATCACATGAATATAAAAGACATGATTGAAATAGTCTACTCTTCTAATAATCTCTAATCACATGTAAAGAAAATTAATTAATTTATGCGTAATATTTATGTTAGTCATTACATAAATTGCCTACCAATATATAACATATGAAAAAGCGATACACAAAAAAAAATGATTCCTATGATTACTTAACAGTGAAAAAAAAAGAAATTAGATAATCGTCATATGGTTTATCATGAATTTGAATAAAATAGATTTTAAGCATTTTTATATTGTAAAACATTTTCCAGAACTAAAAACGTTTTATTTTCAGTTAAATGTTAAGATAGAAATGATAACCCCATTACACAAGCAAATAGCTATCAGGACTCAATAGCTGAATGGATAACGTGATGGCGTTTGAAGCGAAAGGTATTGGGTTCGAGTATCAGAATAATTATTAATTCTGAAATGCAGATACATCCAGCTGACGAGTCCCAAATGAGACGAAACACGCGTCCTGGATTCCACTGCTAGCCACTATCTATCTTTGCTTACGATAACCATAATAGTTTTAAGGAAAAAAGCCTGAATAAAACTAATAAATGTAGTCAACATCCTATCATTTTTTTAAGGCAATTGCATATTTGTGATTAGTATAACTACGTTGAAAGTCAAACAAAATGGCTCCACAAACGAAAAGTCGCATTATTAATTTAAGATATAATCACTTAACAAGTATGTATTCGTGTATTTTACATTCGGTTACAAAATGTCTTTTTTGGGGGTTATCGTGTGTTGTATACTACCCAACTGGGTGTCAAAATAAAAAATAGATAGAATTAGCTTAGAATACGCTATGTGACGATCTTTAAGTTGGCAGAGCTTATTGGTTAAGGTATTCAACTCTCAATTACAAGGTTTCAGGTCTGAGTCTTGATTTGTCTACATTGGTTCGCGCAACCAAAAAAAATTATTAGACCTTACGCAAAGTATAATTCAAAACCAAATCTCTACTTGATGAGTCGAGTCTATTGAGAAATCTGAATGCTTTTCATAGAAGGCTTATAGTGATATCGAACAGTATAACTGTGTTTGAATCATTGCAGTCATTCAAAATCATCTAGAAAGAATAATTGAAGATGAAAGAAAACTCTATAATTGAATAAGAACTTTGTTAATCTTGTGCATTAGATAGATAACTTAGTTTATTTTTTATGAATGAACTTATGTATAAACATCGAATCGTTTACCATATAGAATCTATCTATGACCACAAATATTTATAAATCAAAATAATCCATTGTCAAACACCAACAAATACAGAAATTTCGAAACACACACAGACACACAATCAAAACAAAAGACAAGGATAATATGAAAAGTATTCATTCTGTCATTTTTTGATCATTATGAACACTTTTATTAAAATCAAACTGAACAACATCTCACTATTAGTTTCATATGACCCCTTTTCAAAGCTTTCAATTCTTATCAAATATAAACCAAAAAAAATAATTAGTTACCATGTTCAATATTATATTAAATATATCTAATCACATTACACAACTACAATTAGTCGTTTTTTCTTTTTGATTTTTAAAAAAATCAGAATGAAATCGAACAACCATTCTTTTCTCTCCGAATTTGTTTCCGCGGCGAATTAAAATCCAAGTAACTACCACTGTATGTTCAATTATGTTCATAATTATACAGTACATTCATGAATAGTATTTTTTTTAAAAAAAAACAGGGCACTACTTAAAATCACATTTTCTTCCTGGTATCACTTAAAAATAGTAGATTAAAATAAAAATAATAATTTGCTAGCTAGCTGACTTGCACTTTCAGTCCCTCCTCATAATTTCCAGAACAAAAAGAGGAACAAAGAAATGTTAAAATTGGCACAGAAAAACAGAAATAAATTCAATTAGGCACTCTCAAATGATAAATAATAATTAAACAATTTAATAAACACAACAAAAGAAATTGATTGATGTAAGATTCAATTATAAAGAGAAAGAAAATCAATTTCATACAAGGTAGTCTTTATTATTCAAAAATAAAAGAGAATTGGGCATATGGTGAAAAATTCCTAGATGAAGCAAAAGATCTAGTGCATGGAATTCATCATGAATAAATTCATCAAAGAAATTTTAGATCAAAGAAAAGATGATACACATTTTATTCCATTTGCCATCTTGTCAATACATATATCAAATAATAAGAACAAACATAGGTATACACCTGTATACATTTAAAAAGGGGGGACATATTTTTAGCACCAATAGATTTTGCGTACACACATAACAAAAAGAAACACATGGAATGAATGATTTTTTGGATAATACATAAAAACCAGAAGAAAAAAAGAAATTATTTTTTACTAAAACCATAGGAACAAAAAATTTTGTTTTAATTAATAAAAAAAAAGAAAAACCTCTCAATTAATAAACCCTGGATAAAAAGAAATCTCCTTTTTTCTTCATTTTTTGAAAAAAAATTCTGAATGAAAATGTGACAACATAATCAAATTTGCATGTGCAAAAAAAAGATCTGATAGGAAATAAAGTGATAAATAGGTCTTTTTTTAAAAAAAAAAAAAGAATAAACAAAACTGAAAGAAGATAGAAGATAACACCGAAATGAAACAATGTTAGTAAAGATAGCAAGAACTATTATTATCACTATGATGATTGATAATACGAATATGCGATAATGTGAGTAGGTGTAAATAAAATTTTTTTTTTTAAAAATGTGTATCTAAAAAGGAATAATGACGATATTCTATTGAACATTGAGCAACTGATTATTCTTTTAATTAGGCATAGAAACAAATACAATTGATTATCACAGATTATCTGTAGATAAGAATTTTATAGAAAAAAAACAAACAAACAAACACAAAAATTTATTTCATTATTATGATACAATAGATCATGACCTCTGAAAGTTTACTTAGTTGATGAACTAAAGTGTAGTTACTCTATTTCATCAAAGCGTTTGAAGAATATTGAATATAGATATGTATTAATGAATGCGCTTGTCTGTGTTGTCCATATGTTGTTGTGTATTTTTTTTTACACCTATAGCCTCAAGATTGTTTAAGTAAAATAAAAGTAATAATATTTGGAAGCAGAATAATTAGTAACAATAATATAGTAATAATGTTGAAAGACATTTCAACCTGAAATGTTTGTTTTGTTTTTTTTTGCTTTGCGTACAGCATATACATATACACCTAAGTACAAAATCACTCCTGATTACATGAAGGGAACAATGATGAGTAGAAAAAAATAATCATACACATATATATATATGAGCAAATAGGATCATTCAAGTACACACAAGTATTTTTTTCATTACAAGGTCAAGGTGATTCAATAATTTAAAACGAAATCAAAGTACAGCGCGGGAAGAATGTAATAATTTGATTTATTCAAATAATTATTAATTTTTCTATGGAACCCTGATTAGTTGTTCACCACCATCCTCCCCCACCAAGATTAGCACTGTTTCCATTTGCTTGTAATTGATTATTTGTCGGTGGAATGATATTTCCTAAACGAGCATTCATTCCTAGAGAGGAGATTTTTGATAAAAAGGATTGGGGTTCAATAGTACTTTCACGTCGTACATTGTCAAATGGATTGGCATTGCTGCCACGTACACTAAGACCAATAACACTACTACTTCCAATACCCATGTAACCATTGGTTTCACGAGGCAATTCAAGATATTGTGTAAGATTATCTTCTAATAAACGATTGCGTAATGTTGCCAAACTCATACGAACTTCATTTAATTCTCGTTCAGATTCATGTGAATGACCAGTCAATCGATCATTTTCTATTTGTAAACGAGTAATTTCTGTTCGAGCAGCTATACGAGCAGGGTAGAAAAAGTAGAATAATTATTTTTTTGGAAAAAACGAGGAACAATGAAATCAATTAACATTAAGTTAAAAAGCCTAATACAAAATGTAAACGATCGAAAATCACATGTGTGTAAACTTTTTTTGTATTGTATCGAGCTCTCACTTAAGGCATTCACCCGATTAATGAGAATGTACAACTTAATACTTACTATTCAGTTCGGTGAATAAGTGATTACATGATCATGGAAATAAAAAGCTCACTCTAAGAAATTTAACGTACATTAAGTCTGATTTCCCATTTGCTATGGCAGTATACACATATATGTCTTAACACTGTTTCCATTGTTTAAAATATCCATGTAAGTTATCCGAATTCAAACCGCTCAACAAACTTGTCACATCATGTTTTACGGATAATTGTGTGTCAACAGACGACTATTCAACGAATATTTACACAGTTAATTAGGAAACAGAATGTACAAAGGAGTGCAAACTTTCAATTTTATCATCAAAATAGGAAATCAACAGTTGTTCTTATGTTGCATCATCTTTGTAATCCTCATACTCCTCCCACTGTTTGTAGCCAAAGTTACCATTGTTTTTCGTTACAGCTACAAAAATTAATACTCCATAGAACAATAGTAATGTGCAGTTGAAAAGTACCATTACAAACTATGTGAGAAATTATGTGCTCCATATTCATTAGACAATAAATGACGATTAAAAACTCGATCTATTTGATTGGTGCAGTGTTCCGACCATTTGAGATTGGTGGGGCCCCACTTGATAAAGCCCATGGGCTAATTCAGATTAGAGATCCGCTTAGTGAGGCTCATGGACACACTATATGGACGTGACTTCGTGTAGAAATCGGACCCCTGGGTCTTGGAGCGCCGGAGACATGACAGGGGCAAAAGCATAGTCTACATGGACACTCATAACACAAGTTTTCATTCATCCATCCCATAGCATACATACAGGTATGTTCACTCACTTGGAAGGATAGATAGTCACCCCTACGTTCGAAAGTATTTGTTGCAATTGACTGTCTCTTGAGTATCACATGTATACCAGTGGTACAATGACTCATTTATGCACGTCACGACATAATCATAAGCATAAGAACTTCTCTCAAGGAGGGTTAATGATCACCTCTCCCTATTATTTACTACTATAGCTTATTATTATGTGTATCAATTTGAATCGACGCGTACCAGAAAGTAGACAAATTCAATTACAAAATTAGTATCGTAACTATCTTCAAAATGATAGTAAAACAAATTTTAATTATAAGCTAAAAAGAAAAATACAATAAAATATGAACGTACTTTGTAACGATTTTAATAAATGTGTCACATATTCAGCTGTTTCACGCTTTGTCATATCTGAAGTGAGAATAGTAATAAAAACAATGATAATAATCAGGAATGTTACTAATTTATTGACTAGAACCTTGAACAGATTTACAAAATCAAATTAGTAAATTCTTGATGCAAATAGTTTTAATGCGCCTCGATGGACAATGTTAGCTGGTACAGAGGAACGCTGAAAGTAAGCTAGAGGTGACCAAAAAAACATGGTATCAGTCATTTGACTGCTGGTCTGAGCTATATTGATAGATCTAGGTTGCGCAGTTGGAGTTCACATGATAACCCCGGAAAATAGTTGGTGAGGTTGGGTACTATGGCTTAGAATCTATGATAGCGGCCAAGACCCATTGATTCACTCACCATCTTTCGCTATATCTTTAGTTTCATTATTTCTTTATTTTACCTATTGAAACCATAATATCAATATTTAGTCTTTTTCATTATAAGGTACTACGTCGATTATGATTGACTGACTTTATGTCCAAATAAAAATGCATCCGTCCCAATTAAATTACAATTAGGAGAGAAATGATTTAAAACGAATAGACGTTGATTGCATTTCCTACATCTTATATCAGCACAGTGAAAGAAAGAATTAACGGAACGATAAGTATAGAAGAGGGGAAATTACAAAATGTAGAAGGAATTAAATATATGAAACAATACTGAACTAAAAATTTAAAGGTAAATGGAAACGGAGCTATGAATGCGTAGTTTTTATCATCACCAACTTGTTCACCATGTACAGATTTATGTAATGGGCTTTGTGCCACAGTCTACATGTGAAGGATGTCAGTACTGTCCAGTTGCTCAAACCGAAGTCAGAATTGTAAGATTCAAATGTCAAACTACCTAACCAATATATCACCACTTCACCTATTACATAGACTTGTCTTACACTATACTTCAATTTAAGAAATGAATTCAATTTTTCCTTCAAAAAATTTTTTAAAAAGACAACCAATAATAAACTAAAGTTGATCGTATATTCGACATTAGAGTAAGCAGCGTTAAACCGAAAAAACAATTACCTTCAATAGGTTTACTAGGCCGATCATCAGGTTGAGCACCGAATGCTGAAGTATGGAAACTACCAGGTGACTCAAAAGGTGCAGCTGAAACTTCACCAACTCCATCAGTTCGTTGTTGAATAGGTGTTGCGACACCTATTTAAAATATATATAAAAAAATCGGGCAGTGTGGTAAATGGATATAATAATCAATGAACCAGTGATAATAATAATTAATTATTATTGAGTAATATTTATGTGAGAACAAATTCTTGTGGTATCTCATAGAGTTGATATGATGACGAAACCTTAACTGACGCACATACATGCCAAGTTTTATAGTGAGTATGATTGACTGATTAACTCCGCATGTGGCTCTTCTAGAGTTACTGCCGGTCCCAAGACCGGGTTTATTTATTTATTTAAACACTTATATATTGGTAAAAAAGGGCACCAGATACATATGCGTCACACAAAATAATGAAAGTAGGAAGAGAAGGGATGAAAAGATAAGGTGAACTGAAATGTACAACCAGAAGACTCTTTCAGTTAAGAAAGTTAGAACCACTCTTTATGTAGAAAGTAAAAGAAGGTTGCAGCAGGATCGCCACTGGCTTCTATTCTGAGCCATATCTGATAACGTCTCTAGCCACTGTGTTGCACCATCTCTCGGACTCCAGCCAGGGAGTCGTGAAGGACCAACAGAAGCTAGCCCTTTGCAGCTTTCTTTCATGCCACGACACCATGTCATACACTGACCTCCTCTCCGCTTTTTCCAACCAGTCCCAGGGTCGGCAAATAATGCACGACGTGGAAGTCTCTGGGACGACATTCGTAAAACATGTCCAAGCCACCGAAGTCGGTGTTTCAAGATGGTGAAACCAACTGAATTATCGTCTCAGTGCCCGAACACACGATGTCGAACCTCTGCATTACTAACATGGTGTTGCCACTGGATGTCAGCAATCCTTCGAAGACAACGATGATCGAACACAGATAGTCGTCTTACATCCTCAACTCGGAGAGGCCAGGTTTCACAAGTATAGAGCAGAACTGCTCTCACCGACGCGTTGTAGATCCGACCTTTTACAGCCAGACTAACATCACGAAGGCGTCAAAGATGGCCCAGATTGGCATAAGCCGCTCTGGCTTTCATTATACGTGCATCAATCTCATCACTCACGCCACCACCAGCAATTATATAGCTACCAAGATACACGAACTTCTCAACTACTTCAATCTGCTCACCACCCAGGGTGAGTACAGGATGAGAATCATGCCAGTCTTGTAGGAGTACTTTGCACTTGGAGGGTGCAAAGCACATACCGTACCGGCGGACACTGATTGCCAACTGATTAAGTGCGGATTGCATGCCTTGGGCATTATCGCACAGTAAGACAATATCATCCGCATACTCAAGGTCGAGAAGTCGTTCTCCAGGCAACATATCCACACCGCCATTACTTGCATCCATCAGAGCTGTTTCCAGAATGTCGTCGATAGCAAAGTTGAAGAGGAATGGTGAGATCAGGCAACCCTGCCTAACCCCACTGCTCGAATGGAACAAGGGAGAAAGGTGGTTGTATGCCCTCACTCTGCCTGGGGTGTTTGTATACAGGGCCTTTAAGATGTTAATGAACTTCTCAGGCACACCCTTCTTCAATAGACAATCCCAGAGAACAGTCCTGTCCAACGACGAAGGGCACCCTGATATGAAGAAACACTACGATTGTTGGCCTGCGATAAGTATGACGGTGTTCTAACATTTGGCGGAGGGTGAAGATGTGATCAATGCATCCTCGACCAGAACGAAAACCAGCCTGCTCCTCGCGAGTCAATCGTTCTCGGGTTTTAAACAACCTACGAAGAATGATAGAAGCCAATAGTTTGGACGCAATCGAAAGTAGACTTATCCCCCGATAGTTATTGCAGGAACAACGTGAACCCTTTTTAAAGATAGGGACGACTATTGACTCATTCCAAGATGTTGGAACACTTTCTTGCTCCCAAACCCTTCCAAACAACGCAGTCAGTTCCTTAGCCAGAAGGTCACCACCATCTTTAAAAAGAGCCCGAGGTAAGTCATCTGGGCCAGGTGATTTATAACGTTTCAAGAGTTGGAGTTCCTTGCGGACTTCCGCCTCGTTTGGTGGATCAGTCGTCACCGGCCATGGGGGGCAGGACAAGCTGGTTGATGTTGCCGGAGCAGCAGGCCAGTTGAACTGCCCCTCGGAGAATTCCGCCCATCGTCCAAGACGTCGAGAGATATTAGTGATTGGCATCCCATCATCCTCGTAGATTGTTTCACTCACACCAGACATCTTGCTGCCAGTGGCTCGGATGAGTTGGAAGAGCTTCCGGCAGTTACCAGATGCAGCTGCTGCTTCCATCTCATTAGCACACTCCGACCACCAGGCTTCCCGGTCCTTACGCAAGCTTTGCCCGATTTCATTACGTAACAGCCTTCGTTTGTGGTCAAACTCACGGTCACCCGGAGTAGACCGACGGGCTTCCTTCGGTTGTAAAGAGCCAGAAGAAACCCAGTGCTTGTAAGCGGGACGTTTCGCGAAGCCGCAAGCATGGTTGATGCTTCCCACGTACGTGATTGTTTCCTCATCTACAAGAGTTTCTCCATCAAGTGTGATTGGCTTGGCGTTCTCTTTGTTGTATTCGAGAATCTTGCAAAATACTTCGGATCCGATGGCCAGACACTATCAGCAACAAGTTACTGTGGGAGACAACAAATCAGATTCCAGCGGAGGAAGAAATCAGGAAGAAGCGCTGGAAGTGGATTGGGCACACCTTGAGGAAATCACCTGATTGCGTCACAAGACAAGCCCTCACATGGAATCCTGAAGGTCAAAGGAGAAGAGGAAGACCAAAGAACACATTACGCCGAGAAATAGAGACAGACATGAGAAGAATGAACAAGAACTGGATAGAACTAGAAAAGGAAGCCCAGGACAGAGTGGGTTGGAGAAAGCTGGTCGGCGGCCTATGCTCCATTGGGAGTAACAGGCGTAAGTAAGTAAGTATGTTGAGGCCTATTGATGCAGAGGCTGCTGCTACACTAGTTGTCTTCACCTGTGTTTTTTCGTGTGTATGGGATAGGAGGGCATGCGAAAAATCACTAGTCGTGTTTCCCTGCACTGAACGTTCTCCAGATTGTTCTACGTAATCTTTGGATCGGTATTTCACTGGCTGAATTCCGTATGAATGTAAGCGAATTAATAATGAATTCTCCTTCATTATTTATACTTCTTTTATTTCAGCCTTCGCTGTCATACATTTATCCATAATCGTTGAAGGGAATATGTTTATCTTAAGAGTATGGCACATGGTGTTTAGTTCCTCTTTAACCATATCCGAAGAATGTTAAGTACATGTTTTATAATGAAGCATTTTTACTAAGTTTCTTTTGCACTTTAGAGGTAAACAGCCAAAGAAATGTGTGTAAGCACCTATCCAGGTATTTTTCCTAATGATTTTTCGTAATGACTGATCTGCTGTTTGGTAATAAAACATCCAAAAAACTACTCTGCCTCCATATTTCTTTTTAAATGTAAACTTAATGGTTGGGTGTAATTTATTCAATTGCTTAAAAATCTCTAATTGCAATCTACTAACCATACTACAACGAAACGGCCGTCCAATTCTTCCAGCTTTTTAGTGCTGGTCTAACATTGTTCGATTCATGATCACAATTAAAACTTAAAAATCTCCACAACTCTATACAGATTTTTAGAATCAGTGAGTTCGGCAAAAGTCATATTTTGTAAATCTATTAAATGCTAAAAAAAATTCCTAGGTATATGGATAGTAAATAAACATAATTAGTGACTGATGTTGTTATGAGGAAAATATTTGGTGTATTAACGTTTTGTGAACTGATTTCAAAGGGTTGACATACGTTTCATGTTAGTTCAAACTAGTAGTCAAACGTCTTCTTCAATATTGAGGGAACTGATGTTCCCCACTATGGGATTCAAACCAGCATTGTATACATAAATAGTAATTAGCAAAGATTATGTTTGCACCAGAAAACCCTATGCTTACCTTGCTCATCTAAAAATGAACTGGATGATATCCTTGATTTACCTGAATCTTGACGAGGATACAAACTTTGTGATGGGTAATTACCATTAACATTGATTGGTTGAGTAGAAAGATCTAATTGAGAAGTTGATGCTAAAACAGAGAGAAACAAACATTGAAAGTTAATTGAATAATTTATTTATTATTGCCCAATTTATATTGTTAGCTATTGATTCTAACGACAAGCGACCTTGCCTAAAATTAAAATTCTCGTCATATACACTTAAAAAATCGCCACAAAAAAGGAGAAAATACCTTCGATATTCAAGAACCACATGGAACTGACCTTATTAAACGGCTAAAAACCTAGACGTGATCAATCTTACCTAAGAAAAGGTCAATCAGTTGTAAACAACACAGAAACAAAAGGCAAGATGAAAACCGGAGTGGAAATAAACTTAAGATTATAAATATAGCCCATAAAATGAATGGATGAGATTGAAAATGAAGAATAGATAATGATACCAGGTTTAGTATTCAGAGCTAGATGAAAAATAAATGTAACTGTGCCGCCATCTCACTTAAATTTAAGCTATGTCACTCAACGTATAAGCTATGATTATCTCATGAGTTTCAAAAGACAAAAATTGACTGATTCACTAACTGATGTCTTGTCATAATCTTTCTGCATTTAGCTTTTTAAAACACTTTTTATGCCTGAAAGCATTGTGAGATGAGGTAGATGGTAGCTAACCATATATAATATATATCCCAATCACAAGAGGGTGAAAGTTCTCACTTTACCTATCGATATACCATTTCCACAGGAATCCTTAAATCAAAGCTCAAACAAAAAAGAACTTCGTTCAATCAAAGACGTTATTCTTTTATAATGAATACTAAGAAAATGCACAGTAGGATCACCAGTCACTTTCATTCTAAGACATTTTTGATAGCTTCTGAAAACACTGAGTTATACAATCTGTACTACCTTTGCCAAGGAGTCATGGTTTACTGACGGATCCTAGTCCCATGCTACTTTCTTTTATATCACACCCTTATATCATAAATCGAATACCTCAAAGCCTTTTCCACTTAGCCCCAAATTTGCCAAATAATCGACGATATGGAAGACGCTGAGACAGCATACCCAACACATCAAAGCATCAAAGTCGGTTATTCAGGAAAGTGACACAACTTGAATCAATTTCTCTGGACCCGAATACCTCTTGTCGAACGTCAGTAGTACTAACATGATGATGTTAGCAGACGTCAACAATCTTTCGAAAGGAACAATGATTAAACACAGAGTTGCTATATATCCTAACCTCAGATGAGCCAGGCTTCTCAACCGTAGAATAAAACTCCTCTTCCGAAGTGTTGTAAACTCTAAATTTTACAGCCAGATTAAAACCTTGACAGTGATAAAGACGGCCCGAATTGATATAATCTGCTATGGTTTTCACTAACTTCATATTGATCTCACCAGTAATGGTCATTCCCAAAAGACAATAAATGGAGCTAACATTCGCCGATAAAATGGTGTATATGAAATCAATGAAGGATTACACAATAACCAGTTTAATACACACATGATAGACACTTGAAACATTAGAAAAATCCCTACAAATCACATGTACATTTAAGTAGGAGCCAACAATCAAAGATAAAACAAAGAGTCGAAAAACTTATCACTTTTTTGAAAAATATCATGACATAATGATAAAATGAAGATTACAATATCAATAATCTTGGTGAATCATCTATTCACTAACTTTTTCTGCTTCTCCTACAAACCGATTGTTGAATATGTAAGAATGAAAAGCTATACACAGAGCACAAAAACAAAATGATTAACCATGAAACAAGCAAGTGAACAAATTAATGATCAGCGAAATACTGTGCAGCTGGCTATGTATGCATGAATCCAAAAAACAACCGCGGCATATTTAAGCAAAGACTATCGAAGAAGTGCCGACCAGCTCTAAAGACTGAAACATAATTTTATAAAATGTAAGCGAAAGCGCAGCAGAGATTAGGAAAACAAATAAATTATTCGAATTAAATAATTGTGTAATTTACTGGGGGAAAAATGATAACAACACCAGGACTTGAAATATTTCCCTATATATATATATATATATATATATATATATATATATATATATATATATATATATTCCCTGGTACGATTGAGGGTGAGGAGAGTCCACTCTCCCTCATGAAATGCTCTCACAAGACCATACGTACTCAGTCACTGCCTTCTGGTAGTGGGGATGCTGTTCATGAAATTGGGAGGACGAAAACAGAATGCACGGAGCTTTAACCAGGTTGGTGGATATAGAATATCTACCTAAACCATTTGGGAATTCCTGATTCCAAACCAATGGTGCATATGTGCTCCAGGATCATGAGGGAACAAAAGACGTATAAATTTGTTGTTCGTCACCGTCTACTAGAATAATGGATCTCCTATTGTTGCTCCGGCGTCTTGCGTATTAGACCTCTAGGTCAAAGGCTCGGGGAGTGTCCCCCTGAGAAAATCATCACCTGCTTTGGTTTGGGCTCCTGGACAATATTCCAGTCCTCACACAAATCAATGATAACTACTACTGGTCTTATTGTTATTGTGTGGCCCATATACTTAACAATCATTTACCGTAGGATTTATTAGCCAATTTTTGTATTAATTTAGAAACGTATCGTTTTAAAATTTCATATTCAGTGCCAGTATATGTTGTCATACTTTAAATTATGAATAAATTGAGTTGAATATGAGAACAAGTATTGATTACAGCATATCAGTGAATAATCATGTTAATCAATCACTGAGTAGCAACTGATGTTATCTTATTTAGTCTTGAATTTTGAATGAGTTTCATTAGTCTAGTTGTAATGTAGCCCCTAAATTGCAAAACTCGAAACCTTATTACAACTTAATTGATATTATTTAGCCGATTGATAAGATCTGATTAACAGCTAGGGGTTGGACTACATAGAGTTAGTTACTATTTAGTGACTTATCGCTTTCAACACCTCACACTCACAAGTTAGTTCCAGCTTAAATTGTTCAGTAACAGCATTCGTGAATGTATTACAGAGTAACATGCAAAGAAATATATGAAGGATCACCAGATACTTACTAATGAATAATAATCAAAACAGATTCTAAGTCTATTGCTCCAGCCAAGTGTAACAATCGGTTTTTATGGAAGAGATATATTGTGGTTAGCAGTGGAAACCAAGACGCACGTTTCATCCTGTCTGGGACCCGTCAGCTTAAAGTACCTGCATTCCAGTATTAATGTTAACACTGGTATTCGAATCCAGTAAACTTGTGAAAAAATTGTTATATCGAGGCAATCCGCACAGGATGTACATATTCCAGCTACGACTGATCAAAATTTAGTCAAGAATATCAACAGTAGGACAATTGAAACCTTCAGAAATTAATCAATCTAAAACAGTGAAAATGATTACTGAAGTTAAACAAAGGAGAAAATTATTCGAATGTCGACCTTCATTGATGAGTATGGAAGAGAATGTTACAAAGTATAAGATTTCCACTTCACATATTAAGAATATACAGTATCTGTTCAAAATTATCGATTAACAAGACAAAATTGTTACATGAAAGGATCAAAACTAGAAACGATGACAGTAAAGAGGTGATCATGGATCAAGTGAATATGAATGAAAGCGACGAACAATCATGATGAATATCACTTGTCGTCGTGAGAAAGCGACCTAATGAACATAGAAATAGGTGTAAACAGCATTTAGAAACATTAAACATTTATTCTGCATTTTCCTTAGATGCACAAGGTTTTTAAAAAACCAACCAATAACAGAGTCGAACTCTTATTTCAGAAAAAAAAACATGATTAGTACGTGCTATAGAGGTAAATACGTTTTGTGTGTCCACAACTCTACGACAGGTCCAGATGAATAACAATGTTTTAGTACTATATACAAAACTGTTGCTAACGAAATAACTTATTCATCAGTGATATCATTCCTAAATCTCTCGTTATTTAAACAGTTTTTCTAATCGTCAATATAACACATTAAAGGGGAAAAAAGTGAACAAAAGTAACGACAGATTCATCAGCCTACTCGATATAGATAAATATGATTTTGTCGAAAATGCTTATGCAGCAACTGCAAAAAAACATATAAACTGAAGAAATATTGAAAGAATTGTCAACAAATGTTTTCGAAAACCAGCACAAATACACCCATTGCAATAATAGCGATAAAAAAAACATTACTAATCGTATCTCAGTATAAACTAGAAACTAAAGCATAAAATGAAAAAGATCTTGCAGCAATTAACAGAAACTAACTAGAGCTACGCAATCTGTATTATTTTGAAAGTGCATAAATTAACAGATTATTCAAAGCAATCAATACAAGTAAAGCAACTAGCAGAAATAGCATAGAATGACAGGATACTGAAGTTATATCAATATAATGAATTATTGCTTTACACAATTTATGAGCCGAGGATTCTATGCCTTTAGATGGGATGACAGCCGATGGAACCAAACGGCTGTTAGTGTTGTATCGGTAGTTGGTGTTGGTGTTATTACTGCTCACAACGCTAGGACGCGTATACAATGTATCTGTAGGGATAAGTTTAAATTTATGAAAATTTTGATCATCAGTTGAAATAGTATGACCTATAAATTGTTACATATTAATTATATAGGACTAGTTTAAAGATTAGTTGGACATCACACTTTGAATTCACTTTCTTTTTTGCAAGGAAGATGAATAGAAAGAGGAGATATTTCTTTTTAATTAGCTTTTCACTAAGTTCTGTCACTATTAACATTATCCAAGCAGCTTACCGAATTGCCATGAATAAAGCCCCTCAATTTAACTGTGGTCTTCAATCGAATTTATAAAATAGTATATATATATATATATATATATATATATATATATATATATATATATATAACGAATGAAGCTATTAGCATCCCTATCTGACCAATACAAAGCTATGTTTATATAGTGAATTTATGAAGATGCTTCCTCCCACTCTCACCCCTTTGGTTATCAACACCTTCATGCTACATCCCGATTATAAATGCTCAACATTGATCTCTCGTTTGTATTACTTGCAAAACCATCTAATTTTGTTCTTACATGATTATTACTAATATGTATCTCCTTATTAATACGTGTAACCATTGTTAACATTAGACTCTTCTAAGCGCAATTAGAGATGTTACCATTAAATCATCTATTTATGGTCATGTATAATTTTCCGCAAATTTAAATTTTTTATTTCATAATATAAACCACACCAAAACTGACCTCGATACGATGACCCGCCAATGGATAATTGACTTCTAAAATAATAATAATAATAATAATAATAATAATAATGTCATTTGAAAATGTACAAAACATTTACTGAATATTAACGAATAATTATAGTAATTATTAACACAGTTAGACATTAACACCATCGAATGCCGGCTGGTTAAGCGCTCTGGCGCGAGACTGGTAGTTCCTGGGTTCGAATCCCGCTATGCGGGATCAAGGATGCTCAGTACTGAGGAGTCCCATACTTAAACGAAACGGCAGTCCAGTGTTTCCAGGTTTTCCATGATGGTCTAGCTTCAATTGAATCATGATTTCAACTATGAAAATACTGAAATCTCCACAAAATCCCTTCTGATTATTAACACAGTATTATTTTCCTTTTTTGATTAAATAGAATGGGATAGGATAAATAAATCAATAAGATTATGAACAATTTAAGTAAATTAGACATTATGTTAGAGTTAAAATAATTGTATAATTGTAACACTTTATGGGTCATCAAATCAACGTCTACCAAAACAAAAACAAACAAAAAATGAAATTTTCAATATATGAAAAAACATTCACTTATTTTGTAACTTAGATGAAAAATAATTCTAGATACATTTTTGTGCATGATCATGTATACAGAGTATTAATACTACATAGTATTGTTTGTTTGAATCTTCCCATCGATTTGTTAGGACTGCAACTGGTCAGTCTCTAATTGGCATATGTGCATACTGTGCGTATTGCCTCGATATACCTTAATTCACAGCATGGTTAGCAGAGATGGATAGTGGCTAGCAGTGGAATCCAGGACGCGCGTTTCGTCCTATTTGGGACTCGTTAGCTGGATGTACCTGCATCTCAGAGTTGATGTTCACTCAGTCCTAACAAATCGATGGGAAGATTCAAACAAACAATACTAAGTTGAATTTAAACTTCACCCCATCGCACAAGCAAGTGGCTATCAGGACTCAGTAACTGAGTGGATAACGCGATGGCGTTTGAAGTGAAAGGTACTGGGTTCGAGTCCCAGAATGATCATCAACTCTGAGATGCAGGTACATCCAGCTGACGAGTCCCAAATAGGACGAAACGCGCGTCCTGGATTCCACTGCTAGCCACTATCCATCTCTGCTATTAATACTACAGTTCACATGAATAATCAAGTAATTTATACAGATTATTAATCTGCTTAATCCTTACTAATCGGAAGTTCAAGTTGGATGAAATAAAGTGTTTTATATAGCTTCCTATCCTGTGATACAGCAATCAAATCCCACCCCCATGGGACCATGTAACTGATAATTTATGACATGACAATGTAGTATGAAAGAAAGTAACATGGAACTAGGATCCGTCAGTAAACCTTGGTTAGAATAATACAGATAGTGTAACTCAGTGTTTCCAAAAGCTATCAGAAACGTCTTAGAATGAAAGTGACTGGTGATCCGACTGCACATTTCTTTAGTATTCGCTATAGAAGAATAACGTATTCGATTGAAAAAATGTTATTTTTGGTTACATTTCAATCTAAAATTTCCCCCCCCCCCCACTGAATGACATATTCTTCCTTCCACCTTCACAATGTTATGTCCTTTTTAAAATGGTGCCTATATTCTGGTACCCAATTGTAGCCATATTTTATGTGTATTTGTATCACATTTAGCGTTTAAATTGTTTATTCTGGTTAGCACTTTTTAAGTAACGTTGTTTCCTATAGGACAACTGTCTACGCAAGATACTCAATGCCCTTTGGTCGGATACCATCAGTAACAACCTACTGCAAGAGAGAAAAAACCAGCTTCCAATTGAAGAGCAAATTAAGAAAATACGCTGAAAGTGGTTAGGACATACATTGCAGAGGTCATCAGACAGCATCACGAGGCAATCCCTAACTTGGAATCCTGAAGGGAAACGGAAAAGAGGAAGACCAAAGAGTACACTACGCTGGGAATCGGAAGCATACATGAAAAGGAAGAATAGAAGCTGGAAAGGATTGCCCAGGACAGAGTTAGACAGAGCATCTTAGTAAGTGACCTATACTTCTACATGAAGGGTAACAGACGTAAGTAAGTATACGGTGTTTAATGCTTTTTTTCAAGCTTTCTAGTTAGATAGAGCATAATTTCTCATGATTTGTTAAATATGATATTTTGAAACATTTCAAGTCACCGAATTCATCACAATATTTGAAGATTTTGGGACAGCTTTAGCTTTGTTTCAAGAGATTTACTTACAATTTATGCACTAAATGAGAGACTTAGACCTGACGATTGATGAATATGTGGTCGATGCAGCCACGACTAGCTCTGAAGCCAGTTTGATTTTCTCGTGTTTGTAGTTCACGAGTCTTTGTTAGGGGTCCGATAATTATTAAGGCTAGTATTTTAGATGCTATATTACTCAAAATAATCCCTTTATGGCTAAAACAGGATGATTCTGACCCCTTCTTACATATTGGGACAATCAGTGATTGCGACCAGTCAGATGAGATTACATTCAGTCCCCAGAATTTAGCTAAAATAATCGCTAAAACTGTACCACGATCCTTGAAGACTCCTGTAGTTAATCCATCTGGACCAGAAACTATTTTAAAAGAATCCTTGTATATTTTGTGTCAATATATGAAGTACTGAATTCCTCATGGGAATTCCAGATCCCCAGAATTCACTCGTTAAACGTTTTATTTTTGTGATTTTATTTAGGAAGTGTGATTTCCTCGTTTTCGCGCCGAAAACACCCATTTTTAACTTTAGGTTGTATTTCCCACTTGAAAGGACACTAAATGTCATTGGTTAGTTGCCTCTTTTAATATGCTATTTTGTGACGTTTCCCAAGAACATTTTTACGCTATATATATATATATATATATATATATATATATATATATATGCTTCAGCTGTGTACTTGTTGTTCGTGCTTCTAGCTGCTTGTGTAATATACTTTCCCTCATCTGAACCTAGACTTTTCCCTTTAGTTAGCGAGGCTGGGACATATTCGAATAGTTTAGCTATCTTGTCGTTGTGTCGCTGGTTCTTCATTCAGTTTGCCGATCTGGTAACCTCTTCAAACACAGCGATTCTACAACAGAAACTATATTCACTGAAGCAAATTTCATAATTATACTTATAGTAATAACAAAACACTTTTGTAAGGCAGTGTAAAAACTATCTCGATTGATAACATTTCACGTTTAATCAAAGTGCCATACTGATCTATATATCACTTGGCTGAAAAGTTTTCAAGAAATACTTTGAATGGTTAAACACTTCTCTCCTGGAATTTTGAAGCAACTTTAATCCTGCATTGCACATAAAGTACCAACAGGGTTAAATAAGAATCGTTCAACTTTACTATGAATTGAGTTATGAAATAATTGAAATCTGTTAAACAACTAGTCAAATTTATTTTAACAGACATACAAACCATCCACTTTTTTCATAACTGACTATTTATCAATCTTTAGGAAGTGCTTGTTTGGATCTTATTATTGATGTTTAGAACTGTAATCGATCAGTCTTTTATTAGGATATGTGCACCTTGTGCGGATTGCCCCGATATTGCAGGTAAATCTAGCTGACGAGTCCTAAATAAGATGAAACGTATGTCCTGGATTCCACTGTTAGCCATCATCTATCTTTGCTCATAATATCTTATATAGTATGAATAATTTAAGCAACAAAAATATTTTTAAAGATTCTTATTTTCAGTAACTTTTTGCAACTGAGAACATAAATATTTAATTTTTTTTTTAATAATTGATTAATAAAACAAACAACTACACATATACAGAAAGAGAGAAAAACACAGATCAGTTAGAGCTATGTTCAACTTACCCTCTTAAATTTGACTTTGATCTGTAAGAGAAAACACAAAAGATATAGATTAATTGATGGTTTAAAAAAAAGGACAAACAAACATAAAACTTAATATGCTTATTTTGTTTTATAGCAGCGGTTAGTAGAAGAATAAATACAATATAAATGAGATTATTAATAAATGAAGTACACAATAGTGGTAATATTAAACGGCAGATGATTTATTTTACAATTAAAATGCATTGTGAACAACTGCACAAAACTGAAATCAGAAACGGTTAGTTGTACAAAAAGCATTTATTTTCAAACAAATTTTACAATTAGGTTTTATATGGAAGTATTTTGATAGTAACGAGCAATTCAGTTGGGGAAATAACATTTCATGTTCGTTATAGGGCTAATATTAACGGAAATATCTGAATTAGTATTTGTATACAGAATTTGTTACTATGGTTTATTTGAAAAGCCACAAAAATTTAGTAGCAGTGCAATCCAGAAAACATGTTTTGTTTCATTTGTAACTCGTTAGCTGAATATCTCTGCACCTCAGTAAAGATAGTCAAAATGAGACCTGAATCCAGTGAACTTTGCTTCAAATGATCAATACATTACCCAATGAGCTACTGAGTTTATATAGTTAGAATTGTATTCAACTGGTATGAAAGTAATTATACGAGTTTACGATTCCCAGTTAATGATATTCAGAGGATAATATGTTGGAAGTTTGAAGTGAAAAATATTGAATTTGAGTCTCAGTGTGAACATCAACACTAGGATGGTGTAGGCATATCTAACCTAAGAATCACAAATGATACCAAATGTGCGTTTGGGATTCCATTGATAGATACATAAAAAATATAGTAAAACTTGTGATATAGTGTTATTTTGAAGCAATCCGCTCACGATGCTTGTATAGCACATACACAGAGACAGGTCTGTTGTAATCCTGAATATCAACAATGAAAAATTACAAACCATTCCTAACACCATGAAATTATTCGTTATCATAACCGTTTAAATAAGGGTGGTTCTACCAAATCTGTAGCCGAATGCATAATAACCCTCAAGAGCTAGAAGCGATAAGGGCTGAGGTTCAACTCTCACTTCCAAACAAGAGTATTCGGATGACATATCTACTCCTAATTACCATCCATAATAAAATATCATGTAAAGCTACTGACCCAAAATCAAAACTCGACGAATTGGTAGAGTATTTGCTATCCTCCATCTTAACATCTCTGTTCTTCAATATCGGTAAGAATGATTTCAAGTAAGATTCGTAGAAGTAAAATCTAACAATAAATACGAACTACCTAGTTTATATATATATATATATGTTTAAAGATGTGAATTTTGTCACAGGTAGGATCCATGTAAATTCTGAGTATGTCTACGAACTTCAAAATGTTGTTAAGGGTGTCAAGCTAACAAAACTTCCATAAATATCAGTGTTCTTAGTGTGTTTTTCTGAAACACATATAACCACAACTAGACAAATACTTTGCCTGGATCCAATAATCAACTAGTCACACACGGATATAACAATATCTTATAATCAACAGTCACAATAAAACTTCTGTCGTACAATCCGTCAAATAATCAACCATGTCAAGTTATTGAACGACAAACAGACAGATTTGAAAAGCCACGAAAAGAACCAATTAACAATTCAATGATTGATAAGATTATGGTTGGTTTCAAACAGATGATGATCCAATCAAGATAAACTTGGGCTTTTTCAAATGAAACTCGACAATCAAGCACTAATTGGTATAAACTTCTTTGAGTCGAACTTGTGTTGTATGTGTTTGAGAGAGAGAAAGCAAACGATAATACTCAGCTGATAAAATCGAAGTAGGTCAAATAAGAGAGCTAACTTGTGACTTGATAATAAAAAGCATTAAATTACTGATTAATTAAGTTTGATAATCATTCAGTAAAACATTCGATCGTATTCTGACAAATTCAGTTATTAAATACTTCAGTATGATATTCAAGCGTATTCTGACAATACCCATTATGAATTCATTTAACATGATATTTGTTTAGTACGCGATATGATGAGATTAAGATTATTAACATCTAGTTAATGATTACTGTAAAGTGAATCTGTGTATAAAGCAGTGGTATCACACACATATTCTTCGCAGTTGTATCCCACGTCTGTTTTCCTCTGATTTTCCCAATATAGTTGAGGATTGTGTTAGGAGTATTAGGAGAAAAGAAGCCTAGTGTTAAAAAGTATCTGAATCAATTGATTTATTGCTGTTATCTTCGCATTACCCTTCCATTAGGCTATGTTGACATTTTCGAATTAGTCAAAATCAGGTTAGAACAGAAAGTCAAGAGTAAGTAAAATGCTAAGTTATCTCTTGACAAGAAATAATTAACATGTATTAAAACTATTCACTATATTTCTGTTGTAACGATTATTCACAATTGTGTGAAAAACTTTATGAAACAACGTTGAAACAGTTTTTCAATGATAAAAAAAGGAAGTATGCGAATGGAACCATCAATCTACTTACCCTTTTTCAAGACTTTGAAAATAAGGATCTTTCCCAGCTGCTTTTTTAGCTGCCGCTTCAGCCAAATTAAGTGTACTGTGTGAAAGTTTCGATTTGAATTTCTTCAACATATTTTTTTGTTTAGCTATTAAAGAAAAAGAACATTTATAGACATTCTTAATAAGAAAATGAAAGAAACAGTACGTGAATATCTCTCAGTGGACTCACTACAAATGAGAAAATGTATAAAAATGTGATTGATTTACACGAATTATTGATTAAATTGTGTAACTTGATACACGCTATATTCCTCATGATTGATACGTGAGTCATATATTTGAATAATGTACTCAAAAAAAGTGCTTTAAGGCATTATGGTTACATATATAATGGGTTTTCTTTTTTCTCGAACAAATATTACGCAGATCATATGTAATATGATCAGTATTCTAATAAATATCAGTTTGTTTAAAATTAGTTTATTGAGACTGGGCTAGATTGACTTATTATTTCGTAACCATTATGCCTTAAAGCATGTAAACAGATGCATGCATGCGCCACGCTTTACTATTCGATTTGTGTGAGAACTGGAATATTGTCCAGGAGCGCAAACCAAAGCAGATGATTTTCTCATGGGGACACGCCCCAAGCCTTTGACCTAAAGGTCTAAAACACAAGACACTGGAGCAACATTAGAGATCCATCATCATAGTCGACAATGACGAACAATAAATTTATGTCTTTTGTTCCCTCATGATCCTAGAGTACATGTGCACTATTGGCTTAGAATCAGGAATTCCCAAATGGTCTAGGTAGATCTTCCATATCCACCAACCTGGTTAAAGCTCCGTGCATTCCGTTTTCGTCCTCCCAATTTCATGAACAATACACCTACCACCAGAAGGCAGTGGCTGCGTATGTATGGCCTTGTAAGAGCATTCCAAGAGGTAAAGCGGACTTTTTCCACCCTTGGAGGTACAAGGGCATTTCAGGGCCCTACGATAGTAATGATTATTATTATTATCACGAATAGGGATTGTGAACCGGTTGAAAACAGATGTGCGAAATTGAATTTCCATTTATTAATTTTATAGTATTATGTATTGCCACGAGTTTTGAAAATCCTGGTGTCGAATCACCACGAGGTGTAATGTTTAAAAGCAATAGAGAAGGGTCCTGAATGAAAAAAAAACAGCTATTCAGCACCAGGTTGATTTTTAATTTTACTTCGTAAAGAAAACTGCTTTTTTGTAAAATAACACCATGAAATGAAAAGTAATATCGAATGAAGTACAATATGTTAACTGTGAAATAAAGTATATACAACCGTATAAATTCTATGTCGATGATGACAATTTAATGGTATAGTTATATTAAAAATTTTATTCACTTAAGTGATATAAAATAACACCTGAAAAAGACAAATAGCATGTTAAGTCGAAACTAATCATCTATATTTGACTACAGTTTGCTCTAAATATTTCTACTTAAACAACATTTAAACAGAAAGAAACCATTTTTAAAGAAATGTATTTCCTCATTGTCGACATCAAGGACTCCAAACGATTAATCACCAATGAAATATAAGCATCCTGATTGAATTACCTTCACATAGCTATTTAGCCATTAATTCTTATTAAAGTTAGATTGTGACTAACAGTGGAAATTTAAAAGTACTAAAAACTGCCATTCAAGTCAAAAACTAATAACTATCACATTTATCTGATTATGAAAGCACAGAATATTATTCAGACAGTTAATAAGAATGCTGTGGGTTAAGATTGCCCGGCACTTCCACAATGCAACAGCCAGTTGCCATACTTTGTACTCGCTTCGGCGGTACAAAAACTAAAATTGGAACGATACAGAGAAGATTAGCAAAATCGTGAAGCGTTCCATGTTTTTTGCCCCCCCCCCATGTCTGACTTCAAAATGTAATAATGATAGCCCTACGATTTAAGGGAAGTTAAATATTGAATCCATCTGGGTCAGTGTCAGTGATTTTTGGTCATGGTACTTAAGGTATCGAAGGATAATTTATGCGCCCCTAGAATAAACATATAAAATCCTAATCGGATTACCCATTTGACTTTATGTCTAGTCGATGTGAAGATACAGGTTGATTCACATTTCAGAAATATTCGACAACAACCTCTAGTGATTTCGAAGGTGTAAGCACAATATTAAGGATCAAAGTTAAGATAGCCAATTGTGAACAGTATTCTAATCGACAGTCATCTGTATGTTATTCGACTGAATGAGGGTATAAGAACTAGAAAGAACCAAGATGTAGGCCACCGCTATTTCTTAGTCTTTGCCTACTCGACCACTTGCCCCTAAATGCCCTGGAACGGTCGAGAGTGGGGAGAGTCAGCTCTCCCTCTCCAAATGCTCTCACATGACCACGCGAATATATAGCCTCTGACAGGGAAGTCCTACTCACTGCCTTCTCGTGACATTACTGTCGTTTACCAAATTGAGAGGACGAAAAGCGAATGTCTGGCGCTTTAACCGGGTTGGTGGACACGGAAAGTCTACCTAGGGGAGTTGGAAAACCATCATTCCAAACCAATGGTGAACATGGGCTCCAGTATCCTGAAGGAACGAATGGCGTATGAACCAACTGTTGGTCACCGGCTACCATGGGACTGAATCTCGTTACGATGCTCCGCTGCCTTGTGGACTAGACCTTCAGGTCAAAGGCTCCGGGTGTGGCCCCCTAAGAAGACCACCTGCCTCAGTTTGGGCACATCTCACGACTATAAGACTATATACAAAAGAATAGTAGGATTAAATTATTCAAAACATAGATTTTTATAAATATGTAGATAAAACAAACATTAGTTGATTTTGTTCTGTGGAATCTTGAATATATATTGCTTAGAAGTTTCATAAACCTATTGAGAAGCTGTTAATGATTTTAATGAGAACACTAATCAATTCATGATGAAGCTCTACAAGCCCCTTTCAAAAGTGAATAGTTAAAAACGTTTGGAATATAAAAGTTTTTTTTATCGAATTTTAACAAACCTCATAATTGTAAACTCTAATTATAGTAATGAATACCCAGTTCATAAAATAGAAAGCACTAATCTAACTTTTTTTTTAATTACTTCATTAAACAAAAACGTGTATACATATTGAATTATTTTTTTTTAAAAATAAACTATTGTTAGTCCATGGAAAGTCACGATTTATGATGAAATTAATTTTTACTGTATTATACACTAATTTGAAATCATCACATGGAAACAAATAAACCTCCTAAACAATAATAAACTAATGTTATGCATTGATTTTTTTTGTCCACAGTAACAATAGCGCATTAAACATACCTTCAAATAAACATCGTTTCAACAATATCGACAGTCAAATAGATAGAGAATAAGTAACTAACATAAATCCATTTCTATAGTTTAATTCACAAATTGATATTAGCTAGACCACCACTTAAAACTAGGAACCACTGAACAGCTATCATACCTTAGTATGGGACCGAACTATGAACTTCTGATCTTGAGTGCGATCCTCTAACCTCTAAACCACTGGACCAGCATCCTATAATTTGATTCCCGGTACGGAAATCAACACTGGGATACAGATACATTAATATATTTTTATTTATTTAAACACATACATATTAGTACAAAGGGGCACCAGATACATATGCGCCGGCGACCATACCACGTTGAAAGCACCGATTCTCGTCCGATACAGATACATCCAGCTGATCGGTCCCGAATAGGACGAATCGCGGGTCCTGGATTCCACTGTTAGTAACAATTCACCAATAATTATTGGCATTTGTCACGAAAAAAACAAATTCATAACTCTGTGGTAAATTATGTTTCTAAGCCACTTAATTTGTTGGGTACGCAAACAATATCCACACATCAGATTGTTGATTAACAGCTAGCTCGATTTATTCCAATTCATTGGTTGGTAAAAACATTCAAAATGATGTGTAATTCATTAATATTATCACTATCATTATTATTCCGGACACCCAGATTGAGGTCATACAGAATGTCCAACTACCCAGTGACGATCCTGCTGTAATTTCTAATTACATTCTTCATAAACAAGTTATCATCTTCAAATAAAAGCAAAATCTCATGGTGTTGGGATGGATGCTAGAAAGTGTTATTAAAGCTTCGGAGACTCTAAAGAATCCAAAGAAATTCTTCCCAGTCACAGCCCAAGAGGATTTCTAGAATATCAACTTGGCGTGATGTCCTTTTGTTTGCGAGTTGAGGGTTTTACACGTTCAAGGACCACAGTCGTATGTCATATTAGCCGTAATCAAGGACCGAATCTCTACATTAGACTACATTGTTAACTGTCTTTTTTATTTACTTATAGATAATAAAGAGAAAATGGGACAGAGAAGTCGTAAAATGAATGTAATCACTACATATATGCGGGGTGCATTGTTCTAATGACGTACTATTACTAGAACTTATGCGTTATAATGAAAGAATACGAAATGACTGTTACATATTCAATCAAATAACCAGGAACAAATATAGAAATTTATACAAACACAAAGTAACAATAAATCACAGTAGATTCTAGACATATGCCAAAAAGGACAAGATATGAATTGAAAGACACAATTTGTATAATTAAGAAAACATGATTGCTTAAATACGGATACATACTATATGTAAACAATTCGTAAGTAAATATTGTCGTAAACAAGCTTTTTAAAAAAACAACTATCGTGATCAATTTAAATAAGGAAAATACGGTCTTTTCATGCATAAAACAAGTGTACATTCGATTACTAATACAAATGTATGCTAATTTATAGAATGTATGGTAATGAAGTTGAAAGTCGATAGATATTTATTGCAACAACAATAACAACACACTGTGAAGTTGAATACTACTGAATGCGTTTCAATATGTATTAAGTTTAAGGCATAATTCATCTATGTGTTCATTTAAGTAAAACAAAAGTCATTTCTATCAGTTGATTAGTGAACTGATTAGAATAATATGAGACATGATTAAGACAGTCATAAAAAGCATAAAATCTAGAACACATGTGTATCCGTTTAATTCTCTACACTACATTACCACAATGACAGAAAACTAAATAGAAAATAGAATGAAAATAATAATCCCACTGGTAGGAGTTAGCTAAATACAAACTAGTTTAACGGAAACGAATGAAATCAAAAATTGTGAAGAATATGAAACGATATTCAGTTCAACTTTAACAGAAAGATGAAAGTGAATATATGTGCTGCTGTTAATAATTTCTGTGTAATACTTTCCAATGTCTCCTGACACAGCTCAGAACGAAAGTCAATGACACTGAAAGCATATTTTAGTTTCCATGACACAATAGTATATTCGTTTAAACATACCTTGACAACTTGATAACTTAGAATAAATTGAGGATTGGGTAGATTGTTATAAATGAAATATTTGCAATATCCCAATGAGTAGAAAATTAGATTTTCTGACGTTTTGAGACTCAGTGTAAGCCACTTTTTCAGAGAATAAATAACCAGATCGAAATTAGTACAAGTTTAAACAACATTTATTCACCATCAGTTTACACCGACAACTTCATTCGTTAAACTGGATGATATGAGACCCACTTGTCCATGGAGGACCACTTCCCACAAGATTATAGGGACATCTTGTTGAAGAGTGTCAAATATTAGGAGAGTTACGTCCACAGTTTCTGTCAACTACATCTCAACGTAGTGCGCGCGATATCGAGTCACTTTGACTAGTGACCATAGCCCAACCTCATCGATGGAACTTGATCAACAGTAGGCAAACAACATATTGGTCAACACTCAGTGATCAAACAATTGCCTTTATTTAAACTCTATCCATAGCAATAAAAATAAATGACTACTGACTAAGTCAAATATTCGAAAAGAACCATCTTATTCGTTTAATGATGACAGAATTGTTGAAAGGTAGAATAATCTATCTTCGGATCTTGACAACTAAACTCATTTACTGAGCACAGGTTTACTTTATCGGCTTTTAGTCACACCTTTTGATTGAAGTTGGAATCACAATTCGACCTATTTGGGACCCGTCAGCTGAATGTACATGTATCAGCTACAATGTTCGCACAATAGTTAGTGATATTAACAAACTTCCAAAACCAAATTAGAGAGAAATTAAAATATATGACCAAAACGTTCAAGTTTTTTAACCACTAAATAATGTATCGCACTTAATTTTTTGGGTAAGCGAATGCAAGTTAACAAAGTCTATGCATTTATGCAGTTAGTTCCCTTTATGAATTTAAATAAAGACAGAACATCAATATTTGTTCTGTCTATGCATTTAGTTGATGAAATTCTGGATTATAAAACTACACTAAGTTATAGTCAATAGTCACTTTAGTGCTTGTAGTCAACGAATTACAAATACTGACAACTAATGAAGTGACAGTTTCCAGTAATTTAAACTATCTAATCACATTATAGTGGGATTACTATAAAACCAACAGAAGACTATTGATAAAATGTACGTGTACACAATAAAATAGAAACAATCAACTTGTTAACGAACAAAGGAATAAATACTGTTGATTAATATCCCCAAATGACTGGATATCAAGTTAGTGGTCTTAACTTTACGCGTTCACCACGTGAGATGGTAGTCCCGAGTACAATTCCCGATGAGGTTATAGATGAAAACTCCTGAGAAGTCCCATACTAATATATATATATATATATATATATCCCATACTGACTAAGTGAGATTAAAGTAAAAAGACTGAGTTTATGATGAAACAGGGTGTGGCGAAAAAAAGCAGATAAAGGAAATGTCTAAAATTTATTGCATCTGCCTGAGAGAAAAAAACATTTTCGAAAACGTAATGATAAACATACTTTTATTTCAAATACACAAAACAAATTAAATTAAATATTATTTGGGCTACTACACAGAAACAAAATAACAATGTGCATATCTAAATTTTAGTTCACATACACACAAAACAATAATTAGCTTAACGAATCTGAGATTGACATATACATCGAGAGTTTATAAAATAATTATTCATGAAATAAAAAATTTGTCAAAAAAAAACTTTTTAGTTGCTCTCTCTACACAGCCCCCAAATGCCCTGGTACGGTCGAGAGTGGGGAGAGTCAGCTCTCCCTCTCCAAATGCTCTCACATGACCACGCGAATATATAGCCTCTGACAGGGAAGTCCTACTCACTGCCTTCTCGTGATATTACTGTCGTTTACCAAATTGAGAGGATGAAAAGCGAATGTCAGGCGCTTTAACCGGGTTGGTGGACACGGAAAGTCTACCTAGGGGAGTTGGAAAACCATCATTCCAAAACAATGGTGAACATGAGCTCCAGTATCCTGAAGGAACAAATGGACTATGAACCAATCGTTGGTCACCGATTACCATGGGACTGCATCTCCTTAAGATGCTCCACTGTCTTGTGGACTAGACCTTCAGGTCAAAGGCTCGGGGTGTGGGCCCCTAAGAAAAGCACTTGTTTCAGTTTGGGCACCTGAGCAGTATCTCAGCCCTCACACAAATCAAATGAGATTTGTGAGGCGCATATTTATCTGGTGCTTCCTTGTACCAATATTTATGTGTTTAAATAAAAATAAAAATCTCTCTACACAAAGACAAGAGAGTATTTCGGAAACTTGACACTCAGGTCATTGAGTAATCATCCAAAAAATTGATCGATAGTATTCAATTAATACTCAGAACTATGTAAGATAACGCTGGTTAGTGTGTTCAGTGAAAACTTAGTAGAAAAAAGCTTCTTAGTTCTACAGAAGCTCAATTGTAGTTCGAATAACTCGCTAGGAAAAACTACTTATTGGGTGAAATATACTAAAAAATTTTACGAAGAACATGTTGAGCTGAGTATTATCTAGGACAAAATCTAGGTCTAGAGGCTTTTTGTTGACTACTTTAAGAAAGTGAAAATACAATGATTGATGATAATCCAGCCGGACTTTTTTCATTCACAAAATGATCTGTGGAACAATTTTAATGCATCTAATTCTAAAGCACATCCTGACAATGTTGTCTACATACTTTATAATGAAACTATTGAACCCAGTGAACGAAACAAAGAACACGTAAAATCCTCCTCATAAACTGAAGAAAAACCTTTACCACATAACATGAAGTGTTTGTAAACCAATTAAAGTATATTTTAAATAAACTACCATGCATTTATACATTGATTTATAAACAAAAAATATTTCCCAGCAATAAACAATGTCTCACTTGATTTTACACTGCCTGCAAGTGATCCACCAAATTCTGATTGAGCATATGGACTATTTGAATGTGATTGATACATTGGTGGTAAACCCATTGGTCCACTGAATTCACTTACAGTACCATCATTTTCAAATGGATTATATGACATACCGGGTACTTGTAAAGTAGAAGATGAACCATTAATTCCACTTTGTTGATAACCATTAGTGTAATCAATATCATTTTTGGATCTACGCTTAGATCTAGTTAATAAATAAAATTATAGTAAATTAAAGTTAAACAATAACATTCTATATTGCTATACAAAAAGAGAAAAAGAAAGATACGATAATAGTAAGTAAAAATACTACATTTCTACTCAATGGTCATCTAAAGGTAGATATTAAAGTCCTGGGCTCAATTACTAACGGTGTAATAACTGAGAACTGTCAATAAATTTCATAATACAACTAAATACAAATTCAGTACTCTCTAGTTTACGACATTATCAAAACTGTTGTCAATTTGCGCCAAGTACCACCTAAAAATTAAACTAATCTTAATGAACTTAACCGAAACCATTATAATAATACATCACCTAGTAGTAAACCAACAAACAAGAATGTCTGAAGTGAACACTAGTTGAATAAAAATAATGTATACCTAATGATTTTTTCCGTTTTATCGGTAGAAATTCCTAGACCTAATAAACTCTAAACGATACATATGTATATAGTATAAACAAATATGGCAATTGTCGCTAAACGTTGATATCATTTGCGATGCCGTAAAGAAACTAGAAAGCGTTTGAATAGACATTTTTTCCTAACATATGGCTCATCGGCAGTGCGCACATAAGACCCCGATCGGGAATTGAGTCTGGAACCTCCTGGTTTCGAAGCAGATGCTTAACCATTAGAACCATCAGATTGGGGCCCAAACGACAAATTACAACTTCGATCAACTAATGATATAATGTGGTTCCTCATCAACTAAAATATAGCTGTTGATATTATACAATGAACATAGAAACTAATAAGTTGTTTGAAGTTTTTTTCAATAAAAAAATAAGAAGCAATTAATATCACGCGCATATACACGGTACAATAATAACAAATAATAATGAGTAAATTATACTTGACAGTCAAATAAATCAAGCTCAACTTTTATTACACACCAGATTTTCATTCAGTCTAATGTAGGCAAATATCTATAATGATAGTTGGAGTAGATAATGAACAAATAAAACACACATATCTTACTTGGAACGTATTTTCGAACCAAGATGCGTAAGTGAACCACGTAATGATTTAGAATGGTGTGTAGTATTAGCTTGAGTTCCTGGAGGCCAATAGTCAATAGCCCAAATCCAATAAACTAAACGTCCATGTGCATTAGAATTTTTTCGTTTTGATTTCAAATCGGAATAACATAACCGTGATAGGTCGAAATTTGGATTGCCAGTTTGTGGAACTTGATTTAAAGGGATATCAACTTGACCGATATTATGATTATCTCCATCGATAACAAGTAAAGTAATTGGATCTGATGGACTAATCAAATCTCTATTTAAGAAAAGATAAAACAAAAACATGAAGAAAGATATACACCATTTACTAATTGTCTACGAAAACAGAACGACAATTGCATCATTAAAAATTGTTTCTTGTTACATCTTTTGTAAATATATACCATACTTATAGCATACTTACTTACGTATATGCAAAATAACTGGCTTCTGTGTGGCTTAAACTTGCTGAGATTTCCTTCATTACGTTTATACTTACTAGAATAACTGTTTCATAAGACAATTTTGAAAAGAGGGTAAACTGCTAAACAACCGTCATATGAATAATGATCTCCAAGAACATAGTACTTACCATCTTAAATAACTGAAACCCAACATTTTCAGGAGCTTACTCACGTAACATTTGCTTCACATTACCTGGATAGGATCATATTTCCAATATCTTGCCGAACAAAACATTCTTAGATTCTGTAGTTTAACCATATTAAACCTAGTATAGCACATTTAGCTACAGTCCTAATGACTAAGAACAAGAAGTCGAGGATATCAGTTTTCATATAAGCCAATTGACTAAACCGTCATTCATAAGTAAAACAAAGCCAGAAATAAACATGTGTTAACCCAGGTTACTATATCGCATTAGCACGACGAGATGAAATTAACAAGATGAATAGTAAAAGAATCGAAATCATGTCAATTCTTTCAAACCAAGACCAGTGATACGATTTCTGTTGGACAATAATTTCACAGTTCTATGACGATTGTAAGACTTATCGACTATCGTTTTATAGTTTATACAGCTTTGATTACTAAAGCAGTTGGGAATTGAATTCTTTTTAAAACATACACACACAAACAATCCAACATTTCACAGTCTAACAAATTTGCTGGAGAAATTTTGGGACAAACCACTAAATTAATCAGATGAAGATTTTTAAAAATTTATTACATAAGGATTGTAATAAAGTTTACCAATTTAGAATTTCACTTACAATGTCACTTCACAATCCCATATCGGGCGACCATCTTCCGCATCAACATACTCTGAGGCTAATTTAACCTCTCCACCCAAAAATACAACGCGCCATCGACGACTTTTGGAGGCTATTTTAAAGTAATATTATATGGATAATAATAAATGTATATTGTAAAACTATACAGCACAAAACTATACAAATTTGATAATCAAAAATTGGCTCAAGAAATATCAATGATAACAAAAAACCTTTATTGTGATGATGATGACGACGATAGTGACAGATGGTGAAAAGTCATATGATGTCGTTAAAGAATCACATGAAGATTTAAATGCATGAAGAATGCACTACAATAAATATTTTACGTCAACTTATTCGAAATGCAACAATCCTTTAAGGATGGCAATCTCCTTGTTACCAACCGATGATCATATAACCAACAAACAGATATTTTTTCAAATTGTTATATTACCAGTAGGCTAATTATTCTTATAATACATTAACAACGTGAGTCATTAACAATTCAATGGTAAAGTCCCCCACTACTTGGGTCTTGGAGTATATCACAATAATATCTGTTTTGTTGTAAACGGCTTAACGCCTGTTGTTGAAAATTAACAACTTGATTACTTACAACAAAAAAGAAAGGAATAGTCTTCAGGTTATAGCTCAACTATTTGATCTATTTCTCCTCAACAGTTATTATGAACACTGTATGGGATATAGACGTTGAAGTTTGGACTAAAATAAATTTAATTAGATTCCAATATCTATGTAACATGTCACTTATCTCCAGACATTACAACGGATACGGTAATTAATTCGAAAAAGTCTTAGCTGCAATGCAAAGATCGGTAGTTAGGGAAAAATTAGTCTGATTTATAACAATCGCAAGCAAAAAAATTATAAGAAAGTATCCAAGGCTACCGTTAATTAATTTAAGCTGCCGAACTTCGTATTAGCACGGTGATAGGAAAGTAGTCATATGGAAAGCAATACGGAGAACAATATAAAATATGAACAGAAGTGGAAAACTAAAAAACAAGAAGTCTAACTTCAAAATGTAATAATAATAGCCCTACGATTTAAGGGAAGTTAAATATTGAATCCATCTGGGTCAGTGTCAGTGATTTTTGGTCATGGTACTTAAGGTATCGAAGGATAATTTATGCGCTCCTAGAATAAACATATAAAATCCTAATCGGATTACCCATTTGACTTTATGTCTAGTCGATGTGAAGGTACAGGTTGATTCACATTTCAGAAATATTCGACAACAACCTCTAGTGATTTCGAAGGTGTAAGCACAATATTAAGGATCAAAGTTAAGATAGCCAATTGTGAACAGTATTCTAATCGACAGTCATCTGTATGTTATTCGACTGAATGAGGGTATAAGAACTAGAAAGAACCAAGATGTAGGCCACCGCTATTTCTTAGTCTTTGCCTACTCGACCACTTGCCCCTAAATGCCCTGGTACGGTCGAGAGTGGGGAGAGTCAGCTTTCCCTCTCCAAATGCTCTCACATGACCACGCGAATATATAGCCTCTGACAGGGAAATCCTACTCACTGCCTTCTCGTGATATTACTGTCGTTTACCAAATTGAGAGGACGAAAAGCGAATGTCTGGCGCTTTAACCGGGTTGGTGGACACGGAAAGTCTACCTAGGGGAGTTGGAAAACCATCATTCCAAACCAATGGTGAACATGGGCTTCAGTATCCTGAGGGAACAAATGGACTATGAACCAATCGTTGGTCACCGATTACCATGGGACTGCATCTCCTTAAGATGCTCCACTGTCTTGTGGACTAGACCTTCAGGTCAAAGGCTCGGGGTGTGGGCCCCTAAGAAAAGCACTTGTTTCAGTTTGGGCACCTGAGCAGTATCTCAGCCCTCACACAAATCAAATGAGATTTGTGAGGCGCATATGTATCTGGTGCTTCCTTGTACCAATTTATGTGTTTAAATAAATAAATAAAAATACTCGACCACTAACTGCAGATCAGACGAAAAAGATAAGTTTTGCAGAGAGCCCCTAGACCCTTTAATGATCAAACAGTGAGAGTTTTATTTGTATACAAAGAAGTTATAAACTGTTTCTGTGAGGCTCTTTCGGATGTACTGAGTTTCTGGTTTTGCTCTACTAAGTAATCCTTAGCAGTGGTTAAGTACAAAGATAAGACAACTTAAGATTACTGATCATGTAACGGACAAACTCATCTCTAGCCCTCTCTCACAGTGTTGTCGTTAGATGCAGTAATTTATACCGACACATAATTGTGAGAGATTCAAGGTTAATTGTGCATGATTCCAACTGGTATAAGTCCGATATGTCGTAGTATGCACTACAAATTTCATAATACTTGAGTTTTGATGTATATCTTGATGTCCTTGATTGCACCAAGCACTTTTGTGTCATAAATAAAATCCCCCTTAAATTATGCTACATCCATAGCTTTGAATGAATTACAATAAAGACAATAAGTAAAAAATTATATATACACAAATAACTTAAAATGAGTCCCTTTTACCCTAAGTTATTTTATAAGTTTATTTAAAATATATGTTTAATCGAACTAAAATGAAATTTTGTAGTGTCTAGCATTGTGTCAAGCTCACGTGGGTTATATTCTAAATTCCGGACAGATCAACTCATTTATTCACATTTTGACATTTTCAATTATTCGCTTACTAACCTTGACCATTTTTATATGCACGTATGTATGCATCGCTTACCCTATTCATCACATATCTTCGGCTTATCATTGTTTGGCTACAAATGTTAAGTCACGCTTGACTAAACCGAACTGCCATGTTTGTCTTCTCCGGTCTGATTCTCCACTTCGTTTCTCTGCTTGTCTGTTTAGATCAAAGAATGTATGGTATATACGAATCCAAAATTCATTACCATATTCGACTTATTCTGTTATTCTCTGACGCGAATTAAATCAATAATTATGTACGAAGGTTGACGGCATATATATTTGGTTAACACCGGTCGATCAAATTGGAGTCATATCAATGGGCCACAAAAGTTTTATGACAATAATAAACAGTAAATTAACGTAAACCACCGTATGAAACTGAGTACAAAATTACTAGGACTTGCCATGAGCACTTGGCTGTCTAGAACATATTAACTGGCAAGTACGATACTACTTATTATTCTATACCAAACATACTACTAATAGGAAGACAAGATAGGCAACAGCTGCTTATCAGAAGTTTATAATTATTCTAGAAACAATCGAGTGTATAGTTGAGGTTATTGGATTACGGGATTATAGTCAATGTGAAGATAATGCGTTTGTTCATATGACGAACTTTTTTTTAAAAAAAAACGATGAAAAACACTTTAAAGCCCATTAAACGTCTTGAACTTTAAAATTGATAAGTCTTGTTAATTGAACGCTATACTCGGGCATACGTTATAACAGCTAGTCTCGTAACACCCAAGCTAAATCTACACAGCGACTCGAACACAAGAGAAAAGGAGCAAAATATGCGATAAGCACTTTACTCCAAAGGTTCCTTTATGTACAGAAAATATAGGGCTTTTATAGTATTTTAGAAGTCCTTGGGTTTTTCTGAAAATTCTGAAATGCTACTGCACATAGTAGCAGTGTAGTAATCAGCCAATCATGTGACTTTTCACTTTCTTGGTGTTTCTAGCAAAACTTCTACTTAACGCTGATTGAACAAAATGCTTCTTAATGTTTCTTGAGCCTTTCTTGTCTATTGCGAGAAATTTTCTGGATCACCCCCAACAAAATATATCGTTGAAGTCAAGAGTAATATGAAAGGACATGCTAATTGATGAAACCTCGTTTTCAAATGATTTAATTATTATCTATAAATCTATCAGCTCATTTGTCAAGTATAAGTCTATTGCTTACGTTTTCCATTACAACTAAACGATACTGCTCAGTTGTTTATATAGAAGACTAAATGAGGTTTGAACCCGTAGTCTACTAATTTAAAACTGAATGTTTAAGTTAATAGGCTATCACCACAATCGACTCTCTGACCACATAGTAATAATCATATTTTTTCATCTAATCGGACAAATGTATTCACTAACAACATATCAAAACATACCTTTTTTAAGTGACGAAGTGTATTCCAAATTCTCCCCACGCTGTACTACAAAACAAATTTTAAAATGTTGAATGATTAACAAGAAGTGTGGAGTAATACGCAAATAAAAGTGAATTTACATTCAAGCTTTGAGTAGAAAAAGCCTAGAACCAAGATTATAGAAATAGCCTGAAGTATACAGATAAAAACCGAATCTACTCCAACATTTTAGTGGTTAAACCGTTATTCTGATCTCCATTTACTAAGTAAATATAAGAAATAGGTATATAGATGCGGGAATCTTAGTATTCAATGCCCAAAGTCACTTACATTTATCTCGTCTCTCGGGATGTGATAGGAAGATGTAAATCGTAGACTAGTATACCAACCTATATGAGTTTTATTCTCCGTAGGACAGAGACTGCAATCGTCCCAATATAGAAAACTATTGTTACAACTTATTGTTTGAGTGGACAGTATCGTATTCTTATTGCTAGCTAAAGAGTTTGTGTCAATGGCTTAATCTCTTTTACGTTGCCACGTCTTGGATAGTATTACTAGTAGTCACATAAAAAACGTCATAAATTTGAGTATGAAAATCAGCATTTGATTACCGAGTCGAGAAATCGGTTGTTACGTCAACATTTAACCTTCATACGTAGTAAATTATGGTTACTGCTTTTTGACTAAACACTAGATACTTTGCCACAATATTTCTTCAACTCATGTGCAAATTGATGCGCCCATTTCTGAATGGAAATGTCTGTGTGAGAGCAGCTCGAATAAAAATGACAGAAAATTGTTTTTGGAAAACGCGAATTATTGTGGTCCACATGTTTGATCATTTGACTGATAAAGCATTATACGAACGCCCGAATGAGGTGACCGATCAAACAAACTGATAGTTACAGAATTTAGTTTATTCAGTTAACCGAACAACTGGTGGCATTTGCAATGAACAAATACTAGCAGTCAGAATAACTGGCCACTACTAACTGATTATCGAATGGATACGTGCACGTACAAAATGTGCCACATGAGATTCGTAAAATTTGTGTTATTACGCATAAAATTAATGTTAAACAAAACGTAACTATGAATAAATAAATGAACTACTGATTACACCTATGAATAATAAGCTGAACTTCCAACTATGATTTCAATAAATTTTTTTGAAATACTAGTTCATAAATTTCTGAATGGTGGCAAACTAAACAAAATATATTATTTAACAAATAAATTTAATCATTTTGAATACCAATGCAGACTATAGGGAAACACTAAGTGTTTACGTTGGTAGCGAGGAAAATGAAATCATAAAGTTTACAGGTTATGAACAGGCTACCAGCAGTATAAAGCTTCACAGGAACTCAAGAAATTTGATAAATGGCTCCGTGTATCCAGACAGCTTTCTATGATGTTTTAAAACAGATTACTGAATACGAAAGGGTTTATGAAGAAACATTTCCAAGACAATTAGTTTGAAATATAACACTGTGGGTAACAGAGTTTTATATTAATTCGAAAATTGCAAAAATGATCACATTTAACACAATGGATTAAATTACCGAGTGAAAATACTGGTTAAAAGAATGCCTGACAACAACAAGTAGAATGAACAAAATTTAAGTTAATATTTACCAATTATATTGACTTTTTTAGGGATGTTCATCATCTTTGACTGCAAAACTAGTCTAGCAAAAAGTTGTAAGAGTCATCCTACGAAGTAGAAAAAAAAAGAGTTTATGAGACACAGCACAGTCATATAAAAGGACGGAAAACCATCAAGAAAATCCAGTTCCCACTCAAGTACCCTGGGAAAAAGAATTCCATACCTATTTGGTGTGTCTCTTAACTTGCTTCTCATACTAGACCTAAAATTCGCTTCTGGTTTATTTATTTATTTATCTAAAAGCCAACGGGAATGAAATATCAAACTCTTGAATTTATACAGAGGAAATAAAGCACTTAACATATTGAGAAATATTGAGATAACTGAGACACGAATCATATACACTAAACTGATGCCTAGAAAGATGACCTATGTTAGCTGAAAAGAAATGAAGTTTTTGTTCTTTCATCCTATGTTTACTGTAATTATTACTGTTTCTACTCTACATTTTATCATGTTGATTTACTCAACTGACGTGCTACGTGGTGTGCCAAACTAGGTCGGAGTATATTAGTATCAGTTCCATGGATGGTTTTTCAACCCTTACAAAAAGTTAGGTCAAGGTACTAAGTCCTTCAATTTACTAGATGTTTGTCAGACCTATATGAAGTGCTATCAACTCACTAGCTAGAGCTTGATGGTGTTAAAAAAAATACTATATTGCATTTACACCAACCCTTATTTTGAGTAAAAAAAGACTAATTAATCGATCAGTTCGTCAAGCTTCCCTCAACAGTGTTTTCTAACTTTAGTAACATTCTGTTTACCTTTCTGATGTCATTTTAAAATGTATTAAATTGAACGCAAAATATAAACTACCGTATTTTTGAATATAAGTTAAGAGCAAAAAACGCAAAATTGAAAAGTGTAAAACAGTGGTGACCTTTACGTGTGGCAGTTGTTTTTTAATCTACATCTTGGTGCAACACAGTAATTGAATACAAATTCGTGGGTTTGGTTTTGAGCTCCTGATTCTAATCCTTTTAACTAATCCAAAACCCTATTTTGAACCTAATAATTAGTCGAGGTTCAGAGAATAAATTATAATGCTGTCGACAGACATAAAGTGTGAAGTCCAACAATCTTGGCCGATAGAAGTTTACAATGCGACGAAAAAATTTGTTATGTTTATGGAGAGGTATTTCAAGACACCTGATGAACCAATGTACCAAGTTAATAAACCTTGATAATAACCGGCGTGCAACTAATTGCTATCACTATTACTAAGGAAAAATCAAAAAATAGGACGAGGATCTGAGGAACAAGGATTTGGAAGATATCTGGCGGTTTTCCAAGACGGGAGTATTTCAGTAAGAAAAACACTAACAAGACAATGTAAGTGTAGGTTTTCCAATCACATGTTACTTCAGTACGTGCAATGAAAATGCACGCAGTGATATGTGAATATATAATAAAATTATGACATTATAAATTATAGTGCGTTCTGGAGACAGAAGAAAAGCCACTTCTGGTCAATAAGAACGCGAAGTAGATGAGATCAATGGAAAAAATAGGTTGAGCAATTAAATCGCAGACCGTAACAATTATAAGTAGGGTGGCGTTGAAATAAATAACTATAGGTGTCCAATTGAAGATATGAAGAAAGGGGTTTGGCCACAACTCAATAAACTGTTTATAATACAAACTATTAACAAACCATCGCAACGCCAAACTTAAAATGACCGCGACCACAATCCGGTATCAAACTTCTCAGGCACAGACTTGCATAAACCAATTGATTTGTTCTTTAAGAATACTCATACTGGGTTAGCTTGGTGTGTTTGCGATGTTCTATGGCATTATCAGATCACTTCTTGTTTTTCTACAGCCCAAAGAGCATAATCACAAGTGTTAGAGTTTTTCGTCGAAAGATTTACTCCTGAGGAATATTTCCCGATTGTTTGCCCGTTCCTGCGCGCGAACTAAGTAATTTATGTCTCTTTCAAAAGGAGAGAGTGCAACAATATTTCAGACTTCAGGGTCAGGCTGTACGCATGTTAAAAGGTATTAGGGACAACTCTGAGGTGATTGTGCTAGTTATCTCCTCGTAAAAGCTAGAGTTTCGTTTCCTTTGGCTGAATCCTCTATATGGACTGAGCTGGTCTCTAAGCTCTCTGTGATTACAAGCTGGATGCTACACTCTGAGTAGACAAATGGGAGCGGATTTCCATGAAGACCACAATTGCTTTGTGTCCTATGAGTCAGTATGTTCATGATCTAACATCCAAAGCTATTGTTCACGGATCATTCCTCAATTGTTGTAAGGCCCGTTTGAGGCTCAGGCAGATCCTCTTCGTTTTTTGTGAACATCCAGACATTTGTATAGTTTGCAGAGAGCAGTGTCGATCTAACTTCTAACAGACCATTTTAAAATTTCAAGGACCTAAGACTGTCACTGTTTAACTCCAGATGCTGAGACCCTCTAGCACTCTATATACCTGGGTACAAATGATCCTGTCCACTAGGTTGTTCTGGAGCCAGCATAAAATTAAACCAGCAAAATTCATCTTTGCAATCTTCTCTAGGAGGAGTAAGTGAGGAAGGCTTTAAAGAAGTCATGGGGTATTACATGAACCTGTATCCTTTAGTACAAGTAGGTCGTCCAGCTGTCTCATACTATAACAAGGTTGAATGCACATGATCTGTTTTTCCTAAACCTATGTCCGGCTCCTTTGAGATTGTTGTCTTTATCCACGTATTCCCTCATTTGTTCATTGACCATTCCTTCTATTACCTTCGACAGCATTGGGAATAATACCGCCGGTCTGTAACAGGCTGGATCCTTTATATCTTGAATATAAGAGAGAGTAGCCTGTTTCCATTCACATGATAGTTGATGTGACACTAGTGAGTGCCTGAAAAGGTCAGACAGTGATGTGCTAATGGGTTCCACAGACTGTTACACGATCATAGGGAACACGTTGTCACAGCCTGTTGAACTTCCCGGTCTCTTCAGTACTAAAATGAGGTACTTTGACCAGCCAATCAAATGAAACTAGAGTTGAGGGGTGTTCTGTGTTCATAATCCCCTAGTTTAGTTAGTTAGAGAAGTTAGTAAGATCAGTATTTGGTTCTTTGATAGCAAATGTCCCCTGGTTTGTAGGTTTCTCAAATCTATACAGGCACTTATTGTTAGCTTGTATTTCGGCTGCTGGCTTGGCCTAAAAACATCTTATACTCCTTCAAACATTGATGCATCATTTTCCCCCAGTGTCAAGTGAGAGCTACGCTCAGAATCCATTAGGATAACTTTCCATTCATGCCGGGGTTTTCTTCTGGACTTTGTGTTCCGCTTAGCACACGATCTTCTTCCAAAAGTGTATTTGCTCAATTTGGGTTGCTCAGAATAGATTCACGAATAATTTACCTCACTACCTCGCAGTAGTCATTCACTTTTAGACCACCAATCTTGAGGTCATGTGGCCTGTTCAAGCTGCTCCGTCATGGCTGTGCAGTCTGCTCCGGTGGATGAATAGTGGCGAGCATTCCCTTTAATTCTAAATGTCTCATATCTGATCACGTCAAATATGATTGTGTGGTGTCCCTATTCTTTATTCGGTTACAGACACGGACGTCTCCTACAGCAAGATGATCTTTTGTAGGTAAGTAATCCAATTTAGAAAGATATTTGTCTTTCCCCCACCTCGTAGACTCAACTTCTTGTCCACATAGTCTGATATTTTCAGTGCGTATAACAAGCTGCGCGAAAAATCACCCAGTGTTATGTCCTGCTTTCTGAGACTTTAAAACGGGGTGTTGAATTCATCAGTAAGTATCATTTGACCAAACCCTGGGTTTTAAAGACTTAATACCACCTACAATATCACATTTCTTTCAGGCGTTAATACCTTGAATATCCTGATCGGGACCCTAGAGCTAATTACTAGGACCTTTTCTTTTCTTGATTTATATAAACGATCTTCCACAACAAGTTTCGTCTGACTTAATACTTTTTTCTGATTATGTGAAACTTTGGAGAGAGATACGCAACCAAAAGGACATACTGGCACTTCAGGAGGATCTGACTTGACTTCAAACTTTGGCAGACGACAACGGACTTGCCTTCAACAATTCAAATTGCAAAGTAGTCTGCGACATGTTGCAGACTACAGTCACAGCTTAGGAAACTACTATCTAGAAGTATCTCAAATCGAAAAAGATTTAGGAATGTTGGTAACTTACGATTTGAAGTCTCACGCTAACTGCGGCAAAAACACCTTTCGAGCAAACCTTTTCACTGGTAACATTGAAGCGCATTTTGGGCCATTTTTTTCGGGAGAACTTTCCACATAATCTTCGTCCCCTTTAAAGTATGGAGACATATTATTTCCTTCCTCACTTCAAAAGGATAATGACACTCTGGAGTGTATCCAACGGTGAGCCACGAAATCAGTTCGAGAACATAAATTTAGGGCCTTCGAAGAGTGCCTCAAATCACTTAACGTTTACCCGTTAGAGTATAGGCGTCTTAGAGGTGACCTTCTTATGGCTTACATTATCTTCAATACTTATGAACATTACTTCAATCACTACTTAAGCTTATCTCCAACATAAACCTAGGAGGCAACACCCAGGAACTGTGGACACAACTCGGCATAACTGACTGTACACACAAATTCTACTCCTTAAGAGTAGTTAAATGCTGCAATTCGCTGCCAATTGAGCTAGTCCAAGCGACTTCCCAGGAGTTCTTTAAAAGAAAAATTGACATATTCTTAAGGACTAAAGATAACATCCTATTATGATTTGTCAATTTCTTTCTCCACTTTTATCAATAATAGAACTACGTTCATGCCTGGAGGTATTGGTGATCTACTGCTACTAGACGTGGAAGCCCGTTAAGCAAATGATTCTTCTATTCCGTCCACAACCATTTGTACCATTCTGTTCAGATGACTGAGCTACACTAGTTTTGGGGTCTTCACCTTGTGATGGACCAAAAATTACATTAACTTGTCAAGCCTCGATTGACTATGATCACCACTACAGTAAGATTACGTGCCAGTAAAAAACTTGTTTCCTGCGATAAGTCGTAAAATAAAAAGCCGTAATTGGTCCAGATAAGGTATATTTATTGGTGATCTCGTGGTATCGAAGGAATACCGAGACGTGCCAAAGGGTACAGGCAAAAAGGCAAAGCACAAGAAATTTCGAACGAACAGCATGGACAACAGAACGAAAAGTGATTTTGGTACAGTCAAACAAAACGAGTACAGTGAACAAACAGTGGTGCAATTGGTTATATGAATAATTGTTTCCATTATGCCAATCGCGTTCTCGTCGAGAAAAGTAGGTCATTACAAGAGGATTTACACTTTCGATGCGTAGCGGTTTCGTTCGTGGGATTGATCGCGAAATGTGCTACACCAGAATAGTTTGTATCCAGAATCTGAAGATTGCGTTCATAGGTGTCCGGACCAGAAACGCTGCAGACGCAGGGCGAAACCATATTGGGACAAGAAACCAGGTGCAACCATAAGAACCACATTGGGGACCAAATGTATACCATACGTATTTGGAGCCAGAGATCGACTGAGTGCGTTGACTAGAGCGTGGGTGATCAGGCCGAGGTTGCCGGTGCGTGAGGTGGTGGCTCGGTTTAGCATCACCCATAGGGTGACGTACTAATAAGTCCTCAGTCGTTCGTTTGTTGACTGGAGGAAATGTCTAGGGATTGCTTCCTTGAGATGATCGTAAACTTTCGATACATTTGAACTGAGGACGACCTCACGAACAGCTGTTAAGTGATCCCCAGGCAAAGATTCCAGAGCGTAGGTATATTTTTAGCGTTGGTTAGTTATGCGGCGGATCTCGAATTCAGATTCCAGTGCCGCTAACCAAACTTATGGGTCGTGGGGGGATGAAAAGAACCGGTCGAAAACTAATTGCCTGTACTTCTGAGTCTATTATACTAATACTATTCTTATCGTTATACATCATATTAAGTTGTTGCCAAAATATTATACACTGAAAAATACCAATACGAATACGTGCAAGAAAAGTGGATAGATAAACAATCGACAAAAGAAAAGTGATTTTGATACAATCAAACAAAACGAGTACAGTAAACAAACACTGGTACAATTGGTTATATTAATAATTGTTTCCACTATGGTAACCGCGTTCTCTTTGGGAAAAGTAGGTCACTACATAGTAATAGGAAACAGAATCCGTGACAATCCGCCGAAGTGTATTATTGGTTTTCATATGAAAACAGATGGAAACAGGTGGAAATCGAAATATTCACATAATAAAAAATAATTAGTGACTTCCATAAATGAATGGGTAAGATGAGTGTGACATAACTTTGTTTCAAAGGAAAATAGATAAAATATTCATCTACTAGACTGTTAATTTATATGCCTATTTTTGAATTCCTACTATCTAGGTTAGAAAAATTTTATAATCATAAGAAATTAAACTAATATTTGTATCGACTATATTTTTCTTTATGTAGCCACTGATCAGTTAACAGAATTTATTTCCAAGACATTTTCTAGATGTTGAGAATCAGGCTATTTCATACAACAAACACTAAACTTATTTATGTCCGTAATGACCAGTATCAATAATTGATTGAGTCTTAGATTTCAGCTTATTTAGATGTCTTCGTGCACTATCATAGCATATATTGACATGATTTGAGAAAAAGTACTTAAAACAGAATTTTGACAATACTTTTGTCTATAACATCTTTATGATCAAAAGACTCCAAACCCAGTCAAATTCCGTAATCAAAAATGAAGGAGTTCGAAGATCTACTTAGAAGGTATTCGATATGTCCAGAAGTGTCTGATCTAAGTCCGTCAGTTGTTGCTAGGAATGATTATCACGACGTACTTACTTGTGATCTGATACGGACGCATAAACGAGCACCTTCAGTTAAGATTTGCCCAGTAAAACTAATGGGGTCAGCATCAATGTCGAAGGCTTACAGAACTATTTGTTTTGGTGATTTATTCGCCGCTATATACTTAATGCGAAGATTTCGAGAATATGGACAACAATTATTTGCTGTATAAGTCGTTCATATTCTAATCATTTCGCGAAGGCAAATGTCGACTTATTCAATTTTTCTTACTTGGTGACCATCAGACAATAATATTTTGATATTTGACAACATTTAGGGAATGTGTGTATAGAAAACACAAGAGGAAATGATTAATTCTTGGTGACTGAATTTAATTTACCAAAACTTAATCATTTATAAGTAAATGATATTAAAAGGAATTTAATCAACAGATTTAATCTTCTAACTAAATGTGCTGAGTATTATTATTGTAGTGTATTCTACTTACGATGGCGGATATAAGTAGTATGTATCAACAATCGGAAGTAAAATGCATGCCAATAGAAGATTGAGAAGATTCAATTCAAGAAAACAGAAACAGGAAGTAATTGTAATAGGAACAGAATTGGAAGTGTTAGGAAACACGTAAAAAACAACAGCTGAAGGAAGATGGGAAAACTATGTATTTAAAAGCGCTCTTTTCACCTTCATGTTGTATTTCTCACTTGGAAAAATCTTAAACGCTATTGGTCCGTTGTGTCTTTCAGTGTGCTATTTTGTAACGCTTCACAAGGATAGTTTTATGTTGTGTATATAAATTTAATTTGTGCCGGTTGGATCGCTTATGCTTCTGGTTTCTTGCGGAATATATTTACTCCCCGTTCGGACTTCGACTTCTCTCTCTAGTTAGCGGGGCTTGGATGCATCAGAAAAGCTAACTTATTGGCCTTTGGTCACAAGTCTTTGTTCCATTAGCAGACTAGGTGAACTCGTAATCGCTTCAAATATGACAATTACGTCCAAAAATTAATGTATTAATAAACTAAATATAATCTATAAACATTAGAAAAATATGCAAGATGTTATGTTTTTGACCTAGACTGTAGCCAATTGTTATGACTTGTTTAGCTCTATGATCTCTTGTTATTATATTTGATGATTCAGAATCTTTTCAGGCATATCATTTTTTACTTACAACACTTTTGTTTTACATTTCTTCAATCTCATTACATTTATTTAAATCGTAATACCATCATAATGATACATGTCTATCTATATCTGACCAACGCCAAGATCAGAATTTTCAATACAAATGTCAAGGCAGTTCTACCGTATTGTTCGGAGACGTGGAGAACTACAAAAGCCATCATCCAGAAGATACAGGTGTTTACTAAAAGTTGTCTACGCAAGATACTTCGGATCCATTGGCCAGACACTATCAGCAACATTCTACTTTGGGAGAGAACAAACCAGATTCCAGAGGAGGAAGAAATCAGGAAGAAGCGCTGGAAGTGGATAGGACACACATTGGGGAAACCACCCAGCTACATCACAAGGCAAGCCCTCATGTGGAATCTTGAAGGCCAAAAGAAAATAGGAAGACCAAAAAACACACTACGCCGAGAAACGGAGACAGACATGAGAAGAATGAATAAAAATTGGATAGAACTAGAAAGGACATCGCAGGACAGAATGGGTTGGAGAATGCTGGTCGGCGGCCTATGCTCCATTAGGAGTAACAGGTGTAAGGAAGTAAGGAAGTAATATCTGACCAATTTCAATAACAGAAACAAGTTTTTTTATAGAACCTAACGAAATGAAATGAATTCATGTTATTATGCCCAGTTTTTTATTTTTCCTCTGTTTAGAATAAAATGTTATTAAATTATATTTAGATGAAATTATGATATATTTGTTTGCTAAGTGTATAATATCTAACTTCTTTGTTAGATAATGAGACTATTTCTAATAGTCTTTTCCGCTAATAGAATCTCATGCTTGTTTCGGTTTATTATTAGACAGTGAAATGATTCATTCACATCTGTGAAGATAGTTGGGACAGACCGTCAGGACTGGTGAAACTTTCAAGATAAGTGAAGCATTTAGTGCGTCCAACTACTTCACTCCTTATCATCAATTCAGGCGCCGACGCAACCCAATCCTGGAGCGACATTTCACATTTTGAAGGGGGGGGAAGAACCACATTCCAAACATACTCGAACTGTTTCTTGAAGTGGTTAGAAGACTGCATTTCGCCAGTGTATTTGCCAAGCAAATCCACATCACCTACGTATTTTAGGTTAATAGGTGAATCTTCTGATAATTCAACCCCTGAAAAGTCAGTCCACATATCCGTTCTTTATACACCCAGCTATAAATATATGTGTGGAACGAACAACTTCTAGAACCGTAAATATTTACCACTGATCTACAGAATATTCAGCTGTTCCATAAAGACGAAAATTTCAAGACAACAGGGTTAGTCGATCAATCTAATTTGAACAATTTTTTTTAAAAATAAGCTTGTAAATGGATCTGGAATAAGCAAGGTCGGATCTACAACATGTAGGTGCTCTATGTTTGTGAAACCTGGCCTCTCCGAGTTGAGGATGTTAGACGTCTCTGTGTTCCACCATCGTTGTCTCCGAAGGATTGCTGACATACAGTGGCAACACCATGTTAGTAATGCAGAGGTTCGGCATCGTGTGTTCGGGCGCTGAGACGATAATTCAATTGGTGTCATCATCTTGAAACACCGACTTCGGTGGCTTGGACATGTTCTACGAATGTCGTCCCAGAGACTTCCACGTCGTGCATTATTTGCCGACCCTGGGACTGGTTGGAAAAAGCGGAGAGGAGGTCAGTGTATGACACCGTGTTGTGGCATGAAAGAAAGCTGCAAAGGGCTAGCTTCTGTTGGTCCTTCACGACTCCCTGGCTGGAGTCCGAGAGATGGTGCAACACAGTGGCTAGAGACGTTATCGGATATGACTCAGAATAGAAGCCAGTGGCGATCCTGCTGCAACCTTCTTTTACTTTCTACATAAAGAGTGGTTCTAACTTTCTTAACTGAAAGAGTCTTCTGGTTGTACATTTCAGTTCACCTTATCCTTTCATCCCTTCTCTTCCTACTTTCATTATTTTGTATGACACATATGTATCTGGTGCCCTTTTGTACCAATATATGTGTTTAAATAAATAAATAAGCAAGTTATCTAGAGTGCACGACAACACTTCTGATAAACGATATTTCCATTCATGTTTATTTTAAAATCCTGGCAAGTATTTCTGTATCTATGGCGCAATTTTACTCTGAACATCTCTTTAGCAAAACAATATAAGAATCAGATTATGTTCGATGGTTGGAGGGGGTAAGCAGTCTAGAATCTAAGATGTTCATCAAAAGATTGGAACCAACTAGAAATCTTACCAATGAGTTCATTATGCCATTTCCGACCACCATCCTTAGGATTGAGATGCAAACACTCTAATACGTAAATAAGTTGTTAAAAATCTTATGTTGTCTATACTTGAGCAGTGATCGAATTCTATTAATTACTGCTGCTTATTGTATTCTATTGTGCAGATAGTAAGACATTTAGATAGAGTAATTTTTTAGTAAAGTACATTAAATATAAGACGAAACAACTGAAACTATTGCTCTAATTTAGACGAGAGTTCTTATATATTACAATTAGTACTTTCACTTAGTATTGTTTGTTTGGATCTTCCCATCGATGTGTTTAGGACTGCAACTGGTCAGTCTCTAATTGGCATATGTGCATACTGTGCGTATTGCCTCGATATACCTTAATTCACAAGCATGGTAAGCAGAGATGGATAGTGATAGGTGGATAGCAATACGCACAGTATGCACATATGCCAATTAGAGACTGACCAGTTGCAGTCCTAAACACATCGATGGGAAGATCCAAACAAACAATACTAAGTGAATTCAAACTTCACCCCATCGCACAAGCAAGTGGCTATCAGGACTCAGTGGCCGAGTGGATAACGCGATGGCGTTTGAAGCGAGGGTACTGGGTTCGAGTCCCAGAGTGAACATCAACTCTGAGATGCAGGTACATCCAGCTGACGAGTCCCAAATAGGACGAAACGCGCGTCCTGGATTCCACTGCTAGCCACTATCCATCTCTGCTTACCATGCTTGTGAATTAAGGTATATCGAGGCAATACGCACAGTATGCACATATGCCAATTAGAGACTGACCAGTTGCAGTCCTAAACACATCGATGGGAAGATCCAAACAAACAATACTAAGTGAATTCAAACTTCACCCCATCGCACAAGCAAGTGGCTATCAGGACTCAGTGGCCGAGTGGATAACGCGATGGCGTTTGAAGCGAGGGTACTGGGTTCGAGTCCCAGAGTGAACATCAACTCTGAGATGCAGGTACATCCAGCTGACGAGTCCCAAATAGGACGAAACGCGCGTCCTGGATTCCACTGCTAGCCACTATCCATCTCTGCTTACCATGCTTGTGAATTAAGGTATATCGAGGCAATACGCACAGTATGCACATATGCCAATTAGAGACTGACCAGTTGCAGTCCTAAACACATCGATGGGAAGATCCAAACAAACAATACTAAGTGAATTCAAACTTCACCCCATCGCACAAGCAAGTGGCTATCAGGACTCAGTGGCCGAGTGGATAACGCGATGGCGTTTGAAGCGAGGGTACTGGGTTCGAGTCCCAGAGTGAACATCAACTCTGAGATGCAGGTACATCCAGCTGACGAGTCCCAAATAGGACGAAACGCGCGTCCTGGATTCCACTGCTAGCCACTATCCATCTCTGCTTACCATGCTTGTGAATTAAGGTATATCGAGGCAATACGCACAGTATGCACATATGCCAATTAGAGACTGACCAGTTGCAGTCCTAAACACATCGATGGGAAGATCCAAACAAACAATACTAAGTGAATTCAAACTTCACCCCATCGCACAAGCAAGTGGCTATCAGGACTCAGTGGCCGAGTGGATAACGCGATGGCGTTTGAAGCGAGGGTACTGGGTTCGAGTCCCAGAGTGAACATCAACTCTGAGATGCAGGTACATCCAGCTGACGAGTCCCAAATAGGACGAAACGCGCGTCCTGGATTCCACTGCTAGCCACTATCCATCTCTGCTTACCATGCTTGTGAATTAAGGTATATCGAGGCAATACGCACAGTATGCACATATGCCAATTAGAGACTGACCAGTTGCAGTCCTAAACACATCGATGGGAAGATCCAAACAAACAATACTAAGTGAATTCAAACTTCACCCCATCGCACAAGCAAGTGGCTATCAGGACTCAGTGGCCGAGTGGATAACGCGATGGCGTTTGAAGCGAGGGTACTGGGTTCGAGTCCCAGAGTGAACATCAACTCTGAGATGCAGGTACATCCAGCTGACGAGTCCCAAATAGGACGAAACGCGCGTCCTGGATTCCACTGCTAGCCACTATCCATCTCTGCTTACCATGCTTGTGAATTAAGGTATATCGAGGCAATACGCACAGTATGCACATATGCCAATTAGAGACTGACCAGTTGCAGTCCTAAACACATCGATGGGAAGATCCAAACAAACAATACTAAGTGAATTCAAACTTCACCCCATCGCACAAGCAAGTGGCTATCAGGACTCAGTGGCCGAGTGGATAACGCGATGGCGTTTGAAGCGAGGGTACTGGGTTCGAGTCCCAGAGTGAACATCAACTCTGAGATGCAGGTACATCCAGCTGACGAGTCCCAAATAGGACGAAACGCGCGTCCTGGATTCCACTGCTAGCCACTATCCATCTCTGCTTACCATGCTTGTGAATTAAGGTATATCGAGGCAATACGCACAGTATGCACATATGCCAATTAGAGACTGACCAGTTGCAGTCCTAAACACATCGATGGGAAGATCCAAACAAACAATACTAAGTGAATTCAAACTTCACCCCATCGCACAAGCAAGTGGCTATCAGGACTCAGTGGCCGAGTGGATAACGCGATGGCGTTTGAAGCGAGGGTACTGGGTTCGAGTCCCAGAGTGAACATCAACTCTGAGATGCAGGTACATCCAGCTGACGAGTCCCAAATAGGACGAAACGCGCGTCCTGGATTCCACTGCTAGCCACTATCCATCTCTGCTTACCATGCTTGTGAATTAAGGTATATCGAGGCAATACGCACAGTATGCACATATGCCAATTAGAGACTGACCAGTTGCAGTCCTAAACACATCGATGGGAAGATCCAAACAAACAATACTAAGTGAATTCAAACTTCACCCCATCGCACAAGCAAGTGGCTATCAGGACTCAGTGGCCGAGTGGATAACGCGATGGCGTTTGAAGCGAGGGTACTGGGTTCGAGTCCCAGAGTGAACATCAACTCTGAGATGCAGGTACATCCAGCTGACGAGTCCCAAATAGGACGAAACGCGCGTCCTGGATTCCACTGCTAGCCACTATCCATCTCTGCTTACCATGCTTGTGAATTAAGGTATATCGAGGCAATACGCACAGTATGCACATATGCCAATTAGAGACTGACCAGTTGCAGTCCTAAACACATCGATGGGAAGATCCAAACAAACAATACTAAGTGAATTCAAACTTCACCCCATCGCACAAGCAAGTGGCTATCAGGACTCAGTGGCCGAGTGGATAACGCGATGGCGTTTGAAGCGAGGGTACTGGGTTCGAGTCTCAGAGTGAACATCAACTCTGAGATGCAGGTACATCCAGCTGACGAGTCCCAAATAGGACGAAACGCGCGTCCTGGATTCCACTGCTAGCCACTATCCATCTCTGCTTACCATGCTTGTGAATTAAGGTATATCGAGGCAATACGCACAGTATGCACATATGCCAATTAGAGACTGACCAGTTGCAGTCCTAAACACATCGATGGGAAGATCCAAACAAACAATACTAAGTGAATTCAAACTTCACCCCATCGCACAAGCAAGTGGCTATCAGGACTCAGTGGCCGAGTGGATAACGCGATGGCGTTTGAAGCGAGGGTACTGGGTTCGAGTCCCAGAGTGAACATCAACTCTGAGATGCAGGTACATCCAGCTGACGAGTCCCAAATAGGACGAAACGCGCGTCCTGGATTCCACTGCTAGCCACTATCCATCTCTGCTTACCATGCTTGTGAATTAAGGTATATCGAGGCAATACGCACAGTATGCACATATGCCAATTAGAGACTGACCAGTTGCAGTCCTAAACACATCGATGGGAAGATCCAAACAAACAATACTAAGTGAATTCAAACTTCACCCCATCGCACAAGCAAGTGGCTATCAGGACTCAGTGGCCGAGTGGATAACGCGATGGCGTTTGAAGCGAGGGTACTGGGTTCGAGTCCCAGAGTGAACATCAACTCTGAGATGCAGGTACATCCAGCTGACGAGTCCCAAATAGGACGAAACGCGCGTCCTGGATTCCACTGCTAGCCACTATCCATCTCTGCTTACCATGCTTGTGAATTAAGGTATATCGAGGCAATACGCACAGTATGCACATATGCCAATTAGAGACTGACCAGTTGCAGTCCTAAACACATCGATGGGAAGATCCAAACAAACAATACTAAGTGAATTCAAACTTCACCCCATCGCACAAGCAAGTGGCTATCAGGACTCAGTGGCCGAGTGGATAACGCGATGGCGTTTGAAGCGAGGGTACTGGGTTCGAGTCCCAGAGTGAACATCAACTCTGAGATGCAGGTACATCCAGCTGACGAGTCCCAAATAGGACGAAACGCGCGTCCTGGATTCCACTGCTAGCCACTATCCATCTCTGCTTACCATGCTTGTGAATTAAGGTATATCGAGGCAATACGCACAGTATGCACATATGCCAATTAGAGACTGACCAGTTGCAGTCCTAAACACATCGATGGGAAGATCCAAACAAACAATACTAAGTGAATTCAAACTTCACCCCATCGCACAAGCAAGTGGCTATGAGGACTCAGTGGCCGAGTGGATAACGCGATGGCGTTTGAAGCGAGGGTACTGGGTTCGAGTCCCAGAGTGAACATCAACTCTGAGATGCAGGTACATCCAGCTGACGAGTCCCAAATAGGACGAAACGCGCGTCCTGGATTCCACTGCTAGCCACTATCCATCTCTGCTTACCATGCTTGTGAATTAAGGTATATCGAGGCAATACGCACAGTATGCACATATGCCAATTAGAGACTGACCAGTTGCAGTCCTAAACACATCGATGGGAAGATCCAAACAAACAATACTAAGTGAATTCAAACTTCACCCCATCGCACAAGCAAGTGGCTATCAGGACTGAGTGGCCGAGTGGATAACGCGATGGCGTTTGAAGCGAGGGTACTGGGTTCGAGTCCCAGAGTGAACATCAACTCTGAGATGCAGGTACATCCAGCTGACGAGTCCCAAATAGGACGAAACGCGCGTCCTGGATTCCACTGCTAGCCACTATCCATCTCTGCTTACCATGCTTGTGAATTAAGGTATATCGAGGCAATACGCACAGTATGCACATATGCCAATTAGAGACTGACCAGTTGCAGTCCTAAACACATCGATGGGAAGATCCAAACAAACAATACTAAGTGAATTCAAACTTCACCCCATCGCACAAGCAAGTGGCTATGAGGACTCAGTGGCCGAGTGGATAACGCGATGGCGTTTGAAGCGAGGGTACTGGGTTCGAGTCCCAGAGTGAACATCAACTCTGAGATGCAGGTACATCCAGCTGACGAGTCCCAAATAGGACGAAACGCGCGTCCTGGATTCCACTGCTAGCCACTATCCATCTCTGCTTACCATGCTTGTGAATTAAGGTATATCGAGGCAATACGCACAGTATGCACATATGCCAATTAGAGACTGACCAGTTGCAGTCCTAAACACATCGATGGGAAGATCCAAACAAACAATACTAAGTGAATTCAAACTTCACCCCATCGCACAAGCAAGTGGCTATGAGGACTCAGTGGCCGAGTGGATAACGCGATGGCGTTTGAAGCGAGGGTACTGGGTTCGAGTCCCAGAGTGAACATCAACTCTGAGATGCAGGTACATCCAGCTGACGAGTCCCAAATAGGACGAAACGCGCGTCCTGGATTCCACTGCTAGCCACTATCCATCTCTGCTTACCATGCTTGTGAATTAAGGTATATCGAGGCAATACGCACAGTATGCACATATGCCAATTAGAGACTGACCAGTTGCAGTCCTAAACACATCGATGGGAAGATCCAAACAAACAATACTAAGTGAATTCAAACTTCACCCCATCGCACAAGCAAGTGGCTATCAGGACTCAGTGGCCGAGTGGATAACGCGATGGCGTTTGAAGCGAGGGTACTGGGTTCGAGTCCCAGAGTGAACATCAACTCTGAGATGCAGGTACATCCAGCTGACGAGTCCCAAATAGGACGAAACGCGCGTCCTGGATTCCACTGCTAGCCACTATCCATCTCTGCTTACCATGCTTGTGAATTAAGGTATATCGAGGCAATACGCACAGTATGCACATATGCCAATTAGAGACTGACCAGTTGCAGTCCTAAACACATCGATGGGAAGATCCAAACAAACAATACTAAGTGAATTCAAACTTCACCCCATCGCACAAGCAAGTGGCTATCAGGACTGAGTGGCCGAGTGGATAACGCGATGGCGTTTGAAGCGAGGGTACTGGGTTCGAGTCCCAGAGTGAACATCAACTCTGAGATGCAGGTACATCCAGCTGACGAGTCCCAAATAGGACGAAACGCGCGTCCTGGATTCCACTGCTAGCCACTATCCATCTCTGCTTACCATGCTTGTGAATTAAGGTATATCGAGGCAATACGCACAGTATGCACATATGCCAATTAGAGACTGACCAGTTGCAGTCCTAAACACATCGATGGGAAGATCCAAACAAACAATACTAAGTGAATTCAAACTTCACCCCATCGCACAAGCAAGTGGCTATCAGGACTCAGTGGCCGAGTGGATAACGCGATGGCGTTTGAAGCGAGGGTACTGGGTTCGAGTCCCAGAGTGAACATCAACTCTGAGATGCAGGTACATCCAGCTGACGAGTCCCAAATAGGACGAAACGCGCGTCCTGGATTCCACTGCTAGCCACTATCCATCTCTGCTTACCATGCTTGTGAATTAAGGTATATCGAGGCAATACGCACAGTATGCACATATGCCAATTAGAGACTGACCAGTTGCAGTCCTAAACACATCGATGGGAAGATCCAAACAAACAATACTAAGTGAATTCAAACTTCACCCCATCGCACAAGCAAGTGGCTATCAGGACTCAGTGGCCGAGTGGATAACGCGATGGCGTTTGAAGCGAGGGTACTGGGTTCGAGTCTCAGAGTGAACATCAACTCTGAGATGCAGGTACATCCAGCTGACGAGTCCCAAATAGGACGAAACGCGCGTCCTGGATTCCACTGCTAGCCACTATCCATCTCTGCTTACCATGCTTGTGAATTAAGGTATATCGAGGCAATACGCACAGTATGCACATATGCCAATTAGAGACTGACCAGTTGCAGTCCTAAACACATCGATGGGAAGATCCAAACAAACAATACTAAGTGAATTCAAACTTCACCCCATCGCACAAGCAAGTGGCTATCAGGACTCAGTGGCCGAGTGGATAACGCGATGGCGTTTGAAGCGAGGGTACTGGGTTCGAGTCCCAGAGTGAACATCAACTCTGAGATGCAGGTACATCCAGCTGACGAGTCCCAAATAGGACGAAACGCGCGTCCTGGATTCCACTGCTAGCCACTATCCATCTCTGCTTACCATGCTTGTGAATTAAGGTATATCGAGGCAATACGCACAGTATGCACATATGCCAATTAGAGACTGACCAGTTGCAGTCCTAAACACATCGATGGGAAGATCCAAACAAACAATACTAAGTGAATTCAAACTTCACCCCATCGCACAAGCAAGTGGCTATCAGGACTCAGTGGCCGAGTGGATAACGCGATGGCGTTTGAAGCGAGGGTACTGGGTTCGAGTCCCAGAGTGAACATCAACTCTGAGATGCAGGTACATCCAGCTGACGAGTCCCAAATAGGACGAAACGCGCGTCCTGGATTCCACTGCTAGCCACTATCCATCTCTGCTTACCATGCTTGTGAATTAAGGTATATCGAGGCAATACGCACAGTATGCACATATGCCAATTAGAGACTGACCAGTTGCAGTCCTAAACACATCGATGGGAAGATCCAAACAAACAATACTAAGTGAATTCAAACTTCACCCCATCGCACAAGCAAGTGGCTATCAGGACTCAGTGGCCGAGTGGATAACGCGATGGCGTTTGAAGCGAGGGTACTGGGTTCGAGTCCCAGAGTGAACATCAACTCTGAGATGCAGGTACATCCAGCTGACGAGTCCCAAATAGGACGAAACGCGCGTCCTGGATTCCACTGCTAGCCACTATCCATCTCTGCTTACCATGCTTGTGAATTAAGGTATATCGAGGCAATACGCACAGTATGCACATATGCCAATTAGAGACTGACCAGTTGCAGTCCTAAACACATCGATGGGAAGATCCAAACAAACAATACTAAGTGAATTCAAACTTCACCCCATCGCACAAGCAAGTGGCTATCAGGACTCAGTGGCCGAGTGGATAACGCGATGGCGTTTGAAGCGAGGGTACTGGGTTCGAGTCCCAGAGTGAACATCAACTCTGAGATGCAGGTACATCCAGCTGACGAGTCCCAAATAGGACGAAACGCGCGTCCTGGATTCCACTGCTAGCCACTATCCATCTCTGCTTACCATGCTTGTGAATTAAGGTATATCGAGGCAATACGCACAGTATGCACATATGCCAATTAGAGACTGACCAGTTGCAGTCCTAAACACATCGATGGGAAGATCCAAACAAACAATACTAAGTGAATTCAAACTTCACCCCATCGCACAAGCAAGTGGCTATCAGGACTCAGTGGCCGAGTGGATAACGCGATGGCGTTTGAAGCGAGGGTACTGGGTTCGAGTCCCAGAGTGAACATCAACTCTGAGATGCAGGTACATCCAGCTGACGAGTCCCAAATAGGACGAAACGCGCGTCCTGGATTCCACTGCTAGCCACTATCCATCTCTGCTTACCATGCTTGTGAATTAAGGTATATCGAGGCAATACGCACAGTATGCACATACGCCAATTAGAGACTGACCAGTTGCAGTCCTAAACACATCGATGGGAAGATCCAAACAAACAATACTAAGTGAATTCAAACTTCACCCCATCGCACAAGCAAGTGGCTATCAGGACTCAGTGGCCGAGTGGATAACGCGATGGCGTTTGAAGCGAGGGTACTGGGTTCGAGTCCCAGAGTGAACATCAACTCTGAGATGCAGGTACATCCAGCTGACGAGTCCCAAATAGGACGAAACGCGCGTCCTGGACTCCACTGCTAGCCACTATCCATCTCTGCTTACCAATTAGTACTTTGTTGTACATTTACGTTTTTCGCTTAATTAAACTCGATACGAAATTGAAGATTCAGCTCGTCTATTTCCACACTGGGAACTCCGGTCTAAGACAAATATGAACCCTTGGCTTCTTGCATTAATTCCAAACGTTAAGTCACGACCAAATTTTTACTACATATGGCATTAAGCAGTAGTCTATAGTCATCATTGACACTAAACAGTAGAACCAAATAAACACTGTATTGTATATACTTGGGACTTCTAACTGGATAATCACACTTAATATTGTTTTATACCTGTGATTATCCCACTGTAATTTTGTAGAACTATTTTGGCGAACAGAAAGAGCACAGTATTATTCTTTCGACATCTCAACCATAAAGATATGATGAATACTAAAACAGGTAATTAGTTATCATAATGACTAAAAAAATCTGACAGCTTAACTAAATACTATTGCTACCGAAAATTCCACAGAAATATTAGCCTATCAAAGTATATCCCATCACGAAGAGGTGCAATTTAGATAACAAGCTAATTTGAACAAAACTAACGATTAACTGATAAAACAATAAGTGATATTTGGAATAATACTTATGCAACATATAAATATTTATGCATAAGAACTTGTAGAAATCAAAAATCAGAAACACAATAAGATGTATACACACCAGAGTAATGTTTGGTGATGTACAATCGTAACAAAGAAAAATTGCAATAATACTTTAATAAATAATGAAACTGACATGAAAACTAACTTATAAATACACATGCTTATTTGTAAGTAGTATATTTAATTCTTATCAAATAAAATATCCTTCATACAATAATTTCACACAGAAAGAAAGAAACATGTGGGCATAATTTGAAAGGATGAAGAATAAATTATGGAAAATGAAATGAGGGTACCGAGAAAAAAAATGAGCAAACTTATTAGATTTAATAATAATACTTATGTGTTGATATTACTGGAAGTTTAAAACATAAATGATTATCGTAGTAAACTAAAACAGCATCCATTTATAATAGGTTCAGTAAAGTAAAAGCAAACATTATATATGTACTACTAAAATTATATTTATACATTATTGTGTCAAATGCAAGAATTTTTTATGTAATTCATGTTAATGCTGTAGCTGGCATAGTATTTGTATTCGGTGGATTAGGAAATGTTAAATTTAAAGAAGTTGGACAAAATTCACCACCATTTATTTTAGACATACCAATATTTGAATTCGTTAAAAAGTGTTCAACAGATACAGCGGCAGCTGCGGCCGCCGCTGCAGGATGTATAACTGCTTGTGTATGTGGGTCGAGAAAAGCACAACCCTCGCACTTTGTTTTTCCGCAATCTCCAACATTACCAAGAAGACTAAATGTATTGTTGTTGTTAGTGCTGGTAATAGGTGTACACCGCTGACTACGTTTTTTATGTGCGCTATAACTACTATTATCAGAAAATGATCTGCCGCAAAATTCGCAACGATACGGTCTTTCACCGGTATGTATTCGTCTATGTTTTACAAGACTACTTGATACGGAAAAACTTTTGCCACAATCACAGCAATGATATGGACGTTCTCCAGTATGTATTCGTTTATGCGCAGATAGACTACTTGAATCAGCAAATGCTCGACCACACTGCATACAAGCGAATGGTTTTTCACCTGTATGAGTACGACGATGTTTAACTAGATCACTAGCACGATGAAATGATTTCGAACAATCTGTACAATGATGACGTTTTACACGTTCATTAGAATTAGTTGAGTGACGTACGGTTACACATTGATTTGATTGGATATTATTGTTAGAAGTAGTAGCAGTAATTGTATTATTCCCATTATTAGTAGGTATTATACCAGGATTAATACTGTCATTATTACTGGTAACAATCTGCTGTATATGCATAACTTCATCCTTAGAGTTACCTAAATTACTCCTGAATGACAGTTGTCCACAATTCAGAATTGAGTGAATCTTCTTTTCAGCCTGGTGAGATAAAGTTGCACGAGCACAAAGCGCGAGATGGTTAAAGTCATCAGCTAAAGGGACGCGACTAAACATTTATTTATGTTTCAGAGTGAGAAACTTCTAATTGGTAAAAATATTGACACAATAAAACTGATATGGAACGAAGTGGTCAATCAAATGAAGGTAGTATGCACGAGCATTTGTTAAAAAACCTACAAAAAACAAGAATGTTATTCATTAAACAACTAAGTAGCAGCTTAGACTTTGAATTTAAATCCAGTTTCACTAAACAAATTACAATTTTTAAGTAGATTAAAAAACCGATGAATTGACGTGAAATATAAGTTTAAATACTTATTAGTGTCATCCGTTTGCAAATAACAATTACAAATAAAGACGAATGGGAGGTTGTGGAAGAAATCACTGCACTAAAATTATAGTGACACAAGTATATATTGACTTGTATGGTGTTTTGATTACCTTAATTTTGAAATGTTTACAATGACCCAGTGAGCCTCATGCTTTATCCACAAAGCATTGATATGGAAGTAATAATACCAAGACACTCCTTTTACTTGTGAAAATTAAGTACTCCTTAAACATTATCGATTGTACTGATTCACAACTACTGGGTTTCGGGTAATTGAATCCCTAAAAACCTCTAAAAATATATACAATAAAATTCCTTAAACATGTTGTTCGTAAAGTACAAATACTTCAGGTCCGTCAGCGGAAGGAACTAGGCGTGTATGAAATAAAATTTAGTCAGCGACTAAATGAAACAAAATATACCTGAGGATATTTCCAAAGTTAGTTAACTATTTATTCATAAACCATTTATAATGACACAACCATAAAAAAGAACTTGAATATGTTTCACAGATGTTTTATAGAATTCCACGCTACATATTATTTTTTGTCTTAGTAATGGGTGGAAAAAGTGGAGGCCATCAATTTACGGCAAGGAGCAGTAGGATAAAAGATAACTGTATCGGTTCATCAAGACTCCAGAGATAAGATCCCAATGCTCATGCAACTCAGTTGGTTTAAACGTTATCAGAAATGTTCCAGAACAGAAGCTAGTGGTGATCCTGGTTCGTTAGTCAGTCATAATTAACATAGTCTCAGATAAAGGTGCGTCAAAACAGGTTTAAGTATCACATAAGCATAAGATAAAATTGACAAGACGATTCTGCAGTAGGATTTTCTACCGTTCTTTATAAAGACAAGAGTTGCCTTTAAAAATAAGAGTTCACCCTGACATTAAAAATGAGATTTAAATTCATAAAAATCACAGCGACCAAGACAATAACCTCAACGCTCCCCACGATAGTTCAGTTCAATCAACTTCAAAGTCTACTTCGACAGTCTTTAACTGAACTGTATCTGTAAACAACACTGCTTTTGTCTATTTATGTAACAATTATACGGTTTCCCTTTATATAAACTTCTTAGTGTTGTCATTTTATTCACCCTGGTGCATATTTTGTATTCCATTACACCAAATTTCTTTTGCTAAAAACTTAAAGTTTTAAATTCCAACCATCCTAGTTTGTAGAAAAACATTGGCTGGAACGTTGGTACTAAGATGAACACTGGGTTGAATCTCGTAAGCCTACAAATCAATACTTGTAGCGCTGCGGTGAACCGCATTAATTGTAAGTATTTTGATCTATTTTCCCGTGACGACAAACGCTTGTTGAACTTTAAGGAGAACTTAGGATTATGTGGCAAACTCTACTCCCAAATAAGCAATTACAAAGGATTTTTAAGGTTTATTTTACCCATCTGCCAGCTATGGGAATTATGTTGATTAAAAATATTTGACTGTCATATCCTACAATTCATGACAGTGGGATAACAATGAGACTAAAGTACCTAGGTGTGGATAGTAGTTGCCAGACGACCCGAGAAACTGCAGGTAGGGACTAAACGAAAAGAGGGGAAAAACAAAGGTCCAGGGGACAGGTTCTTATTTGAGTTGAACGATACTTAAATTGGTAATGCAGCTTGCGATCTTTTGAGACAATTTGCCTAAAAAAGGACCAGCCATCACAGTTAGGCTCACCTTAAAATTGTCGGGGTTATTCTAACCAATGCAAAAATTTACATAATTATTTACGAACGACTTAAAAATCGATTTTCTGAAGAGTAATCACTATTTGGAAATAACTAAGGGAGTTGTCAGAAAGGACTTGTAGTTAGAAACCGCAAACAGTACATAAAGAGCACACGAATTTGTCTTATAAGAATGAAACTTCTTACTAACTCATCGATCCAAGTTCATTTCGTTATGCAAATCTTAGTACTAATATTAATTACCTGGTTGAACACAATCGGATACGTCTCCCTCAAAGTCCGAATCTAGGCGCGTAGGCAGTAAGTTAGAGATCAAGTAAGTCACGAGTCCGATTGAGTTAATTTTTAAGATTTGATAGACTGTATGCTGTACTGCGGAATATGTCTTCGGCCAATTTCAGATTTGAGTCCCAATACGAGGCAGCTACTGCCGAAGTCTGGTGGGTGTGAACATCCGCATTATTGCGGACTATCAAGTCAGCAGTTCTCTTTGTCATCTGAGGAACTAGGAACGTTGGACGATTGTCTTCAACAAGAAGACATAAAGGACAAATTTGTAAGTCAACAAAATTAATGGGATCATATGTTTGTATTGCAGATGGCCATGTTGACGCGGTTAGTGGATGATAACCCTAAAACGTTTATGCGCTATATTTTGTCATGACACCCGAGGTTGCCAGCCATTTCATACTACTTGGCACTTCGTTGAAAAGAGTACTTTAGAAGTGCAGGCTTTACGGCTGCATAAGAAGTAAGATATGTTCTTTTTAAAAGCTTCAGGCGTATTAACTAATCGGTTTGTCATCATCCGTCAACGGAAAAGACCTTGCTAAACTGTAGGCCATCGCGACGCAAGGATGTTTTCACGACATGTTACAAAATACAAAGGCGTCATCGAAGAAAACAAGGACATATATGTACTGATTTGAAGTGATAGCTACTCCCTACTGTTCTATAGGCAAAATGTTCAGTGTTAACGAACATAACCGTAAGTAAAACTTCACCAATTCAGTTGCTTAAAAAAATAGCAGTTAGATATTGTTGTGATTGTTCGTGTTCATTAAACTTTAGAACTCATAAGATTACTTCGCTTCTCAATAGTCTAGCAGGCGTTACAAAAAGGCATTACCAGTGGAATATTTATCATGTTCAACTTTGCTTTCAATAAACAATTTTTCAAACATGCGCTTATTTTCTAGCTTGCATTAGAAACTCTTTGAGTGAGTTTTGAGAAAGCCTGTTTGATTTTAAGTGCGCTAGAAATTAAGTACACGTGCCAAAATAATAACATATGACCTGTTTTTTTCTCTTGTAGATCTTTTCAAATTGCAATAAGATATGGTAATTACGATTAAAATAAATAACGACTGATTATCTAGCATCTGTCAACTACTCATAATGCCCCTAAATGCCATGGTACGGCCGAGAGTTTAAAGAGTCATCCCTCCCTATCGAAATGCTCTCGCATGGCCACGCATATACAGCCACTGCCTGAGAAGTCCTACTCACTGCCTTCTCACAAACAGGGGGTTGATTATGAAGTTGAGAGGACAAAAACAAATGTCAGGCGCTTTAACCGGGTTGGTGGATAAGGAGGATCCACTTGGGGGAGTTGGAAAACCCTGATTCCAAACCAATGGTGCACATGGGCTCCAGAATCCTGAAAGAAAAAATAGCGTATGAACCAATTATTGGCCACCGGCTACCATGGGACTGCATCTCCTTAAGATGCTCCACTGCCTTGTGGGTGAAACCTTTAGGTCAAAGGCTCCGGGTGTGGGCACCTAAGGAAACCATCCGCTTCAGTCTGGGCACCTGGGCAGTATCACATCCCACACACAAATCGAATGACTTATCTAGTGCACATGTATTCGGTCTCCCATAGTACCAATATTTGTATGTTCAAATAAATAATTTTTTTCTCTTCAACAAATTTCGCTGAACATGTATCATTTTTAACTTCGAATGCAGTTGTTGTGTGGTGTTTTATGGAAATGAAGGCGAAAACAGAATACATTTGGAGTTAGACCAAACGTGTATTGAAAACTGAAGCAAATCTAGATAAACCGGCGTGTATTTAAGCGATAAGTAGACAATTCAGAAACATCTAATAAACAGAGAGACATAAAGGGAAATTCCGAATTATTTTTTACTATGGGCGAAAAAACAGAGATTTAGGAGCGTTTACCCTTTATTTTCCCCCTTTGTTCGCCTTTATTTACCCTTTATTCGTAGCTTGGAGTGCTTAATATTACCAGTATTTCCCTCGAATAATGAAAACAAGAGACTGCTAACATTTATCATACAATACAAAATTTACACCTTTGACATTAAAGTTGATAGCTTAATATCAGTGAAACACAGGGAGTTACCTACAAGGTTACGCCAAATGCAAATTCGGAGCCTGAATACTTTAAGTATTGATGGCGAACTCCAATATTCAATCTATTATCATGAAGCTACTGTGAAACAAATGAAGGAAACATAAGAAAACGGCACCAGGAAATAGAGTAATTCGTAACAAGTAGTATCAGGTTTTACGACCAGAGCATCAAGTTGTCATTAGTTTTATGCCGAATGAATAAACAAAGCGCATAAAATGGGGCGAAAAGTTTACGGATAATAAATATTCATGTGTACCGTCGCACATCAGGAACTCCATAATATTTGAGGGTATAGGGATAAGTGCCACCGTTCGGTAGCTGGAATGTTTACTGAGTCGACCTCCTTTGAAATTAAATGTGATGTGAGCCAGCTTCCGAATTACCGGTTATATGCATCTGCTTAGCAAATGTGAGAACAGCACACAAAGCGGTGTTGCCAAGGGTGAAACTGCTTCACTCAGTTCAGCAGAATGGACCATATCCGGACCATGAGAAGTGTCTTTTTTAGGTTATTGAGTTTCCTGAACACCAAGTTAGCACTCAGTTTAATTTCGGAAATTCCTGTGCGGTTGCAGATGAAGCTTTCATCATTGTAGTTAGTGTGGGTCGGTTTAAATGTTCGAGAAAACTGTTCAGCCAGAAGGTTAGCTGCGTCATCTTCTTTGTTAGCAGTTGGGAAACTCTAGTTCTGGCTTGTCGAAGAAAGGCTGAATGACGGAATAAGGTTTTCGGTTCGGAGATAAATTTATCGATAAGCTTTATCTGGTACTGAAACCCGTCCTCTCTTATTGCCTTTGTACATATGTTCCTTACATGCTTGTATTGCCTGTACGCGCCGTTGTTACCAGTTCGTTTGTATTCCGCCCAGCACTGCCTTTCGCGGTCTAGTAAACGAAGAGTGCAGTTCTTGATGATTGTAGATTGCTGGTAGACTTTGTGAACCGTTAGTGGAAAAGACTGCTTTGTAGCACGTAAGACTGTGTAAATTAAGAAATTCCAGTGGGCATTTACATCAAGATAAGAGTGAACTTCCCATTCTACCTGCTGCCGATGGCCTTGTAAAGTTGACACATCCAACCTTATGAAATTCCAGTGCCTGTAGTCGGTAGGATGTTTTAGCTCATTTTTGCTGATAAAACTGAAAGCTATGACGGTGTGATATCTTTTCCCCAGGCGAGCCAGGATTGAGAGGTTGTTCACTAAGAATTATCGTTTGTAAATATGCAGTCTAAGAGCGACAGAGTCTAACTGTTTTTTTCAATGAGTTGCCGACTTCACATTTTCTAATAATTCCAGACCCTCAATGAGGTTGAATAACAGAGTTTTAGTAGAGTTTTCACCTCCGATGTACGCATGCTCCGCGAAATCGGATTTAGGAAGATTGAATTCCCCTAGAACTAGGATATGAGTTGATCTGAGATTCGTAGAGCTGATTAATCCTCCCAGCATATGATTTTAATACTCGATATCAGCAGTGGACTTCCTGTAGATGACCCCAACTAGGCACTACGTGGAGGAAGACAATATTACTGAACACCATACGTATTCATCAAGATTGATAAGCCCTCGGTTGTGCACTTGGTGTACTTCCAAGCCAGAACACAATAATAAAGCTACTTCGCCCCCATTCCTGTTTTTCTCTCGTTACGAAACAAAAACATCCTAAGTACTGCTAGCTTCTGTGCCGTCAGATGAGATGTCCATGTTTCAGATATTCCTACAAGATGAGCATTAATAGTATTACTGGGTTTACACAGCTCATCTATTTTATCCGGTAAACTTACGGCGTTCATTTACAAGCAGTGTTTGCTTTCACTTAGAAACGCCTGAGCTTCCCCGTCCTGTTTATCCGTATGAGTCTTATGTGAATGGACAGGTAGCATACCTGCACAGGATTTCCCGAGTTGGTAGCCCCTGTTCTTTCCTCGTTTTTTTTTCATAGCCTTGACGGTCCACAAGAGTAATAGCCAGCCCCAACTTGCCTTTGTGCTTGATTATGGCATCAGTTGGCCTATCCGGGTGCATGTAGATTCCCGTTGCCAACAGACGTCTGTGGGCACGAAATGCTTTGAGAGTCGCAGCCGCCATATGGAGAGATGGGAAGGTTACGGTTATCAACCTGGGTCTAGAATCCTCGTCCTCGTTGACTAGTCTCACCACTTGTTAAGTCAATATGTTTCTGAACTTCAAGGACTGTTTAATGAATTTCGACTCCGGATTATCAGGATTTGTGTGGTCAGGATCCATGTTTTCTGGTATATCTTGTACAATTATATTTCTTCCGCTGAAAAGACTCTCGCGAGATGCCTTATAAATGTTTCGGGTGAGATTGCCCTCAGAATACGGTATGTATGGTAGCATTTTTACATTTTCCATCTGATTTCAGGAAGTGACTAGTTCGTAACACATTCTCTACGTTGGTAGCATTTGTGAGCGTTACATGAAGTAGTCTTGGGGTGAACCGTGATTTTTTTAAGGTTTTCGAGTACGTTCAGTTTGAGAACCTTGTTGTTCGGCGGTTGAAGCGCTCTCCAGATTCCTGTGCTCTCTGCTGACCGGTCGGACAAGCTTCGGGGTAGATTTAACTGCCAAATCACCAATTGATTTCACTACAACACGTGGGATGTTCAACTTCTTAGACGTTGACACCCGGTACTTTTTAACTTTGCTGACTAGGTTGCAGTCACCCACAGAGTTTTAGGAACCACCGTTGCATTCAGGGGTTCTGTGCTCGGATACCCAAGTCTGCTGAGGAAGTCTAGTTCCGTCAATATTATGATGGTACTGAACTTTATCATGTCCTTATCAGTGTCATTTGATGTTGTTGGTTATGTCCATTTTTCAAGAAACCCGAAATGGTTTCTTCACAACACTTTAATTCAACAACTTCAATACAACATATGCATAGTTGGTGTCAGTTCGTGATGAAAACCCTGAGTATGATTCCTAGCCTTAATCATGAACTGTAAATCAAAATTTGAATTCTTCACACAGATTTATAACCCTCATTTGGTCTTAGTTATAATGTTGACTTTCTCAGGGTCACTCTAGCGTCGCTCAAAGGTTGTCCATAAATTATGGTGTCTCCTTTAACCCCAAACCGTAAACCATACCAACATACCAACAACAGTGAAGCTATATGGTCGAGGCTAAAAGAATTTTTGAGACCTTATCATGGCTCCAAGGTCGACTACTATGGAGCCATATGTATGTGTTCCTGTACCGTAATCACTGTGATTTTAGAACTTCTGAACCTATATCTGACCTTGAGAAGTTTACGAGCCCTGTAAAAGAACGGTATACCCTTAACGGTATACCCTTTGTTGAGTTTTGTATAATATATTTTTACTGTATACTAACTGTCTTCTGATTGGCTAATATTTCTCAAGGTCATTTAAGATTCGTTCGTTCAGTATAGTTTAGTCTCGCCCTTTCATACGAAATTTCGAGGACTTTTGATGAAAGAGTTGGATTCCGATCTAAGTTAAACTATTTGATTCAGTATTGTGATGGTGAAGCTAAGGCAACTATTATTCATTATGAATCGCTAGAGCCAGAAGAAGGCTATCGCAAAGCTTTAGAGCCTCTGGAAGAAGTATTCGGTCATAAGCGCAACGTAGCCCATGTATTTATTGATAAGATGCTGAATATCCCTGCTATTAAGGGGAATTATCCAGACAGTTTAAAAAGACTATCTAATGAGATGCATATTTGTGAGCTAACACTCACGCAGATGAACTATGTATCCGATCTTGATTCTACAAAGGCCATTGAATGTATGTTTTTAAAACTCCCACTACACTTACAGAGAGAATGGGTTAAAGTTGCATGTAGGATTCTTAAGACAGGTAGAGAGCCTTCATTCAAGGACCTTTGCGAATTTATGAAGGACAGACACTGCTAATACTAGATATAGATTACTCACAGCCAAAGGCAATCGATTGCTGTTACTAAAAAACCTTGACTAAGAGTATGAAGCAAGAGTGTCGTTTGCTAACACGAGTGGGTCTGATGTCGCTACTCGTAAGACCAAGGACTCTTGGGTTGTCATGTTTATTATGTACTGGAAACCAGCCCTTGGACCAATGTGGAAGGTTTAGAAATAATAATGTCAATGAAAGGATAGAGTTTGTATTAAGGAAGGATTTGTGTCATGTCTGCCTGAAGGCGAACCACACAGCAGGAATCTGTCAAGAACCAAGATCATGTACTGGCGAAGGATGTGGCTGGTGACGCCATACCTTCTTACGCAGGAAGCAGGAGGAGCAGAGATATAATAATAGTAATGACTACGAAAATACCAAACTCTGTACGGAGGAAAGTGTTAAGCATGTACAGAGACAAGTAGCATTTGCAATAGTGCCTGTATTGGTAAAAAATAGAGAAAGATAGGTGCAGACCCACGCTTTCCTAGATAGTGGCTCGGACGCTTCGCTTATTACACAAGATCTAGCTAGAAGGTTAGGTTTAGAGGAAGAGTCCAAGTCAATTTTATTGAAAACGCTGGATAGCCAGTCCATAAGATCCATTTTGAAGGATTTGTGTGTGAAAATCCCGAGATGCATACATATGCAACTTGTTCTTATTGGTTTATTTAGTTGTACATTTTGTCAGTCTTTTTGTTGCCGTTTGAGATGGTATTATTTTGTTTTATTATGGTTTTCTCATTTTTCTTTCGCCTTCACTGAGTTTCTATGTTTCTTCCGGAACCGTGTTTATGTTGTTTTATTCGATAATTTATCTTGGCGGCGGCCATACTGATTGTTCTCTTTTTGATTGTGCTGCTTGAGTTGACTGTGATCGTGCATTTTGATTGTGAATTGAAGCACTGTTCCAGAATCGGAAACACTTTGTGTTATAAAGCAACAAACTATTATCTTTTGAACGCATTTAACTTGACCTATCCAGAAAGTATAGAATAACACTTATATTTTGTACGTTCAGTAGTTTTTTGCACACTTTGTCAGTTTGCCCATTTATTGTAATTTAGATCGATTATTGAGGGAACAATTATTGATTGAAAAACTGTGCGCTAATATTTGTTCAGGTAATAATGTACATTTGTATGTCTAATGAAATTTCGAACGGTTATTTTCTCAATCCCCTTGTTTTGATTTCAATTGAGGAATATCACGTATTTAACTAAGCAGACCGTTATTCTTCAGCCAAACCTTACTTTTGATTTTACAAGTCCACATTTCACTGGAAGGAGGTTCAACTCAAAGTTTCTTCCTTAGATTCGTCTTCATCATTCAGAATTCAAAAGGTATGGAAAGGTCGAGAGAATACGTATGTTACGTAGGTCGGTACCAACAACATCTCAGATGACATTATGGTCTCACCTGTGTGACTCTCCCAACAGTTGGCAATGAGGACTCCAAGCTACTGATATGATGTAATGTACCTGGGGTGCATAAGATGAAAGAGAAGGGAGTGGGAAAATTTAATGAACCTTACGCTATAAAAACTCCTTTAGGATGGACGTTGTTTGAACCTTACATTGAGACCACGAGAAATATAAGTATCATAAGTGATCCATCGTCTAAAGATGAACCAGAAGCTTATAGGATGGAAGTACATTTGTTTGGTACGCAACGTTTGCTCAACAAACAACCATCCCAGATAATGAGGCTAGGTTTCCCGATTGTATTTTACAGACAGCGAAGGAACAGTTCTACGTTGATGATTTTATAACCTGTGTTCATATGTTAGAGCCTAATTTAGTATATTCTCAGCTGAAGGAAATGTTACGTTTAGGGGGGTTTTAATCTAATCAAGTGGGCCAGCAACAATGTTGAATTCATGAAGTCTATTCCAGAAGAGGACTGCATAGACAGGAACGTAGACATTTGTTTATCGATGGAAAGAAATGGAAAGACTCTAGGGATGTAGTGGAATGTTAGAACGGATAGTATGAAGCGCCCAAGTGAACTGTTACTTCCCAGATGTCTCGTACCTGAATCGTACAAACCACTGGCTACTCAGATTTATTGCTTTGCCGATACTTCAGAATTCGCATATGGTGTTGTAGCGTATGTTCGTTTTGAAGATTTCTCCCGTCAAGCTCATCGTTCCCTTTTATAAGCTAAGTCCAGGGCTTCTAAGCCAAAAGTTAATGCACCATCTGATAATAATCCCAAACCAACTATAAAAAAGCCTAAGGAAAAGAACATTATCGGACCAAAAGTCAAGACACCGAAAAAGCCAAAGGTCACTTTAACGAAGAATCCAGTAAATAAGACCCTGAAGAAGCAGACAACACATATTTGCCGTGGTATCGTACATCGTGTTGAGAAAGACGCCTTTTCACGAGTTGTAAATAAGAGTAAGGGTGGTTCTGATTGATTTAAAGAAGCCAATGCTAGTCTTAGACAGATTATGTGTAGTTGGAACCAGAATAAGATGTCAACTGCCCTTTCGGAAAGAGGTTATGAATGGCGTTTAAAACTTCCTAGAGCTAGTCATCGAGGCAGCGTATAGAGGCCCATTATGAAGTCAATAAGGAGGATTCTACAATCACCACTGTTTCAAAAGGTATTGACGGACGAGTTTTTGAAGGAAGTTGAAGGAATAATGAACAATCGACCACTCGTAAAGCTAGTTAATGACTGTGATAATTTGAATATATTCTCATCAAATAAGTCATTGTTAGTTCATAGAGGTGTATCACTCGAAGAAGCACAGATGAGTAAAACATGCTTATATAACAGAGGGAAGAAGGAGGCGCAACAACAAACCAACATATTCCGGAACAGGTGATTACGGGAGTACCTACCAATCCTTAGGGTAAGATCCGAGTGGTTGAACATGAGAAAGAACCTTCAACCTACAAACAATACTTGCTCACCGAGAAATCTGTGGCCGAAAGCTATGGTTAGACAAGTCAAATATGGTCCAGATGGACGAGTCAGAACAGTTCGACTGAAGACAGCAACGGAAGAGATCAGCCAGGATATACGAAATCTATGCCTATTTGAAGAAGCCACCCATACAGACGCGACAGTAGTAAAGCCTGGGCGTGGTGTCCATAACTAACCAATGAAATCGTTGCTTAAGCTCTCAGATAAAGTTTAAAGCCAAGTTGTCCTTGTTCTGACTATATCTTTCACACAGACTCTAAGATCGCCCTTACCGCGTTCACAGTTCTAGTAGTATATCTGTAAGACAAATTAAATTCTACAGATGCTCCATCATTACTAACGTTGTCAAGGTCACTCTTCTTCTCCTCACTGCACGTCTTCGTTTGTTTACCCGCTTTAGGACTGCCCTTTCCCAACATTTTCCCCAGAATTGTCAATACTCAAGGGTCCTGTATCAAACTTAGAGGCATCATCTGGCCAAAGAGTTACTACTAAGCGTAGTGCATCATTAAAATACCCTCTGTAATTCCTCTACATACATCCAATATCAGGAGTATGGACAAGTTACATAAAAATGAAATGCGACCTGTAAGCCTTTCAAAATTAAACTTACTTCGAAGAAAACATCAGTTCTGTGGATGAAAATGAACATGCCTTGATACTCCTATACCTAGTTAAGTCGTACCTCAGTATATACGAAGTGCGAATGGGGCAGGAAATTAGTAATTTCCTGGGTGGTGATCAATCTCACGCGTGTTAAGTCCTTATTGCTGATCGAATACTATCGATCAAGTTGCAATGTGTCCACCAGTCTAGGTGGCTCGACACTGCGTGCACTATAAATATTAAGGTAACATGGTGGTTGGAGGTGGTCAACAGGAAACCCTGAACCCGGGTTTCGTGCTACTTGGCACACGTCAGCAAGGTGTGTCTGTAATCATGAGGGAACTGATGCTCCCTGGCGGATTCGGTCCCGTGTCACTCAGCTTCACAGTCAGAGACGTTACCACTGAGCTATTCGGGAAAGACTGAAGGGAGGAAGCCAGGATGGAGTTAGTTGGGAAATTGGTGGCCTATGTTCCAAGAGGGTAACGAACGTAAACACTTCAGTAAGAGGAGAGAAATCTTCGTGAAATACTTCTTTAAGGAGTTTGGGAGTGTCTGTGATCGTGATGGGCATTAAGATAACGAGTGGGATTATGACAGAGATTTATAACGTCATTTTCGGCAGAACAAACCTCTGTGTTAGAGGTTCTGGTGATCTTCAGGATCCGGTCGTTTGATGCAGTCAGTTCGTCTACAGCATTATTTTGGAATAAGAAGACAACCTCCTGCACGTGTTGGGCAAGCTTAGACAAGTGGAGATGTCTAAACAAGTCTTTGTTAAAGGACTGTTGACCAATGACTCCTCTCATACGTAGCGAAATTTCTGTTGCCGGACTCTGTCGAAACTCAACATTGTGGAAGAATTGGTTTAACCTTTATCGGCCGGTTAGGCCTTGACGTTTGAGGACAGTCATTTTTGAGTATCGTCAGACTTAGAAACATCACCAGTGAACATACTAGGTGTGACGAATCTGTTAAAATCGCTCGGCAGTGCTTTCACTACTGAGAAGTTGTGCATGTGAGTCTGTTACGCCACGCTCAATGATGTCAGCTCCTACTTAGCAGAGCCAAACTTCTATGTTTTCGGGTCAGAATGTCATAGTTGGAAAAGTGTGAGGTGAAAGAGTCTTAGTCTTAAACAGCTTAGGTGTCTATCTCGTCATGATGAAGACAAAATATACAAATTGACGAGAAAAAAATCTAAATACAAAAAATCGCTATATTTTAAAGTAAAAATTGAAAAGTGCTATGTAATAATACAACAAAGAACAGACTTACACATTATTCTTTTGTGTGCCAGATCACGTCCGGCTCACCACTAAAAATGCTAAAGGTATTCGGAGTTTGACAACGATTTTACTCGTAAAACATTTTATAACCGAAGTATGCCAACCCACTCAAATCAGAAGTCAGAAATGAAGGGGTTTGGAGACATAATTGGAGAGCTATCGATCCGTCAAGAAACTTTTGGTTTAAGCTGGCCAATTGTTGCAAGGGATTCATAGCACGGTTTACCTACGTGTGATCTGGTGTGGATGCGTGACCGAAAGCCTTCAGCTAGGATGCATCTATTAAAACTAATGAAGTAAGAACCAATGCTGAAGGCTTACAGAGCTACATATTTTTTGGGATTTATTTACAGCTACCCGCTCAATTTTCACTGTTTGTTAAAATTTTATTTTTTGACCCCCTGAAAGTTTGGAACAAGAGTTATCAATTAATTTCATATGGAAATCCTACCTGCTAGTACATTACACGATCCCGGAGAACACTAACTTCTCTAGTTTTGACAGAAATTATTTGTCAATCGTCATCAGGGTTGTTGTTATTCACAAAGCTTGGCGCCTTTTCCAAACTGGGTTTCGTCTTTGAGTCAAAGATGTTGAATATGTATGGGACTATTTATAATCCCCCCACCCACCTGTTTACTTCTTCTGTGAAGGAGCTTTCACAAAGTTATAGTAAGTTATCTGACGACTATATTCTCTCGAACATGGCATTAAAGCTCTAAAAATCATCCGATTTTCCCATTGTTATTCAATAAATTGTAATTTGTCTGTAATTTTGTTAAGTCTGAATTTAGTGTTTGTTCTACAATGTAGCATTTAACAATGTTTCTTTATTGTCATTTGATTCTATTGCTGCGTAGATCTAAATTTGTGCTTATATATAAATAGTTAGTGAAGGTAATACTCTTCATTCGGGAGCGTTATATTTGTTTCGATGTTCTAAGATGACCTACTTATAGTCCATTCAGTTCATATAGTTTCACATTCTAAAGGGACCAAGGCTTTATAGATATCAGCTTCTACCATTATGGATGAACATAATTATCATTAGTGCCACATTTTCAGACCTAACACCAAAACTATGGGCATGAAGTAGCTGTAATCAGATAAACACTGGGTGGTGCCTATGCATTAAACAGCGAATTCGCCTACTATTATTTGAGTAAAACACCAAGTGCTTTCGACGGATTACCGTTCTAGGTTTCTGATTGTTTCAAAATCGTTTTTTTTTCGCACGTTCGTGTGTGGAAATAGGACATGATAAATATTGTTATTTGTTAGTAATGGGAATCTGTAATCGGAGTTTGTAATTTAGCGTCCGTTTTTACTCATGACTATCTCGTAATTACTATTCCTCATGCGATCGTTTTTAATAGATATCTTTTCAGCCGTACTAAAAGCAGGTATTGGAAACACGATTTCATGGTTCCCGCTTCGTTTTGTTTGTGCATTTGGTAGGTTTAATAAACGTAATCCAATAGCGTGTCTGCTAGTAATGCATCTGGAGGCTTCAACACAACCCTCGTAAGCAATCGTAAGGCATACTTAGCGAAAACTTAGCCCTAAATTATTTTGTAGACTTGTTTATGCGAAATTTCTCCACTGATGCTCTTCACAAGTTTGTGTGTTTCTGTTTAGTCAGCATGTTCCTTACCTTACTCTACTTTTGCTCGGCTGTTGTTGACAGATTTCTTGTCTTTATTGAATATTGCCCAGGCTTTCTACAGCGATCCATTCTCCATGCTAGGGTTTCTTGGTGCCCTGCACCTGACATGTCGAAGTTATTGCTTCTTTAATCACTTCTCAGTTGCTATCCATAGTGATCTCCTCTTCTAGTAGCTGTTTCAAATCTTTAAACTTGTTACTGAAAGCCATCTTGAACTCACCGAGTTTGTTGAAACCTCGAAAGAAGGTTATGTTAAGCTTTTGGACTGCTGCTTGTCCAGTTGCTCAATGATTCCTTAGTTCCACTGTTAGTTTGGCTACCATCAGGGGATAATCTAAATCAACATAGGCTACCTTCTTTGTTCTCATGTCTTTAATGTGTCTTCCAAGTTTTTTATCCATAGATGTAATCGACATAATTGTCAGTAGTATGGCTCAGTGAAATCTATGTAGCTTTGTGTATGCACTAATGGATGAGATGCTACCACAAGTAACCATGTTGAAAGCACAGGTCTACTAGTCCCCCACTAGTTTCTTTCCCAAAGTTCGTGTCACTTCGTAGCACGTTATTACTGTGTTGTCCATCTTGACTTTGGTGTTAAGTTCGTCCATCAGGGTGATTAGGTCTTCCTCCGGGCCTCTCTGGGATCGACTGCGACCTCATGAAATTGGTATTTATCATCCCTAATATTATTTATTGTTGTTTAATATTCGATGTAACTCTTTCTTTGTTTTGGAAAATGCTTTGATGATCCAGGAACTATGAAATTTCCATCCTATAAACACTTCGGATTTCTTTGAAAAACGTTAATGCATCTCATTATGTATGGGGGACATTTTTTTCGTAACCAGAATACAGTGGCAGCTTCCCTGAAATCAGTCCTTTTTGTCCAGATTGTGTCCCCTGGGTTTCACTCTCAAGCAGTCTCATTCCTTCAACCAAAGTAGTCCTCTGAATTTCCCACATTGTGCAGACATTTCTTGTACTTATATTGTTTATCTGGTTATTGGAAGGGTCATCGATCTCATGACTTCTTGAGACTCTCGACTTTCGCCACAGGGCTTCATAACTCTTCTAAATAAAAACCGTTCGACTTTCAGGACACAGTTTAAACTTTTACTGATTGGCGTTTTCTTAGCAAGTCTTCCTCCTGGGGTCTGGTTGCTAACTTTATCTCAACCCTCCTTCCCTATCCGGGCTTTGGACCGGAGTTGTCGATCGCATACAAGTGACTATAAGCTGGAGTTTCAAATCTTTCTAAATTCATTAGAGTTTTCATAAGTGACTGCTGGCATTGATTACTGAATATAACGTATTACTCTTTTATGGATCAATGGTTAGAAAATTTAAATATCGGAATATAGGTCCAACCTGTGCTTCACTTCGGTTTGGGCATCTGGACATTATCATTCAACATTGATGCAATATCATGTGCCTCGTAGATGAGTAATCCAATTCATATGTCGTTTTCTAGTTGCCTTATCTTCATTTACTTGATTTAGAACTATAATTTTTGTGGGTTAGTAATACTAACTAGATGCCCAAGTCAAAGTAGATTACGATTTTGTGGCATTGCAGTTAGGATCCGAATGCTTTGACCGTTAAACTACGACACTCAGCATCGAGTTTATTCTCAGATTTACTACTTGGTGGTTTATACATGCTATAATAGCTATTGCATTTCTTGTTAGCAATCACGTTCGCTTACCAGAAAGGTGTTTTTAAATTTCACAGCTTATTTCGTCAGTGTATACATACTTATCGAGTTACCATAATTCTTTCAGTAATTTATCTCGTGACTGATTTTTCCCCCTATTCTGTTGACCAGCTAGTGATTAAAAGTTTAACAATATTTGGCTAGGTTTATTCAAACGTAAATGTCAAGAAGCTTAGTACACATATCGTAATCAAGAATCGTCTTTAGTTAGCCATTTACTTTGCAAGCAGGAACACTTTTACACAGACGTATCATCAACATAGACCATGTAACAGATGTCTGTTGACCCAGGTTGATGTACTAGATTAACACGACAAGATGGAACTAAGAGGATGCATTGCAAGAAAGATTAGAATAATTTAGTGGCAATGATGAAACAAATATGGTTTGAGAAGATAGAGGTAAAAATTACATATGACGGGATACTAGAATTCAGGACTGAGGGAAATCTAGACAATGAATCTCCCTGCGCCATTGTTAACGATTCGGAACCATGTTACCCAACGTCTCCAACCTCTGATCATGGTCACCACTGTCCCCAACCAGATAGCCTATGTCTACCAAGGTGGCTCAGACGAATAGTCAAAAACTTTGGTCAGTTATAAAAAAGTACTCATTGACTCTATATTGTCGGAAACCCGTACTATCAGTACTTGACACATAAATACTGAAATATTCTGTTACCTATTCTGCATCAGTGGTTAAAAAGACCTGTGATACCATATATTTCACTCCCTATTTGGTTACTTCCTGATGTCTTATGTTTTTGTGTTCGTTAATATTTTTGTCAAACTGAATAAATTTACAATTCTATCAATCTTTTTAGCTGTTTAGTCATTCTAAAAGATTTATGGGTGTAGCTTTAGTTACCATATAATTCTTGCAAATTATAGATGCTGTCTCTGGAACTGTAAATTCGGGTCTGTCCAATATAACATCAACTAACCCAGTTAGTCCGGCTCATTGTCAGTCAAATATAGTCGGACCAATCGGGTGCGGATCTTCAGGCTCCACTGTTAATAATGGTAATCATTCTCTTCCACCCCTCTGTGGGATGGCTCCTAAAACACCTGGGGCTCCGTACGGGATTAGTAATGGACCGACTGAAGTTGTCCATAACGTCAGTAATGGGAGTGCTGCAAACGGTAGTGGTTCCTCTCCTCCTGTTGTAGGTGGTGTTGGAGACGCACCTCCTTTAAGCGTTGGAGGAGCTGGTAGTAGTGCAGGTCCAGGAAGTAATAGCAGCGGTTCTGGTGGTGCCGGTGGATCTATTGGAGGGAGCGGAAGTGGACATTCGTCTGCGTCTACTCAACATCTTATACAATTCGAGCCACCTGCTCGACCTGGAAGAGGTTCAGAGGGTCGTTGCATCAGTTTAAGAGCTAACCACTTCGAAATAAGAATGCCTAAAGGATTTCTTCATCATTATGATGTCTCTATCACACCTGAAAAGTGTCCAAGACGCGTGAACCGGTAGGTTTATTGTTCGTAACTGTTCTTGTAACATTCCTCTCACATTTCAAATGTTTTCACTTATAATTCGTCTGGAAGTTATATTTTGATGTAATTTTAATGTTTGTTTATATTACCTGAGGATATGAGAAAATATTTACTAAAATCGAATTTTGTCCTACTTTAATTCAGTATAAACACTGCCGATTTCTTTGAGGATTAGTGGGTTAATGTCAATATTCTCTCCACCTTATAACTAATGATGAATAGTATTTCATGTACAGTACAACTCCAACTGCTCTTGTAAAATATACAGATTTAAATCTTAAAGCAAGCACAGGTTTGGTCGATGTTGCAGATTAACTCCAGTAATAATTCTAAACAAGTAGATAGACTTGACTTAAAGTTTCCTCTAGTTTGTTGGCCTCCGAATGCCCTGGTACGGCCGAGAGTTTAAAGAGTCATCCCTCCCTATCGAAATGCTCTCGCATGGCCACGCATATACAGCCACTGCCTGAGAAGTCCTACTCACTGCCTTCTCGCAAACGGGGGGTTGTTTATGAAGTTGAGAGGACAAAAGCGAATGTCAGGCGCTTTAACCGGGTTGGTGGATAAGGAGGATCCACTTGGGGGAGTTGGAAAACCCTGATTCCAAACCAATGGTGCACATGGGCTCCAGAATCCTGAAGGAACAAATAGCGTATGAACCAATTGTTGGTCACCGGCTACCATGGGACTGCATCTCCTTACGATGCTCCACTGCCTTGTGGGTGAAACCTTTAGGTCAAAGGCTCCGGGTGTGGGCACCTAAGGAAACCATCCGCTTCAGTCTGGGCACCTGGGCAGTATCACATCCCACACACAAATTGAATGACTTATCTAGTGCACATGTATTCGGTGTCCCATTGTAGAATAATAGACTGTAATAAAATATGGTGAACTAGGGTGTAGTGTGTTTCACATGGTAAAAATATCGAAATATTTTTTACCGCGATATAATCGTTTTACTTCTATTGAACTCCTCTCTAACATTTCTTTGTATATCAAGTGAAATAATTGAGACTATGGTCAATTCAATGCACTATCAAAAATACTTTTACAATCAGAAACCAGTCTTTGATGGTCGCAGAAATATGTATACTCGTGAGCCACTTCCAATCAGTAAAGAGAAGGTATGTGTGTTTTAACCAGTTTCAATAAAAGTAACAGTAAATTTTATTCCTATGGTCGACTTTGTCGGTAAACTACTGTTATATATTTCTTTTTGCAAAACCTGTTTTAACTATTGGTTTGGCTATGAAACTTAAGTTTTTTCTATAAAGTAAGTTTAATTTGCCAACAAGCAAAATTTACTATCTGTTATGATTTTTCCTATCGCTTAGTGTACTTTGGACGCTACTCCACTCGAAACGCCTCTAAATTAGAACAAAGTTGAACGGGAACGTAATTATATTCCAAATAAATAAGGTTGACTGGGAAGTGGGAGTCACAGTAAGAAAAAACTGGTATATTCATGATTTTTTATGTAAGATTCTAGAGTCTTCTTCAACTATCCTCTAATGTTGATTAGTTAAGAAATAGCCAATTAGCATGCCCGGACAATCTTGCATGGAGTATGGCTTAATCCAACCTATATCCCGCTACCACATCCTCTTTGAGCAGGTTCGTAGGACCTGGTGTTAGGGTCCACCTCCAAGCGCGTGAACAATCGTCTTTGTGCCTCATGATATTAGTTGAATTGTTTCTCCATCGATCTGTTTCGTTGAGGCTCAAGAGCTGGCGTCGGACGAATTACTTCTAAGTGCGTTCGTATTTCTCTGCCAAGTAAAGCTTCTGCCGGAGAGACCCCGTTAATTGTCAGGATTCGGTGTAGAACGATAGATTAGCAGAAATTTCCTCTAAAATCTCTTCGGTGGTCCGCAACCCTTTTGATGTTTGCAGAGCATTTTTAAATGTACCAATAAAGCGTTCAACTTGATCGTTGGATTGGGGATAGAATGGAGGTGTTCGGACATGGTTGGTTCCGTTCTGTCGACAAATTCAGATGTTAGACGTAAAATGTGTTTAATTGTTGCCAACTATTAATTCTGGAACCCCGAAACGACTTAATAGTTGACGTAGTTTTCTGACTGTGCAGCTTGCAGTTGAATGTCCCATGAGAACAATTTCTGGCCACTTTCTATATGCGTCAACTATCAAAAGGTAAGTTTTTCCATGAAGCGGACCAAGAAAGTACAGGTTTATACGCTTTCACGGTGACTGTGGTATTCGCCATTTTGCAGTTCTGCCTTTCACCGTGCTTTTGTTTCTAATGCGCATTTTATACACGAACGAGATAGCTGTTCCAGTAGGGTGTCTAAATAAGGCCACTGTACATCGTGTTAACACATTCATCCAATTTATTCCAGGATTTCCTGCGTGCAACTGTTCAAGCACTTCTGGTTGAAGCTTCTTCGGGATTATGATACGTTCGGCAAACAAAAGACGGTCATCGATCATTGAGGGAGATTTATTTTCATTTAAACACATAAATATTGGTACAAGGAAGCACCAGATACATATGCGCCGCACAAATGTCATTCGATTTGTGTGTGGTATGTGATACTGCCCAGGTGCCCAGACTGAAGCGGATGGTTTCCTTAGGTGCCCACACCCGGAGCCTTTGACCTAAAGGTTTCACCCACAAGGCAGTGGAGCATCGTAAGGAGATGCAGTCCCATGGTAGCCGGTGACCAACAATTGGTTCATACGCTATTTGTTCCTTCAGGATTCTGGAGCCCATGTGCACCATTGGTTTGGAATCAGGGTTTTCCAACTCCCCCAAGTGGATCCTCCTTATCCACCAACCCGGTTAAAGCGCCTGACATTCGCTTTTGTCCTCTCAACTTCATAAACAACCCCCCGTTTGCGAGAAGGCAGTGAGTAGGACTTCTCAGGCAGTGGCTGTATATGCGTGGCCATGCGAGAGCATTTCGATAGGGAGGGATGACTCTTTAAACTCTCGGCCGTACCAGGGCATTTGGGGGTATTGAGAGAGATAGTCTGCTCTGGTAGAACTGCTGAAGCTCTGTAGAGTTGATCTTCGAGTGCCACCTCTCTAGGTGAAACTTTTTAACTTCTTGTAGGACTGAGTTTCGAAGTTTTTCTTTTCTGACTTCATCTGATGACACTGGAGTGTTTTGAATGGCATATGCCACTACACTCCGTATTTCTAGATTTATAGTTATGGAGTCAATGATCATATCCTCCGGTTCAGGGTGTTGAACTCCAATCAGTCGAGAGAGCGTCGATTTAACCGATAGTATTTGTTGACTGATACTTGATATTGAAGTTATGGCTCAGAAGCATTGACGCCCAGAGCTGTAATCTGTTAGCCATATAGACAGAAATTCTTTTCTTAGAACCGAAAATCACATTTAAAGGTTTATAGTGTCAGTAGAGAAAACGTACGGCCGTAGAGCATTTTATGGAACCTTTTAACAGCAAAAGTGATTGCAAAGTCCTCATTTTCTATCTGGTCGTAGTTCCACTCGGTTGGGGTGAGTAATCTAGCAGCATGAACAATTTTCTTTTCTGATTTGTCCGGAAACACGTGAGACATCACTGCTCCAACTCCATGACTAGAGGTATCATATGCAACAACAATTGCCAAACTGGGATCGAAGTGTATCCAAAAAGCTTTCAGCTGAGCATTGATTTGACTTTATCGAAAGATGCTTGATATTCTGCTGACCATTGCCAAGGTTTTTCTTCTGATAGTAATTCATTCAGGAGACCTCTCACTGGATGGATTTCAGGGAAAAACGTGCTGTAATAACTAATCAATCCCAAGAAGGATCTTAATGAAGGAACATCAGTTAGTGCAGGCATCTTCTGAGTGGCTTCTATATCGACAGGGTCTGGTCAGCAACCGTTCTTATCTAAGATGAAACCAAGGTATTTGATCGAATGCATGAAGAAGATATACTTTTCTTCACCTAGTTGGAAACTATACCTCATCATTTGGTTAAGAACTTGATGTAGTCAATCAGAACGTTCACTTTCAGTAGAACCCCTAACCGTGATATCTAAATAAGCTGCTGTCCCATTATTTGCTGAAAGCTGGCAGGTTCGGTCTTGATGTCAAATGTTAGGCGGGTATACTGAAATAACCCTCGATAAGTGTTGATCGTCAGAAGCACTCTATAATCATTATCTACTTCCACTTGCATAAAGGCATCAGAGAAGTCTATTTTTTAGAAACATGTTACATCATTAAGTTTAGCAAACAGGTCTACAGGAACTGGTAACGGATACTGATATACATCCAGTGGGGGTGTTTAAATTGGTTGAAAAGTCGGGGCATATGCATTTGGTTTCATTGGCCTTCTTATTCACTACGATCGGTGCGAGCCATTAGAAGAAGTTGACTGGTTAGATTACACCACCTCGTTGTGAACGATTAAGTTCCTGACTGGTTCAAGAGAATCATTTGGTACAGGACGTCTCGGACGAAAAATAGGTTTAGCATCTGGTTTTACTGTCAAATGAGCTTTCATCTTGGTGCAGTGACCAAGGGTATTCTGAAAACTAGGAGCAAATTTCCTCCTTAGCTTTTCTAGCAACCTTTCACCTGTTTTTTTCGTAAGTATCAGGGTGTTCAGTGACGAACACGATATGTTGCAGACACTTTTAATGGCTAAATCCATTATTCCAAGTTTTTCTAGCATATCTAGACCAATAAGATCAAGGTTTAGCGGTTTTGTCAGATAACATGTTCTTCTACAGTTAGTTCCATTGAAGGAAAATTCACAATTTAATTCGTCAACCAGTTTTAGCACTCCTCCCGATGCGCTTTTAGCAGTCTTCTTAGATGGCTTTACCGGCGGTTTCTCAAGTAGGTTATATATTTTTCTAGACACTAGGGTAATATTGGACTGCGTATCAATTTGAAGACGAGTTGATATCCCGTTAATTTAGATAGTGACACATATCCTCCGAATGTTATCTATTTGGAAAGCTGCTACCAGAGAAAGTGATTTAGATTCGGCTAATTTCACCACATATCGGGGACGCTTATGTTTCTTATTGGGCTGGGACATTTATTCTTCTTAGATGGTCAGAATCGTACATAATGCCGATCATCTCATAGCCAACATGCGGTCGTTGGTTTGTTACGAGTTGTTTGCAGTGTTCTCAGCTTTTCAAGTTTTAACCTGGTAAAAGCATTGACACTACTGCAGGTTAAATTAAGATTTACCTGTTGAATTAATTCATTGTCGTGTCCGATGTTTTGCGGCCGTTTACACTCATCTGTTAGTGTCCTAAGTGTGACGTTTGGGTCTTGATCCAGTCGAGTTAAAACTCTTGTCCTAATCTCAGCACCTTATGTTGACTAGAGAGCTTTGATGAACATTTATTGTTTAAATTGGTCCTCCTTCAATGAGCGTAACTTGAACCGTTCACACGCTGTTGACGATATCTGTTAGGCAACCATAATCATCGGCTTCGTCTCACCAAATTTAAACAATGATATCGAATACTAAACACCAAAGATAATTCACCAAATATCTCAGACAGTCGGGTTACCATCTCCTCGAGCTTGAGCATAGCGTGTATGTTCATTACTTCCCAACTTACGCGTCAACAATCGAGTCTTCCACGTATCATCTTGTTTACGTAGTTCTATTCTAAATGTATCTTTCCAACGCTTGGGCTATGTGAGAAAGGTATTTTCACTTTCAGGGTCATAATTGAATACTAGGATGCTGCTGGCAACTGGATCACAAGGAGTAGTTGAAATAGCATGTGAATTCGAGTAGTGGATGCTAAACTGTTGCGTCATAGTTTCCAACAACCTCATTTATGCGTCAAGTTGCGCTTGCTGTTATTGTAGCATTCGGTTGAGCTGGTCATCTGATATCGGCATCTTGGATGTGTTTTCCTTATACCTTGTTGCTCCTGTTATCTCTCTTACTGTTTAGTACTACTTCACTCGACAAGTCCCCAACTCAGAACACCAACTAAGTTATTGAGTGATAAAACGACAGTTAACTCTGTAATGCAGGTACATCCAATGGACGAGTTCTGAGTAGGACGAAACACGTGTCATGGATTCTGCTGCTGGCCACATTCCATGCATTCTACAAAATAATACAGTGGTTCACTTACAGTAATCTGACACTTGTTACAGTGTTCTGTGCATTTTTCTACATTTATTCCATAGCTAGTCGAATGGTCACTCCAAGTTAGTGTTATAACGCTCGGTTTTCCTGTCTACACAAATGGGGCGTTAATTTACCTTAGACGAATATCTACACTAGATGCCCTTCCAGTATTTGTTCTACAGGACTTCAACAGAACTCAGATCAAGAACGCGTGACTAGCCTGACTAGAACGCAAGTATATTTCCATACCAAAAACCGACAACAGTCACAATCAGAATAAGGGTAGGACAATATATAGCTTATCTGATACCTGTCAGACTATCTACTAGTCTGACTAAACAAACAATCAATCATTATCTTCCTCGCTCACACATCAGTTAGTACTGTTCACTTATCTTCTTCCTATAGGACTTATTGACATTGCCATAAAGTTCATAATGCTTAAGGTATTATGGTCGTGTTTAGAGTTTTTAAAAGTTGTTTAGTAAAACTTAAAATCACAAAGATACTCATTTTGTTAAGCATTCCCAGCTGATAGGCCTGTGTCTTATATTAATCTAATTATTAGTTCTTTGTAATCCAGTTTGTCCCTCGGATTAGATGGTCTCAGTTAAACAGTGTTTCGTCAACAATTTTATCAGTGTTTGGCTTTGCTTGAGACAGCTGTCAAGGCTCCCTTACAATGAACTAACTCATTTTCTTCATGTTTTGGTTGTTAGCAGATTCTTACTACTTTTTATTGCTTCTTAGGTTGAACTGGAAGTTACTCTACCTGGAGAAGGAAAAGACCGAGTTTTTCGTGTTGCCATTAAACATGTTTCGGAAGTCTCTCTTTTCGCCCTGGAAGAAGCTCTCGGTGGTCATAACCGACATATTCCAAATGATGCTGTCATTTCGTTGGATGTTATCATGCGTCATTTACCGAGCATGAGGTAGTGCTTTTCCTATTTTTAATTCCATTTTCTCTTTTTGGTAGCATTGTGTAGTGTATTTTAGTGTGCTAAAATGTCGTCTTTTTTAGGGTAAAACAATTTTGAACAACTTAAAACGTATTAAGAGCACATCCCTTAAAGTCAGTTAAAAAGTATAGAACCTGGTTCAACAATGGACTAGTTTAAACTTATATACCTTAGCTGCGCACCAACACATATAAGCATTCTTAGCAGTTAAAAATAAAATATGATTTCTTGTTTATTGTGTTTGTGTACTTGCGTCAACTGAGTTAGTTAAAGTATGTGTTGTGAATATATGGTCTTCACTAACTCTTCGCGAAATCACGACTTGCAATAAAAGTAGGTTAGATTAATTATAAAGCTGATCAGGTCAGGATGTAACCCCAACCTATAAATCATCTAACCTTGGTATAGGACATATTGAAATGTTAAAATTTCGGTACTGTAAATCCTTATTTGAAAAATGGAAATTGATCACGGAGGTGTAGTCCTATTCGCTCGATCATAATTGTTGAGCATCCTTTCTAGTTTCTAATTGGTCCTTTCCTCTTCATCGCTTTGGAAACAATTTTAGTGATTTCATCTTCAATTTCTTATAATCTCATTCTGTTGCGTGATGTGACGACGTAAACTAATGCGGTTCAGTGTCATCTGACAGAAATGGATACTGAGTAGTTTTTTGCGTAGGTGTAATAATCATACGTCATTTAATTAATTTATTCAAACTAACCTACTAGGATGGTTTGTGACTTTGTGACTGATGTTGAACTGTCACAACATATACTAGAGTAAGCCTAGTATGGAGTAGAGACATATGAAACTACAGTATCTGGGTGATTTCCATTTATTAATATTCAGTGGCTCCGAATCAATCCCGGGAAAATAGAAATCTATCCACCTTTTATCTCTTTTCGAATTTTTCTATTCTGTAGTGTAGTGTGGATTCCAATCATTGATTTTTTTTCATTTCGTTGTTTTTACTCAATCATTCTGTGCAAACAAAGTTACTTAATTTTCACGAATAAATCACTATTGTTGAAAGTAACCAAGATATTTACTGCCATTATGAATTGTAAAGTTCATGGGAAATTATTTTCACGTATAGTACGCTAAAATCTTGGACAGCGAATCATTTTACATATCCTCTTGTTGTGAGGATCCTCTTAATGTTAGTTACAAACATTGGTTATATTTACATAAGTATATATCGGGAGTAGAGGAGTTTTATTATACTGTGTTAAATTTGCTCAGATTCCTAATGATGCCCGTAGTTCAACATTTGTGCGATACAATCCATCATTTATGTTTTGGTTCTACTTGTTCACAGTTATTTAAAGTAAATATTTTGAAAATATATGAAATGCTGACCGTTAATCGTTGAATTTGTTTATTTATATTAATAGCTACACACCAGTTGGTAGATCTTTCTTTCAAAATCCTGATGGATATGAAAATCCTCTCGGTGGGGGTCGAGAAGTATGGTTTGGTTTTCATCAGAGTGTTCGACCTTCTCAATGGCGTATGATGCTAAATATTGATGGTTAGTTTCGTTTGTTCGGATGAAATTAGTTACGGATTTAATATTATTTATTTATATTTTATCCTTGATGAAATATTTACCTAAGTAGGACAACTCTACTGACTCAATATTTTAACTCGATCTAAAGGTCTCCTGTTCATTGAGAGACTTGAACTTTGCACTTTTAAACCCAGTTAGTGGGAGGGTGGTGGTCATGGATACTCATTTTTGGGCAGTCCAAAAATAGAACAAACAGTTATCCACTGCTTCTAAATTCTCAATGGTTCTCTAACAGATCTCAGTCAGTCGCGAAAACTATCTTTCAGTTGAATTAATCTCCATCACTCCTAACTTAAAAAGTACATGTTGTATTATTTATTGTCTGTCAAATAGATCAGCACATTATTATCTCTTTAACGTCTAAACTCTATTCTTTCTATTAGTCTATTTCATCGTCCATAGTTCACGTGCGATAAAAATAAACAATTACAGAAAAAGTTAGTCAAATCCAACTGTTTCCAAACATAATAATACTTCAATGATTATTATCATTAATATTGTTTCTTCTGTGTGAATTAAATAAAATTTACTGAATCGCTTTTTTCCCTCCTAAATTGTAGTATCTGCAACTGCATTCTACAAAGCGCAATCTGTTATTGATTTTATGTGCGAAGTATTAGATATATCGGATAAGAATGAACAACGTCGACCGTTAACTGATAGTCAGCGAGTGAAATTTACGAAAGAAATTAAAGGTAGCTTCATTTTTATTTTTTTCTATATATTATTTTACTCCGCCTGTAGCCCTGCTGGTCCCAAGCCCTGATAAACAAGGAGGGTTGGGCATGGTGTTAGCAACCCCATCCAGTAGAAAACAATCTAGCTAAAGAAAAATGCGAACCGAAAAAAAATCATGTAAACTATTTAAACTCTACTCTGAGAGTTGATGGATATTCACTTAGGAGAGCTATGACGCCTCATGGTGAAAGCCGAAATTTTTCGGAAATCAAGAGGCCAATGCCCCTTCTAACCAGAGGAACAATCAATATAGGTATATGGAATGTCCGGACAATGTGAGAGACTGGGAGGAACAATTGAGTAGATAAAGAGATGAGGAGATACAAATTGGCGGTTCTCGGAATATGTGGAACACATTGGACCCAAGCTAAATAGTAACGACAAGTTTCAGGAGAGATGCTGTTACACTCTGATCGTGAAGAAATTGCTTCGCACAAAGGGAGCTGCACTGATGCTGTCCAAAGAAGCACGAAAGGCACCTATAGGATAGAATTTTCATGAATCCGGAATCATCCATGCATCCTCCTAAACAAATAAGGAAGGGATTAAAATGAATGTTATGCACTGTTATGCTCTCATCAATGATAGTAATTAAGAAGATAAAGACCAGTTTTACGAAAGGCTGCAATTAACAACAGCTGAACAAGAACAGAGAAAGTCAAGGCACAGACCGAGTACACAAAAGCAAAAAAGAGAATGAAGAGGAGCATTAGAGCCGACAGGAAGAAATACGTGGTAGATCTAGCAATGACTGCTGGAAAAGTTGTAACAGAAGGAAATATGGGACAACTATATGATACAACGAAGAAATGAACAGGAAAATACAGTAAACCAGAGGGACCAGTCAAAGACAAATAAGGCAAGCCAATCACCGAGATTCAAGAACAGAGGAACAGATGGGTAGAACATTTTGAGGAACTCTTAAGTAGACCAGTTCCATTGAATCCACAGGACATCAAAGCAGCACACACAGACCTTCCCATATTTATCACTCCACCAATAATCGAAGAGGTCCTCATGGCCATCAGACAAATCAAGAATGGGAAATGAGCAGGACCTGACACCATACCAGCTGAAGCACTAGTCAGACATTGAAGTAACTGCAAACATGCTCCATGTTCTATTTAAGGAAATTTGGAAGGAAGAACAAGTTCCGACAGACTGGAAAGAAGGATACCTCATGAAAATACCAAAGAAAGGGACCTGAGCGAATGTGAGAACTTGTAATGGCATTAGTCCTAACCACACAATCCTCGGAGTTGAACATGAGATGATTGAGAAAATTCATATTCAACATTTAACAAGGAGAGGTTAGCAATGGTAAACGCGGGAAGAATTGATCGGTATGGCATGGCTCAGCCTTATAGGCGTGGTCATCCTTGTAACAAATGCCTATTTACATTAAAATGTATTCTATCCCAAACTCAGATGTGTTCTTCAGAAGTGCTAAACATCGTATTGTTGATTGTCACGATACAACGAGTCAGGATAGACAATGATTTGATTTCCACATAAAATCTTATAGACTAGGTAGTCACATCATGATAAATGTACAATTTTGGGATTAGATCTATTATAATAGTAACAAAGATAAATGTACTAATACCGAACTAGACTATAATTCCGCAAACTGCAAGGGAATCACACTACTATCGGTACCAGGAAACATTTCCAACAGTGTTGTTGAACCGGATCAAAGATTCATCAGAGACGCTCAGCTAGCTCTGAGATCAACAGACCGGATTCTGTAAGGATCGGTTGTGCGCAGACCAAATCTCGACACTGCGGATCATTGTTGAACAATCAGTTGGATGGAATTGATCGGTGTACATCAACTTCTTTGACTATGAGAAGGCGCTCGACAATATGTATAAGAGAAATTTATTGAACCTTTTTCTTCGCTATGGTGTGAGTAGCTGAGAAGATCGTCAACACCATAGGGAATTCATACGACTGACTACAGTGCAAAGTCATGCATGGAACACAGCTGACAGACTTATTCCAAATGAGGACATAAGTCAAAAAAGGTTGCTTACTGTTTCCCTTTCTCTTCTGGTGGTTAACTGGATTATAAAAGCGACATCTGAGGAAAAGCACGGAATATATTAAACAGATTGAGTGCAACTAGACTATTTGGACTTCGAAGATGACCTATCTTTTCTATCCCTTGTTATGGAATCTCTCCTCAGGTATTTATATAAGATCGATATATAAGGATAGTGAAAGCTAGAACAGGGGTTTAGCACCCCTATCCCGTAGAAAAGAAGCTGCTAAAAAGACGCTTGCCAGAAAAAAATTAGACCCTTTAATTATTTTACACAGACAAATTGTTCAAAATATATATGAATGGAAGCATAAATAAATGATAAATTATTAACAGTCAGATATGAATTGCTTTGTAGTCTGTCATAATTATCGCAGTGATACTCTTTACACTAAGTATAACGACAAGAAATAATAATATTCATTGTATTGGAAACATAGACCTAGAGAGAATATAATTCGAAAAGAGTAAGTAAAACCGATTATTGAAGGAGATATTAGTGCTGAAGAGAAGTAAAGAATGAATGGATCTACGCTACACTGACTGATTATAAAGGATAAAGTTTTCAGCCATAAATTATAATTATCTTACCGAGCTGTGGTAATACTTCGAAGGTACATGTAATCAAACTTTACCACCCTATATATGTTTTATAGTTATATAGTAATACAAAGCAGATCGCTGTTCAGTACAGTCATCTCTTGATAGATAAACGAACTACTCATTTATACCTCAGCTTGGACAAATCGACTAAATACAGAAAATATATTTGTATTCTTGTTCGGTTTTATATAATTTTGTTTGAAAATAACGATGAATCGTTTATATTTGGTACTCCCACCTGACTATTACCCAGACTACATTTCACAAATTGAGTTAAAATCTGTCATCTAATTATTAAGAACACACATGAATTGAATACGTAATCAAATAGATAAAAAAGAATTGCAAATTAGCTATAAAGTTTCAAGTGTATACTATTTTCAGTATTTATAGAATTGTATAATTCAATTTCTCGTAATTTTTTCCTCCACATTAAGGTTTAAAAGTTGAAATCACTCATTGTGGTACAATGCGACGTAAATATCGTGTGTGTAATGTGACACGACGACCTTCTCAAACTCAATCATTCCCTTTACAATTGGACACTGGTGCTACAGTTGAATGTACCGTTGCTAAATACTTTCAAGAACGTTATAATATACGCCTGGAGTGAGGACTATTATTGTTTAATTGATATTTTTATGGATTGCATATGTGATTAGATGTTGTTTTCCAGTGCTTAAATGTTTGTTCGTTGTTTGTCTAATGGTTTCAGTTACAGTTATCTCTTTTAGAGCTGTTACAAATAATTATGTCATGTTGGATGAAAGACCAAAAATGAGTTTAATACAACTTATTCTAACTGCTAGGTATGTAGAAAGTTGCTTCTCGGTATCTTTATGTTGGGGGGAGATCCAAAGTATTCCTCGTAAAAGTTCAGAGGGGCCCTGCAAACGCTGGGCCAGGGGTTTCTCAGAAACATATAGAAAGTGGAGGGTTGCGTGTCACATTTCTGATTGGATAATTACTTATTCTGCTACTATGTTTAGTAGGGTTCCAGAACCTTCCGGAAGTCAAGGCCATTCGAAATGCTGTAAACACCCTCAATTTTCTGTACATAAATTAATCACGGAGTAAAGCGTTCTCTTCACGTTTTGCTCCTTTTCTCTTGTGTTCAGGTTGTGCAGATTTAGTCTAGGGGTTATTAGGAGAGCTTAGAAAACCGATTCAGGCGTTCAGACAGATTTATTACTTTAGCAACAAGAAGTAGTTATACATCCAAAATAATGTATCGATTTTCAGTGCTGAATAATTCTTCGACATGTAATATAGAATGAAATCGGTTTTGTTGAAGAGTTGTCTGAATGGTGGCTGTCCGATGCAATTGGATAATGATCGATCTTCATTTCTCATATTGTTAGGAACTGTAGAATTGCAAGATCCCGACTTTAAACACTGAACATTAGGATCTACAAATCAGTATATAAACCTTCTGTCGTTAGTTGTCGGCAATCCTTGAACCATTATCTGTAAATAAACAATTTATTCCTATTTCACATCTTAAATTTGAGAAATCTGTTACTAAGGTGTTTTTAAAAAAAATCAGTTTTTTCTCCCGAAATCTACAGATTTTCTTTCATAATCATTGTGATTTCCTAACTCCATGCTCGTATTTACAGTAACTTATTCCGTAAAGTTTTACTGATTAATAGCGCAAAAATTTCCGCATGCTTCCCACTGTAATCATCATCTGTTAGGTAGCTAACAAAACAGACATCTATTTTTATTTCATTCTCTTAGTTATCTGCTAGTAGTTGAGACTGAAAGTAAATCAGTGTTAGGTGATAGCAGCTTTTCTAAACGAGACTCAATAATCAAGGATATCTCTTGTTCACTTAGCTTTAAACTGCGTATTTGTTTAATTGTTAGTTATAATTCGATTGTCTAAATCAAACTAGGCAAAACAAAGTTTGAGCTCGGGTCTTACTGACTGTATGTTGATTGGTTCAACCAATAAGTTACCACTCAGTTACATATTACTGTTTGGAGCATTGACTTAATGGTTAAGGAATTGACCATTCAACAAATGGGTTCAAGGGTCAAACGCCGCATCTACATTTCGGTTTGGATAATCTAATAGTAAGATTACCTTCCACACAAATAGTACAGTTCAAAACCAAATACAGAAATCCCGTATTTCTTAGTTAAATTATATCATATTTCAATGTGTCACTACAAATTATTCACTTCTTATTACTTTGTTTTACTATTTGTAAGGTTTTCTCGTTTTCTCAATTTCCTGAAATTTATAGCTACCCTCATTTACCATGCCTTCAAGTTGGTCAAGAACAAAAGCACACGTATTTACCATTAGAGGTTTGTAACATGGTAGCAGGTCAGAGATGTATTAAAAAGTTAACTGATATGCAGACGTCTACTATGATTAAGGCTACAGCTCGTTCAGCTCCCGATCGTGAGAAAGAGATCAATAATCTCGTAAGCCTATTCAATTATAACTATTCTTTTTTTGTTCGTTGTTCCTTATCCTCATGGTTTGTCTGTTTTTTTTTTAAGTAATGAAAATGTAATTATCCATTTGTAGGTATCAATTTGTTCACATGACCATACGCAGATATTTATATTTGGTATTTTGGCAAACTGGCGAAGTACAATTTTTTTGTTATTTCTGTTAAATTAGTGAATACATATTGTCGTTAGTCTTCCAATTCGGTTCACGTACACTTAATTTTCATTTACATAAGATTTAGGCAACCCATCGTTACCTTGAAGTATTTTATTCAGTCGCGGAAAATGAACTAGTTGGGTTAAGTATTAAAACCCAATACTTGTATGAACTTTCCTTTTTTAAATAAAAAGTTCACTTTACAGATAACCTGTAGTATATAATGTATAATGTCCTCATACTACTCATATATAGTAAGTAGTGTCTTGGTATTATTCCGTGGTTCTTAGTTTTATGGCAGCTGACATGTTCAACATGGGATTTTTTATACTGTCTTGAGGTTTTTAAAAAAGTGTTTTCGGCAAGTTTTTTCTTTCTATTATCTTTAATAAATTTATTCATCAAATAAAAACACAGGTGAAGCGAGCTAATTTCAATGCTGATCCTCATTTACAAATGTTCGGCATTAATGTTAACACACGTATGGCTGAAATTCAAGGTCGAGTCATTCCTGCACCAAAGATCCAGTATGGTGGACGCACTAAAGCCCAAGCTTCTCCACAGCTTGGTGTATGGGATATGCGAGGCAAACAATTCTTTTCAGGTATTGAAATAAAAGTTTGGGCAATCGCTTGTTTTGCACCACAGCGCATCGTTCGTGAAGAATCACTCAGGTTGGTTATTGATTTGTATTATTTAAAAATGACTTATATACATAAATGTGTATTCATTGTTTGCTGACATCTTAAATAAATATTTTCTGATAAGACTGTCTTCATTAAATTTTGTGCGCCTCATCAAAGCGACCAATTATCTAATTTCTTGTAGAATGTGCCTAATAATTACATATCACTAGCTTATTTGGTTAAATGACGTGTGAATCTGTAGTTTCGGTCAGTCAATTTACAAAAAATTTCTAGGTCTAACCTAAGATTTATTCTAATGAAATTAATAACTCCAGTGTGTTGATTTGTCAGTTAAGATTTTCTGTCGTCTTTGTAATATGAATCTGTGATATTAGATACTTAGTAAGACAGTTGTTATTAGGTTCTACTTCTTCAGTTTGCAGATTGCTATTGTATACGTATAACAGAAATGATTACACCTATATTCATTGATTTCTTGCGACAGTCTAGCTTTGATGAATGTAGAATTCAAAGAATACTCTTCTGTTACATAAACCAACACACAAATAGCTTTCTGTGCAACTGCTTAATGGCTTCCCATTTGTGATCGGAATTTATTGATCGATCTAACTACTGTTACTACATTGCGTAGAAGTCATCTAGTCTGACTGATCAAGTTTGGTAAACACGATTTATAACTAGAGTAAGATAATGGTCTATGTGTAGTTCTTATATTATATCTGTAAAAAGCGGAAGGTTTGATCGTGAATAAAAAGATATCATAGATAAGGCGTTTAACTTTTTGCCATTAAGTTCTTGCGTCGGATCCTTCTCTGCTTACATCAGTTTAAGGAACCGGGTAGTATTATTAGCCTTTGCGCTTAGAGTGTTGCTTATATCCAAGTATCTGATGAATATGTCAATTATTTACTATAATACTTGTAAATATAATTACTCACTCATAACCTCTTTTTTCAAGGTATTTGATTATTCAGCTAATTTTCGCTCTACTTGTCTCACTTTTTTTCCTTATGCTTTGTATGCTTAGACTGTTTACTCTACAACTTCAAAAAATTTCCAATGATGCTGGTATGCCCATTTTAGGACAACCTTGTTTTTGTAAATATGCTACTGGTCAAGATCAAGTTGAACCAATGTTTCGATATTTAAAAAATACTCATGCTGGTTTACAGTTGATTGTAGTTGTTCTTCCTGGGAAAACTCCTGTTTACGGTTCGTTTTTTTCTCTCGTTTTAATTCACTTCTAAATTAATATTCTTATGTTACTTATTTTTACTGGCTAAGTAATACTGAATGTTTTGTGGAAAAAGAAATGTAATTGTAAGAAATAAAATAGAAGATGAAGTTTTATGTTATCAGTCCAGTCAATCGACATCTAAATAATGTACATTCTTTTCTCTGCATATTGCCATCAACCGCGATATCTCTGACTGGGCCTTTTGTTAATTTGTACAACGAAAGGTTGTACACTTTTCAGAAACGCACCTGAATAGGTTATGCAATTAATAGTCATAATGATGTATTAAAACAAAAAAAATTAGATGACTTGTTGAAATATCTAGATGGCAGGAACAGGTAGCCCAGATGTTCAGGCAGGCCGCCTTATATCTCCTAGCGAATGTCAACGAAGATTGTATTTCTAGTTAACTGAGTATCTTCTGTCGGCTCGTCAAATCGCTTATAAAAATGGAAGGCGGAAATTCTAGCTTTGAGTTGAGTATCGGTTATTTCTGACAATCAGGTACATCACTTTAGAGTTATGAATTGGAAGTATACGATAAACAGGAACTGAAATCTCAGTGGTAAAACTACACTATACTGACGACCTTAAGCGATTAACGAAGAATAGTTAACCAGTATGCAGCTTCCGTGTCAGAGCTCTAAGACACATAAAAATTAGGAGTTTCAACTCCATGAATAGATTTAGTGGTTCTAAGTACCCATCATTTAGGTTGGAAATTACAGTCATATAATCCAGCTAGACCATAATCCCTAGCCTTATGTTTTTTTAAACCTAACTTCTAAACCTAAATCTTCTTGACCCTAGTTCCTGAATCCCAACATACTGATGTTAACAGCTCATTTCTCAGGAAGGCTATCATCCAATCCTTTCGAAATACGAGATATGAAAATCACGAGTTCCAGGAGCAAAATATCCGCATTAGCGTTTTAGATTCGTGCATCCGAAATTCTTAAATTTGATTAGTCGCTCAAGGCCGTCAGTATAATATAGTTTTACAACTTCAATCTTTTCACTCTTTATACAACTATTCTAGTTATTAACTGATAACGATAGTATTTTATCCTCAAGTTGGATAACTATTATACTTATAATCGTGCATTAGTCTTTTTTAATGCCCAACCCATCACATTTATGTACACAGCGCTAAAAGATATTTCTCACACGATAGTATGTACACTTTGAAGAGAGAAATTGGGAGATAATATCTTAACTGACCTGTGCTATGCTAAAGAGGCTAAATGGATAATTTACTCATGAAACTCAATGTCATATTTCTACTGAATATATTTTGAAAGACCGATACATTAACCCTATTGAATAAATATTATATATTAGGGAAACAATGATTCTATCATTTACAGAATATTCGACCATCATTATGTAAACCTCAATTAGTTACCAAGCCACAGGTAATTAATTTAAGATGAAATTGAAGATCATAGAACGTGGATTCCTCCCTGCCCGTTTTGCCGAAAGTAATTTTTAAAAATTTCGTCTCAAGTTTGTCAGTCCGTACAAAAGGTTAAAGAATATCTCAGCGATATAGTCATTTTTTCTTAGTTTCAGCCTTGACCGATAATATTATATATCGAGGAGCGTTTTGAGAACTGTTTGATTTCTAAAGGCCGTTTGAAATACTTACTAACTTGCTATTCGTTCCCTACAATTTCGATTTAGCGCTTTCTCGCCTTAATCTCCTCACTAAACACCTTTTGTCTTTAATACTATTAATTATCATTTTACCTTAGTGATTTTTTGGTGCCTTAATGTGCCTTTTTCACCTTACTTTCAGCGAAACTGTAAATATATTCGACACCATATTGCTCAATCTTATCAGTATTATTTAGTATCTCAACTAAGTCACAGGTTTTTGTGTTTGGTTTAATTGGGACAATAAAAGTTGGTAGGCAATTATATTTATTTTTCAAGGTGACCATCGTTGGTTTTTTTGTATCGCAATGCATATCGAACGGATATGGAGGATTGTATAATATTTTACGTCACACACGCGTAAGCTATTAGCACGGGTGTTTAAAGATGAATTTGTGTATATGTACTATTAGGATAGCCACTGACATCATTGACTGCGTGTATATCATTTCGATTTTCTGTAAAGATTCGCATTGTTATATCATTTACGATGTTCTGTGTGTTCTTTTATTTTAGCTGAGGTCAAGCGCGTTGGTGATATTATGTTTGGTCTTGCAACACAATGTGTTCAGTCGAAAAATGTGAATAAAACATCACCTCAGACACTCTCTAATCTTTGTCTTAAGATCAATGTTAAATTAGGCGGTATCAATTCTATTATCGTACCAAGCGTCCGACCTGCTGTTTTCCGTGAACCAGTTATCTTTCTTGGTGCAGATGTTACACATCCTCCAGCTGGTGATAAAACTAAACCAAGTATTGCTGCTGTTGTTGCTAGCATGGACGCACATCCAAGCCGTTATTCAGCTACTGTACGTGTTCAATCGCATCGTCAAGAAATTATACATGATTTATATCCAATGGTTAGAGATTTGTTACTGCAATTCTATCGAGCTACTCGTTTCAAACCAACACGTATTATTTACTATCGAGATGGTGTTGGTGAAGGCCAATTTTTAAATGTAAGCCCCTATCCAAGTTATATTACTCTTTTCATTTGACAACCTAGGATATGATTGTAAATTTATACTTATATTTTAATTCGAATCGGCTAATGTTCTGACATTGAAGGTCTCATAAATGTATAACCACTGGACATCAATAACTGCATACTATCCTGATATGATATATCATGTAGTTACTCAGTATTTAAACCTAAATACGTTGTTTACTGACACCTTTGTCATATCTTTTGTTAATCCTAAAGGGCTTGAGAATGATGCTTCATCAATTTTTATACTTTTCATCTCCCTTAGAATGTTTGTTGACATACATTTATCCCAATCCTAAGTTTTACAGCTTCCTTATATTAGGTTTTTAAAGATCCATCCATTTAGTATTACTCCTACCGGATAACGCTTTGGGTTTCTGATTATATCAAATTAAGTTTCTTCAATATGTAACTCAGTAAATATTTGAACTGTTCTCACTTTCAATATCAACGAATTGAAGACTGTATACACTCTGGTCAACGAATTACCATAGAATTTTATCCATCTATTCATATTCGTCTAACATACAGAATTCAACCTACTAAAGAAAGCATTATGTTCAGCAAGGAACTATGGAAAAGGAGAGCAGCTGGCAATCTAATCAAATGTCATAAGGTTGCTGTACTTATGTGGGATCCGTAACTTAATGAGTTCTGAAAATTTCTTCTCTCAAACTACTGAATAATTTGTTGTAGGTCGATAACTGTTAGGAACCAAAGAAACAGTAGGTTTGTACATGATGGGTTGTATACAAATATGTTTATTTGTTTATTTGTAATAATTTCTTTAGAGTGTATTTTAGTTTGCAGTCAAGTTTTATGCATCCATCTATTATCTTATTTTACACTGTTGAACAACTTTTGTGTCTCTTAGGTTTTAAATCATGAACTCCGTGCTATTCGTGAAGCATGTGTCAAATTAGAATTAGGCTATCAGCCTGGTATTACTTTCATTGTTGTGCAAAAGCGGCATCATACACGTCTATTTTGTGCTGACAAAAAAGATCAGATGGGTAAATCTGGGAATATACCTGCTGGAACAACAGTTGATCAAGTTATTACTCACCCAACGGAATTCGATTTCTATTTGTGTAGTCATGCAGGCATTCAAGGCACTTCGCGACCTAGTCATTATCATGTATTATGGGACGACAATAGGTTAGTTTCCTGCATTTTTCCCGGTTCATTCAATGAATGGAATTGTATATGATTTAAAAGAAAGATTTATTTTCTTCCATAAATATACGAATTGGCAGGCTTACCTGTTAGATTTGCTAATAATGGGCATCGTTAAGTTCTGGAATTTCATGAAATGTTAAAATCTGTTTAAAAAGATAACTCTGATAAAAACATCTATGTACAAATGCATTAAGCGTTTCGATGATGTTCATAAAGGCTTCTAGAATGATGAGAAGATAGGACGATCGTTGACCTGTTGTGTTGATCCAAAAAATCCTAAGTATCCAGTGTCTTGTGTTTACCGATCACTGATTAATTGTTCGAGTGATTACTAATGAACACAGTTATACCAATGCATTTTAGGTTGGTAAAATTATGTGACGATGAGATAGTTCTCAAGTCTGACTTCTATGAACAATCGAAACTGAGCTGGGTCAGGTGTATTACTATATATTAGACAATTATTTCAAAAACCGTACCTTAAATTTTATAAAATCAAATTTTCATGCTTTTAGTAAAAATAATAAAGTTTTTTTCAATTGTTAGACCTCAGAACATATATAATTGTTGACTATGTTAAATCTCCAAAGAACCATTCACTTACTGATTGTAGTGTAAGTTTAACTCTCTATTTTCTTTTCATTCCACGAGAGTTGTCCTTCATTTCTGTCACGATTAAAACGATTTTCTTTCTGTATGAACAGGTGCTCATTCAGTACGCTAGTTTTTGTCCTACTTTCAAGTTCATTTAATACAACTTATTTTTTTTATTTAAACACATAAATATTGGTACAAGGAAGCACCAGATACATATTCGCCATACAAATGTCATTCGATTTGCTTGAGGGCTGTGATACTGCCCAGGTGCCCGAACTGAAGCGGATGGTTTCCTTAGGGGCCCACACCCGGAGCCTTTGACCGAAAGATCTGATCCACAAGACAGTGGAGCATCGTAAGGAGATGCAGTCCCATGGTAGTCGGTGACCAACGATTGGTTCATACTCCATTTGTTCCTTCAGGATACTGGAGCTCATGTGCACCATTGTTTTGGAATGATGGTTTTCCAACTCCCCTAGGTAGACTTTCCGTGTCCACCAACCCGGTTAAAGCGCCTGACATTCGCTTTTCGTCCTCTCAATTTCGTGAACAACACCCCCGTTTGCGAGAAGGCAGTGAGTAGGACTTCCCTTGTAGAGGCTATATATTCGCTAGCCATGCGAGAGCATTTCGAGAGGGAGAGCTGACTCTCCCCACTCTCGGTCGTACCAGGGCATTTGGGGTTATTTAATACAACTGTTTATACACATATGATATTTGCTTAAGTCATATACAGATTTGTTGATCGTCTTTATATTATTGTTATTATTGTCTTTCATTTTGTGGTTTCTTCTTTTTTCTTTGTAAATAGATTTAGTGCTGATGATATACAAAATCTAACTTATCAATTATGTCATACATATGTACGTTGTACTCGTTCTGTGTCAATCCCTGCTCCAGCCTATTATGCACATTTAGTTGCATTTCGAGCACGATATCATTTAGTTGAGAAAGAAATAGATAGGTTAGTTTTAAAATGATCTGATTTCATCATGACTATTTCATTGATTTGATTAACTGGAGTTCTGTTATAGGGCTATGAAGGAGTACGTTACTATTAAGACTGATACTTTTAACTTTTTTTCATCTTCAGTAAAAAGTCATCGCTGGAATTGCTTGCTACTTATGAGAGAAACTTTACTACCTCCATACTCCAATACAGTCGAAAGTATGACTTCGTCCTCAGACCTTGAATTGATGTGATAAAGCCTCAAAAATGCAGTTGTCTTAGCTCGATTGGCTCTTCACTACAGACCATCTCGTCGGAATCGTCAAAGCATTAACTTCAATCAAGAGTGCTGTTCGTGTCATCTTAAAAAGATAAATATTTTCTGTTTCCTAATATACTGTAGTTTATGCTGGCTCATCAGTTCGATTAGACTTCAATTCGCTTGACATAGTAGATCAAATATTTTGAAATGCAAAACAAGATATCGGTTAAGGGCTTCGGCTCGAGACTGGTAGGTCCTGGGTTCGAATCTCGCGAGAGCGGGTTTGTAGATGCGCACTGCTGATGAGTCCCATAATAGGACGAAACGGCCGTCCAGTGCTTCCAGGTTTTCGATAGTGGTCTAGCTTCAATTGACTCATGATTTCAACTTTTAAAAATACTAAAATCTCCACAAACCCCCTTCTGAAAACAAGATAAGTTACACATGGATTTCTTCTAGAGAGACTCAGAAGATATGAAGCAAGAACGATTAAAATAAATTATCATTATTTAATACTTAAACTTCATGTCAAGTCACTAAATTACGCACTATACTGATCAAAATATTTCATTCGTTCTGCTTGTGTTAATGGGTGAATGAAGAGACCTTTCTGGGCGCTATCATAACATTTATACTTGTCAAAACAGTGATTTTAGTAGTCAGAAAGTCAGACATAATCGACTAAAATACTAACAGGTTATGCGTAGTCGACAACAGTCTTCAGCCTACAGATCATTATTGAGTATTAATGGTTTATCAATTTAGTTTCGCATATATCTCGAATTTAAAGTCAAACACTTAGAATATGAATATCAATTCTCTCCATAGCCTAAATGGTTCACTTTAAACTTTACAAAACTTGATTATTGTGTTTCACTCAATAACTCAACGGGATTATATATCGCTAGTCCTCCAGTAATGTCTATTGTTTCTTATTTTCATTTACTACTGTACAATCTGCTTTGCGTACTTAATTAATAATTATATGAATAACAGATTTTTCCTTGTCCACCATATCATATCAATACAGGCAGTAATAATGTCATAGATTTATACACGTCTGTTCCCACGTCTCCACTCTTTCCTATTATTATATCATAGCTACTGTATGTGCTATATATGTAACTATTTACATTCGTTTAATTTTTGAGATTATTTTTGTTAGTATCTTGTATTATAGCGCCAATTACAACAATTTTTCGTTTTTATTTTCTAGTGGTGAAGGTAGTCAAAAATCAGGCAATTCAGATGAACGTACACCTACGGCTATGATGAGGGCTGTTACAGTTCATCCAGAAACCTTAAGAGTCATGTACTTTGCCTAATGTTTACACATGTCAAACTGTGAAATTCCCCTCCCCAAAAATTTTTAGCACTCATTCACATTGCCTTTGCTAAAACAAACAAGACAGTCAAGGCAAACACAACTGACCTACAACAACCACCTCTCAGTTGGCAGCTGTAAAATGCATTGTCATTTGTGTGTATCTTTCAGGTTGCTTATTTTTTCTTTCAATCTGCATTTCTGAATACGATGTGTTTTTATTTACTTCTCTCCTTATGTGCCAACCACTACTACTTTCTTCTTTTTGTCTAATGGGAGGACCATTATAGTCTTCTTTCATTGTAATGCTTTATCAAATAATCGTAGCAATAAGAATCATTATCATTATTATCTGCTTTCGTCTTAACTTCTTTGTTTCCTATGGGCTGTGTTTTAATAATCAACGTTGCCTAATAGTACTGGTCGTTATAATTGCCAGTAGATTGATAAATACTACTACTAATGATGATAATAATAATACATTTTTGTACAGTACATATGCATTAATTCATGTATTATTATTATTAAAGACGTTAACTATAAGTGCTACTATCACTATTACTACTATCATTATTACTTGTATGTACCGTTTAATATAGTGTTGTACTTACTTACACTCACCACGCTATGAATATATTTACATACTTTTTTCCCTCTTTGTTCACGACTCCAACTTATCTCATTTTCTTTGAGCACAGTCTTTTTTTTTCTCGTCAAATTAATATGTCCATAATAAGTGACAGTACTGATGATGATAAATGATCGTTATCACTTATATTTCTTTCAACTATCCCAATAAATAAAAAGGGAATTATACATTCATTCTCTTAACTATTTTATTGCATTCTATAAATATTTAAAAAAAAAATAATAATATTATAGAATAATAATAAATGTTAATTTTTTTGTTATTTCCTCCTCTCTATTGTCAATTCGGGTTAATGGTATCAAGTGTAGTATAGACATTTTGATTCTAAGTTATTAGTTAATAATGTTATATCAGTTGAAGTTAGACATTAACACCGTTGGATGCCAGCTCAGTGGTCTATCGGTTAAGGGCTTCGGCTCGAAACTGGTAGGTCCTGGGTTCGAATCTCGCGCGAGCGGGTTCGTGGATGCGCACTGCTGAGGAGTCCCATAATAGGACGAAACGGCCGTCCAGTGTTTCCAGGTTTTCGATGGTGGTCTAGCTTCAATTGACTCATGCTTTAAAACTATTATAATTGTTTGTTTGTTTTTCAGAAGAAGAAAACGACAACAACCCAAGTGCATACATTTAATATGATCGAAGCACTAATCTTCCATTTATTGGATTATGAAACGAAATCTTCAACTACCGTAATCTGAATAATATTAGCCTTGATATCAACCGTATGCCTTATATTCTAGTAGATTGAAATTAATGATTGATCGAATAAAAGCTTCATAGAACAAAGGGAATAGGTTATATAATTGAAGGATAAATAAATCATAGATATCGTGGACATCAGTGCTCATAGAGATAAAATGTTTGATTGTATTTTTGTTGAGTTCATTAGTGACATTAGAATAAATGAAGATTATGTGTTATGAATATGTCTACATTGAAAGTCAATTTAGATTTTGATTCAATGAGTTCAGTCAGTCATCTATCTATAACATAGGATCAGGCAGGAATTACTTCGTAGAAATAAAGGCATAAGGTGATTTTAATCTCACGGTCTAAGGGAAGAAAAATGTGTATACACCTACACCGTTGTGATAGATTCTGAGTCATGTCACCCAGAGTCTCCAACCACTCGTTACGATAGTCACATGGGTAGGCAGCATCTCTGACATTCTGACTGCCGTCACACCTTTATACAGTCGTTAGTACAACTTCGCTCCCAGACCTTGGGTTTGCTGCTTTTGGTCTTATCGCTCTTCAGTCGACCTGCCTGGCATGATAGGACCTTGAGGAACGATTGTTCCGGTTAATGTAGGGCAAACGGTTCATCACGATAAGCAAACCTGACCAATACATCAAGGTGGCAGCAACGGTGTGGTTGATTGTGTTCGTCATGGCACATTGCTCAGATGCCGTTCAACACTTCCTAACACCCTTTAGTCAAATAGGTACTTAAATTTAATTGTACAATCTCCATTTATGCATTAACACATCAAATTACCATGGTTCAATGTTTTTACAAACTATCATTTGATAACTTTTCGAAGAATCAGTTTTTGCAAGAATTGAATATTTACGCAGTGAAGAGACTTCCTGATGACGAACTCATATTTATACCTACGTTAGAGAAATCGCCCAGTGCTCAAAGTACTAGACTATCAACCAGTAGGTTTCAGTTTTAGATGTCACTTCACTTACATAAACTTGAACAGTTGCGTATTATCAATACCACTCATATAAAAACTTAATAAATGCATTACATCAAGTTATTTGTTCTGTATAAGGACTTCTCTTTTTCATTTTGCATATTTCTCTGATACTTAAATTCAGTAAGTGGATATAACTTTTTTTCTTGTTCAAGAGGTTAGAATAAACAATTTATGAATCGTACATTTTTCATATGGATTCACTTAATTGATCCTCCATTGAGGAAGTGATAGATTGAGTTCAATTCCAAATTTAATATGAAGTTCATCGATGAGTTTCATATTGAGTTGAAGAAATGCGGTTACCTTTTTAAGCCTTAAATAGTTTTGTCAGGGAAACTGGTAGTTATTTAAAAAATTTCATTCTTTTCATTTTCATAGTTGAAATCATTAGTCAATTGTAGCTAGACCACCATGGAAAACCTGGAAGCACTGGACGGCTGTTTCGTCCTATTGTGGGACTCCTCAGCAGTGCGCATCCACGATCCATTTTATTCTGCAATATATACATATATATTTTCCTGTATTTTGTTTGTATTTATCACTTCAATCCCTCGTTTGCGAGAAGGCAGTGAGTAGGACTTCTCTGATAGAGGCTATATACGCGTGGCCATGTGATAGCATTTCGATAGGGAGAGCGAACTCTCCCCACTCTCGGCCGCACCAGGGCATTCTGAATCCAACTATTATGATGGAGTTTTATTCTCTCAGCTGGATAGTTTGATCGTGGAGCTTTTATCATCCTTCTGAACATCATCATCACCACAAACTTCGGACAGGATCCCACTATTAGTCATATTTCAAGTATACATAATAAAAAAGAACAAAATATCAAAATTATTTCATATTCAAATGTCTATTTATTTATCAACTGCTTACATAAATATTTAGTTAGTAACAAACTTCTTTTCCCATTTTACCGACACCATAAAGAGAGAATATATATATATATGTAATGAAGAACAAGTAACCTTATTACATATATTGTATTGAATACAACAACATTATCAATAAGAGGTGAATTGTTTGTTTATTTATGTAATAAATGGTTTCAATTAAAATGTATAATAATAATAATAATAGTCATATAAATTACATCCATTGGATTTAAACATGATCAAAGTACAATAACTAATGGTAGTATGAATTCATGGAAAGAAACATTGTTGATTACTTAACATTATATAATGTGTATAATGATTATGCTAACAGCAGTGATACAAAGAATAATAATGGTTATAAAAAAACGTCATATTAAGAGATTGGAAGTGTGAAAAGTTAACCTGTCAGCTATATCCACACATACATAAAGAGCATAGATGTATACATCAACTATGCAAAGGCATTATATTTATTTTGTTTTAAAGGCGAAGTTCAACAAAAGAAATCACTTTTTATTTGAGTATTTAGCTCTTAACCGAGTATAGACAAACAATGGGTGATAATTTTTTAAACAAACTGTAATCAATTGAATTCCATTTCATTTAATTTCGTTTTCGTCAGTTTGTTTGGTTGTTTATTTGTTTGTTCAGATAACATCAATATAAATGGTTAAAAGTGTGAATATAACAACGAGCAACTGAAAAAAAAAGATTAGAGAAAACAAATATTTAATGTTTTAATATAATTTTAGAGGATCAATGGAAAAAAATTATACATACTTGAAATCATGAGTCAATTGAAGCTAAACCGCCATGGAAAACCTGGAAGCACCGGACAGTCGTTTCGTCCTATTGTGGGACTCCTCAGTAGTGCGCATCTCACAAGAGGATGTAAAGGCCATCCGGTGCTTCCAGGTTTTCCATGGCGGTTTAGCTTCAATTGACTCATGATCTCAACTATATAAAATTACTGAAATCTCCACAAAACCCCCTTCTGATAAAAAAAATACTGTATAAGAAATTATTAATCATTTCCTTTGAACATAATTCTTATCACAGATTAGTATGCACAGTATGTGACAATTGTTTCTTTCTAGTTTAGAACTTCTCAGAAGTAATGTCTTCACATTGTTATCAGTTCAAGATGAAAATACATCTTGAAATTATACAACCAAGTTAAGTATGCAGTCATGTTTAAGATTAAATTCACTTGGTATTGTTCGGTTGAATTTTCCAATCGAGTTTTAGAGTGAACATCAACTCTGAGATGCAGATACATCCAGCTGAGGAGTCCCAAATAGGACGAAACGTGCGTCCTGGATTCAACTGCTAGTCACTATCCATCTTTGCTTATAATTGATCAATAGTTTACAAATTAACTATTTACTATATGGTCCTCATATTTTACTGAAATATTATGTAATGTTGTTCCTGAATATATTCGAATGTTCCCACCGGTGTTCTTAATCACTATACCATAACATCCATGATTAATTAAAGACGAAAAAAAAGTAACTCGAAATAAATTTTTATAAAAGGAATAATACTTACCAATATAACAAATGCCGCAATTAATCCATAAGCTACATAGTCCATATATTTAAGGAAAAGTTCTTTTAATGGACTTCTACAACCAGTTTTATAATTACTGTTATTTTCATTAAATTGATCTGGACATGTAGAATCAATAATTGCATAATTTTGATTCAATTTGCAACATACTACAGGATATGCAATATCTATATGTTTTAATGAAAGTAAACAAAGAAGGGTATATAATTTATGATTAATAAAACAATAGTTTTATTCTTTACAGATGATATCAATAATCAAGATATATAAGTTCCAGATTAATGATATAAATTCACTCAGTTTTATAAAAATCTCTATTGTTAGATGAATTTTCAATTTTGATGATAGGCGTCGTCACAGAATAATGTTAGATGAAGATAGATCGATTTTCATTATATATGGCTTACCAGTAGATGGTAGCCAGCAAAAGATCTAGATCCAGAGTTTCTTGTTGACTAGCCTCAACTTCCTATTGTTAAAATATGTATACAGTGATATTAAGTCAGTTAAACTGTCGATTCTGGATCGCACTTGAAGCCATATTTCAACTCAGAGCAAAAAAGCATAAAAGTAAATAAGAGGGACACTTACTACTATATGTTTTACCACCGTAAGTATCGTTTTTCCAGAAATTAGTTGAAGTTTTAAAGTCTTCTCCACTATCCACACCACAGCATTGAAGCTATAAAAAGAAAAAAAGGTGTCTTGATGAAAGATTAAACAAGATTATCGTATAAATAAACAAATAGCGATCTATCTGTTATTTGTAGAACACTGAACACAAATAAATTTATAAATTCTTTACACTGAATCCCTATAAACATTTTCGGTACTCGTGTTGTTGGATCACACCATAAAGCTGTACGATTCAGATTGTAAAATGTTTGATTCAGCCTATTTCATCTGAAGATCAGTATAATGATCAAGTATTTTCTTCTGGGTTATATATATAATTGTAAAGACTGGAATTACTTAACGAGTATAACAGTTGCCAGACAGTAACTAGGCTAAAAATTCCAACCTCACTTTATTCACTTTCTGCTTTATCAGCCAGGTAGTATTTATAGCCCTGATGTAATGTTAGGAATATACATTTACCTATCATTACGTAATTGAATTAGAGTAATCGGGGTTTTAGATGTGACATGTGGTCAAAGGTGACGGCTCTTGTCCAGGATTGCTAAGTAATGACCTTTGTACATCGATAAAACTTAGTCGTTAGATAATTAAGGAAAAAAAAGCTAGCTTCATTGATATTAAAATAATTACTTGCTTTCATTTTGGACAATAACTAGGGAGTAGTAATTAATAAATCACATTCTTCTCTGTTTAACACTTGGTACGTGGGTAGACCTCATATCTATATTGGTTTTGATACTTCAATGTAGGCACAATATCTATCAGTTCAAACAGTTTTCTAAATATTTACGACTGTCAAATGTCACTTCTTGTTATAATAAGTTCTATGTTTCCATAATTGATTTTTGAAATTAAAATGACTAGCTCTCTGATTTGTGAAGTGATTTGAGCTTCAAAGGAAACACTAACACTGATAAAAGGTCATTCTAAGCAAGCTGTTGATGTAGAATAAGGCGCATAATTTGTATGTACGTCACTAGTTACACAATACCAAGCAACAACTGTGAGTGGAATTTTGTACTCGGATGAACAACAAGTATAAAACATACGGGAAAATTATTCTAAGCTAAAGTTGACAATGTCAGTTAAAAGTTATTTCGTTTTGTTCACAAAAATGATAGACATTAAAAATTATTTCTAAATGTACTTGATTGAGTTTGAGGTCAATCGATTATGCCTTGTTAGAAATACTTTTATCAAGATGTCCACAGTCTCCAGAAATATGTAGATCTAGACTATGTCTAGAAGTAGAACTAAAACGTACGTTTCGTCCTGTCTGAGACTCATCAAACGGATGTACCTGCATCTCGGTGTGAATGTTCACAATTAGACTCTAATCAAGTATTGAATGCCAACGTTTTATTTCAGCTAATGAGTCCAGACAACCACTAATATGTTCAGTAGATATGAAGTTATACGTTCGGGCTTTAGTTTTTTTATTAGTGATATTACGTAATGGAATTTGTCATTCCATATCAGCATACATGCATTTAGAGGGAATTGCACTGATATTGTATATATCAATTATACCACGATCATTACTCAGACAAAATAACAAAACATAAAGTACACCTGCTTACTGGAGGTGAGATTAAGCCAACCACTAAGCTGTCAATTGTATTTGCTGCCATTGATTGATAATTCTTGACACTTGTCTCGAATAGGTCAATTGCTCTGTTTCCAATCTAGATGTCAGAAATTGTTAAAACAATAGTTAAAGTTTTATTAAATAAATTCGCCCATATTTGTTTCGTTAAAAACTTAGTTTGATCTCATCTTGCATCAGATAAACAAACCTGTGAATTTATGGATGTTTTAAACACTGGTGATGTTTATATAGGTTTTGTGCTGTTTTGATCCTAGTCGTTTCAGTTCTTAACTATGTCATGACTTCTCCTTTTCAGTTTTCACCAAGTCCTTTTCACTAGTTTGATATTTGCCTACAATTCTTGAAACTATGTGTTCTTTGGTCTATCGCTTTTCCTTTTTCCTTGAGAATTCCATGTTTGCAATTGCATTGTGATGCATTTTGATGATTTCCACAATGTGTGTCTTGTTCACCTCCAGCATCTTTTAATTTCCTATTCGGTTGGAAGCTGGTATTTTCTGTTCTAATAGGTTATTACCGATGGTATCTAGCCAACGGATCTGGAGTATTTTTCGTAAACAATTATTTATTAATACCTATGCATTTTTGATGGTGGTTATGGTGGAAGTATTAATTGTATATGTTGTGGATCTATTGATCAGTCATTAGGATGAGTGAACTGAAGTATGGATCAACTGTTTTGGCATATGGATTAATTTGGTGATCAAATGAATGCATGAACTATTAATTTAGTTTATAGGGTCCAAATAAACAGTGAATAAAATAAACAAACACACACAAACATGTGCACATACATTAAAAAATGTACACAAATAATTATCAACTGAATAAGTACAAATTGGTTAGCACATTTATTTAACAGGTTTTTCAGCTGTTCCGACAAGAACAGATTTTATTCAGAAGGGGTTTTTGTCGAGATTTCAGTATATGCCTAGTTGAAAGCATGAGTCTCGCATGAATCTCGTGAGGCGAGATCGTGGATGCGCACTGCTGAGGAGTCCCACAATAGGACGAAATGGCCGTCCAGTACTTCTAGGTTTCCCTTGGTGATGTATCTTCAACTGACTAATGCTTTCAACTATGCAAAGAACAGATTTGCTCAGGTGTATATGGTCTAATGATAAGAAATTGAATAAGAAAAAGAGAATTCAGCGAAGAAAATTTTCTTCTCGATGAAATCATTTACTGAAGCTGTACATTCGTACATATGGCTTTATGGAAAATATATGTTTATAGAAGGCTAGGAAAAAAGCATTATAAATTGATTCGAGAATGAATAACAAATTAGGTTACATACTAATCAAGGGGTAAGGAAGAAAATATAATATGAACAACTCTCCTTATCACTTGATCGCTAAATGGTTAGTTAATAATTTACAACCTGTTAAAAATCATATCAAGAAATACAATTCTCTTGATTCTTTTGAATTTGTCGATTGAATTAGGAATATCAACGTAATTGGTAAGAAAATGTTCTCATTAGATATCACTTCTCTTTTTACAAATGTTCCTCTCATAGAAACTATTTGTTTTTTATATGACTATATTGAAAACAATAATCTTGATATGTGTATCTCAAAACAGTATTTTAAAGAACTACTTCTACGATGTACGCTAAATGTGCAATTTAAATTTAATGATGTTTTCTATAGCCAAACATATGGAGTTGCAATGGGCTCTCCATTGGGTCCTTTCCTGGCTGATTGTTTCATAGCCAATCTAGAAAATTCTGTACTTCGACCAAAAATTTATAGATTTCATTTATATGAGAGATATATGGATGATAATTTCATTATTTGTGAAGAAGAAATGGACCTCAATGAAATCTTAAATGTTTTCAATAATTGTCACCCGTCAATACAATTTACCTTAGAAGCAGAAGCGAACCATGAATTTCATTTTTTTGATGTCCATTTAAAAAGAATGCCTGATGGTTATTTGCAGAGATCTATATATAGAAAACCCACTTGAAATGGACAATATACGAATTTCTATTGTTGGGTCCTACTGAGTCGAAAAAGGAACTTAATTCACTATTTATCCTCTAGGATCAAGCGAATCTGTTCCAATGACACAATAGATGAAGAACTATTTCATCTTCGACAGACCTTCATCAAAAATGGGTATCCACTTAGGTTGGTCGATAGCAACTTAACACCTAGACTTCATCAGGAAAAAGCTTTGACAGTGCAGAAGAAAACTTTATTTATGAATATGGAACTTATAGGAGACATGGCTGCTGAAATCCTGAATAAACGGATTTTAAAATCGTTGAATAAAACTAAGCTTCGAATTGTTTTCTATAGCCGGCCTACCATTCTGAGCTAATCAATGTGTACCTATAAATTTACTTGCTCACGTGGGGCACGTTACATAGGACGCACAATGCAATCACTTTCCAAACGCATCTCGGAACACTATCCGGCTTGGCTCTTAAAAGGAAAATGTAAAAAATTACCAGTTCGATATAGGAGCATTTAATTAACTGTGGACACATCGCTCCAAAAGACTCCTCTTTTACAGTAATCTACAGAATCAAAGGAACCGGATCGAAAGGGGGGGTCGAATCAATATTTTATGCACTGCTGAAGCATTGGCAATCCACGAACTCAAGCCTGAACGATTTGTCCAACCTCTCACCCCTCCTTGGCCCTAATTCCATTAATGGGTGTGTTTCTGGTTGTTATTGTTGTTGTTTTGTTTTCTGCACTTTTATTTGATTATTATCAATTTTTTATTATCATTGTTTTGCATTTTTAACTCTAATCAGTTATTATTATTACCTTATACAAGTTGCCTTGATTATTATTTAGTCTATTATTATGACCTTTGTGTTTGTCGCTTTTCTTCATATCTGTCAATTGGACTATTATCTGACCCATAAATTATTTTCTTCCTTACCCCTTGATTAGTATGTAACCTCATTTGTTATTTATTCTTGAATCAATTTATTATGCACTCTTTTCTAGCCTCCTTTAGACATATATTTTCCATAAAACCATGTGTACGAATGTACAGCTTCAGTAAATGATTTCATCGAGAAGAAAATTTTTTTCTCTGGATTCTCTTTTTGTTATTCAATGACACTATGGGTTATTTTAATTATCGGATAAGAAATTGTTAGAAAGTCTATATTATGTTCGGTGCACTGAACACACACTACACAGACTCCCCAGCAATCAAACTCTTATACTGTACTCTCATACTTGTACTATAATACACTTGAATCTTCAATGAAATTAGAAAACTGATTTTTCAAGGTTGAAACCATGAGTCAATTGAAGCTAGACCACCATGGAAAACCTGGAAGGACTGGACGGCCGTTTCGTCCTATTGTGGGACTCCTCAGCAGTGCGCATACACGATCCCGACTCGCGAGATTTGAATCCAGGACCTACAGAAACTATGGGTTTCTGATAACCCTGAATGTCTTGAAGTGTGGGTATTTGAACATTCAGGTTAGAGAATAACATAGATGAGTTGTCGCAAATTTTCTTGAGTATTTGTTAATGATAGTATTTCTTTTACAGTATTATGGGGACTTTTCTACTTTTTCTTCTTCATTTAGAGAATTGTTTCAATAATTAGCAATATCTCTTAACAATTTAGTTTGTATAAGAGAAAGCATAGTTATTCAAAACTCTTAAACCTATATTATTACATGTTACTTAGTAATTATCTTTCTTGTGTTATGGTTAACATTGAAGACTTATACTGTGACGAAATGGTTGCTTTTAGATTTCAATGATGGTCGACCTTAGACTGACTAGCGATTTCAACGGTGGAAATACTATAATCTTCACAAATCTCCCATATAAATATGCATTCAGCTTATTCAGTTAATGACTAATATAAGTATTTAGCAAGCTTTAAATTTAAATCAAAACACTTCCAATACTCGTTCCCTTTTTTCTGGTCCCATTTGTTCAAATTGAACAATCAATAAAATTTAATGATTCCTTTTAGAAACGTAGTAGAACTTACCTCATCTTTACGAGAGAAGTACACACTGAATGTGATCAGAAAAGCAAGTGCCAAAGCTCCTACTAAAATTGCGTACTGGATGGAAATAAATATGAAACAAACGGTAAATTGTCTTAGAGTTAACGTGAATGATAATTATACAACAAAAGAAATAAAACACGAGGTATTACTTAAATGAAAAATTCAGTAGTTTATGGCTAGTAATTAATATTTTAAATTATTAGCTATTTGCACCGATTAATATTGGGTCATTAAGTAATGTAATAGTTGCGCTGATTATTGTGTACAATTATTTATGAATGACTAAGAGTTACCTGTACATATCAAGTCGAAGTTTACAGGACATTTAAGAAACATGAGACCGTAGTCAATATTATCTACCTTCTTCATAATCAGTTTTGAGGATTTGTGGAGATTGTAGTACTTTCAAAGTTGAATTCACTAGTTGATCTAAGGTGGACGACGATTGAAAACCTGGAAGCACTGAACGGCAGTTTCGTCTTAGTATGAAACTCTTCAAAAGTGCATACCTCCACACACGGAACTCGAACTCGAGACCTCCGGTTTCGCGTGCGAACACTTCATCTCTAGACCATTGTAAGGAGATACACACTATTGAGGAGTCCAGTACTAGAACAAAACGGTCATCCATTGCTTCCAGGTTTTCAATGATGGTCTAACATAGATTGACTCATGAATTCAACTTTTTTTTAAAAATTAATATTTTCAACAATGTAAATTAAAAATTTCTACTTCTTTTAAAGTTTCCCAGTCCAGCTAATCTCGTTTCTAGTCATACAGAAGTTCAACAGGTCCGTTCACTGAGTATTCTATCACATATAGAAAGTGGAAAATCTCTATGTATATTTAATTTTGAGTTCATCACTCAGAAAATTAGTAGTTCATAAACTCCATCATTTGCTCAAACCTTATTTCACGAATTTCAAATAGTGCAACAGTATGGTATGTGAGAAACAAATTTAAATGGAAATCAAAGCCTACATTTTGTAGTAAATACATACAATACTTGGTTGTATTTAAATAATCAGTGAATGGATTCATAAACCAAAACTTAGTTAATGAAAACCCTTTTTAGCCTAGCTTTTCCTTGTTTTCTGTCGCTCTCAAAACCCAAAAAGAAGTTCTTATGTTGCTCCTTATTTAAAAAGGAATATATGTGTGTAACTTTAAACAATTATATGTTTCACTTAATGAACTAGATATCGATCGAAGAGTATCTTTCCATTTAGTCTTAAGTGGTAACAGTATTTTATCGACCAAGGTTTTAGTATTGTAGCCAATATAGTAGAACTGACTTGATAAAGTAACGAATATAGATCTGGAGAGTTGAAGTGTAATTGATTTCAAAGAATCCTAAGAGAAAGCGAAAAGAGCCCTTGGAGTTCTAACACAGTTAAATTTGCCCTAGTATGTATTTATATATATTTATAATACAGTTGAATATATCTTTAAAAGTACGTTAGAACAATTTTATTAAGAAGCAGTTAAGTACTTGGTTTTCCTCAGTCATCACTACTGTGAATTTTATCAATATTTTTAAATTATAAATTTGGCTAGAATAATCAAACTGCTCCAAGTGTAGAAGTCCCATGTTTCCTCAAGTAATGTGAAAATGTATTATTAGATGGGTGGGGATAAACTCCTTTCTCATTCACAAATCTGACTTTGCACCTGGCAACCAACTAAAATGAAGTGAGAAGTGTTATTTGCACGATTGTTATCCATGATGAGGGGTGTGTTTCATTCTCTGTCGTTTCTGCTGGCTTACATGAAAACTCTAAAGTTTTCTACGACGAAAATACCACTCTATTATTCTACGGAAGTGTTAAGTGTGGGAGAAAAATTACAGCCTACCAAAAGTCACACCTCCAGTAGAAATTATTCCAAAATATCTGATATTGAGTGACTAAACAAATAAAAACATAACCGTAATCACTGACTACCATACACCTAGATGATTTGACAGCATGGAGTTTATCCCCAGCCCTTTGAAACAATGAGAAAACCTACTCTATGTTTGTTTTTGATATTTAGTAAACCAGCTTGTTTCTCATTGGTAAGATAATCACATACTCATTACTAACTTACTTACGCCTGTTACCACTTATAGAAAAGTATAGACCGCTCACCAACATTCTCCATCGATTCTCCATACATACTCATTACCCATGATAAATTGTATAAAATATAAAATGACAGAAATCTGGATTACATCTTAACTTTATATTCCATTCCTTTTTAAGGTATCACAAGGTATTTTGTTTACTCATTCACTCAGTCAATTAAAAATAGTAACCAAATGAAAGGCCTACATTAAATTAGTCATCATAATGATCAGCAATTATATTCATAGTGCTAAATATAAATCTAAAAAGAAATTTGGCTATTTTTGTAACGGATGTAAATTAATTAAAAAATTGGAAAAAAAACTAAATATCAACAAACTACTAGCATTCTTATTGTCTAATTTAAGTAGGAGGTAACCATTTTTATTTATGGATAATGGCTAGCAGTGGAATTCAGGACGCGCGTTTTAGTCCTATTTGGGACTCTTCAGCTGGATGTACCTGGATCTCAGAGTTCATGTTCACTCTGAGACTCGAACCCAGGACCATTTTCTTCAAACGCCATCGTGTTATCCACTCGGTTACTGAGTCCTGATAGCCACTTGCTTGTGCAATGGGGTGAAGTTTAAATTCACTTGATATTGTTTGTTTGAATCTTCCTATTGATGTTTAGGAGAGACTGACCAGTTGCAGTACTAAACATCAATGGGAAGATACAAACAAACAATACCAAAGAGCATTTTTATTTATCATTAAATTATCAGCCAAAGATCATTCTAGACAACAAAATAATTTTTTTCGATTCATAATTAAAGTAAAAAAATTAATTGATTTTCATTTTTAAGTTTATGAAACTTATTATTTCTACTTACTATATAAAGTAATATCTTCATATTACAACAGGCTCCACAATAACCAAACAACGAGATACCTGTACAAACAGCACCTAGTATAAAAACTGCCATACCAACTGGAGCTGTAAAACAGAACAATAAAAAATATAAACGGTCGTAAATAACCTAAAATTTTGAGAATAAGGATGAGCTGGTACTGACCTTCTACAAATTTAAACAAAGTGTATGTGCAGGAACAAAATGTATAAAAATATTTATACTCTAAATGTTAAAAGTTGAAGAAATGAAACGATCACATGAAATTGGAGTGCGCATCCACAATCTCACCTCGCGAGATTCGAACACAGGACCTATCAGCCTCACGTGCGAGCGCTTGACCGCTAGACCACTGAGCCGGCCGTCATCCAACGGTGCTAATGTCTAACTTTAACCAATCCACGAGTTCGAGCAACCTTACACCATTGTCTTCAGTGAGTTACTATCTCACAACAGACCAGGTTGAACTCCACTGGTCACTGCTTCTCACTAGAACTTCAGGAAATACCTCTTGAAGTCAGTAACTAGTGAGCATATGTTGATTAATATCAGAATGGGTTTTTGTGGATATTATAGTAATTTTAATAGTTGAGATCATCAGTCAAACTCTCGTCACAAGGTTCGGCGGTCGTGGTTTCAACCAGTAGCAGAGTTATGGATGATCACTGCTAAATATTCCCGTAATAAGATAAAACACATATCCAGAGTATCCTGGTTTTAAATAGTTCTTTAATCTATAAGATGAAATTAGTAATTCAATTAATATATATAGGCCTAATTATGCTGCTTTCTTACTATGCTCTCTATGAGGTAATCACATATGTAATACGCTTTGCCTGTATAGATTTGTTTGTCAGTGAATATGAATAAATAATTTAATTGAAATGGATATTTATAGTGTAATTTTAAATCGATAATATTCGCCTTACATGAAGGCTGATACATTTTTAGAGATTGCAGTAACTCTCCTAGAATCATTTACGATTATGGTTAATTTTGATTAAGCCATTTTATTAACTTAATAGACAATGTTGTTCGAACAGTAACAATTTGCGTATATCTTTGTACATTTATGATCATTATCATATATGTATAAGCGTTTACGCTTGATCACATGACAGGCTACGTACATATCTCTCTCTAGCTTAAATATTGCTCTATGAATCATTCTCTTCTCCATACATATGTGTGCCCGAATCCTATTAATAGCCTTTACCTTGCCTAGCTTCGCCCTATTCGATTTAACTATAAATTTGTCTCTGAATTTGTTCGTACACACACATTAGTCTTTCTACTTCAAATTCAATCAATCTGCTTATGGCTTTTTATCCGTGCTGTCGTTTAATAAACTGTAGTCACCTCTTCTTATTGCCTTCTGATTTCAAACACCGTTAAGATTTATAGAATAACGATTATCAATGGTGATTGATTAACGAAGCTAAGTTACTATAAGTTGTCTAATAAAACTCGAGATTGATTCACAGAAATTTAAATCATTTATGTCAATAAATAAAAAAAATACAAAATTTATTGGAAAATCAATCAGAATTAAGTTCCGTTTATAGATTTTTCGAACAATAAATCGTTAACAAGGTTTAGATTGATTTTTTTAAAGAAAAGGGTAACATTCTAATAAGTTTACCGTGAAAGATAGAATATATGACATGTATTTCATTTTGAATGATTTTAATCGAGTTAAATCAAATTTTTATTTTGATATGGTGTTATAGTATTTGATTCAGTTGATTTTCATGCCTCCAAATGCCCTAGTACGGTCTAGAGTGAGGAGAGTTCGTTCTCCCTCTTGAAATGCTCTCACATGGCTAGCGAATATATAGCCTCTACAAGGGAAGTCCTAATCACTGACTTCTCGCAAACGGGGTGTTGTTTACGAAATTAAGAGAACGAGCAGCAAATGTCTGGCGCTTTAATCGGGTTGGTGGACATGGCGCGTCCACCTAGGGGGGTTGGAAAACCCTGATTCCAAACCAATGGTGCACATGGACTCCAGTATCCTGAGGGAACAAATGGCACATGAAACAATCGTTGGTCACCGACTACCATGGGACTGCATCTCCTCACGATGCTCCACTGTCTTGTGGACTAGACCTTCAGGTCAAAGGCTCAGGGTGTGATCCCCCTAAGTAAACCAACTGCTTCAGTTTGGGCATCTGAGCAGTATCACAGCCCTCACACAAATCGAATGAGATTTGTGCGGCGCATATATATCTAGTGCTTCCTTGTACCAATATTTATGTGTTTAAATAAAATAAAAATAAACAGTTGATTTTCATAGGTCCCTAAGTTAAACATAATGCTTTTACTCGATCCCATTCAATATTACGTTGTAATAAATAAAGATTATATTGTTTTATATTAGATGATTACGAATTGCGGATATGTAAGAAATGAATTAGTTATCACTAATGATAATAGATGTTTGTGACTGTATTTCATAAATCGATTACATTTGAAATTGTAAAATAATGACCAGGAAGGTTAATGGGTGTTGCAAGATCTAAAGGTTTTTTGTTTGAACCCTGGTATGGCCAAGACTGCGTTGTCCTGAAGCATTTCATACTATCATGAAATAGTTATCCAACATTTCCTGGTTTTAACAGTGCCCCAAATAAGGTCAGTTTTTGATGAATAATACTTACAGATGATTGTAGTTTAAAGGGATATTGGGAATTGGATTTGAGATTCGAATCCTGGTCGAGGCATATGATATATATTATTGAGCTTGTAAACTCTTAATGATTAACACTAGATGAGTACAGTTGCCATCTTTGTATTTCACAATAAATGAATCAGTTAACTAGCAGTGACAGTTGTACCACCCATATTGTTGTACTTTTGTAACCAATTAACTAAATAGGTCAGGAGTATGATCAGTCATACAACCCGACCAGATAACATCACTTCCACAACGAAATAAAATATTGTGCTTCTAAATCTACACATGCATGTTTTTAAAAGTTGTACAGGCCTTGATGCATTTGTTTCCTCGCTCAATTTAGTTAACTGACATACTCTTCATGGAAAATCCGTATATCAGAAAAATGCAATTAATTACACTTAGATTGATCACAAAATTACCAAGCGTATGGTTGAGTTACTCAAGCAGTACAAATATGTGCAACAACTTAGTTCGGCAGCAGATCATATAATAAAAATTTAATATTTTTCAAAAATAACTTAAGGTCTCTATTCGATTTCCATTCATATGTTAATCATTTTCTAATAACCTTCTTGAGTTACTAAAGTTATTCACCTATCTTCAGTGTGTTTAACTATGGCTACTCTGAATCACTAAAAATACATCAGGTTAACTTAATAAACTGTTGACGCAATAAACACAAAATAATACGCGAAATTTTATCAACAATATAACACGCTACTTACAAGTAGACGTCAGTATTCTTGTGACCATTTCATTAATTTGTCCACTATCAGTTCCTTTAATGTACTGATTAATTAGGTTGGTTATGAAATTATTCAACAAGGATTGAATAACACTTTGACCCCAAACCATCAAGGCTCCAAGTATGAGCAGTACCAGCCCTACAATCTTTATATTAAAAGATTGGTGAGTACAGTTGATTAATATTTTGCATGCAAAAATAACACAAATTTGCTTAAATATTAAATATTATACTAACATATCATTTTTTTGTTTCATCTTAACTCCGTCTTGAACTGTAATACGAAACTCTATTTATTTATTACTATTTAACTCAATAGAACACAACTTTAAAAGTAAGCGAATCCTTTCATTGAAGTGACTAAAACAATATTTCTTAAATGTATAAGTAATTTGAGTTCATTTTATATTGTTTGTTTATATCTTTCCATTGATCCCTACGATTGCAATTGATCAGTCTCTTACTGGCATATGTGCATCCTGTGAGGATTACCTCGATATTGCCTTCATTCACAAGTATTATAAGCAAAGATGGATGGTGGCTGGCTGTGGAATCTAAGAGATGCGTGAATAACGTGATGGCGTTCAAAGCGAATGGTATTGGGTCCGAGTCTCGGAGTGAATATTAACTCTGGGATACAGATACATCCATCTGACGAGCCCCGAATAGGACAAAATGCGCGTCCAGGGTTCCACTGCTAACCACCATCCATCTTTGCCTATATATAAGTAATTTACTCAGGATTAAACAAATACAAATCTTCCAAATGTTTTGTATTTGAATACTTATCAAAATATTTACAATGTATATGAACAGTTAGATGCTATTTCTTTCCCTTCTTCAGGATAATCTGTTATATACTGAACCTAATAATATGTTTGAATATGAATAGAACTAAAGTTTCCATGAATCAGTCTGAATATAGTCCACATATTACACAAATAACAATAAGTTTGTACAAATAAGATTATATTTTATAGATTTTTTCACCAAAAGGTATTCATGAACCTTATAATCATTTAGTCATAGAAGGTTTATAATTTGACATAACCGTATAACAGTTTAATTGGTTACTTCTCACACTAACATAATGAGGGAATAAGTAATTAACATGAGAAGTTAGAAAGTGGAATCGATAACAATAAATTGAATCCTGTTTAAAAATTAAAAATAAGCACAAGGACTTTAGTTCGGAAGGAACGATAAACACTCACTAAAAAAACGTTTCATTGTAGCTTATTTTGAACGATATCTCTCAATACTTCCATTTATAGACTTTGATTGTCCCGTTGATCATAAGCAGGAATTTGACATTTACATAGACGTGTAACAGACCAATAGCTAATGACATTACAAACTGATGCCATGTTTATCATACGTTGTTTTATCTTTCTTTCAACCTACTTCTACACGAGCCGATATCATTCACTATGGCAGGGCATAATGGTTATGAACAAGATTGACAAAACGCATTTTTAATCCTTAAAATTCATATTTCTTATTGTAGTAGTAGTAACACTCTTGAAAGTAGTCATGATAAACCAGTATGGATTAATCGCATGAAAATGACTCATTTTTTCGAAATAGTTTACACTTATATAATGCTTATATAGGACAGGTAGGTCCTGAGTTCGAATCTCGTGGGGCGGGGTTGTGGATACGCACTGCTGAAGTCACACAATAGGACGAAACGGCTATCTAGTGCTTTCAGGTTTTCCATGGTGGTCTAGTTTCAATTGACTCATGATTTCAATTATGAAAAATACTGAAATCTCCAGAAAACCCCTTCTGCTTATATAATCATCTTGTGATAATCGTCAATTGATCGAGGTTAGACATTAACATCGTTAGACATTGGATTAATGGTCTGGAGGTTAAGCGTTTGCGTGAGAGGCTGATGGTCCTGGGTTCAAGTCCCGCGGTTGGAGTTATGGACGTACATTACTACCGAGTTTCATACTAAGACGAAATGGTCATCTAATGTTTCCAAGTTTTCAATGATGATCTAACTTAGATCGATTCATGATTTTAATGAAATCATAAAACCATATCTATAGACTCTACTTCATGAAACCTATTATTTAGTGTACAGACATACAAAAGGAAAAACAATAATAAAGCAACAAAATTATGCTAAACAACAACTAAATTATCAATGGTTATTCAATATTGTATTTTACTATAAACCCTGATTAGACATTGATCATGTATTTCATTCAATAATAATGAACATTAAACTTATGATATAAATATGATTGGAAAAGTTAATTTAAGGTCATAGATTTTGAATAGATTAAAAATTATTTACCATTATGAATGAAACAAAATGTATACCCTATTATTGACTTTATTATTATTAAAATGTTCTAGAAGATAATTATATGACGTTAAACTAATTAGTACTTGCTAATTTGGTTGTAGTTATACTTACTTACTTACTTACTTATTTACGCTTGTTACTCCCAATGGAGCATAGGCCGCCGACCAGCATTCTTCAACCCACTCTATCCTAAGCCTTCCTTTCTAGTTCTATCCAATTTTTGTTCATTCTTCTCATGTCTGTCTCGATTTTTCGGCCTAATGTGTTCTTTGGCATTCAGGATTCCAGGTGAGAGCTTGCCTTGTGTATGACGCAGTTGGGTGATTTACTCAATGTGTGTCCTATTCACTTCCAGCACCTCTTCCTGATTTCTTCCTCTGCTGAAATCTGGTTTGTTGTCTCCCACAGTAACTTGTTGCTGATAGTGTCTGGCCATCGGATCCGAAGTATTTTGCGTAGACAACTGTTAATAAACACCTATATCTTCCGGATGATGGCTTTCGTAGGTGTCCAAGTTTCCGCCACATACAGTAGAACTCTCTTGACATTTGTATTAAAAATTCTGATGTTAGTGTTGGTTGACAGTTGTTTTGAGTTCCACATGTTTTTCAGTTGTTAATATGCTGCTCTAGCTTTGCCGATCCTCGCCCTCACATCTGCATCAGATCCACCGTGTTCAACAATGATGCTGCCCAGATATGTTAAGGTTTTCACATCCTCCAAAGCTTCTCCGTCAAGTGTAATTCGACTGGTGCATGCTGTTTGTATCGGAGAGTCTTGCAATTCCCTCAGTTTATATTCAGACTTACTGCTGATGAGGCTACTGCTACACTGGTCGTTTTCTCCCGCATTTGTTGTTGGTTGTAGTTATAGGGTTATGTTAATGGTAACTAGTTAGTTGCCTTGGCAACTTAGTATTACTGATTTTTTTAACGTTATTTTACTTAAAAAGAAAGTTTTCATTAGGAAATTATTTCATTCATTGAATAGTTACTAAAAACTGTTTCATAAATGTTTTGAATTAATCATTTATAAATCATCTGATTCACAGTATGAGATATTACCGCTTAGTAGTTTGTTCAGTGAATGAATTCCTGATATAATTTCATGTACTTGTCTATGAACTGCATTATTTATGTAAGAGTTAATCATACTACCACTAACCGATGGTTTAAACCGAGTTAGATAAGCTTAAATTATAACATGAGACATAGCATGAATGAAAGCCAAGTGCTTCGACTACCCAGCTATGGTTCTCGTTTTTTTTCCATGTAAGGCGATGTCATATGGATTACATTTTTGATATTAGATAGCTGTAGATAGTCTACTGTTCACAAATGACCTTTTATTTTCATTGTATACATAAGTAACGTTATCCCATGGTTTAAAGAAAACTATTAGTCGTAATGATAAAACCTCCACCTATTTTCCTTTTGATCACTATCTTTCAATCTACACTATTTTCAAATAAACAGGTTTATCATGTTACTTAATATAAGTTCAGTCTGTTTTTGTATTGTTATAACATTTCGAGATATATCCGACAATTATTCTCCACAGTGATAACTTCACAAATATTCCGTAATAGTAGCCAAAATAAGTGAACTAGCTAATGTTATATTGTCAAAAATAGTGAACTTATGAATAGTTCATGAGATTCATTTCTTTTTTAAAAAGATCTTCATAACAAAGCCAGTATAATATCAAGTATTACATAATCTTTATTAGTCGGAAAACTACAACTCATCGTTCATTGTATTGTAGTGATCAGAATACTGATGGGGACAATCGAATGTATTTAAGCACAAATTACAGACTATCTCACTAAATTCTGATAATCATACGGCAAACAGTTAATTTGCAAAATAACAATCAATTGTTTCAATCTTCACTGTTCTTTTTGTAAATATCAGTTCATCTACTTTCATTCCACTGTTCTTACATTTTCCTACCGATTGCGCTTCATTTCAGTTCTATCGTCGTCGGTCTTCTGCCGGAATACATTCTATGTCTGACCATCGCCATATATTACTTATATGGATAGAATTAGACCACACTACAGTATCACTTTGATTTGAATCAATTTAATGTATCTATGTTATTGAATGAAGTGTATGCAAGAGCATATATATAATATACGAGAACATTAACACCTACATATAGAAATAAAGATTCTTATATTAAACTTACCATGCTGATAGTGTTCATAACAATCAAAACAATTCGACATGGTAGGTTGCACAACATTTTTTTTCGTATAAAAATGAATTAATTACCTAAAAAGAAATTTTTTTGAAAAAAGAATGATTAATGTGAAGAAATGATTATGTCATCAAAATGAAATAGCTTCAGCTATGTTCAGTCTTTAAAAATCACTTTATAATGACAATGTGAAACTTCTACTTTATGATTGAGATCATGAATCGATCAATGTTAGACTAACATTGAAAATCTGGATGCACTAGACTGTCACTTCGTCCTAGTATGAGACTTTTCAGCAGTGTACACCCAGGAGCTCGCTCGCTGGATTAGAATTCAGGACCTTCAGTCCACAACCCTATCTTATTTTAAGCTTGAATAAACTTAACTATCATAAATTATCATTTTCATATGTATATAGTTGAAGGATATTGTTGTGATTTTTGAAAATCTTCACTGTTAACAAATGCCTTAATTCATTCTTTGCATGGTTCCAGAATACCTTTTAGAATTCTGCTTTGGAATGACAGATCAAATGGTCAGTATCTTGCGTCTTGTAGCATGTGCTTGATTAAAGAGATTAAGTATATTGTTTAACTTTTAAAATTATTTGTCACATCCATTTGAACAATTCAAGATGGTAATTATTTATTTGAGCGCATAAACATTGGTACAAGGAGGCGCCAAATACATATACGCCACACAATAACAATGAGGCCAGTAGTAGTCATCATTGATTTGTGTGAGGGTTGTGATGCTGTCCGGGTGCCCAAACCGAAGAAGGTGGTTTTCTTAGGGGACCATATCCCGAGCCTTTGACCTAAATGTTTAATCCAAAAGGCAATGCAACAAAATTAAGAGATTCAGTTCCATGGTAGCACGTGACCAACAATAGGTTCATACGCCATTTGTTCCCTCGTGATCCTGCGGCCCATGTGTACCATTGGTTTGGAATTAGGATTTTTCAACTCCCCTAGGTGGATTTTCTGTATCCACCAACCACAGTTAAAGCGTCGGACATCCACATTTCGTCCTCTTAATTTCGTAAACAACATCTCTACCACGAGAAGGCAGTGATTAAAACTTTCATGGTGGTGGTTACATTGACGTGGTCATATGAAAGCATTTTGAGAGAGAGTGGACTCTCTCCACCCCGAGCCGTACCAAGGCATTTAGGGGCAATAAAGATGTACAGTGAATTGAAGAAGTTCTAGCCACTCACAATAGAAAATATGCATGAAAACGGTTTCTTGGAAACTTTTTTTAACATGACCTTAACAACCAGGATTGAGTGGAAAGAACAAATCATATCTGTCAGCTAAATATAAAGAAAAATAGGGCCCCAGTAAACTAATCTTTTTACCTGACATGTTGATTTGGAAATCAATAACCATTTTCGCTGAACTCATAACATAGTTTGTCTTTTCTTAAAGATTCTATGAGAGAACTTTACATTTTCATCTCTTTATCATACATAAATGCACAACTTCTTTATTTGACCTGAATTTCTTACTAATTTCTTACTATAAGCAAACGCAGAATCAATTAAACCCATAATACTTACAATCGAATTAAAAAGGTAACAAAGGAGAAAATGAGAACAGTCATTGTGAAAATTTCTTTGAATAATTCAATTTTGAGCAGTTTCTTACAAATTTAAATGTTTAAAAGACATACAAACCGACTATTACAAAAAGTAGCCAGTATATAGCTATCCATATCATTATTGCATACGTTATCAAACGGTCAGTTGGTTCAGCCCAAAGGTAACAATGTGTACACTTTATTAAAGATAGAATATATATACTATCATATTATTATTGTTATTATTATTATTATTATTATTATTATCAAACCATCCCATCGCTTTGGTCTTTTTCTCTCTCCCTTCCTCCCTCTCTTTTTCTTACCCCATAATCATATTTTATGAATAATAATAATAAATAAACAATATGAGATAAATTAACTCCTATTTTAACTTCCCTTTTCATGTTTGTTGATTGTTGCCTTTGTTTGTATATGTGTGTGAATGAGACTGTTACATATGAATTTTAATGGGATTAACATTAAAAAGAAAACAAAGGTAATGTAAATTCTAGAAATGAATTTTCTTTTTTTTTGAGTTTTACTAAACAAAACAATCTCTTTCATCCAATGAAAATCAAACAATCCACCTTAGCAACATAAACGTTGCCTACCAATAAAAATACCGTATTTATTTATTTGTAGCAAAAGTGTAACTAAGGTTAATTTGTTGTTCCATGTTTCATCACAAAAAAATGCATTTCAAGTAACATATTCTCTAACCAACTGGGGGAACCATTGACCAATATGTTACTTATCATATGATCAATATTTGTATTTTTCAAGTGTAGTTCAGATCAGAGAATGTTTTTTTACAATTCACAATGGAAGAGAAGAAAAGAGAATTGGATATGGATGTAAATTGGATACAACTACAATTATAGCAACTAATATTGTTATTATTCTTATTAATAATGGTAGTAACATTCTCATCTTAATCATAATTAGAGGAAGACCGAGTTCATTTTTTTTGTTTCTTATAAAAAATAGTCTCGTGACTTTTATTACATTCATTTTTTTCTCTCGTTTGTACTATTAAAGTATTGTTTCTTTTTTTTGTTTAGTTTTGTTTAGTTCACCATAAAAATGCAACATTGTAGTACATTAACCATGCCCTTCCTCCCCAAGATAAGTGTGATGAAACAATAAAAGTATATAACAATTAGTTTATTACACCGAAAAAAGTTCATTGAATGAGTAGTTGAACAATTAATTCACACGTTCATATATACATGTGTTTCGAGAGAGAGAGAGAGAGAAAGAAAGAAAGGAGGAAAGAAAGGAAGATAGATAGATAGAGACTTGAATGGTGAGTGGATTGAATCAATATAGTCATCGCTTATAAATATTTAATACGAAGTCCAACTTTCAGAATAAATATCAACATGAAGATGCAGGTACATACAACTGACGAGGCATCAATAAAAGGAAAAATGTACTAATTATCATTCCAAAGTAGGACATATTGTTTGTGAAAATTCAATAGTATTAGATTACCTATTAATTAATTTCTAAAGAATACATAATTGTATAATAGTGATCAACAGAAGCTAGCTATTAATAATTTCATCAGAAGGGGTTTTGTGGAGATTTTAGTGATTTTTATGGTCGAAATCATGAGTCAATTGAAACTAGACCACCATGGAAAACCTGGAAGCACTGGACGGCCATTTCGTCTTATTATGGAATTGGTTGAAGTTAGACATTAACACCGTAGGATGAAGCGGCCGTCCAGTGCTTCTAGGTTTTCCATGGTGGTCTAGCGTCAATCGATTCATGATCTCAACTACAAAAATATCTATAACTTTGTAAAACAATTAATAATGCAAAAACAAAGAATTAAACAGAATAACATAAAGTCATTATATTTCGTTAGATTCTCATCAGTTACTTACAACCTCACTATTTCATCACGATGTTACATAACTATTTTTAATCGTTGTAATTTTAATTTGTAGACAGTTGATGAGAACTTAAAAAATTAAAGGATAACGCGATAGCGTTTAAAGCGAAGGGCACTGGGTTCGAATCCCATAGTGAATATCAACTCTGAGATGAAGGTACATCCAACTGAGGAGTCCCAAATATGACGAAACACGATTCCTTGATTCCACTGCTAGCCGATATCCATCAATTTATGTTATTCTATTCTATTCTTTGTTCGTAATCTATTAAAGACAATAAAATGAACTAAATGTATGACAATTAATGGTGGGTGGGTGTTTTTATGTTTATCAAAATAAACATTTACAAAACTATATAAAACATTCATTAGCTCAAGTAAAGTTTTTTATCCATTAAAAGTGTTTGTATTAAACAATAAAGAAAGAAGAAGAAACCGACAAGATGATCAAGCAGTATTTGATTCTTGAACATTTAAAATTTTAAGAATAAACATATAAACATTGATAAATAACATCAAAGTAATTAGATCTATTCATTGTGAATGTTTATGACAAGTAATGCAAATTGGCTATTAACAATTGAATAAGTAAAACAAACAAACCAGAAGTAAGAACAAAATAACATAAACAAAAGATATGAAAAGAAAAAAACACCATATGAATAAACATGATATCTAAGTGATAAGAACAGAAGATTTATAGGATGCCATGATATAACTGCCATAGTGGTATTTCAAAACACTATTGTCCATTATAACTAGACAAAAACTGAAAATAATCAGGAATAACTGTTCTTCTTGATAAATACCATAAATTAAATTGACTTGAAGTAAAGCTTTCTGAGTTATTTATTATAATCTTCCTGATTTATGTATGTATGTTTACTGAATACAGCTTAAGTCATTGGTTAGAATCATTGTTGGCCAATTGTAACCAATCTGAAGTAAATTTGTGAACTTATCTTACTACTGTTGACATCACTAGGATTTGAAAGTTTAAGTCAAATATTTTTTATTAATGTAGGATGATTTATAGATAATCTCTTTTTGAAACTAGTCGTGTCTTTGATGTTGATCGTTTACATGAGGAACTGAAACCAATCTTTTCATTTATACTTCATTACCGTTAGTATCGGACCTTTTAACAAAGTATTCAGGCATGATCATTAGTTATTATTATTATTATTATCATGATTGTAAGTTATAATCCGTAATATCTAAACACATTGGAAGAGAAACAGTCATAGCTAATGGGATCGAATAATTTTTCTGTCATATCCCAAATCGATTGACTTTGAAAATGTATATTAATGGATTACAATCCAGTGGTCTAGTGGTTAGATATATATATTCTTAGTTAGATCCCTTGCTTGATTGTAAATCTACATTTCTAAGAAGTCCAGTACTTTCTGATTTTCAATAGTACCTTGACTGAAGTCAACCTAGCATAAATGCCACCTACACATAATCTAATGTATCAATACTACTTAAAAAATTGACCTAGTAACTAAAGAATGTCAATGATATAATGACTTGTTTACTCTTAAATTATTTTCCTAATTACTATTTATTGGTTAGACTGACAATTTTTACATTTTACAAATACTAGAAACTAATTGACCGTTGATTATGAAGAGTTAACAGAATGTCAATAATTTTTACGTGTTTAAATAGTTCTCTCCTACATTAGTTAATAGAAGTTGTGTTCTGTTTGAAATAATCCTGAACAGTTAGATGGTTACCTTTTTTTTTGAGGATTTTGTTATGAGTACTCCATGAACAATTAATAAATTGTGTAGCTTTTATTGAATATTTTCGGTATTTAACATTATGAATACTTTACATTTGGGTGAATTATGCAGTTACTCTAAGTATTTCAGGCTGAGATAGATGATGGTTAGTAGTGGAGTCCATGATGCACGTTTCCTCTCATATAAGACTCGTCAGCTGGATGGACCTGCATCGAAGATTTGATATTCACTCAGGCTAATCAGTCTGAAGCACGATAAAACACACGTTATGGATTCTACTGAAAGACACCAATAATCTCTGCATAAAATGCTTGTGACTGACTGACAATATCGAGGCGATTCACAAAGGATGCACATATTCCAAAAAAAGACCGACTAATTGCAGTCCTAAACATCAGTAGGACGATTGAAATAACTAATATATGTCAGAAGTAAAATTAGTTTTAGTATTTTTTTAAAAATACTAGAGCATTTTTATGGTGTTCAGTTATCTTAACTGGAATCATTTTCATGGGAATATTACATAACCGTATTTCATGATTGAGAAAATCTGAATTATCTTACCAACAAAATTTCACATAAAATCACAAATGTGTAATAGTGTTTTTTCCATGAGAATAACTGGTTTTATTACATTAGACATATATATATAATTTGGTATAATTCAATCATTAATTATCAGTATAGGGTTGTGGAGATTGTTGAGTTTAGATTGATATCCTTAATGGATCAATGTTAGACCACCAGTGAAAACCTGGAAGTATTGGACGTCCGTTTCGTCCTTGTATGGGTCTACCTTAACAGTGCGCATCAACGATTTCGAGTGTAGGGTTCGATCGCAGGACGCTCGGTCTCGTGCGCGAACGCTTAATCTCTGAACCATTGAGCCGGCATACAACGATATTATTGTCTGTTGCGAAGCAGTTATTCACTAAAGACAATGATGGAAGGTCGCATAATATCGTCGATTCATTGAAGTTAAATATTATCATTATTAATTGACAATGAAAATATTATGAAGTTCCATGTCTATCTTCTTTTCAATTTGTTATTGTCATTATCATTTGAATTGTTTATTTTATGATAAATCATAAAAAGTCAATCAAATCATGCTTGTTGACAGAATTGAATTGATTGTGTTTTATTGTTTTACGATGTATTTTGCTTTATTTACTTGTGCAGACCTAATCAATGATACACAAAGCGTTTTACATGATTATACCGATTAATTTACATTACTATTTATAACTCGATCGACAGAATGAAAACAATCAAAAGATTTCAATCTATCATATAAGTTGAAGAAATATCAAGAACTGAACAAATTAGTTCGTCCTTGTTTAAGACATTTCAGTAGTACTGATTTAAGAGTTAAGTAGTAATTGAATTGAAAAATGTCAGGTTTCATAGTTGGCACTATAAATACTGACAAATCTAAGTTTTAAAATTCGGTCGATTTATGATTCACTGAAGTCATCATTTACTACTATAAGTAACGGTACAATGGATTCCAACGGTTCTAAAGTTGAAGTTATCCCATGAGGAAAATCATAAGTTCAAACCGAAATGTGCACAATGAATTCTCATCTTGAAAGATTTCGGTAAACTTTTTAAATTTGACGGAATTTTGTCTCATCATTTAAGCTATTTTATTATCTAATGTCACAAACTGATTCTGATTACATAATTATAGATCACCAAGAAACTCTGGACTGGATTGAGAGTTTATCCTTCAGACCACTGAAATCAAATCCAATCGTTTACATTTCTAACCACGATAAATTCTATTGTAATAACGAACGTATATATAAGTTATATGAAAATCAATCGAACATAATAGATGCTCAGATACAATGTCAAACTGAATGTTATTTATGATGAAACTGAAAAATCATTATGTAAAGAAAGGGGACGAAAGCAATTTCGAATACATATTCAAAAAAATTATTAAGTTAGCTACTTTAAAATATCAACTCTTCATCTTCTAAGCAAAGATGGATAGTGGCTAGTAATGGAATCCAGGACTCGCGTTTGGTCCTATTCTGGACTCGTCAAATGGATGTACTTGCATCTCAGAGTTGAGTTCCACAGTGAACATTAAAATATTCCAATATATCATTAAACTATTACAATAGTAACCAGTTGACTTCGATCAAGCAATGATGAAACTTCAACAAAAGTAGTTATTTTCAAATTTATACACATTTTGGTTTTAAGGGGTATTGTTTGTCTGTTGTGAGAAATCTTAAAAATTTTCAAAAACGATGCAGTTTAATTCAATTGAGGAGATATAATATAGATTACTTCAATCTCTTAGTTGCTTTCGTCACAGATTTATCTCAGATTAGGTACGACTAAGAACTGGAGAACATTGGATAGCTGCCTTTTTATAGTAAGGGCCTGCCCAGCAATGCACACCCAAAATCTCACTAGGAATCGATCCTATGATCATCAGATATCACTGCTTGCTCTTCACTATTAGAACACTATGCTAACATAGCTGTCTCACTTCCAAGTTATCTGAACTCCACCGGTCATGAATTTTTTTTATAAAACTTCAGGAATATCTTAAATCAAGTAAACTAACGTTTCTAGTTTAATTAGACAGGTTTCTTACAGTATCTCAAATGAAATCAACTTGTAACAAATACATCCTACAATGTAATCGATTCTCAAAAAAATGTTTAGTTAATCAAACTGAATTAATTAATTAGTGAATTAGATTCAATTATAATGTATGATGTGATGTAAAATACCAAAGATTTACTTAAAAGTGTACAATGATCAACATTTACTACTGATTAATAAACTAGAATAGTTATGATGTAAAACGTTAGTTATTTGCATAATTGTATTAAATTTTTATAGTTAAGATTGATTAAAGTATAAATGAAAATAAAACTTGGGAAAGAAATTCGTGGTTTAACATAGCAGACTTAATATACATATGTTGTTGGCGGCCTGTTTAAACATCTGGGCTACCTGTTCCTGCCATCTAGATATTTCAACAGGTTATCTAATTTTGTTTGTTTTAATACATCATTATGCCTATTTATCGCAAAGCCTATTCAAGTGCGTTTCTGAAAAGTGTACAACCTTTTGCTGTACAAGTTACAAAAGGACTAATAAGAAATATTGTGGTCGCTGGCAATATGCAGCGAGAAGAATGTACATTATCCAGATGTCTAACTGACGATCACTTAATATTTATCGTCAGGAAGGACGAAGAAGTAAGAAACGGAAACTTGCTGAAGTACTTTGTGCTGAAAATTCTATATTGTACCAAAAATATAATATTGAATAAAGCTTATATATATATATATATATATATATATATATATATATATATAACAATAAAACTATACTTATATTGCTTGCTTGTATCTACCCATTGTTGCTTAGGTCTGCAATTGATCAGTTTCTTATTGGTATATGTGCATACTGTGCCGATTGTCTCAATATTGACTTAGTCGCAAGCTTTATAAGCAAAGATGGATAGTGGCTTACAATGGAATTCAGGACGCACGTTTCGTCTTATTTGGGACTCGTCAGATGGATGTACCTGCATCTCAGAGTTGATGTTTGCTCTGGGACTGGAACCGAGTACCATTCGCTTCAAATGCCATAACATTATCCACTCAGCTTGCTACTGAGTTTCTAAAGTCACTTGTTTGTGCAATGGAGTGAAGTTTAAATTCACTTAGTATTGTTTACTTATAACTCCGCCTGTAGCTCCTCTGGGGGTTACTGCCGGTCCCAAGCCCGGGTAAAGGAGGAGGGTTGGGCATGAGGTTAGCGACCCCATCCCGTAGAAAATCAACTCGCTAAAAAAATGCTAACCATTGTTTACTTATATTTTCTTATTGTGCTTAGGACTGCACTTATAGTTAATATTTGTTCGTATAAAAGTTATTTATTTACAGGTATATAAGGGTATAATAGGAAAATCGGTAGGTAAATTTTACATGAAATGTTTAAACCCATCATGTTTGCTAAACCGTTTTACAACAAATTGTCACCCTGGTAACACTACAATGATCTAAGATTGTATTTTTGAAAATTTAGTACACACCTATCGACAAAATATAAGCTTTAAAACTATATTCTTAAATTTCCTAATACAGTAAACTTTCGTAAATTTGTGATAACTATGAGAACGGGGGTTTGTGGAGGTTGCAGTAATTTTAATACTTTAATTGGTTGAAGTTAAACATTAAAACCGTTGGATACCAACTCAATGGTCTAGAGGTTAAGTGCTCGCTCGCGAGACCGAAGGTCCTGGGTTCAAGACTCACCTGCGGCACTGTCGATGCGCACTGACTAGGAGTCCCATTGCTTCCAGGTTTTCTATGGTGGTCTAACTTAAATCGAATCATTATTTCAACCATTGATATTGCTATAGTTTAAAGAATTTGGAGAGGGTGATTAGAAAGATAAGATTTTTACTGGTTCATCATTGTTCTCATCAAAAATTCTGTCAATCAATCATCAAAACACTTGATGATGAGAACTTAATAAATCTAGTGGTAAAAGTAGAAAATGTTAAGGGCTTTATAATTTCTTGATTTATGAATAATTCACTTTCAATGTACCAAATCGTTTGTATTTAAATGGATATAATTGAGTGTAAGTATCTCATAACTCATATACTATTCAAATAACATTGAAAAGAATTGACCTACAATGTAATACTGATTTGTCGACATTTATATTTTTTTATCGTGTGGCTTTTATTTTCAAAAAACGTAAGGCAGCCTGCTTGAAGATCTGGACTACCTGTTTCTGCCTTCTAGATATTTCAACAAGTTATCTGTTTTTATTAGCTTTAACACAGCATTATGTTTATTAATTATATAACCTGTTAAGGTGAGTTTATAAAAAGTTTACTGCCTTTCGTCTTATAAGTTACAAAAAAACCCAATCAGGGATATCGTAGTGGTTGGCAATATGCAGTGAATGTCGATTCCTCAACTGTTAACTTCTAACTGGCGACTACTCAATATTTATCGTTAGGATCGACCAAGAAGTAAGAAATGGAAATTCGTTGAAATACTTTGTGCTGAGAATTCTATATTTTACCAAAAATTGAGTATTGAATAAAGCTAATAATGTTAATAACGAAAAATAAAAGATTGTAACCAAGACTAATTTTCGAACGGAATTTAATGTTAATGAGCACCTGAGAAGGTCAGGTGTTTAGTTTGAACTAATAAAAATAACTAAATCACTTGGTGATAATCTCGGTTAATTGATTAATTTAAAAGTACACTTGGAACAGATAACTCTATTTACGGTTTGGTGATAATGATATGAGTAAATTTAGAAAATAAACTGTGATGTGTGTTCATCGTCGATATGTGTACCTGTGTATACTTATGAGAGCATAAACAAAATATGATATAATGTGATATATTTATTGACATATAACGATTTCAGTTGTTTAGATATATGAAGGCTATCTGGCTAGATAGTTAACAATGAATTTAAACTTCACCCCATCGCACAAGCAAGTGGCTATCAGGATTCAGTGACCGAGTGGATAACGCGATGGCGTATGAAGCGAAAGGTACTGGGTTTGAGTCCCAGAGCAAACATCAACTCTGAGATGCAGGTACATCCAGCTGACGAGTCCCAAATAGGACGAAACGCGCGTCTTGGATTCCACTGCTAACCGCTATCTATCTCTGCTTATTATTATCATTGTTTTCCATAAATTTTCATAGTCCAGGTTACTACTTTTGTTACAGCTTGAATACATCTTCAATGTTATTGGTCTCATGAGTGTTAATGTATATTTCATGAACGAAAATACTGAAAACACTATGACTTAACTATTTACATCAATTTAAGTGAAACAAATTCAAAGTTCAAAGTTCAAATGTTGTTAGCTGATTTCCATCAATATGTTTTAGATGTTAAACTCTACTTAAAAACAAAATAGCATTGTACTCTGTCATATTTATCTACCATTATCAAAGTTGATCTCAAGATCATCACTATCAATAACGATACATGGAGAGTAGTACATTAACCGACAGGTCACTGGATCTGATTGTATTATATTTTTAAGTTAACAACAACAACAAAAACTAATCGAAATGACAAATAATTAAAACGGTTTATTTATTCAAATCAAATTGAGAAGTATCAGAATGGAGTTTTGTGGATATTGTAGTAATTTTTAATAGTTGAATTCATGATTCGTTTAAAGCTAGACTACTATGGAAAACCTGAAAGCATTAGAAGGCTGTTTCGTCTTAGTATGGGACTCCACAGCAGTGAGCATCCATTATCCAGCATAAACTTATACAAATAGGACGTCACTCAGTACCCAGTAAATGTACATTTTAAAGAAAAATCTGCATTCTTGATATGAATTATTGAAATAAGGAATGGTTTTTTAATGTATATGTTATTACTCAATTACAATTACAAGTGTATTATTGAAATATTTTTTGCGGAAAAACTAAGTCATGTTGATTGTCATAGTGTGAATAATTCAATTATACTTCACATCATCAATGTCTATGTCAGTATGTATGAGTATTTTATATGCAAAAGACTTGGATTAGATCCGTTTATAAACTTAAGAAACAAAGTACCTATAAATAAGGACATAATGAATCTATATTTAACTAAATTTGTCAGAGCCCCCAAATGCCCTGGCACGGCCGAGAGTGGGGAGAGTCCGCTCTCCCTCTCCAAATGCTCCCACATGGACACGCGTATACAGCCACTGCCAGTGGAGTCCTACTCACGGCCTTCTCGTTATGGGGATGTTGTTTACGAAATTGAGAGGACGAAAAGCGAATGTCAGGCGCTGTAACAGGGTTGGTGGTGCACATGGGCTCCAGAATCCCCATGGAACGAATGGCGTATGAACCTATTGTTGGTCACCAGCTACCATGGGACTGCATCTCCTTAAGATGCTCCACTGCCTTGTGGATCATATCTTTAGGTTAAAGGCTCGGGGTGTGGCCCCCTAAGAAAACTACCTGCTTCAGTTTGGGCACCTGGGCAGTATCATAGCCCTCATACAAATAAAATGGGTTTCGTGCGGCGCATATGCATCTGGTGCCCCCTCGTACCAATATTTATGTGTTTATATAAATAAATAAATAAATAAATAATAGCATATATACTTATTACATGCTCATGATGACCAAATAAATGAAGTTACTCAACTTGAGAATAAATTTTTGAGTGAAACTTACTATTTTTTCAGTTACTTGTAACTATGACGTTGATCTTTTAAGCTGATGAATATCTTGGTCGTTAGTGTTGTCACCAGAGTTTTTATAGGATTTCTATTTTATTGTTCTATATTCACCACCCACAAGTTACGTATGCATAAAATAAATACTATCTAAACAATAATAGTATTTATAATAATAATAATAATAATAATAATAATAATAATAGTGATCTAATGTCAGTTACTATTTCCAGAAATAATAAAACAAAAAAAATGTGGTTGGTTCACAAATTTGGTCACTAAGGTTACTCAGTTGCTTTTATTTCCTTTTATTACATGTGAAATGATCATACTTTATTTTGATTGGTTAAAATAAGTGCGTATGTGCTTTATTTAAATGTCAATTGTTTTTGATGAATAGAATTATATACAAACAGAGCTAATATTTTTCATAGTTGAAAGCATGAGTCAATTGAATCTAGACCACCATGGAAAACCTGGAAACACTGGACGGCCGTTTCGTCCTTTTATGGGACTCCTCAGCAGTACGCATACACGAACCCGCTCTCGCCATTGAGTCGTGATATTGTACTAACTTATTTTGACTGACTAGTTGAAAGATTGTTTTTCAGAAATATATATATATATATAGAGTTGGTAAACTTTTACTGATCACAGATTACAGATTCATTAACGATGAGTCTTTCACCCTGTGATGGACCAAAAAGTACATTAACCAATTATCGCAATAAGGTTATTACGTTCAAATGTTAATGTAACACAAATAAAAGTTCATGGACGTTACTTGTTCTGTTGAGTTTGATACCAAAATCCATAATTATAGATAATTAATAATTCCAACGAGGTAGATATGGCTCCAGTAAATTCGCCAAACGTAGAATACGATAAGAATGTCACAACAGTCTATAAATATAGATGATATTTAATTAATAGTTCCGTTATCATATCCACAAGCATTACAGAACGAGATACGTGGATATAAGAGTGTATTTATTTATGAGCAATTAACAATGTTGTACTATGTGTAATTCAAAAACGGAAGTAAGTAAGTAAGTGTTCAAGGTCGTGCACTTAAACAATAAGTATAATCGTTCAGTGATAAACATACAGATTGTGAAAATAAACAAAATAAATGCAAAAGATATCAAAAATTATTTACACTATAGGTTTATTAGGCCTATCTCTACAACCTAATTATGTACACTATATGACTTATCATTTGAGGTCTTTTATTTTCTTTTATAATCAAATGGAATATGTATTTAGAGTAGTTTTAAAATACTTATTATCTTTCATCTGATCTTTTTGTATTGTGATTGCAGATATGGATTTACAAGGCTTATGCATGGTATGATGAATGTATCGATTGAAATTGGCAGTAGATGGATTGTTTTTACTGTACACAATTAGATAATAATACATCTTATAAAAATCTTCTCTAGTATTACTTAAAAAGGCCTAAAGATTAGTCACAAAGCTATTTCTTCCGTAACAATTTCTTAGATCTCCAAATCTCCTCTTGAAGCATTTTTGGGGTTACTGTCGATTCTGGGGCTGAGAAAAAGAGAAGGTTTGGCTACGGTGTTAATAGTTTCATCCCATAGAAATGAGCCTTACTAAAACAACGCTAACCAGGAACAACTATTTTGTTTATTTAAACTCTGGGCTTTTCTTCAAAGAAGATTTATGGTATCTCACAGTGAAAGCTGAGATTCTTCGGACATTCTTCAGTCATTGTTCATTCTTTAACGTATAAGACCTTCGTCTTTTGAACAGGGTTTGAAAATATTCACAATTGACTGATTACTGCGTTGTGATTAATGCCACGAGAGTCTGGTCTTTTTAATACTGATCGAATTCTATCCATCAATTTTCAATTCGTACGCCAGTCTACTTACAATTCAGTCTTGCAGGAGGTCAGATATGGTTCAGCTAGTTCAGTGGTAACGTCTCTGAATGTGAAATTGGATAAAACGGGATCGGATTCGCCATGGAACATAAGTTCTATCAAGATTTCTGGTACACCATGCTGACGAATGCCGAATAGCGTGAAACCTAAATTCTCAGATACTTGTTGACTACCTATAATCATCACCTATTAAAGTATTAGATAAAAAAGTGCTATGGAACTAGACTATACAAATATTTGTTAGTTAGCTCATGAATAAGAACTTTTAACATACGAAGATAATTTTTGCTTTATACTGATTGTCATTGATAAAACAAAACCAGGGTACATACTGTAGTTGTATTCTTTTATATATAGTAATCAATAATACAACTTGATCAATATACTGTGGTTACAAACAAAAGTAAGCCTAAATGAACTGGATTAAAATAATTTATCATTTACAGTCAATGTAATATTAGTCACATCACCTTGTTCTTTGGTTTATATTATAAACTACTATTCACTTTTTGCTTTGTACAATTTTTATATTTGAATAAACAAATAGAGTAAATTTTGTATTTGGATAGATTTTAGAAATGGAAAAATACTTTATGAAAATTGATACATGCATATATTCATCGTATATTTGATTATGTAATCTTAAGATAAGGCTTATTAAATTTAGGAAATAATGATGAGAAGTAAAATTTCATTACATCCCTTAATAGATTTTATGTATATCAAATGGATGAAATATAGTGATTTACAGTAATTTGTCTTCACTATTGTAGATAAAACCCGTTAGATTACTGTTCTCCTTCATGAAGTTGGTTTTGATGAGGTATTACAAATAAACAATGAAAATTTACTGCCCTTTCAAATTTTGATCTTGGAAGTGTTAAAAAGTACCTCTACTTTATTAAATATTAATATTTACAGAAGTGTAAATTGTCATTCATTCAGCAATGTTAAACTCATTATACGTTTAGTTTTAATTAAATATATCTTATAACAGTGATTAATTCATAAGTTTAAAACTTACTTACGTCTGTTACTCCCAATGGAGCATAGACCGCCGACCAGCATTCTCCAACCAACTCTGTCGTCCGCCTTTCTTTCTCGTTCTATCCAACTTTTGTTCATTATTCTCATGTCTGTCTTCAATTCTCGGCGTAATGTGTCCTTTTACTTTGGCCTTCAGGACTCCATGTGAGGGCTTGCCTTGTGTCGCAGTTGGGTGATTTGGCAAGCCCTCACATGAAATCCAGGGTCTATAGCCCCCGCCTGTGATCCCTCCGGAGACTACTGGCGGTCCCGAGCCCGGATAAAGGAGGAGGGTTGGTCATGGGGTTAGTGACCCATTCCATAGAACACTAACTCGCTAAAAAAAATGTTAACCAGGAAAAACAATTCATATCATAAGTTTAAAAGACAAACAAAAATTTTTATCAGCTTAAATGAAACGTTAAAATAATTCATTGAAATAGTTCAACGTTAAAATTGTAATAGCTCTCAGATACAATAATCATGATTCTAATTAGAAATCTGTGTCTGCTGACATGAAACTTAATATTATTACCAAGAAATAGTTATCAAGTTTTTTCCTAGTTTACTATAGATGATATACATAGTCTTCCAACTTATATAGAAATTTCCTATAGTAGTGATAATTGGCAACTTGAATCAACAAAGTGGAACAAATTGAGTTCCGTTTCCACGTGGTCTGTAAGAAAACTAATGCTACTCTTTATCTCAATATCTACTAATAATCAGTTGTGTCGTATGGCGTTCTTAAGTTACGGTTTTTTTATTTCAATACAATGAAGTTATCTTACAGATCTTTTGTATAAAAATAAAATTCTAATTTAAAAGTGCAAACTTTGACACTGTGTATGCTTGTCAGATTTCAACTCATCAGATTCTTAGTGGGGCCCTTCATTTTGATGTTAATTAGATTGGACGATGTTATCGACATGGTCAATACTTTAGTGCTCCTATATCTGACTCCATTAATATCGTATGAATGATTGTTATTGAAATATACATGTTGCCGATCCTCGTATATAATCATCGACTTTACTCGTTAGTCAATAGCGGAATTAAAATAAGTCAAATACGAGAATGGATTTCGAATACGTATATTGTGTATAATCAATGATCCAGACAGATGATCAAAGTAACAAAATGAAACAAAATGATGCATGGTGGAAAAGGCATGTGAACCAACTCAGTTTAATTAGGCGCTAATCGATATTTATAACCCGATAATAATAGGTTACAGACATGTGATGAATAGGATAAGAAGTGTACACACATACACGCTCATATAAAAACATTCAGGGTTTATAAATGAATAATTGACGAGATTAAAATGTGACTCAAGAAGAATGGATAAATTGGCCTATCCAGAAGGTAGAATAAATTATATGGGCTTAGCATAGTAATCGACACTACAGATTACTACACTGCTTCATTGACAGCCAATTAACGAGTTAGTGTATGCAACATAAAGTGTGATCCTAAATACATGAGCACACATTTTGAAATACAAGTTAACCAACGACTTACTATTAAAAATTTATAAACACACCATTAAATTTTAATCCATTGGGGTCAGGAATCACAGTAACTGTGGGAATAATATCAGCGGACACAACTTAATCTGTAAATAGAAATCTGTACCGATGTAGATAGGATCTTTTCCTTAATTCAAACTATATCATTTTGAAGAGTTTTGATTGTCTTATAGAATTCTAATCAGAAGAGGTTTTGTGGAGATTTCAGTATTTTTCAAAGCTGGAATCATGAGTCGATTGAAGCTAGACCACCATCGAAAACCTGGAAGTACTGGACGGCCGTTTCGTCCTACTATGGGACTCCTCAGCAGTGCGCATCCACGAACCCACTCTCGCGAGCGAGATTCGAACCCAGGACCTACCAGTCTGGAGCCGGAGCCCTTAACCGATAGACCACTGAGTTGGCATCCAACGGTGTTAATGTCTAACTTCAACTGATCCACGAAATTGAACAACCATTCACCAATGTGATCAGTGAGTTGATATCTCCCAACAGACCTGGATGAACTTCACTGGTCACTGCTTCCCACTAGAACTCCAGGATATGTATCTTGAAGTCAGTCACTAGTGAGCATATGATTATAATCAGGAGACTGGTAGGTTCTGGGTTCGAATCTCGCGAGTGCGGGATCGTGGATGCGCACTGCTGAAGAGTCTTATAGAATTCCGTTTAATTTTAGGATACTTAGAAATTCTTGTATTATACCATTAAGGTAAGATATAATCAAGTTACAAATCCCTGAAATTTTATGCAATTTGTTACTTAAAAATAGGATGTTATTAACTATTCAGATCAAAGCTATTATTACACTGTTATATCATTGTAGTTAGCATTTTCTGACTGGCCGCTCATGGTATCTTTTATATATTAGTGACTATTCTGAATCCCTTTAGAGCCAGGAAAATTTTTGCACTGAATGCATGTGCTGAAATGAAGTCTACATACCGACTGGAATTATATAGTTTTCGGTAGATCATCAAAATTTAGATAACCATTAGAATTTCGTTTAATAAAACAGTCTAAAAATGGTAGTTCACTAAATTCAATAGATTTTATAAAAATAACAGTAAAATCTGTACAACAACAACAACTACTACTACTTCTACTACGGAGAACAGATTTTTAATATTCGTACACAAATTACAGACAAATCATACCATTCGAATAGTAATTAAAAATATAGATAAGTTGATTTTCGACAGTAAATCGATTTATTTACGGAGAATACTGTCTCATATTATACATTTTTATAATTCTAAACTCCACCCAATCTAGTACAATAGTGGTAAATTCAAACAAATAGTATTTATAATAGTTGGATTCTAAAGTTGAATAAAGCTAGACTACCATGGGAAATCTGGGAGTACTGGATGACCGTTTTGTTCTAGTATAGGTCTCCTCCCACGATCCCGAATCTCGAATCCACAACCACCAGTCTCTTGGGCAAACGCTTAACCTCCATATCACTGAGCAGGCATCCAACGGTGTGAATGTCTAATTTCAACCGATCCATGATATTGCGCAACCGTCCACCATTGTATTCAGTGAGTAACTGCCTCTTCAACAAACACGCTATTTAGTCAACATACTTAGAAATATACTGAAATGAGTGTATTATACTTCTCATTTATCTCAAGTGAACAAAAAAGTTGACTCTATGGTAAATATATAGGATCCGTTTTTATAGAAATGAATCAATGTTGTGAATATAAACCTATCATTATTTCATCTCATTTCATGAAAACATCATGTGATTTAAACTATCTGGTCACATGGTTAATATTGTTATTCAAGGTTATATTGGATTAAAACGATAATATGTAATATTTAATGAAAAGACTCTTATCATTTTGAAGATAGTTTAAAATGGTTATACCGTTGATTTATTGAGAATACTAACACTATTTATACTTCGAAATTGTTTATTGTTATTATTATTATTATGCTTGTAAATCCATTAGTATTTACGTTCACTCTTAGTAATCCATTCAATAGTTTACAAGTACCATGGGTAAAAGTAAGGTAAACTGTCGATCGTGAGCTAACCAATCAGAATTAAGGTAAAGCGTAGTGTATATTACGCGAAATTTAATGTGTACTGATCAATAATTCGAGGTGAGAATAAACTTGACGCGTCCGCGATTGTGACCGTTTACCTGGCAACCAAACAAAATGAAGCGGGAAGTATTATTTGCACGACCATGATCCTTGATGGAGGGTGTGTTTCGTCCTCTGTCATCTTTGCTGGGTTATATGAAAAATGTAGAGAGTTCTATAACGAAAATAACACTATTATGCTATGAACGTGTCAAGTGTAGCATAGTCTGTCATGATGGAAGAAAAATTTCAGCACACCAAAATTTACACCTTCAATTAACTATATGGTAGAAATTATTCCAAAATACTTAATACTGAGTAACTAAATAAAAGAAAACATAACCATAATCACTGACTACGATAAACTTAGATGACTTGAAATAATGGAGTTTATCCCCAGACAATTACGCATATATTATTATTAATGAAGTGAAAATTGGCAATATTTGGTCCTTAAAATGATTGAAATCAACAAAAGTATCTATTATGCAACCAAAAAGGGTATTTGAAAATGGTACTTAAGCTAAATTACAAAACATACCTGATCCTAAGATAGATTATATGTTGAAGTACTTGATATGTTTCACTGCATAGCCAAGAGTGTTTTTTTGAAGTTAGATAATAATCTCCACGGAATCCAGTCTGACGCGCGTTTGGTCTTATTTGGGACTCGTCAGATGGATGTACCTGCATCTTAGAGTTCATGTTCACCCTGGGATTCGAACTTAGTACCTTTCTCTTCAAACGCCATCGCGTTATCCACTCAACTACTGAGTCCTTATAGTCACTTGCTTGTGCAATGGAGTGAAGTTTAAATTCACTTAGTATTGTTTGTTTGAATCTTCCCATTGATGTTAAGGTCTGAAATTGATCGATGAAGATTTGTACATTATTTACTAATCACATTTTTTTTAGTTGTTTACAGTTACAGATAGTTTCTTAACTAACAACACTGATATCACTTATTCTTAATTTGTTCTAATTTATTTATAATTAATTTTTATTGTACTTTTTAGGACATTTATTATAATTTTTATAGGGAGACTTATGTAAGAGAATGATATACTCATAAAGTAAGCTTGTGACACTAAAGTGGTTATTACAGTGTAAGAATACTTACTTACTTACTTACTTACGCCTGTTACTCCCAATGGAGCATAGGCCGCCGACCAGCTTTCTCCAACCCACTCTGTCCTGGGATTCCTTTTCTAGTTCTACCCAGTTCTTGTTCATTATTCTCATGTCTGTCTCAATTTCTCAGCGTAATGTGTTCTTTCGTCTCCCTCTTCTCCTTTGACCTTCAGGATTCCATGTGAGGGCTTGTCTTGTGACGCAATCAGGTGATTTCCTCAAGGTGTGCCCAATCCACTTCCAGCTCTTCTTCCTGATTTCTTCCTCTGCTGGAATCTGGTTTGTTCTCTCCCACAGTAACTTGTTGCTGATAGTGTCTGGCCATCGGATCCGAAGTATCTTGCGTAGACAGCTGTTAATAAACACTTGTATCTTCTGGATAATGGCTTTCGTAGTTCTCCACGTCTCCGCCCCATACAGTAGGACTGTCTTGACATTTGTATTGAAAATTCTAACCTTGGTGTTGGTTGACAATTGTTTTGAGCTCCAGATGTTTTTCAGTTGTAAGTATGCTGCTCTTGCTTTGCCGCGAAGTCTAAATCATCAAGCTGCATCCTGCCTGTCCACTGTATCCCGTGATTTCCTCCAGATGTTGACGTCTTCATGATCCAGTCGATGACCAGGAGAAAGAGAAAGGATGAGAGTAAGCAACCTTGTCTAACACCAGTCTTTACTTTAAACGACTCGGTGAGTTGTCCTCCGTGGACGATTTGGCAGTTTAGTCCACCATAGGAGTTCCGTATGATATTGACTATCTTCTCAGGCACGCCGTAGTGCCGAAGAACCTTCCATAGTGTCGTCCTGTCCACGCTATCAAATGCCTTCTCGTAGTCGATGAAGTTGATGTACAGTGATGAATTCCATTCGATTGATTGTTCCACAATGATCCGCAGAGTTGCGATTTGATCTGTGCACGATCTATCATTACGAAATCCAGCTTGTTGATCTCGAAGTTAGGCGTCCACGGAATCCTTCATCCTGTTTAACAATACTCGGTTGAAGACTTTCCCTGGTATTGAGAGAAGAGTGATGCCCCTGTAGTTGTTGTACTTTCTAAGATCACCTTTCTTTGGTATTTTGATCAGAAGTCCTTTTTTCCAGTCTGTTGGTACTTGTTCTTCGTCCCAAATCTTACTAAAGAGGATGTGGAGTATCTTGGCAGTTGCTGTTACATTTGCTTTCAGTGCCTCTGCTGGGATGTTGTCTGGTCCCGCTGCTTTGCCGCTCTTGATTTGTCTAATGGCCATGCTGATCTCTTCAATTGTTGGTGGGCCAATATCGATTGGGAGGTCCGTGGGTGCTGCTTCGATGTTGGGTGGGTTCAGTGGAGCTGGTCGATTTAAGAGTTCTTTGAATTGTGTTACCCACCTGTTTCGTTGTTCTTCAATGTCGGTGATTACTTTGCCTTCCTTGTTTTTCACTGGTCTTTCTGGCTTACGGTAATTTCCAGCAAGTTTCTTTGTTGTATCATACAGTTGTCTCATGTTTCCCTCTCTTGCAGCCTTTTCCGCTGTCATCGCTAAATCTTCCACATATTTACGTTTGTCGGTTCTGATGCTCCTCTTCACTTGCTTGTTTGCCTCTGTGTATTCGGCTTGTGCCTTGGCTTTTTCCGCTCTTGTTCGGCTGATATTGATTGCTGCCTTCTTGTTCCTCCTTGCTTCAATCATATCCAGTGTACCAACAGTGATCCATTCCTTGTGATAGTGCTTCTTTTGGCCCAGAACCTCCTGACATGTTGAAACGATTGCCTCCTTGATACCTTTCCAGTTGTTCTCCATGGTAATCCCCTCTCCATTGAGTAGATCAGAAAAGGCCTGGAACCTGTTGCTGAGGGCTATGTTGAGTTTGTTGAGTTTGTCAACATCTCGAAGAAAGGCCGTATTAAACTTTTGTGATGTTGTCCGCACCGTTGTCCACTGCTTCTTGAATTTTAGTTTCATCTTGGCGACCAGCAAATGATGATCGGATGCTATATCAGCTCCTCTTCTGGTTCTCACATCCTCCATCGTCCTCCTGAACTTTTTGTTGATGCAGTTATGGTCGATTTGATTCTGTGTAATGTGATCCGATGAAATCCAAGTGGCTTTGTGTATGTTTTTGTGTGGGAATATGGTGCCACCTATGACCAGTTTATTGAAGGCACATAGGTTTGCAAATCTCTCACCATTTTCGTTCCTTTCTCCCAGTTCATGTTGTCCCATGACGTCTTCGTATCCAGTGTTGTCCATTCCAACCTTAGCATTGAGATCTCCCATCAGAATTATCAGGTCCTTGGTTGGGCATTTCTCGAAGATCGACTGCAGCCTATCGTAGAATTGGTCTTTAGCGTCTTCATCGTAGTCATTGGTAGGCGCATAGCATTGGATGACGTTCATTGTAATGCCCTCTCTCTTTGTTTTGAAGGAAGCTTTGATGATCCTTGGTCCATGAGGTTCCCATCCAATAAGTGCATTTTGTGCTTTTCTGGACAGCATCAATGCAAATCCTTGTGTATGTGAGGCATTTTCTTCTTCTTCATGACCGGAGTATAACAGAAGTTCTCCTGAAGACAGACGTTGTTGTCCGACCTGCGTCCAATGTGTTTCGCTGAGTCCAAGAACCTCAAGGTTGTATTTTCTCATTTCTGCAGCAATTTGGAAGACTCTGCCGGTCTCCCACATTGTTCGGACATTCCATGTACCTATAAAAATTGTCGCTCTGGTTGTAAGAAGGTGCATCGGCCTCATGACTTCCGAAGGAACTCGGCTTTCATCATGAGACGTCATTATTCCTTCTACTCCCAGGGCAGAGTTTGAATGGTTTGAATAATTTTTTCTGCTTAGTGTTTTTTTAGCGAGTTGATTTTCTACGGGATGGGGTCGCTAACCCCATGCCCAACCCTCCTCCTTTACCCGGTCTTGGGACCGGCAGTAACCCCCAGAGGAGCTACAGGCGGAATACAGTGTAAGAATATATACTACTTATTTCTGTCTTTATGAATAAAATTCACTTACCAAGTATTAGTTTTATTCACTCAGTTTCGCACCAAATTGTTTTTTGTATGAAATATTTACTACTTGACTACCCGAACCGAAGTGGGTGGAGTGAATTTCGAGCTGGTGAATTATAAGTTGAAAATCGAACGCCTAAACAGTCAAGTCATGACTCAACAAATAGCGTTTCATAATGTTGGGGTGTATAGACGAAATCTTATTACCACTTACTTAGTATTTAAATATTGATGTAAAAACATTGTTAGAAATTATTGCGAAATTTCTGGATTTTAGGTTATCCATATTTCTAGACTTTAAAGACAGATAACACATTTGAATGGTCCCATTATATATATGCAATATTAGACACATAGTCATTGTCCTACTTCATTACTAATGAGACTAACGCCCGTTTGACCTAACCAAACCGATAATTTTACTTAGTGGTAAACCTTATGGATGACTAGATGCAGTTAAAATGTTGTATCAGATTGGGGTTTGACCTTTTTTGGGAGTAGTAACTAGTATTTCTTGTTTTCTACACGTCATTCTTTCGCCTAAATCTAGATAAAACTATCTTATTAGCACAATGAGTTGTAGGTAACTTTGATGCATACAATATTTAAACAAAAACTGTTGGAAAGAAATTTCATCAACAACAAAGATCTGCACACAACATAATCATTGAGTTCTTCATTTAAATTAACACATATAAAGCTCAGATCTTATATTGACATAGATTTTGGTGGACTTTCGTTCTCTGAGCTGGATCATTTAAACCAGTCATTAACCTTAGCTAGAGATAATTTCTAATATCTCAAAATCACTAAGTCTGTACAGACAAAAACTTTTAAAAATTAACATAGATTTTACGGCTGAAAATTCATGATTAGAGGTGATCATACACTAAAGTTATGGATTTAATACATCGTTAACTCTGAGTTCGATAGGTTTGTCCGAAACTTTACCCACCATTAGGTCAGTTGAAGTATAACTACATTATATGAAACTAGGTGGTGGTAGTGTAGTGTCGGTTGTTATGTTAAGCCCATATACCTTATAATAATAGCTCAAGGACAAGCCAATTTACCTACCCATCATGAGTCACGTTTTCACCTTGTTAATTATTCATTTATTAACCCTGACTGTTTTTATATGAGTGTATTTGTGTGTACAATTCTTATCCTATTCATTACATGTCTGTAATTTATTTTTATCTGGCTATAAATAATGATTAACGATTTTGACTGGCGAGATTAGAACCCAGGACCTATCAGTCGGGATCGTGGATGCTCACTGCTGAGGAGTCCCATAATAGAACGAAACGGCCGTCCAGTGCTTTCAGGTTTTCCATGGTGGTCTAGCTTCAAATGACTCATGATTTCAACTATATAAAAATAAACTGAATAATCAGTTGTAACTATCTCGGTCCTACAGGATGTCATTTACAGTCTGAAGATTTCATTATCAACGTCTAAACTTAACGTAACAAAGACAATACACTCATATACAGAATATGGTTTACAAAATGAATTTGAATAAGATTCATTTAAAATGCAAATGATTTTTAACTATGAATTTTATCAGTCATTCATGAAATCAAATAAAGACATGATTATCAGGCTTACATACTGCCCATGACGTTAGAGTAAAAGTTATTTAAAGTAAACAAGATCTTTTAGATTACGTTTATGATACGTTTCATAATATCCAATGAAATGAAAAGCGGAAGTTTCAAGTTTAATTCTTGCCCACCGTAAAGCTGTTAAAATGCTATGGGAACTAAACATGCTAATATCTATAACCTTGGAACAATTCTAAAGCTTTTTCTATTTGTGTTTCTATTCATATGTGTTATATCTCGAACTTAGATTCTCAGTATGCCGTATAATACTTGAGCACTCGAATGCTAGAACCCTCCTAAGTCCCAAATAAGAAGACAGAAAACTAGTAAGTACGAATGATATTCCAAACAATGTCAAATATAGTATAAAAATCTAATGTATTTATAGTTTTTGGCTGAAAATAAATCATCATTTCGGATAGCCAATAGGCACATAGAGGGTCCTCCTTATTCAACCAATGAGAGAGCTACACGTCGACATTCTAGGATGTCCCTCTAGCGGTGATAGGATGGAATTTCTTCGACTCTTTCTGGGCTCCTTAAAGCTTCCTTGAGTTTGCCAACAAGCCATCCTAACAGTATAATTTTTGGGTCCCAGGATTTGTAGACAGATACTTTACGGCTATACCATGATTTTCAAGTGCAGTAGAGGTTCCAGTTAAGCTTTCTTCAATCACCGATAAATCACGGTTCTTAAAATATACGACATTCTGATGACCAATTTCTGTTTTTCTGTAAAGCAATCAGCATTCCTAAGATTTAAATAATTAATACTGCCTGAGGAGTCTCACAATAGGACGAAACGGCTGTCTAGTGCTTCAAGGTATTCCATGGTGGTCTAGCTTCAATTGATTCATGATCTCAACTATTAAAATCAATATTGTCTTCATTGAACAACTGATTTCAATGCATCAATCATTTCGAATATCAGCTTTCACAATCACTTGTTATTGTAAATAAATTTAGTGTACTTTATGAGGCTAAAGTGAATTTGATTTTCTACATTTATTTGATATAAAGCTAAATGACAGTTCCTCATTGAAAATCCGGATTAATTATTAAGTTTCTATTCGAATAAAATGACACATCTAAAAGCAAAATAATAACTACAAAAATAGATCGTGATTACAAGTTATGTAAAACATGAATGATCACAAGACATATGTTCTTTGAGATTAGATCAATATTATTGATTCAGATAACCTTTATTCGGCGGGACTAAACTATATGGACGACCTTTGAACGAACCATGATAAGGTCTCAAAAATTCTTTTAGCCTCGACCATATAGCTTCATTGTTGTTGGTATGTTGATATGGTTTAGGGTTAAGGATGAGATTATAAATTATGGACGACCTTTGAGCGACGCTAGAGTGACTATAAGAGTGCCAACATAATAACTAAGACTAAATGAGGGTTATAAACCTGTGTGAAGAATTCAAATTATGATTTACAGTTCATGGTTAAGGTTAGGAATTATACTTAGTGTTTTCATCACGAACTGACATAAGATATAATGCCAAAACTCTATTTATCCAAATAGATAATTGAACTTCGCGCAAAAATCTTATGATCACTTCTCTTGTAGACTCTGAAATCCGTTGTAAACCGACTGTACGTAAGCATCAGGTACCGAACTTAGCGCCGTGACCTTGAAAGCCCGTGAAAGCTTCTGATTGGCTCATCCATACAGTTTAGTCTCGCCCCTTTATTCTGTAGTCCATACTTTTATGATTTCGTGAAAAACAATATCCATTGTCAATGGAAGAGGTTTGTAGAAATTGTTGAATTTATAGCTCATGCCATAGACTAAATGTGTTTAAACATACATTGGAAGCTAGTAAGCTCTGGACAGTTGTTTCATCTTAATATGGAATTTTTTGATAGTATACATCCACAACTCTGCCGTGCATCGAACCTAGGATCTATGAAGATCATGAAGAGCACATAAATTTCAATCAACCGGGTTAACATCCAGTGGTTCTCAGTTCAGTCAGTTTACAAAAACAATTATTAGAGATAAATGTCTATCCAGGTTTGTGCATATGCGCCCCTGAAGCGACTCAAACCATGAAAAAATAACTTAAGTTTTCAATCGAGTTTACATAACGTATATCAGTAATAAAATTCTCACAATCCACTTAAATATACGTTATTTGCTTTGAAGCTAAATGTAGGATAGGTTTTGAACTTCCATTTATGAGCAACATGACACCAACTAAAAAATTATAAGACTGGTTAAATATTTCTTAACTGTTTTGTTATTTATAATAGCAACAACAATAAACAGGCTCTGTAATATCATATCGACCTACGTCAGTATATTTACAAGTAGTTAGAAATAGAATAGTCTAGTTTCTTTCCCTTACTCTAACGACAACTAAAACTCTTCAAAAGATTTGACTAAATGCAACAAATCTTACTTAAATATGTACACCTATTACCCCTCATGGAGGAGCATAGGCCGCCTACCATCATTCTCCGTCAAACTCTGTCTTGAGCAATCCTTTCCAGTTAAAAATTCATCCTTCTCGTGTCTGCAACCAATTCCTGACACAATGTGTTCTTTAGTCTTTCTCTTTTCCTTTTCCATTCAGGATTCCAAATTAGCGCTTGCCTCGAGATATAAATTGATGATTCCCGCAATGTACCTCCTATCCACCTCAAACGTCTTTCCCTAAATTCCTCATCAACTGGAAGCCGACTTATTCTCTCCCACAGTAGTCTGTTACTGATAGTCTCCGGTCAATGGACATTGAGTATCGTATATAGACATTTGTTTATGAATACTTGTACGTCTTTGATGATGGTTGTAGTAGTTCTCAACGTTTCAGATCTGTACAGGAGGACTATCTTGACGTTCGTATTGGAGATTCTCACTTTGAAGTTAGTTGACAGACAGTAGCTTTGAGTTCCATATGTTCTTCAATCGTAGGAATGAGGTCCTTGCTTTGCCGGTCCTCGCATTTATATCTGCATCCTTGCTCATCAATGATACTTTCCAGGAACGTGAATGTTTCCACCTCTTCCAGAGTTTCGCCATCAAGTGTGATTGAGTTGGTGTTCTCCGTGTTGTATTTGAGATTTATCTCTGTAATTTTATTGTTTAATCCTCGTTTCAACCATACGCAGTAGTATAGATATTTTCAGTACGGATTGATAGTTATCCTACTCAGCTGTTTAAACCAATATATATAGTGTTTAACATTAGATTTCGCGTTATTCAAAGTAAAGACATTAATCAGATGCTTGGTTTCATTTGTTATTGTCAGTTTATCACCAACGATTATACCATGCATTAAGATATAAACACACTGTATTTCATTAAGCATTGTTCTGTTCGTTTAGTGGGTGATTAAAGAAATCCTTTTTAACAAGCTTTTCACTTCATCCTTTAAAAGTTCACTAGATTTATGTTGTTGTTTTTTTTAAATTACACATGTATGGTTGCCTATATTAGACATGTCTATAGTTGGCTTGTGTATAACCGGATCATTGAAAAGCAGGACGGAACACTTAGAACTATTTGTACAGATGTTTTAAACAATGTGATACCTCGTTTTTATGCTTTTGAGGTAAGATCTTGTTCGTCCATTTTTAAGGGACATATATATCTTATCTCACGCTCTTGACAATATATTTTCTCACTTTAGGTTGACTAATTCATCATTTATGGAAGCTAGATGCTGAGTTGTTATAGTCTAGAAGAGCATATACAAATTTGGAAGTATCTATTTTGTGGCTATGGAAACAGTTTTGTATCGAACTAATTATTAATTACACCCATGATCAATATACTTATATTGGTAATGAATATTGTCATGTGATAACTCGCACTGATGTAAAACATCTATTATATATGACAAAATTTCTATTTTCTGAATAAACCTAATGTATGTTATTATAAATCAAGAAGATAATTACGTAGTTAATAGCCTAAACAATGCTAAGTGGGGTCCAGTCTATGCAAACGTCGTGTGTAAAACAGTTAACAACAAGTGTGTGGGGTTAGTGAAGTGATAATGAAGAAAACTGATAGATCCCTACTAAATAGGTACAAAAAACCGTAACATAAACCCTACTATAAATATTTGCAGTGTACGCATGTTTCATATCTTTTCAAGACAATCTACCCAACAAATTTTCAGTTTAGTGTTAAGCTTAGCGGACAGCAATATGATGTTGCTATGTTATTTGTCACCGAAATTGACCCGTGTAGTTATATATTACATCAAAATTTTAATTCAATATTAATTATATGATTACCTGCCAAGTTGTGTAGCTCCGTCATGATAATCCTTGTGAAGATACCTCATATATTTATGTCTTAAGTATGCTCGTCATGATAATTGGTGTCCTATTAAGTAAAAAAGGGCAAAAATGTCAGTTACTAATGAATTATTCAGCCTTCAAATATCGAATGCAAATATGGTAACCTAAAAGCATTCTACTAGGCGTAAACATCCGGCCGTCGATTGTTTGTTTGAGTTAAGGAGTTTCAGACTAATACAAACCAACTATAAAGTATTTCCTTGTTTTGATTAATTTTATAGCTGATATCAATTCTTGAAGTACTCTACCTTTTTGAGTAGCCATCTAATTTTAAGTAGCTGTGACATAAAACCAGTGAAGAAACTATTAGAAATTTTAACAAGGTAAATGTAATAGATTTTCCTTTCCAGGATCGAACTCCGAATTCTCATGTTTGTTAGTCGCTTAATCAAAAAGATTGGTTATACCACAATTTTATTTGTCCATGTCTACAATCAATTCTACATCTCTATTTTAAGATACTGGAAACAGATAAATAATGATTCGGTTCAACTTACAGTTAATGTAGAAGCCTATATAATTATCAGATTAATAAGCATTGTCAAACTTACTGCCGACATTATAAACTGTCAAACGATGAGATAAGATTTTTACTTGTGATTTCAGTTTATAATACTATGTGATTTGAAAAGAACAAAACAGTAATTAATAGACTGGGTATAACTCAGGAATGGTATATCGTACAATAATAGTCTAAGGGTCAAAATAAAGCTCACAATGAAAGGAACATAAATATGAGTAGTTTAATTATTTAGCAAATATACGATAAAAATTATATGCATAATATTGGTCTATAAGTGGATCCCTAAGCTACCATTCATTATTATGATCGGGATATAACAAGGATACAATTGGTTTTTCATAACTCAATGTTTTAACTGATTAAAGGTACCGAGATACACAATCATATATTTATTACTTCATGATTCTTTGTAGTCTTAGACTAAATATTTCTCTTTTGACATACTTGTATTTCAATGAAACCTGAGATTCTATAGGATCAATAAGCAGTCATGTTTATTCTCTAATTATGCAGTTTATTGCAAGCCACTTCTTTTATTGTCATATAAATTCATTCATTTATATAGTTGATACTACTATGAATAAGATTTGAAAAATACCTTGATTATCATTTGATTCTCATATAGTAGTGTGTAACATAAAACCCATTAGAATTCAATTTAGTTAGTGACAACACAAGAGATATGATAAAAAAGGCAGTTTGAAAAGTTTTTCAAATGATTAAGTATCATTGGAGAGAACAAGAACACGAGTGGGGGCAATCGAATGTATTTAACACGAAACTTACAGACTATCTCACCACATCTGACAACCATAGAGTAAACAGTTAATTTGCAAATCATTATTCAATTGTCTCAATCTTGACTGTTTCATCTGAAAATATCTGCCCATCTTCTCTGATTTCAATGCTCATGCATTTTAATACCAATTGCATTCCGTTCCCGTTCTTTCCCTATCGATCTTTTACTGCAATACATTCAATGCCCGACCATCGGTATGTACTACTTATGTGGATATAAGTAGCCCACACTAAATCATTACCAAGGTTTGACTTGATAATTTCGAATAAATTGAACATTGCGTAGATTGTTATCCCAATGAATAAAAAAATATTAGATTTTCTGACGTTTCGTAATCTAATGTAAGCCTCTTACTTCAGAGAGTTAATAATTAATATTTTTATAGCTGAAAGCGTGAGTCAATTGAAGCTAGACCACCATGGAAAACCTGAAAGCACTGGACGGCCGTTTCGTCTTATTAAGGAACTCCTCAGCAATGCGCATCCACGACCTCACCTCGCAAGATTCGAAACCAGGACCTACCAGTCTCGTGCCAGAGCACTTAACCGATGTTTATGTCTAACTCCAACCAATCCACGAATTAAATTAAAATTAATCAAAATTAAAATATTACAAAGGAACAATCCAAGTTTTTTCAAGTGAGATTATTCTTTCATGAAAAATTTTCTGCTGTTTTTTTTTTTGAAATCATCTTGGAGTGAATAGATCTTTCCTAAATTAATTTTATAATCACCATGGTTACACTAATTATGAAAATTAATTTATCTAAATGAATTTTATTCCAATTTATATCCACTTTGTAGATACATAAATTTCGTCACATATTTTTTTTATTTGTTATTTATTTATTTATATTTTTTTCGCAGAAAAAAAAGGGTAAACATGGTTTGGTTATAATTTATTTTGTACACATGTATCATACGACTAAGGATAGATTTTTTTCAAAAAAAACTATGATAACTTTGAATTGATCAATAATTTCCAGAAAAACAAACAAACAAACACCGATATTGATTGTCTGTATTTACTCAGTTACTTTATTTATATATACTGAATAGTTCCCATGGTGTAAAACAGATACTATTACCCTTATAGAGCAAACAATGTATCAGATAATATATATATATTCAGATTGTTGTAAGTCTATAAGATTATGTGTGTGCGTGTATGATGGACATGCTGGCTTGTGCATCGGTATGTTTTGTGTGAGTGATAGTGTGTGCGTGTGTGTGTGTGAGAAAGAGAGAAGAAACCAATACCAAGGGAAAAGAAACGATATCATTTTAAGATTAAATAAACAATATCATAAACAGTAAACAATGTTTTTTATTGACAGAAATAGTTTAAAAAGTAGATAGTATAGGGTATTATAAACAAAATTATTTTACAATATCTTTCTATTGTTCAACAGAATGTTGTTAATAAATAACAATTCTAGAAGAGGTTTTGTGGAGATTTAGTATTTACTATAGTTGAAAGCGTGAGTCAATTGAAGCTAGACCACCATGGAAAACCAGGAAACACTCGTCGGCCCATAATAGGACGAAACGGCCGTCCAGTGTTTCCAGGTTTTCCATGGTGGTCTAGCTTCAATTGACTCACGCTTTCAACTATAGTAAATACTAAATCTCCACAAAACCCTTCTATAATTAATATAATCATATGCTCACTAGTGACTGACTTCAAGATACATGTCCTGGAGTTCTAGTGGGAAGTAGTGACCAGTGGAGTGCATCCAGGTCTGTTGGGAGATATCAACTCACTGGTGACATTGGTGAATGGTCGCTCAATTTCGTGGATCGATTGAAGTTAGACATTAACACCGTTGGATGCCAACTCAGTGGTCTATCGGTTAAGGGCTCCGGCTCGAGACTGGTAGGTCCTGGGTTCGAATCTCGTGAGTGCGGGATCGTGGATGCGCACTGCTGAGGAGTCCCATAATAGGACGAAACGGCCGTCCAGTGTTTCCAGGTTTTCGATGGTGATCTAGCTTCAATTGACTCACGCTTTCAACTACAGTAAATAACAATTCCACAAACTTTCTGTTTTATTAGTCAAGCATTGGTATGAAATGTGAAATTTGTTGATAAAATGGGATAATAGAAATTTTCAAAATTTTGTAGTTAAAGTCACACACAGATATTAGTTAAATAACTACTAAAAAGTAGGAAGGATTGGATAATTGTTTTTTCCTAGTATAGGACTCCATAAGAGTTTACATCTACAGCTCTATCAATCGGGATAGGAACCAAGACCATAAGGCTCGCGACATAATACTTAATCTCTTGACCTGTGAACAAATATCCAGGGTTGGCATGTTTAACTTCGACCAGTTTGTAATATTATGGAACTATCTTCCAACGCAGCTGCTACACAATTGACATGTTTCAATTCCACTTCACGAACATTTCTAAGGAGTTGTGTACTAAAACGAAACGGAGATCTAGTGTTTCCTGGTTATCAGTGGTTGTTCAGACAAAATCATTTTACAACGGTAATTATGAAATATGATATTATTGCTAAGGAATGAATTTCTGACAAATTCATCAAACCGAATTTTGTTTAGTAATGAAGTAGACTATTTATAGAAATAGTTCGATTCGAATTCACATCACAATTTGTGGACTACAATAAGTTTGTAACCATGTTTGTTATCGTTACTCATATTCAAATAAGAAAGTAAAGTATATAGGAACAAAACCGTGTAAATAAATTTAGAAAAATTATTTCTGAATTCAAGTACTTACAAAATGTGATTTATCTTCGTATGCAATTAAAAAGTTCATCTTCGCAATATCTACTTTGATGTAACGATGTGAAAAAAGGTCAGTATGGAAATTCAGATGGTATAAAGGCAAACTAGTCTCCTAAATCATAAACTTCCTCATTCATTAGAAAATTTGTCATTGATTACTCATCCGAATATCAAATTTATAGTTGGTACTTCAAAATAGTGTGCATCAAAACAATGTGACTAATCACATAACTCATTCACACAATTCAACACAGTTTTACAGCTAGATCAAATTAATTAGCATAACAATATATCAAATTGTTCATCATATTGATGAAATGACAACCTGATCAAGCAAATCAATCACCGATTTCCACATAATTTGAACTATTTAACTCTATTAGTTTCAACATTTGTCAGTGGAAATGACTAACGACCGTAGTCTAAAGATGAAAAAAATTTGCATGAACTCATTGATGATAATGAATTGGTTTAGGAATAACATACTAATTGCCCATCTATTTATATCCACTGTTTGTTTCTTTCTTCATTTGTACTCACATTCTAGGTAGTGTTGATTATTCTAGCATCATTCTCAATAGCTAGATTTTAATTTTATATTGAATAATATCAGACTGAACAGAGAACTACATCATGTTCACAAATATAGTTGAAAGTGTATACTTTGAATGCACAATATGAGAAAATGTAATTGTGAATGTTACATTTGACCAGTTGGTTGTTGGTTCGTTCAGTTCACTTTTCATCAAATTATCAAAACCGAAAAGGGATTGCAATTTTAATCAATTCACCTTTATATATATAAATATATTCTATTCTAGTAAATAAATAAACATTAGTTTATTGTTTTCAGAGTAAGAAGAAACAATGTCGTCTTTGTGAATATTAAGTAATGAAGAAAAACATGTGACTAGTGAATCTCATTAAGGATAGTTTGAATAGTTCCACAAACACTAATTGAAGTTCAATAGATTATAGGTTGTGATGTAAATTTTGAATTTAGCTTCTCATTGCACATGAACTGATATACTTATACATCACTATTCAGCTCTTTTAATTTCAAACATATGATCATGTTTGTTGTCTGTATTTTATTCTATAGAAACACTTATTTCAACCAGAGGAGATTAAGAACAGTCGCAACCTGATAACACGAATTTTGATTTATATCCCTGCCTCATAAAGATACTGTGACTTAATCCTACACGAGAATCAATTGTGCATTTGTATCACTGACATCCTTAACTTGTTCTCATTTGTAACACGTTTGATGAGAGAATGCTGAGAATGTCTACCAGTGATATCACCAATCTGTGTCTATTTTAACATGTCGTATGTAAGCACATCAAATTTGTAAACATCCTTTGTGAATTCTTTAGTAAATGTATTGAAAACAGAGCATGGAAACATTTGAGAATTAACTTACAGTTTATTTCTTTGGTATTAATTAGCAGATTAAGCGATGACATGATCTTCTGTAATATTAATTTATCTAAGATACAAGAAAAACATACAAAAGAATTAAGAAGGAACTCTCGGAAAGGCAGTAGAGAATTAACTACATTTATATTTATTGACAAAACATCACAAAAGAAGTTATAGGTGATCATGTCGATTTTACTCAACATGTAAATACAAAGAATAATAACAATAATCGAGTAACATCGTAAATGTTTCATAAATCAGAAAATACCGAAAGAGGGATTCATTTTTTAACAGCAAAGTCATTTATAGTTACTTGTATACCACATTTCCTAAAAATAGAACTGCAGTTAATACATTGCAGTACTACAAATAATTTATGTAGTTCGAATACGTTTTCCTGACGTTTTATACTTATTTATTTATTAGATAAGAAAAAAGTGTCATATTCTGCTGAGGTCGTTTTGAATTAGATGGAAAAAAGAATTCATTCAGAGGAAATTCACACAGAGAATAATAATGTGACAGTATTTTATCACAGTAAAGATTTCGAAAGTGAAGCTTTGGGAAACACGATAGGGAAAGGAAATAGCATGGTGTAGAATTTTTGGTGATGTCACGTTTGATGAGAAATAGTGTATGTGAAAAACATAAGGATAGTCCCAATCTGGATTAAATATTATGAATGTAAGGTAGTTTATGAGATGGTGAAAAGTATATAAATTCTATTATTCTTAGATTTTCGTCAAACACTTCACGTATTTCTCTAAATCGGTTTAAATTATCATTGCCTTCACGTATCTGGGCACCATTATTGTTAATCAATGAAGATATGATGAAAATGTGAAAGCACGCTCTAGTAAGCCAAAGTTAACAAAGTATCTCTACAACTGAAAGGTATCTGGGACTCAAAAGAACTGTCAGCCAACATCTATGTGAGAATTTTCTATATAAACGTCAAAATAGCTCTATCGTATGGAGCAGGCAATCGAAAACTATTACAACAATCATCCAAATGTACATGCATTTATAGAGAGCTGTTTACGCAATATACTCCAGATCCATTAGCCAGACAATATCAACATCAGCTTACTGTAGCAGAGAACAAACCAGTCTACAGCCGAAGAAAAAACTAAGAAAATACACTGGGGGCGGATAGGACACACACTGAGGAAGCCAACAAACTGCATCAGAAAGCAAGTGTTAACTAGGATTTCTCAGAACAAAATGAGAAGAGGTAGACCATAGAACACGTGGACCTGGGAATTGTCGGCAGACATCAAAAGAGTGAAGAGGAGTTGGAGATAAGTGGGAAAGAGTGTTTAAGATAGAACTGGTGTGAGATGCCTGATCTGCGGCCCAATCTTCATGAGGAGTGACAAGTAGAAGTAGTAACTTATCACGATTTGTAGACTATGGATAAATAGATCCCCTATTTTTTGGCAATTACCAACAATTTGCTTCATCACATATTCAAATGATGTACTTTTTTGGGAACAAATGGATGGTTTCTGGCTGTGGAACACAGGACATGCGTTATTAGGAAGTACCTGCATCCAAGTTATTTCTTACTCCGGGATTCGAAGCTAGTACCTTTCGCCTAGAATTACTTACTTACTTACGCCTGTTACCCCTTGTGGAGGAGCATAGGCCGCTCACCAGCATTCCCCATCCAACTCTGTCCTCAGCCTTCCTTTCCAGTTCTTTCCAGTTGCTATTCAACCTTTTCATATCGGCTTCTATTTCCCGGCGTAGTGTGTTCTTTGGCCTTCCTCTTTTCCGCTTCCCTTCCGGATTCCAAGTTAGGGATTGAGTCGTAATGCACATTGGTGATTTCCTCAATGTATGTCATATCCACTTCCAACGTCTTTTCCTAATTTCCTCTTCAGCTGGAAGCTGATTTGTCCTCTCCCATAAAACGCTGTTGCTGATAGTATCCGGCCAATGTATGTTGAGTATTTTGCGTAGACAACTGTTTATAAATACTTGTACCTTCCTGATGATGGCCGTAGTAGTTCTCCACGTTTCAGCTCCATACAGTAGGACTGTCTTGACATTCGTATGAAAGATTCTGACCTTGAAATTGGTTGAGAGTTGTTTTGAGTTCCATATGTTTTTCAATTGTAGAAATGCTGCCCTTGCTTTGCCAATCCTCGCCTTTACATCTGCATCCGATCCTCCTTGTTTATCAACGATGCTCCCCAGGTACTTGAATGTTTCCACCTCTTCCAGAGTTTCGCCATCAAGTGTGATTAGGTTGGTGCTCTCCGTGTTGCATTTGAGAATCTTGCTTTTTCCTTTGTGAATGTGGAGGCCTATCGATGCGGAGGCTGAGGCTACATTTGCTGTCTTCATCTGCATTTGGTCGTGTTTATGAGAGAGGAGGGCTAGGTCATCTGCGAAGTTCAATTCATCTTATTGATTCTGGGATGTCCATTGTATTCCATATTTCTCTTCAGATGTCGAATTCTTCATAATCCAGTCAATAACTAGAACGAAGAGGAATGGGGAGAGTAGACAGCCTTGTCTGACTCCGGTCCTTACTGGAAATGCATCTGTCAGCTGTCCTCCATGCACCACTTTGCACTGTAATCCATCGTATGAGTTTTGGATAATGTTGACAATCTTTTCAGGAACTCCATAGTGTCGAAGAAGTTTCCATCATGTTCTCCTGTCCACGCTGTCAAACGCCTTCTCATAGTCAATAAAGTTGACGTATAGTGATGAGTTCCATTCAACTGATTGTTCAACGATGATCAATAGTGTCGCAATCTGGTCTGTGCATTACCGATCCTTACGGAATCCAGCCTGATGATCCCTAAGTTCAGCGTCTACTGCGTTTTTCATCCGATTCAGCAGCACTCTGTTGAAAACTTTTCCTGGTACTGATAACAAACTGATACCTCTGTAGTTCTCACATTGGCTCAGATCTCCTTTCTTTGGTATCTTGATGAGATATCCTTCTTTCCAGTCCGTTGGCACTTGTTCCTCTTTTCAAATCTTCTTGAATAGAAGGTGAAGCATATTTGCAGTTATTTCAATGTCTGACTTCAGTGCTTCTGCTGGTATATTGTCAGGTCCTGCCGCCTTCCCACTTTTGATTTGTCTGATGACCATCTGGACTTCTTCGATCGTTGGTGGAGTGACATCTATTGGAAGGTCAGTGTGTGCTGCTTCAATGTTCGGTGGATTCAATTGGGGTTCGCCTAGAATACCATTGTCTTATCGGTTTAACTATTGAATCCATACACCCATTCCTCACAGGATCCACATATGCCAAAACGCACAGTTCAATCGCAGTAATAAACATCAATCGAAAGATCCAGATTACCAATGCACATGAATTCAAATAATTTACTTTTAAATCTAAAATTCTGTAACTTATTTGTGAGGCATATTTGCCATTTGTAAAATTTTTCCTTGATGAACAGACAGAAAATAATATTGTCAACAATGGTTCATACTTGAAATCAGTACTTTCACCCTCTACTAGATAAGTAATTTCCACTCTCAGGAAAACAAGAATGTTTTAGGCTTTAGTATTTCTATCAATTAAATTGGAAATCGCTTTGTGGATAGTGTTAGAGCAGGTTTCTATTCAGTGTGTTTGTGCATTCGAAGTAAGTGACAGTAAAACATATCAGAAAGTCCAATTCATTTAACCGCTATTGTTTTCAGTTAATTCATTTAAACGCAGTGGTACAGTATTGCATTTGGAAACGATGCTACGTAACTGTTTATTACTGCATAAAAACGTATCATTGTAAGGAATAATTCAAAGCAAATCACCTTACCTGATCTACTGTGATATCGATGCCCGACAAATTATTATCTACAATTTACTGCTCCTATACATCGTGACTAAATTCTATTCAACTTGTACCAATTATTCTTAGATATATTTATTGTTCACAGACATCTTAATCATCCATTCACTTGTTGTATTATGTCAACAAGTTTTGTGAATCGATTCAATAACTTGATAGAAAGTGTGTGAAGGAGCTTGTGAAATACTCTCAGTTACCATCACAGTATATTTTGTCAAAAGGTTTTACAGTGAGAATCATTCAGTGGATGAAGTTTCTAATTGTATATAGGTAAATATGGTTGACCAGGACACGCCATTAGTCAAAATTTGGTTTTATTTTCGAAAGAAAGTGACATTCATTGTTGACTGACATTGTGGATTTATTTTGTGAGGGTAAAATATGTAGATCAATGGATAGGTTGTATATTTTTTGTACGTTTCATTTGACCCATAAAAGCTTCATACTCATCCCTATTTTTCTCTCTCAAGTAGTTGGTTTGATTGCGCATATAATAAGTGAATATATCAGTAAGGAACTATAATGACGGTAAAACGTACTAATTTTGCTATTTGGATATCAATTTCGTGATTTCGAGAATAATTATCCACCATTTTTTATCTCCTGGTAGATTAATATTCCAATTATGGTTCATCTCTGAAATTACAACATGTGTTATTTATCATCGCTTTCTAGTTATTTGAGTAGCTGAAATTTATTTTCGGAACAGTGAGGAACAATCATTGACAAACTATTGTCAACATAACACATTACACATAAGCTTGGATATTCAGTTCATGCAATCAACACGAAAGGAATTTCGACCACCAAGTGCTCCAGATTTTACAGTATCATTTAATCTGTTATTTGGTGAGATTCTTATGATTACTGTCAATGTGTAACGAATTTGGACCTGAAAACATTACCTGTTAGAAGTTACATAAATTTGTCTATAAACTAGTTGTTCATCAGTAATTGATCATTGCTTATCTCAGTCTACCTAAGTTCCATTAGGATTGAGTGTTCTTCAGGCCATTAAAATACCAAATAAAGATTATGTTATGTTCTTTATGATATTTACTAATTACATACATCATTGTTCTGCAGCACTCAGGCTGAGACCCATTATCAAACACCAGTAATCAACGCTAATGTGAACGGTCACAATTCACAACTATACAATAAATTAGGGTGAACTGGTCACTCTTTCGGTGAACATTGAGATAAACATCTTGCCTGTGCCACAGGGTGACAACAGTTGACAAAAGCTAAGAGGGCCTCCTCAGTGTCGGGGTTTCGTCAGACATTAATGCACAAGATCTGATGAGGCTTTCATGTTGACTGAAGTAATCAACACGCTCAACTACGTTGCGCTCTATGATCTATCCACGTGATGATATGGATCATTCTTTAAGCAACAATTTACATTTAGAAAAAGAGAAATGCATCCTCAACGTATTTGTATTGTTACTTAAGGTGTTCAGTGAGATGTTCATTTTGACAAATGAAATAATATCATCCACCCGCTCTATGTAGAAGAGTGAGCCATGATAGACTAACTCCATCTCTAAAATGTCCCGTGATAGCAGTGTGAATTCTGGGAGTAAATCTATTGTAATATCACACAATGATGATAGAAATGGGTATAAGTGATAAACAACAATGGAAGTTAGGAATTCTGATTGTCGTTAGTTGTTAGCTCTGAAGCGACCAACAGTGAACAAGTTTGTAGCTATTCATCAAGAATTGATAAGTGATTGTGACTCATGGTTGAATTCCTTTAGGATGATGTTGGAAAGGAGAATTATGAATGGTGTGTAGCTATTCTCCAACAAATTAGTTTGTATAATTTTGATGAAAATTCACTCAATAATTATAAGCAAAGATGAATAGTTGCTAGCAGTGGAATTCAGGACGCGCGTTTCGTCCTATTTGGGACTCGTCAGCTAGATGTACCTGCATCTCAGAGTTAATGTTCACTCTGGGACTCGAACCCAGTACCTTTCGCAAATAATACTAAGTGAATTTAAACTTCACTCCATTGCAAAAACAAATGACCATAAGGACTCAGTAGGTAGCTGAGTGGATAACGTGATGGCGTTTGAAGCGAAAGTTACTGGGTTCGAGTCCCAGAGTGAACATTAACTCTGAGATGCAGGTACATCCAGCTGACGAATCCCTAATAGGAGGAAACGCGCATCCTGTATTCCACTGCTATCCACAATCCATCTTTGCTTATATTGCTTGTAAATTAAGGCTATATCGAGGCAACACGTACAGTATGCACATATGCCAATAAGAGACTGACCAGATGCAGTCCTAAAATCACCAATGGGAAGATTCAAACAATTAATACTAAGTGAATTTCACTCAATAATTGTTTTACGGTATGATTTATATAGTTCATAAAGCAAACAATCTTATAACTGGATGATCGTTAGATGGCATCTAGCATTGTATTTAAACTACAGGGAATCGACTATAAACCTACTACTCAATTTTTAAGAAAATGTCTCAGATTTGTATAACATTGAGTCTCAAAAATTACGGTGATTTGTGATCTTGTAATTTGTTGTAAAACCATTACAGATATGAGTTAAAACTAATTAATGCAATTGTGGTTATGCACCTAGGCTTGTTGTGTTCTGATTGAAAGTTCTGAGGATATTCACATTCTCTTGTCTATTTGACCACTTGGAAAATACAGTGTTAAAGTATGAACTGTAGATGACGACATAACAATATTCACTTGAAGACCTCATAAAATAATGTAGTTCTATGGATTTTCCATACTATTCATATACAGTTTTCTCAGTAAAGCATACTATTTAGTCTACAATCAATTGAAATCAGTCATTTCTTGTAGGTTTAGCCATTGACTATGCTAAAATTCACTTAGCTAAAATTTAATATTTAATATTTGTTAGTTTAACTGCGTCACAAGACAAGCCCTCACATGGAATTCTGAATGCCAAAGGAGAAGAGGAAGACAAAAGAACACATTATGCCGAGAAATGGAGACAGATATGAGGAGAATGAACAAAAGTTGGATAGAAATAGAAAGGCCCATGACAGAGTGGGTTGGAGAATGCTGGTCGGCGGTCTATGCTTCATTGGGAGTAACAGGCCTAAGTAGTTGTAATTTCTTAGTTCCCATGAGTTTCAGATTTGAAAAATAACTGTCCTCAATGATCAGTCATTTACACTGTAAACATAATGAGAGCCTGTATGTCTGAGTTTCCTCCTATTCCATTTACTTCATATATTTCATTGGTTGCTTGAGTAAATTGATTTAATTTTTATGTGTGCATGATTCAAAAGAGTTGACTGGATTGTACTCACTACACAGGACACCATTCTCTTTTAAGGGAGTTTTAATTGTTTTTAACAGTGTTTTCTTTTGTAATTTTGTTCAACTTTGTTAATACTGATGTATATGCTTTATTGTATGATATTAGTGGAAGGTTCGTTGGTGTTTAACACCTAATCATTTCTTTATTTAACTAATGTCTGCTATATTTTATGAGAACTTCTTAATTCTAACGTCTGTGAACAGTATAGGATGTTACAAAGGATGTATAGGATTTATTCACATTGAAGTGTGGTTAGATGAAGTTAAATATAAAATCTACGTAATTGTTGAGTCTACTAACTTAAGTGATAGAATATTTCTGAGTAGATAATTATTAAGATGAGTCGAATAGACAAACATGAGAGACAGTGGGTTCAATCATTTTTACTCTTAAAGAATATTTATTAAACAACTGTTTCATGGAATTCTTCTATTACTTCATTTGTAAGTTTTAATTTGGTTTACCAGCACTCATAGATCACAGTAATTAGCTTATAATTCTGTTATTCGGTCTTTTGCTACAGATGTCTTAGATTTTCACATTTTAAGACTCATTATGTAAAGAGTGTCATGATCATGTATTTCATGCACGTAATTACATGAGTCTATCAACCTGAGTAATGCAGAATAATATAAGCTACTGGGATAGTTTCTTTATTGTTCTCATTGGTAGATCAGAAACGACTTAAATGTTTGTGTAAACTATTGAGAATTAGCATACACTGTAACTGAGTTCTTGAACGCATAGTTAAGCGGAATGAGTAGAAGAAATTTATAACAGTAACTCCAAACTTGTTAGTTCAAACGAGACTTCACCTTAATTTAACCTGATAAAGAAATTAGTTATTAACGATTACTCCACAAAAGTTAGGTAGCGGTTATTCACATTATAATAAGCAAATAACAACTGATACATCACTGCTAATCATCATGATATGTGTAGGATTTAAATAATTTCAATGTTCACCTTTGAATTTTTGTTAAATAGATGGATCTATTTGTGTATAATACAGGTCACTTTATAAGGTCAGTCTCATGTTTGAATTCGGCCTTGATTACTTGCGTTTGGATATTTCAGTAGTATTCCAACTATCCTATATGTGATGATCAAGTATATCAGTTCATGTGCAATGAGAAGCACATATTACCTTGGATGTAATTATATCTAGTCGATGAGGGTTAAATTTAAAATTTACATCACAACCTATAATCTATTGAACTTCAATTAGTGTTTGTGGAACTATTCAAACTATCCTTAATGAGATTCACTAGTCACATGTTTTTCTTCATTACTTAATATTCACAAAGACGACATTGTTTCTTCTTACTCTGAAAACAATAAACTAATGTTTATTTATTTACTAGAATAGAATATATTTATATATATAAAGGTGAATTGATTAAAATTGCAATCCCTTTTCGGTTTTGATAATTTGATGAAAAGTGAACTGAACGAACCAACAACCAACTGGTCAAATGTAACATTCACAATTACATTTTCTCATATTGTGCATTCAAAGTATACACTTTCAACTATATTTGTGAACATGATGTAGTTCTCTGTTCAGTCTGATATTATTCAATATAAAATTAAAATCTAGCTATTGAGAATGATGCTAGAATAATCAACACTACCTAGAATGTGAGTACAAATGAAGAAAGAAACAAACAGTGGATATAAATAGATGGGCAATTAGTATGTTATTCCTAAACCAATTCATTATCATCAATGAGTTCATGCAAATTTTTTTCATCTTTAGACTACGGTCGTTAGTCATTTCCACTGACAAATGTTGAAACTAATAGAGTTAAATAGTTCAAATTATGTGGAAATCGGTGATTGATTTGCTTGATCAGGTTGTCATTTCATCAATATGATGAACAATTTGATATATTGTTATGCTAATTAATTTGATCTAGCTGTAAAACTGTGTTGAATTGTGTGAATGAGTTATGTGATTAGTCACATTGTTTTGATGCACACTATTTTGAAGTACCAACTATAAATTTGATATTCGGATGAGTAATCAATGACAAATTTTCTAATGAATGAGGAAGTTTATGATTTAGGAGACTAGTTTGCCTTTATACCATCTGAATTTCCATACTGACCGATTCTTCAGATCAATGGTCACAATCAATTTCGTTGTAACCAGCATATCACAGAAAGCCAAACGTCGTTATATTAAGAAAATTTTCACTCTTTTGTAATGAGACTGATTAAAATCCTAATCGTTTTGTTTTCAACTGTGTTTTTTTGGAAAACTAACCAACATTGTCACTATTAATATCGCCTGTTTGTAATAACCTCCACTTCGAAGAGCTGTTTCAGAGCTTTAGAATGATCTTTGTACATTTCTATTCTGACTATTAGTTTCTATTATTTGAATGTCACCAACATCATCACAACACATTTGAGATGACTTGTCACAATCCGACTAATTCTTTATTTCTTAAGGAGATAATGATTGTTATGATGGTGATTTACGGTTCAAGTGAATTGATTTGAGTTTAGTATGGTTTATTCAGATTTCATACACATCTCGATTTTCATACTCCGTTGACTATTTCGATAGAATGCCTGTATGATCTCATAATCGATTATCGAAAATCTATCTATGTGCAAGTAGTGATGAATACAAATATCACTGTCGTCACATCAAAGTAGATATTGATAAATTCCATTTTGTCTATAATGCCAGTCAGTAAAATATTAGTAGAATAGTGATGAGCAGCCTGAACCTTTCGGATTGAAAAACACTGGAAATGATTATTCAATTTGTCTCCATGTGAATTTTAGTGAATATTTAAAATAGACCATTCGTCTACTCACAATGGAACATTCAAGTATCATTTCGTTGACTTATCGTTGATGGGTCGTGTTGTTTTCCACATCGCCCTCTCTATGTTGTGTAGAACATATTCATAACTTTGTTTTGTTTTGAAATTTTCGTTGTTATCACATCCTGTATTTTTGTACTCTATTAGGTATATTAACATCACGGAGTATTATTGAAGAGCTTACAAACACTTTTACACAATTGTTTGAGTTTGGTTTACTTTTACTATCTAAACTTTGCTTGTGAATTTCACTACCGATTACTGTTTGATAACAACACAGAAGAAGATGAACTCTTTAGGTGTTGATGTGTCTTCGAACTGGTGATGTTGTTATGTATGTGTGAGGATGTTATTACCTGAACTCTGGATTACTGAAATCGTTATCTAATCAGCATTTTTAGATTTGACTTTTAAGAAGAAAAGCAGTCAATATTTTTAACAAATCTAGGTGGATCACGTGATTTCAAACGGTCACATTGTATATTCGTGTGTGTGTGTGTGATCAAAGTACATTCCTAGCAATGCTAATTACCTACTGTATATAGATAGATCTAATATAACAGACAAATTTCTTGAATATTTCTGACTTAAATTTACTACTTATATGGTAATTTCTCAAAATAATATGTACCGGGTAAGTAATCATTTAAAACTATTTAAAAAAATTCAATCGGGTTTTGCTCTTGGTTGTGAAATGTTCATGTAGTTCAGTTACTTCAGAATCTGAACTATTCAATACTTCTCAACTGTTACCACAAAAGAATACGAGTCATGTAGCGGACAATCTATTTGAAGTGCCCATCGATTTTAATAGTTAATGTTTGTTTAGGTTCCGAAATAATTTTAAAGTGGATGATAGTTTTTACATTCGATGAATTATGGACGGTAGTCGAGTTCAGATTCAGGTTTCTTTGTATTTTGAACTCTTCATTTTATGCTGTTTGTCAACTACTTCAATCGTCTAACACCAAATAGAAGTTCGTTCTGATGTTGAGCCTTTTAGATTAATGAACGCACACTATAAGTAGATTGATAGGATCTGACCAACATTAAATATAAGACAACAAGAAACCAATTGCTACCAAGTGAGGAATTCATACATACAAGTTTACCTTTAAAAGATAAGCACATTTATCATTTGTCAAGGTTAATTTTTATTAGACATTAATAAAAGTCAAAATCAATTGACTTTTGAAGCTATTGAACAGATGTTTCATTTTGATTGTTATTAGGAGTTGGTTGTTCAAGATGTCATAGATTCGATACCGCATAAGAATATGACTTCGCTGAAGAGCTTCAAACCAGGACGAAATGGGATTCTAGACCTACTTCCCTTATTCTTATCAATAGTTCTCTATCAACTGTCATCTTGTGATTGAAACTACCACCATATTGGACAATTATCATAAAATTCCTCTCATGTCTTGTTATAATTACTTATAACATTGAGGTCTAAACGAAAATATACCGATCGAACAAGGTTAGTTGAGCGAACAAAAATACTTCTCAAATTATAATAGAACGTAAGCGGAAAGAAAGGATCGGATGTTGAGATGGAACTTACCAAGAAAGCTAAGACACCGAAAGAAACATACATAATAACGTCAGCTGAAGTAGTAATATACGACTGGATAACCGTTTTACATCCAGTTGAGTCATTTTGACTGGTAGAACTCGATGTTGTTGGACAAGTTGAATCGGTCAAGGCAAGATTCGCATCAACTTTACAACATGGAACTGGTCGAACCATAGCTAGGCAAAGAAATATGAAGGAGAAAAATTTACGAAGTGTACACTCAGAAGAATACAGTTCATATGATGAACAACAGGTAAGCTGTACTGGATTGTACTTAACCTAGGGAAGTGTGTCCCCTTAAATGAATTTTATTTTCTTAATGACTTCTAATCATGTTTGTTATTGTGCTTGGTTCTTCGTAATAATGTGTATCGTTGTAGTTAAATGAAAACTAGGTTATTTTGGTCACCGGTTCACTTATATGTGAGTATGTTAATAATTAGATTAAATTCAATAATAATCATTTAGCCACTCATAACATTATTTTAGGTGATTAAATATACATACATATATGAACTATCCAACTAAAGTCTCAGTAATGTTCAGTGTTTTCAATATCGAAATAAATGGGGAAAACCAAGTACCATGTTTCATATGTCACCAATGCTGAACACTTTACGTCCAGTATTAAATCCACCATTTTTCAGGAGGAATAAACAAAAATATTTAAGATAATTGTTTGTAAAGAATCGATTGTTGTTCGGCACAAACTGACAGCATCTAAAAAAAATCTTAACAACCAATAACGTTAGGGAAGATGCTTTGTTTTGACTTGAGACACATTAAAAGTATATATCTCTCAAATTCATGATATAGAATTTCAAGACAATCGAATACTCTTTCATTTCACTAAAAACCGTGTGTTACAGTAAGCAACATTCACGCTTACTAGAACACATCCAGATTTCTCTATTAAAACAACTTTCCACTTGTAATCCGTTCATGAGATAAGGAAATATTGTTACTGACCAATGACTCTATCATCAAGCCAGAAAATTCAGGTTTAATGAGGTCTAAGAGATCTGTTTTACCTAATTGGTATTATGCGATAGTATTAAGGATTTTCGGATCTCTACAATTTCTTTTTAATTATCAATACTCTTTGGTGTTCAATAACAATTGCTATTCATGAGAAGTCGTTTAGGAATATTTTTGTATCACACTTTCCCTAATCAATCAATAATAAACACAGTTAATTGTGGACGTGGAACTGACGGGAATTAACTGGGAAATACTTTGAATGAAATTCATGACTATTTCAGATATAAATCAATGAGTTGCTTGCTATGCTGAATTTTGTTTGAATTCAATTGAAATGTGGAAGTCTACCTGTGTGATTGTTATAACTGAACACAACCGTTTATCAGTTTCCCATCAAAATGTCAATGCTCAGTAGTTCAACTTTGTGATAAACTTCTATAATATTTAAGTAGAAATCATTGTCTTACATGTGTATGTATTTCCTGAATATGTATCGGTGGTCGCGAAGTTGCTGGATGAGGTAATGTCAGTTACACTACTGGATCCACAACATTGTAGCTATTTTCAAAAATAAAAATAAAAATTGAATAACAGTGCGTAAATTGTGGAGCATACTGTACAGTGAATTTTATATAATCTAAAAACAAAAAGCCATTAACGCTAGTCATGTATAAGTAAGTGAAATAAGGAGAGTAGGTAAAAAGTTTACCTCAAAACAACTGTCCACTGTTTGTTTAAATTGATCAATCAAGATAGTTATTATTGTTTGAGCCCTATTAGAACACACTCAACAGTTTTGTAGACTGTTTTATTCGTTTTGAACAAGATTTAATAATTAAGTACTTACTAGTGACTAATTTTGAGATGGATTCCTGAAGTTGTATTTAGGAGCTATGTGTAAAAAGGTATGGTAAATCAGGTCTGATCTCATGACTGATCAACGAGGTTGTATGAACGTCACGTTGTCATTAAATGACAAGTGTTGGAATTATGGATATTTTGATTTCAAAACGACGGTCTTAATATATCGCCATCGCTACATGGTCTGAAATTCATGTGTTCATCTGCACGTACAGCTGAGAAGTGAAACATTTTTCTGAAATGACTGAACAGTGTGCAACCATTTTCAATCCTTTTTCAATTTATGTTGTTTCATGATAGAAACTACTCTGTGTCAATGACACAATGGTCATCTTTCTTTGTTCAATGAAACATATGATTCATTTGAATTATATTCTCAACTTACAAGCATCATCAATGATGCAAATAATACACTATTAGTATTTCCTGAAACAATTGAAACATAACTGGTAGCCCATGAATCGATTGCGGAATCTAGCACTGAGGTGACCTTGAAAAAAGGAAAAGCGGATATACAATTAAATAAAGATGTGAATTACCTTGATAAAATTTTCAATATGTTACATGTTTTAAACAAAACCTTGTTAATTTAGTCATTGGGGAAATGAAACTACTTAAATTATTTTACAGTAGTTAATTAACGTTTTACTAAACTAATATACATTATATATAGTTGAAATCATCAGTCATTTGAAACTAGATCACCATGGAAATCCTGGAAGCACTGGGCGGCCGTTTCGTCCTATTGTGGGACTCCTCAAAAATTTGCATCCACGATCCCGACTTGTGAGATTCAAACCCAGGACCTACCACTCTCAGTTGTCTCATTCTATGACAATTAGTTTTTGACTACAATGATGCTTATGAAATATTTCACTTTCTACCGTTTATGATTAGGAAAATGGGTGAGACGATAATTAATGGACCATTTATGAACTACGCGAAATTGACCTTTAGAAAATTCACCTACTTACTAGGATCTAAAGAGAGTTGCAAATCGATACTAGAATTAGGATTAGACGTTAGATTTAATGTTGTATTTACAGCTAGGGTTTTTATCAAACATCGACATCGACTATAATCACTAGATGTGATTTAACCAAATGGATGGATGAATTTGGTGCAGAAGTTGAAGACCTAATATCTTTGAATTTGTTGTTTTATCCACAACTTATAGTCTCACCAGAGAATGTCTTCGTGACTATTCTATAATGAACATTTTGTTTGTTACATTACGACAACATTATGAATGTGTCTTATAAAGATACAGGTTAACCTACTGATTAAATCGAAATTCTATAATTGTTTTCAAACTAATCGCTTAGTTAAATGTTTTTTATTAAAAAGTTGCAATGAGAATATAATGTATGAAACTATGATCCAGTGATTAAGTTTCAGATTCACATCCCATTTCATTTGATTCAGTTTAGGCAGCCAGATACTATTTCTAACATCCACATTCAAGATCTTATTTGAAGCCAAGTACATGAATCTGTAAGCTATGAACGAGTTTATCATCATCATCATCATCATCATCATCATCATCATCATCACCCTTATGTTATAGTATTTTCACAACAGAATGACCAAATATAATACAGACATTCATTTCATATGTGACTTCTTATCAACTATAATGTACATGTGGACTAATCAGTATGTTAGATGAACTCCTATTTTAAATAATTGAATTAGGAATTGATCGAATGCTAGCAAATTTTAAATAATATAGCTTACCAATGTAGGTTTTACTTTATATGTAATAATTAATGCTACCACAGCAATAGTAATTGCTATCACAACGGCAAGATACTAGTTGTTGTATTCGTTGATTTTTGTTTAAAATGAAAAGAACAAACAGTATGAAAAAGAAACGATTCGATTGAAATTGTTATTTTTTTCATTCTAAATTAACAAGATGACTTACAAATAAATTAATATATTTGTAATAGTTGAAAGCGTGAGTCAATTGAAGCTAGACCACCAAGGAAAACCTGGAAGCACTGAACGGCCGTTCCGTCCTATTATGGGAATCCTCGGCAGTGCGTATCCACGACCTCGACTGGAGAGATTCGAACCCAGGACCTACCAGTCTCGCCCCAGAGCACTTAACCGATTGACCGCTGAGCTGGCATCCGATGATGTTTATGTCTAACTCCAACCAATAGGACGAAACGGCCGTCCAGTGCTTTCAGGTGTTCCTTGGTGGTCTAGCTTCAATTGACTCACGCTTTCAACTATGAAAATACTAAATAATCACAAAACCTCTTCTGATTATATTTGTAATATCCCAATGAGTAGAAAAATTACATTTGTCGACGTTTCGTGACTCAGTGTAAGCCACTTCTTCAGACAATAAATAATAAAATTAACATTAATCCAAGTTTAAATAGTACAACGGGATAACACACGAATATTAGGCGATCAATCAATCAATCAGAAAACCAGTTTGAATAAACCAATGTCATTTCATTTCGGTCAAGGTGATTCATAAGCGACATGTATGTAAATTTGTGTGTGTGTATATGTGCACCGTTAATGACGAAAAATGTGTTAGCCTTAAATCTTTTTAGAAGAGCCAACAAGATCACTTCAGAAGAGGACAAACAAACAGAACAAAAGTATGTTATTAGTATATTACAATTTAATAATTTTCCTATGAAGATTATCAGAAGTATATTAAAACAAGACAGTTCAGTACGTAATAATAATAACAACTCGAAGGAAATGCCATGGATTGGTACTGCAGCTTTACCATAACGTCGTGGCACAACTGAAGTACTCCAAAGGATATTAAAACATTACAGAATTAAAGTATATTGCAAAACAACGAACACACTTCAAAATACTTTAGTTCGATTAAAAGAAAAATCCCATCCATGTTTACACTGAACTGCATCTACAAATTAGGTTGTGTCGATGGTGATGCCATCTATATTGGAGATTCATCTCGTGAAATCTTGACTCGTGCCAAAGAACATATTAGGTACACAAAGAAACCTAATAATCTTGTAGAACTGGTTAGACTTCAAATTAAATTGGCAATAGCAGTTCATGCCATTTTCAACAATCATCAAATTGATTTCAAAAATATCAAAATACTAAAAAAAGGCTTTTCCAATTATAAAGAAAAGAAAGTAGCTGAAGCGTTCCATGCTTAATGCTTAATGGCAATTTCACCATTCAGTTTCTATGCATTCATACTACTAGAACAACTCAAATGTGTAGTTTTCAAACTGTTCAATAAAAGTATCACCCCACTTACCAATCCAAGACAAACTTTCGACCTACAACACACACCAATTATACCCAACAAACAGATTGCCATCAATACCATCCCGATGATGAAGATAACTACGCCGATCGGTTCTATATTGACAGAATGTTAGAAAAACAAAGTGGTAAGCTAAATACAGAATCAATAGTGAACAGTCCACTTTCAAACATTACTACTAGTCATGATGATGAGAACTAACTTCCATATCAGCGGACATTAGTGATGTATTCCTTTGAATGGTTGCCGAGTTCTATTACAAATTGATCGAAGTTGAAAGTGTCAATCATCAGATTTCAATACAACAATTTAAAGTTTGTACGATTATTAAAAAAATCCAAACTTTGTGGATTCGACTTATAGGAGAGTCATGAGTGTGCACTGTCAAGACATTATACACTAAAACAATGAAATGTCTATTTCTCCGTCTGATTTATTGGTTCCCAACTTATTTCACGTTTACATAAGTCTATTAAATGTGGTATTGAACAAGTGTTTGTTAACTACTAAAACTGGATAGTAGACTGATTGCATTTTAGTAAATGGTTATGAGTGAATCTAATTATAACCATGTGTCTACAACGACTAACAAAGTGATCCGTTTATCATCTAGCAACCAGTTATTTTCTTTTCGAAAACCGTGTCTATGAATCTCTTCACATTAGAAAGCTTACACATCTTCATATTAGTAGGTCAGTGTATTACGAAAATAAAGACACCTCAGTATTTGATAGTTGACAGCTTCATTAACGAATTTCCCACCATTTCGAAAATGTTTTGAATATCTTTTTAAGCATACATCACATTCATGAAACAATTAGTGGCATTTATTTATTTATTTATTTAAACACATAAATATTGTTACAAGGAAGCACCAGATAAGTATGCGCCCCACAAATCTCATTTGATTTGTGTGAGGGCTATGATACTGCTGAGATGCCCAGACTGAAGCAGCGGTTTTCTTATGGGGCACACCCCGAGCCTTTGACCTGAAGGTCTAGTCCACAAGGCAGTGGAGCATCGTGAGGAGATTCATTTCCATGGTAGCAGGTGACCAACGATTGATTCATACACCATTTGTTCCCTCAGGGTACTGGAGCCCATGTGCAACATTGATTTGGAATCAGAGTTTCCCAACTCTCCTAAGTAGACTTTCCGTGTCCACCAACCCGGTTAAAGTGCCAGACATTTGCTTTTCACCCTCTGAATTTCGTAAACAACGATTATGCCACGAGAAGAAAGTGAGTAGGACTTCCCCGGCAGGGGCTGTATACACATGGCCATGCGAGAGCATTTAGAGAGGGAGAACGGACTCTCCCCACTCTTGGCCGTACCAGGGCATTTGAGGGCAATCCAAGATTAATAGTATGCTGTTGTATGATACATATGATATACATATGATACATTTCTGTCATCATAAATAATCCCAAATGATTAAAGTATATTCAATCATTGTTCATTATTACTAATCGCATTTCGACTGATACCAACTGACTGAGAATAGTCAACCGGGTAGATTCATTTTCCATTGTTTGTGACTGAATGTTTATGAACAAATATATTATATCAAAATAATTAAATGAATATTCACAAATATACAATCCAATAAGATTAAGTAGCTGATAAAGCTTTAACTTACGAACAATGCTAATAATATTATTCACTAATGATGTGGTATCCACTGTCATTTTACTCGAAAATGATGTTGTAATATAAGACACTATTGTACTGCTTAAAATACTTGTGACTGTCGATGAACTCCATGCAAATATCCCACCACCAATAGCGATGGCAATTGATATTGTCTATCCGTAGAAAAAAAAGGAATTGATATTACTTCCTTGGAAATGATTAACTTTATGTATAGTTATAAATGTAATAGTAGTTCACATTAATTTATTAATATTATCGACAAGCATGATCGTGAACGTTTTGTATTCAAATCACTATTCCTCGAGTTTTATGTGGTTTGTTATCGATGAATACTGTGACGATCAAGGTAAATGTTTCAGCTAAGCAGTACACGAACTGAACTTTCGCTGTTTTTGGTGAAAATTAGATAATCTTGTATTAAAGTTACATTGATTGAGAGTTGTGTTCAAAAAACAGTTTAATTAAGGCCTGTAAACAGTACGACAATGATGTAGAGCTAAGATGGTCACTGACTAACGGAATTGATAATTTGTACTGGATGGAATTTAAGATCATCTTCACCCATTATTGTTTAAAATAACTAAACAGACTGACTACTGAAGATTTCCAATGTTTATTTGAAATAATGTAATGTTCTGCCACAATAAAATTCGAACAACCTGATCATATAATTATTGGGGCATCTTTGCGATTTCCGTTTTAAAAGATATGAGCAATTAATTGATCAGCAGTCTGTCATAATGCGGTGTAGTTGATCCGAACATTATTAGGAACGAAAACAAACAATGCATACTAATCAATCAGTGAATCTTCCAGTCAACAATCTGAGGAAAGATGCTTCGAATCATAACCTAACTTATATCCCCTATTAACATTCATCATAATTGTTGTTTATAGAAGCTAATCTAGTGGCTGATTTAGTCTTAAGTAATGTAGCCTTTGTTCATGTTTATTTCTTCAGATTGATTCCGTGGTGCATTTAAGTGAGATTAGGTTGCTGACCAGTGAGTATATGACTTCAATGAACTACATTTCAGTTTTAGATTTTAATTTATTTCAGCTATCTGTATGATAGATATCATAGTCATCCTGAACATTAAAATGTATGATTGAAATTCAATGCAATGCTCTAAATACCAAACGGCAGAAATAATTTTGTTTAAATCGACGGTATTTTTCTCTGAAATACTTTGTGATTATGATAATTGAAGTTGAGGGGTATTTAAATTAGAATTGTTTAGGAGCACTACATCCTCTCGTTCGGAGTTCAGTTTTCAAAACTTAAGACAGTTATAGACGTTGCCCATTTGTTAACACTATCTAATACTCAATGTCATAAAAAAATACTAACAACACAAGAAGACTATCATTATCAATTGACGGGCACGTGAGTTAAGCTGTTTGTAATAGATTAAACAAAATCTTCTTCAATTTGTAAACATCAAAGACAAAATCCACGAAGAACTCTGAACTGTAAAGTGAAACGCCAATGTGATAAACAGTGTCATTATATTGAAGATTGTTTGTAAAACAAAACACGAATAACTACGAATCTGGGACACTTGTTGAATGGTATATTCTTCAGTTGAATTTGTGATTCAAGAAAACCTCCATAAATTTATTGTTTAATTATCACAAAGAAGAGATTCATTAAATTTATGAAATATGGGAGTCGATATGTAATATTTTGATGAAAAATATCAAAGAATTACTTACCAGAACTATACTATTAATTATAGTTAAAATACAACCACATACAGCCATTGTTTAGGGTAGTTGAATCTTGTCTTTTTTCGATATCGAACACTGAGGAAGATGATATTAACGAAGATGAGAAGATGAGAAATAAGTGGATATTTTCAAGGCTATATATATATATATATAAAGTAATGTAGTGGAAAATTAAAGAGAAATAGTTTTTCATTTCAGTCATGAACAATTGGTTACTAGAGTCAGGATAGAGAGCATATATGAAGATTAATTAAAACACTTGTCAACTATCAGTAAATCATTATCAAAATGAATCGAACTCAGCTCATATGGATAAATTTTGTTGTTTACTGAGTCATTATTGAGGTTATGAACCTGTCAATGTTAGAACACCATTGAGAATCTGAAAGTATTTTACGTCCATCTCATCCTAGTATAGGGCTCCTGAACAGTGCTCATTCACAATCCATCACGCAGGATTCCAACCCAGGACCTTAGGTTTCACGTGAACACTTAACCTTTAAATAACTGAATCGGGATATGATGCTGTTATTATAGCTTGAATTCGTTTCTTCAAGTTTGAATAGAAATTATCATCATGAAGTCATTTAATCTAGAAAATCACTGAAATCGATTAGTTGATCCGGTTTCATGATAGAAGTCACTTCCTTATGAAATAGTGTTTATATAGAATAATCTGACCGTAAAATTACCCTGAGTTTGCTAGTGACCTATCGAGGTTATGGTGGGATACGGAGGGGAACAATAACACACTGATTATGTTGTATTAGAGGTGTGTTATTTCGTGAACTGATTGAATTTCATAAAATGTGTACTTTCGGACTTAAACCCAGTGGAATAAATATGTTGTGCTAATGAGAGATGCAAACATCATGGATTTAGCGTTGTATGAAATGGTTGCTAAGAATTCATTCAATGAAACTGTACAGGAATCATATGCTGAATAGTTCCCAATGATTAACTAATATCAATTCGTGATGAAACTTTGATTCGAAGTACGAGAATGATTTGTACAGAGTATATGTTTATAACTAAGTAATATTATTTTCGTAGTAGAACAGTAGCGAATAAGAAGTATATCTTCTAATGTTCTCCATTTGTTCGACGGTAATTTCAAGATTATAATACAAATGTGTTACGGAATTAAGTAGGTTAGTTTATATAATTCAACTGTACGTAAGATTCCTGCTAATTAGGATCAAATGATGATGAATATGTGGTCAAAACTTTGCTTTGATGCTGAAACGTCTAGATAAACTTTGTTCACTAAAGCTAACATTGTGAATACAGAAATTATCAATACAGAAATAAATGATTGGACAGTGTTTGGAGTTCAGCAATCCTTGATGGTATTTTCTTTGACAAACAAATATGAATTAAGGAGTTATTGAACCACTAAAACTAAGCAGCGATCAACTTCTAGCTCATTTCGTGTTGTAACTTATTGAGATAGAGAATTTACAGTACAACACAGCGTTAAAGCCACAAACATATGGTCTTATGGAGAGTATTTCGTCTTCAAACTATTGGTTTCCACTTCAATGGTCACATTTCTAACGTTAGTTGATTAACAGTGTAACACTGGGACCAAGCAACACCATCAGTGAGTAACCATCGTATTACACACTTTCCCATTAGAATCTCAGCAAAAGTATTCTTGTGCGTATGACGTCATTCATACAAAACTCATGGCTATATCTTAATTACACTTTTTATCATTGTGATAAACCATTCATGATGTTACTTTTATTTAAACGAAATAAATATTAAGGCATTACGGAGGAAAATGTTGCTTCTAAAATCTGGACGACTGGATTTTAAGTAGATCTAACGTTTCCCTCAACAATCTGGTTCAAGCTTTTCTCAGGTTATATCACCATAAGTGACTGAGATTTCACGAATATAATTTTTTTCCCTTAGTGTTTTATCTAAACCAAACGACCAATTAATGTAAAACTTTCGTTCAAGTTTTGATGGAAGTTCTTACATATTGTTAGCAAGCTAATAATCTGATAAGATAACCGAAAAGTGGAAAAACAAATGCAGAAATGGGAACTTACAATATTAGGCTTCACAGAAAGGTCAAATATGCACCTCACGTCTTCACTTTATGTTGAAATAGTGAACAATGATGGTTAACAGCACACAGCTAGAAATGTCACCAAAAAAACCAGTGTCCTTTTTTTAACTCAGAAGTAAACGAATAATATTTTGTTCTTTTTTGATCTTAATGAGGTCAATATAATTAAAAAGGGTAATGTAATAATAAAATGGATGTCATAAGTGTGAATATGAAAATACTGGTACTACACACAACACAGTTGTGTTTAATTATTTGTGTGTGTATATGCACATCTGTGAAGTTCTTTCCCTTCGTTTCATTGTCAGTTCATTTAATTCTAGCCTATTCGTAGACAGATAATTTTTTATGACAATTAAGGTCACTTCTATTTAAACATAAGGTTCAAAGAAAATATTATCCAGTGAATTATATGTCTGGAATGGTGTGAAACATCATAGCAACCAATCAGTTTACAACTTGGTGATTTGTGGATTATTACAATAAACTTTGATGGTCGCGTTTGTTTAATTTGGGTTTTTTCGTCTCGCTTTTATATTAAAAAAAAAACGAGCTTGAACTCTCTAGACTACAAGGAAAGGCAAACAGCTGAAGCCCTATACATTTGGGTTAATCCAAACAATATTAATAGGAGGGATGGAATACAATTAGCAGTATCATGGCAGCTAATCATTAATAAGTAAAATCCTGAACTCCTTAACGTTTTTTATCTATTTCGTATTATCTAAATGACAACAATTGCAGTCGATGATTCTAATCAGTTGTCTTATCGGAATTTGTTAAACAATTCACTGGAACATTATAAATGACACATACATACAGTTTATAAAATTTGCACTCTTCAAATCTCACTCTTTTATTATTTTTATTTTCATAGTTGAAAGCATGAGTCAATTGAAGCTAGACCATCATGGAAAACCTGGAAGCACTGGACGGCCGTTTCGTCCTATTATGGGACTCCTCAGCAGTGCGCATCTTCATGTTATACATGCTGTGACAGATATGATTCATATAATATATTACAAATTGTATGTTTCCTTATAAATTCACCGATAAGAGACAATATATTGTGTGAATGTAATTTCTCCTCTCACCTCTAACGTTTTCTATACAATGTGTTATATGAACAATCATCACTTCACATTACACATCTCTTACACATTAATACACATACCTAGTTTAAACTTTGTTAACGTTGATTGGATGACCTATTCAGTGTACGATGAACCCGGAGAACCATGTACCTATTTATATTCGATAATTTTGATGTTTGATTATAATTCCTTGAAAAAGCTTGGACCAGATTGCCAGGCGAAACGTTGGATTTACTACAAATTCATTCGCTGAGATTTTACGAATATATATTATTTCTATATAATGTCTCTAGACTTCAGTTTGCTGAAATTTTTTCAAACTACTCATCATTTATTCATATAAATTAATGGAGACCACCGAACTTTATTGAGATCACTAACCATTAAAAACCTGACTTTACTGGGTTGTTGTTTTGTCAGCACTCCGATTCGGTGCGCATCTATGGCATAGGATCTGAGAGTTAAATCTGGGGTCGTGTTATCACTCTCGAGACCTAAATAAATGCGATTACTTCACAACTTGGTCCTCTTAAGAAACAACACTTGAATGTTGTAAGTTATTGGGGTAGGAAAATAAATGACCCATACTTGTATACTTGTATAAATTACCTGGAATGTTAGTTGTTTTTTCAACCTTTCATTTTATGTTTCTCTCATAAGTACTAAAAAAAAAATCAGAAAACCCTTATGTCATCTTTCAATTCTCATCAGACTGAGGATGTATCCTTATCTATAGATAGGTAGCTTTGGTTCGTTTAATAGCAAAAACTAATATTGTTTCCTACTGTAATACTATGTTGATAGTTAAAATAACTTTATAAGCAATCACGTAATGTGATCCTTAACACTTGTGTGGACTGTTTCAGAGAATAATGTTGCCTTCATTGACTAGTCATTGAATGATTCTCGATGTGATATTCTCCTTCTTCTTAGCATCAAATGAATTGAATCAATCAAATGTGATATGCATTGGTGGTGTAAGTGACTAGATATCGCGCACAGACAAACAGCATCAATTTCTTCAAGATTGCAGATAACCCTTGCTAACGAGTTCAGACTATCACAAAGCCTAGGTAGACCGTTTGCTATAGGTTACTTGCAATCACATTACAGTGAAGTTACTAGATAATTCATATATATATGAAGAATTCATGATGAAAGTAGGAACGGAGATGTATTATTTCAAGAGAACAACTAAAATCTTTCATGGAATTGTTTAAATTTACGATAATTACATATACATACGTAGTACATAAAAGTATTCACATTTCTTCTTGCAATATTTTAAAATTATCGCTAATGTCTGGCTTCGAGAGATAATTCTCTGAATTCTAGTGAGAAGCCGTGACAAGTGGAGTACAACTGTGTCGTGTGTGAGGCACTTACCGGCCGAAGACAATGAAAAATGTTCACGTGATATAGTGGGCTGGTTGGATTAGACATTAACACCGTCGTATTCCGGTCCAGTGATCTAGTGGTTAAGCGTCTGTCAGCGGGACCTAATGTTATGGGTTGGAATCCTGCATAAGGGATTGTGAAAATGCATTGTTCAGGAGCCCCATACTAGGACGAAAGAGACGTATAGTGCTTCCAGTTCTTCAATGATGGTCCAACATTGATCGGTTCATGGTCCAACTTATTTTAAAACTATCAACACCTGTTGTTTTGTCGTTACATTTAACTTCGTCAAATACGAGTATTTTTTCTAAAATCGTACTCACAGGCAGTTCTGTTAAACTCAACCAATGCAAAATTATTCAGGTAATAAATCTGTAACTAGAACACTTAAGGAGCTTAAGACCTTAGATAATTGCACCAAGACAAGAAAACGATAGTTGCTCTAATTTTTTCAAAAGCTTCTCTTAAGTTTCACTAACAATCTTAATATCTCAGTCTGGATATCTGTTTGACAAGGAAAGTATATCAACAAATTGAATTTCGTTATTTTGATTGATCAGTTTGTTATCATCATGTAGTAGTCATCATACTGCAGGTAACTGAGACTTCTTTAGTCATTGTAAAAAACATTAGTTTTCTGTACCTTTCAAAACAACAAATACTGACACAATTCATTAACATGTCTTAAGTAACAAAGTACAAAACCAGTCTATTCAAAAGACTGTAAATCGTCAATAAGTCATCTCTCATGCTTTTGAAATAAATTAAAGGCACATTAATTTGTCATAGATATACACTGATAAATGTCATTTTAGGCTTATTGTAGAGCATATGGAATTAAGTTGTGAAACAATAACAATAAGGAATTATCCTTGAAAAAGCTTGGACCAGATTGACGGGCGAAACGTTGGATTTACTTCAAATTCATTCGCTGAGATTTTATAAATATATTATTCCTATTTAGTGTCTTACTTCAACTAGGCGCTCAAATACTGTGAAACTATTCACTCTAATTTAGACGAAAGTTCCTATATAAATAACAATAATCGTAGCAGATTTTCATCTGCTTACGACATAGAAATAAATATACTGGTCATTTTTGAATAACACAGTGTACATGCTTAACTTTACACCATCATAAAGGTTTTCATCAATGAAGATTGATAAATGAGTGATAAGTATCAAAGACGTTTTCGTAAGGTTGAGTATTTATTTGTTAGAAGACAGTGACACAATGCCGAAGATTAGTTGAAGTTAGATATATTAACCTTTGGATCCTTTCTCAGTTGTCTAGAAGTTAATATCTTGAGCACACGATCACGAGTTTCTGGTTGTGGATACGGGGATGTGCAATGCCTAGGGGGCCCGCTCTAAGGTGAAACGTCAGTCGATGCTTTCACATTTTTAATGTTCGTCCAGGTTAGTTCGGTTCGTAATATCGATGAAAATGTATTTAAGTGGCTAAGTAATTCATTATCAAAACAAATAGTCTGCAAATTTCACTGCATAATTTAAATATTCAGTAAGCCACTGAGCGTGTAAAAACACAATCAGTAGAGCAGGTTAAGAACATCCATACCCACATATATATGAGGTGTCTCAAATTAGTACTAACCCTTCTGTAAAATTCGTATCTTAAAATCAGGTTGCCATAGAACCGCAGAATTATAAATTGCTCATAAAATCCCTAACTTAAAACAATTTGTTCGTCATGTTTGATTGATGCAAACCCATATCACAAAGATAACAAAAAGATACATATTCACTTTTCTTCCACGTTGTTGTTGATGAATGATAACGAATAAAAATCTTGGCTCAGTTGCTTTCTCATATTTAATCTCAATTCACCATCACTCCTCATTTTATACAATATTAGACCTGTAAAACACTCTGGGGAGACGTTTAACAATGACGACATGAAGTAGGCTAGAATTTGTTTCTTGCGCATTGAAGCCAACTACGTTAGGTACAGTTAAGGAATACACACTCTGCAACTGCCAGACATCGATTTTTTTTGAAGAACTTAGGAATATTTAGAATCAAATAAAGCTCTGAAGTCAAAGGTTTCTAAATATGATCATGAGTTGTTTTAAATGAAACAAATCAAACGAAATTATTCATAAAAACCAGAGTAATGCTTCAGCAGAACTATGACCTTCAATTTTTTCCTTACACCTGACAAATACACCAACGTTTTTCTGTCTGTTCATTATATTCGGTCAACTGTCATAATAAAACTCTGTGGATAACGCGATGGCGTTTGAAGCCAATGATACTGGGTTCGAGTCCAAGAGTGAACATCAACTCTGAGATGCAGGTCCATCCAGCTGACGAATCCCAAACAGGACGAAACGCGCGTCCTCGATTCCACTGCTAGCCACTATCCATCTTTGCTTACCATGCTTGTGAATTTAGGCTATATCGATGTGATACGCACAGTATGCACATATGCCAATTAGAGACTGACCAGTTGCAGTCCTAATAACATCAATGGGAAGATCCAAACAAACAATACTAAGTAAATTAAAAATCTATATCTTCTTGGAAATGCATGATCCCACCTTTTTTGGGTCTTCGAGGCTAAAATTATGAAACGTACTGCAGAATATTTGTGTATTAGGTATATTCACTATAAACATAAGAGTATAATTTTCTCTAACTGACATGACGGAAGCTGTCATATTTATGAGAGGTTTTTTATATTAGTTATCATTTTATACTTCTCTGTTACTTTTGTATAAATATGTTTATCCTAGAATACTATGATTCCTATTGAATCATTGTAGGACTCGTCAGTGGTTGTTATAATCAACGTCAATGTCTTAAGTGCTTTACAGATGAAGGAGTGGAAACTAACCACTAAACATGTTGCCATAATTTAGTGTACTGTACCACGTCTGTTGTGAGATAACAACTCACTGAAGGCAATTGGTGAATGGTCGCTCATAATTCGTGGATCAGTTGAAGTTAGACATTAACACCGTTGGATGCCGGCTCAGTGGTCTATCGGTTAAGGGCTCTGGCTCGTAACTGGTAGGTCCTGGGTTCGAATTTCGCAAGTGCGGGATCGTGGATGCGCACTGCTGAGGAGTCTCATAATAGGACGAAACGGCCGTCCAGTGCTTCCAGGTTTTCGATAGTGGTCTAGCTTCAATTGACTCATGATTTCAACTTTGAAATATACTGAAATCTCCACAAATCCCCTCCTGATTACTGTATATTTGTTAGAGTATATTGAATAACGACCATAAAACGATTTGATTTAATCATCTGTAAGTTATCCTAGTGTTTTCAGAAGTTCATTTGTTAAAAATGTTCTTCACTGCAGCTACTAAAAGTAGAGTATTTTAAAGATGATTAAGTTACTTAGTAACAAAACCGTTACGAAGAAAGTGTAAATAATTTACCATGTAATATAAACATATATTAAGCTTTTAAGGTAAGATTTTCAGTTGAGTTTGAGTATATAATCCCTACCTATGCATACATATACCTAAAACATATTTCATAAGTTCAAACAACCTGTAAATATTATTTGTGGTTCAATAGAATTAGAGATTAACAACTATGATTTATTCGTTTAGTTATCTTTTGAATACAGCCTTGTTTGAATCGTATTCATACTACATACTGTGAATGCATTTAATGTTCATTAATAGTAGCCTCAAAAGTTCTCAACTCAAACAATGTATATCTTTGCTTGTCCACGTTATTTATTGTTTTATGAAAAAAACAACAACTAGTTAATCATAAACTTTATTAGGTGAAGCTATCTAGGGGTACTTGAACTTATTATCCTTAGTTAAAATCGCACTTTAGCCTGCTATTCATAACGAATTATAATCTTTCAGACGGGTACTTTTGTTGTAAGTTTTTTGTTGTTGTAAATAATGTTCTTAATTGCACTTGAAGATCGAAACATGTATTATTAACATGAAATTACACATACAGCTCATCAATTGATACTAACAGGTATGTAAACAGGAACTAGAATGTTTTGTAAACTGATAGTAATTATTCAATAAAAAACAAAATGGATCTTCGTTTTTCACTTCATCTTATTCCAAAGCGATCATATTGTAAAATCAAATTGAATGAGATTACTCAGGATTGGAAATAAAATCATAAAGTTTGTTATATCCAATGATTAACTACTACATATTTTCAGAAGGGGTTTTTGTAGAGATTTTAGTAATTTTATAGTTGAAGTCATCAGTCAGTTGAAGCTAAACCACCATGGAAAACTCAGAAGCACTGGACGCCCGTTTCGACCTCAGCAGTGCTCATCAAAGATCCCGCCTCGCTAGATTCGAACCGAAGACCTATTGGTCTTACGTGCGAACGCTTAACCTCTAGACCAACAATGTTAATGTCTAACTTCAACCAATCGACGAAATTTAGCAACCGTCCAATATTGTCTTCAGTGATTTACTATCTCAAAACAGACCCGGTCGAACTCCACTGGTCACTGTTTCTCACTAGAACTCCAGGAGATATCTCTTGAAGCCAGTAACTGGTAAGCATATGATTATTATCAGAAAGGGGGTTTTGTGGAGGTACATATTTCATTCTCCTCTTTCTTGTGGTGATTGACTGGATTATGAAGACCCCGACATTTGAGGAGAAGCACGGAATACAATCGACATTTCAGAATTAATTAGACGATTTCGACTTCTCATATAACCTAGCCCTCCTATCCCATACACACGAACAAATGCAGATGAAGACAACTAGTGTAGCAATAACCTCTGTATCATTGGGCTTCATTGTACACAAAGGAAAAAACAAGATTCTCAAATACAGCACGCGGAACACCAATACAATCACACGTGATGGCGAACTTCTGGCAGATGTGAAAACATTCACGTACCTGAGAATCATCATTGATGAATAAGGAGGATCGGATGCAGATGTATAGGCGAGGATCGGCAAAGCAAGAACCTCATTCCTACAACTGAAGAACATATGGAACTCAAAACAACTGTGAATCAATATCGAAGTGAGAATCTTCAATACGAACGTCAAGACAATCCTACTGTACGGAGCTGAAACGTTGAGAACTACTACATCCATCATCAAGAATGTATTGGTACTTATAAGTAATTATCTACGCAAGATACTCAACATCCATTGACCGGATACCATCAGCAACAGTGTTTTATGGGAGAGGACAAATCAGCTTCCAGCTGAAGAGGAAATTAGGAAAAAACGTTGGAAGTGGATAGGACATACATTAAGGAAATCACACTTATGCATTACAAGGCAATCCCTAACTTGGAATCCGGAAGGGAAGCGGAAAAGAGGAAGGCCAAAGAGCACATTACGCCGGGAAGCAGAAGCAGATATGAAAATGATGAATAGCAACTGGAAAGAACTGGAAAGGAAGGCTCAGGTGAGAGTTGGATGGAGAATGCTAGTGTACCGCCTATTCTCCTCCACGAGAGGTAACAGGCGTAAGTAAGTAAGTAAGTAAGTACATATTTCATTCATAAAATGTAAACAAACTATAAAAGCTTTCTTTCTAATGATGATATAGTTGACAGTTCAATGGATTCAATTAACAATGTATTCATTAAATATGTTTATATTATTCAAAATACAAACTCCTTTGTTTAATAACAATGAAATGATCAACTTCAAAATGTTTCAGTTATTATTATACAATATATAAATGATACATAAGTAGAATAAATCTAATAATCAATCTAATATGTATGATAAACTGATGTTCTTCTAATTTGTATTTATTCCAAATACTTTATGGATAGACAAATGTTGTTTTACGTGGAATTATTTCTAATGATGAAAATCCTGAAAGAAGAAACTTTGAAAAGAAAGAAAAAAAGTAGAAGAAGAAGAAGAATAATTAACAATTAATTATCAGAAGGGGGTGTTTGCGAAATATTATAGTAATTTTAATAGTTGAGATCATGAATCAATTGAAGTTAGACCATCATGGAAAACCTTAAAGCACTGGATGGCTGTTTCGTCTTATTGTGGGATTCCTCACAGTGTGTATCCACGATCCCGCCTCGTGAGATTAGAACCCAACTATTTGAACTCAATTATTAAAATTAATTTTCAATTTATTTTTATTAACTATAGACAAAATTAACTTTAGGTAAAACTTTTATATTTCAATTAGTAGAAGGTATTCATTACAAACTAATTTCAATTAAGGTACTATTTAAATACTAAAATGTACATCAATAATAATAAACTAATCAGCTCACTAGTGACTTATTTCAAATAAGTTTCTGAAGTTTTGATCAATAGAGTTCAGACATATCTCAGTAGGAACATTTGTCACTAGAATTATTGAATAAACGTTGTGCTTAATAGTAAATTGATTGAAGTTGAAAATGTTTACCATTTAACAATAAACATGGCAGTTATAATTGTTACACACTCGTTTCAACATATGAAGGTTATGTGCTCTATCCCTGTAGAAGTTGTGAAGTGTTCAGTATCGAGACTCATACTAAAATGAAACAAATGTCTAATGATTCTTGATTCCTAACTTTGGGTAGATTCATTGTGAATACATTCTATAAAAGCAATGTTAGAAATAGTTGCTGAGAGACCTGTCTAATATGTGAAAGAATTTTCAATCTCAAGGATTAATTCATTTCAGAATAAAGAATTGTTGGGGACGTTAGATCCCCAGACCTCATTTGGTAAATGACTTATTTTTGCAATTTTATTTTGAAAATTTGAATATCTTTGTTTTCGTACCAAAAGCGCTCTTTTCACCTTCATGTGAGAATCCTAAACGTATCTTTCAGTATGTTATTTTGTAACGTTTCCCAAGGACAGTTTAATGCTGTATATATACGTTTGATTTCTTCCTGTTGGGATTACTTGTGATTCTGGCTGCTTACGGAATATATCTTCCCCACTTCCAGCCTGGGCTTTTTATTCTAGTTAGCGGGGCTGCGGATAACGGATTATAATAACCTATCGTGTAACTGTGTCTTTGACCTTTTTTACTTTTGCCGAGGAAGGTGAACTCGTAATAGCATCAAGCATATCAAGAATTATTCATTCACTGCAGTCTAACACTCACAAACTAATTACAATAAACTCTGTTGTATTTACAGAGATATTGTAACAAATAGTAATTCCTTGACTTTTTAGTGTCCCTGTATGACATCGTTATCTTCTAATATGACTGCATTGTTACTCAGATCATAAATAATATGACAGTTATTGTTAGGATGGAGGTTAGTGGAGATTATAGCAATTTTTAACACATCAATTCATGAGTCGATTTAACTTAGACCATTATGGAAAACCTGAAAGCATTAGACGGCCGTTTAGTCAAAGTATGGGACTTCTCAGCAGTGAGCGTCCACGATCCCACACGCGGGACTCTAACCCAGGACCATCGGTCTCGCATGCGAACACTTAACCTCTATACCACTGAACCGACTTCCAACTGTATTAATGTCTAACTTCAATCGATCCATGGTATTGTACAACCATATTTCAGTTGTAGACTTGATTACAAAAAAATTCATTTGAATTATTTTATTATTACTTACCAATATTCCAATCATACCAACTATAACTAATATCATAGCATGTCGAATAAGTAGAATTAAGTCATTTAATTTGTTCCAACAACCAATTTGGAAAAAGCTGTTTGATTCTGTAAAGTGATTTGGACATGTATAATCTCTTAAAGAGAATGTTGAATCCAATTGACAACATGTGATTGGATATTGAATATCTGCATTAATATAACAAAAATGAACTATTCAAGCAATTGATAAACATTTGTGCAATCAGTAATACAGAAACTAATTATTTAATTATTATAAATACTATTCAGTTCCAGTTTTACCGTTAGTACTGGGAAAGTACAATCAATTCAATGTGTTAGCGGCTATTCGGATACAATAACTCAGTTAACAATGCTCCTGAATCTCAATTTGAACATCAACAATGGAACGAAGATACATCTAGCTAAAGAGTCATAAATAGGACAAAATGTGACTCTTGGATTTCACTACTAACCATAATACAACCTATTCCATTAATTATAACGTTTAGATATCTTCCGTTCTGCTTTTGATTAACATTTTAAGACACAAGTCGATTTTACATTTTTTTTCAATTTTGGGGATTTGTAAAGATTGTAGTGCTTCCAGGTTTTCAATGGTGGTCTAACTTAGATTGACTTGTGAATTCCACTATTTTTTTTCTTTTCAACATATACAATAATAGGCTCATTGCACTAGCCTTTATTGACTGGATTTTAATAACAACACCATATACCCATCAATAACTTCAAATGGAGCAATAACTTACATCCACGTTGTAAGCAGAATTAATATCTGAACACGATAGAATAAAAGTCTAGTAATAAATTGTTTCTGATTTTATTTGTTTTTTTTATATTTTTCCTTAAAAAAGGTTTCCTGAACAAGATGATCAGAAGAAACGATGAATTAATTTAAAATTCGCTTGGTGTTGTTCACTTGTATCTTCCCATTGTTATTTAGGTCTACAATTGATCAGTCTCTTGTTGGCATATGTGCATACTGTGTGGACTGCCTCGATATTGCCTGAAGTCACAAGCTTTATGAACAAAGATGGGTAATGGCTAGTGGTGGAATCCAGTACGTGCGTTTTGTTCTATTTAAGACTCATCAGATGGATTTACCTGCACCTCAGAGTTGATGTTCACTCTTGGACTCGAACGCAGTACCTTTCGCTTCAAACGCCATCGCGTTATCCACTTAGCTACTGAGTACTGATTTAAGTTCAGTTTGTGAGATCTTTACAAATGTGAATCTTTTTGTTCACATTTCAGTCAATGGTTTAAAATTTAGTTGTTTTAATATAAATGAATAAATACTCAGTAATCATTTTTCATTGTCACAAAATTTCATTTACCTCCTATAGTTTACATATGTTAAAAGTAGAAACTATCAATCTATCCATCTATCTCTCATCATTCAAGATATCTAACGAATGTATAACTCTAAATATAGTCAACATCATAGACTTGACAGTGTTCTTTTGTTTCCTAGTATAGTTTAGTTTCATAGTTTGTTTCATTGATTCACTTTATCTCAATATTTAAAGCTATTAATCCCTTTAATAAGTTTAGATAGGGTAATAAGAAAACGAAAATTATCAGAACTATGCGATATATTAATGCAATACAATTCAAACAATCTGATTACGCTTATACACACTTAGATATAAAAATAAGTGATCAACTAGACAAATAAAAGGTAAGAGGAAACAAGAAGTTATATCCCATTGAGAATTATGATTGGTAAACCTTTGAGAACTATTTAAGGACTAATTGGATACATATATTTTTATTATTTAATTGTTAAGTAGCTAAACTATGCATATTCGTGTTCCTCTTATTAAAAGCTTTATTTTGACCCATAGACTTTTAGTATACGGTTTACCGTTCTTGAGTTATCCCTACTCTATTAATTACAGTCTCCCACATTCACAGCCACTTTTGGCTAAATCTTGTACAGATGTTGCTTTCTACTTTGTGGTGCGATGTAGTGTGTTTGATTTGTATATAAACCCAGTATATTTCAAATACATGATTCATATCGGAGATTCTGAGATTGGTATTCTGGACGTAACAGGCATGGCTAGGCAGGAAGTAGGACCGATAAGTACTCAAGACTGCTTGTACGGGTATACATGTCATTGGTCCGGTCGATAAATCACTGTTCTCTAATTGGCTGTATCATTATGTCACATATTAATAGGACACAAGGCCGCAAGTTATAAGACAAGGTTATCAACGTAAAACTGTCGAAAACTTCTTGGCCTTACACAGTTGTCTGACTAATGTCAGTAATCAATTTATAAAAATAAACAATCTTTAAATAGAGAACAAAATTATCCATATATTGATGGAACGTATTTCAGTTAATTTACCTTCATATTTTATATTTTGATAAAATTCATTACGAACAAATCGTGATTTTTCAAAATCTACACCATTATAGAAACCACAACAAGAAAGCTGAAAATTTTAAGAATTCAGATAAAAATTATTGAATAATTTAGAAAAATTATCCTATTAAACTGTATAAACAGTTGTAATTCGTTCATATAAATGGAATCTCTGGAGGTGGAATCGTGGATGCTCATTGCTGAGGAGTCTCACAATAGGACAAAACGGCCATCCAATGTTTTCCATGGTAGTCTAGCTTCAATCGACCCATGATTTTAACTATAAAATATGGATTGTTGCAGTGATAAAACAATGAAAGACAAGCAAAAGTCTAGTCACTTAGACTAGTGGCCATATTACAATTTAGTCAAAAGGATTTGATTCGCACTATGAAGAAACCTGACATACATGACACTGATCACATTGATTACTTGAAACTATCTTGTTTCTTATGCAGTTATAACATCAGCTGTGTACGTAAAATTTTCTCTTTGAAAAAGCATTCTAAAGTTGGAAACTACAATTAGCTAAACATTTTTGATACTCATCATTATTAGAAAGGAGGCCTCTATAGACTAGATAAAACAGTTTCCCTTGTGTCACATGGTCAAGATACAGGAATTTTATTATAATTGAGTGCAAATATACATGTTATATTATAAAAACGGGTATTCATTAGTTTACTCTGTTTTTTTTGTGGTTAACAAGAGACTCAACTTTTTACTACAAAATTAGTTTCGGCAAGAAGGTGGGACATGGTCAGGAATATTATTCAATTAGTGTTGCATGCCTAATGTTTGGGAAATCAACTGGGAATGGAATACAACAAATTGTATAGAAATCTGTTTTTGAAAAACAATATTATTATTATTATTATTATTAATGGCTTTATGTATGCTACTTATGCTTGCAGTTACAAGTAGTATATAACACCAGTCTGATGTGGAAGGTCTGTGAGCAGAAGATTGAAAAGAACTAAATGAAGAAAAGATAAAAGGAAACTGGAAGCGATCAGGATGATAACAGAACTGAAGAAACAATGAAGCTTGCACGAGACTACTCAAAGAAGATGTGTAGGTGACGTTTTTGATGCATGATTTTCTCATTTTTCACATTTTGCCAAACCATTGTGTATGTTTTGGAGAAAACATTTGGGTAAGTAATTCAATGATTCAATACTCCTACCTTGATCCTTCATTAACTTGATTAACTCTGTTTATGTTGCACCGTGTATCCTGAGTAGTTTTTTTTTAATTTTTCTCAGGTTAAATGATTCCTATCGATGCCATTTTACATTTCGCACTAGTTTATCTTGCTAAACAGCATTAAAACAAGCAATAAAGGGGTGTTCACAAATCCTTTACAAAAGGACATAGTTATGAGCAGAAAGTGCTTATAATGTGAAGCCATTTTAGACAACATTTAATTGAAGTGGGAAGAAATCATTCGCAGCATCATTAAGGATACATCAATACCAAACTGTTTAAATTAAGCTTATCATAGTCAAGTATAACAATATACATTTTAAAATGGCTTAACTTAAATTTCAGGAGAAACGACTATGTAGTGTATGCTTCTTATGTTGACAGGCATATGTAGTATGTGACAGTAATCGGAAGTGGAAACGTTGATAGAAGAAGGTTCAGAAGATCAAGTTGAAGAGAATATGTAGGGAAATAGTTACAATTAAAAATGACTTTTGATGATCTGTGTATATAAGTGATAATATTCCCATTTCTAGATTGATTTTATTACAGAATGATTCAAATTATGACGAAAACAAAATCAGGAGGATCGGATAAATTATTTACGTAGTATGAAACTCTGAAATTGTCCCCACTTTAATATCACTCAGGGGATGTAATAAAGGACTTTCACTTCTCATAGCATACTCTCATCTCTTAGATTACTGAATAGGAATCCAAAATTTTTGTTCCAAACATCATTCAATTCGTGATGTGACACAATAATTTTCCAATCTTATCTATACTGTCAGCCGCATCCTTACATGACAGAACTTCAGTGGTGACGATTTTCCATGAGAATCTCTTAATCTTATCTTGAAGCAAGTATATTAGTGTCTTATATCAATACTTAAGGAGAATCACCTACAAATAGGCTACATGTTAGCCCAATATACTTTGTTCACTTCTAAGAGAATAACGGCTGAAAATTTTAAACTTCAAAAAAAAGATTACTATTTCTAGTCAAAGCAGTTAGTGATAAGAGTAGTTGCACGAACTTCACTGAATAAGTCAACAAGTAAGTGAATCGTCATTTGAATAGTTTAACTATTCAGTCACTGATCAATGTCTTTTTACAGCGATTCATATCATTTGTATACACGAAACCTAAACACTGTAATGCAAATAAGTATCATAAAATATACTTACCAAAGGCATTAAAGTTGCTAAAATCACACTATCCGCTTCATTAGACCCCACAGAATGATAATTATTAATTAATAACTTCAGTTGGTTTTTAATAGGAATGTTTATCTAACAAGAATATAATGAAATAGATTGAAAATGAAGTTACGAGTATCTGTTTTTTAGAAATAAAACTTGCAAAACTGTTAGTTAAACGTGTTGTGGAGATTTCCGTATTTTAAGGGTAATATCACAGACTGAGTTTAATTAGAGACCTAGTGGAAAGCATGAAGCACTTGATAATTAATACGCCCAAGTATCGCGTTCCCCAGTAGTACACATGCACGACTATAGGCCACTGAGTTGGTATTAATTGGTTTACATTTCTAACTAGTCTATTTGCGCTATCGCTTGAACATCAGAAATTTTCGTTGTTAAAGTTAGTTTAATATCTAACATGGATTAGGTGTATTGGTAATAGGCTCTCACTAGAACCTCTAGAATTATCTTTTCAGTATTGATTCGTATTTTTATGGCGATTGAACAAAGTTCGCCTTTTTCAATGAACTTCATTTTAACAAATGTATGGTTTACCTAAGACACACAACCAATAGCTGTTAAATGTAGATGATGAGAATAAGAAACAAATAAGATGATTTCAGTGTAATTCTGTTGCTCAAGTTTGTGAAAACTGACTGAAATATGTTCAATAGTTAGGTTTTACTGTTTAACTGATTAAGAGCCGACTGGATTTTACGAAAAAAGTAATATCAAGGATTTTTTTTTCCAGATGATATACTCATCCACAGTTTTGCTTGCTCTTATGGAACTGGTCATGCTTGCCGAACAAAGAGAGAGCTCTAAAAACGCATCTCTTGATCACTTTATAAACTGGGGTCACTTTACCTCACCTCTATCCTACTCGAAAGTTATGCATTATCTCAAAGTGTTTCAAAATGATTACAAACCCAAAACTTATGTATAGTAGTGAATTTAACAGTTTGCTGAGTCCTGGCTAATCTCTGTGTTCAAAGGCACCTTTTCAGTTTGTCATCTTATCGCTTTGTTTCGTCAATAATTCATTAGGTTTCTTTATTTATTTAAAACTTTTCTGTTTATTTTCCGAAAAAAAATGGATTCAAATAGTCAAGTATGAACATCAGATATATGAACATTTCCCTACATTGCAGAAGATTTGATTGAGAATGACCGTAGAGTTGAAACCGAATCAGCATTTGTAGCGTTGAATAGAAGTTTTGTAGATAGTATAGTAAGGTTTATTAAAGTCCTAGACATTTACGAATATGAAACTGTTCTTTTTGTTCAAAAGTAGTTCATTCTCTTATTGAATCTATTCTAGTAATGTTAATTTCATATGTACTGTAGTATGATTCAAACTGTTTTCCCCAATCAATGTTTGTTTTCTCCTACTTTCAAATGCATGATCAGATTGTTCTGAATGTACTGAATTGATATAGCAGATATTCTTCACATTGTATTACCTAAATTATCTTTTTTTCTTTTGAGGTAAAGAGTTTCAAATAACCGATCTCATGATTATTCAGTTTTGTATTGCTTACTGACGTTTGTTTTTCCATTTCTTTTAATGCATTTATCATGCATACTCATTTGAATATTGGGTCAATTTTTAAAAACAAAACATAACATATACTTCAAATTCAATTGGTATTGTTTGTTTGAATCTACCCATCGATGTTTAGGACTACAACTGGTCAGTCTCTAATAGGCATATACGCATACTGTGCGTATTGCCTTGATATAGCCTTAATTCACAAGCATTAGACGCAAAGATGGATAGGACGAAACGCGCGTCAAACTGGATTCCACTGCTAGCCACTATCAATCTTTGCTTACCATGCTTTTGAATTAAGGCTTTATCGTGGTAATACGCACAGGATGCACATATGCCTATTAGAGACTGACCAGTTTCAGTCCGAAACATCAATGCGAATATTCAAACGAACAATACTAAGTGAATTGAAATTGTATTTGTTTTAAATTATTAAAACTCAGTTTATCAAGTGCGATAATATCATGCTGTGATTAATCGGTTATGAGTTCACCAATGGATCTTCTTCTCGATCATTAAGTATATACTATCTGATCAAATGTTTGCTGAGTGTTCTGTTGCTCATAGTTCAGCGTAAATGATGTACAATTTTAAAGTTGATAAATGATGAACGTTTACATAGTACAATGCTGAAATTTTCGACGTAAGCTATTGTGATGTAGTTTAAATCAAGAATGGTCTGTTGAAAGGGATGAATATGAGAATATATATATATATATAACTCATTTAACTCATCTTTTCTGTACATTTTAGTTGGCAGTAAAACAGTCATTGTGAAATTCTTAGATTCGCCGTAAACCAGTATCTAAATCGATTTTATTTCAGTGACTGAACCTAGCATTTCTTGTATAAAAGTTGAACAGGAATTAAACCCAACTGTTAATTATTTATGTATTAGCAAGTGAGTATTTGACAATGCTGATTAGTATTCTATCCACTGAGTATTACAAATACACATCCTGTTCATTTATCAAGTCTTCCTCTATAACTGAATCAGTAGAGCGATGATTAATAATTCTATTCGTTTAGTTAAAAGTTGATCTTAGAAATTTTTTTTAAAATATGTGCAAACTGTTCTATCAGATGCATGAATTTGGAGCAACATAAGAAGACATTTCTTTTCCTTTTCATACCCAATTCATCTGTGATATACCGATCAACATTTATTTGACATGCGGCTGGTTGGCACATACATAAGCAGAGTATGATAATTCTGAAATACGAGTTCAGATATATTATGCTAAGGTACTTCGTCTTAAATCAATCAGGGTAGATAAATGATAATTACTTCAGGTTTTCTTTCACTCTGTATTGAAAAATGTAGTTGTTTGGATTAACGTTTACAATATACTCTCAATTCTCCGGTATATTTAATTACAAGGTGGAATTTGCAATAGCAAAAGGCTAGAGTATTCTTGCCTGTTGAAGATGACTATTGGTATCCAGATTTAATAAATCTACAGAAGGGTTCAAGACTGGTTCTTGTCCATAGTTTAAGGAATATTATATATTTTATATTATATTATATATTTTATATTATATATTTTTAGGCCATCCACTTTTTTGACGAATGAAACTAAACTACTTTTAAATAAATTAAGTAGGCCAGAAATTTTATAAGTTTTGTAAGCCTTTTGTTCTACGTTTTGCTAATCGATTTCAACAAATAATTGGTAAATTACTCATAAACTCAAACAATAAACTTACTATTTCTGGGTCAGAAGATTCTGTTATCAGCCAAACTGATAGTAATACAATAGAAAGTGCTAATAGAAGGATGTACTTGGGAAAAAAAACAAATTCAATGCAAGAGATAAATAAGAATTATTTTTTCTTAAACATAGAGTTCACAATACATGCACTCAGACAGCTGTCAGGGACCAAAATTGATAACTTAAGAACTAGCTCTTGAGTTCATGACATTTGGACCACCAAATCGACATTAAATGGATCATAATTTCAAATTCAGTGGTTTAAAATCCTTTTGATACACAGCATAGCTTACCACTAGATAAATTATTTTAAACTCACGTGCACTGTATAAGTTTTGTATAGTCAATATTAAGCCAGTCGCTAGTGACAGTTGAGAATATGTATTCAAATTATGAGTTCTACAATTGAATCTGGTTCCTTTCATCAGTCTTTTATCGTTTGTAACTGATAATATTGTTTCATTTTAGTTTGGAAAGTAAACGTTAGGTTTCTCTTATTAGTAATATTAAATTTTAGAATTTTAATATTGTGGCTTGTAGTAAGATTCACGAGAAGAGTTTGATCCTGCCTGAGAATCATTATTAATCGTGATATTAATACTCGACTATATCCAAATGATGAGATCTTTCTATAGTTCAGTGTCTACTACCAGTCATATCTATAACGAAAACCTGAATCGAGCCACTCTTTTGAGGATGCATACAAACTAACGAAGATTGGTCAAAATTAACTTCTACATATTATTAAGGCGAAAATCCAAAACCTTTACAAAAAATATGTTTCAATGAACATTCATAGTAACTCCACCTATAGCTCTTCTAGGGCTAACGACGATCCCAAGCCCGGGTAAAAGAGTAGAGTTGAGCGTGTGGTCTGTATCCACATTCCGTAAAAAAACAACCTTGCTAAAAATACGCTAACAAGAACGCTGATAGTAATATATAGTAGTAATAAAAAGGATTTCACTTACGACGAAAATAATAACCTTGCTACGAAAACAAATTCCAATCATCCCAAAACACAAAATTATCAAAAGAAATACGGTAACAATAAAAACTGCCAATGTTAGATGATCTAAAAAACGAGACAAACAAATAAACAAGAGAGCTAACAATAATTAGTTTTTTTTCTGTAACTTATACGAGTATTCGGATCGCACACTAAATGTCATATTCTCACTTCGTATTGAAAAACCTCAGTTTGGACAAACTTTCTAAAATTGATGCTATTTTTAAAATGACCTTGGTTAATAAACGGTTAGGAATCATTAAAAGTAAACTGTACAACTTAGTTCTTTTTCAATTGCACAAGCAAGTGACTATCAGGACTCAGTAGCTGAGTGGATAACGCGATGGCGTTTGAAACGAAAGATACTGGGTCTGAGTCCCAGTAAGAACATCAACTCTGTAATGCAGGTACATCCAGTTAACGAGTTCCAAATGGTACGAAACGCGCATCCTGGATTCCACTCCTAGCCATTGTCCATCTTTGCTTATAAGTTGATTAAAAATCACCGATACTGAGTTCTATTCATTTAAAATCTGATAAGCATCTGAATAATCATTCGTTTAAAAAAATTCTCTCTTTTGAAAGCAATTTACGTCCACTCTGAAAGTTTGGTACCTGGTTGTTTTAACTTATTTACACTTATGAGTGGTTTCTGGCGAACAGATCGTATTGTGGTTAGTTAGTTGTTGTCCAGATAACATTGGGAATAGCCTACTGTGGGAGAGAGCAGACCAGCTTCCAACAGAGGAGGAAATCAGGAAAAGACGTTGGAAGTGGACCGGACATACATTATAGATATCATCAAACTGCATCACGAAGCAAGTCCTAACTTGGAATCCTGAATGGAAACCGAAAAGAAAGAGGATAAAGAACACACTGCAACAGGAATTGGAAGCAGATATGAAAAAGTTGAGTAGCAATTGAAAAGAACTGGAAAGGATTGTCCAGGACAGGGTTGAATGGAGATTGCTGGCGTGTGGCTTAAGATCCTCGACGTGGGCAACTTACTTATTTACTTATGATTGTTACCTCTCGTGGAGAAGCATAGACCGCTCGCCAGAATTCCGCACCCAACCTTGTCCTGGACAATCCTTTCCAGTTGCTTTCCATCTTTTTCATATCCGATTCCAATTCCTGTTCCAGCATGTTCTTTATTCTCTTTCTTTTCGGTTTCCCTTCAGGATCCCAAGTCAGGACTTGCCTCATGATGCAGGTTGGCGATTTCCTTAATGTATTATTATTATTATTAGCTTTATTCAATATTATATTATTTGGTACAAAATCGAATTCTCAGCATAAAGTATTTCAACATGTTTGCGTTTCTTATTTCTTCGTTGCTCCTGATGATAAACATTCAGTGATCGCCAGTTGGATGTCAGCAGTTCAGTCAATCGACATATGAATAATGTATATTCTTTTTGCTGCATGTTCCCAGCAAACACGACATCTCTGATTAGGCCTTTTGTAACCTTTACAGCGAAAGGTTGTACAGTTTTCAGAAACGCACCTGAATAGGTTGTGTGCTTAATAGCCATAATGATGTATTAAAACACACAATATAAGATAACTTGTTGAAATATATAGATGACAGGAACAGGTAGCCCAGATGTTTAAGCAGGCCGCCGTAGGTATGTACTATTCATGAGATGGCCATCCTACAAATGTATCTCATGCTTCTCTGGACAATATTAGTGAAACTACTTTAGTGTGTGGAGCATTTTCCTCTTCGTGAACAGAGTACAGATGTGTCCCCCCCTGAAATGAAACTCCTTTATGAAAAACAATTTTTTTTCAGATCTCAGGTAACGACACTTTATAGATGAACGTCGATAGCCTTCTTACTGTTGACCTGATCATTCCTTATAGATATTTCTTAAATTTTTTACTGTGCTTTTTGCAAAATATGAACATTCAATTCATAGAGATTTCAGTTGACCATTGATTTTTTTAAAAAATAAAAAATAGGAAAAAACCAATGTTTTTTTCATTTGGCATATACCTGTTGCTAAGCGCATATGATCTATCAACCTTTGAATGGTAGTTTCATCAGCATAACTATTGACTTGTTTTAATATTGGTAATAGTAATGATTTCATGATAAATTGTAAAATAACATCAGACCATTTCAGTATACCAAGAAATGCTACGGCAATAGATAAAATACACTGAAAAAAAAACAATAAAATATAAAAGCTTAAATTAGTTGATGTAATCAAATAATGTAACGAAAAAATAAGTATAAACATTCATTCACTTGGTATTGTTTGTTTGAATCTTCCCATTGATGTTTAGGACTGCATCCAGCTGATAAGTGCCAAATAAGACGAAACGCACGTCAAACTGGATTTCACTGTTATACATCAATGGGAAGATTCAAACAAACAATACCAACTGAATCCAAACTTCAACCCATTGCACAAGCAAGTGGCTATCAGGACTCAGTAGCTTAGTGGATAGCGCGATGGCATCTGAAGCGAAAGGTACTGAGTTCGAGTCCCAGAGTGAACATCAACTCAGATTCAGGCGGATTCAGCTGACGAGTCGCAAATAGGACGAATTGCGCGTGCTGGATCCCACTGCTACCCACTATCCATCTTTGTTTATAAACATTCATGTTTTTGCACTTTCAATAAAATGATTCATGAGATGCATCTGTAATATTTCAGGGAAGAAGAAAACTTCGATAAACTATGTAAGTAGTTAATGTGAGGATACATGGTAAACAGTTATGAGGTATCTTTATTATATTAAAGTTATATGAGGTATTTTATTTTCAGAAGACGATTTTGTGGAGACTTTAGTAATTTTATTATTTGAATTCATTAGTCTATTATTGCTAGACCATCGTGGAAAACCTGGAAGCACGGGACGGCTGTTTCGCCCTAGTATGGGACTTCTCATCAATGGGCATCCACGATCTCGACCTCGGGATTCGAACCCAAGACCTATCGTTCTCGCGCGTGAACGTTCAATCTCTAAACATGCCATATTATCATTATTATCATAGAGGGTATAAGTCTTCGCATTGTTGATATTTAGAAGTACATTTTAGTGTAGTTTTCCATTACATGTCTTAGTATACTTAGATTGTGACTGTCAGTGTAGTCCAAAACCAGAGTTTCATAACTTATGTGATAAATCAACAGGTTGTCCATGGAAATAGTTACTATGATTTAGATGCATTCAGTTCACAAGTTATTAAATAGACGAAGCCTTTGACCCAAATTCTTCTTCAAACCTCAGTCCATCAAATTCAAAATGGTATTTAACAACATGTTTATTTCATTTATTTCACTGCCATCTTCAGTGCTATCTTCAACTAGTTGTACATAAAATGAGTTACTTATCCATCATTAGTGAATCTTACTAAGCCATAAAGTAATTTGAAAATCTGACAAATAATAGCGGTCGTGTCGTATTTCTCATCATGTGTTTTATACACAGAAAAAATATGCCATCGTTAGTTAAAAATTAAAAAAAATAAAATGTTGATATCAATCACTATTCAGAACTAATTATCCTTCTAAAAATGTTTTTTTCTCTTTTTCTATTAAATATCAACACGATCATGGCAGCTTATATTGTGGTGTGGTCTACTTATATCTATATAAGTAGTATATGGTGTGGATCAGACATAGAATGTATTTTGGCAGAAGACCGATGAGGAAAGAACTGAAATGAAGCGCAATCGTTTGGAAAATGCATGAGCAATGGAATAAGATAAGAAACGGTGAAGATTGAAACAATTGGTTGTTAATTTGCAAATTGACTGTTCATTGTTTCGTTATCAGAATTTACTGAGATAGTCTGTAATCTTTGCTTAAATACATTTGATTGTCCCCAACCAGTGTTCTGTTCACTACAATATGACAACTTAATTAGGTAAAAAAAACGTATGGAGTGCATATATATATATATATATTGCATTTATTATAGGTTTAACATGATTCGTTGCTAAGTTGTGCTAAAAGACTGTGTGCCTGATAAACAAATAAATAAATAAGTTACACTCAATAGACAGGGAAGTATTTCCTTCTAAAATCAATTGAACTACAATCCTATAAGTCTATACTTACTAACAGAAGAATCAGTTACAAAATTACCTAATCAACTCATACTATCAGTCTACTTGAAGACTATTTATTCAACTGATCTATTTTTAAAAAAAACAATAACACAGAATTCTTGATTTATAGCTATAGGATGGTATTTTTCTGTCAGTTAGATATGTTATGTGACATAGATCAAAATCAATTATAGTACTGAAGCTGTATATATTTTTCTATAATTATCTAGTTGGTACTATTTCAATTTTCCGTTTAAGCTATATTTAAAACTAAATGATGTTTAAAGGTTTCGTTCGTCATAGATTTATCTCAGTTGAGATATCACTGGACACCAGGAACACTGGACATCTTGTTCGTTCTGGTACAAGACTCCCCGTCTGTACACATCCAAACTCGTATAGATGTTATTGATCATTAGTCTTTGCTTAAAGCAAACTTGTTCAGCAACACAAGTTTTAACCATTTGTCTATAGGCTCTATGTCATCTACTATAATAAAGTTCATACAGTTAGATAGTATCATAAAACGATATATACGGGTAGTGTAACTCAAATCTGATTTATTAAATTGATGTTTGACCATTATATTAAGTCAATATGACTGATTAGTAAATGAATTTTCTTAATGTAATAGGGTTATAGTTTACAATTAACTATCACTTATCATCATTCATTTTTTTCTGATATTATAACTAAATTTTTCTAGACTAATTTAGATTGTTGGTAAATATTTTTTTATGTGTGGATCCAATTGGCTTTTGAACTTTCGGTCTAGTTCCGTATTAATTTGATTCCATTGAAAGTTTAAAAGTATTGTTTCTATAAGTATTAATTACACAGATAGGCGATTAAATACACTTGATTGGAAGTTAAGTTGTATACTAATCGGGATCTATCAGGAATGAGTTATATGAGTAAGGTTCAAAAAAAAAGAAAAAAAAAAGTGAGACTATATAGTTAAAATGTGTACATCTGTAAAGATTCAAAAAATGGTATGATAATAGTAATAATTTTCCAACTAATTTGTGGTAACTTTGAATTCAATTTCACCTACTTCAATTTGGTCAGTTTAACAATCTGATTACATTTTATAGCAAAAAAATACATGAAATCTAATTATGTGGAATTCTATCAAAGAAGTTTCTTAGATAACGTAATTGGTTTTAAAAAACCTGTGAAAGCCCTTTGACTACTTCACTTAGGGTTGAGAATACAAATTATCGTATAAATTATATACAATCATTGATATAAAATGAGGTCACTTCAATCAAGTTGTAAATAATAAACAACCTGATCAAATGTCTAACTTAAAAATAATTCTTGTTTAATGAAAACAATAGCAAATATATAGTAGACTATGTTCGAATGTCCTCCAAATCTCAGAAGAAGAAAGGAATATGATGGACAGTTTACATACAACTACACGCTTTGAACTTTACAGAAGAACTAACCCTTCTATCCCATACACACCTGCAAATACAGATAAAGAAAACAAGTGTAGCAGCAGCCTCTACAGCAGTGGGCCCCAACATACACAAGGGAAAAAACAAAATCCTGAAAAACAACACAGAGAACAACAACCCAATCACACTCGATGGAGAAACTCTGGAATATGTAGAAATGTTTACAAACCTGGTAAGCATTATCGACGAACAAGTAGGATCTGATGCAGCTGTGAAGGAAAGGATTGTAAAAGCAACGGTAGTGTTCGTACAACTGAGGAACATATGGAACTCAGAATAACCGTCAATCAACATCAGAGTCAGAATCTTCAATTCGAACGTAATGACAGTTCGACCGTATGGAGCTGAAAGTCCAAGGATTACTACTACTGCGATCAAACAGGTAAAAGTGTTCATAAACAACTATCTACGCAAGATATTAAACGTTCATAAACCGAGGACCATCAACAACTACCTACTGTGACAGAGAACAAACCAACTTCTAAGTGAAGAACAAAAATGGAAAAAAACACTGAAAGTGGGCAGGACACATATTGAGAAAATGGCCAAACTGCACGATGAGGTAGACTGTAACGTGGAATCCTGAAGTGAAGAGGAAAAGAGATAGACCAAGAAACATATTGTGTCGAGATTTTGAAGCAAACATAAAAAGAATGAATAGCAACCGGAAAGGATTGTCCAGGTTAAAGTTCCATAGAGATTGTTGATGGGTTGACTATGCTTTTCCACGAGGGGTAACAGGCTTAAGTAAGCCTGTAAGTAATATTCGATTGTCCAATAACGGTATTCTTCAGCTTCCTAGTTTATATTTATGAATTTAAAATGTTATTGACATCTGTGCAAGTGGCCACTGCTAGCCATTATCCATCTTTGCTTATAATAGTTGCTTAGATTTCTGCATGAGATTTAGAAGACAGAAGTTTACGTCTAAAAATCTGTGACTTCAAAGTATTAATTATGTTTTGTTCAAAGAATTCAAAGAATTAACCGAGAATATATGGTTTCTAAATAATCTTTTTACACCATGACTTGTTGAGTTGAATGATGATAACTTCAGATATATACAATACATGTATGCATAAACTATATATGCAATTCGGTAGTATACGATTAATACAACTGATGGTTTTTGAAAATTTAAATTCTGTCCCATGACAATTAACTCAGTAAATATAGATTCATTAAATGCCCTTAATTGGACGTTATTTAACTATACAAAATGGGTTTCAGAAGTTTGGTGTCGGACTTTTCAAATTATACTACCGATAAAACTAGCTACAAAAGAACTTTCTGAATTTATTTATCCACGTTAATGCCAGAGATTTATACTGTCTGTCTGCTATTACGTCTAAGGATCGGACAGTTGTACAATAAAATGAATAAGTTGGTTAAAGTAACTGTTTTCTTCTGGTCTGTTTTACCCAATGCATGACCATTTGGTATGTAACTTTTTCACACATTTTACCAATGTGCTTTGTTTATTTACCATTAATAGGTTTACGACATTACATTAAACTATTCACTTTTTATCTTAGATTTACTTTGATAATCACTCACTTTATATTTACATCATATTATGGTGTCGGTTACTTATATCCACATAAGTAGTATATGGTGATGGTCGGGCATAGAATGTATTTTGGCAGAAGATCAATAAGGAAAGAACAAGAACGAAGAGCAATCGGTATGAAAATTTATCAACGATGAAATCAGAGAAGATGAATTGATATTTACCGAAGGAATGGTCAAAATTGAGACAATTAATCGCTATTTTACAAATTAACTATTTACTGTATGGTTATCAGATTTTAGTGAGATAATCAGCACCCGTGTCCTGTTCACTACAATATCTTTGGATTTGTGTCGATGAGTACAGACATTGTTACTATTGTATGATATATGTATTAGTATGGGAACATGATGGAAGGCTAATTTGAAAGAAATTCTTCTTTGTACTATTCTGTTATTTTTTTCCAACTACCTGAACTGTAAATTCAATTTAGTATTACAGGTATCATTACCAAGACTTGATTTGATAATTTTGAATAAATTGAGCATTGGGTAGATTGTTATAAATAAATTATATATTTGTAATATCCCAATGAGTAGAAAAATTAGATTTTCTGACGTTTCGTGACTCAGTGTAAGCCACTTCTTCAGAAAATAAATAACCAAATTAATATTAATCCAAGTTTATTAAATTGAAAGATGCTAATTATATTCTTTTGTTCTTTTTGTTTGTCCTCTTCTGAAGAGATGATCTTGTTGGCTCTTCTAACAAGATTTAAGGCTAACGAAATTTTAGCACTGAAAGGATGTGCTGAATAGAAGTCGATGTAACGATTGGAGTGTGTGGGCTTTCGGTAGATGGATAAATTTAGAACTCCATTTATATTTCTTTTCACTAAGCAATCTAAGAACGGTAGCTCTCCATGTTCATTTTCATTCTCATTCGTGAATTTGATGTGAGATGAAAGTGTATTTAACAGTTTTGAAAACGATCTCAGATGCGTCTTTTTTATTACTACAAATGTGTCATCTACATATCTGAGCCAAATTCGTGGTTTAATTTCGTTGGAGAAAATCTTTGATCCTATGTGTGTCATAAAAAGATTGACCACAATCGGGGACACGGGAGAACCCATTGCTACACCATTTGTTAGTCTATATAACGTTCCGTTGAAGGTGAATAGAGTTGAATTTAAGCAGAGTTTTAACGATCTCATGATTAAACTGATGCTTAAAGGACATCTGTCCGATAGAGTAATGTCATTCTCTAGTAAGCCACTAATGAATTCTAAGCATATATCAATCGGAATACTAGTATATAAAGATACAACATCAAAGCTTACCATGACTTCATTCTTTTCAATAATTAAATCCGATAATTTTGATTTAAAGTCATATGTATCTTTAATCATATTATGTACGTTAAGCTGTAGTGGTTTTAATATGTTGCTTAGATATTTAGATAAAGCATATGTCGGTGTGTTGGTAAAATCTACTATCGGTCTTAGAGGAATATCTGGTTTATGAATTTTCGGTAAACCATAAAACCGTGAAGTATTACATGATTTGGGATACAAAGCAAACCAAAGCGAAGCCCCAATGACTGGTTTTAGCTCTTTCAAAAGTTCACTTGTATCTGATTTGACTTTATTTTTCATCGTTTGCGAATTTGATTGATTGATCTTTTCATAAGGTCCTGTTGCAAGATGTTCAAGAGCTTTATTAACATAATCTATTCTATTCATGACTACTGTTGTGTTACCTTTGTCTGCTTTCGTGATTATGATCGCTTTGTCCTTTTTAAGCGAATGTAGGGCCTTGTATTCTTCTTTTGAGATGTTTGGTGAACTTTTATTTTTATTCTTTCTTTGTAGTTAGAAAAACCTTTCTGTAGTATTTTGATATTTTTGAAATCAATTTGATGACTGTTGAAAATGTCGTGAACTGCTATTGCCGATTTAATCTGAAGTCTACTTAATTCTACAGGATTATTAGGCGGTTTCTTTGTGTACCTGATATGTTCTTTAGCGCGAGTTAAGATTTCGCGAAATGACTCTCCAATATAAAAGGCATCACAATCGACACAACCTAATTTGTAGACGCAGTTCTGTGTAGACATGAATGCTATTTTTTCTTTCAATCGAACTAAAGTATTTCTAAGTGCGTTCGTTGTTTTGTAATATACTTTAATTCTGTGTTGTCTTAATATCCGTTGGAGTTCTTCAGTTGTGCCATGACGGTATGGTAAGACTGCAGTACCAATCCATGGCATTTCATTCGAATTATTATTATTATTGTGTACTGAATTGTCTTGTTTTAATATACTTCTAATAATTTTCATAGGAAAATTATTAAATTGTAAGATGCTAATTATATTCTTTTGTTCTTTTTGTTTGTCCTCTTCTGAAGAGATGATCTTGTTGGCTCTTCTAACAAGATTTAAGGCTAACGAAAGCTTCAGCTACTCGCTGAAGCTTTCCATATAATGCTTAATCCCACAGCTCTCAATAGAAAGGAAGGCCTTACCATACAGCCTACTTGGACCATTTATCCTAGTCACTCAGTCTGATATTATTTACAATTTCACACCATTACATTACAAATCAAACTCTATCCTTTATAATTATAAAGGTCACACAGTTTTCATTATTAACAGTGCATACATACACACAAAATTACATCCATGTCGCTTATGAATCACCTTGACCGAAATGACGTGACAGTGATTTATTCAGACCTGTTTTTGATTGATCACCTAATATTCTTTGATTGCTCCGTTGTACTATTTAAACTTGGATTAATTTGGTTATTTATTCTCTGAAGAAGTGGCTTACACTGAGTCACGAAACGTCAGAAAATCTAATTTTTCTACTCATTGGGATATTACAATTATATAATTTATCAACTTAGTATTGTTTGTTTGAACTGTAATTCATTTTTTTACTGAAACAATTCTGGATGTAGACCATTTGCAAGCTAATGAATATCAGTACTATTTGTACATATATATTATAGGAACTAGCACTTATTTCAATGATTTGCACCAGTTTGTGTGTTTGACATCAAATACAAAGCTGAAGTAGGCTAAAAAATAAACTTACCATTAGGATTGTACTAATTAATGTGTGTAAACAAACTGTAATAAGGCCCATTTCTTTGTATACATCAACAATCTCTCTGAAAGACAAAATTTCAAACGATTTAAAATGAATTCATCTAGGATGGCTGAAAGATTTTTAAAGTTAATCCAACATAAACCTAATTAACACCTTAATATAACATCACCATAAGAAATGAACACTACTTTTCATTCCAGTTTTAGATTTCATAACAGTATATACAGACAATTCTACACGGAATCCGATCGAAAACATTCAAATCATGGAGTGAATATGTTATCACTGAATATTTAAATGTCACAAGTCATGGTGTCTCAGTTTGTGATTAAAGCAAATGTTTTACACCAAATAACTAGTTTGAAAATCAATCTGATTATAGGTCTGTTATATTATAATAGGTAATTCCAAATAGTTAATCTTACTGAAGTCAATGATGTAAATCATTGATTAACATACTCACCACAATCCCTAGATGAATCATGAATTTTCACTATCAATAAGTTTCAAAGTATGATGAAAATAGAAACTAATACTTTCTGGTTTCCAAGTGTTACACGATCAACGCCAATTCCTTAGGTTTATTATATTTAAAACCATTTCAATAGTATACTTGTAATATCGATTAAACTGCCCCCAAATGCCCTGTTAAGGCCGAGAGTGGGGAGATTCCGCTCTTCCTCTCGAAATGCTCTCACATGGCCACGCGTATATAGCCTCTGCCAGAGAAGTCCTACTCACTACCTTCTCGTGGCATTACTGTTGTTTACGAAATTGAGAGGACGGAAAGCGAATGTCCGGCGCTTTAACCGGGTTTGTGGAAAAGGAAAGTTCATATGGGAGAGTCGGAAAACCCTGATTCCAAACCAATGGTTCACATGAGCTCCAGTATCCTGAAGGAACAGATGGCACATAAATCAATCGTTGATCACTGGTTACCATAGGACTGCAACTCCTCATGATGCTCCACTGCCTTGTGGATCAGACCTTTAGGTCAAGGCTCTGGGTATGGTCCCCTGAGAAAACCACCTGCTTCAGTTTGGGCACCTGAGCAGTATCATAGCCTTCACACAAATCAAATGAGATTTGTGTGGCGCATATGTATCTGGTGCCCCTTTGTACCAATATTTATATGTTTAAATAAATAAATAAAATCGATTAAACTTATTCACTGATTGTTTAATATTTAGATAAATTGAGGGTTAAATTAAAACCAACATTTCATTAAATTCACTTGGTATTGTTTGTTTGAATTTTCCCCATCGCATAAGCAAGTGGCTGTCAGGACTCAGTAACTGAGTGAGTAACGTTATGGCGTTTGAAGCAAAAGTTACTGGGTTCGAGTCCCAGAATGAACATCAACTCTGTGATGCAGGTAAATCCAGCTGACGAGTCCCAAATAGGACGAAAACGCGCATCCTGTATTTCACTGCTAGCCACTATCCATCTTTGCTTATATCCTTATATTGCTTCATAAACTGCTTTAGAACAGTTCATGTCATATTCATAAAACTGCTATATTCATCTATAGAAATTTTATGCAACGTGACTAAATATTTCTTTCACTGGAATAAAATTAAGATTTTGCTTATATAAATAGAGAAATTTCACTTTCCATATTTATTGTTTTAGGGTCAAGGAATTTTCGTTATCCTTTCTATCGATTTGTTTCAGTACAGTTATTAAGCTAATAAATATAACCCTACTTCTTCGAGTTCATTCCCATTATAAGCGAATTTTAATGTTTTACAATAAAACAAGCTTTAAAGAATGAAGTGTTATTGTATTGCTTATTCATGATTGAGTTTTATCGGTTATGTTATGCAATTAAAATTTCAAAATGTAAGGATTTTTATAGTTTATTTAAATGACCAGCTTATAATGACTAAAAATTCAGCTAGAATGAACTTGAATTATTGTATAGATTTAATAATCAAGTTATATTATACAGTTGAAATCATGAGTTAATTAAAGCTAAACCTGGAAACACTGGACAGCCGTTTTGTTCTATTGTGTGACTCTTCAGCAATGCGCATCCATGATCCCGCCATGCGAGATTCGAACTCAGCAGCTATCAGTCTCGCGCGCAAGCGCTTCAATTGACTCATGATTTCAAAAAATATAAAATTACTAAAATCTCCACAAAACCCTCTTCTGATAATCAAGTATTAATTAATGTACATAATAAGCCAAACTTTTTATATGACTGATATTAGTACTTCTTACTCGAAGACTTGACGTCATCTTTCAATTTGAACGATTTGTTTCAAGTGAAAGTTAAATACCATTTATTATGAAGTTCATACTTAAAATTTAATTTTTCAGTATGGGAAATTTGAATTATCTAATAAAACAGTTTGGAACTCTAACGATAATTATGTTTAGATTCCATTTCTGGATTATCCTTAACACGCAATAAACTAATCCTCTTCAAAGACAAACAGAAATCTAACAGCTCAACAGTAAATATTTCAACTATGAAGCTGAATAATTGCTGAAGTCAACATTCTTTATCATAAATCTCAATGTGAAAATTAACACTAATGTAGAATTATATTTAAACTGCAGGATTTAATAAAATGTCGGAAGCGGTTTTGTGGATATTATAGTAATTTCAATATTTAAGATCATGAATCAATTAAAGTTAGACCACCATGGAAAACCTGAAAGTACTGGATGGCTGTTTCGTCTTATTGTGGGACTCCTCAACAGTGTGCATCCACGATCGTGACTCGCAAGATTCGAGCACAGGACTTATCAGTCTCGCGCGTAACCGCTTAACCTCTAGAACCACTGAGTAGGCATCCAAATTAGATTTAGTCACATGTATACTTTAATAAAATATTTGCTATTAATCAATCACTTACTGTTTGTCGTTTGAAAAAGAAAACTAATAATAATACAAACCTTTTAATGTAAAAACAATCAGTCCGATCAACTCTTTCGAAAGAATAAACCAAATAAAAAAGTAATCATTATTCAATTAGTAACAACTAGAGTTTACTAAAGTTTATCTAAGGTCATTTCAATATGTCAACAATTATCAAATAGAAAACTTTTATTTATTTGTATATTTTTCAACAAAAAAAGAAAAAAAAAGAAACACTTAGCTACAGTGGTTTGTTTCGCAAATCAATGACCTTGACATCTATGCATCGTTTCAATATTCAATTTGATTTATGCACAAATTGTCAATAAATCACTTACAATTTAATTAAGTAATATATGTCTGTTTTTTTTTTAAATATCTTTGAAACTACTTTATGTGAAAACTAATTCATCTAGTCAAAAGCAAATAGGTTTTCAGTACAATTAAGGGTATCTATAGGTGGTATTCCATAATAAGAAGTGGTTATTAATCTCTATATGATTCTCATCACAACCTAATATAAGTTTTTATTCTGTAAGAAGAATTTCTAATTAGTAACAAGTTAGATTGAGGCACTTTCATAATGCTTGCTAACTTAGTATAATATCCTGTTTTATGATAAACTTTGTATGAAACTTTTTTTACATTAATCGAAAGGTGAGATAACACAAACTCTTTTGAATAGAGATAACACCCACTTAAAACTGTTAGTATCTTTCTGGAGATTGATAGGTAATGCGTTGTTGTTTTGAGATGGAAGATTTGAATATTGTTCTGTTTTTGTATATACTTTACTGATGATGATGTGTATATAATCGGATGTAATGAATCTTACAGTCATGTAATTTGTTTTCTAGATGGATTTTCATTTTATTTTCTTCACAGTTATGCTTTTCAGTGTAGATAAAATAAGACAAACTCACTGTTGGCTTGTAGACAAGGCTGATATCGTAGAGTTTTAAATATGATAGCATGATCTGTTTTCAGATTTCCAGGTAACAGTGAACTGGAAGAGGGATGTTGGTTTGAAATTACTCCGGTGATAAAATTGTAAATTTTAGTTCAAAATATTGATATCCTCTGAAAACCTGACATTAGTAAGTCAATGAATTTCTGGAGAAAATGTTAATGAGATCTTGAATAGTATTGAGAACGTTTTTAGGGTAACTTTTCAGCAAATGTCTTGACTAGCTATTCTAATGAATATTTACTGAAAATTGATAAATCAAGTAGGATTTATTATCAGTAAAAGGTTTTAGATATTGTTAACCGAAATAATATCATGAATGGATCAATTTTAGACCAACATGGAAAACTTGAAAGCACTGGACGGCTGTTTCGTCCTAGTATGGGACTTCAATGATGATCTAACACTGATCCATTCATGATGTCACTCTAAGAGGACTTATTGATTAAAAAGAAGTGTACTCAAAGTGAACTTCTCATCCATGAATTATTTATTAGGGTTGTACGTGAATATGTTCATCAATCCCTCACTAGTTTTTGGTGCGAAATCGTAGAAAACTAAGAAACCATTATCTCAAATGAACTGCCATAATGAGGCCACCACTAGATTTCGATATTATTATCAAAAATCATAGTGATCGCTAAGATATTCGAAATTCGTAGATTCACGATTTCGTGCGGTAGTTATTGGGACCAATTCAAGAATCTTTTGCAGAAATGAAACAACTATTCAGGATTTACTGAATGTCGAAAGTTTTCGGATGCTGTAAGTTGACAATCAACATCTTACAGTTTGTTACCAAAAATTGATAATTTTATAAGCAAATTTCACTACTAATAAGTAGTATAAATTCAAAAATAAAAACTTATGTGTTTTATGGTATCTGCATTCTTTTCAATGAAGTGGGTTGTGAGTGAAACACAGATTTTTCGACTTTATACTCTGAGCCTGTATGAAAGAAGTTCTGTGAGCTTCGTCTTCGAATTCTTACCGATATAAAGTAAAATGAAGTTTTTTGACAAAACAATTCAGCGAACAAAAACATATGTTATTCGGGAGATTACTGAATTTGAAATTCACATAACGGACTTACCTAGGTTAGAAAACCGATGTAAACTAAGAACCAATGAACAAGTGTCAAATCTTAATCTTCATTCCACTAAGACCTAAAATTTCGCAGCGAGACCTAATAGTTCTGGGTTTGATCTCTTATGTGTTCGTTGGTGCAATTTTTCATACGAAGATAAAACATCTGTTCGTTGATTCCTGGAGTCCGATTTTTATCTAACCGAAGTTGGTCAGTGATGTGAATTTTCAAAATATGAAGACATTTTGAAAAAAGAAGACAGTGTAATGAGTATTTGAAGTTTCTATCGTATTTTTAAAACAACCAAAACGAAATCGTTTTTTGATGGACTTGAATTATATAAGCCAGTTTCTGTAATCACGAGATAACGTTGTATTCATCGGGATGACAAGTCTGAGCCCCAGCATAACTGACTTGAATCGCTATGAAAAATTTAATTAAATAGCTATACACGGAATAAACTATGCTGACATACGCATTAGACTTTACCGACATCTTTAAGAACCTAATACAAAGAGAAATACATGACTAGATTATCGAAACGTTCAATTAAGAACATATATTTCAAAAATGTGGATCAGTAAATCGAAAGTTGTAATCTTAACCGACATAAATTCACACTGGATGTAAAGGTCTGAACCTAGTCATCCTATGAAATATCATTTAAGTTCAGTTAAAAGTAAAGATGAGTTTCAGTTTGAAGTAAAAACAAACATTTAATCGGGCCATAAGCAATATGAAATCAAAGCAAATATGTGATCATCATGTATTCTAGTAACAAGCATCTTGTTTTAAAACTTGATATTTGTACAAGATATTTTGGAGGTACATGTGGCCATTACTGTGGAAAGTTTCACGTAACTGGTCAGCATCGTCGATGAACAGAGACGATCTGATATGAATGTGAAGGCAGGAATTGTCAAAGTGAGGGCGATATTTACACAGTTGAAGATCATATGGGACTCAAAACAACTGTCAACCAATATCAAAGTCACAATCTTTAATTCGAGAACATCAAAATAGTTTTTACTGTGTGCAGCTGAAACTTCGAGAACCACACTACAACCATCATCAAAGACGTACAGTTATTTATAAATAATTGTCTACATAGGATACTAAATGTTCGTTAAACGGATACCACTAGCAACAGCCTGCTGTGAGAGAGAAAAAACCAACTTCAATGTAAAGAGGAAATTAGTAAAATACATTAGAGGTGAATAGGAGATATATTGGGTAAATCATTGGACTGCATCACGAAGCAATCGCTAACTTGGAATCCCAAAAGGAAGAAGAAAAGTAGAAAACCAAGGAACACACTGCGTCAAGAATTTTATTCGCAATTCTTGTGAGTTCAGTTTTGAGTTTGTTAAATGCAAAATGTTGAAATTCTTCTTTCTATAATTTATAGTTTGATAGGGTTGACTTCTAGAAGTAGAATTAACGTTTAAACTTTTATTTATCCAACGTTTCAAATGTGCAATTTTGCACAACATTTAAAGCATATTGTAGTAGTATAGTTTTATATCATTAAATTTTTCCTAAACTATTCATTCAAAAAATCCAACCACTAACTAGAAATAGATTGATTTACTCATTTATTCATCAATTATTTGAATAAAATATAAGAATATGTCATAATTGTCAAAACGCAAACTGTTCAACCATACAAATGAGAAATATATCAAGTCTACTAAATATTAGTGTAAGACGAAGGTAGTATATAGCTGAAGTAATCAATATCATAGATGTTGTAATAAGAATTGGAGTATAATTATTCTATTAACTATGTCAGATGATAAACACAGTATATTATATCAGTTGGCTGACATAATATTCTATAACAATTAGCCATTATTGTAACGTTTTTCAGATGAGCTCAAGGTAGAATTTGTGATCGCTGATTTAATAATCTGCAGCTGGAAATTGTTATAATACTGTGAGAAGTTGATGAAACAAATTACTAATTATGATTGTCTCTTTAAGGCTGGCTTATTGTCACGTGATTGATTCGTTAATCGAAATACGACTTAATCAAACTTAGTACTTTGCCAAACCAATGACGTTCGATCGGTATGAACAGTCTGGCGTCCCTATTTGATTCTTTGTTCGCCTAGATCTTCCAGTTGAGACTGGAAGGTCAATAACAGCTTCCATTATGCAAATCGTTTATTTCAAACATAGTTGGTCTATATACTAGCTAAACATAACTCATCACACTATAAAATCAGAAATAACGTTTATACAAGATCAAGCCAAAAAATGGCTGTGAACGTGGGAGACTGTAGTTAATAAACTGAGTACAGTTTCTGCTGTTGAATATGCTTGTAATAACAGTTCGGTCAGAGAAAAAAACTGTTTCATTGTCATTCTGTTTCTCATCATAATAATAATCATTTATTTTGAATGAATTTCATAGTGTATATCGCATAACCGACTGTTTATCGTTATTGCCAACTTTCTTTCAGTGGTTTCCCTTGCCTTTTAAAAGAACATTCTTACTCTATTTAATACAATTTTTCAAATTTAACCGCTTATTTTTCTTTTTTTTTCTTCTTACTGCTGACATTTCCGAGCCTTATACTAAAGTTTGCATAGTTAAATCGATTCTCAGTGTTCATTTTTTCATAGTTAACTTGGCATTTAGCTGAGAATTACTTTAAACTGTCGGAATGGTTAAAATTTTCTATTCTTATCGTTACCAATAATAATAGCAATAGTGGTATTCATTGTATAAAATGGAATAACTTGGTGTTAATTTAACTTGAAACTTGCACGTTAGTCTTATGTTTTCTTCACTGATTCGTTATGCCCAGTAATGAATGATTAAAATGGAAAATCGTGATTAAACTGAAACTGACATAGATAGACACAATGAATAGGACATATACTGCTTGTAGATCTGAGATCGATTGACCTCTTCATAACATTGCCTCACTTTCAGTTGAATACACCTGAATAACTTGTTTCATTACGGGTCAACTTGTTCAACCTTTTTATTCAATTGTACAACCTTGTTATTTTCATTTCTTTAACAAATGTATATTTTCAGAATGAGGGTTTGTAGAGGTTGTAGTAATTTTTATTAGTTAAATTCGTGACTCTATAATAAACCACCACTGAAAACCTGGAAGCGTTAGATATTTGTTTCGTCATTATGTTAGACTCCTCAACAGTGAGCATCCACGATTCCGTACATCGGACTCGAACCCAGGGCCTATAGACCACTGATCTGAGATCTAACAGTGTTAATGTCTGACTTCATTTGACTCATGATCTTGCTCAATGATTCATCTATTGTCTGATGTAGATACCTGTCTCCACCCGGCATGGATTTGACTCCATTGGTCACAGCTTGTTTTTACAGTTCTTTATAGTAGTTAATTGTTGTAAACAAATCATCGATATACTACTAATTCTAATAATAATAATAATGACACTAATAGTGTAGTGAACAGAACACCGGTTGGGGACAATCGAATGTATTCGAGCACAAATTACAGACTACCTCACTAAATTCTGATAACCATACAGCAAACAGTTAATTTGAAAATTAACAACCAATTGTCTCAATCTTCGCTCTTTCTTCTGTGAATATCAGTTCATCTTTTCTATTTCCATGGTTCATGCATTTTACCACCAATCGCGCTTCATTTCAGTTCTTTTCTTATCGGTCTTTTGCCGTAATACATTCTATGTCTGACCATCGCCATATACTACTTATATGAATATAAGTAGACCACACTACAATAGTATTACTAGCACTAATACTTATAATAATATGAAGAATATTAATGATGCAATGAATGCGAAACACAAAAGTGTCTGATTCTTATTTAGTCTTATTAATGATACTAGTCATAAAGTGAATTCATGAGTAATAAAACATTTTAGTCGAAAACAAAAGTGACAGATTTTCATTATCATCATTTTCAGTTTGTTTTTTTAATCATTAATCTTACTGATTGATCATGATTTGCGTGCAAAGCAAAATGCGATTCCTTGATCAAGGTGTAATAGTTGGTACAAGACCATTTTCATCTATATCTTTACCAAACTTTACTCTAATTTACGATAATATTTGTATGGTGTATGAAAACAAAATTATTAGACCAATCAAGACAATTAATGGGTTAATGATTATAATAAAGGAGATTAATATCATAAATCAAGGTTCCATGGAAAAGAATCATGTTGGAAAAAATGAAATAATTACAGTTAACACATAGAAAAACAACCGTACATGGGCACATATTTGCATAGAAGACCAAACGGTAAAATCATAAAACTGGAGAAAAGAGGGTAAAATACAACGTAATTCTATCAAATTTCATTTATTCACGAAGAGAATCAGTAAATAGCTGTTTTCTATTAGCTAATGACTTCGATGAAAAATGTACTGATATCTTTACACTGATAAGAATTGAAAAGATACAAGTATTCTAGTGAACATTGTATGATTAGAGTACTGCTTTAAGATCTAATTAACTGTATTGTCAACTTTATTTAGATGTCTATATCGCCTAATGAACACTCAATTCAATCAGCAACCCCTACGATTCACCGGTAGTTAGGAATTCTCACAAAAATTTCAAGATTTCATTTAAACACCTATGACTGTTGTTTAGATAGTTATTTTATTAAGAGATTAATCCAGTTTAGAAATAACAACTACTATTTCACTGATACTTAACAACTCAATAGCGTGATTCTATAACATCAAGAGAGACTGAACACAAGACCATTATGATGTATCGAATCTTAGAAACTATAACAAACTGTTCGAGAAATCATCAATAATTTATTGTTCTATTAAAATATCAGAATTTACAATACAAATGTCAAGACAGTTCTACTGTATGAGGCTGAAACTTAGAGAACTACGAAGGCCATCATCCACACGATACAGGTGTATATTAACAGATGTCTAGGCAAGATACTTCGAATCCGTTGTCCACATACTATCAGCAACAATCTACTGTGGGAGAGAACAAACCAGATTCCAGAGGATCAAGAAATTAGGAAGAAGCGCTGGAAGTGGATAGAACACACAATGAGGAAATCACCAAACTGCGTCACAAGACAAACTCTCACATGTAGTCCTGAAGGTCGAAGGAAAATAGGAAGACCAAAGAACACTTTACGTCGAGAAATGGAGATAGACATGAGAAGAATGAACAAAAGTTGGATAGAACTAGAAAACAAGGTCCAAGAAAGAATGGGTTTTGTAGAATGCTGGTCGGTGACCTATGCTACATTGGGAGTATTAGGCATAAGTTAGTAGGTAAGTAACTGTTAACATATTACTAAGTAGTATAATCTTACAAACAGCATAATATTGATACAATGATACAATTTCTTTTAAGATTTCAGTGTTTCATACAAAAACTGATTGATGAATCATTAAATCTTAATACATTCAGTTTTATTCGAATGAAATACTGAACAATTAGTGTATATTAAATAGGAATAATATATTTGTAAAATCTCAGCGAATGAATTGGAAGTAAATCCAACTTTTCGCTTGTCAGTCTGGTCCATGATTTTTCAAGGAATTATAATCAAACATCAAAATCATCGAATATAAATAGTTACATGGTTCTTCGGTTCATTGTACACTGTATATTTCCACCACCCAATGTTAATAACGTTTAAACTAGGTATATGTATTAGTGTGTAGCAGACTTCAAATTCATTCTCTGAGATTTTACAAAAAAATATTATTCCGATTTAATGACCTACATCAATTCGGCCCCAAATTACTGTGAAACTATTCGCTTTAGTTTAGATGAAAGTTCTTATAAATTAGTGTATATTCTATATTTATTGACAGCTTTGCCTTTTTTTCTATAATCTTTTGACATGATAAGCAAAGAAGGATAGTGGCTAACAATGGAATCCAGGACGTGTAAGCAAAGATAGATCCATCTTTGCTTACCATGCTTGTGAATTAAGGCTATATCGGGGTAATACGCACAGTATGCACATATGCCGATTGAAGATTGACCAGTTGCAGTCCTAAAAACATCAATGGGAAGATTGAAACAAACAATACTAAGTAAATTTCAACTTCAACCCATTGCACAAGCAAGTGGCTATCAGAACTCAGTGGCCGAGTGAATAACGCGATGGCGTTTGAAGCGAAAGATACTGGGTTCGAGTCCAAGAGTGAACATCAACTAAGTAAATTTCAATCTTTTGACAGGTTTTTTTCTGTTCTTATTTTCTCTCTTCAAATTTTTTTTGCTTTTGTATGTGAAAATTGAAAGCCAAAAGTAATGGTGGTTTCTTCTTTTTTTTGTGTTCAACTCATGATTTAACTGAATGCCAAAAAAAGTTTTTTTGAAAAATAATATTTTTTTTATTTTTCATTCAAAAAATGATGTAATATATCTATTCAATTTATTTATTTATAAAAAATACTACTGATTACTACTGATTTATATGAAAAATTGTGTAGGTGTAAGAATTCAAATGAGTAATTGAGGGGGGGGGATGAATTATGGATTAACAAAATTTTATCGATTTATTATTTTTTTTCTTTTATAAAAAAGAAAAAAAACTAATAACATAAACATGAAAGGAATTTTAGAAATTTTGTTGGAAATATTTACCGATAACAACAACAACAACAGTAACAACAATAAAGTACACATTGAATTGAGTGGTATTATGTTCGCTTGTTTATTTGTTTGTTATTACTATGTGTGTAATGAAAATGATTATTGTCAAACTTGTGAAGTTTAAAACAGATAGATGAATTTGAAAAATTGAAGTAATAAATACGTTTAAAAAATATAATCATTGTTTTTATTATTTTGGTAGTTATAATCATAAGTCTGTGAAATAGTAAAGTTTTGGAAAATAAGTTCACAATATCTCTTGTTTGATCTTGAGGTGAATTGGAGTCATAGTTCGTTATAGAATGTTCTATGAACTGCTCTGATAGTAAGTGATGCGGGTTCAAATCACACTTTAAAATAAATTTTAGTGTCAGGTAGTTAGAGATTCTTTGTAAGAAGCACTGAGGCTGCATTTTGTAACAGTTGGTACTGATCAATAAGCCTAACCAAGAGTATTGTGAGAACTGACAATCTTTGTATGATCCGAGCTCGCGTCACAAAGCTTCGCTAATTGAAATATCAGCACGGAATTATTGAGGTACTGAAAGGGATCATGTTGAATTAAGGTACTTTTATTGGGCATATTTATTTAACTACTAAGAACTTTAGTTTCTCATATTTTTTATGTTCTATCTAAACATTCTATTCTCTCTTTCATTATCACTTCTCTTTTCCCATTTCTATTCATCTCATAATTTTCCATTTCAATTATCGAAAATGAGAGAACATACAGAGTTTTTAACTTTCACCGCGTTCGTTCATACTTTAATGTCATGCTAAGACTATCATTTAGGACTTTTGAAAGTTATGAAGTCATTTGAGTTGTAAGGTGTTTCTGCAAGTGTGACAAGGAAAATTAATCATGGTCAATAACAAAATTAACAATGACAACATATTGAAAAACACTTATTAGTCACTGATTGTGTTATAATGCAACTTATTGATGTGTTAAGTAGCGATTTCGCGTAAACTTACTTTTGAGCTGATAAGTCTTGTTCATTGAACGCTATACTCGGATCCTAAGCTAATCTCGTAACCCGCAAGCTAGAACTACACAGCGACTTGAACACGAGAGAAAAGGCGCGAAATATGCGAGAAGCACTTTACTCGGAAGTTTCCTTTATGTACAGAAAATATAGGGTTTTTATAGTATTTTAGAAGTCCTTGGGTTTTCCTGAATATTCTAGAATGCTACTAAACATAGCAGCGGTGTAGTAATCAACCAATCAGAAGTCTACATGTGACTTTTTACTTTCGAGGTGTTTCTAGCAAAATTTCTAGTCAAACGCTGTTTGGGTGAAATACTTCTTAATGTTTCCTGAGCTTTTCTTGTCTATTGCAAGAAATTTTCCGGATCGCTCCAACAAAGCGATTAAATTATGCAAGACAGAAACGATGAGGTGGATACTGACTGAACATCATCTGAACGTTTCCGTATTTATTGAATTCAGTGATTGCATTTAACCAATATTCTTATAATGACGTAATAATTTCGTGTGATATGGACTTTTCCCAACACGAACTGACATCCGATGAAGGATAACTGGTAACCAATAATCACTTGTTGGTTGCTTTGGATACTTTTAAAGACTTTTCTAAAGTTTTCAGATAACTTAAGACAAAATTAGGAGAATATGGATGCATACTTCACAGTAGTCACTAATTGCAGTGAACCAACTATCTAATCCTACCTAATTTTTAATGTTCACTTCTCAATCTAATGTCAGCATAAAATTACAAATTTTTCAAAAATAAAAGATGGAGTAAGATTTATTTTAGCATAATGTTGAACGATAATTAAGCTACATGACTGAATACTTTTTTCTGGAATGAAGTTGATGAAATGTAGGATACTTGAAATTTATCAATTTCACATATACTGTGATGTTATTACATTAATTATCAATCTAGTTCCAGGAAACTCTTCATTTTTTTTAGTTACGACTGTGCCTATCAGTTGAAATTTATTTATATATCTGCTATTTATCAATCACAATAGTCACTTGAGTTAATAAAGAGTGAAAATAATTCAAGTGATTCCAAGAAAAAGAAAAACATGCCATACTATCATATTACTTGAGTGATATACTTTAACTTTTTTGTTAACCAATCAAAATGACAATAATTGAAGGTCATTTATGTACATGACTATGATCAAGTATCATTGACCAATCACCAATTAGCATGTTTGTAAAACACACACACACACATTTGGCATAATTTTTAGCACTTGTTTCAAATAATAAGAAATCAATGGTAAAAATAGATATTAATCACCTTTTTCGATTTCATTTTTTTAGTTTACTTTTATAATTGTAATAAGCATTTATAAATGTGGAATATATAAACTTTTCTATTTTGCCAATAAATTTACCATTGAATAGATAATTGAATGAAATGTAAATGATCTTTTATATTCTATAATGAATGGTAAATTGATATTTGACAGTGAATCAGCTCCAGGTGGACCATCTGGTAGACAAGTATCACAATCATCACAATACATAACTAAATTAACTGATTACAACTTCGATATGAATTTTGCACAAAAATTGAGAATGCAAAAACATAATAATAATCAATTGGCTTCGTTACAAAAAATGAATTATCCTCAACAACAGCACTCATTTGATTCACATCAGTATGATAATCATTACCCTTTACAATTTATCTCAGGACAATCAGAATTAAAACATAATTATTCTGATTCTGATGAACCGTCTAGTTTTTATCAACCAATACCTTCAAAACAACATTATTATTCATCATATCGTCGATTTAAAACATGTGATCGATTGCCAAAACATAAACAATTTGAAAATTCATATCATCCAAAATTGTTGGATTCGAATATAATTATGTCACATACTGATCATCATCTATTAAGTACGCCAACAGTATCTGGATTTAGTGAATTTCAATCAGATAATAAAAAAATGTACTTAACAACACCATCAGCACAAATGCCTACTAATTTATCTCACCCATTTTCAATTTCACGTGAAACAGCATTTAAACCGATAAATCAAAAAACTTTCAATAGAAATGCATCATCCTCCTCTTCTCAATCCATTCATGAATGTAACAGTGAAAGTTATATTATCGCTAATATTAACAATGAAGTAGGTCATAGTAGTAATAAAGTAAAAATAAATTCCACACCGAATTTATTAGATTATATCAATACAATTAATCCTTCTGTTAGCAGTTGCAAGTATAATAATCCATTGATCCATACACAACAACAGTTCCACTTACAACAACTTAAACAGTTTCAACAACGTGACATACCAAATCATAATGATAATAGATTACAGACAACTGGAAAAAATTATACCACAAGAAGTATGGAAGAACTTTTGAAGCGACAAAAAAAGGTAAATAAATAAATAATCAATGAGTGATCTATGTAAGGATCTCTATTCTGAGTTCATTTAGTTATGTCGTTTTGGTGACATATTTGATAAAGTAAGGGAGAATGTTTTGTTTATTGTGAATTAATGAAATCAATATTTGATAACGAACTACGTAAATGGGTTTCTCAATGTCTAATAAAAACACTGCTTTTCGATTGACAATAAACATATGAATATATATGGCTTGAGAAAGAAGAATGAATAGGTACGAGCCAACTATTTCTCATAACAAATATCTATAAATCTGATTTACCTCAAATAATATTCAGATTTTAAATGATCCCCTATGAGAGATCGTGGATACGCGCTCTGCTGAGGAGTCCCGTACTAAGACGAAACGGCCATCCAGTGCTTCTAGGTTTTAATTGATGATCTAGGTTTAATCGAATCATGAATTCGACTATTTATTAACAACAGCTGATTAATCAACATTCTATTGTATACAGCTAATAATTTAATATTGCAGTATTAGAAATATCACAAGCTATAACAATAAAAACTGATTTATAGCATCATATGCTCAATATACTCTTAAGAAAATTAATTAACTCATAAAACTTCGGCTCCTAATTAAAATTCGAAAAGAAACATTTTGTTTTATTTTTTTATTTTTGATGTTAAGAAATGTTTGTCACGATCAATATCAATGCAAAAAAGCTTTCAATAAGAGATAAATTTATAGAGTAACAAAGTTGAAAAGAAACAACGAATAAGAATAAGGTTGTGGAGATTCATGAGTTTCATTGAGGTCCTGACGTGATCAATGTTAGTCCATCAGTGTCAAGCTGGAGACCTTGCGAAAACGTTTTTGTCCCAGTGTGGATCATCTAAGCAACGAGTACCCATTACTCCAGATGCGGGGAGCGAACCCAAGACCCTTGGTCTTTCATACCCAAACTCCTAATCTCTAGATCACGGAGTTGATACTCAACGGTGTTAATGTTTAATTTTAATCAATCTGCAGTATTGCGGAACAAACAAAGACAAAACGGCCGCTCAGTGCATCAACTCAGGATTTCGATGAAAAATAATATAGTTTTCGGGAAAGTTTAGAAGATTGGTGAATTTATTTTTTACATGAAAGCTGATTTCAGCATTGATGAACATTTATTATTTCTTAATTTATAAACTATTATTTAATATCAGAAGGGGTTTTGTGGATATTATAGTAATTTCAATAGTTAAGATCATGAACCAATTAAAGCTAGACCACCTTGAAAAACCTGGAAGCACTGGACGGCCGTTTCATCCTACTGTGGGACTCCTCAGCAGTGAGCTTATACGATCTCGTGAAATTTTGAAGACGCGTAAATCGTCTTCACTTCATGAGTGTTTACCACGAAATTGTTTAGGTTGCGAATGATCTTCTGTAAGACTGAATTATTCACAAATGATTTATCGCTGAATTATGAACTAATGCATTGTTTGTCTAATCATTTTTCCATATGATCTTATTTGATTAGTTAAGTTTCGATGCTATGTTGCTTTTTTCCCTCACCTAATTACTTATTTGGTTAATTGTAAAGTTATTTTTAATAATTGCTTGTTTGAATACAGTTGAAATGGTGCTTTACCCAATGTTTACTTGATGATAAGCGTTTAATTTTTTCCATACTAAAATCTTCATAAAAATCCCGAATTCACGATATTACGGTGGTAATTAGTGGTGGTGGTCGACTTCCAAATAGATCTCTCAGTGTTTAGTTAAAAATTCTTGACCGATCAAGAAAAAAATGCTCACACTGTGGCGATAACACACTCAGAACATTAAATTAGAAAATCTATGATTTATAAGCTATTGCTTAAGCTATGTCAGTCAGACAGTTGCAACGTAGGATGAGGCAAATATATGCATCGGTTTAAGTTGCCATGTCCCATTAACATAACAAGATGAACACCGAATTCATAAAAGTACCTATGAATATGTCATCGGTGTTGTTACATAAACTAGATCTTCCAAAAAGGATGGGTTGTCGCTAGTAGTTGGATCCAGATTACTCTAATGCGCTATGCAATGAGTTACCATTCGCATGCGAGATCGAAGTTCTTGGGTTCGAATTCCACCAGTGGAATCGTAAATACACACTGTTGAGAAGTCTTGTACTATGACGAGACGGCCGTCTAACGCTTTAAATTTCAAAGGAATATTTCAAGAACGCATTATTCTGCTTTGTTTAAAAGAGATGTGGTCAGTAAAAAAAATTACCAACTCTTCGATTTATATATTGACCATTGAATATTGAATACAAACATCCTATTTACAATGAAGTGAATTTGTATGTTATGAAAAGGCTGAATCATGATCGCTAAGAGATCGTTACACAGTTTACTCGGTACCGTATCCCGCCGAGTTTACTGGCTTATGGAGTTCTAGACGAATCATATATTCTATCTCATATTATCGTCATTTGTTCTCTGGTCAGTGTGCGTTCATGATTTTTTTTAGAAAAACTGATTTTAAAAACATCACGATATTAGTTTGGTTTTGTTTTTTTGAAAATATAAAATAGACTTATTTACATTTAACTTTTTTGTTGGCATATTGATAAGTTTCTTGGTTGAAAGATTAGTCATAACTTAATGAAACAGAGGTTTAAGGACATAAAATCAAGAAAAAAGTGGGAACTAAGACTTCCTACTGTGCTCTTTATATTTAAACATATTTGAAGTAGATAAACATAATGATTTGTTATCTCTATTACCGCTTCTACTACTACTACTACTACTACTACTACTACTAATTATGACTTTCACCGAATTCATATATACTTGAAAGAAGAACATAATACATCACTCATCGTATGTTTCTGATTTTCCATTATCGACTGTTTTTATTTTATTCATTTATTATAATTATTTGTTTCCCTAGGCCGATAGCACGAATTGACTTCAATCATAACTAGTTATTACGTCTTATTTCCATGACTTTAAATCTGTCTATTGGACCGATCACATACATATGCAGTGACAGCATTAGTTGTTAATATCAGCATTGGTTTTACAAACATACAGCCACTAAGATTTGTCTTGTCAACAATTAATTACAGTTCGTAAATTTTCTGACGTTTAAACCAGATGTCTCAAAAGAAAATCCTTGAGCCTCAGCTTAACAACTGTTGAACACTTCAAATAACTGAATAGCTGTTTTGTCTAAGTATGGGATTACTCAAATTTTCAGATTATGGTTCGTACCGAAGAAATGGCCATTGTTTGAGCTCACTATCCTTAGACTGGTGAAGCAGTAAAATATGATATTGCTTCATCTATTCAGAACTAAGATTAATTCATCCCTGATTGAAACAGACATATTGAGTACAGCTGACTATTATAACAATCTGAAAAAAAATTGGAGTTTAGTTGATGTTAACAAATCATAGCCAGGAAGGAGATTTGTTTATTATGCTTTCCAATTAAATAGAGAGAATAAAACAATTACATAACAGGAAGTAACTAATTATGATAATCAACATGAAATTGATATTGATAATCGCGTACAATCAAACGCATCCTTAATAAAGGTCACAGAAACGGTAGAATGGAGTTGAAAATAGATTTTTCCAGTACAGAATCACTTACTAAAAACATAAGATAACAATATTTGTATACATTTAGTATTGTTTGTTTGAGTCTTCTCATCGATGTGTTAGGACTGCAACTGGTCAGTCTCTAATTGGCATATGTGCATACTGTGCGTATTGCCTCGATATAGCCTTAATTCACAAACATGGTAAGCAGAGATGGATAGTGGCTAGCAGTGGAATCCAGTTTGACGCGCGTTTCGTCCTATTTGGGACTCATCAGCTGAATGTACCTGCATCTTAGTTCCAGAGTGAACATCAACGCGCGTCCTGGATTCCCTTGCTAGCCACTATCCATCTCTGCTTACCAATAATTATATAGTTATTTTCGTGGTTTAAAATACTATCTACTAATGTTTCATCAATTCCATTCAATGAAAAACATCAGTAAGCGAGTGTTATCGATGAAAAATGCACAAAACACTCAAGTTTCCGAATGCAATTTATACCACAGATTGACATCAGCTGGAGAACTACCATAAACCAAAAGCCAAGACACTTATTTCATTTTGTTCTTGAATTTTTAATAAATATTAATGCATAAACACTTGACAGAAAAGTGAACGATTTCGACTTCGGTATTACAATGAACAGGATACCCTTCAAATATTTTGTTAAGATTCTAAAGTTCAACATCTGTCAACTTCAGTTAATTTATGATATAATAGTGTCGCAAACATCCAATATCATCATGAATTACTATTGAACTATCGCTATAGTTGACTTCATACATTTTATGTGAATAAAATTCAATATTAGTTAAATAAATCTCGCGAGACGGGTTCGTGGATGCTCACTGCCGAGGAGTCCTGCAATAGGACGAAACGACCGTCCAGTACTTCCAGGTTTTCCATGTTGGTCTAGCTTCAATTTACTCATGATTTCAACTATAAAAATATTACTGAAATCTCTACGAAACACCCTTCTGTTAAATAAATCTCTTTAAAATATTCACGACTACTTGGTAACAAAATTTATTTTTTATTCTTTTTTTTCAAATATCTTGATCATCTAGTTTACTGAACAATAGTTATCTGATATTGATTTGTTAGATACTGGTTTTCAATACTTAACATATTTACATTTTTATGTATGTATGTATGTATGTATGTATGTGTGTATGTAAGTGTTCATATCACTTAAGTCAATCATTATGAATACATTTCTATTGTCATTATAATACATAGCAAGTATTACTTAATATTATATATTTATTTGTGTGTGTGTGTGTATGTGTTAGTTGAGTAGTAAAAAGCCAGAACGAGAAAAATCCATTCAATTTATCTACCAAAAAAAATGGGATAGATAACGAAATTCCCTTTTTTTTCCTATAACAGTCAAGTTTATTGAATAGTTTTTTAGTTCGGTTTAGGTCAAGATTAAGAAGGACTTGATTAAAATGCGGATAAGTTTCATAGGCATTTTTATTTAAGAGTTTTTACTTAAAAAGTGTTAAGTTACCTAAAAATGGCCTTAAAACTAATGACTTTCATTGAGATATCAATCTATTATACAAAATCTTACGGAAGAAAACGAATCAGACACCAGCGACTAGTTGGAACATATGATTCAGTCCTATATTGGTAGCAACAGACAGTTGATCAATATGGAATAGATTTAAGTTCGTCCCGAAAAAAATTGATAAATTTTTAGTTGTAGGTGTCACAGATTCCTCTTGTGTACAGATATTTAGCATAAAAATTCACCTCATCTGGATGAATAAAATTACAAAGTTTGCATCTATAAAATACGTTAACCATGCTAACATTTGTTTATTAGACTGAGTAGAATTATAAATGGATTATCTATACTAAAAATTCACAAGTGAGCAGGACCGACTGAAAACGTACTACATTCGTATGATTTCGAGATGATGGAGACGATTTGTAGCTCAGGTGGGTGATTTTGATGCAGTTTTGTTCTCTGAGCTGGATGGTTTGGTCGTGGAGCTTTCATCGTCCTTCTGAACGGCATCATCAGCACAAACTACTTCTTAACTCCAATTTCTTGGTTTATAAGTTAGCCATTCATATTTACTATCTACTGATTGTATTGATGTATAGCACATATCAAGGTCATTTAACAAATCGCTAAAGCAAGCCTAAACTGTTAAACTGTTTTACCGTGACTGTTACTCAGTAGCCGGATTTAAATGTTTGAGAGATGATGTTTTTTCTTGGCTACCTACCATTAAATTACATTATAATATGTGAATTACTCTCATATCTCATATTCTTTCTCTTCAGTTTGTTCTTGTTCACCTCAAGTCATTCAACTAACTTTGCATATTTTCTTTTGAATGACATATTTTAAAGATGAAATTCACTTTCAATGTCCAATGTCATTTAATTCACATCACAACCATTTTTAATAAACAAACCTTAACAGATTGTATTATTTTAATAAATATTTCATAGAAATACATATATGACGTAGTATTATAGCATGATACATCAGACTGTTTGATGCCAAGTTTTTTTCAACAACAAAAAAATGTTTACTTTTGCAATATGGATTATTCACTAATTATATTTGTATAATCAGATTATTCAAATTGAAGAGATGTATTCACATTCATGGAGGGAATAACTCAGCAGTGCACATCCACGAACTCGCCTCGCGAGATTCGAACCCAGGACCTACCAGTCTCGAGCCAGAGCTCTTAACCGATAGACCACCGAGCTGGCATCCAACGGTGTTAATATCTAACTTCAACTGATCCGTCCAGTATTTCCAGGTTTTCCATGGTGGTCTAGCTTCAATTGACTAACGCTTTCAACTATGAAAAATACTAAATCTCCACAAAAACCCCTTCTGGTAATTAAGCATTAATTGACAGTATTAATGTCTATTCATTCATTATCAATAAAATGCCTGAAGCAAGTAAGCTTGATCATATAAATAATAGTTCTCAAGTCACTGTGGAAGACAGTTGTTCACAAGTTAAACAATTGGGAACAGCGGTTTATACTTGTTATATTTGAATTCCGTTAAGTCGTAATTTATATTGTTTCAATGACATAACTCAGTAACAGTTTTCATGCTTTTTGTAATTACATTTGAATCACACTGTATGTCAGACGGCACTAAGTTGTGTAACCTACTACTCAATGTCTGTGAATTGAATGGATTATTTACTCTTATCAGGTTACCATTACAATTGTCTTAGTTATGCCATTACAATAACCCTAATTTTTAACTCATTGTCTTAAATCCTTAGTTGTAAGACAGCAACTTATCGGTGAGACTATAAGTTATGGACGACTTTTGAGGGACGCTAGAGTGATCTTGAGAGTGTTTACCTAATAACTAGGAGTAAATGATGGTTATAAACCAGTGTGCGAAATTAGAATTATGATTTACAGTTGATGGTTAAGTTTAGGAATTAGTTATAATGCCAAAACTCTCATTATCCAAATGGATGAGTGAATTTTGCACCAAAATCTGAGACCTGTTATCTTATACCTGATTGCTTCATCCATAAATTATAGTCACGTTGTATCAACATTACCACTAATTCTTCATACAATAAAGCTAACTTCATTGATCTTTACTTAAAGAGTAATTTCAATCTACAGTGTTAGTTATATAGAAGTGAATAGTTTAATCATTAGGCATCAACGAAAAATTTTCTCTGCATAAAATGTCATTTTCCAAAAAAAATGATTTACAAAATATCATTTACCTCATCTTAATTCAAATAAATCACGATCAAGGGTCAAAAATAAGCCGCAACAACATGAAATGTCTGTGTCCAACAACTAGTCTTTATATACTGGATTACAAAGGTGTATGATAGATAATGTAACATTATTAAAATATGACTATCTACATTATAAACTATACTTCAATACAAATAAGTTTATGTATACCGCCTTTTAATTCAAATCAAATCAACTATTATTTATTACTAAGGTAACTAGCCCAATGATTCATCAGGATAGTTACTTCTTTTGTTTGTTTTTTCTTCATAAAAACCAAAGATCAAATATTAATATGGAAATTGAATGTACAATGGTTAGTTGCGCTTTTACAAACACTAAAACAATGATCATCATATGGTTTGAGTAATTTGTGACATACAATAATATTGATCCAAGATGATAAAGTTCTTTTTAAGTAGTACTGATTATGATTTTATATTTTGGTATATTAGAAGCAAATGATACAATATTCTATTGAGTAAATCAATGTATAAATAATTAAGAAAAATGTTGCATTTTAAATCCTGCTTGACGTTGTTTTTTTGTTGTTGTTGTTTTTGATGATTGTAAGTGTGTGTGTACGTACGAGTGTACGTTTGCCAATATGTGAATCTAGTTTCTATGTGTACTAAGGAAAGAAATACAAAAATTTGATCGATTATTTTTGGCCTAATATTGATTTTTCCAATAGTGTATTTAAATTCTAATTTAAATAAATAATCATGTTTACACATGTGTGAGAAGGTATATATACACACTGTTTAGTTTATAGTGTAAGTTCAGTAATATACAATTAAGCCGTAAGACTATATAAATATATATAATCTAGTGTCATTACTGTAATCGCTATTTGTATAGCAACAGCAATAAGTTTTTTATATGGAATGGTAACCGATATGTTATGTTTGTCTAGTTCTTACCATAAATTCCATTCCAATAATGACGTTGTAATTTGACCACCAGCTAATAAAATATGACTTATATACAAGGTAGGGTAGCACCCATTAAATGGAAAGAATAAAATTATTATTAAAATCTGACAGCTACTTATGTAAGTAAATTAAGTTTAAGTGGTATGAAAAATATATGTCTCTTTATGCTTCCGGATATTCATGGATAATTAGAGTTAGTTGGCCCAAAAGTTAAGTATATGGGCTAACGTCAAATGCTTGTAAGTATGGTGTATATGATATTGAGTCATCCAGACAAATAATTACATTTTAAATATATTGGCAGAATTTATTGTTCTTTGACGGCTTGAAAGACAAGAGTTTTAAGTGATCAATAAGTGTAGGTAAACTAGAGTAAGTTTGACAACCATCTAGATTCGTCTGAACACCTGTTTTACATCACTTTGAACCTCTTAAGTAGCATACTTTTAAGAATTTTTTAAAGTAAAGCAACAACGGCTAAACCTGAATGTGTGTATTATTCTAACGAATTGTTTAATCTGAATCTTATAATACTCACTCAACAATTGCATCAATATTTTTCAGTGTATTTTGTGTCATTGGTTTTTATGTCTCTTCTATCCATTTAACAAACCCACCACCGACAGAACATAAGTTACCATTAAAAATTCACGGAAATCTTACTACTAAAAAAAGACTAAAGACAATATTGTATTCAACATTTTTCTGTATTTTTTGAATTCTTTCCCAAATTTCCGAATAACTTGCTTACTTACGCCTGTTACCCCACGATGAGAAGCGTAGGTCGCCCACCAGCATTCTCCATCGAACTCTGTCCCAGGCAACTCTTTCCAGTTGTTTCCAGTTGCCATTCATTCTTTTAATGTATGTTTTTAACTCTTGATGCAATGTGTTTCTTGGTCCACCTGTTTTTCTTTTCGCTCCAAAATTCCAAGTTGGCGAGTGCTTCGAGATGCAGTCTGATGATTTAACTAAGGTATCTCCTACCCACCTATAATTTCATTTACTAATTTCCTCTTCCCATATAAGCCGATTTGTTCTCTTCCACAGTAGGTTGTTGCTGATGATATCAAGTCAACGGACATTGAGTATCTTTTGTAAACAACTGTTTATAAATATTCGTACGTCTTTGATGATAGTCGTAGTAGTTCTTGAAGTTTCAGATTCACACAGTACAACCATCTTGATGTTCTCGTATTGAAGATTGTGACTTTGATATTACTTGACAGTTGTTTTGAATTCCAGATGTTCTTCAACTGTAGAAATGCCTCCCTTAGTTTTCCAATTCTTACCTTCACATCTGCATCCGATTCTCCTTGTTGATCGATGATGCTGCCATGATATTGTAAAAGTTTAAGCCTCTTCCAGAGTTTACCAAACGAGTGTGATTGTGTTGGTGTTCTCCGTGTTGTATTTGATGTTCTTGGTTTTTATTTTATGTATGTGGAGACCTACTGCTGCAGAGGCTGCTGTTATACTGGCTATCTTCACCTGCTTTGGTTGGTGTGCATGGGATAGAAGGGCTAGGTTATCTGCAAAGTCCAAATCATCTATCTGCATCCAACCTGTCCATTTTATTCCATGCTTTCCCTGTGATGTCAAGGTTTTATAATCCAGTCAACTACCAGAAGAAAGAGAAAGGAGGGAGTAGGTAGTCTTGTCTGACTCCGATCCTCCCTTGAAATGAATCTGTCCTCCTTTCACCACCGCCGTATGAGTTCCGTATGATGTTAACTATCTTCTCAAGTACACCATAGTGGCGAAGAATGTTCCGTAAAGTCCTCCTATCCATGTTGTCTAATACTTCTCATAGTCAAGGAAGCTGATGCATAGTGACGAATTTCATTCATTTGACTGCTCAAAAATAACCCGTGGTGTCGCGATTTGGTCTGTGCATGACAAATCCTTATGGAATCCGGTCTGTTGATCTCGGAGTTCAACGTTAACTGAATCGTTTGTTTGCGTACAACAACACTCTGTTGCGAACTTTTCTTAATGCTGACAGTAATGTAATGGCTCTGTAGTTCTTGCACTTTCTCAGATCTGTTATTTCGGTATCTAGATGAGCTACCCTTCTTTCCAGTCTGTCTGTGGCACTTGTCCTGCCCCATAAATCTTCTTGAATAGATTGTAAAACATGGTTACAGTTACTTCAATGTCTGACGTCAGTGCTTCAGCTGGTATATTATCAGGTCCTGCGGCTTTCTCATTCTTGATTTGTCTAATGGACATCCTGATTTCTTTGATCTTTAGTGGAGTGACATCTATAGGAAAGTTTGTGTGTGCTGCTTCGATATCCGGTGGATTAACTCGAGCTGTTCTATTCAAGAGTTCCTAAACGTGTTCTACCCACCTGTTCAACTGTTCTTGAATCTCGATGATTATCTTTCCTTCTTTGTCCTTGACGGGTCCCTCTTATTTACTATATTTCATTACCACTTTCTTTGTTGTGTCATATATTTGTTTCATAATTTCTTCGCTTACAGATTTTTCAGCCGTCATCGCTAGGTCTTCCACGTATTTTTGCTTGTCCGCTCTAATTCTCCTCTTGAACCTCTTTCTTGCTTTTAGGTATTTGACTTGTCTCTAGGTTTTCATTGCTTGTTTTCGACTTTTGTTAACTGCTGTCTTCATGTTCTTCCTTTCTTCAATATTGTCCAAGGTTCCCATAGAGATCTATTGCTTATGATGATGCTTCTTACTGCCCAGCACCCAATGACACGTTGAAGTTAGTGCCTCTTTGATCCTTCTACAGTTGCTCTCCATAGTAGTTTTATATCCTTTTAGTAGATCTTATAAAGTTTGAAACCTGTTGCTCAAAACTATTCTGAATTCTTTAAGTTTGTCATTATGTCGATGGAGTGCTGTATTAAACCTTTGTAATGCTGTTCCCCCAGTTGTCCAGCGTTGTTTAGCTTCAGTTTCATCTTGACAAACCCCAGGTGGTGATCTGAAGCTATGTCATCTCATCTCTTGGCTCTCACGTCATCCATTGACCTTCTGAATATTTCAGTAATGCAAATATGACCTATCTGCTTCACTGTAACATGGTCTGATGAGACCGATGAAGCTTTGTGTATGCGTTTGTGTGAGAATATTGAGCCACACATAACCAATTTGTTGAATGCATAAAAATTTACAAATCTGTCACATTCACCTTCCTTTCTCCTATTCTATTTCCTCCCATGATGTCTTCATATCCGATGTTGTCCACTCAGACCTTGACGTATAGGTCTCTCATCTGGATGGTAAGTGCCATTCCTGAGATTTTCCTGACGATTGACTACAACCTCCCATAAAACTGGTCTTCATCATACATACTGTTATCACTGCTAAGCGCATAGGACTGAATAACGTTTATTTTGGAACCGGCAGTAATACTGGAAGTGCTACAGGATAAACTAAAAAATAAAGAGTATTAGGTTTAAGTTAAAGAACCAGACAGTACTCGGATCACTCCTGAGTAATAAATAAAAATATAGAAATTCATAATTTATAAAATACAGGTGTATACACATACACATACAAATGTTGAAACTATTCTGGCGAAGTGCCAAGTAAGAAGAATGGAAAAAAATTTCGATTGGTTTAACTATAAAATACTGATTGACGTAATAAAGCTTCAATTAAATTAAAAATTCTATTGTGGATAACTGTCAAGATATGAGATAATCATCAGAAGAGAGTAATTTATTCATCAACGCCACACTCGTATGATCAAAAATACATATCAGCTGGAATTAATAAAAGACAATTAAAATCAAGTACACTGTGATGAGGAATTTCAAAAATCATCTGGTAAACTTTTTAGTTTGTAATTTAATTGAGGAATTTTGGATTTCTCATTTTCGCGTCAAAAGCATCCATAATTACCTTCAGTTTGTGTTTCACACCTGAAAGGATTTTATAAGTCACTGATTCGTTTCCTCTTTTAGTACGCTGTGTTGTGACGCTTTTCAAGGACATTTTTGTATTGTAAATATTACACATGTGTTGAGTGTTTGTCATTTGTTCTTTCGGTCTGCTTGTGGAATTATATGCTTTCCCTGATAACTCTGATCTTCATCCTCTAGTTAGCAGAACTGGGATACAGAGGGATAGCTTAGCTTCGCCTTGTTGTTACGTTGCCAGTATACACTTTGTTTGCCAGTACTAAAGAGATACCATAATATCTCGAGCATAGCAACTTCGCAAAATATACTAGCTTTTTTGTTTGAATCAGTCATATTTTGAAAGCGGTATGTAGTGAAACCCGATTTACACTATAGAAGCTTTAATCATTGACAATTTAATTCAAAAGCTTAATTCATTTGATATTGTTTCCTTGAATCTTCCCATTGATGTTTAGGACTGTAATTGATCAGTCTCTTACTGGCATATATGCATACTGTGTGTATTTTTTCAATATTGTCTTAATTCACAAGCATTATAAGCAGAGATGGATAGTGTATAAGTGGCTAAGGGGATAACGTGATGGTGTTTGAAGAGAACGATACTGGGTTTGAGTCATAGAGTGAACATCAACTCTGAGATACATGTATATCCAGCTAACGAGTTCCAAATAGGATGAAACTCGCGTCCTGGATTCCACAGCGAACCACCATCGATCTTTGCTTTTAATCCAAGAGCTGTTTAGACAGACAACAGTTGATTATCAACTTGTCATTATCATTGCTTTATATGTTTCTCATATTATAATCTTACATATACAAAAATATTCCGGTTCATTCTACTTTCTTATCATTTTTATTTATTTTATTTATTCGGTTAATTACATTCATCCTAATGTTTATATACAGATTTCTTCCATCTCATAAACTAATGAATTTACAAATGTGTACTGAAAACTAAGTAGTCAGTTTTTCTGATCAGACCTATAAAGAAACTAAGATTCTTATACTATACAATTTGTTTATAGGCTGATAGAGCAATAGGCGTTTATTATATTGCTTAGCTATAAAAATGAATAGATATTGAGTAAGAACTATTTGGTTGAATTCATCTTTTTTACCTTTATATGTAAATTATAATTAACTACTAAGAAAGAAATCAAAAGAATAAGAAAGTACTTCAGTTATGAGGTAGGACTGTTTGTCAGGATTCAGTGAAGACTTTTAGATATTCTAAAAAGTATAACATCTTGAATTGACGTTCATAAACTCGATATATATATGTATATATATAAAGATTTTACATGGAAGTATTTGGACTTTCCTGTTGTTGATGTTAAGAACAATAAATGCACTGTCTCCATTGGTATATACTCATCTTCAAAGCACTTCCCGAATATTGGCATCAGTGGCTCAAGCGTGGGGATTTTTGAAGCAAAAGTAACTAAGTTAGAGTTCTAATGTAAAGAATATTACCAAAATACAATGAAGTCCAGTCGATAAGTCCTAAATAAAACGAAACATAAATGTCATGATATGCAAAGATGGATAGTGGCTAGCAGTGGAATCCAGGACGCACGTTTCATTCTATTTGGAACTGTTAGCTACTATCCATCTTTGCTTACAATGCTTGTGAATTAAGGCTGTATCAAGGCAATACGCACAGTATGCACTTATGTCAATAAGAGACTGACCAGTTGCAGTCCTAAAAACATCAATGGGAAGATCCAAACAAACAATACTAAGTGAATATAAATGTCATAAATTCCACTACTAAACAGAATCGAAATATGGTAAGTTTATTTCCTGCTTTGAATAAAGTTATTCATACACATTTCAAATAAAAGATTGAATTGATTTGTCAATCTTCTATTCAATAAAACAACAAACCAAAAAAATTATTTATTGGTCTATTTTTATCACTTCATTTTTGCTTCTTCCTGTTTTCTTTCTATTTTACATTCTTCTGCAATACAAAATATCAACATTCAATGATAGCTAGATCATCTTCAATATTGTCTTCAAAGATATGAAATAGAACGTGAAGAAGCTGGACAAGCAATACGTAGAATTGAGGAACGTATGCAAGAATTAGAAGCTAGAGCATCGGATCTATTAGAATATGTAAGTTCATAATGTTGCTTTATTTAAATTATTCATCTATATTATTCTGTTTTAAATTATGGATATCAATTTGTTTAATTACAGTGGTGAAAGACCTATGTATTTGATCCAGTCCATAGAATATTTATTTATTTATTTGAACACATAAATATTGATACAAGGGGGCACCAGGTATATATGCGCCACACAAAATAATTGTCATTTCATTTAATTGTGTGAGGGCTATGATACTGCCCGAGTGCCCAGACTGAAGCAGGTGGTTTTCTTAGGGGACCGCACCCGAAGCCTTTGACCTAAAGTTCTGATCCCTAAAGCAGTGGAGCATCGTGAAGAGATGCAGTTCCATGGTAGCTGGTGACCAACGGTTGATACACACGCCATTTGTTCCCTCAGGATACTGTAGCTCATGTGCACCATTGGTATGGATTCAGGGTTTTTCAACTCCTCTAGGTGGACTTTCCATGTCCACAGACCCGGTTAAAGCGTCAGACATTCGCTTTTTGTCCTCTCGACTTTGTAAGCAACACCCGCCCCACGAATAAGCAGTGAGTAGGACTTTTCTGGCAGAGGCTGTATACGCGTTGCCATGTGAGAGCATTTCGAGAGAGAAGGAGGACTCTCCTCACTCTCAGCCATACCAGGCCCTCGGTTTTAATAATTTTGATTAAGATATTAAAGGATATTAAATTAAGTCTACCTGATGTGCAAATTTCTTCAAAGGTGATAAATTCAAGCAAGTAAAATAGCAAATCATTTTTTATTGTTTACTTCCAACTATGTGACATAAGATTCCTACAAACGTTTAACATTAATTACTTTTGATGTTCATACGGCGAGTTGACTATTTCTACCGCTTTCCTTTGATTATTATTGATTTAATAAGATATGTTCTGAAAATGATCACAGAACACACATCAATTTCCAGGAATAATCAGGACTACATGAGGGTAAAGATAATAATGAAAAAATAACAAGGAGAGATTATTTCTACTGGCATGACTTATGAAATAATTAATTTAACTAAACATTTGTAAATCAGAAGGGTTTTTGTGGATATTTCAGTATTTTCATAGTTAAGATCATGAGTCAATTGAAGCTAGACCACCATGGAAAAGCTGGAAGCACTGGACGGCCTGGGTTTGAATCTCGCGAGTGCGGGATCATCGATGCGCACTTCCGAGGCGTCCCATAATAGGACGAAACGGTCATCCAGTGCTTCCAGTTTTTCCATGATGGTCTAGCTTCAATTGACTTATGATCTCAACTATAAAAAAATACTAAAATTTCCACAAAACCCCCTTCAGATAACTGATATTTCGGTAAGAGAATAGAGGATAACGGCACAATTTTTTCACTCATTTTCTCCGATCCGGATCATTCATTTAAGTATGATCAAGTTTCTTACTGTTCATTATGACGAACTATTTATTTTTCATATAGATTTACTCTTATATCTAGGCTTATTATTTTTTATCATTATTCATTTGGAAATTCAATCTCTTATCAATTTAACTATTCAAGTATTTTCAGTTTCTCAAAATGTTTACTCTATCTTAAACAATTATGACTATCTTATCGTTAAAAGAGATTTTACAGGTATGAAATTCATCTGTAAGTGGTAGTTTTGCCATGTTTTAATTGTCATATCGTGTGCGTGCGTATGTGTGCCCTGTTTGTATTATGACGTGATGATCCCCGTCTATTAGAGAGGAGTGAATTATCGATCAGAGCAATGATACACAAAAGCCGTATGAGCAGTCTCCAGTACTTATCAGTCCTGCTTTCTGTCTATCCCAGACAGTTAAGTCCAGAACACCAATAACAGCCTCTGCAATATGAATCATTATTCTCAAACACACTGGGTTTATATACCAAACAGACAGATCACATCTTACCATAAAATAGGAAACAACATTTGTACAAGATTTAGCCAAATGTGGCTGTGAATAAGGGGAACCGTAAACGATAGACTGGGGATAACTCAAGAATGGTAAATCGTATAATCATAGTCTATAAGTCAAAATAAAGCTTATGATAAGAAGAACACGAATATGAATAGTTTAGTTACTTAACAATTATACAATATGAATTACATGTATCATATTGGTTCATAAACAGTCCTCAAAAGTTACCATTCATAATTCTTTACGGGATATAACATAATATGATTGGAAATGTAAATTAGATGGTCTAAAGATTAAATGCTTGTCGAAAAATCTAAAAATCTTTTATTCTGTCCTTAGTGGAGATAAATCTATAGACTAGGATGAAAAAAGTTACGTAATACATCCTGGTTCTTAATCAAATCTCAAATGATGTCTACCTTTAATGATTGCCTTTTTTTCTTTGAGATAATGGATTTTGCTTTCATAAGTTTTTATTTATTCAATAACCTTAATTATGTGTTCAGTGATCATCAGTCATTACAATATCGTGTTGGATACTATTTTTTTTTAAAATATTTACCAGGTAAACAGAAATCAGAATCACTCAAGCGAACTAATATCTCTTTTTTGTAAAGTCTTTGTTGATAGAGGAAAACTAATCAATTCTCAGTTGACTAGCATTCATCATCAATTAATTTTTTGTGTTTTTCTTGTATACATTTTGTTTTTGATCCCTTTATCATTACGGTGGACATTAACAATTTGTAATAATATGAAACCTTGAGATGGTGGAGAAGATTTGGAGCTCATGTGAGTGATTTTGATGTAGATTTGTTCTCTGCGCTAGTTGGTTTGATCGTGGTGCTTTCATCATCCTTCTGAACGACATCATCAAACACTTCACTTCTACCCGAAGTTTGTGCTGATGATGTCGTTCAGAAGGACGACGAAAGCTCCATGACCAAACCATCCAGCTCAGAGAACAAACCTACATCAAAATATCAAACCGTGATAGATATTCAAGTAACACTAGTAACAAATCATCTGCACACAATGATAGTGTAAAGAGATTAATTCCAAAATACAACGAAACAAAGAACAAAACTTCACTAGAATCATCCACCTTAACTATAAATCATCTCCACCATCTAAAAAAAAACAGATATCCTTTGTCTAGCTGATGTTTGTTAATAATAATAGTTATATTAAGGACTGATTATTTTTAGATTTGGTTATAAAGATTGTTTTGATAGAAATGATGTTCTATGTACAAGTTGCATTAATTTTACATGATAAATGTTTACTCAGTTTTATGAAATAACGTCTCATACAATAGTGAAAGCGCCCACATGTATATAAACAAGTATATACAAATGAATTATTATATATGAAGAAATGTATTTACACACACACACACAAACAAAATATGTGATCAATCAAGGTCCCCATACTAAGTTCATTGATTTCATCAAGAGTGCCTGCATCTACATACATATATGTCGTTGTAAATTTAATTAAATGATCAACATAATATTCTATAGTGAAACTTTGTTTAATGTAATAAACAGAAATGTTTTAAATGAGTAACAGCTAATTTTCTCTTTGTCACCCTCTGTCTGTCTTGAAAAACCAAATGACGAAATAGTTTTATTGTTTTCTTTTTGAGTAGGTCAATTAGACAACTTATTTCACTGATTGATTGTAATATAATAGTTACTGTATGAAAATAATAATTGATGTAATTAGTTCTGGTTATGATTAGATATGTAAGTCTTTGTATAGATCACCGAATGTAAGCATTCAATCGGTCAAATTCACTTAGTATTGTTTGCTCACCCCCATTGAACAAGAAAGTGGCTATTAGGACTCAGTAGTTGAGTGGATAACGCGGTGGCGTTTGAAGCGAAAGGTGCTGACTTCGAGTGCCAGAGTGAACATCAACTTTGAGATGCAGGTACATTCAGCTGACGAGTCCCAAATAAAACGAAACGCGCGTCAAACTGGATTCCACTGCTAGCCATTAGCCATCTTTTCTTATAATTCAATCGGTCAGTTGTAAAAAAAACAAACTCAGACACCATCATACTACTAATAATCCTGATTTTTAAGAATATTGTTAAACTATCATGCCATAATTTAGTAAATAAGAACTTAGGTACGGTAAAACGATGTGTTCTTAGAGCAACATAACGTTATGCCTTTGTAAAATGCGAAAATCATGCATTGAAGACATTATTCACACATTTTACTCGGGATGCTCTATACATACTCCATCATCCTTTCAATTGTGTTGTTATTCCGATTGCTCTCAGTTTTCCTTCCTCAGAAAAATCCGCTAGCAGTTAAATTGGAAAAAATAGTGATTGGAATATTGTTGAAAGACTAAAATTTCTCAAATTCTTGATATTCAATGGATTAATGTTTGCTTGTCTAAGTTTCAATAAAATAATAATTCCTAAGAAAATTCATTTAAACAAATAGCCGCATATGTGTGACGAATATAACCAACTCGCTGAACTAGTTCACTTAACCTATAATAGCCAGCTCAATAGTGATTATTTTAAAATGTTCCTGAGGTACTTGCGGGATGTTGTGACTAATGGAACTTAAGCATGTTGGGAATGATACAATATTCACAAATACTATTGGATGTTCATCACCCTATAAGAATTTTACCATCAGACATTGACCCATTAATTCAAATGTCCAAACTGAAGGTTTTGGATTCTATCCCTGGTAGGGTTTAAAGTGTATGCTACTGAGATATCCAATGCTAAGGAATAAAATTTTCAATACTATTGATAGTGAAAAACTAAACACAGAAATTCTAATTTCAAAAAGCGAATGAAATCGAAGAATGAAAAGCAGAAATTAGATGGAGAAGAAAACAAAAAATTCAAGCAACTTTATCACTGGAAAAGATTTTAAATGATGTCACATTATTTATTCTGCACTAAATATAGTAAGCAACTATTCCTGGTTTGTAAATTACAGCAAGACTCAGTAAGACAATTTGTTAAGTCGGCTTACAGTAAGCTCTATCAGAGCCTCCAGAGGCTCATAAAGAACCCCAACCAATCAGCGATTAGTTAGAAGCTATGCTACTAAAATAACGAGGTCCTGATTGGCTGTTTAACAAACTGCTACTATGGAAACTCAAGGTCTCTTAATTACTATAAAACCCCCGTTTTCCTGTACATAAATGAACCCTGCAGCAAAGTGTTTCGCTGATACTTGTGCCTTTTCTCTGGTCTTCAAGTCGGTGTATCGTTCTAGCTTGGGAATACGGAACTAGCTTAGGGAAGCAAATATAGCGTTCACAACCGACCAGATATAACACAATTATCGACTCTAAACAACTGATTACAAAACCTAATCATTTTGACATAAATTAACTTGCAAATTAATTGTCATAGATGGGATTTGAAGTAGGTTGTAATTGAGATCATTTAAAGTACAAATAAACTAATCCAATCAATGAAAACTCATCGCCTTATCAATTGATGTCATTTTCTACAAGGATAATGTACCGGATCTCAACGTTGCTCACTCATTTAGTCGTTAATCATACACTAAACAACTTGTCTTGTGCTCAGAATTTAGAAAACTCTGTTTCATAGCTATAAATTAATATATAACAAATTCAGATATATTAATGAGTTAACTACGTTTAAAGTTGTTAATTTAATTTCATATAGTTGAGATCATCAGTCAATTGAAGCTAGACCACTATGGAAAACCTGGAAGCACTGAACGGCCGTTTCGTCCCATTGTGGGACTCTTCAACAGTACGCGAGATTCGAACCCAGGACCTGTCAGTCTCGCGCGCGAGCTCCTAACCTCTAAAACCGCTGAGCCGGTATCCAACAGTACCAATGTCTAACTTCAACCAATCCACGAAATTCAGTCGATTTGCTAGTTCAACCAGAGAAATACCACAAATTAGACACTAAAGCCTATAAATCATATACCTTAGGATTTTTAGGAACGACACATATTTTAATTAAAAGTTATTTCATATTACTTAAAATTTTATAAAATCTGCAAAATTGGATAAAGAATGTTTGACTGATTGTTTTCAACAGTTTTATTGATTTTTCACACACTTCCGCTCACACTCCACTCTCTCTTATACACTGTCGATCTTAATATGATTGACGCACTAGCAAACTAAAGAATACCATAATCTCAATATTATTACTGCTAATAATAATAATAATAATAATAATAATGTTTGTACAAGTGTAATGAACGAAGTGTTGGGTAGTAAACCAATTTATTGTATTATGCGAAATCACACACTGTATTTGTAAAATATGGAAACAATACACTAAAAAGTATCATGTGTCAATCTTCTACCGTTCTTTTAACAGTTTTCTTATTATTTTACTTTCTCTTCTCTTCATTTTCCTCTTCTGTTCATAAGAATTCTGCGTTCGATTTTTGATATATACTATTTATATCTGTCCGTACAAGTAGTAGGCACCACACTAGAATTGTTTTGTGTTCGTTGATGTTATTGTTACCTATGACAATATGTTTAAGCTTAAAAAATGAGGGGTTATATTTCAGTTTAGTCATATGGTTTACGATGGGTTTTGTTTTGCTCTAAAGATTGGTTTCGTTAAAGGATTCTGATCAGGTAAAATGAGGCACTGAAATGTAATAAGTGTATCATTGACTAATCCTCATTCCTAATTTTACATGGGTTATAACTCAATACCTAATGATTAGCCATTGTAATGGTATTCAGTCAATGTGTTTGAATTCAACGCTTCATAGTTTTATGCGTAAATATATCATGATCACTGTTCAATGTTATTCATGGGTATCATAATAATCGAGTATTTGCTTCGTGTGCTTCAACTGATTATAATTGTAACTGTGCGAAATCTATCCTAAATTCGGTCATTATTTAGCACTATTTAATATTTGTTGATGCTTATCATTTCTGGCATAGAATGGACGTACAACTGATTAAATCAATTTTCAAATAAAGTTTAATTTGATGGCATAAACAAATGAATATTGAATAATATTTCTCAAAATATCACTCAAGTTACCATGTTTAATGTTTGAAAGATACTTTCTTTACAGATTGGACGGATGCTGAACTGATACAAGCAATATATTTTTTTACAGATTACTTAAATTTTCAAAAGTAGCATAAACCAAATTTAGGTAGCCTATGTCAATAACATTTTACATAACAATGAAGGATGTTAAGCAAAGATGGATAGTGGCTAGCAGTGGAATCCAAGACGCGTGTTTCGTTCTATTTCGAACTCGTCAGCTGGATGTACCTGCATCTTAGAGTTAATGTCCCCTCTGGGACTCGAACCCAGTAAATTTCGCTGTAAACGCCATCACGTTATCCACTCAACTACTGAGTCCTGATAGCTAGTTGTTAGTGCAATGGCGTCAAGTTTAAATCCGTTTTGTATTGTTTGTTTCAATCTTCCCATTGATGTTTGGGACTGCAACTGGTCAGTCTCTAATTGACATATGTACATACTGTGCGTATTGTCTTGACATAGCCTTGATTCACAAACATTATAAGCAAAGATGGATAGTGGCTAGCAATGGAATCTAGGACAATACTAAGTGAATGAAGAATGTTATTGTTTGTAGAAATAAAAATCTCAAACTGTATTGAGTAACTTAATCAATATATCTTAGACATGTTATAACCAATTTCATTTTATTTATTCTATCCAATTATCTACCTACAACTTCATCACTAGTCACTACTACACTTTCAACAAAACACATAAATTATCTAAAGTATTTTTTTCGTAGATAAGATATTTGAGTAGAACAACGGAATGTTGTCATTATAGTTTTTATATATATTTTAAAGTAGCCTTATTAAAAATTACTTTTTCAGTTAAGACGTCGATAAATAGTACCCTACAGTGAACAACACAAATTGACGATAAATACAACTACACTTCCTTGTATTTTATGGTTCATTGAGTTGCCAGTATATCGGAAGATAATACCGTATATATATGACTTTAGAGAATTATTATCTAGTGGATATAAAACTCTTCAAAATCATCTCCAACCAACCTAAAATACAAAATAAGATAAGATATAATAAATAGTACTGTTTGGTATGGAATTATAAAAAATCATTCAATGGGATTATTCGTATGATGTAACAATATATAATGGAAGATGAAGTGAATAAGCCTTCATTTCATTAATTTTTATTTATCTGTTTAAATGCATGATGATTGGTACAAGGAGGCACCAAATACATATGCACCACACAAATCATTCGATTTATTTGAGGGCTGGAATACTACTCGAATGCCTAAACCGAAACTGGTGGTTTTCTTAGGAGATCAGTACCCAAGCCCTTGACCTAAAGTTATAATTCAAAAAGCAGTGGAGCAACGTAAGGAGATGCAGTTCCATGGTAGCCGGTGGCCAATAAATGCTTCATACGCCATTTGTCCCTTAAGGATCCTGGAGCATATGCACACCATTGATTTGGAGTCAGGGTTTTCCAACTCCCCTAGGTGAATCTTGCATACCCACCAACCCGGTTAAATAGCCGGACATTCTCTTTTCGTCCTCTCAACTTCGTAAATAACACCCCGTTTGCGAGAAGACGGTGAGTAGGAATTCCCCGGCAGTGGCTTTGATCAAAATTGAAATAAATTGAGGAAAAATTAAAAAGAAAGGAGAGTTCGGCAGTTTTTTTGTTCAAGTACAGGACTTTTAACTGACAACACAATTTGTATGTTTAAATCCCTTCTTCGACCTGTTTATTGTGGATTTACTCAGTGTACACCATTCAGAATTACACAGATAATTTCATATATCTTCTCTATAACTTCCTGATTGATATAAAAAAACGAAATATTCTTCATTTAAACAGCGTTCAACACCATTTAATTTCTGGGTTCCTCAAGTTCGCATTTCTTTTATGATCCCCTTACCATAAAGTGAACATCTTCAATTTGTGCTAGTGGAAGTCTTTGATTAAATTTAAAGAACTAAGAAACCGTCTGCAAATCAGAATGATAATCACCACTATACATCAACCATACATATTGATCAACTTTTAACTTATTCGTTCATCTAATGTCAAATGTTTAGAGAGATTGGTACCAAACTACAGTGAAACAATTGTCTCTAGTCCTATAGTTTTAGCGATTGTCTAGTCGACATCAATTTGTAATGACAGTTGCCTTGGAATTAAATTACTGTGCGATATACAGTACAAGAAGGTTTTTCATTATGAACTGATATCAGGTGTGGAATCATTGAAAATCACGGAGAACTCAATAGGTAGTTCCAATTAGCAGGAAAGTATATCTGGATTTTGCTACTTACGATTTCTTACTAGAGCCTCACTAACATTAATCGATTTCAGTCATTAGTAAGGAAAAGATAGTTTATTTGAATGGAGTAGTTTCAAAGCGTAACGAAACGAACATCTAACACCATCCGATTTTCAATGGCTTCCTAGATGACGTCATTTTGTTTCGAAATACATCTCATAGTAAACTATTTATAATAGATAAAAATCTCAGTATTACTTTAATGAGAATGGTTTTGGGTCACATATATACAAATGGTCGCAATACCAAACTCATTACAGAAAATATTTAAAGATTTTATTACCAGACAAATTCGAGGATTCATTACTATAAAAAATGTCTAACGTTAAGGATGCATAATTAGACCTTATGACGGAATCCTCTTTGAACAAGTTAACACTATTCTCACACACTTAACTCATATCATAGTTTCTTTCTAAATCTTATTATCTTAACCTGTTATTCAGAATGTTTCACTGAAGAAACCAAACTAACTTTCATAATCTTGCAAATCCGTTACTTCATTTTTTTAGCATTTCAATTATTGAGTAGTAGTAGTAGGGGATTTAATCATCAGTCACTGTAGTGTTTTATCAAGTTCCACTTCAACAACTCCAGTCACTTTAATCAGGTTATACCATTTCAGTCATTACATAATCTTTTCTATTCAAAATTAAATATACAAGCTTATGTACATGTCAGATAAGTTTTTCCATTTTCTGCATTCTTCTTTTGTGAATTAGATTATCATTTCCAAATGATTTTCATTACGAACTGTCAATAATTGAAAAAGAAAACAACTAAAAACTAGACACACATTATTGAATAACTAATTTGTATGACTTCAGCTGATAACTGTACGTTATAAGAATCAATTTCAGGATTAATAATACCCATTAGAAATAAGGAAAAAAATTTAGCTTTTGTAACTCACCTACCGCTGTGGTTAAATTCATGAAGCCTGAAAACAGAGTTTATGGATTCAATCAGTATTGTTTGTTTGAATCTACCCATCCATGTGTTAGGACTGCAATTGATCCGTTTCTTATTGGCATATGTGCATACTGTGCTTATTGCCTCGATGTAGCCTGATAATGACTGTTAATTAAGGGTATGTCGAGGCAATACGCACTATATGCACATATACCAATAAGAGACTGATCAATTGCAGTCGTAAAAACGTCACTGGGAAGATCCAAACAAACAATACCAACTGAATTTAAACTTCACTCCATTGCACAAGCAAATGGCTATCAGAACTCAGAAGCTGAGTGGATAACGCGATGGCATCTGAAGCGAAAATTGCTGACTTTGAGTTCCAGAGTGAACATCAACTATGAGATGCAGGTACATCTATCTGACGAGTCTCAAATGGGACGAAACACGCGTCTTGGATTCCACTATCCATCTTTGCTTACAGACTACATGGAGATAACATTTTGTTTACACAAAAACAATCAGTATTCAATAGCCAAATCATCAGATAACGAATAAATGTATATTAACCTTTGTTTTTTTCTTTTAATTTTACTGTCATTCATCTCATTTCAAACTGTGTAGAACAGAGTAAATGTTTTTCTTCTTTTTTTTGTTTAATGATATGATATTTTCAAACAACCACATTTCATCAAACAATGCACATAGACGTGTTTTAAGGGAGGGAAAACCAAAAAATATAAAGAAACCATCATTTTAAAATTATTCAGACAGAAAAAATCATAATTACAAACACAAATCTAGGTCAATTCAATAAGTATTATTGTTATTATTTAAACACATAAATATTGATGCTTAGGGGCACCAGATATATATGCGCCACACAAATCTCATTTGATTTGTGTGAGGGCTGTGATACTGCCCGGGTGCTGAAACTGAAGCAAGTGGTTTTTTTAGGTGGCCACACCCAGAGTCTTTGACCTAAAGATCTGATCCACAAGACAGTGGAGCATCGTGAGGTGCAGTCCCATGGTAGCCGGTGACCAACTACTGGTTCATATGCCATTAGTTCCATCAGGATTCTGCAGCTCATGTGCACCATTGTTTTGAAATCAGGGTTTTCCAACTCTCCTAGGTGGACTTTCTGTGTCCACCAACCCGGTTAAAGCGCAGGACATTGGCTTTTCGTCCTCTCAATTGGTATCTTATCGTAGTAAGAAAAAATTTCTTTCGGGCTTCTGTTTCCTTCCTTATTATATATAGTTACAAAATTTGTCTGATAAATATGATTAATTGATATATTGAATAAATCTGAATAACTATATAATGGATGTTATCGTTCACTTTTAAACTCTTCCAATTTAGGATATTTCTAAAAACTTGACTAATGATACATTAAATCCTTTACAACAACAATGGAGAAATCTTACTAATAGTATTAATAAATCTTGTAATCAAAGTGAACACTTTACAACGGATGATCTTGAATGTCAATATATTCATTGGTTGAAAAATATTGAAGATTCAACAAACACAGTGAGTTCTAATTTATTATATATTATTATTAGTTCTAATTTTATGAATGTCTTGCTATTCATAGTGATTTTGTTACTGAAGGTGACGGTGGTCACGTTTGGAATACAACAAAACGTTTGTTCAATGAAATTATGCAATATGATATTAATTATAGAAGGGGTTTTGTGGAGATTTAGTATTTATCATTGTTGAAATCGTGAGTCAATTGAAGCTAGACCACCATGGAAAACCTGGAAACACTGGACAGCCGTTTCGTCCTATTATGGGACTCCTCAGCAGTGCGCATCCACGAACCTGCTCTCGCGAGCGAGATTAGAACCCAGGACCTACCAGTCTCGAGCCGAAGCCCTTAACCGATAGTGAGAAGCAGTGACCAGTGAAGTTCAAAACCACGTCTGTTGTGAGATAGGAACTCACTGAAGAAAATTGGTGAATGGTTGCTCAACTTCGTGGATCAGTTGAAGTTAGACATTAACACCGTTGGATGCCAGCTCAGTGATCTATCGGTTAAGGGCTTCGGCTCGAGACTGGTATGTCCTAGGTTTGAATCTCGCTCGCGAGAGCAGGTTCGTGGATGCGCACTGCTGAGGAGTCCCACAATGGGACGAAACGGCCGTCCAGTGTTTCCATGTTTTTCATGGTGGTCTAGCTTCAATTAACTCACGCTTTCAACAATGATAAATATGATATTAGCTTATATCAAGTCAAATAGTGTTTTAATATCATTAACAAAGTAATGTGTGTTTTCCTAAAACTGAAACTCACTGAGGGTTATATCCGGTAAACATAGATTCAACGTTTAAAAAAAATTAAAATCAAAGTTTTTATATTAGTCGTATAAAAATGAAAATGTGTTATGTAAAACACATATAGAATCATGTGATCACTAGTGACAAGTCGTCACCATTACAGTTGAACAGTATTGCAAATGAAGTAGTTACCCACTGACAGCATTCAATGGTGGTCGCTCAAAATCGTGAACTCACTGAATTTAAAGATGTAAATTGCCAGATTCCAACTCAGTGATTGAAGTTTAAACGCTTACCCTGAGATATCAATATACTGGGTTCGATCCTAAGTGTGGTTGTGTTCGCGTGTTGTTGAGAAGTTCAGATTAAGACAAAATATTTATCTAGTGTTCCTGAGTTTTCAACAAAAAATTGATGATAAAGGTGTAAGAGTTTTGAAGTGTTTGAAGTGTTATAATAAACTGATTCATTTATAAATCTTACTTCAGTAATTAAAGTCAACCGGTAAACATTTGTGAACCAATTTTAACCGTCATTCAACATTTATCAACAAACTTCATAAAAATCAATGTTTTTGTCATAACTTGTGGCTGATTGGATGCCCTGTTAACGTATGACGTGATAAGACTGCCAATCAGAGAGCAGCGAATTATCAGTCGAACCAGTGACGCACGAAACCTGAACGAGCAGTCTAGATTACTTGTCAGTCCCGCTTTCTGCCTAGCCCAGCCAGTTGAGTCCAGAAGAGCCTCTGCGGTATGAATCATTCTATTTCAAACATACAGAGTTTATATACCAATCAAACTGACCACATCTTACCATAAGATAGAAAATAACATTTGTACAAGACTCAGCTAAATGTGGCTGTGAATAAGGAGATAGTAAACGTATAATCCAGGAATGGTAAATCGTATAACAATAGTTTATAGTTCAAAATAAAGTTTATAAAAAGGGGAACATGAATATGAATAGTTTAGTTATTTAGCGATTATACGATAAAAATTGTATGCATATTATTGGTTCATAAATAGATCCCAAAGTTACCGTTCAATATCCTTATTGAGGCATAACAGTTTTCTTGGAAATGCTAATGGTTAATACTCAAAGATTTAACTATAAACACTTTCTAGTACAATATTCGGCTTTCTTCCCAATCAGTATAGTTGTATTTGAAACTGAGCTACAATTTTTATAGTACGAATTGTAAAAGTGATAATCTGTTTTGCGAACAACATAAATTCGAGTGAAATGTTGCTTAACATTTAGATTGTACTTCAATATTGTTCATTTGCTTTAATGTTTCAGACTGAAAACAACTATACGGAGAGGATAATAATATGAGTTATAACTGGAAACTGATACGAAAAATTACGCTTGATACTTACAATTCTTATATATTGTTGATTTTTCGAAAGGTGTCAAGCTGATTAAACAAAGTCACTCATTTTTATTATTTGGAATTTCTTAGAATTCTGAGTGAATGTTTGTCAGAGGTGTGAGATATGAAAATTATTTGTGTGGATATTTAGATAAACAATTCATATTCAATGGATCATTAGGCCCTGTTTTCTGTTAATTACCGTAGGATTCAGCAATACATAAAAAGCTTTAGCAACTGGTCTTTCTTTATAGTTGAAAAATTCTTTCCGAATTATTACGATACTATCAACATTGATTTGATGGTTGTTAAAAATATCACCGATTGCTATTGTTGATTTGATTTGAAGATACTCGAATTCCACAAGACTATTCAGTCATCAAGTGTAGCGTTACAATTTTTACTTTTGACAGAAAAAGTTTTATGAAAAATAAAATCGACTACATTTTGCAGTTAAATCTTGCCTAAAATGCATTCACATTGTATGTCTATAAATATATGGTATGGGGTCCTATGAGCTTGGTTAATAACTGTTGATGTTGCTTGGAAGAATATTGAGAGCTTCGATAATAAAACATCCATCTTTTAAAACACAACATCACCAAAGGAATCCGCTTAAGCTGTAAAGCAGCTACATCACTAATAAAGTACACTCTACTAAAGACAATCATGATTGGAATCAAACCCTGTGACTAACTCATTTCATTTTCAGAATGGGGTTTTTGTGGAGATTTAGTATTTTCATAGTTGAAAGCGTGAGTCAATTGAAGCTAGACCAGTGGAGTTCAAACCAGGTATGTTGTGAGATAGGAACTCACTGAAGACAATTGGTGAACGGTTGCTCAACTTCGTGGATTGGTTGGAGTTCGATATAAACACCGTTGGATGCCTGCTCAGTGATCTATCAGTTAAGTGCTCTGGTGCGGGACTTGTAGGTCCTGGGTTCAAATCTCACGAGGCGGGATCATGGATGCGCATTGCTGAGGAGTCTCATAATAGGACGAATTGGCCGTCCAGTGCTTCCAAGTTTTCCCTGGTGGTCTGGCTTCAATTGACTCACGCTTTCATTTCATTTTCTCTCAATTTTAAAATAATACACACCTATGAATCCCAATCTTAAAATTATTTGCATTCATATTGATGGCATCATTAATTTTCTTGTATTTTAGTTAAAGCCCACTGAATTAGACGAAAATCCTACTAATATACATACTCAGAATAATTATATGTACATAGAATCATCAACAAATGATGAAAATGACATTTCTAAATATCACATCAAACCAAAATGTTCAGCAGAACACAGTTTTAGTCCTATCTCTTTACCTAATGTAAACAATACATCATCATTAAAAGCATCTACACAAGTAGATAATAATAAGAATTCATCGGTAAGTTATTTTACGTTTAATTTTACACTACTGATAAATGATTTATAAGTAACTTACTATTTTATATACTTAATATGAATCACAATATACTTACGAATTGAAGACAAAATTACGAATCTGCTATGGTGAAGTAGGGTCTAGCTCTTATAACTCATTGGTCATTTACCTTATTGTAAGAAAACATCAATAATATATTACTCATTTCATAAAAGTTCAATTAACTGGTCAGCCTTGAAAACATATCACTTGTGAAATTAAATGTCTGAAAGTTACCAAAACTGGTTTTATTTTTCTATTTTCCACTAATCATTGAAGCCCTATATACCATTCAAAATGAACTTATAGTCATCCATAAATTTAGAGTCATATCACCTACTACTGTTATCATATAATCTATAATTAAATTCTCTAGATTGAAGAATAAAAGTGTAATCAAAAAGGGTTTTGTTGAGATTTCAGTATTTTCATAGTTGAAATCATGAGTCAATTGAAGCTAGACCACCATGAAAAACCTGGAAGCACTGGACGGCCATTTCGTCCTATTGTGGGACTCCTCAGCAGTGCGCATTCACGATCCCTCCTCACGAGATTTAAACCCAGGACATACCAGTCCTGCACCAGAGCGCTTAACCACTCAATCATTTGAATTACCGTATTCCTTGTAGCTTTTTGTAATGACTCATTGTAATCTTTAAAATTTAATCCAAATTCATATCATCTAAACAAATTTAGGGTGTAAAGTCTTTTACACTGTTTTAATATTACTAAAAGTATTAAACACCACGTTTTAGCGCATTTTAATCTTTGCATCGAATGAATCTGCTAAAATATAAATCTGTTTAAAAATAATCTAATTGAATAATGTGATAAACGAATTATGAAGAAGGTGAGACAACGAGTATGAAAATGAACTAAATTACAGGATACTTTCTTCTTTATTCTTAATTGATCATTTCGTGATCCCATCAAAGTCTTTATCCTTATTTACTACATTTAACGTTTAATTTTGACTAACTTAGTGTATAGTCTTCATTGTTCATTCAGTCTGATAAAAGAGTATTTAAATTTCACTAATGTTTTTCATTTGGTTTTACTTTAAATAAACCTTATTAATCAATATTTCACATAGATATTTCAATTTGACTTTATGTTATGGTCACAATTACATAACTCGATTGGCACTTGCAATAATGAAGGATGACTTAGATCCACTCTTTGAGGGAAATTTCATCTTCCATGATGTGATTATTTTAGTAAGTGGTTACAGTGGTTACCATGTTAAGCTCACATAACTTATTGTAGCTTCTGGACAGGCCAATTATTTATTCATCTTCAGGTACATTTCGATCTTGTTAATTATTCATTTATCAACCTTAACTGTTTTTTATATGAGCCTATGTAAACTACTTATCCTAATCATCATATATCTGTAACTTATTTTTGATCTATTATGAACATCGATTAAATTTAGTTGGTTCATACGCTTTCTCTACTGCACGTTGTTTCGCTTCGTCTCTCTGATTGTCTGTTAAAATCAAAAAGTGTACAAAACATACACATTCAGAAATTCATTCTCATATTTGGCTTATTTAATTCCGTTACTCACTAACGAAGATTAAGTCGATAATTATATACGAGGATTGGCGACATGTATATTTTAATAACAACCATCATACAGTCTAAATAGAGTAAGATTTAGGGTCACTAAACAATACAACCTGGTTGTAAATAAGAGTAATTTTGAGGTATCTTTATCCAGGTGTTCAGATGCTAACAGACGTCAATAAGATTCCGTCTTGAACACCAAAAAACATGAAATGCAAACAATTATAGTGGATGCAAAATTTCCTAGAGATTGAATATTAACCATGTTATGTTGAATTTCGACTCAGTAGTACTCACTACTTTACGGCTGTGAAACATGGCCATTAAGAGTAGAAGATACTCGTAAGTTACTAGTATTTGACCACAGATGCCTTAGAAATATTGCTCGCATCTTCTGGGATCACCAGGTAAGTAATAGTGAGGTTAAACATAGGGTATTAGGGAATGATGGTAAATCAGTTGAAGTTGTAAATCTTCATCAACTGAGATGCTTAGGCCACGTGTTACGTATGCCTGAACGCCTATTACCACGACGCGCTACGCCGACTAGTATTGGCGATGTTTGTAGTACTTCTCGGATTTAGGTAATTCCTGTTGATCAGTAACAAATGATACGAGACTTAAATTTAGGATTTTTTCATATAAGTTCGTTTCAACCATTTAGTAGCAAACTGTATTAATTTTCAATTTTTAAAACAAGAATACATTTGCCTACTCTCCAATTGTTTTGATTATTTCATGTTGCATTCTATGTAGTATTATTTTACATATTAGATTCAAACTTATACAACTTTAATCTGAGTGTAATAATTGTTCACCGCTTTACATCTTTGATGATGATTGTGTGAGATGTACCAATGAAGAACTAATCTGGAAACCATCAATAACCTTTACGTAGCTGATTAATTTGAAAAAAAACTCATGAACAGAATAAATAAAAGGTGAGTGATTGCAATCACCCCACTGACACGAAGTAGATCACAGTTAAAATAAAACCGAAATCTACTGAAAAACTCTAATAAATCTCTCACATAAAAAGTTAAAACTTTCTAATATCCGATATTCGATTAATATACAGAAATAAATGTGAAAAGAAACCCAGAAGATTAGAAGAGAACTGACGTCATCATCATTAGCAAAACATGATTGCAAATAAAAATGATCCTGTATTGGTGAGTTACTAAAATCACGAAAAACAAAGGCATTTTGTTAATATGTATTCTCACAATAACCCGTTTGAGGAGGCTGACTAACTGGATATTTGTATTAATCTTAGGGACTTTTTTATTTTAAATACATAAGTCAATCTGAATGGTACAAATATAAATGTTTAACATTATTTCTATGCTTATTTTAATAAAGGAAACTAAACGAAATTTGTTATTGGAACATTTAATGGTTCAGAGACAGAGACTGGCCACTGCGGACGCATCAGTTGCATTACTGGCGAAGAGATTAATGCTGGTAAATTTCTTTACAGTTTTTAAAATGTCTCTGGTATTATTTACAAATGCTGTTTTAGACGTAAAATAAGTCTTTTTAATTAAATAGCCTGATTAAGTCCTTTCTTTCTGATGGTCATGATTTTATCACTCCTTCTACATGTTGTCTGAAATAAAAAGTCAAGATGAGCAGTTTAATAGTTGGTGTGTAATATAGCGATTACATTTAAAATCGATCGTTAACCAAGTTTTGTTTGGCTAAAGGAATTAACTTTTAACATATCTTAATTATTAGAAGGGGTTTTTGTGGAGATTTGGTATGTTTCATAGATGAAAGCATGAGTCAATTGAAGCTAGACCACCGAGGAAAACCTGGAAACACTGGACGGCCGTTTCGTCCTATTATGGGACTCCTCATATATATTGAGTAGTCCCATAATAGGACGAAACGGCCGTCCAGTGTTTCCAGGTTTTCCTCGGTGGTCTAGCTTCAATTGACTCATGCTTTCATCTATGAAACATATCTTAATTAGTTACATGAACCCTATAACCAGCGCTTGGTTGTAAAGTATGCAACAAGCATATTTGAAATTGTTGAAGTAGAAGTATCCGAATTGTAGGTTAAACAAAATCTTTTGCAATTCAGTTATTAGACATTATGAGTATACTCTGAGAGCGTAACACAGTATTGCCTAAAGAAATAGCATGCCACTAACAACAAATTCAGCAGTTTAATACAAATTTCTTATCAATATCGAGTTGTGATTGTTGAGTTATAATTGAGATCATGAAACCATCAATGTTAGAAAACGATTGAAAACATGGAAACACTGGACGGACGTTTCGTCCTATTATGGGACTACTCAACAGCGCGCATCCACGACCTCGCACGTTAGATTCCAACCCAGGACCTTCGATTTCACACGTAGGTATTCAACCCCTAGGCCGCTGATCCGGCATCCGACGGTGTTACTGTCTAACTTCAACCAATCCACGATATTGCGCGACCATCTTCCTTTGTCATCGGTGGGCAACTGGCTCACACCCGATACGGTTGAACCCCATTGGTCATGTCTCACCGCTGAAACTTCGAGTATTCCTTCTCGAAGTCAGTCACTAGTGAGCACATGATAATTTTCTCTTAATTATGTTTAGATTATCTTTGTAATTCATTTAGCTAAATACAAGTCCTAAAGTTCAACAGGACAGCACAAAAGAGAAAGCAATATATAAGCGAAAAGTCTCATACCCCGGGAACTCTTTAGAGAAGAATATATCAACATTTGACCAACTGGTAGACAATCAACAAGCTCTAACCTACTCAATTACTCCAAATGTTCTTCGAAACTCTAAAATGATCAGTGGCACTGTCAATTCAGCAATTCATAGTGAATATTCCACTGATAGTATATTTCAGTCTCAATTACCCCATAGTTCTGAAGATGATATCCTAACTCATGGACATTCACCAAAACCCAAGTTTACAGGTAAGACACATATTACAAAAACGTTTTTTAACAGAATGTTACATTTATTGATTATGAATCTATGAAGTTTTAGTAGCCAGGATTTTTATGGTTGTTTAAAATATCTTTAAACTGACTAAATATTTAAAAGTTATTTGCAAAAATGGCATGTCAATTATTACATAACTCTGATTTCATGCAATAGTTATTACTATTGAATGATGATGTATCATTGAAGAGGATTATGATAACCAGTTGTCTTTTTTCAAGGTTTCAATGAATGAAATTGAATGAAATTATCAACACTTTGGTTGAATACTCAATGAAAGAGACACTATAGTGAGTTATATGAGAGACATACTGATTAGATTGAGATTGATTTGCTTTTTCATGAACTAACACCAGATGAGTCTTTTTTCTTATTTGGAATCTAGCTAACGATAAATTAATTGCTTAAGTGATGACACTATGAATGTAGTGTGGTGTGGTATACTTATATCCATATAAGTAGTATATGGTGTGGGTCAGACATAGAATGTATTTTGGCAGAAGACCGATGAGGAAAGAACTGAAATGAAGCGCAATCGTTCGGAAAATGCATGAGCAATGGAATAAGAGAAGAAACAGTGAAGATTGAAACAAATTGGTTGTTAATTTGCAAATTGACTGTTCATTGTTTGGTAATCAGAATTTACTGAGATAGTTTGTAACGTTTGCTTAAATACATTCGATTGTCCCCAACGAGTCGTGTTCTGTTCATTACAGTAGTAACTAGAGAGGAGAATTGAACTAGGATAGTATAGGCTTTTTGTGTTTTCTTAATTTGAATAGTGTTAAGACTGATTTCGTCAGAGACTGATTGAAAACCAAGGACCATTGCACTATTCAGTTATAAGCATGCATAAATACACACAGGATAAAATGCAAAACCTCCAAGCCTGTCTAAGTACTACAGAACTGTGACTGATTTGAAGTCCAATAATTTGTATTTCTAGTTTCAATCAATACAAATTTCCTACATTGTCAATGGTGATATCAGCCTCAATCTCGAAATGATTGGATTTACCTAACCACAACTTTCCACCGGAACTTACGAAACGTCTTCAAGAAATTATTGACTTTTGATCACATAACTACGATTTTAAGGTAGAGAGATGTGTACAGACTGTTTTATTTGAAGTTAGTTTCATCAGAGATAAACAATAGATTAGTTCCTTTACCTGATTTCATTGATGTCAAAAGTATCGTTTGAAAACAATGTATTGTATCAGTTTCCTTCAAACAAATTAATTAAATAAGATATTTCCTTTCACTCTTCATACATTATACTGATATACATGATTTAAAATTTTGTTTGATTAATTTTTATTTATTGAAGGTTGGCAAAAATCTAGTACAATCGAACGAATAAATAGTTCAAGTGCTCAATACCTCCTAGATTCTCCTCGACTTAACAATAACAATAATACTGCTAAATCAACTAATATTACAAATAAATTTAAAGACATTTCAACAAATGATAATATTGGCAAAAATGAATTAAATAATTTACATCAAGATGGGGATTCATCAGCTCCTAGTGTTGAACGAAGAAGATTACCAACACCTATCCGCGGAGATTTATCAGCATGGAATGTGAAAAAGTATTTGCATAAAGTTCCTCGTAAGTGATATATATATATATGAGCAGAAAAAAATTATGACACAACGACGATGTACAGAAAACATATGGTAGCAATCTAGTTTTCAAAATACTACTTAAACGACTACACGAAAATTATGTATTAACACATATTCTGATCTACTATGATTACGTAACAAAGTGTGATTACATTAAACGTCTAAATTTGAGTCAGATTTTTGTACGTTAAGAATTCATCACTAAAAATGAAATGAAACGTAAATAAATGGTCTACTAATTTTCCAACGTTTATAATTAGTTTCCTTATAAATAAACAAAAACCCAGTCATTTTCGGTATAGAAACTTAACTATACGTGTACAGATGAATTTCTCTATGAATCATCTGTACTTTTATAAGTAATATCATAAACAGTTTCACTTGATATCCATTACCAGTGAATGGGACTCTTCAACAGTGCGCATCCACGAACCTGCTCTCGCGAGCGAGATTCGAACCCAGGACCTACCAGTCTCGAGCCGAAGCCTTTAACCGATAGACCACTGAGCTTAAAATTATCGATGAAACAGAGTTCTGGACTTTTGATCTAAAGATCATTTGCATAAATATTTTCAACTTTTTAATTATCCAAAATGAAAAATGGATGCCTATCATCAAGCAAATCAATAAATGAAATTAGTTTAACTTAAAGTTTATTTTGAAAAGAATAAAAAGGTGAAACTATTTCTTATTGACTAGTATTGATAACACAATTTGGATTATAACGAATATTTTACATGCATTTCTGATATTGCTTGTCATTTATGATTGTATAATAGCTTATTTTACATCAATATAAAGTGTTTAAAACACTTTCCAAAGTATATATAACTTATACAGCTACTCATTGAGAGATCAATAGTTAAAAATATATCTTAAATTTTCACATTAAATTGTGAGGGCAGTACCTTAAAACTAGTTGGTTCATTAGTGTAACTAGTGATAAATACATCTGTGCATGCATTTATATATCCCACTTTGAATGGAACTTTCTTTCTGAAGATTAAGTTAGCTACGAATCACACTCTAAAATTTCTTTTCAAACAATTACATCGTTGAGCACACTTCGAGATCAACAAGCTGGATTTCGTAAGGATAGATCGTGCACAGATCAAATCGCAACTCTACGTATCATTGTGGAACAATCAATCGAATGGAATTCATCACTGTACATCAACTTCATCGACTACGAGAAGGCATTTGATAGCGTGGACAGGACGACACTGTGGAAGCTTCTTCGACACTACGGTGTGCCTGAGAAGATAGTAAATATCATACGGAACTCCTATGATGGACTAAACTGCCAAATCGTCCACGGAGGACAACTCACCGACTCGTTCGAGGTAAAGACCGGTGTTAGGCAAGGTTGCCTACTCTCACCCTTTCTCTTTCTCCTGGTGATCGACTGGATTATGAAGACGTCAACATCTGGAGGAATGCACGGGATACAGTGGACAGGCAGGATGCAGCTTGACGATTTAGACTTCGCGGATGATCTGGCTCTTCTATCACAAACGCAACAACAAATGCAGGAGAAAACGACCAGTGTAGCAGCAGCCTCAGCAACAGTAGGTCTCAATATAAACAAAGGGAAAAGCAAGACTCTCCGATACAATACAATATGCACCAATCCAATTACACTTGACGGAGAAGCTTTAGAGGATGTGGAAATCTTTACATATCTGGGCAGCATCATTGATGAACACGGTGGATCAGATGCAGATGTGAGGGCGAGGATCGGCAAAGCAAGAGCAGCATACCTACAGCTGAAAAACATCTGGAGCTCAAAACAATTGTCAACCAACACCAAGGTTAGAATTTTCAATACAAATGTCAAGACAGTTCTTCTGTATGGGGCAGAGACGTGGAGAACTACGAAAGCCATTATCCAGAAGATACAAGTGTTTATTAACAGCTGTCTACGCAAGATACTTCGGATCCGATGGCCAGACACTATCAGCAACAAGTTACTGTGGGAGAGAACAAACCAGATTCCAGCGGAGGAAGAAATCAGGAAGAAGCGCTGGAAGTGGATTGGGCACACTTTGAGGAAATCACCCAATTGCGTCACAAGACAAGCCCTCACATGGAATCCTGAAGGTCGAAGGAGAAGAGGAAGACCAAAGAACACATTACGCCGAGAAATAGAGACAGACATGAGAAGAATGAACAAGAACTGGAAAGAACTAGAAAAGAAGGCCCAGGACAGAGTGGGTTGGAGAAAGCTGGTCGGCGGCCTATGCTCCATTGGGAGTAACAGGCGAAAGTAAGTAAGTAAGTAACATCGTTGAGCACAGGGATATGCTAAATAATGTAATTGCTATCTAAGAATTAGTAAAATAGAAACACGTACAAAGTTATACATACTCTTTGAATTTGTCTGTTTATATTTAAATGTTCAGCTTTAAAATCAAATTATTTCTAGTGTTGATAATTCCCACTGTTTGGCTAACAGGATCATGACTTTATTCATTGTTTATTTGTGCACTCTTCATTGACTCAACAAGCCATTGGTTTAGTGAAACTGTGTTGATATACAGTGATATTGTGGTCGTATTCATTTACTTGGATAATGCAGTGAAGAGACGAAGGTTATCAAAACTATGTGATTTATTTGCACAATACATTTTGAACAATCTGATCACATATATACTTGTTAAGGGATATGTAGAAAAATCAAAGGTCAATTAGACAAGTGAAATGTAAGAGAAAACAAAGGCAATAATCAAGAAAATAATGTTAAAAAGAATGTGAAAATCAAACTGGATAACGGGTCAGTATAACCAGGATAGGTTAAGGGTAAGAAAAAGTTGATTTTAAGCATATAAAGGAAGTTCCAGTCTTCGTATACCCAAAGCTTCAATAAACTTGGGCACAAACTCTTCATCAGTTCTACTCAGCACTACAAAGGCTGACTTGATATCAACCCTATGATCCGTCTCAGCCAAATTTTTTCACAATGAAGGAAGATATTTATTTGCCTTATGATTTTATTTGACGATTGGGCTTCATTTGTTCAGGTATCTAATTAAGTATGAGTTCAGCCATTCTTAGTCACATATCACCATTGCTCCTACTTATGTCCAGGTTTTAACAAATACGTGTAAACTGATAGACGCAATAGGATGAGACACAATCATTTACATGATGTTTATGGTTTTTGTTGAAACATAGATCTTGACTTTTTGATAATAATGAGTTGAGCTGTGTAATATGTCTTACTGATAGTTCATTTAAGTCTTCGTTTCAACATAAAAATATTTGAGCCACATCTTCAATATAGACACATTATTTGAATTTCAAAAGCGTAGAAGGTCTCATCATATTGCTGCCTTTCCATCGGTTGATAAACTTCAATGAATAACCATTATTCACCAATGTTTCAGTTAAGATTTATTTGTCCCCTTAATAGTGTCGCTAGTGCGAATATGATTAATATTATCGGATAACGCCCTTATCAACCTACTTTTTAGCTGGACTGAACAGTGACTATGAAAATTAAGATATTGCCCTATGTTGACTTTCTATATGTAGGTATATACGTTGTCTGTGGAGAAACCTATACAGCTGCTTTCTCTGACCTCATTGGTTTGACAGCAAGGTACAGTATTACTGTTGCTTCTTGTACACTTCAGCTAGCGACTAAATGCAACACACTCTCTACGAGACGTGTACATTTATTGGGTGAAGCTCTGATAGATTAAAGGGTAGAGAATCCTGAAGAGTCCCATACTTAAACAAAATAGATGTTCAGTGCATTCTGGTTGTCTAACCGAATTCGCATATCCGAATAACTTATCAATGAATTTTTAGAAATGCTAAGATAATGTCTCATGGTTTTCAGATAAAGTAAACACCTTGATCTGGTCAGCTCATTGAACAGACGAGAATAAGTTAAGTATTTATGAATGATGTAAATCAAATTTAGTGCACGATATGACCCTCTATTGATAGACAAAAATAACTTTTAATCATATTCACTTCTAAGAATTAAAACATTAAAGATCTGATAAGAGCAGTTTGTTCAACAAACTGACTAATTAATGAGAAGAGAACATATCAAACAGAGCAATATACCCATTAAGAAAATTCTACTTGATATGAATTTTTCAGTAAATTAATGACACAGTTACTTTTGAGCACAGATTATTTCAGTAACCAGTCGGTTAGTCATAAACAAATTAGGACTTGGAACACATATGCTTTGTCCCAAGTTGTCATGCCACATCAACACAGCAAGATGAAATCAACTAGATGTACCTCGAGTCAAAATAATACTGAGACCTTTAATAAAATTAGATTGTAATATCAGTATTTTCAACTTTAGCGAATGTCGAATGCCAAATATTCACAAATTTCATTAATGCTTACCAATGAAGCAAATATAAAATAAAACACAAAAAATCAAAGGGTTTATACGTAAAGTATCTAAGAGTATAATTAGTATTTATTTCCTTGGAAAAACATTAATTGTACAATATTACTTTTCTGGAAAAAATCACATTTTAGAGTTTACAAAACTCGCTTCAGAGAATGGTTATATCGAATTAGCTAACACTAGTTCTTCCCCAACTAATGATGAAGATTATACAAGTCGATTGTTGTATGGAACATCAAAAACTCAACTACCTAGCCGACGATTTTTTAATACTAATTCATTGAATAATTCTATGACGGGATTTTTAACTCCTATTAACTGTTCATTTTTATCAACAACAACACAACAATCATCACCCGCAACAATGACAACACAACCATTATTATATAATGAGAAACGTTTGATCGAAAAGTCACTATTGCGTCACAGACCAACACCACCAACACAACAACATCAACTAAAACCAGTACCCCCACTTCCACCAAAACCAAATCAAATCAGTCTGCAAACATCTATTGGGGCAACACAAGAACATCTCAGTGCTGAAGATGAAGAGGTGTACAAATTTATGTCACGTTCGTTTGATGCTAATGAAGAGATGAATTTAGATTTTCAAGTAAGTCCCCGTCTAATATGAATTAATCATTCTGTATTCTGTAAAATATCTTGAAAAAGAGGGGACTAAACATGGTTACTATTATTAACTGTTTTAGTTTATCCACGTATTTTTCAAATATTCACATCAATGTTATTGATGAATCTTGATAAAAATGAGACATGTATTACTTAACTTAAAATTGCCTTTTGTTCAAGCATTATAATTCAAAAATAACAGATTTCGAAAACATAGTTTGTTTTCTAAATTTAGATTTTGGAAAACATTAGCGAGATATCATAACCAAAAGAGTCAGACTGATAATAAAACTGAAATAAAAATCTGTTAATTTCTCAAGATTGTGTAAGTAGATGAACAAAAAGCTTGATGATTCCAAAGTTACTCACGTGTTAGTATTTACTAGAAGAATTCGTCGATCATGTTTCTAGTGAATTAAAGCATACACTTCATCTAGGTAAATATAATCAGACAGGTTATTCTTCATCCAACAACTAGTCTCATGCTTTTTCAGAAAAATAATTGGAACAGATACTGTTTAAACTGATTAACTGAACAATGATAAATAAACATGAATACAACATATTTTCCATTCACTTGAAATAACTCATGAATAACCAAATTATAGCAAGTGAACACACCTCTAAACAACCTTTATGTTTTTCTAACTATGGAGAAAATTAATGTGTTCAGTTTTCTATAGTATAAAATCTCAAGTACAGTGTTAGATTTTTATTTAATCCAACTGATATTTTTAATCACTTAGTGTTTTAGAGTGTTCTAATACTCACAACTATGATTCGGATCCTAAATTTGTTCTACCTACCATGATTCATGTAACCGGATAATATTATTATCTCATATACTGAAATTATATCTCAATGTCAGATATATCAACCTATACTTGGTTATAACGTTACACTGGCTAATCAATAAAACATTTCCACTGAAATAGTTAATTCGCTACATCTAAAGGTTCAGTTAATTATTGTTCGTTAACGACAAAGCTAATTCAAAATTTAGCATATTTTCAAACAAACAATACGTGAATTATTTGATTCGTTTAGAAATCTTTTTAACATCCATCTACTACAGTTTAGATGTTTCTGCTCTGCTATATAAATTCCTAGTCATGCAGGTTTCAAATCAAGGTCTATAGGTCTTCTAAGAGAAATATCACAAGTTGGTCGACTTCTAGTGACATGTAATTGTCTTTTCATTAGTGAACTTATGATGTTATTATCTTTAAGTGGACAGACATTTTCTCTCCGTATATGATATCACTGCATTATGAAAACAAACTCCAAATCAAGTAATACTTATGTACAAACAATTTCACTGATAGTAACCAGCGAAATTTTATCTGAAACTATATTTCCTGAAAATCGAAAGAAAACCCGCGATCTGTTTAGTCAAGAAAATCGGAACTGATCACCAATACTAATCGACAAAATTCTATCACGAATTAGCCTATACCGAATAATGTATACTGTTAGATTGATTTCATTTCCGGTAGAAAGGTTGGTGTGCTTGACTTTGTGCACGACATGCATTGATGATAGGATTTTTTGAGAATTTTTTATTGAATAACACCTCGTTATTGTGAGTTATCTCTCTTCCGTTTGACAGTCTGTTCTGTTTGCTTCAATTTTGACTTATCAATAGCCATGAATTATAAAACAGACGCAATAATTAGAAAAAATATTTATTTTTGGTTTTATACACCTTGTAAATAGCCTTTAAATCGAAATTTGACCGATTCCAAACAAAGACCTCTACCACCGCCATATTATGTCAATATAAATGACACAAATAATGAAAAATTATTAAATCAAAGAAAGATATTTCCACATAAAATATCAAGAACAATGAATAATAAAACTAGTCAATTATTAAAACAAACTATAACACAGAATCATGACTCGCATATACTCACTGGAGGATCATTAACATCATTAAATGATACAACTAAAGAAGGAGAAAAAGAAAGAGAAGAAGAAGAAGAAGAAGAAAGTACCAATCGATTATTGAATCCATCAACAAAAATTAAAAAATCATTAAATTCAATTGAGAAAATAAAAAATCAAATGGAAGTAAACCAAGTAAGATATTTGTTTGTTTTTATTTCAAAAACGTATATACTGTTATTAATTCTGTGAACTAACTATAGGAAATTAGTTGGGCAGAATCCAATCCAGTGACTTTTAATTGACCTGAACATAAAAGAATTGAGAAGTGATTGAAGTTGACGACGTGTAAATGTTTCAGCACTTAAATGTACACCAATACTATTTGGTCGAATTTAAATTTCGTTTATTAAAATAGTCGAAATGTGTAATGGATTACTTCCAGTGTGCATAAATTCTTATTTTGTGTTTAATAAATAAGCTTACTGATAAATAAGTAGAGTAGTTGCACATCCACTGATGAGTTTTCTGAAAACAGGTTGATTCATGAAGTTAGAGAATGGGAATGCCTATCATTTAATTACAAAAAACTCAGTTTCTATTGACGGTATGTAGATGTCAGTCAAACGATATGCTAATGAAACAGGTGGTAACATGCTACATATATTTAATGTGTAAAAATAACTGATGCTTTCATACTTTCTATAAGCGTACGATCTATTAGAGACGCATAATTCTATAAAACGCTCAGTTTATCAGAAGTTGAAGTGAATCAAATGCTGTAGTACGAAGTGTCGAGGAGCTGATATTGAAAAGCGTCAACCGAATCCAGAAACAGATAAACACCCATTTATCTATACATCTATATATTTTTTATTTTTAAACTTGATAATTGATATGTGATAAGAGTTTGCTGTGTTTACAAAATCCTTCTTTGTGACCTATGGCTCCATATTTCGCGCATTTGTGATTGTTAAATGGAGAGATACAATAGAAACTCCTTACTCAGCAGTTCTAGAAACTAATGAGAGGCTTTAGAAAACGACGTATATTAGAATTTTGAACATTAGACATACGATTTGAGCAGAGAAGTCTTTGCTAATCATGATTTGAAACATTAAGATTAATGATACGATCCTAAAACGAAAACTGGCGAGAACCAAATGAAGAATGATCTGTTGTGACAGTAGACGTATGATTAGTATTGGGACATTCCTTAATACTATTCGAGCAAGACATTTTCAGCGAGTCAAATGAACTATCATTTATAGAGCTAAAAATATGACTTGAGAGATCAATAGTTGGACATTCAATCATCTTAGTGTCGATTTTTAGTATAATAATACATCTATACTCGTTATTAAAATCTGTCAGTGTTAGATTGGGATTTTGTTTTATTCTGATTAACATTCTAGTACACATCGCATAATGACCAACGTAGGGTATGAGACAAACTCATCTGGTTTATTAGCAGTCTTAAAACAAGTATATCGCAAAATAAATAACGTTTGAATAGTAAAACCGTCGGTTGTTTTTCGTAAAATAACATAGAAAACAAACAAAATACAAACTTTAATAGCTTCATATCCTCTATATTAGAGGCATAATTTAATCAAGACTATAATACATTTAACTAGCCGAATGTACTAAAAACATTTTCCATGTAGATCCATTTAAGACAGAATGAACTTTAAAGTCGAATGGTTGGATTAATACTCCTAGAGAAAATTCGATAAAAACCAATGGTATGAGATAGCAATTGTTACGACGAGAGCAAATTGTTTCATCTTTCTGAATCAATGTATATGTATAAAATCAACTACTCGATTAAATAAAAAGCTTTACAGGAGCTATGGAGACAAGTCTAGTGACAGTGTGAACGTTTGTCAAAATTACAAACAATAAACCGACGAGACTAAAGAACATGGACGACCTTTGAACGAATCTTGAATGACCTTGAGAAATATTAGCCAATCAGAAGACAGTTAGTGTACAGTAAAAATTTATTATACAAAACCAAAGAATTAAAGTGAATACTGTTCTTTTACATGAGATAAAACTTATCAAGGTTGGATATAGGTTCTGAAGTTCTAAAATCATATTGCATGCGGTACATGAATTCATACATATGGCTCCATAGTAGTCTGCCTCTGGAGCCATGATAGGGTCCCAAAAACTATTTTATTCTTGACCATATAGCTTCTATATTGTTAGTGTGCACCCCAGTAGTAGGGTCAACAAAATGGCGCTTATGTATAACGACTTCATGCACATATCCCAGTCTACCTAGACACCTGTACGCTCTCCAATCATCTGTATAAACAGTAGTGCCCGGCAGCACATATTGCTGTATAGTCGGTATGATTGTTGGTGCCTGCCGGTTCCTGACTCTTTAGAAATGTCCCTTTTGTAATGATCTATCATATATTCCAAGGACCTGTGTGTTATATTTATGGAAGAGGTACTTACCCAATCTTCTTTAATACAACGGCCACGGTTGAATTCGCGTTTTCTTACAACCGTTTCGTCTATTTCAACAATGTTCCCCACTCCTCCATACAATTGCTGTACGCTTGTCAGTTTTGTTGCACAAATATCTCGGCAAAACTTGTACCACTGAACTGCCGAAACTTCGCTTACATCGGTAAAGGTGGCAGCTAGTGTTACCGGTGCTTTTATTATCCAATTCGCAACAAGGAGCATAATTTGTCTCAACCTTAATTTTGACCGAGCGAAAAAAGTCCATGTTCGAGCTGATTTCTTCTTCCAACATGAAGGACATCGAAAGATAATATCATCACAATAGTCTGCACACCGTACAATGGTCATTTGACTACCGCAGTCACAAGTATAGGAGCTTCTTAATAATCTCTTTTCTTTTAGTTGCTCAATTATTACATCTTCTCGAAAATCCGCTGTATGTAAGCATCATGTTCCGAAATTACCTCCGTGACCTTGAAAACCCGCGAAAGCTTGTGATTGGCTCGTCCATGCTCTTTAGTCTCGCCAATAAACCTTTTAAATTCATTTAGTATTCTTTATTTGAATCTTCCCATCGATGTGTTAGGACTGCAACTGGTCAGTCTCTAATTGGCATATGTGCATACTGTGCGTATTGCCTCGATATTACCTTAATTCACAAGCATCAAACTTCACTCCAATGCACAAGCAAGTGGCTGTCAGGACTCAGTGGCCGAGTGGATAACGCGATGGCATTTGGAGCGAAAGGTACTTACTTCGAGTCCCAGAGTGAACATCAACTCTGAGATGCAGGTACATCCAGCTGACGAGTCCCAAATAGAACGAAACGCGTCCTAGATTCCACTGCTAATCACTATCCATCTTTGCTTACCAATAAACCTTTTAACCTGAATGATATCGAAATGTTGATATTGTGGTATATCGTATATATTAAGTGATATAACCTAATAGAATTATACATAAATCTTTTAAATCTCTTGTTGGAATACATCGAATGAATCTGGCATTACTTACAAGAATAACATATTTACAGCTTTCAGATCCACTCTGGACTAGTTTCCTTATTTTCTTTAACATTCCACATTTACAATATATAATTGCCTTTCATTTAATTTTTTTTTCTTTGGTATGTCAATACTTCACAATTGGTTTCATGTTAACACAATCACCAGCCTTTAATTACTTACATATTTTAAATAAAATTTAACTCATACGTAAAGGTTATTGAGAATTTGATCAAAAGAAAAATCAAACTAACCCACTAAAATAAACTAAGTTTGCTTTTTAAATGAATCTTCTCTTAGTGAACTGGTTAAATTAGTACTCTGTAAAAACATTTTACCGAAATATGTATTTATGAGTGCATTAATGGTCAAAATAACTGATTAACATGCAAAAATTACAAATCGAATAACAATACCACTGTATTGAGAGAGGTGAAGCGAACTGAAAATATTTGTTTGACAATCTATCATATATTATGATGTGATCGATTCATGTCATCTCTGTTATGACTGGAAATGAAGTTTGGTACGATGAGAAGAATTCAGAAAGATTATTATTTACATACTTACATACTTACGCCTGTTACCCCTCGTGGAGGAGCATAGGCCGCACACCAGCATTCTCCATCTAACCCTGTACTGCGCAATCCTTTCCAGTTAACATCCATCCTTCTCATATCTGCTTCTATTGACCGACGTAATGTGTTCTTTGGCCTTCCTCTTTTCCGCTTCCCTTCCGGATTCCAAGTTAAGGATTGAGTAGTGATGCACATTGGTGATTTCCTTAATGTATGTCCGATCCACTTCCAATGCATTTTCTTAATTTCCTCATCAGCTGGAAGCTGGTTTGTCCTCTCCCATAGAAGGCTGTTGCTGATAGTATCCGGCCAGTGAATGTTGAGTATTTTGCGTAAACAACTATTTATAAATACTTGTACCTTCTTGATGATGGTCGTAGTAGTTCTCCACGTTTCAGCTCCATACAGTAGGAATGTCTTGACGTTCATATTGAAGATTCTCACTTTGAAGTTAGTTGACAGTTGTTTTGAGTTCCATATGTTCTTCAATTGTAGAAATTCTGCCCTTGCTTCGTCAATTTCCGCCTTTACATCTGCATCCGATCCTCCTTGTTTATCGATGATGCTTCCCAGAACTATCGGTAATTATCTAATGACCATTCAATGATATTTTGTTTATAAAGACGAGTTATTTCGTAAATGTTTAAAACGGATTACATATAAATGCAAACACTGAAGATATTCAAAACAGAACTGAAATGTGTTTTTTTTTAAATTTTATTCTAAAAACTAGGCTCATAAAATTAAACGATATATCAAACAAAAGTCAGACTACTCATTTAATCTAAGAGATTACTTACAAATTCTTCATCATCCAATTAATGAGTTAGCTATAGAAACATCCGATACAACTGTATCGCCTGAACAACACGGGGGAATATGCCTTACAAGTTTACTTGGTAATTGGCTTACATCAAGAACTACTCGAGCACAAAAAACATCTACAGTTAACGAATCATTGGATTATTTCCAATGCAAGATTATTCTAAGCAGTAGAATATGCGGTGGTTATCTATGGATTATGAAAAAGCCAAGTCGTCAACGAAATAATAGTAATATATGGGATTCAATAATGCGTCGAGTACATGATACATCGTTTAATCAAATAACCAATACAGATAATGAAAAGCATAACAAACGAATCATAATACGTAGTTCAAACAATGCAAAATGGTGTCGTAAATGGTTGTCATGCGATATGTTAGAACAAAAGATATTCATATGCGAAAGAAAAGGATGTGGACGAATTGAATGTAAGATTTTAACATTCATTATTCAATTTAGAAATAATTTGGCTTTATATTTATCTTACTTGTTAGTAGTGGGGTTTTAGTTTCTAAATAACTTCAGTATAACAGTTAATTGATTCAAACTTGTATTCTCAAGAAAAAACAACATCAAACAAATGAGCTTCCAATGGTTAATGTAAATATTTCACATGAAAAAGTAACGAGATAAATCAAAGTTTTTATATATGGTGTAATCATTTAAAGTAATATGTTAAAATGATATGCTAACTACGATCACTCGAAAGATAAGCACAAAATGAAAGGCTCTATGATAGGAGGCGTTTGAAGCACAAATCAACATTTTAGATCATTGATTAGTGAGATGGGAATTCTTTTATTCTCGAATTCGATATGTATAGCTATGTAATGAGAACGACTTCACTGAACAATTTATTCTGTTAGAGGGCCAATCAGCACAAACCATTCGATCACTTTTCATCGCAACTACAGATTGCTTAAAAATGTAAATAGTGATATTTATCCTAAATACAGATTTTTCGCAGTCATATTCTAAGCTTCGCATTCTGATATTTAATGGATCAATGAGATTGAAGTTCTAGAGGTTGCAGCCATATTTGTTGTTGGTTCGTGTATTATCAGGAGAAGTTTGTTTCGATCATCCTATTTAAAATTTGCTCAGTCAAATAAACTAGCGACAATTCCAATATTATTATTAATTGACAAGATCAGTCGTAATATCAATACTGTGATGGCATTATATTCATTTTTAATAAGAGAGATGAGTTCCCAATGTAATAGGTTTAGTTATGAATTTTTTTACTTCACGTTCAAGAATACTCAACTTTCACTAAGTTGATTCTTTCTATAGGTTTGATAACAAAAAATTATATGTATACGTTTTCATTTCATCACAGTCTGCTAATAACATACAAATACTGCATTACTTTCAATCTGATATAAAGCAATAAGCTCCAAGTTCAGAATCCTCCTCCCATCTAGTCGGTATCACTACTTCTTAAACAACAAAAGTTATGATTTCAATTAGTTATTTGTATTCCCAAGATTTTATTCGATGACTTATACTATACTATTTCATTTATTAGGGTACGGAGATCTTTCAAGAATTGACGATAGTTGTCATCAGAAACAAATATAACCCAAACAGAGACAATAGAGCACTGGACTGTTGAATCACTTGTTTTCTCGACCGTTGCTGTTACCTTGACGTGGTGGTCGGGCTTGTCTATCGTGATGAACCAATCGAGCTATGCTGGCTGGAACAATCGTTCCTCAAGGTCCTACCATGCCAGATAGGTCGGTTGAAGAGCGGTAAGACTAAAAGCAGAGAACCCAAGGTCCGAAGACGAAGTCGTAGTGCCGAATGTACAGAGGTGTGAAGGCAGTAAGGTGTTTCCTTCAGACAACCAGCATAACAGCGATGCTGCCTTCCTACAAGGAGGGGTGGGGTTAGAAAAGGTCGACCCTAAAAATACATACCTCGTCTTATCCCACGGATTTCGGTCTCCGGCGGTAAGGTCCTTTGAAGAACGGAGCTAAAACAACAAAATCCCCCACAAAAAAGCCGTGCGTGACCAATCTCAAGCAGTTGTCCCTCGAGCACTGCGGTCACACTCCCAGGTCGTTAAGACCAACACTGATCCAACTTCCTTTTCAGGTACCTCTAGAAGAACCCTTCCACGGTGTGGCAGCCGGGAATTGATATTAACCCTCATACCCATAACTGCACACGTAACTGCATCACTTCTTTTGGACTAGTGGGTGTGCACTTCTAAAGAATCTGAAACTAGAGTGAAAACAACTGTCCACTGATCCATAGATCTCTATTGGTTCTTGATGTCAATTACTCTAATATCATTTCTTAATGTTTTAAAACATTATTTTATGTATTTAACAATTTTGTCACATATTTCCTCATTAATTTAGGTACGATAAACTTTTCGACAATTAAAGATATACATCAAAGTAGTACAGATCAATTATTAGATTGTCAAAAGTCTTGTTCATTATCGCCTAGAATATCTCAGAAAACTTCTTCAACATTATTAAACACAAATACTAGTAACAATAATACTGATAATAATAATCATCATCACGAGGTTAAAAGTTCTACTCAACAAGATAAAAGTATAACTATTTCGGATACTAATGAAGAACAAATAAAGAAAACAACCATAAACAATACAATGACAAAACAAACAAACTGTACAGAGAAAACAGAAACATTATTTTGTCTAGAGACTATACTACATACATATTTTTTAATGGCTCCATCCTCTGAATTGACCAGATTATGGATTGATGTTTTAAAACAAGGTAAGTTCACATGTGTGTGTGTGTGTGTGTGGAAAATACCTAACAAATTTGTAATTGATAAGTTAACTTTAAATAAGCTTTTTTTTATTAGAAGTATGATTGAACTTGTTACCTGGAATATATCAGTACTTAAATTAATAACAGTATAAAACAGTAACAAGATTGTAAGGGATACTGTTATGTCTTTAGCTTATACGATTATCGCGTTGACTTATACGAACAAGCTAATGATGCATACACCAGTACGAGCAGCCTAAAGTTTCGATTGATCCTTTATCCGCCTAGCTATGTCTGTTAAGTCTAGAACAATAATCTCAGCCTCCGCAATATGAATCATATATTTCAAACATACTTGGTTTATATACAAGTAAAATCAGACCACATCAGACCAGAAATAGAAAACAACATTTATACAAGATAAAGTCAAAAGTGACCGTGATTGTGAGAAACTGTTATTAATAAATTGGAAAAATCTTAAGAACATTAAATCGTATTATAATAGTCAATAGATCAAATAAAACCTTATAATGAAGGATATATATATATATAGTATGATCACATAATAGTTAGACAATAAGAATATAGTATAATATTTGTCCATAAGTAATTGCTAGAGGATACCATTCGTTTTTTCTCGTCCGGATATAACAGATATATCGATTTTAAGAGAATCAACAGTACTTTTGTTGCCCGACCTTTGTTAATTGAATGAAAATAAGTTTGAATCTATCACCCATTATCCAGGTTTTCAATGGTGGTTTGTGATTTCAATGACATTATTTTATAGTTAGCCGTATGAATCAATCATCTATAGTCTTAAAATTAAAGTAATAAATTACTGAATAATCCACTTGATCTATCAAACATTCGGATCCCACGTCGATTTGAGTAGTCAAGAACCATCATTTGAAGTGTAGCACAAAATCAAGTGGAAGAACGTGTATTCTAGTTAGCGAGTGATATCAACTTACTTGAATGTTCACTTTAGGAACCAGATTAAAAGTCAAAATATCAGTCATTAGATTGTGGTTTTTTATATTACACGTCAAATCAACTTTATTGAAAATTTGAAGATTCTTTCATCGAAGACTAGGAGAAGTTGAAGAACCATTAAAAACCCGAATCCCCTTATTAAATGCCTCATCCACATTTGGAATTTATTACTAGTATGAACCCACAATGACACAATATATGTTCATATTCAGAAGGGGTTTTGTGGAGATTTCAGTATTTTCATAGTTGAAATCACGAGATTGATAGGTTCTGAGTTGGAATCTCGCGAGGCGGGATCGTGTATGAGCACTGCTGAGGAGTCTCACAATAGGACGAAATGGCCGTCCAATGCTTCCAGGTTTTCCATGGTGGTCTAGCTTCAATTGACTCATGATTTCAACTATGAAAATATGTTCATATGTACAAATATAGTTTATGGCCAAAACAGAGAGAAGAATATCTAATGCCTTAAAATTTTCAACTTTACAATAGGAAAAAAACTGATATTGAAACAATAAATATATTGATAGAAAGAAAATATTTTAAAAAAACATATTTCTAACGGCTATCCTAATTTTCATCGGTTTTTTTCCTATTTTTTAAAACAAATGAAACAATCTTATTAGAATATTCCATAAACATCAATCGATCAACTGATGAATTTTTAAGTTTCTAAACACTCCTGGACCGAATAGTTGCTGTATATAAAATTATTCAGTGTATTGTCTTATTCAAAGAGAACTAGGGTATATATGATTAGATCGATTAACAATCAATGGAATTTGATCTTTTTCAGACCTATAATCAGAGTAAAGAATAAAATAAATTCAAAAACATCGAATCTTTATTCAAACATTTCCTGTTGATCATAGTAATTGAGATAAATGGAAAATACTGCACATAATATTATAAATAAATGGTTCACCATTTAGTCTTACTATGCTATCTAGTTAGATCATGTTTGCCGCATGAATACTGAGACAAGTAAGCTAGTGAAGGAATAAGTTATAGTTGATATTGAATGCTACGACCCAACCTACTAGAATTTTTAGCTAATGTGGCTTGGAATTATTGTTACGCATTAAAAAGGAGTCTATCATTTCGAAGAAGTAAATAACAGTCCAAACCTCCCTTCCACAGAAATGTTACAAATAATATCTTTTCTAACAGGAATATTATTAATGACTAGTATTCAAAGTCAAAATGCCCATTATCCATTAGTAGCTGAATCCTGTTTGTCACATTGCGGCTTTAATGCCCCGGATAGTCCACTTAATACGATACTTTTTTGCTGCCAATAAGACAAATACAAAGCCATATCACTCAGCATCTTTAAACACTGGTTGTAGATACTGTGCAAGCCATAACCGGGTCGTCCGCAGCTACCTATATGACTTACTCAAATTATCGAATGGATTGTTACCAAGTTTTGGTCTAAGCCGATACTAGCTTTCTTCCAACCTTATCTATTCACCACTGAGCGTCAAGATTTCTAATTCTGTGCTGAGATTCCGCTAGACACTAATCCACTACGGCTTGTCAGACTCTCAAGATTGATTTATTTGAACACATAAACACTGGTACAAGGAGGCATCAAATATATATGAGCCACACTTCGTCATTCGATTTGTGTGGGGGTTGAAATACTGTTTTACATCCCAAACTTCCGAGGTAGATGAATCGGTCGATTTTCTCAAATACTTCACTTTCTATGATCAATCCAGACCAATCTTGATGTAACACTTTGCATTCAGAGGAGGAGGGCAAGTTTCCTCTCAATTATGTTTAGAATGTTGCTTAAGGTAATCAGAAGACTTTGAATTTTGTCAGTCTTCATCAAGCAGGACAATCTGCGTATTTTAAGTTAACAAATAAATCTTTTGGTAGGATATCAATCTCCGAAAAGTCAAAGGCCGGAATCATTATTTTAAAACAATGCCAATGACAGAGTTTAACAAAATTGAGAAAGTGGGTAACCTAAAAGAACAGCACTTTCTTACCAGTTCTGGTGACGACCCGCCAAACGCTCTAGATCGACTGGCAATAGAAAACCTTCGTAGGGTTGATGAACTTATTAGATACCCCTTTTGATGGGAGATACTACTGGGAAAACTTTCCCAACAGAGTCGAACGCTGCCAAAGTCAAAAAATACAAATAGTCAGAAATAGGTAGAAATGCCTGTCCTTCATTACCAGAAGAAAAGTGGATGATCGATTAACACATCTACATCTGAAACCAGACTATTCTTCCCTAATTTACGATTTACGAGCAATAGTTGAGTGGTCGATGATTATTGAAGCTAACAATCTAGACATTGTATTATTCAAATTGATACCTATGTGGTTATATAAAGCTCTCTCCGTTTTCTTACAAACTAGGACGATTAGCTATCACGACCGGCCAGGTGAGATTACGTCCAGTTTCCTGATCTTATCTAGTATCTTGTCAATCTAACTGCTAAAACTGGGCCATCATCCTTAAAGATCTCCAGATCCAATTTATCAGGGCTTCTGCCCTCTTGATCTTAGATAAGCTATAGCCTTTTTAATTTCATGGAGAGCCAGAAGGCTTTTGTTGATATCCCACTTAGGTTGTGTTGTAACAGACAGTGACTAGAGGGTGGATGTAGACTCGTTAAACTGTGTGTCGGTCCTTCACCTATTGCATAAACTGTTTGAGCTGAGATTAGATGATGGTCTCAACTTTTACAGATATGATCTCAGTAACGAATGACTTTTTAATGCTTGTTATTTTAATAATTCTAAAAGGCTATATACTAATGACAATTTTCGCTACTTTCTTCACCCATCACTGCTCACAATGATTGACTAGACTTTCTGTCGATCTATGCTTAAGTCGTCATTGCTCCTCACTGTTTGGAACCTGATTGGGTGTTTCCGAGCACCTATCAGTTCACAAAACACCAATGAAGCGTATCAGTGTTTCTTAACCTCTTAGTGTAAGTCACTAGAAGATATCGACACTGGTTGCACAGCTGTTTGAATATCATCCCAGAATACTTTGGGGAGAATGTCACTTTCATGACTAAGACGTCCTCTAATTGTTTCTGAAATATGCTCTTGACTTTCCCAATGATGAGCGGAACTCTAAGAGGACATATCGTAGTTTTCCTGTGCATAGTAAGATACAGGCAAACGCGTTCTCACACTGAAGAGTGATCAAAGTTTAAGCATATGTTTGAGAACTAACGGAATTCTTCTGTCGAGTCTCACCAGCGATGAGTGATGGCGATGTAAAATAATCTGGTCCGTCGTTAAGTTCAGATAAGAGGTCACCACGTCAGTGTATTTATGTCTGGATATTTATGTATTGAGTTGATTCCAGCTAAAAATAAACGGTTGCTAAAACCTGTTAGCAGCAAACAATAGCCGTTCTTTTCGCTAATCTGGGACACCGTTAAACACATAAAAATTTCGTTTAGTTGTGTTTAGACTACCTACTTGTGCATTAAAATCACCCGCTATAATTACAATTGAGCATTTTAGCTTTTCTAAGGAGATCGAAATGCTTTTTGTGAAACCTTTTTGATGCAAACCAGAGTCAGTAGAAGCGTATGCAGTGATGATGACACAAGTCTTGTTTTTAAACCATTATCCTTCCGAATTTAATATTTCTCATTATTGTTAATAATATTTCAACTTTTTCGCTATTTATTTCATTAATTTCATCTAGTTGTCCCGAAATTGTATGTCGACTCGGGCTAAGGCACATTTATTCTGAACTCTACCTCAATCATGACTCAGAAATTCTTCTAATAACCATTAGTTTGACAGTTTTAATTCCTCTAAATTTACTTCTGTTCAGGTGGACGAATAGTAACAGTAGTTCCCAAACAACTAAAATCTGTCACAAATCCGAACAAACAAATACGTATAATTAATTAATTGGCATAAAAGGTGAATAATTGAAAAAAAGGACCAGAAAGAATGATACTATGATAGAAGAAAAAACAACAATTGATTTCCTCAGTTATATTTTGTTCTTATTTATTTTTTTCTTAATTTGACCATTACAGCAATGAGAATGGCTTCCAATTCTACTTCTATAAATAATGGCTAAAATTATCATCATGAACATTATAATCAGTTCAGAAGAAGAGGAATGAGAGGTAGGATGGGAAAAAGCTGAACTCAATCTCAAAGAATACTCAAATAATACTGTATAAACTTATGATACATTTTATAATTTTTTTTTAATATTACTATTATTACTAATATTACTAAACTAGACAAAACTACCTTCACACTATAATGAATTAATGATAGTTAATTGTAAAAAGTGAAACGTTATTCGAATACTCCATTATATTGGTTTTAGTTTATATTTATCTTATTTTATAAATCACCTTGATGATAGAAAAAGTCTTTTCTTTGCATACAATACAAATTGATTGTTTCGTTGGTATTGTGCATGACAACTAACTATGTGTTTGTGTGTAAAATAAAGAAATTTTCGCATGAAATAACATATTTTACATAGAAATCCTTAACAAACAGACAAACAAAAACGGACTGAGAGGTGACATTTGTTCAGTAGGCTTTAGTTCTCAATGATTCTTTAATTTATGATAAAAATACTACTTATATGAATCAAGCTATAAATTATTTTAGTGAGTAAGATAATGCAGATCCATATTAATATCAGAAGGGTTTTTTGTGGAGATTTAGTATTTGCATAGTTGAAAGCATGAGTCAATTGAAGCTAGACCACCAAAGAGGAGTCCCACAATAGGACTAAACGGCCGTCCAGTGCTTCCAAGTTTTCCTTGATGGTCTAGTTCCAATTGACTCATGCTTTCAACTATGCAGGTACATATTAACAGTGTGATTTTCTAATCTTTTACACAATAAGTTTACTTTAATAATATTGCTTATAATTAGACAGAGAGAACAAGATACAGTTTGGATTATTGTTGAAACATACCTTACAATCAAATCTATATGGTGTTAAACATGCACAGTAAAGCATAATATAATATATATAATAATAGTAGTAATATATAATAAATAAATCATATGAGTTCATAACATGATTTACTGATTTCAATAGAATATCTATTACTAATCTGAGTTTACTTTATAAAGCGCAATTTTCGAACAGCATTATGTTAGCGAGATCATAATAATACGGCAGAGAATAATCAATTTATCGGTATGGGGATTTGTTGAGATTGTAGTATTTTCACAGTTTAATTCGCAAGTCGATCTAAGCTAGACCATCAGTGAAAACATGGAAGCACTAGACAGCCGTTTTATCCTAGTATGGGACTCCTTAATGATCTAGAGGTTAAGCGTTCGCATGCAAGATTGAAGGTTCTGAGTTTGAGTCCCGCATGTGGAATCGTGGATGCGCACTGCTGGGGATTCCCATGCTAGGACGAAACGACCGTTCAGTGCTTTTAGGTTTTCAATGATGGTCTAGCTTAGATCGACCAGTGAATTCATCTGTGAAAATAGTTATTTTTATTTAACTAAGCCTAAAGAAAAGATAGACGATCTTGATAAGTTAATGTAAGTAATAGCTGTTTTTGTTGATAGACATTTTAATTATAATGTAACAATTAACTAAAGAAAATTTAATTCTATGTTTTGTACAGCAACAATCATTATTTCTTTAATAAATAAGAGGTAAAACTGTCATTTTATAAACCTATTGACAGTTTTCTTGGACTGTCTTATTAAAAAACCTACATTATAAAGTTAAGATATAAATGGCTATATGAAACCTAGGGACATCGAACTTTAAAATTAATTACTTCTACAACTTAGTGATTACATTTCGAAAAGTGATTAGCATATTCCGACTTGTCAGATGGATGTACCTGCATTACATTGTTAATCTCCACAGAGACACTGAGTTCAAAGGAAATGAAAAACTGAAAGTGATGCTACGTGCATAAATTACACTAAGGTAAACAAAGAATACATTTGAGAAGCTACAATTAAAGCGTCTATATTTCCATTTACAGCTCAGAAGCAGAAAACCTGACAGTATGTCCGGCGCTTTAACCGGGTTGGTTATTTATTTAAACACACAAAAATATTGGTACAAGGAAGCACCCGATACATATGTGCCATACAAATGTCATTCGATTTGCTTGAGGGCTGTGATACAGCCCAGGTGCCCAGACTGAAGCAGGTGGTTATCTTAGGGGCTCACATCCGGAGCCTTTGACCTAAAGATCTGATCCACAAGGCAGTGGAGCATCGTGAGGAGATGCAGTCCCATGGTAGCCGGTTATCAACGATTGATTCGTACGCCATATGTTCCCTCAGGATATTGGAGCCCATGTGCACCATTGGTTTGTGCTCAGGGTTTTCCAACTCCCCTAGGTGGACTCGCCTTGTCCACCAACCCGGTTAAAGCGCCGGACATTCGCTTTTCGTCCTCTCAATTTCGTAAACAACAGTAATGCCACGAGAAGGCAGTGAGTAGGACTTCCCTGGCAGAGGCTATATATTCTTTAGCCATGTGAGAGCATTTCGAGAGGAAGAGCGGACTCTCCCTACTCCCGGCCGTACCAGGGCATTTGGGGGCACAGAAAGTCCACCTAGGGGAGTTGGAAAATCTTCATTCCAAACCAATGGTGCACAAGGGCTCCAATATCCTGAGGGAACATATGGCGTACGAATCAATCGTTGATAACCGGCTACCATGGGACTGCATCTCCTCACGATGCTCCACTGCCTTGGCGTCAAAGGCTCCGGGTGTGGCCCCTTAAGAAAACCACCTGCTTCGGTTTATGCACCCGAGCAGTATCACAGCCCTCACACAAATCTCATTTGATTTGTGTGATGCATATATATCTGGTGCTTCCTTGTACCAATATTTATGTGTTCAAATAAATAATAATGTCTTAGTCAACCAAAAACTTTTCCGTACGTAAATGTTAGCAAGAATAGTAAGCAGAGATAGGACTAGATGAAGAGATGAAGACTAGGTAACATATGATTAAACTAAATCAGTCGATGAAAATTCGCCAATATTACACATTCAATTGTCCAATTTACACTTAAACAATATTCCAACTAAATACAAAATAAGCATGTTACTCTACAAACTATGCTTTATATTTATAAAGTAATGGAAATTTAGATTAAGTAAACAGTCGTAATAATGTATTTCCAAGGATCTTAGTTTAATGAAGGCATTCGAAAGCAAAGATAACCACTGAAAGCGAAAAGTAAATATATACCACTACATTAGCAAAGGATCCAAATATGTACCTAATTCAGTTGATGATGGATGGGCTTTTGTTAAAAAAAAATCAATACGGAAAACATTTTTGTGAAGAACTTGATTTTCTCTAGTTTGACTGAATTCTATCTATGGACAATTGTGAAATATTTCCATCTTGGATGGCTTGAAAAAACAAAAAACATGTCAATTTCGGAATTCAATCTAAATCTTGTATACTGAATGATTAACAAATTAAGGTCTAGGATTGGTTGACATTTCAATTATGACACCATATAAAGCGGACATGTGAAAATTTTAACCATATGTATCTAACACTATGACATTCTGCATACATACACTGTCTATTTTTGATGCATACGAACAATGAGAAAGTATATCTTTGTTTTAAGCATTATAGACCGGAAGGAGTCATCATAATAGATCCAAAAAGGCAAGATTTGTACATTCATATGGCAATTGAAGAAAATTATATTTTAGCTTGTACAAGTAATTTGTGCAGATAGACTACTTTTTTCAATCCTATCAGCAACCCGACTTTATCGATTAGTATTTTAAAATTACCAGGATAAGTAATGTCAAGTGTGCCTGAGTTTGCTATTCGTATGTTGTCCAAAATGAAATAATAGGTTAAGTAGAATCATTGACTACTTGGACATTTAATACTTTTTCAGCGCATCTAAATGCTCCCATTTAATAAACATTAAACGATGGGCTAGTAACCTATTATTTCAGTCATAACAAAATCATTATTCATAAACTCCATACAAAGCCTTGAACTAGGTTTTATGCAACACCAATCGTATGAAGACTGACGACTCGATAGGATGAGAACCCATGGTCCAATGCATTTCAGGAGCACTAGTGCTACTATGTACTTCCAAGTAGACAGATAGGATGCTGAAAATATAACTAGGTTCTTGTACATACTAAGAAACTTCCCAGCCAGTATGTGTAACACATACTTTATAATCTCGTGCAAAACTTCGTAAAAGCATACAGATTTTGAGCATTTACGTAGACTGAGCTAGTGTGTAATTTACAAACTAGAAAGTAAAAAAAGCTTATATGCGGGTGTGTGTTAGAAACTGAAAATCAATAACTGCACGTGCGTATAACCAGTTATGGGGCATTTACCACGTGAATATTAAAATCGCTAATTGGACGTACGAATTACGGAATCTCAATCGGATTTTATAAACCGGCCGCGAAGGTGAAATATCCATTTCCTAGCTAAAGGACGAATATACAAAGCAGAAGTTTGTTTTAATTATCGTCATGAAATTCGGCCCTTAAAAATAGAAGATACTCTTAAGTCACTAGTGTTCAATCAAAGGTTGTCTTTGAACGATTCCTCGTATGTGTTGGCATCATCGAGTTAGAAAACCTGACGCTCGACAGAAGGCATTAGGTATGTAAAAATGACGAATCGATTGGTGAGGTGGCCTTTATTGACTGAGATGGTTAAGACATGTATAACGAATGCTCATTTCCCAGCTAACTCGATGCGTGACGATAGAAGCTAGAGAGTCACACCAAAAAATTGCATCAACCCACGAAGACACTAACTGTTCAAAAACCATGTAGGCAGTTGCAGACTACATAGTTGAGGTCTATTTGATCATTGTAACCAATACCTAGACATTGGGTAATGGCTGAAAATCGTTCTCAATAGCACAGACCCAACGTTTATAAATTACCTTATCTTTTTATTTGACCAAACCATACTTTCTTTACGCATAGTATCTTCTGTGACTAATCTTTCCTATTACCACTCATACTGTTACTACGTTTGCCACCTTGGGATTTGCCTTGACAATTTCATTTCACTGTGCCAACTGGGTATCGCAACTTAAACCGACAAACACATGAGCCAGATTTTACGCTGCGTATGACTGATTGTTTGACTTGAGTGCTTACGCTGACACAAATGAAGTTTTTAACTCGTGATCATAAATAGTTTACAGGTCGGACACCTAAAATCGTAGTTCATCGAACAAAGTTACCGCATTTCGAAAAAACATCGAGCAAGGATAGAAAAGAGAACTATGGCCCGAAAATAACAGGGGAAAAACACAGAGTTACGGTGAGTTACTACTACTACAAACACTAAATAAAAGTTGATGAAACAGTATTGTTGTTAACAAAACTTCAAAACGATGTCATCTAAAATCGCCCAACTACAGGTTACGAGAATAAGTAGACATTTTCATGCAGTCGTAGGAAATATAAACTGGAGGTGTTATGCCTAGACTAAACTTACATTTATCTTGAAAATATTTATGCTAATGAATTCACACAGAAAAACAATCCTATCCACATAAACGTAACAAAGGAAAATTATCATTATAACTATATATGTATATAAAAAAACAAAATAAAATTGAACAAAAGAACAAAAACAGAGAACTCGATTAAAAATGCAACAGTAGTATTAATAATAGTTGTATACTTAAATTGGAGATTATTTTCTTTTTACATAATAACACATACTCTCCAATAAACAAACAAAATAAATGGACACATCCACTTAACAACATACAACACACACACACACACAAGAATACAGGAACAGACACATACAGAATATGTAAACGTTCATCTAGAGAAAAAAAGAACCAACAATTTCATTGAGTTGAAATTAAAAAATAACTTTGTCTACATGATTTTGATTATATTTCAATGGAGAATAAGAAATAATAATAAAGTAGGAATAAAAATCAACACAAAATGAAAATATCTACATGAAGTTTTGGTTCACATGCTCTGTTGTAACACTGCATGCAATTATGAATCTGGATATTAAAGATGCATTGTAACCTGGTATATATATAGTATCCTAAGTAAAGTGGGAACACTAAGCAGTTTATTAGCTGTTTTTCATAAAATAAATTAAACTTAATGATCAGCGATAGTATTGATAGTGATAGCAATTATAATAAGAAAATGCAATGAGCCACAGGTATATGCATATATATATATATATATATATATATATATATATACTTTATTGGTAAGAATAAATTCATTACCAGGATGGTCCAGAGAAAACTAATTTGACGGAGTAAGACAGAAAAAAAATTGTGACAATTAAAATCAAAAAATGATGAGACCAATCCGTGTATTTGTCGGTTTGAAAATCTTTTACAAACTGATGAAAGTCGGGAAAAATGCTTAAAGAAAAAATGGGATAAGTAAACTGTCACGCATTTGCAAGCGGGAAAATTTTGCTATTTGAAAGGACATATACACAGAAGACAAAATATGCTATTTTTTCTAGAGGTAGGTTGGTAAATGGAATATGATAAAGAATGAAGTCAGAAAAAATCAAGAAGAGAAAAGAACGGTTTTTATCGGTTGCGCTTGTGTTTTACATAGTGTGTGTATAGCATACATACTGAATACTAACAATTAGCATAGATTGCACTGAAACAAAAGAATAGCCCAGTTCAGGAGAAGCAGAAAACAAGTCAAACTAAAAGAAGCAAGAAAAGTATCTGCACAGAAGGAATAAGACTTTTTTTGAAGTAAAGATGCAATATAGGGTGAGGTAAATAGATTTCAGAATACACAAGATAATAAATAAATATACACATAGAAACCCAACTTTGATGTATATTTTTTATTCGTATTAAAAATGGATGAAATTACGAGGATAGAGTCGATGAAAGTATTAACAACAAGCTATAATTTACTATAATGGTAACAACAAATATAATAGTCTGACAGAGATGGACAACAATAATAATGACAAATAAAGAAATATTAGTTTAAATTCAACCTGACATAAAAAAAATTCAAAACCTAAGAGTTAGAAGAGGAGGAAACAATGAATTAAGGTTGCTTACACATATTACATAAATATATTATATTAATAGACTATGACGAAATGGAAAGATGAAGAACCACGAAATAGAGTCTCTTTCGCCGAAAAAAATATGATTCAAATGCATATTAAGAAGTATAGTGTTTGAAGTTACGGTATTCTAAAATAGCTGATTGTCGGTTAGTAAACAAACAAACGTGTCAATAAATGTCTGTACAAAAAGGAACAGAATAGTTCACAAAATCGATATGATTGTGCACTACACTGTATCTAAGAAGAAAAAAAGAGACCCAATTTAACATTATATAACATAATGTGAAAAAGTCAAATGCAAATTCACTTCATAAAAAAAACCGGTTGGTAATATATAGTGAAGAAAAGATTGATTCTGGTATATCTTTCATAAAATTGTTTGCGTCATCACCATTAATATCGACTGAAGAAGAAAGTTACTTTCAAATGGATATACACATAACATAACGTAAAAGTTGGATTCAAATATAAAAAAGCTAAGCGACAATGGAACTAGTTGTCGGTGTAATTGTTGTTGTACTGTTTAATTGATGCGATGTTGTAAGTGTCAATGAATGAATTGGTACAGAAGAAGACGAAGATGAGGAGGAAGAAACAACTGCGGCGGCGGCAGCGGCTGCAGCCAAATACTGTTGATGTTGCACTTGCATATATTGTTGGTGCGTTGAATGAGCCGCTGCTGCTGCCGCCGCTGCCGCATACTGAGCTGGTACTACACCAGGTATAAATTGTGCAGCTGCTTGAGGGAATAAACTAAACGCAGCAACTGATGTGCCAGAATGAGCAGGTGAAATGAGACCCTGTTGTTGAAGCATGGCGGAATGTTGTTGCATAAGCTGTTGCTGTTGATGATGAGTCTGAGTTTGTTGTTGTTGAGTTTGTTGCTGTTGTTGTTGAAGTTGTTGATGCAACTGAATAACTTGTTGTTGGTGTTGCAGCATTTGATGTTGATGGTCCTGCTGTAACTGACCAGTTGAATGCTGAAACTGATGAGCAAACTGAGGTTGATAGAATTGGAATTGAGATCTAGGTTGTTGTTGTTGTTGTGTCTGTTGAGGTTGATGTTGTTGTGACTGAATTTGTTTAGATTGTGTTTGGTGATGAACAAAATGTGCCTGCTGTTGGCTTTGTTGTTGTCCAGTTTCTTGTGATTGTTGGTTTTCCTGGAGTTGTTGGCGCTGTTGTTGATGAATGAAGGCTGAAACATTAGGGATTTGTTGAGAAGCTGAATAAGCTACTATCTGCGGATATTGTTGTTGAGTTTGATGAAACTGACGACCTAATGCTGCCGCAGCCATTACAGCTGCAATATTCGTATTCGCCACTGTAGTCGATGTTGGATTCACAGAGACAGGATCAGCAATTGAAGATATTCCTGTTCGCTGTGTTAGCCCAGACGTACTAACCGGAAATGAAGTTACATCTGCTCCCATTTTCTGAGAAGAAGAGCTTTGATAGACACCAGAAGTGTTGGCAACTGAACAGTTATTGTTGCCACTGTCCGAAACCGCATTAGTTCCCAAAAATGAGATTGAAGAAGATGCACCTGTGTTATTAGAATTGACTAGAAAGGGCATTACTTGCGCATGAGGATAAGATCCTGAATTAGCGGTTGTAAATCCCATAGAAGTAGTTTGATTTGTTGCATAAATGGAAACAGGATTAGCTGCTGTCGAGGTATGAGGAAATTGTCGTGGATGAGCGGAAAATAAAGCTGGATGATACTGAGCAATTCCTGCAAGTGAAGCTAAAGTAGAATGATGTTGTGATGGTAAATGCAACTGTTGACAAGTTGGCAAAGGGAAAGAAATCGTAGACAAAGAAGCAGGGATCTGTTGAGTATCAGCAGTCTTTTCATTCATATTAGATGGAGCTGAGCTAACATTATGGTATGATGAAAAACATGCATTACTTTGACTAGTTGTACCAACATTTGTAATTGAAGAGAAATCAAACACACTACATGAAGAATTATTGACACTGATAGGATTGGCAACAGTGAGTGGAAGACCTAGGGTCTTTCCAATAGAGTTAACACTTAGAAATGACGCCGCTGATGCAGCAGCAACAACAGCTGCTGCTGCGGCTGCAGCCGCAGTTGCTGCACTTGTAGTCTTGGATTTTTTTCCACCGGTAGAACGAGGTTTAGGTCCATACATATGAGTTTTCTCATGGAGTCTTCTTTTGTCTGAACGAGCAAAACATTTTCCACAATGGGAGCATTCATATGGCTTAACTTTGGTATGTATACGTTCATGAATTTTAAGTTTATCGGATCTTGTAAAGCGTTTAGGACAAAAAGTGCATGCATACGGACGAACACCTGTATGAGTACGATGATGAATTTTTAATTTATCAGAACGAGTGAAACGTTGTTTACAAGTAGCACATTCAAACGGTTTAACATTTAAGTGAGAAATCTCATGAAGACGCATTTTATCAGCTCTAAGAAATGCTTTACCACATATAGAACATTTATGAGGTCGGATATCAGAATGAGTTAGTTTATGATTCTTTAATGATTTCATACCTGAATATCGTTTGAAACATATATCACATTGATAAGGTTTTGTAATAGTTATATCTGCATGTGGTGGTGGTGGGGGATCACCCAGAGAAGGATCAATCTTTAATAAAATCTCTTCAGGAAGTGTTGGCAATGGTGAAAGTGTCGTTGGTAATGGTGAAACACACGTCTCACTACTAGACGTAATTGCATTAGATGATATAGAATTAGTTTGACCAGTCGAGGATATTGATGATAAACTACCATTCATTGGAATCATACCAAATGATGATATCGCAGAAGTGGGACATAATGTACTTAATACATCACAAGTTGGAATACTTGTGCTAAGAACAGTAGTGCTGGATATAGCCTCCGTTTGAGGCTTTTTACTAGTGGTTTTCGACTTTCGTTTCTGTTTCACTGGAGTGGTAGCAGTTGTAAATGATGGGAAATTTGTTACATTAAGTATAGATGTTCGAGGAGATAGTTGATTATGAACTGCCGGAGTTGTCTGAATTGTTGGTGAACTTTGCATACCAAAACCAGTAGTATCCAGAACAATCGGTAATGACTGTGATGTGTTGATACTGGTAGTCTGAAGACTAATACCTGAAATCGGATTCATTTGTTGCAACTGAGGAACAACAGGTTGGCGCTGCAAATGCTGATGCAACTGTTGTTGTTGTTGCTGTGGTTGAGATGGGTTTGAAAGTCTAGCTTGTTGTTGCAACGAATGTTGCTGTAACTGTTGTTGTCTAAACTGTTGTTGCTGTAACTGAATTTGTTGTTGAAGTTGTAATTGGTGTTGATGTTGTTGCTGTTGTTGTAATTGTATTTGATGTTGATGTAACTGTTGATGTTGTTGTGACTGTGCGTGAGTTTGTGATGGTATTGAATGCTGCGAAGTTAAAGGTGTTGTTGATTGTAAACCAAGTGAAAAATTATTACTTGTTCCACTGACTGAAGGAGAATTATCTAAATTGACACTACGAGAGGTGGCAGTTGATGAATCAGGTGACTCAAGATGTTGGAACGAATTGGCGTTTGGAAATTGAAATGGTGCCCCTGCTCCCGGATGTACTGCTGCAGCTGCAGCGGCTGCCGCAGCAGCCGCGTTCCCAGCTGTTTGTGCTGAAAGTTGTGTCCAAGAAGCGAAATGTGGGTTTTGAACCATAACTAAAACCGAAAATAGGAAAGAATAGGTTCTAGATAACCAAAAATCATATGTAGCAAACTCCACAAAAACACTTGGTCTTTTATCTTTCGATTATTATTCGTTAACTTTAGACGAAAAATATGAATCATGGATGATGACTACTGAGTTGCGTCTTTCGAGTTTTTGTTATCTTACTGATCGATCTTGATGAGCATATACAATTTAAGCATTAAAAAGCAGCATGATAATATTCAGGCTACATTTATGACAGTGAAACAAGTTAACTATATTTTAATTAGTAATGAATGTATTAAAGAAATCTGCCTTTCTCATATGATAATTACATACCTCATAAGATTTCTTTTTTGAATCATATTTATTGTTTAGTTTTTCGTCACCAACACTGCAACTATTTTAACTTTTCTCGTGTGCATCTTGTTGATTTCTTTTTCATAAGCTGATGTGATGTGGCAACTTAGGTTGGTATACAACTGGACTAGACAATACACAGTTTATGGCTGACTGATACACCTCCTTTGCCTACACAATTTGAGTGCTGTTCGCAAGGGAATCGAGATCAACAAACCATAATGCTACTTTCTGTAGGAATGATATCTACATTTTTCTATTAAATTAAAGCTAACCTGACAAAACTTATTCAATCATTGGGATAATGGTTATTATTACGTGAAACGCTTTCTGTTGTGTTTTCGGATGCGAATACTCACGTTCTTTGTTTTAAAAAACGTACGGGAAGTCATAAGCTGAATGCAGTCACAGTTTGTAATACATATACGGTATCTTGTATTCACTAGGATACAAGCGTTTTGTTTTATGACTCTCAGGTCAGTCAGAAATAAACAAGCATATTGAAACCGACCTAATTCATCAGTCAGAAAAGTAATAGGTAATAGGTATAAGATCAAGAATCAAATCAGAAAGACAATCAAATTAAATGCGTAGACAATGACAGGACAACTGTTCATAACACTTAATTTAATTAAATGTAAACAGAACAAGGTATTATTCAGTCAGTCACAACGTAGAACATAGTACACATGCATGTCAGTTTAAATTGCTATAGTTCATTAGCACAGAAACGAAATTTTCACGTAAAATCGCAGAATAGTAGAGGTAGCAGTAGTAAATAATAATAATAATAATAATAATAATAATAATAATAATAATAATAATAATAATAATAATAATAATAATAATGGGAGAAACAGTTCAGTCAGGAAAACTACAACCACAAAGAATTCTTTTAGTTAAAGAAGTTACGTCCATTCTTTATGAAGAAGGTAAAAGAAAGTTACAGTAGGATTGCAAATGGCTTCTACTCTGAGCCAAATCTGGTAATATATTAGGTCACTACTGTACCATCTCTAAGGCCCCAACCAGGAAGTCGTGAAGGACCAACAGGAACCAGTCCTAAACAGTTTTCTTTCATACCACACTAAGTTATGCACTGACTACCTCTCCGCTTTTACCAACCAGCCCCAGCGTCGGCAAATAATGCATGATGTGCAGTTCACCGGGACGACATTTGTAGTACATGTCTAAGCCACCGAAGTTGAGGTTTCGAGATGTGACACTAAATGAATTATGGTCGCTGTGTCTGAACACACGATACCGAACCTGCATCAGTAACATGGTGTTGCCACTGGATGTCCGTAATCCTTCGGATACAAAGATGATCAAACACAGAATCGACTGACATCTTCAACTCTGATAAGCCATGTTTCACAAGCATAAAGCAAAACTGCTCTCACCGATGCGTTGTAGATCCGACCTTTTACAGCCAGACTAACATCACGAAGGCGCCAAAGATGGCCCACATTGGCATAAACCGCTCTGGCTTTCACTATACATGAACTGATCTCATCACTCAAGCCACCACCAGCACTTATGCAGCTACCCAGATACAGGAACTTCTCGATTACTTCTATCTGCTCACTACCCAGGGTAAGTGCAGGATCAGGGTCCAGTCACCTGTAAAAGTACTTTGCACTTTGAAGGTGCAAAGCACATACCATGCCTATGGACACTATTTGCCAAATGATTAAGTGCAGATTGCATGGCTTGGGTATCATCGCATAGCAAGACAATATCGTCCGCATACTCAAGGTCGAAAAGTCTTTCTCCAAGCAACAGATCCACACCATCATTACCGACATCCATCAGAGTTGCTCCCAGAACGTCATTGATAGCAACATTGAAGATAAATGGTGAGATTGGCCTTTCAGGATGTTAATAAACTCAGGCACATCATTCTTCAATAGACAATTACAGAGAACAGTTCTCTTCAATGAATCCAGGGCGGCCCTGATATCAAGAAACACTACGATTTTTGGCCTGTTATAAGTATGATGGCGTTCTAACATTTATCGACGGGTGAAGATATGATCCATACATACCCAACCACAAATAAAACCAGCCTACTCCTCGCCAGTCAATCTTTCTCGGGTTTTGAACAATCTACGAAGTATGATGCGAGCCAATAGTTTAGACGTTGGGTGGATCAGTAGTCACAGGCCAGTCTGATCGATGTAAGCAGGACAGCAGACTAGTCGAACCGCTTCTCGAAAAACTCTGCCCATCGTCCAATACGTATGTAGATGTTAGTGGTTGGCTTTTCATCATCACAGATTGTTTCACTCACACCAGACTTCTTTCTGATAGTGACTTGGATAAGTTCAAGAAGCTTTCGGGACGTTACGCGAAGCCGCAAGCGACTTTCCTCGCCATTTCCGTGGCGTCATGCAATCGCAACCAATGCTCATCTATACTTTTCAGTGGAATGGTAGCTAGCCTTGAACCCAGCTTAGTTCGATATTTAGTTGCGACAGAAGCTGCAACCAATAAGCTGACATCGATCTGTTCAGGACGATGAATTTGATGGCCACTGAAACGTAAGGTAAGATTAGTACAAACAAGTGCACGATCAGAATTCAGATAGGTACTCCAAAAGGAGCAGTAGTCTTGTACACAACCATGCATAGCAGTAGCTGATCGTGATGTGATCAATGAGTTCAGGCTTGAGATGCAGAGGGATGACGCCAGGTAGCGCTATGATTGTGCCAGTAGTTAGTGCTAGCCAGAAACAGGTTGTAGTCTGAGCCCAGTTGCAGTAGGTCACTTTTCTGACCATCAGCCACCTAAACGACTCTCTACTGTGCCTAGACGCCCGACCTGAGCATTCAAGTCACCGGCTAGTACCACAATATCCGTCGAACGCACTTTCTGTTGAACAGTTAGCTTGTGGTAAAACTCACCCTTTATAGTATCCGGGCTGCAATATGTTGGAGCGTATACGAAGATGACGAAAAGGCATCGCTTCGCATACCGATTTCTCCACACTTTGATGGAACCTAATCTAGTAGCACATAACCGACTGTTAATGAGGATCCAACAGGTCAGTGCTGCGTCAGCCCTAGAGCTTAATGCGACACCAATGCTAGAAAAACCAGACGTAGACTCCACAAGGAACCAGAACAAACGCCCAAGAAACAAGCTTTTAGAAGCGACAAGTGGAGAGCGAATTTGTAGTACGCCGCTAGAGTCTTGAATACGGGTCTCGGATAGACAACAGACATGAATATTAAAGCTTTCTAAGGACATAGTCAACCCTATCTGTTGTCTGATCTGCATTAATGTGCGAACGTTGAAGGAGGCCAGTTTGAATGGTATATGTGGTTTCAGAAAGACTTTCAGTATTCGTAGTCGATGGTAGCATTCAACTTTTGATCAATCAGAGGCCTAAGATAGGACAGAGTCTCCACCATAGGCGAGCTGTTGAAAAATATAACCCCCAAAATGAGAAAAAAAGGGAGTACATAAGTGACGTATTATAAAAGAAATAAAAAAGAATGTTACTAAATGATTATGACCATGACCTGTTTGGAAGAGCGTTGAAGCAAGAGTAATTTTTTCAAAAGCATTTATCATTGATTTGTGTGGGGGTTGGGATACCATCCGGGTGCTCAAACCGAAGCAGCTGCTTTTCTTAAGGGGCCACTCTCCAAGCTCTTGATCTAGAGGTCTAATCCACAAGGCAGTGGAGCAACGTTAGATGTAATCCCATGGTAGCTGGTGACCAACAATAGGTTTATACTCTATTTGTTCACTCAGGATTCTAAGGCCCATGTGCACCATTGGTTCGAAATCAGGGCTTTCCAACCCGGTTAGAGCGCCAGACATTAGCTTTTCGTCCTCTCAATTTCGTAAACATCCCCGCCGCAAGAAGGCATTGGCTGTTTGGTTTGGCCGCCACCTAGCTTTCTTCCAGCCCACTCCTACACTAAACATTTGCCGTCGACGTAGATGACCGTTAAACACAAAATGAACATAAAAAAGTGTCATAGGTGGTTGGAAAAAATTCCCTCATATATCATCCTCTTGATTGTTGAGTCAAATCTTTGGGTATCGTATCAACCGCCTAGCTCAGAGAACGCAACTTCCCTAGAAACAAAAACAACATAGATTGATAGAACACTAGTTCGGTCATACAGTCCCTACAGCTTCCGCTAACTGAATTCGATACTAACCAGCCTTATACGCCAAGGTGAGCGGTAGTTGAGTATCATGCTGAGAATTCTATATTGCACCAAAATATAATATTGAATAAAGCCATTAGTAATAACAATACACAACCAATGTCCAAACTACATCAGTCGATGGTGCACAAACTCATTGACCGATCCACTGTTTTATCTAATATTCTACGCATAACATAAATATTATTCACTTAGCGGTCCCATGATACATACGCAATAATCCGAGATCTATGGTCAAACACTTGGAACTTACGCATGACTTGATGCAGGGAGGACTAAGATGTGGCAAACCGGTTCCAGTTAAAATGATTAGGCAGGCAAGTAGCATCATTAGTCACAAGTGCATATGCCTACGATTAACAACTGAGCTCTTGGATTCTACAAGTACTGTGTCATTTGTTCAGTAACTGGATCATTTTAACAAGTTTCAACCATTACGCTTTGTCCATCAAAAAGCACATCAAATTCGCAATGTGCCGTTTATCAGTCTTTCAATCGTAGAACACTAGCCCGGCAAATAAACAGTAAAAGAAATAACGGTAATTCACAAAAACCACGTTTTCCAAAAATACCTCAATTTGAAATCATATCGAGACTAAGTTTCTGGGGACTCGCAAGTCAAACTAAGATCCTGGTATAAGTATTGACGTGTGTTTGCCTGACAAGTTAATAGTACTTTAGATACCTGCCATTAACGAAATAATCAGTTTTCCATTCTGAAACAACTGCTCTTAAACGCCTTCATGTGTTACTGTAGTATCAGTGTGTGGAGGTCTTCGACAGATATTATGAGCGAAGAATACAACAAGAATTTTAATCACTGAGCCCCAGATCAGAATTTTACTAGATCTACTTCGATAGAGACAGACAGGTAATATTACTAACCCAACACTAAGATTAAATCAAATTCGTGGACATGAAAATTCACACCAATAATAAGTTTAGTGTTAGAAACCTAGAGCTTACATAACATGAGGTGATACTAAGACGTTCGTTACCATCCTTACGAACTTAAACGCTTTAATATTACAATAAAAGATAGCCCGTTGAACTTCATTACACGTAATCTTTACGCGAACACCCGGGAGATTCCTTATTTATCTTCTTTGAGGATAGATAAGAAACAGGTAGAAAACAATTTAATCGCCTGTATACAAATTGCAGTTAACACGATTAGCGGTTTATTTGACCTTAGTATCTCTTATACTATGCTTTCAGCAAGCACAAGTGATTTTAAAATACGTGCCATACAAGATAAGTACGAACACAATAACAAGTCTTGATGATGTCCCCTTACAATTCAAATCGACAAAAAAACTCACAAGTAATTATTCATCCCTTATAAACACGTTATAGATGTTAGTGAGCAATCGTTTACACTTTAAATCAAGGACTTACACCTATAATTGAGTTTGCGACCTGCAAACGTTTTTATCAAGAGATCCGTTCTTGAGACCTACTAATGGAAGCGTAACTATATTTAATCGACTTATTTGATAAAAGACCGAAAACGCAAGGTAACTCAAGAGAAAAAATAACATAGACACTCGACCTGTTTTCGAAACAATGTGAATCGTTAACAAAATTCGAATGCCAACATCGACTACATAGGACTAACTCAGCAGTGCGCTTGACGTTCAATTTTTTATTCATTGAGTTGAAAACATTTTGAACCATTTTGATGGTGTTTTTTTAATAAAATTCAATGGCTTTAAAATAAATTTGTATTGAGTCTCAAATAACCAGAAGAACCGAAGGGTCAAAACCCATTTTCTTACAACACTAAGTTGATAAACGCATACCTGGGAACCTTCCATTTTCCATTAGTGGGTGATTTCCAGCCAATGATAAGAAAACATTGTCCATAGCAAAGGAAAAAACACCATAAAGCCCAGATTGGTAGTAGCCGCTTTCGTTAGCACTACCATTTGAAACAAAGTTTATAACACAGGTTTCAATTTCAGTTTAATAAAGCCAGAAGTCATTTTTAATAATGTAAAATTAAAATATTTATCATTCCATATCAAGGAGAAACTTCAAGGGTGAAAGGTTTTCTCACGGTCCTGAGAAGACACTGAGAAAATTTTCAAACAGTTAGGGGCTAGTGGAGAAGATTTGTAGCTCAGGTGGGTGATTTTGATGTTGGTTTGTTCTCTGAGCTGGGTGGTTTGATCGTGGAGCTTTCATCGTCCTCCTGAACGACATCATCAGCACACTTCACTTCTACCCGAAGTTTGTGCTGATGATGTCGTTCAGAAGGACGATGAAAGCTCCACGATCAACCCAGCTCAGAGAACAAACCAACATCAAAAAAGTTAGGGGCTAAGATCACCTAACGGTTATTTGATGTACATTTTGTTTTAGTGCCCCTATAGCAAACAACTTGATAATCACAAATAGTAACTCTTAGATCAACTTTTCTGTAGAATGTGTACTACTGGAATCAGCATAAAGTTACTACGTAGGTAAACCGTTTCTGTTCACAACCAGCACTTTCAACCTACAAATTTCATGAAGAAAGGAGTTCTCCGGGGACAAACTGTTGAATTTTTTCAACTCTCCAATACCAATATCTGAATTGCATGCTAGCAGAAAATGATGAATTTACTTTTAACTTACAAAAGGTTGAATAATTAATGTCAGAGACTGTTGCATGTACTATGATGAACAGAAATCAAAGTGTTTCCAAAGTGCGGCTTACAAGATCTTTGGTTTAAGACTTTTATATAGGTTGCAAATGTTTAGGATGAGTCTGTGGGGAATAGTGTAACGTCGTGTACTATATTACACCTACATAGCTTATTCTAGTTTCTGGACAAGCCAATTCACCTATAACGTTATGAGTCATATTTTGATCTTGTTAATTATTCGCTTATTGACCTTGACTATTTTTTTATATGAGCGCATGTGTATGCACCCTTCTTATCCTACCTATCACATGTCTGTCATTCATTTTAGCCTGACTATAAATGTTGATTAATGCTTGCTTATAACGAGTTGGCTTCCCAGCCATCTCCACTCTGCGTCATCTTTCCTTCGCTTGCTTACATTTGCTAATGTGCTCACTGCCTTCTAGCCCATGTTATTTATCAATAAAAATGTAGTTGCTGCTTCCCTTGGTCTTCTGATATTATACTCCGTTTACGATGATATAATAACGGTTATCGAGACGATCGATTAACGAAGCACTACACTACATATTGGTAATCCCGACGTACGAACACGCAACACATATTGACGATCCCGAATTACGAACGCGAAGCAAAGTTGGTAACTTCAACGTACGAACTCACAACATATTGGTTAGCCCGAGATGCGAACACGTAACAAAATTGGATGCCTCGCCGAACGAACACTCAACATATTGGTGAGCTGTATTTGGAACACGCAACAGAATTGGCGACCGCAACGAGCGAACACAAATCCAAAATGGAACCGTCGACGACATATTCCGTTATGATTCAAATAATCATCACAAGCTCATTATTACAATAATGTCATATCATCATCTAACGTGGAATTATTATTTTTGTTCGTATTGACACTAAACTATGACATTTACGCGGTCATATCACTAATCGAACAAATTATAATGATATGGACATTACACGTTATGATATTCGAAACTCACTGGATTATTTTTATTATCCAATGACGTACAATTTTCCTGATTCAAGTGAGTTCGTTCCAATTTTTTTTTCATGTCATTTTCGGTCTAAGATAACACTATCATAGACATAAGTTTGGAGTCATACTCCCGATAGTAGGAACTTATGTTCAATGGTGAAGTCAGTTTCCCCGGTTTACATAATGCTACTAAGTGATGTTATATTCAGCACTTTCCTGCAACAGACCGCCATGCCTTGAGAAGGTCATATAGACTATTTGGACTATAGTACGATAGATGTTCTGAACACAACTTCTCGGAAAGTCTTGCTCTTGTATATGATTTTTCCACCTCCTTTATTTTCCTAAAGCTTTGGTAAAAATCTGGGTTCTTGACTTCACCTCAAGGTTACAACATAGATGAGGTCTACCGTTCAGACTTCGATTTCGAGTTCATGTACTGAGGGTAGAAGGCTAATAACTTGCATTATTTCATTTCCAGGAAGTTTCTGTTAGTGTTTAGTCGTCCTATGAACTACTTAGTTTAAGTTAGTGACTCCAATTTTTCATGTGATAAGTTCCAAAGGTTGATAGCTCAGTGAAAATACCTGTGTAGTAGGCGTCGGGTCGCGGTTGACCATGATCACCACTACAAGAAAACTACGTGCTAGTTACTAGGTTGGGTTTCTCCGTAGACCAAATATTAGAAGACAATTAAAGTTTGTAGTAGGGTGGTATTTGTTGGCGATCTTGTGGTATCAAAATATTACTGAAATCGTGCCGAAGTTTACAAACGGGACTACTGAGCGTACGCGAGTTCGTGCAAAGTCACAAAACAACGAAAAAGTGTCTTTTCGGTACACTTAAACAAAGAGGTACAATAAGACAATCACTGGTAAAATTAGTTATAACATTAATTGTTTCCGTTATACCAGTCATGTTCTCTTCATAAAATTAGGTCACTACACTTGTATGCTATGGGTGCTTTGATCGTCCATGACTTTTGAACTCATCTGCCATGTCCTCTGAGTTATAGTGATCTGGTAGGAAGAGAGATGACATATCAAAATCATTCTCTAGCATTCTTCACATTAAAATCATATCACATTTTTACACCCTGCAATAGAGATTATATAGAGATGTAATTTTTCTAGCCTTACTGAGTATTGTAAACCTAGGAATCCTAAACTTGGACTAGCGGTCATCCTCTGTACATTTTCCACTATATTTGATTCACTTTTCGGATGGAGCAATGCAGCTCAAATGCAGTTTTGAAGTTTAGACCTCATAAACTCTGTATATAGTGTGGTGAATATACTTGCATTCAACCTGGTGAAAGTCTGTCTTGAAACTTGTATGGTCCAGAACACCTTGGATGGAATCTCAAGGAAGTGGTCGCTTATTAATAACACTAGATCGTGGTGAGGCAGAACTAAGGGCATCTCCTCTCTTCAAATTTAGTATCTGTTTGTCTTTGTGTCGGTGATGTTTATGCGGGCACACTTGTTTGTGTTCAGACTAGTCAGCTAAAACGTACAATTCTACTTGGAGTGGGTATGCGTCTGCGTTCCCCATTACTTGTCATCAAACTCTGACGTCCTCAGCATAAAGTGGCATAGGTAGCTTAGCCATACTCAGAAGTTAATTTACATGTAGTTTAAAAGGTAAAGGATCTAGAATAGAGTCCTGTCGTACTTCGGCACATACTGGTTTTTAAAAGAGACACTTGGAATCCATTCCTACTTCCTTTCTACGGTCTCCCAAACTGTCATTGATCCACTTCAGAAGAGATTCATCAGTTCCAGAATTCTCCATCTTCAAAAGAAGTTTGTTACATGGTATATTATCGAGTTATCTGTCGAATCCGACGGTGACAACATTCACTGATTTTCTTCCATCGAATAACTCTGTTCATACCTCTCCTGCTATAGAGAGGTTGACTGCCCTAGATGAAGCCACTGTGTTCGATGTTTTTAACAAGTTGTTGATTACCACATTAATCATAATAGTCTTTCTGATCATATTTACAAGTACTTTAACTACAACAATGGTGAGGTGAAACAGTCTATATTTTGATGTGTGTTTTCTTTATCCTGTTTTGTGAATTAGGGTGACAGTTGCACTCTCGCAGTCCTTACGTTGCTCACCCTGACTAAGTGGTATCTTGGATATCATAGTCAACAGGATAACAATGTAAGTTGTTCCAGAGTTGTAGGGTGTAGTTCATCTGTTACTGTTAATTTTTCCTTGTTTAAGGTGATTAATGTCCCTAGTTCGTTGTCTCGGTTGATGTCCATAATGAGTAGTCACTTCGTTGATACTGGTCTAGTACTTCTTCAAAAGGAGGATCATAAGTGAAGAACACGGAGAAGTAATTAACCAGAGCTCTTATCATTTGAGATACGCTTCCTTCCTTAACTAAAGTGAGTATCCATGAATGTATTTCTCTTGTGTGATCGATTTATTAGGACAGCCGTCTTAGCTGGTTCAGCTCAGATTGCACCAACTGATTTTTGTATTTCCGCTGAACTTCATTGATTGAGGTTATGAATTTATTTCGGATCAGCTTGCATCATTCCATCGTATTTTTCTAGTGTCCGTCGGTAGTGTGGCATGATCTCGAAAGCTCATACAGTTGAAGCTTTTTTAAAGTATGGGATGACACCACCTACCTCCCAATCAGTCTGTCAGTCCTCCTAAACATTAAACCATATAAATGAATCCGGGTTCACTCAGCTTCTGCTAACTTTTTGACATCAGGTTTCGTCTCTTACAGGAAGCAAAAATAACTTCTAAAAGGCGGCTTGCCTGAAAATGTCTGGAATCCACTTTTTATTTTATTTTATGAGGCTTAGAATGCTAATCCCTGGTACAATTTTTCAATGTAGCATTTTATTAGTCATTTGATACGATAGGGTTCAAGCTCAAACTTCCGATGAATAGATCCATCCCAAACTTGTCTAGTATCAGCAGACGTCTCATTCAGAAGCTAAGTGTATGTTGGACAGTGTATTGGATGTGGCTCTTGTATTAACTAGAATGAAAAGATCTATTGAAGTATTGATAGCATATGACTGGATGTTATGAACAGTTATTCATAGGGCTAATTTAGTGACTCCAGATCAGGTGTTTGGCTCGGGGGGCCTTCATTTCTATTTTTAAGCTGGAATCATAAAACTTAAAGTCTAGACATTTAGCGGATGGTCGTTGGGAAGGGAGCATATGTGAGTAATCACACTCACATAGATAAACTATTTGATCAAGTGCAGCTTTTCGCACCTAGCTTGATTGTACTTCGGTATTAGGAGGGAAAGCAGAGTAGGGAGCGCGATGAAAACTGGAAAAACGAAGAACAAGGGGAAAGGTAAACTCGGCAGGCGCACAAGTTTCACTTGCATTTAAAAGTGGAAGGATTCGATAATGGTTGCTTATGGCACAAGCGTAATGTTAAAACTATCAGATAATCGTAACCGGAAGCTGTTGGAGTTGTGGAATTATGCTCTACTTCGTTATTAGTACTGAACTAACAATAGATCTAAACCTACAATTGTAGATTTGTCATCATGTAACCGTTTAATCTATAAGATCTTACGCAGAAGTCACACCATTGTCCATATTGACTCGTCCTATCGTAATCATCACCAGTATACGATGGAGAACGCAGTTGCGCCGAAGATATAACAGTATATTTAGTATGAGTAAAAGGGATAACTTATTCAAGGATAACAACGTCTGCGAGGCTGAGCCATGCCATCCGATCAATTGAATTCATCTTCCCTCGTTCTCCATTGTTAACCTTCTTTCGTGTCAATTGTTGAATACAAGTCTTTTTCAGTCATTATATGCTCGGCTTCGAAATCGTGTGGTTAGGGTCCAACGCCACTACAATACTCTCTCACCATAATCAGCATGACTTTGGATCGATACGAAATTGAGTGGGACTGTCGCGCGCCGAGGGTTATCAAGAATAATAAGGATCCTTCAGGTATTGATAAGCTAAAAGAAATCAGAAAGAAGGCGGCTGCGAATGATTAAGAAATACATGTAGTAATTTCAAAATGTCTGGTTTTATTCTTGATACGCGAAAAATGGGAATCAACGAGAAGTGGGATTATAACTAATAAGAATGATTTCGCGTAATTATATTTTAATATATCGCAGTAAGATGCGTAGTAATAGCCGTTTGTTAATAGCTTGGATTATAAGTAGTACAAGTATTCTGTGTTTAGAAATATAAAAGCAATCAATATTGTAATGTTGACATTTGTATTAATTTTGGTTTAAATTATAAAGTCAAATAAAGTTTGCGCTCTTAAGCTGTCCATACAGGTTGATTTTCAATTGAATCTGCATTAATAGGCTAACTGAAAGAACAAAATTAGAACCTTGAAGAAAAAGGATTCCTATTAGTGTTCCAGTTAGTTTGATGCACTTTATTTCATCAACTTCATTATTACTTAACCGTGATAAGACTTTTCAGTAGGTTAATGCTCGGCTTCAAAATCGTGTGGTCAGTGTTCGACAACACCACAGAGCAATATTTTAAACGAACTAAGAGTCATGACATTTCACTAAAGTTTCTAACACTTCTTAACAGCTAAACAAACTAACTGGCTAGTTTATTGTCTCTTCATATGTTTAGCTTGATATAAAAATATACATTCGAGCCGTTCTGCAAATTTATACGAAAAAAATCAGAGCTTTACCAGACACTGGATGAATCTTGAATAATTTCCCTCCATTTCTCAGACTAAAGCCCCTATTGTGGTTCTCTCTTCACAAAATTTTTAGTGATCTGAAGGTGAGACGAACACTCGTGGCATTTTTGTTCGATATCATAGACCATTGATTGGCATCAAACATAACTTTAAACCAGGGATTTGATTTTATCGATTCCATGGTAACCACCATGAAATTTTTCGAGTTTTTTTGTGCGCAATTTTTTCCCACCTATAATTTTGTCCTCAAACATAACGCGTCAAGAAATTCGGAGGTCTTACATTCTAGACTTGACGCTAGTGACGTTCTATGATCTCGCTGTGCATGCGAATACGTGTTGTGGTTCCTCCAGGAAGGATGAGAAAAGTAACTGCACAAGTACAGTGATTTGATATATCTAACACAATCACAATAGGTAAAGAAGGGTTACAATGTGTGAATAAGTGGTCAGAGGCTAGGGGCTGCTCGATTTTCCAGAAAAGTGCCTGACAACTTGCATAACGATCCCATCTTACATCTTTCACAATCGTGCGATCCCATGAAACAGTCAAGTGATTGAGGTCTGTAAGAAAGATTCCATAAAGGCTTGACAGTTTCAAGAGCGATAGCAGGGTTGGAATATTCGTCAGTATCAGCACTACCTAAATACCCTCTGGGTCTAGTTGTCGCTGTGAAAAATTCATATATTTATCCGTAGGAAGGTGGAGGATTTGCTCAGCCATTCAAAGAAAGACAATGTCCCTTTTTCTGCCATTATGACTATCATATCACTCAAGCAGAATGCAAGGCACGGGACTGTTTTAACATATTTTGAATTATTTTCCAGTCGCCGTCTTACTTTCATAAAGCTGTCATTTGTCGCGAAGTTTGGATTTCATGATCCAGCCAATATATACAAGCCAGAAGATGGTTCAGTGATGCACCAGAGCCCAGGCAGATTAAAAACGATGGTCAACGACAGTTTTTTGTATGAAGACGCAGAAAGCCATTCAGAATAGCGTAGATTAGTGGTACTAAACAAATAAATATAGGAACAGTAAACGTGGACGATCCTTTCTCAGAGTGGTGAAGGTATCAACTATAACAACACTTGTAATAAGACATTAAAAAGTCGAAGCCATCAAAAATGTTGACTAGTTGCATTTTACACTAAGGAGAATATTCCTATCAATCGACAAATACGAATCAATCATGAGAAAAGGGCCAGAATAATTTAGTTTACTTCAAAATTAAGCAGTCGACCATAGGATAGGAGTTAAACAAGATATGCCAGAATTATAAAACTGATTATCGGCTACCAAAAGCAAATCATTTTGAAAAACGAGAAACCAGTTTCAACTTCAGATTTTTATGAAAACAATCCATTAATTCACGCAGAAGCAACAGAAGATTAATTCAATCTGGCAACCACCAAAGGGCAGTAATAAGTGAGACGAACTTAAAATAAAATCTCAAACGAGAATGAATTCTGATTAAGTGTAGTCCGTAAACTCGCTGATTCAAAGAAACAACCAGTGAAGGAAGGCGGGAAAACGATGAGAGTCAGTGATTCAACTGGATTTGATAGAGTATGACTCAATATTTTATGCAAAAGCAGACAACATAAGCTATAGACATGTGGTAAACAGGGTAAAAGATACACACGCGCTCACGTAAAAACAATCAATAGCTGACAAGGTCAAAACGTGACGCAGGAAGAGGGAGTGAAGTGATGTGTCCGGAAGCTATAATAGCCCACGTAGGTTTGGCATAGTGCCGCATACTACGTTTTAGATTGCCCCAAACGTCAGACATAGAGTATTAGTCTTTTCGTCCCTGTCACATCTTGGTTTTTTAAGACTGTCTACTCGTAATAATTGGTGTTGGAAAACTCTTTATTAAACAGCAAGGGATAATTGTAAGTTTCTAGTTCCCGGTAAGTAAATGGCACACAAGCGAACACTGTCTTTGTACTTCTTGACTCTCACTACCAGTCCAGCTAATTCAAAAAAATTCCCTGGATAAATAATATCAATTTCCTAAATCTTGTTTAACTTCTGGGAGGTAGGGGAATGGTATTTACATTTGTGGCCAAAATACTGGTCTCTCTCTGCACGAATGGGTAAGAATGGTATAAAACTCCGTATACTCTCTGAGACTATCATGCAATACCGTTAAACATCGGTTTGGTGATCCATCCATCAGTTTTTATTTTCATTTTCATAGTCTTTACAAGTCGAGTGATAGTTATCGTGTGCATATAATATTTTGTTCTCTATTATTTCCTTAACAGTGATTTTACAGTGTGCTTGATCACCAATGTTGGACTTTCGGTTCAAATCACTGCGGGCTGACTGCTGTGTTGAATAGACTGAAAGACTCAGGATGGTTTCACAAAATTTTATGGTAAAGTCTTTAGAAGGGAAGTCGTTTGAATCGCCGACCACCACATATTGAACATGAAGGTGAGATTTTGCAGCTGCCACTAGAACAATCTAGCTTCTCGAGACTTTATCGATATCTTCTCCTAACCGCAACAATTTGCTGCAAACGGCTGCTGATTTCAACCGTTGAGGTCTCGTAGTGACATTGTGTCCTCATCACGCTATCCTTGAAACTGAATATATAATAGATGAAAAGACGCACATTTGCCGTTGAACACCTGGATGAAGTCAATAAAGGTAAATGTCAGGGCACTTAATCGAGACGGCATGGTTCAGACATCCGGATGCAGTCATTTTATGTAACTTTTTGCTTGTAACATGGGATATATTATTCTGTTAGCACTTAGGGTGTTTTCTGTGAAGGTTCTCGAAAAGAACATTACTGAATGTCACGACAGGATGAGACATTATACCAAACAATGCAACTTCGACGTAAGATCTAATAGACTAGGTAGCCAGTTAATGACAAGCCTACAATGGTATCGGCCCCTAATCACATGACTTTCGAAGTTGAACATAAAATAACTGAGAAAATTCACATCCAACATCTGATTCAGAGAAAAGGGTAGAGATGGTGAACGCTGGACAATTGTGCGGTATGGCATGGCTCGGCTTTGCAGGCGTGGTCATCCTGCGTACATCATTCTCGCTCACACTAAATATATTATACTTTCCACGTCCTTAATGTATTCCTTATAAGTGCTAAACGTCATAATGCCGACTGTCATGTATGACGAGTCAGACTAGACAGCGATGTGAATTCTATATTAGATCTTATAGAATAAGAAGTCACATCATGACAACTCTACCATTTTCGGATTAGATCTATAATTAAAGTAGCAATGATAAATATATTAATACCGAACTAATACCGTAGCCTGCGATATTGTATCGATTCAATCATTAGAGTAGCACTATTCTACTGCACTGATAACCACATAAAACTACATTCTAATGTATAAAGTTTCCGATTTGTTAACTAAAGTATTTGCTGATCAGTTCTTGTAAGCGAATGCAAGTGTAATATTTAATGTCTAAAAATTCTTGATTCGATATTAGCATACTACGGACAAACACAGGGCACTCGAATTGGTCTTCAGCTTGGGACAATAGCTGAGTCCACAACTACTTCATGTTTCTCCCAGCCATCCCCTGATTCTTTACGAACCCTGAAACACTGACAGGGTATACTTAAAGGAGGTAAATTTTTTACGAGGATTCAAAACAATACCTCAGTGGTTTGGTCAGAACTAAAATCACAGGGATTCTTTGTAAACGTAAAATTACTACGGCATGTGCCGAATTTTTGTAGCATCATCTGGTCTATAGAGATGGATATGAAGATCTTAATTTATGAACAATGAATCAAAAGTAACACAAGCTCATGAATGGTATTGATGACTGAATCAGTCAATGTTACTGGCAGCCTACTAGATGAAAGAATCTGGTTAGACAGATGTATCTGCGTTGAGAGTCTGTGACAACTAGCACTATTGGAATGACAGTACAAACTAGGAAGTACTAGATGGTTACGAACAAATGTATTGTATTTGGAATTCGAAATCAAGCAGTCATGAAGTACAAAAGGGACGTAAGTTCATACAAACACCACATCCACCACAGCTGAAATCGGAGTTCAAGTGTCTGTAATCGATTGTACATATTCTTCTTAAGTTCATTCTGTGTCTGTCAGACAGAATATTGGATGAAGACTATATATTATCTAGAATGTACTCATTAGTATTGGAATTACCAACCAAAATTGGAACAGACTCACCTGGTCCCTGGAATTGCATTTGATCAACATGTCCGTTACGTATACTCAAGTCATCGATATCTAGAATTCGCACCACACATTTCCTGACATTCTTCACCACAATCCTCGTGGCTGGTCGAATAACATTCCCACAACAATATCTAACTTCTGCAGTCTCGAAACATCTCATATTCAAATGGAGAACTCTTCGTTTCGGTAGATTTGATGGAGTCTCATTCGTCACAGAATGTTTATCACTTCTATATTGAAGCAGAAACATATCTACTCCCCTCTCCAGTTCATTAAATGTTGAAGCAGCAATAGAATTAATAGCAGTTTTTAATGTTCTGACAAAATCTTCTGCCTGATCATCAGAGCAAGGGTGCCTGGGAGCAGTAAACAGATGTCTGTGCCTTATACCATTCAAACAATTAGTGACTGCATCCACAGCGAAATGAGAGCCATCATCAGTCACTAATACCATGGGAACCCGCTCTCTACTAGACACCTTCCTTAATGCTAGATTGAAAAGTCAGAATATAGTGAAGTTGTAAATAAAAATAAGGTGACTCCGAAAAAGAATCAATGACCACAAGTGCATAGTATTTGCCAAGAAATGGACTACAATAGTCTGCATGAATTCTCTGCCAGGCCTCAGACGATACTGGCCATGGAGTCCACTTCGAAGGCTGACTTTTAAGCTTATTACAATTGCTTGCTGTGCGACATATATCTGTATTTATCTCTGGCCACCAACATGTGAGCCTTTCCGAGGACTTCATTTTCTCAACATCTAAATGTCCACCATGAAGATCTCCAAGGACAGATTTACGTAGTGAAGGAGGAATAACGACACGATCATTTAGACACAAAATACCATCAGGATCAGTGGATAACTCATGCCGCTTTAAAAAATATATAAGAAATCTACGTTTGGTATAGCACTGAGTATGCATCCGAAGTATCTACAAATTTCTCTAATGAGATCTGGAAGTCTCATCGACAAAGGTTGCACTAACAGACGATCTGAAGTATCAACAGATCTATCTTGCAATGATTGTCGAGAAATGTAATGAACGTGCTGAATTTGTTTTGCACTCCTGTGGTAAATCATATAGTCAAATTAATGCTCCATCGCTCAACCACAGCAGCTGAGGAACGTGCTAAGGATTTTTCAGGTTGATAAATGAACTTTAAAGCCTCATGGTCAGTGACAATGGCAAACTTTTTTCCAAATAAATATTTGTGAAGTCTTTTAACAGCCCAAAACACAGCCAATGCTTCTCGTTCAGTTTGTGAATAACCTTGTTCAGTAACGGTAAGTTAGCGTGAAACACAGATAACTGATCTGCCTTCGTGTTCCAAAACTGCACCAATACCCACAGTAATAAGTACAGAATGTACACTGGGTGAGTAAGTTCGAAGAACAGCATCACATTGAAGAAACTTTAGCAAACTTTGTCACCCATTTGAATGAATTGGATGTCAAAATATTAGATAAACATTTGGCACGACAAGAAAAATTAGGAATAAAACGGGAGTAGTATTGAGGAGTACCAAATAATGAACGCGGTACTGTAAGATTTTTTGGTGACGGTGCATTTGTCAGTGTCGCTAGTTGTTTCATATCTGGTCTAAAACTACAGCTATCAATTGGGCATCCAAGACAGTCGAAACTAGGTACACAAAAATGAACAGTTATTTGGATTCACTGTAATATTCTTCTCAATTAAACGACGCAATAAAGCAATAAGCCTATGGTCATGAACTACTTTGTCAGTACCATGAACGATGAAATCATCTTTATAAACTTCAACACCTTCAAGATCACTGATCAACCTATTCATAACTTCCTGAAATATGGCTGGAGAACAGCTTAGACTAAATGGAAGGAAGTTGTATTTGAACAGACCAAAAAGAGTGTTAATTGTCAAAATAAGTGAAGATTGACCTAAAGGGATTTGAAGATAGGCATCTTGTGAATCAGCTTTGAAAAACAATTTAGAACCATGAAGTCGATATAAAATATCTTCAGCCTCTAACGTCGTGAACGTTTGCTTCAACAAATGAGAGTTCAATGGTAATCTGTAGTCACCACATATTCTAGGGGTCTTCAATGACGTAACAATAGGAGTACCCCATGCTGAGGACTGAACCAGTTCAATTATACCTTTCGCACACAAATCGTTCAATGTCTTATGTACTGAGGATACAACGGATATTCTAGTTTTGCAACTAGCAACCAGTAGTATCTTCTATAATCGTTTGTTCCCAGTCAAATAGAAACCAGAAGTCAGACGAGGAGAGGTAGGAAAGATATATTTGATACGTTACCAATATATCGAGGAACCTTTACTATAAGCTGGCTAATGAACGTAGGAGCTGTGTCCCACGCCGTGTTGCAACGTGATCTGGTACGGGTGCATGACCGAAAGCCTTCAGCTAAACAAGTCCACTTAAACAACGTGGTCAGCATCCAATGTCGAACACTTAATGAGCTATTGATTTTGGGGAATTATTTACAGCTACAGTACTACTTCTCGAAAACCATAAGGAATTATTCGTCTTTTAAGAAAGACTGGATCACCCTGTACTTGAAGCCTTATAGGCTGAATTTTCATGCCTCCATTACTCTTAGCACAAGCAGCATCCGTATTTTCTTTAGAAACTAATAAAGACAACTACACTTTAAGCCTTTTAAAGTTTTTTAAACCTAGTATTGACAGTCCTGTTATTATTACTAACTAAAAATTCACAAGGTATATGTGAAGAATTATCATCTCATGTTAGCAATTCACAGCATCCCCGTATGGGCAGTCTCTGTCCAGCAATCTCCAATATTGAGACTTCAGTGGATCTTACTACAACATAGGATCTAAAGAGTTCAATCTCTTGTATGAAATAATGGACTCTATACTACCTGTGTCCGTAATAAAGTCGTGAAATGAACCAAGGGATGTGTATAATCGCTTTTGAATATGAACATTACCTTTCGAAATTGTGAATAAAGATAAATGAACATTAGGAACAGACGAATTATTGGGATCTAAAATAAAAGACTTAGTACTAATTGAAGCAAAGTCAACAGTATTTTTGCATACTGACTGAATGTGTCCTATCTTATCACATTTAAAACACTTAGAATTACGAAATGCACATGAGCTACGAGTAAGAATTTTTCCACAGGATAAACATTTACCAAACTTGCTCTCACCTTTGTTTTTTGCTCTGTAATTCCTTGTCGAATCACCTTTCATATTTTCAAGAGAATACGAATCACCATAAACGAAAGCAACTTTGATCGACCCTGAGATTGTACTTCATCACGACGGTTGAGCAAAGTATTAAAAATTTTCATCGACTGGATATCAAGGTCGTTCAATGATTCGTACTTAATACACGCAGTTCTAGCATCTTTAAAGGAACAGTTTGGCATTATTAACAGCTCTTTTTCCAGACCCGGTTCTTTGATTCCTGCAATAAATCGATCCCTCAGCTCCACATGAAGTTGATCACTAAAATTGCAATTAGGAACTTGTCTTTGCAATGCGAGGATGAATTCCCTGACCAAATTTTATTCTGAAGAATCAGCCTATGGAATTTTGCTCTCTCACGACATTCAAAACTGGTGCACTTTACATGATTTAATGGTAGATCCTTGAGAGATGTATGAGGAAGTGAGATAGATTTTTCTGGATATAATAAACTGTAAGCTTTACCGATGAATGTGAGGAAATGTTCCACAACTTTATCACCCTTCACACCTTTCTCGGCCACACTCCACATCTCAAACCTTTCAAAATAATCCTCAAAAGCTTCAGAAGTTGAATGAATGTCCAACTGTTCTGTCGCAGGTTCCATCGAGACGCCAATGTGATAGTTAGGAGCATTTTAATTATAGTACAAACTAGGAATCCCATAAATAACGCAGCCTAATCAGGAAGTACTAGATGGTCACGAACGAATGTATTGTATTTGGATTGGAAATCAAGCAGTCATCGGTTTCAAAAGATTTAATCAACTAATAAAATAGTATACTATTGTGGTATGATCTACTTATATCTATATAAGTAGTATATGGTGTTGGTCAGACATAGAATGTATTTTGGCCGAAGACCGATGACGAAAGAACTGAAACGAAGCGCAATCGGTAGGAAAATGCACGAACAATGGAATTAGAGAAGAAACAGTGAAGATCGAGACTATTGGTTGTTAATTTGCAAATTGACTGTACATTGTATGGTTTTCAGAATTTACTGAGATAGTCTGTAATCTTTGCTTAAATACAATCCGTTGTCCCCAACCAGTGTTCTGTTCACTACACTATGATTCTTTAAAATGATTAATTTTTTAACAACTGAATGATGGTACCCAAACTCAAAATATGCCAAGTAACCTGATTTACAACCCATTAGAAATGTAGAATTGAAATTATCAAATGTCTGTAATCCATAAAAGTTCAGTTGGCAAATAATAATCTTAAGTAAATTATGATTGGTTTTTTTAAATAATCATTCTACATAAGTACACCGATCACTGGGTTGTAACCATTGCCATTATTTTTTAGCCCTCAGTGTTGATCAAATTCTGTCGACCAAGCTGCAACTTGGTATTAGTTTAAGTGACTTGACCTTATATATTGATGTTAGGTCTGTACTAAAGATCAGACAAACATGACACTAACTACTATCCAGGGAATAAATAATGTAAATGACGCAGTCCTATAGGGTATCTGCCGTTAATAGAATCAACATAGATGAGTATGTTCTTTAATATAATACATTCTTCAAAACAGTACTAACAGTATAAGATAAAACTTTGTGAGTAACAATTGGGATACAAAGTAATGAACTGTTGAAAAGTAAAACTATAAAGCAAAATGTACATTGCTTGTGTAAATACAGTCTTTATCATCTTCAGCTAAAAAGTGTATCAAAATCAATTGAATATGACCACAATTTGTTGGACAATGATTACTAATGTAACACTAACAGTAACAGCTATGCTGTTAAATTGTGGGGGTGGGAATGAACATTGATTGTCTAGGAAACTGAGTTACCATCGTTACTACTATGATTATTCAATAATGATGTTTCTGTAATATATCAGTTTTCCAAAAAAATAACTGTTTATCCTTAATGACTACTGAAAACAATTAGCATTAACATTTTACATGTATATTTAGTTACATACATCAAGTTTGTGCTAGTAGGTGATTATATCGCTGTTTAATCATTATAAACAGACCTTAACCAGTAATGGATATATCGTAAACGGTCGATTGATTATAGATATTTCTCTTTGATAGATTTGTCTATTTATTGAACTTCTGTTATATCCTGATAAGAATGATAAATGGTAATTTGTGGAATTCATTTATGGATCAATACTATGCGTATATTCTTATTGTGTAATTGTTAAATACCTAAACTATTCATATTCATGTCCCTCTTATGATAAGCTTTATTTTGACCTATAGACTATTATTATACGATTTACCATTCTTAAGTTATACCCTGTTTATCAATTACTATCTCCCTTATTCATAGCCACATTTGTCTAAATCTTGTACATATGTTATTTCTTACTTTACGGTACGATATGGTCTATCTGGTTGATATATAAACCCTTACTTACTTAGGCCTGTTACTCCCAATGGAGCATAGGCCTCCGACCAGCATTCTCCAACCCACTCTGTCCTAGGCCTTCCTTTCCAATTCTATCTAACTTCCGTTCATTCTTTTCATGTCTATCTCCATTTCTCGGCATAATGTGTTCTTTGGTCTTCCTCTTATCCTTTGGCCTGCAGGATTCCAGGTAAGGGCTTGTCTTGCGACGCAGTTGGGTGCTTTCCTCAATATGTTTCCTATCCACTTCCAGCGTTTCTTCCTGCTTTTTTCTTCCACTGAAATCTGGTTTGTTCTCTCCCACAGTAGAATGTTACTGATAGTGTCTGGTCAACGGATCTGAAGTATCTTGCGTAGACAACTGATAATAATACACGCTTCTATCTTGTGGAAGATGACTTTCGTAGTTCTCCAGGTTTCCCCTCCGCATACAGTCGAACTGTCTTGACATTTGTATTGAAAATTCTGATCTTGGTGTTGGTTGATAATTATTTTGAGTTCCAGATATGCTTCTCTTGCTTTGACGGTACGAGCCTTCACATCTGCATCAGATCCACCATGTTCATCGATGATGCTTCCCAGATATGTAAAGGTTTTCACATCCTCCATAGCTTCTCCATCAAGTGTAATTCGATTGGTGCATGCTGTATTGTATGAGAGAGTTTTACTTTTCCCTTTGGTATACAAACCCAGTATGTTTGAAATACATGATTCATACCACAGAGACTGTTATTCGTATTCTGAACTTAACTGGCTAGACTAGACAGAAAACAGTACCGATAAGTACTCTAGACTGCTCGTACGGAGTTTTAAGCGTCATTGATCCGATCGATAATTCACTGTACTCTAATTGGTGGCATCGTCACATCATATTTATTAATTGGGGCACAAACCCATAAGATATAACAAAAAAGTCACCATGGTAAATATGTATATTTGTGCGGATTACTTTTAATATTACAAAAAGAATGTTCTTATTTTAATATATTGTGCATGACAATTAAATCATGATGAGGCTTAATACAAAAAAAAAGAGAGGCGGAACCAATAAAAATTTATGATTCTTATTGAAAATGATCAATTATGATTAATGACAATCGAACATTTATCATATAAAACACAATAGAATAACAATGATAAAGGATATGTGTGTGTGTGTGTGTATGTATTAAACAGAAAAGAAGAAAAAACAAAAAAAATTATCAAAACAACCTATCAATTAAGGCAATTGAATATTGAATACATTTTTCGAGGTAGAAAGTCAAATAGTCCAACTCGATGTATTTAACCTCATTACATTTATTAATAAACAGGAAATAATACAATGAGAAGATGAAGTTTATCAGAATTATGTGACGTATTTGAGAAGTATATTTCAAACAATCTGATCATATATGATATATACTTGTTAAGAACATTTCTATATGAAAGGTAAAAGGTCAGCTAGACAGGTGAAAGGTAAGCCGTACACAAAACACAATGTGATGATCACTCTAGTTAATAAATCAGGGTAGGGTTAAGGGTAACAACAAATTGTTTTTGAACACGGAAATTGAAACCCCCTATATGTGTTCAAAAACAGGTTGTTCTTACCCTTAACCCTACCCTGATTTATTTATCTAAAGTGATCATCACATTGTTTTTGTATACGGCTTATCATTCACTTGTCTAGCTGACCTTTTATCTTTCATATATAAATGTTCTTAACAAGTATATTATATATAATCAGATTGTTCGAAATGTATTGCACAAATACATATATATCATATAATTCTGATAAACTTCATCTTCTTCTGGTATTATCCAAATTTATCAAAAGGGATTAATTATTTTCAACATCTAATAATTTGTATACTACTTTAAATCCTTCATTTTAAGTAGTATAATTATAATAATTAAATACATGTTTCAACTTTTTTTAAAACTAAACACTGTTGACATTCAACACGACAACACCATATAAATTTACAATGACATGATTCCATTATATAATAATGATGAGTTATGAAACCACGATTACAGCATAAATGACGACAATTATTCATATAATTAGATGATGAATTACATAATCTACCTTTTGTACCTAATATATGATAAAATGGATAAGAATCACAAAATGCTTTCTCATTTATATATTCATAATAAACTAATTGGGATAATGATGGATGAATTGAATTATTATTATTATTATTATTAATATTTGGTTTCATTAATATTGATGAATGAATAGTTGCTGGGTTGGTAATAATAATTAAATTAGATTTTTTAGAATTTTTCTTTAAATGATTGTCATTGTTTATAGTTGATGATGATGATAATAATAATGGGGTTAATTGTTTTTTTGGTATAAATTTGACAGCTTTATCTAAGTATGATTGTTTAATATGGTTTGATGTAGATAAAGAAGAAGCCTCCAGTTTTTCTTCGTAAGTGCTACTACGTATCGGTCGTAGTCTATTGGAATCTAAAGAAATTTGGTAAGAAAATGTTATGATAGTTAGTTAGATTAAATACAATATATAAAATTTATGAAAAGTTTACTGGTCTTCTATTTTTATTGTAGTAGTAGTGTTTTCTGAAGAGACTGTTCAAGAATACTATGCTATTAAATTTTTAATAGTTGAGATCATGAATCAGTTGAAGATAGACCACAAGGGAAAACCTGGAAGCATTGGACGGCCGTTTCGTTATGTTATGGGACTCCTCAGCAGTACACATCCAAGATCCCGCCTTGCTAGATTCAAACCCAAAACCCTCGATATAGCGCGCGGACGCTTACTCCACCCCCTAGACCATTTAGCCGGCGTCCGACAGTATTAGTTTCTAACTTCAACCATTCCATGAGATTGAGTCACCGTTCATCATTGTCTTCAGAGAGTTATTATCTCACAACAGACTTGGTTGAACTCCATCGGTCACTGTTTCTCACTAGAACTCCAGGAAATACCTCTTAGAGTCAGTAACTAGTAAGCATATGTTATATTTTTGAAAAGTTGCTTTGTTCAAATGAAATATTTCACATATTAGAACATATTATTATATACCTAAGATGTGAGCTTTGTTTACAATAACATCAATCTAATCATGAAATCCCTAAGACTGTGTTAAAATTCAACCATATTTACTTTTAACGGGATATTTTACAAGCAAGCAAACGGAGTAGCAATCGGATCCTCTGTGTCCCCGATTATAGCCAACCTGATTATATCACATATAGAATCATACATTTTTGCTAATGACATTAAAGCACGAATTTGGTTCAGATATATAGATGGTACTCTTTTTTTGTAAAAAAAGACTCACCTAAGTTCTTTTACTAAACTGATCAATACACTATCTTTTCACATTAAATTTACTCACGAAAATGAAAATGAACACGGTGAGCTACTAATTTTAAATAGCTATGTTGAAAGAAATCCAAGTGCAGCTCTAAATCTAACCATCTACCGAAAACCAACACACTCCTATTGTTATATCGACTTCAATTCAGCACATTCATTAAGTGCGAAAATTTTCGAGCCCTAAATCTATTTCAAAGAGCAAACAAGATTATTACATTTGAAGAGGATAGACAAAAAGGGCGGAAGCGCATGATCAACATCATATAATCTAATAGTTTTCCTGTGATGATTATTAAGAGTACACTAAAGTGATACGTTTAACCGTTAAATGATAATCCGAATGAAATACCCCGTATTGGTAGTATACTGTTACTATAAAGCTATGATACAACAGAACTCTAAAGAGTCTTAAAACAACAAAGAACTAAAGTGTATTGAAAAAACAGCGGACATCTTTCAAAATACCTTAGTTCGCATAAAGGAAAAAATCCCTTTTATGTCAACACAAAATTTTGTCTACAAATTAAGGTTCGGATCTCGTGAGGCAGGATCGTGGATGCTCACTGCTAAGGAGTTTTATATTGGGACGAAACGGCCGTTCAGTGATTCCAGGTTTTCCCTTGTGGTCTAGCTTCAATTGACTCATAAACTCAACTATTAAATTACAGTAATATTCACAGAAATCTCTCTTGTATAAATTAGGATGTATCGTTTGTGATGCATTCTATGTTGGAGAATCATCTCGTGAAATATTGACTCGGATCAAAGAACATCTTATGTACACAAAGAAACCGCCCAATAATCACATAGAACTGGAAACATTCAAAATTAAAAAAAGCAATAACAGTCCATGTCATTTTCAATGTCAATCAAATTGATATTAAAATTATCAAAATAATAGAAAAAGTATTTTCAAACTACAGAGAAAGGTGAGTAGTTGAAGCTCTCCATAGATTACTTAATCCTACTGCCCTCAATAGAAAAGAAAGTCTCACTATCCATCCAACTTCCACCGTCTATTCCAGCTGCCATGTCTGATTCTATTCACATCTCACACCATCATCGTACACACAAATTCATCTCTATTCCCTTGCACCACAAATCTTACATTTTTCATCTTTTAACATATATACATACATACATACACAAACACATACAAATACACAAAACGATGCCTCAAATAAATCACCTTCATCGGAATGACATGACATTGATATGGTCAGACCTGTTTCTTAGTTGATTGCACCAAATATTCTTGCTTCCTTCCTTTGTACAGTTGTAACATTTGTGTTAATTTAATTTGTTTATTTGTTCTCTGAAGAAGTGACCTGTACTTAATCACGAAACTTCAGAACATTTAAGGATTTAATTTTTCTACTCATTGTGATATTACAAATACATTATTTTTATTTGTTTAAAACATCAATAAATAGTTTAAGCAGTAGATTACTTTACTACAACTACTGTGGATAACTTCCAGTTGCTAAATATCCAGTTTAGTAATCAAAAGTATTTGTTTATGAATACACCGGGTTGGTTTGGATTGAAGATTATAGGACTGTCTCCAACACCCATAATGACCAATCTTCTATCACTGTTGACATGTTTTCACTTGCTAAATGAACCATGAAAGATATCGTTTTTCAGTTTACCCGACCGAGGTTTTACAAACACAAAATAAATAGCTTAATGGTTAAGTACTCGCCTTTATACACGAAATTCATAGACTCTGCTCCCTGAAGACATCGTGGATGTGCACTCTCGATGAGTCCCAGACTAAGATAAAACTGATATCCGATATTCTATAGTTTCCAATGGTACTTCGACTAAGGTTGGTCTGTGATGAATACCATCTACAAATTAAGTTGAATTCTACAACCTCCTCATGAATACTATGATGTCACATTAACCAAAATATTTGCGTCAAAACATTGGTTACGATTGTCTGACGTTTGGACAAACATGTCACGATATAGGTTTGAAAATTGACGAACATCGAACTAAGCTTAATTATTTAAAATATTCCTACAACTAACAATTTTATTCATTGTCACTTAGTACATTCGCGATGTCAGTAGTGTAGAATTAAGGACGACTATGTAAAGAAAGTTTTTCCCAAACATCGTCCTGCTCGGCTGTTAACAAAATCCATCAAGTTATTTAGCAGTTCAATACTGAAAAATCTTGTAAATTATAGTCACACATCTCCACAAGAAACCGCTTTCAAAGTCAACCATGCAATCAAACGATTTGACTGTAAGACAATATAAATTAAAGACTTATGTACAAAAGAGGCCTTAGAAATTCACTAATTCAAACCCTATCTGTGTGTACAAAGATAACAGATTCAACCTTACATTCTTAATCTATCATTCTTACTACATCTTTTTCCAAATTTTCCTTAATTACTGATGAATTACAATTAAAACTTGGAAGTGTTTAATCATCTACATTCATCCAGTTGACAAGTATCTCGTATCCACAAACTATCCCCATAGCAACATGTTTCACTCGTTGATAGAGATTTTTGAAAAACTAGATGATTTATTTAGATCTTTTCATCAGTTAGATTTCCTTTTCATGGGATATTTAATGTTAATTTACATCAACAATAAATGCTTTTTATATCTCACCTAGTTTAACTTGTACTAAATCATGATCATATATATGTTTTAACAAAGTTCCAAGTGTTCTCATTCTTGGTGTTCTTCGATAACAGGTTCTCAAAGTACACGATCCACTTGTTCCATGACATCGACAGTAACGCTCCATATTTTTAATAACTAACTAAAGATAAAATAAAATAAAGTTTAAGTTACAACTAAGTGGGTATTTAAATAAATTTAAACAACTGGAAAATGATAAATGTTCAATAATAATAGCCGAAAATTAGAAGAAAACAATTAGAAAACAATGAACCATCTGACACCGATAGAATCTATGAACATCATTTAATCTTATTTCTGACATCTAATCTTAACTTATCATTATTTTAGTGAGTACTGAAATCATGAATCCCATAATCTAGTCTCAATGTAAGGGTTAACATTGGGATCAAGGTTTATTTAAATGACTTGTCACAAAGAGGATCAAACATACACTCTGGATTTTAAGACTAGCAACAATCTATCTGTTCGAGAAAAAAAAATTCAGTTGATGTTAACAAACGAAATTGCATCAACCTCAAATGTAACATTCAATAGATCTAGCTGGCTACTTTTGTTTTCATTAGTTTTTCATAGAAAGTATAGAAAAATGGTTCTTTGAAGATACCATTCCATAAAGAAGCTATATAGATGCGTTATTGGTTTATTATTACATTGAAAATTTCAAACATTACAATTAATACATTAAATAGGAATAATATATTTGTAAAATCTCAGCGAATGAATTTGTAGTAAATCCAACGTTTCGCCTGGCAATCTGGTCCAATATTTTTCAAGGAATACTGTGAAACTATTCGCTCTAATTTAGACGAGAGTTCTTATACATTACAATTAATGTTTAAATGCCTGTGGTTTATGTACCCACTAGGTTAAAGTATCAAGTCAAGTATCTTTACTAAGATCTGTTTAGTTAGTTAAGTTATCTGACAAAACGATCAGAATCACCTTATAGAGTGTCTTGGTAAATCTTTAAATTACTCCGTAGTGTTGCTTCTTGTCAGTGGCTTCTTTAGCCACTGATATACCGAATGTCTATAGAATAAGCTAGTCTCATAAATACTATTATTCTACATTTATATTGTAAAAAATATGTGACAGACATGAAAATTCATCAATTTAGAGCTTAAATTTAAAATTTACTTGTCGACCAACACCATTGTTATGTAAATTCATTTCGAATCTTATATGTGAACCACGTTCCATTGTATCAAGTAAACGTCGTGAAAATCTTTTACCATAATGAATATTATGATCACATCCTTGCCATTGCCAATCTGAAAATGGTTCTTGTCTACCACGATTATTACATGGACAATTATCGATTTGATTTAAACATGCTTCAGCTACAGATTGAACTATTCCAGCATTGATAATTGAATAAATAAATGCAGTTTGTGGTATACCTTAAAATAAAATATGATAGTAAAATATTGTAAATCTGTATTAATTCACTCCAAACTTCAGTTAATTATTATGATTCCTTTCAGTCATTTAATAAATAAGTTTCTGTAAAGTTTACTAAACACTTACAAAAGAGTATCATGGAGTCACAGGACTAACTGAAATAGATTATCAGAAAGGGGTTGTGTGGAGATTGTAGTAATTTATCAGTGGAATTCATGAGTCAATTAAAACTGCACCACAATGGAAAACCTAGAAGAACTGGATGGCCGTTTCTGATGATAATAACCACCATGTGCTCACTAGAGAATGGCTTCAAGAGATATTTACTGGAGTTCTAATGAGAAGCTGTGATCAATGGACTTCAACCAGGTCTGTTGTGAGATAATAACTCGCTTTAGACAATGGTGGACGGTGACTCGATTTCGTGGAATGGTTGAAGTTAGAAATTAACACTGCTGGACGCCGGCTAAATGGTCTGAGGGGTTTAAGCGTTTGCGCGCTAGATCGAAGGTTTTGGGTTCTTACCACACGGGTGGGATCCTGGGTACGCACTGGTGAGGAGTCCCATGCGATAACGAAACGATCGTTCAGTGCTTCCAGGTTTTTCATGGTAGTCTAGCTTTAACTGACTCATGAATCCATTTATGAAATAAATTAGTTTGTAAACAATAGTAACTTCACCTTTGTAGTCTAAGTATTTCGTAATTGATCTACAGGTCACTGATCAACATCCCTGTTCCTTAACTTTATTTCATGTTTCATAATAGACCGAGTACTTTTTAAACAGCAGAAAATAATTGCATTTTACTACATAGATATGTATACAAACACAAGGTTGAATTACAAGTTGTCATGTAATCATCAGAAAGTGTAGTTTTTTGAGGTTGGTTTACTTGTGTCACAACCTTTTGCGTGTTATTGAAATATTCGATCAAAGCAATCCTAAAGGTTTAATGCAAGACAGAGGGAGTCTTCTTTTCCAGAATTTAAAGCAATTTGTCCCTTTTATAAATTTCGATAGAGCAATTAGAGGGTTCTTAATAATTGTTAATTCTACGTATCTGGTCTTGTAAATGATTACCATGAAGTTTAATTGGAAATTATATACAAATGGATAGTCTGACATTAAATAAATGCAAATCTTTGCCTTCATTTTTATCATATAGAAGAATCTGAGATGACACGATGGTTTAAGATTGGAAATACTCTAATACTCTAACCACTTACTAACTCCAAAATAACAAGTAGAGCTCTCTTTACTTTCCCATATTGTGATAGCTATTTTAATAGATATATTTCTGAAACACTGGATCAACTAAAAGATCCAATCACCAGAGCCAATAAAGACCTATTCATCATTTATTTTCTTTTAAGAGTAATCTCTATAAATATGTCTCCAGATTTTGTGTTTTCTGAGTTTTCCCAGTTCTATCAAGCATTTAATCAGCAATCGTTTCTCCATCTATTTATGAATTTCCATTGTGATCTAAAACAAAAAAATATCAACTCCAAGTAACCATCTGTTTCTGATTGATGTTATTGTTACAGGAATAATTATGTCTATAAAACAGGAAGCAATTTTAGTATCTAAGATGTTCCTGAACAAATCACTTGTAAATCAAATGTATTGTTAGTAAGGTATTAAAAATGTAATGTATTATCAGACTATGTAAGTTCAATAATTCAGTGGTCTACAGATTAAGCGTTTGCTCATGACCGAAGGTCCTAGGTTTGAGTCTCATGTTCAGGATCGTAGATAGGCACTATTGAGGAATCCCATACTAGGATGAAATGGCCGTCCAGTACTTTCGGATTTTGATACTGCTCTAGTTTAGATCAACTTCTGATTTCAACTGTGATAATACCACAATCTCCACAAATACTCATACTGATAACAATTTACCCAGGTAAAACATTAACCGATTTGTTGAACATACTGAAGTCCTTTATTAGTTAAGAAAATAACATTAATGCAAATATCATGAATTTAGTCTCCATCATTAGTTGGTATAATTTGAGAAACATCTAAGAATCAGAGAAAACCGAACACTACTCATTACCTACTTATTTATTTATTAATGAGACAACAGATGAAGGATATTCTTCCCTCTATTTTCGGTGGTTCATGAAATTTGTTCTCAAAATATAAATAACTGATGAAACATTTACAGAACTCCCTCAGAGTAACAGTAATGATTTTATACAGGTTAGAATTCATATAATTTTTTCAAAAATAATGACTTCATTACATAACATCTTGTATATATCGCCGGAGTCAGACAAGGCCGTCTACTCTCCCCCTTCCTCTTACTTCTGGTGATTGACTGAATTTTGAAGACCTCGATTTCTGAGAGGAAGCACGGAATACAATGGACAGTTTATAACCAATTAGAGGATTTGGACTTCTCAGATGACCTAGCCCTCCTCTCTCATACACACGAACAAATGCGAATGAAGACAGCAAATGTAGCAGCAGCCTCTGCATCGATAGGCCTCCACATTCACAAAGGAAAAAGCAAGGTTCTCAAATGCAACACGGAGAACACCAACCCAATCACACTTGATGGCGAAACTCTGGGAGATATTGAAACATTCCCGTACATGGGAAGCATCATTGATGAACAAGGAGGATCTGATACAGATGTAAAGGCGAGGATTGCCAAAGCAAGGACAGCATTTCTACAATTGAAGAACATATGGAACTCAAAACAACTGTCAACTAACTTCAAAGTGAGAATCTTCAATACGAACGTCAAGACAGTCCTACTGTATGGAGCTGAAACGTGGGGAACTACTACGACCATCATCAGGAAGGTACAAGTATTTATAAACAGTTGTTTACGCAAAATACTCAGCATTCACTAGTCGGATACTATCAGCAACAGCGTTTTATGATAGAGGACAAACCAGCTTCCAGCTGAAGATGAAATTAAGAAAAGACGTTGAAAGTAGATCGGACATACGTTAAGGAAATCACCAATGTGCATCACGACGCAATCCCTAACTTGGAATCGGGAAGAGAAGCGGAAAAGAGGAAGGCCAAAGAACACTGCGCCGGGAAATGGAAGCCGATATGAAAAAGATGAATGTTAACTGGAAAGAACTGGAAAGGGAGGCTGAGGACAGAGTTGGATGGAGAATGCTGGTGAGCGGCTTATGCTCCTCCACGAGGGGTAACAGGCCTAAGTAAGTAAGTAATTTGTATATATCGAATTTAAATTTTAAAAAATTCTATTCTTACCTTTCAGTAAAATATTTCCAAATAAAGCAGTTTCATCATCAAGTACTTGACTACAATTCCATCTTTCATGACGAAATTGATAACGACATTCAGCTACCGCACGTCTTACACCAACCACTGCAGCTTCAAATAAAGCAAGATTAAATTTAGCCGGTGCATTTATTCGACTACCAATAGTTGTTGAATCATCTGTTAAGAATTGTTTCCATTGTTTTGGTGATAACCATTGTTTGTAACGTTGTATACGTTGTCTGATATGATGCTCTATCCATGCTGTATCATGTGAGATAGGCTATAGAGAAAAACAAAAAAATAAAGGTAGATTTATAAAACTGTTAGGGAGATATTGGTTTGTTGACACTTACGTCAAGCTCATACATTACATAATAATTACAGTGGCTCAGTTATATTCTTTAGTTTTTTAAATTCGAGAATTCGGTTAATATGAGGAGTCCCACAATAGGACGAAACGGCCGTCCAGTGCTTCCAGATCTTCCATGGTGGTTTAGCTTCAATTGACTCATTATTTCAACTATATATAAAAAATTACTAAAATTCTCCACAAACAACCCACGTATTATGAAAAAGTTTTAAACCACAGATTATTCAGAAATCAACCAAAATCTGAGACTGGTGTGAATTTTCATTGTAGTTTTCAATTTAGCTATTAACCATTTCATTTATCAGTAAATTGATTTGAGATTAACAAGCATTTAACATGTTCCCAGTGTACATGATCATAATATGGGGAAATTCTGTGTAAGACACTTTTTTTAAAGTAAACGTTCAGACCTCCCGTTCAGTCACTATCATTCATTAGTTTTGATCAAAACTCTAGGACGAAGTTGTACATGTTCATTAGCCCGTTACTATTGGATGTCATAGTCTCAAGAGGTTAGCCATAGCAATTAAGCAGAATGATTCAACTCTAACTCAAAACAACTGTCAACAAACACCTAAGTCGGAATTTTCAATACAAATGTCAAGACAGTTCTACTATATGGGCGGAAAGCTGGAGAACTACGGAAGCCATCATCCAGAAGTTACTGTTGTTTAATAATAGTTGTCTACGTAAGATACTTCGCATCAGTTAGCCAGACACTATCAGCAACAATCTACCATGAGAGAGAACAAAACAGAATCAAGAAGAGGAAGAAATGAGGAAGAAGCGCTGGAGGTGGATAGGACACACATTGAGGAAATCACCTAACTGCATCACATGACAAGCCCTCACCTGGAATCCTGAAGGCCAAAGGCGAAGGGGGAGACCAAAGAACACATTATGCCGAGAAATGGAGACAAACATGAAAAGAATGAACGAAAGTTGGATAGAATTGGAAATGAAAGCCCAGAACAGAGGGGGTCAGAGAATGCTGGTCAGTGATCTCTGCTCCATTGAGAGTAACAGGCGTAAGTAAGCTTGGTCATAGTGTATTGGTATAAATATTATATTAAGAGTTTGCTGTTTTATTTAAAATATCACATCATAAAAGATAATTTAAAACAGAACAAACTTACATCAAAAATCTGTCGTCTCCATCCATAAACTGACTGATGGTTTTGATTATTATTGTTAGTAGAACCAGTATGAATTTCGTGGTTGACATATGGAACAATTTGTCTTTCATTCTGATAATTTAATCCTTGTACTTTGTTCCATGGTATCATAGTTTCTGCATTCATTGTAATAGATGGTGATTGATTATTTTCAGCATAGATTTCAATGATTGGATTATGTAAACTCCGTGAGTTACCAGATAGAGTTAATGGATGTGAATGTAGAAGTTTAGCTATAGTATCTAACCTACGAATAAATAACAAATTGTTCTTATAATTTTTGTACTACTGACAAGTAGTTAAACATTTTCATTTAAATAATGACTTTGGCAATCGGTTATTTTTCGTTTATTTAAACAAGCACATTTTATTAACCATCTTATTTACTTATTTTAAACGATAATCTATTACTCCACCAAAAGACTTATTCTTCTCTATGGTACATTTCAGAAAAAAAACTAAAAAAGCTGTCCTGATGTGTGTTAAAAAAGCGTTACCAGTTCTTGGAAAACAGTCAAGTACAAATTAAATTACAATCAGTCTACATAAATTATGATCTATCCTAAAGAAGCATAATTTACTTCTATCTACAGTCCTTATTTTTCCTGTATGAAAAAAATAAACATGAGTCACTAGATTGCATCAAAGACACGGGTGGTGAATTCTCATAGTTGGATAGTTTATTGGTGTAGATGGCTCACGGAAAATCTGTCACCATGGTATATATATATATATATAGGGAGAGGGGGGAGAGAAAGAGAGTACGGGCACTTAACAACTTCAGCATTACGTTTTACCATGTCGTTAGTTGATCCCATTTATAACTCTACAATCTATTCACAGAAGATTAAAAACAAGATTAAAAAACCTAACAGTAAACTATATTTCTCATGATTAAATTGTTTTTTTACACTAGACTTCAGATAATAAATGTAAATGTTTCCCAATCCTAATATGTTATTTATTCAATATTATACTGTCATCTCTTTATTACTTGAATGTAATACATACATCAATATTAGATGATGCATATCTAGTTGTTTCTATCTAATAAATTATATTAAATGTAGGAAAAAAAGAGAAAAAAAATCTTTACAGAAAACAAAGTTAAGAAAATTAATTCACTAATGAAGAGTATAGATGTGTATCCATTCATCTGTTCATCTGTTTATATATACATTCTCTGTACAATCTATGGATTATACAAGCATAAACAATTATACATAAAAATATTCATACATTCCCCTTCCCCCCCCCTATCATAGAAGAGAGAAAGAGAGGGGGGAGAGAGATAAGTAAATAAACATGAAGTAGTCAAATTAGTTGTCCAGTCAGAGCCTGTCATAGTTGTCAAATTGATTTATTGGTTCATCTACTGTCAAATATTCTTAACAAGAGAAAAGAAAAAAAAGGATACACAAAACATTTTATTCATGGAAAATATTGTAATTCCCTAATTTTTATTACCAATACTATTATTATTATTATGAGGTGCATTGTATAAATAAAGCAATGATGTTCGAGAATTCTAATGTTAGTTTCATTGACTTATTTCTTGTTTACTTTGATTCTAATTTTCTTTTTTCTTTTTTTTCCATGGTAAAATTATGAAGTTTTTTATTGTTGGTATAATCTAGATGTCAATGTTTGTTTATTTGTCTGTATAGTTCAATCATATTCTTTATTGTAGTAGTATTATTGACATCATTGTTGGATGGTTCTTCTTTTTCTTTTCCTTTTTTCCCAACAAGTAAATAACAGTGTTGATTTTTAATTATCTTCATCATAGATGTACAGAGGTTAATTGATCATCTGGGAATTAATCTTATGTACTTAATAATTAAGGTATATCATAAGGGGTTTTGTGGAGAATTTAGTATTCTCATAATTGAAATCATGAGTTAATTGAAGCTAGACCACCATGGAAAACGTGGAAGCATTGGACGGCCGTTTTGTTGAACTGTGGGATTTCTGAGCAGTGCGCATCCACAGTAGGATAAAACGGCCGTCCAGAGCTTCTAGGTTTTCCTTGGTGGTCTAGCTTCAATTGACTCATGCTTTCAACTATGAAATTAAGTGATATGTATTTTAATGTCTGTGCGTACAATTAGCTAAAGTAATCGGTTGTTCAGTATAATAAATGAATATTTACTTCAGGACAGTGATGGAGCTGATGCTTAGTTCATTTTACTAGTTAACTTGAAGTTAAAATTCAAATCAGTAAACAACTATGTATTATACTCCTGTTACAATCATTTTCAATTATTTAAATAATTCACATAAATAGATTATTTCAAAGTAATTGAGAACTGATAAAGAACAGAAACACGGCACTCTCGAGGTGTGGGGTGTTGTTTACGAAATTGAGAGGATGGAAAGCTAAAGTCTGGAGCTTTAACCGGGGAGTTGGAAAACCCTGATTCTAAACTAATGGTGCACATGGGTCCAGTATCCTGGGGGAACAAATGGCGTATGAACTTAATGTTGGTCACTGGTTACCATGGGATTGCATCTCCTAACGTTGCTTCACAGGCTTGTAAATTGAACCTCTAAGTCAAAGGCTCGGGGTGTGGCTTCCTAAGAAAACCACCTGCTTCGCTCTGAGCACCCGGACACTATGCCAGCCCTCAGATAAATCGAATGATGAAATGTGGCGCATATATATTTGGTGCCTCCTTGTACCAATGTGACACATTGATAATTTAATTGACAATTGAACTAGCCAAATATGAATATTTTTTATAAAAATCTTTTGTTGAAGTGTGCATTCCTACCTAATTGATGATACTGATTATGTTAATTATTTTAAAAATGTGACCAGAAGGAAAGGTTAATTAGTTTCTTATGGTCAACAAGTGAAAATATTATTCAGTTTAATGACAATACTGATGTACTTTAACAAGGGAACCTTTATATGAATGTTATACATTGTTCATATTTGAGAATAATGATTCGTCGTATGAATAAAACTAAGGAATACATTTAGAATTTTTCATGATTCCCTCTTTGGTAAATAAGGTGACTTTCGATTCAGAGTTGATAATATGTGAATGGAATGCTATGTTCAGTTATAAAGTATGATCTTTCTGCAAATATAATTCCGAGACCTACCGAAAACTCAACAAACACTTCTTAACTTCATTCAATTTATAACAGTTTTGGAATTACCGCGTAGTTGATATTTTTGACTAAATTTTGGTCAGTCTCAGTTGGTATATGTCTATCCTATGCGAATCGCTTTGATATAGCCATTATATCACAAGTTTTTATAGTATAGATAGAATATAAGTAGCAATGGAAAGTCTGCTCATGAAACTAGTAATCTACTTCGGACCAATTACACTTGGGCAAATATTTCAGTCAGTATAGTATAACTTGTTAGATAAATACTTAGTAATCAACAACAAAAGCGACGGTTATGAAATGATCAACAAAGTTCCATTCCCTTTATGTCATACACGCCCAACACATTGCATGTAAGAAAAACAAAAATATGTTAATTACAATCTAAAAGTAAAAGAGATTTAAAAATAATCAGGAAAAAGTTTTTTTTGTATTGTTTGTTTGACTCCTATTGATGTTTAGAACTGTAATTGATCGGTCACTTATTGGCATATGTGCATCTTAAGCGAATTGACTCGATAATATCTTAAGTCATAAGCACTATGAGCAGAGATGGATGGTGGCTAGCAGTGGAATCCAGGACACGCGTTTCATCCTATTTGGGACTCATGAACTGGATGTACCTGCATCCCTGAATTGATGTTCACTCCGGGACTCCGACCAAATACCGTTCGCTTCAAACGCCATCGCATTACTCACTTAATTATTTGATTTATTTTTGTATTGTTTGTTTGAATCTCCCCATTAACTCATTAACTAATGGAAAACGTGGTAGCGTTTCAAGCGAACGGTATTGGATTCGAGTCCCTGAGTGAAAACCAACTCAAATACAGGTAGATCGAGCTGACGACTCACAAATAGAACGAGTCGCGCGTTCTGGATTCCAATGCTAGTCACCATCCATCTTTTCTTATAATCACCAAATAGTTTGTATAGTTTAGCTAATCGTTAAGCTTTAAATACATAGACTGTGTCAAACGAATATGGAATATGTCCCATACTATGAAAATGTGTAAGTTATCCTGATATGTTCATGTTTTTCTAAATAAAATAAAAAAACAAATTTCTGTTTATGTGACTGAAATTTTTCAATATATAACAGTGAATTAGTGACTTGATTTGGTTAGAAAACAACATAAAATCAACAACTGTTCGATTATTTTTACTTTGAGAGGTGTTATAATGAACAGTGGTAAATAATGACCATGACCATGTAAATTTATTCCTGATTTTAAACTGAAATGTAAACATATTTTAGTATTGTGATAAACAATAGTTCTATGAATTTGTTTTGTAAATATTAGATAGTAATGGCAATTAGAGATTAATATAATGAACTGAGGTGGTTGAAGTAATTTTCGAGAAATCCTTAACCTAGGTTTTCTGGTAGTTGGCACTCATCGACAAGGCATACTTGAAATCTTAAGGGTATTGGTGTTCAAGGTAGGATCCTGAGTCTCATCACCAAACTTCACAGTATGAGACGTTATCTTTTAGTTATTCGGACATCAGTTGGTCTCTTATTGAACTTTTATATTTAAAATGACTAATCTCAATTTTACCAACAGATTATCATCAGTTAATAGATTTTGAAAGAGTTTTGTTCTCTGAGTTGTATAGTTTGGTCGTTTAACAATCATTATGGAACAAAAGTCATATCAACGGGAGATACAATCAAAATAAAAAAGTAAACAATGACAGGTTAAAAAGTCAACAACAACCAGTCAACATCAAGGTCTACAGGACAAGCTGTGTGCCATATGTGGAGAAATTCGAACACTTCACTTCTACCTGAAGTTTGTGTTGATGATGTCATTTTGAATAACGATGAAAGCTCAAAGAACAAAACTATATCAAAATCATCCACCTGAGCTACAAATCTTCTCTGCCATCTCAGTTAGTAGATTATCAGAAATGTATCATAGAGAATATATAAATATATAATTAATTGTTTTTTTCTGATAAAGTGATTATTTGTATGAATCGAAGGAATTAAACCGACACTTCCGTACTTATCTCATAACCCATCATCATGATGCTAATAATATAAGATACAAGTAAATACAGTATAGTGACTATCAGACTTTCCTTTCTAATCTACCACTTGACGACCAAAGACGAAAATATTTTGTGGTTTATCTATTAAACAAACAGAGAACTACAGACTTAAGCGAAAATATTTTCGATCAAACATGAATAGCAGGGAACAGTTACAAGTGCAGTTACAAGTGCATATTTAAGAATGGAATTTACAAAAGTATTAATAAAAAAATAATGTATTTGTAATATCACAATGAGTAGAAAAATTAAATCCTTAAATGTTAAGAAGTTTCGTGATTAAGTACAGGTCACTTCTTCAGAGAACAAATAAACAAATTAAATTAACTCAAGTTTTACAACTGTACAAAGGAAGGAAGCAAGAATATTTGGTGCAATCAACTAAGAAACAGGTCTGACCAAGTCATTGTCGTTATTCCGATGAAGGTGATTTATGTGAGACATGTTTGTATATTTGTGTGTGATAGTGTATGTATGTATGTATGTTAAAAGATGAAAAATGTAACAATTGTGGTACAAGATGATAGATATGAATTTGTGTGTACGATAATGATGTGATATGTGAATAGAATCAGACATGGCAGCTGGAATAGACGGTGGAAGTGGGATGGATAGTGAGACCTTCTTTTCTATTGAGGGCAATAGGATTAAGTAATCTATGGAGAGCTTCAACTACTCACCTTTCTCTGTAGTTTGAAAATCCTTTTTATAATATTTTGATGTTTTTAATATTTACTGTTACTTACTTACTTACTCCTGTTACTCCCAATGGAGCATAGGCCGCCGACTGTTATTGCTGATTTAATTTTGAGTGTTTCTAGTTCTATGTGATTATTGGCCGGTTTCTTGAGGTACCTAAGATGTTCTTTGATCGGAGTCAATATTTCAGCAGATGACTCTCTAATATAGAATGCATTAAAATTGACACATCTTAATTTGTAGACATAATTCTGTATTGAAATTTAGTGGATTTTTTCCTTAATATGAATTAAAGTATTTCGAAGGATGATCATTAAAAACCTAATTTTTCCACTCATTGGGTTACTACAAATATATTATTTCTATAACAATCTACTTACACGCGCGATGATGATAGGTCCTGGGTTCGAATCCCGCTATGCGGGATCAAGGATGCTCAGTACTGAGGAGTCCCATACTTAAACGAAACGGCTGTCCAGTGCTTCCAAGTTTTCCATGGTGGTCTAGCTTATGAATTCACTTCGTGAAATATTGATACCTTTAATTTTCTATTATGTGTTTCACATAATCAAGCAATCAATTGTTTTACTTTTAATATCAATCTGGTAATTAAACTAATGAATAATACAGTCAGTTAAAATAAACTGAAATGGTTATAATTTGCTATAACAATTCTATATAATAAGTTTCATTGAATTACCTTCCGTTCAGTTTTATATTTTAATTCATAACTAAAAATAAAAAGTGTATGTGAGTGTGTGTTTGTGTGTGTGTGTTTGTGTTTGTGTACATGAACTTAAGTAAATAAGTTTAATTTATTAAGAAATGATCTATTTTCACATAGAAAAGTTTTATATATTTCTCTTAAAAGTTATAGAATCGAACACCCACAATGAGAATTACTATTTGTTTGTCTAATATACTACTTTTTGTCATAACCAGGCTAATGAATCTCTTTCTCACACTCACTCTCTCTCTCCCTCCCTCCCTCCCTCCCTCCCTCCCTCACTCACTCACTCTCTCTCTCTATATATATATATATATGTTATGTAACTGAAATGCAATCCTACATTTACTGATAGTTTAGTTGTTCTACTTTAATTAAATATTAATTAATTAATTGGAATGTGCATTTTTGCTTCAAATTATTTACTGTCGGACAATTTAGTTTTTTTTATATAGTTGAGATCATGAGTCAATTGAGGCTAAACCACCACGGAAAACCTGGAAGCACTGGACATTAACACCGTTGGATTTTGGCCAAGTGGTCTATCGATTAAGTGTTCGCACATGAGACTGATAGGTTGTGGGTTCGAATCTTGCTAGGCGGGATCGTGGATGCGCACTGTTGAGGAGTTCCACAATAGGACGAAACGGACGTCCAGTGCTTCCAGGTTTTCCATTGTGGTCTACCTTCAATTGACTCATGATCTTAACTATATAGAATTACTAAAAATCTACACAAAACCCCCTTCTGATAATTTAGGTTTTGTTTTTAAGTTGACTTCTTATTTTTATAATAGTGATGGAATAGAATACAAGTGAAAAGTTATTTATTTATTTATAGTTAAGGTAAATAAAAAAATAAAGTATAGTTGAAAGAGTTTTGTTGGGGATGATTTTATTTATAGATTGTATACGTCGGTAGTTGACTTTATTCGGTTTATCGTTGAGAAATAAAGAAGATTAGACAGTTATTTCATTCTAACATAAGATTTATAAGAAGTGTACATCTATGAATGAATCAGTGGTTGAACTGAGCATTTTTAAGTGTCATGGAGTAAATCTAATAATTAAAACCAGAGAGTTCATATCCAGTGGTAAAATTCCAACTTTAACCGATTTTTCATAATAGTTTGCTAATATTAAATAGGAATAATATATTTGTAAAATCTCAGCGAATTATAATTCCTTGAAAAAGCTTGGACCAGATTGCCATGCGAAACATTGGATTTACTTCAAAATTCATTCGCTGAGATTTTACAAATATATTATTCCTATTTAATGTCTTACTTCAACTCGGCGCTCAAGTATTGTGAAACTATTCGTTCTAATTTAGACGAGAGTTCTTATATATTAGTTTGCTAATATGTTTTAGATTAAAAATAATGAATTTCATGTCAATGGAATCTTAAAGAAAGACAAAATCCATCATTCTTAAACTTTATACAATAAGAGTTGCAAAAGAACCATATTCTTTGAGATAATAAATCCTAATATAATGAATAAAATTACATGCGAAAGAATTCATACAGTGATAATAATGACAATTATAGTAATAATAATTGTTGCAATAACATTATTTACTAATGAGATTAACATGTAAAATGAGAGTAGTGAATTTGAAACTAAGAATATCCTGTTCATATTAAAGATGAATGAGGGATCATTTAGAATTAATTATTGAAAAGATTTTCATCGTTGAAATAACAAAATAACCAACTATGACAGTTATCTGAATTACTTATTGAAAGGTAATAGCCAACAATTATACAACTGATTAATTACAACTGTTATTGACTGAGAACAAAGAACAATGTTTTTATTAACATATCACATTGAATAGCATTAACGTTTTGAAACTAGTTTGTGGATGGTTATCAATGGAGTATCAAAAGAAGTAATTAACACTGTATATTAAATAGAATCGAATACAAATAGTTTGATCACAGTGAGTAAAAGAATGTAAGTTTGCTTTTAATCCCGTAATATCAATTCTGTGAGTTGATTACTTGATGTAATACCTGTTTTGTTTCCCAGTGTGTTATTTTATTTCAATGTGATGTGTTTGTTCGAGGTATAATATTCTTGTATTAAATTAAAATGAACTATACTGAACATAAAAGGCACCATGTGTTTTGTTATAAGTCTGAGTATTTTTCATTTATGTAATTTCATCCTAAATAATAATCAAAATGGCTTTACAATCTACATATGAATGAGGGTATTTTTGACCAGAGTCGTTATCTTGTTTTGGGTTTAATAAATCTTCACTTGTACCACTTTTGATGTTCTTACTTTGTGTCGTGGGAATAGCAGTGGTTCCTCGTTCTTTCAAGTATAGGTAATAAGCGATTCCTACACAACAGTTAGCGACAGCCAGAGTTAAAAATTGGCGACGCAATCATAGCAACCGACGACCAGTCATAACAATTCAAAGAAATATTTATTAATTTTATATTTAATGTTAATAATTTAAAAGTTATTTCATTAAACTATTCGCCAAATGACTTGTTGAGGAGATCAGGTTATCTAGTTTCTTTAAATACACGTTAGTTCTTTCTACAAAAGATAATCTCGATGGAATTTAATCAGTTCATACTTCTGTTATCTGATTAGTCATTGTCGCTATGACTTTGTTAACCTTGTCAAATAACTCAAGGTTATTGAATGTTACTTTAAAAACAGAGTTGTTCATTTATAACTTTTGACTTCTTGTAAATCTTATATTTTCTTTTAACCTGTGGATTATTCATACTGAAGTGTTGTTTTGTGACATCCGATCTATTCGAGTTCATGTTCATTGCATTATATCAAATGAAGCTTCAGTCATTTGTGAATTTTATTTATCGTGGATTAACCAAAAACTGGGATAACTCGATTGTTATTCTTGAAATTAAACATGGCTGACTCTAGAAACTTGTAAACTTGACTGTCATTTTATCTTTTGTTTTTCGTTATATATATGTGAAATGTATTTAATCTTTGACAATTATATTGACAAGAGATTATATATATATAAACGCATACCATGTCTGTCTCGTATCTACTAGCATTCAAGATCATCACTTAATAAACACTTCCTTATTATTTCAATTATTCTTCATTGAATAAAAAGTTTCAAAGTGTTTGTCTACATAGTAGTAGTAGTAGTAGTAGTAGTAGTGGTAGTAGTAGTAGTAGTAGTAGTAGTAGTAGTAATTCTCATTTGTTTACACTTTCTGTTCAAATTAGACCTAAACAACCATGAACTTGTACGTATCAAATAACTAAAATTCATTTTATTTAATTATCAAGTCTATAAACAGAAGAGACATAAAAGTTATTACATAACATACCCTATAAAAAAGGTGTATATATATACAACACATGAATTAATCAAATCATAAATTATCATTCAGCTATATGAAATAATGTGACTTTATGTAAAATGATCCAAAACTTTAAATGATGAACGTGAAGAGAATAAAGTTCATTAACAAAATGATCAATTGAAAAGAGACAGAATTATGTATATCAGTAGTAGTGAAGACTTTCTTTTTGAGTGTGTGTGTGTGTGTACGTGTGTGTGTGAAATACAATCTCTTAGAATATACTTAATAAAATTTATTACTTATAAGTGTGTGTGAGTAAAGTAGAAAAAGAAAGAAGATAGAGGAAGTCTATAAGGAACAAGTCAAATTAATGTAGGTTACTAATGAGTCAGTTTATTTATGTATTTTGATTATTGTATAAGTTAATTAAGTAGTATATCTTATATGAAGTAGTAAATCTAGTCCTTTAATAATAACCATAGATGTAGGTGACAAAGGCCATTGACTATACTTTGACCTTGACATCAATTTCTTAATAATCATCTTTTATATAATAAATAAGATAACCCTCTACTATCTTGGGTAAAATCTATTTTCATAAACTTTCCATTAATTCTATGGTAACAATGGTAATAATAAATTCATTTAGTATTGTTTGTTTGAATCTTCCCATCGATGTGTTAGGACTGCAACTGGTCAGTCTCTAATTGGAATATGCGCATACTGTGCGTATTGCCTCGATATAGCCTAAATTCACAAGCGTGGTAAGCAAAGATGGATAGTGGCTAGCAGTGGAATCCAGGATGCGCGTTCCGTCCTACATGGGACTCGTCAGCTGGATATACCTGCATCTCAGAGTTGATGTTCCCTCTGGGACTCGAACCCAATACCGCTCGCTTCAAACACCATCGCGTTATTCACCCTGTCGCACGAGCAAGTGGCTATCATGACTCAATGACCGAGTGGATAACGCGATGGCGTTTGAAGCGAAAGGTACTGGGCTCGAGTCTCAGAGTGAATATCAACTCTGACATGCAGGTACATCCAGCTGACGAGTCCCAAGTAGGATGAAGCGCGCGTCCTGGATTTCAATGGTAATAATAGATCAACATTACATATATTCCATTATTCCACTGTGTTATCAGTAAACTTATCAAAATATACAAATTATTTCAGTTAAAGTCTAAAATGGAAGTGAAAATAGCCAGAGTCATTGGAAAACGGATTTAGAAAAAGATAAATGGAGACTGTCCTTTTCTGTGAACCTTGAGGTCTTGATTTTCAATGGGTAATTCAATAGTGTATTCACCTATGTATAGTCTGTGGTATTTTATATTTCTGTATCAACTTTGTCAGCATTCTCATAATGTGTTTAAATGGATTTTGTATAATTACAAGGTAATTTACACCTCCAAGGCTACTAGCTGAAGAGCCTATGGAAAGGGAATAAATAAAGTCAGCTTTTTCTCTTTTGATTTGGAATATGTCATGTTTGTAAGCTTACAACATGTAGAGGTCGAACAGACAAACTTCATACGTTGTAAATAGTGCTAATACATGAGTAGGAGACTTGCTAGTATATATTTAAAAATTAAGTTAGTTTAAAATAGTAAACGATTCGAAACAATAGTCATAATTTCATAAACAATAGTGTACAAACCAAGAAAGTTCTATTTGCTTTTGTTTTAAGAATGGAATTGAAAAACTAAGAAACGTAGATTATATGTTATTGTAATAATATCCCAACTTCAAGAGGAAATTCCAGGTAATCTAGTGAGATGCAGTGACCAATGAACTTCAACTGTGTCGGGTGTGAGGTAGGTACACACCGAAGACAATGGAAGGTGGTCACTTAATATTATGAATTGATTGGAGTTAGTTTAGCACACAGATGGATTCCCAGCCAGTATTTTAGAGGTTAGGCTTTCCCTCACAATACCTGAAATTGTGGACCCGATTCTTGATTGCTCAACCGTCTATACACACTGCTGAGTAGTCTCATACCAGAACGAAACGGCCATCCATTGTTTTTAGGTTTTCAATAGTTGTCTAACTTAGACTGCTTAGTGGTTTATTTTGGTTTATTTTCTTCTCTGAAAAAGTGACTTACACTAAGTCAGGGAACATCAGAAATGCTATTTTCTAACCATTAGAACTGTATAAATATACTTCTATTGTAGTAAACAGAACACGACTGGGGACAACCGAATGTATATAGACACTAATTACAAACTATCCCACTAAAATCTGATAACCGTACAACAAACAGTTAATTTGCAAAATAACCATTAGTTGTCTCAGTCTTCACTGTTTCTTCTGTAAATATCAGTTCATGTTCTCTAATTCCATTGTTCATGTATTTTTCCACCAATTACGTTTTATTTCAATTCTTTCCTTATCGGTCTTCTTCCAAAATACATTCTATGTCTGACCATCGCCATATACTACTTATATGGATATAGACCACACAAACTATTAGATTGTGTCTTTGGTTTATTAGAAATTAATCTTGATAGTTATATGTTATAATTTATCATTGTAAATAAAGTTATTCCAGATGATTTGTGTATTAAGAGTAAGTTTCCTTAATTTGTTTTTTTTTTAAAAAGAAGAATCAACTTTCATTATTAATGTAATAGAATGCACACTGATGTTACGTACTAGGAAGTGACAACCACCCAGTGTTTCCTTGCTTTTGACGATTGTCTAGCTAGTCAGTTCTTGGTGTAGACTATAAAATTCAACATCGTTAGAAGACTGTGTTCACTGATAATAATCATGTGCTCCTCAATGGATAATTTCGAGAGGTAATTCCTAAGGTTCTACTGAGAAATTCACTTTTGCTTGTAGTCTAACAATTTTCCGTTAGAAAATTGTCATACAATATGGGGAATTACCGGGAGTTAGAAACATAAATGCTTGGATTACAACTTATAGGTTTGATATCTAAGCATTTCCCAAGAGACCTGAAAATCTTGATTTGGTAAGACCAAGAATGTTCATTACTGAATCATTTCATACAGCTGTTTAGTTATCTCTAATTTTCAATGATTTTACAACCACTCTCAGTTCGTGATATGAAATTTACAATATGATCTGCCACAGATTCATACCTACATGATGGTCAAAAAGTTGATTACCCTAATAGTTAATGGCATAAATTTATACTGGAAAATGATATGATTCAAGCCAGATGAGAAATTTATAATTTCATCTATGAGAACTGATTTATTTCCTTGTTTTTTTTAAAATATTTTTCTTTAAACTGATCGCTCTTTTTTTAAACGAAACAAAACTGTTTTTGATTTGTTTTTCTTTTTTTTTTGGTTTCTGTTTATCGTCGTCATCATCAACATCAACATCGCCATAATAATAATAATAATACGTTTATGCAATCATTATTACCATCATTATTTATTACGTAACCATATTACATAATTATGCAATATTTATGCAAATTTCTTTTTTCTTGTGAGAATATTTTTTTTCTTTTAAAATCTTTCCATGAAACAATGAATAGACACATAATTTAATAATAATAATATTAATTCTCATATTTTCTACCGTCGGCATTTATGAAAAAAATATATAATAGACGATTTAAATGGTGGTGACAAGCGGAAGAGTAGTAGGGGGGAGTGTGGTATCGTCGTCAGTATGTGTATATTTAATAGTAACAATAATAGTAATAATAATAATAATAGTAGTAGTGGTGGTAATTGAAAAAAAAAAAACGAGTGAGGTACGTTTCATTTTCTCAATAATATAAATCAGTCGCCATTTGGTTTCAAGTCTATCTACACTTTGCCAGTAACCAAAATACACTTTTTTTTTTAAAAAAACCATCTATAGTACATTTTAATTGTATTTCTATTAAAACAAACCAAATTGAATGGTAATCTCTATATTAACATGAATTAATATATAATTATGCATAGTAATAATAATAGTAATAGTAATGGTACTAATAGTAATAATAATGGTGATAGTAATAATAATTCAGTTCACTTTGTATGAGAACAAATTGTGTAAATCAGTCGCATTTTTTGTACTTCTCGTTAGTAAACTAGTATAAGTTGCAATTGGGAGGGAGGTTCATGAATAAAAACACTGAAAAATACTACATGTATGAATATTAAAGTAAACATCATTATGGTAATTATAGGGAGAGATTGAAGCTAATACCCTTTTTTTATTTGAAAATTCTTTGTTTGTGTTGCAAATATACTACTGATTGATAATGATAATATAGAAGAAATAAAATTAATTATCAAAGAGTAAAATCTACACTTTTTGTAACATTTGATCAGTAATACTTGGTGCTCAACAGTTTTCCAGGTCTCAACATACACAAAGGGTAAAGCAAAGTTCTCCGATACAACAAAACATGCACCAATCAAATCACAATTGACGGAGAAGCTTTGGAGGGTGTGAAAACGTTTACGCAGTTGGGAAGTATCATTGATAAACACAGTGGATCTGATGCACATGTGAGGGCGCGGATAGGCAAAGCAAAAGCAGCATATTTACAACTGAAGAACATCTGAAACTCAAAACAGTTGTCTATCAACCAACACCAAAGTCGGAATTTTCAATACAAATGTCAAGACAGTTCTACTGTATGGGGCGGAGACTTGGAAAACTATGAAAGCGATCATTCAGAAGATACAAGTGTTTATTATCAATTGTCTTCGCAAAATACTTCGGATCAGTTAGCCAGAAACTATCAGCAACAATCTACTGTGGTAGAGAACAAACCAGATTCCAGCGGAGGAAGAAATCAGAATGATGCGCTGGAAGTGAATAGGACATACATTGAGGAAAGCACCCAAATGCGTCACAAGACAAGTCCTCATCTGGAATCCTGAATGCCAAAGAAGAGGGAGGCCAAAGAACACATTACGCCGAGAAATAGAGACAGACATGAGAAGAATGAACAAGAATTGGAACAACAACAGTATTTCCATTCCGTTCAGTTTTTTCGGTAGTTAACTAATTGATAATAAGATTAAGAATACTGTATTCCACTTGTAAGTAATGTAAGTCACTTATACTTCTTATCAGTCTGAAAAGAACTATATTCTAGTTTGTGCCCTCTCAATGATAAACCGACAATCTTTCACTTGATCAAACTCAGAACGCATTACTTCTCATGGACATATGGTACTGTAAATATAACAAATTTATAACAATTATTCTATATTTCTCAAAGTTGAAATCGATGGTGGTCTAGCTTCAATTGACTCATGATTTCAACTTTGAAAAATACTGAAATCTCCACAAATCCCTTTCTAATTATTCTATATTTTTAATTTCAATTAACTTGTAAACAAAATAACTTTTAAGTGATACAAAATTCCAACGGTGTTAATGTCTAACTTTAACCAATCCACGAGGTTTCAGCAACCGCTCACCAGTTGTCTTCAGTGAGTTGTTATCTCGCAACAGACGTGGTTGAACACCACTGGTCACTGCTTCTCACTAGAAGTTCAGGACATATATCTTGAAGTCAGTCATTAGTGAGCATATAATTCAAAATTACTATAAAGCCTCCTCAGTAAAATCGCACTTGTAACTCTGGATTAAATTACTTTTTATTAATTATTCGTTTGGTAACAATGAAGATATGAAGTCAAAATTTTATCCTTCTACACATCATATTTGCCTAATATTTATTCATCTTTGACGAAAGATTCTATTCAATGTTCATTTGTTTCATTTACTAAAATATTATATTTGGTGTGTGCTACTGATGTCGACAAATATAAGTAGTATACATAATCAATCGAAATGGAAATGTCTGGAGGCAGAAGACTGAGAAGATCAAAGAAAAGAGAGCAAGAACAAAGAATGATTAATATGGAAGCTAAAGAACAACGAAATCTGAGACGATTGATTAAGATTTTGGAGAAGGAACAGTCAAATCTGAGACAACTGATTGACAGTTTGCAAATGAAGTATTTACTGCATGGTTCTCAGATGTTCTGTAATTTTGTATTTAAATACATTTAATTGTCCCCACTGGTTTCCTCGATCACTACAACTCACTTAGATCTCACCGTAAATATTAAGGTGTTATCTAAGTTACAAATGTATTTCTGACGCTATCTTAATCAATTCTTACAAGTGTTCTTATAGATTAATTGGTACTCAGTAGTCTAAAATGTTTCCGAAATTAAATGGGTAAGAATTTGAATATAAGAGTGAGAAAACTTATCTAATATTATGTATGACAACTAAACTAATTGTTAATTCTGAATTAAAAAGTTTTCTATTTCTGATCTCTATCAGACGCAGGCTTTTTATTCGAGGAGGGATTCAGTTCTCCTCAAGATTGCAGACACGTCATTCTGTTAAATATTTACTGTCGCTTATCTAAACGACGTTCAATCACTTAGATTAGTTGACAGACTTTAAGTTAACTGTTAAAGTATGACTATCACACTGGACTGACCAAACATGATGATGTCTAACAGTACGCAGCGATTAATCAATGTCATTGATTTATTCATTTTTCTAATTAGTTAAACGTATACTGTATTACTTAAAATTGCTTCACAGCTTATAAATTGTACCAGAAATATATTCATTATTAGTACCTGAATAAAGAAAACCTTAGCCATTTATTTCCCATTCATTTTTTAAAGCACTGAACATAAAACGGTTTTTTTTCAAGTATTAAGTGATGACTTTGACATAGAAACTCCACATTAGCAACAATAGTACTTCTGTCAGTCAGTCAGTCAGTCACAACGTAGAACTTCATACGTACGTACATCAGTTCGAGTTTCCATACCATATTAGCACAGAGATGAAGTTGTCGATTCAAATCCCATATTGGTAGAAGTAGTAAGAGTATAAGCATTAATGTGAAAGATTAGGGTTTGAAGATGTTATTCAAGGAGTATAATACAATGAAATAAATTTGGAAAGAGAAAAAGGATACAGACATGAAGAATTCAGATTAGAATTTGGTAGAACACAAAGAGTGGATGCACCTTCGCCATTGCAAACGATCTTGAGCCATGTCATTCAAGGTCTCTAACCATCGGTTGCTATCATCTCGCGAATCCCAACCAGGTAGTCTGCACCCACCAACATGCCCCAGACCACTTGTCAGTGACTTCATGGATTTATGCCATGTTTTGGTCTGGCCACCCCTAGCTTTCTTCCAACCTACTCCTACACCATGAAACATTGCACGTCGGGGCAGTCGGTGGTTGGGCATACGCAACAATAGTACTTCTAGATGTTCATTGTTATTCATAATGGTTACGAAGTTTTTCTGATGATAACTTTTACTTAAAACTTCTTGTGCTTATGTTTGTTTTACCATATACATTTATTATCATCAGCAACATTTCAATATGGTAATAGTTAAATTCACTTGATGTTGTTTGCATGTATCTTCCCATTGTTATTTAGGACTGCAATTGATTAGTCTCTTATTGGCATATGTGCATTCTGTGAGAATCGTCTCGATATTGTCTGAAGTCATAAGCTTTATAAGCAAAGCTGTATATGGGTTATCAATGGAATCCAGAACGCGCATTTCGTTAGCTGGATATACCTGCATCTCAGAGTTGATGTCTACTCTGAGACTCGAATCAAATACTGTCCGCTTCAAACGCCATGTCGTTATCCACTTAGCTACTGATTCCTGATAGCCACCTGCCTGTGGAACGGGTGAAGTTATATTCACTTAGTGTTGTTTACTTCTCATTGTTATTTAGGACTGAAAATGATAAGTCTCTTGTTGACATATGTTCATCCTGTGCGAGTTGCCTTGATATTGCCTGAAGTCATAAGCTTTATAATAATACTCACAGTTTAGAAATTCACTTACATTACTAAATTCTACTATCTGAAATCAAATCATAATTCAAAAATACCTGAGGAGTTCCACAATAGGACGAAACAGCCGTCCAATGCTTCCAGGTTTTCTATAGTGGTCTAGTTTCGATTGACTCATGATTTCGAACTACAAAATACCATGATAACACTAACCATATCTTTATGAAATTATCATTCACCTATAAAATTTATGATAAACCAAGTGGAATTTCAAAAATTTATGAAATTTTTATTTCCAGTAGTTGAGATCATGAATCAATTGAAGCTAGACCACCATGGAAACCTGGAAGAACTGGACGACCGTTTTGTCCTGTTGTGGGACTTGTCAGTAGTGCGCATCTACGATCCTGCCTCATAAGATTCAAACCCATGACCTATCAGTCTTGCGAGCGAGAGCTTAACCTTAAGCGAGTTGAATGGTAGTTAATTGTAAAATTCATTTCATCTTATTTGGAACCCATCAGCCAAATACACCCATATACCCTAATGTGACTGTTTATTTTATTATTTATATTGAATATTAAAAATGTTATTCAATATTTATGTTTACTTCATTCCTTTTAATGATTGTCTTATTGGTAAAGAAAGTTCATAATAATCATAAACTGTCATGTGATATTAAGGTCAGTCAATCAACTAACTGTTCAAAACATCAGCTTATCATTATTATTAATGATAATCATTTATCATCTATCTATCTATCTATATATATATATACATCCATATTATTACATAATCAAGAAAAATGAAATCTATTTAACCTTAATATTACAATATCATTAAAAGATGATGATAATAATAATATGTAAAGTCATTTATATACTACTAACAAACTTATAAAATAGGATTTCAGTAAACTCGGTTAATTTTTCAAAAAAAAAACAAAAAAAAAATCAAAGTATCCGTTTTTCATCACTAGTGATAATAAAAACCGAGAATATTAAGATTAAACGATAAATAAAAATAAAAAAATATTTTTTATGGTTAATTTATGTTAAGAAGATTAAATGGATACTAGTTAGTTGAACATTTAACACAGTAGTCCAATATTATTGACCTTAATTTTAATGTATCATCGACTACTTACTATTTTATTAGTAAAACAAGAAAAAAAGAAAAAGAAAAAAAGAAGGAAAAAGAACAAACTCTAAGTTACGGTAAGCAAAGATAGATAGTGGCTAGCATTGGAATCCAGGACGCTATATCGAGGCAATAAGCACAGTATTGTACATATGCCAATTAGACACTGACCAGTTGTTGTCCTAAAAACATCAATGGGAAGATTTAAACAATATTAAATGAACTTAATTTTAAGTTACGTTTATATTCTTGAATATCTAAATCAAACCTTTAACAAAAATTAATTTTTAAGGTTTACTTTGATTGAAATTAATTTTAGAGATTTATAATGTAAACTTATGAAAGGTTATAAGTTATATTAGACTTGTAAATCTATATTAGAAAACTGGAGAAGTGGTATATATTAGATGTTCTGAAAGCTGAACTTATTTAAGAGTTCAATTCATGAGTTAATCAGAGTTAGATCACCATGGAGAACCTGAAACCACTGTTTCGGCTGTTTCGTTCGACTATGAGACTCCTCGGCAGTATTTAGTGGTTCAGACCTTACTATTGATTGTATTTTGTTCAAAAACTTTGTTGATGAATACGTAGTAGCATTACGGGTAGATTCATTCCTTTCTGTTAACCATACCTGAATACGGAATATCACATTAAATCAACCATGACATTGATTCACTTAATCTAGTGGCATACTTCATTATAGTTGATAGGAATTTGTCAGCAATGAGAAATATACATTAATTTAAATCTAGTGGTCAATCGGTGTAGAAAATAAATTTCAGTTTCTCATATGATCATAAACTGATTAGTTTGATAATATTTATGTCATCATTAACTTAGATGTATTAAAACATCATAGTAGCCGTCACAGTTTGATCAAACTCAGTATAATGTTCATCAAATATCTAAAATATGTGGTATTGCTTTCATTATCAAATCACTGTACTAGTGCAATAGTAGTTCTTATAATTCTAAACTATGTGTTGAGACAACTTTGATTAACATTGGTTTATTGGTTACTCTGATAATATCCTCGTCAATCACCCAATTCAATTGAGAATAATCTATGGAGAAAGTATCAGTTAATCACTGTGCTATACTAACGATTGTTCAGCATTAATGTTGATATGATTTATTAGCTTATAAACTAGAAAAGTATATAAATTTTAAAACTGATTGCATTTAGATACTGTGTGGTGTTCTATATTTGCCAACTACCTACGAGAAAAATGTTCTTAGTCAGTTAGTTTCTACAGTTTCCCATTATTCCTAATCATGACTAAATGATGATCACTCTTTGTTGATATATGTTTATTTCTATAGGATCTTTGGACCTGGATCCAAGTGCATCTAGCTGACTGGTAGGAAGAAATACAAGTTTTGAATCTCACTGCTAAACGTAACGTAATCTTCTTTTTGTTCGATGATTTGTGAAGAATAATTTTACTCAGGTATTTGCCTTGTTCATAGACTGAAGAATCATTTGAAAACAAATTAATGTTTCATCATAGATTGGGCTTCTCAATAATTGCTCACTAATTACTTCAAACAGGTTTCGTAGTAAGTATAATAACTTTAAACTACTTAATCACGATTCAGTGACTCATAATTCTAACTCAAATCATTTCCCGATGCAATGCGATAGTTATTCAATGAAAACAATGAGTTGATGTTTTTTCTGTGACAATTTTAATGTTAAAATTTTATACAAATTGAAATACACTCACAAGTATTTACTGAATGAACAATGAATCAATTTGTAAGTTAACTTGATATTTTGATCATTTTGGCTTGTATAAATAAGTTATCATTTTTGTAAACATCAAAATTCTAGATTATTTAGATATTATCTTTAAACTATGATTCTAATAAGCAAAGGTGGATCGTGGTTAGCAGTGGAAATCAGGATACATGTTTTGTCCCATTTGGGACTCACTAACTGGATGTAACTGCATCTCAGAGTTCATATTCACTCCAAGACTTTAGCCTAGTACTACGATAGCAATTGAAACGAACGATAATGGGTTTGAATCTCTGAGTGAACATCAACTCCGAGATGTAGATACATGCAGTTCACGAGTCCCAAACTGGATTTCACTGATAGCCACTATTCATCTTTCCTTATAATATTTGTGAATTAAGGCAATATGAAAAGCATCCACATATACCAATAAGCGACTGATCAATTGCAGTTCTAAACATCAATGGGAATATTCAAATATACAATACCAAGTAAATTTATCATTATAATGGTTGAATTCATTAATCGATCTAAGCTAGACCATCATTGAAAACCTAGAACCAATAGACAGCCTTTTCATTCTAATACAGGACTCCTTAGCAATGCGTATCCACGATTTCGTACCTTCCGTCTCACTGAAGTGGCTTTTAAAATATTAGTTTATCTTTAATTTTTCAAGTAAATCGAATCAATATTGAAGTATAGAAAACATTGAAATTCTTCAGAAATTTTCATTATTAAAACTGGTTGATTTTACTTCTTTTTTTTTTAAAAAAAAAATTCACATCAAAGTTTTTACAATTTTTTTTTCACAGTTACAATCGAATTACTTTTTAAAATACAATTTCGTACACCCTAAAAATCATTTATACATCTTAACAACAAATAATAACACACAAAAAAAGTACACATTACTACTCATATCTGAAAACAGAATATTAGTAGTATTAGTAATAAGCATAAAATTTTCTCACAATTACATAAACACTTTTTCTTTCAACTGGTAACTAAACTGTAAGTATAAATGAAACTTTTATACAGTCACTTCTATTCGGAATAGATAAACCGAACAAGAATAATTTTACATTGTCAATTCTATATGTTTTATATTTCATTTTAGTCTTAATTTAAGTAAATTGTAGGTAAACTGGCTTGTCCTGAAGTTATATGGGCTTATATGGTATATGGGCTTAACATAACGATCGACACTACACACATCTGTGTATAATGTCATTGTCTTTTAATGTTTCCCTGTGCAACAGCAATATGAGTTCAGGGTATTAAAAAAAAAATTAAAAAATAAAAACCATTTTCGGATATGAGTTGTTTATTCTCATAAATTCTTGATTTCCTATTTAATAACCTATTTAATGTTAACCAAAGGATGTAGAATGATAAATTCGACGTTAGTTTTCTCAATGAAAATCGTAGAGAATAATCTCCAGTTCATTACAATTTATATATCTATCATCATGTGTTAATTCATTATAGATGAATTCGATAGAACTATGCCCTTAACGGATGAATATTCAGAAAGGGGTTTTGTGGATATTATAGTAATTTTAATAGTTGACATTATGAATCAATTGAAGTCAGACCACAATGGAAAACCTAGAAGCACTGGATGTCCGTTTCGTCCTACTGTGGGATTGTTCATCTGATATATAACTAAAATATATTCCTCAGAAAATGGATAAGACTTTACATAGTTGCTTGATGACTGAATAAAAAGAATATAAGTGTTTCAACAAAAACATGTAAGCACCTAATGAACGTTTTCTTTTGGGTAAATTTATTTACAATTTCATTTAAATTGTGTCCTATTAACTTATAAGTTGACCCCATCTTACAAATCATTAACAGAAATAGAACATATTTGGTATGTTAGAGTGGTATTTTAGTTGTATCTTGATTGAGTCACTGAAGTATCTAATCAAACATGTTCATAGAACTGAAGTGTTGAACAAAACAGCTCTTTTAAGATGGAACCTTATGACTATATGAATGATATGAAACCAGGACAGTCGTACATTTTATACATCGATGAAAACAACAAACAGGTAAAATTTCTTAGACCCTCCTGTTCTAAATTTACTGTATTATTGTTGTTTCATGATTTTAATTTAGGAAAAAGTCATCTATGCACAAAATTCTAAAACAAAAAAGAAACATAAAACGATGATGTACATGAAGATCATGAATACTGAGGAATTTCAGTAGCGTTTCGTTCATCCGAAAAAGAAACGGGACAATAACTTTACTAAAACTTTGGAGTATTTTGATAGTGATTACAGTTATGTACCTCAGAAGTTTATAAAACAAAGCTGTTTTTGTATTCACTATGTACGTATTTATTAGACAAAAAATATAATTAGTGCCATAAGATATTTGAACAGTTTTGGGAAACAGGGAACGTGTTTTGCACATTTTTTGACCCCTTTTTGTAACTTTTCGTTAATACACAACCACTATTTTATATTAAGAAAAGTGGTCTATCGGTAAAGTGCTCGCGCGCGAGACTGGTAAGTCCTGGGTTCGAATCTCGCGAGGCGGAATCGTGAATGTGAACTGTCTGAGGGGTCCCACAATAGAACGAAACGGACGTCCAGTGCTTCCAAGTTTTCCATTGTGGTCTATCTTCAATTGACTCATGATTTCAACTATATAAGAAAAGGTAGTTATTGATTTTTGATTAGTTACTAGCTGATAAATATAATTTTTAATTATTTAAATAGTTTTCACAAATTCACTTATGTTACTAATGTGTAAATTTTGGTACTTACCACCAACGTCCTTTGATTTGAGGTTTATGATCTTCTGTATTACTTTTATTCTGTTTAAATTTTATTGAATTAACTGATTGATTTTGTTGATGTTGCCTATTGAATTGAGTTTTTTGCTTTGATTGTTGCTTACGATGATCAAAATAATTGGATAAATTTTTATTATATGGTCTTTGTATTACTGAAGGGTATGCTGTAAGTGGTTGAAATGAAGATGAAGAAAAAGTAGGAGATTTTATATATTTTGATTTTGTATTATCAAATAGTTTTTTATCAGTATACTGATTCAGTAGTCGGGATTGTTGAACTATTCGCTGTCTGTATGGATTTAATTCATGCTCTTTTTTCCATAAATAAGAAGTTTGTAAATTATCATTGATTCCATTAATAATAATCTCATTACTACTATTATTATTATTATTGTTAGTAGTAGTAATAGTGGTTGGATTATTATTAACAGTTTTGCTATTCACTGGAAGATTGTTTACTGATGAAAAAGAATTGGAAGCGGACAGTACTGATGCATCATCAAAATAAAATTTATCATGGAAATCAGAAAATTTACGTTGAATTTTATTTTTTATAAAAGATGGAAATACTGGTGAAGATGATAAAGTTAATTCTGGTAGAGAGGTTTCTGGAACTGCCACCACTCCTTCCTTTGATGATGACGACAACGATGACGATGATGACGACGATGATAGTATATCTGGTAAGTAATGTTTTTCTGAAAGATAACTAACAGGAAACTTGAATCTATTCAAATGATCAGGTAATGTTTCTATATATTGAGCATAAATATTATAGGATAAAATGATTAAAAATAAATTGTACAATTCAATGATTTGCATTATATTTGTAAATGTATTTCTCTATTGAATAACACTTTATCAATGTTTATATTCTTATCCATTTGCTCAAATGACAAGTCAATAATAATAATAATGTTGAACAATAGTACTTCTATTAAATTATACTGATAAAATAATAGTAATGTTACAATATTTATAATGTATATAGTACTTTTAATGTATACCAAAAGTAGTTGCTGGGTGATTTCTCCTTGTTTGTTTGTTTCTCTTTTCTTTTCTCTTTTTTTTCAAAGAAACAGAATAGAAGATGAAATCAAAACTTCCATTTAGAATAACAATTAATTACTGTCGTACACCAAATTCATTTGAATATATATATATATTGGTATTTAAATGAATAATTCAACTTGTATTTATGTTATGGCTATGTATTCGTATCCATCTATTTATAGACATAATTAACATGAATATTGTATTGTACAATATGATGTAATAAACATTAATAATGATTATATAATATACAAAATGAAATTAACTCTCAATGGAACCATAATGATTATGGTAATGTATATTAGATTGAGTAATGAAAAACAATGTTTCTTCAGAGGTAATTTTGTTTTAATGCACCTTTTTTTATAACATGAATAGGATTTCATGGTGTGGTGTTTTGTTTTAATTCTTTTACTTGTTTCATGTATGTATGTAGTATGTATCTATGCGTGTAATTGTATGTATTGGTGGGGTGTGTACAATTGAACATCAATATATATTCACTGGAGAGAAATAGAAATTTGTACCTAATTTGATTTGGTGTAGTTTAGGTTCTTCTTAATTATTTTTTGTCTTGTATGTGCAATTGTGCCTATTTGTGTCTGTCTATAATATTGACCGTGAAAAATTTTGTGTAAAATATTAATAATCATAATAATCACATTAACGAGAGAGAGAGAGAGAGAGTGAGAGGGTGAGGGTTTACAAGAATTTTTTTATGCTAAACATATACTGGGATACAGTAACCAATCCAGTAATTAGCTTGTCAATCACTAAAATGAAATGAAATCAACTAATTTTGGCCTATTGAACTATTGAACGAAAGAATGTACATATTTCTCCATACACATCAATAATATACAATCTATGTAATGGAATCAAATATTATATAACCTATATGTAAATGTGATTACATCATTCCCAGTATTGGATATGCATTCAACTATATGCTTATAAATGAATGACTGTTTCATTTCACCTGTCACCATGAAAATGTAAAAAAAAAATAACTATCACAACTGTCTAGTGTAATGTGCAAGTACAAAACTTCTATTTTCATGTACATTATATGTGTGTGTGTGTGTTTGTGTATAGTCAATACTACTACAGCTAAGTTCATGATTATCAAAATATTATGATTATGTAATCATGCAATAATTACAACTATCAATAAGAGATTGATGAATATCTAAATTTTGATTTATTGATAATCTTTACAAAAGATTAACCTTTTTTTTTTCTTCTTCTTCTTCATCCTCATTATCATCTTTATCGTCAGATAATTTAATTTGCTGATTACAGCCTTACTTGTCTAGGTATTAATTATTTCTCCATATAGTTTTTGATTAAGTGATCAATTGTAGAAAGGAAATTTTATTTTGTTGGGGGGTGGGGATGGGGTAAAAATTTACTATCATCACTGTGATTAACGTATGTCAATCAACATCAACAGTACTATTCATAATAATAATTACAATGGAAAAATTGACAGTTTTAACTCATGAATAAATTCAGGATTTGTACATTACTTTAATATAAGCTAATAGTTCAATGTAAATTAAAATAGTCTGATGTAATATAGAAGAAAATAATTGAAACAATGATTTGATAAATGGTCTAGTTATGTTTATGATTCAAACTGAACTAAGAAAATCATTATTAAAGGGGAAAAGATAAGTTAATAATTGTCATTGATCATGTAGAGAATCTCAGTGAGTTACTGTATTCAATATTGTATTATTCAGATCATTGGTCTCTTTGAAAAATTTATTTTCTTCATATTCTGACTGAAATTTCATTAGTATTAATTGGTATACGTGCATAAAGGAATGCAGATTCATCCAGTTGACGAATCCCAGAAAGGACGAAACACGAGTCATGCATTCAACCGCTAAGCACATTATATCCATTTTATATCTATCTATGTCAGTGATTATCAGATTTCCTTGATGCCATGAACTTTTACACGTACAAATCTAGGGAGAAATTGTTTTAACTGGAAAGAAAAATTGGTGAAAATTTAACAGTGAAACAATCACATATATTATAAGCAAAGGTGAATGGTAGATAGCAGTGGAATCCAGTTTGACGAGTGTTTCGTCTTATCTGGGACTCGTCAGCTGGATGTACGTGCATCCTAGAGTTCATATTCACTCTGTAACTCAAACCCATTGCAGTCCGTTTCAAAGGACATAACGTGATCTACTTAGATACTGAGTCCTGATAGTAATTTACTTATTTAATTGGTTGAAGTTTAAATTCACTTAGTATTGTTTGTTCCATCACTAATCACTATCTATTTTTGCTCATAACGCTTATGACTTGAGGCACTATCGAGGCGATCCGAAAAGGATACACATATTCCATTAGGAGACTGATCAATTGTAGTCATTTTAGTATCGGCTGCTATGTTAAGCCCAAATACCTTATTCTAACTTGTCGACAGACCAATTTATTCACTTTTGTTTAGTCGCATTTTGATCTTCTTAATTATTCACTAATAAACCCTGACTGTTTTTATATTAGCGTATAGGTGCACATTAATGTTACGTCCTTCATTTGTCTATCCACTTTCATTCAAGGGACATCTAATGTAGATTCAGACCTTGACGGGATATGCTGACTGGCTTAACATTGAGGCTAGTATGCGTCAGTTCGAAGTGAGGATAAACTGCTTGGGGTTATAGAGATAAAAACTATCCCACCACCTGATTGGCTGGCAAGTACGCTCACGAGAGAGAAGACAAGTCAACTGGAACACTACTCAATATATTCCCGATTCCTATCTGGTTCCCGATTTAAGATTAGTGTAAAAAGATACATGGATAAATAGATGACTAACAAGACCACATCGTACAACAATTAAGAAAATACGGTTATGTCCAAAACTGGGAGGGGATTAGAGTAGAAAATAGAATACAAAAGATTAAGTTTAAATTACAATAGCTTTGAAATAGAAAAGGCTGTTGTAGTGAATCATATATCAAACGAAAGCTTATAATCTGTAGAATAGACTATGGATAAGAGTAAATGTTACTGTTTTACAAGTTTTGAATTAAACGAAATAACGTCCTCAAAGATAGCTTCCATAGTTTGTCAAGGCTTCTTGTTTCTCTGTTCACATCAATTTCCTATCCTATTAATCATATGTCTGTTACTTATTTTCATCTGGCTATAAAAATTGATTAATGCTTGGTTAAATAAAGTCGGCTCATACACCACCACCGTGCGTCATTTCGCTTCGCTCTTTTCTATTCGCTTTATCCCTCTCATTTCCTATCTATATCACTGACTATACAAAATATATGTATTTAAAAAATCCATTCACTTATTCGACTTATTGAATTCTACTATTCACCAACGTGATTCAAGTCAATGAAATCTATGAAGATAGTCGACATATGTATTTCAATGACAATCAGTATTTGGCCCAATTGAAGGTAGATATAAGACTATAAAATCCTAAACATCAATGAGAAGATTCTAGCTAACAAACATAAATCAAGCTGTAATAAATATAAGTATCTAATTTTACTACTAAAACAGCAAAAAATGAAATGAACATTAGATCAAAACCACTATAACAAAAACAAAACAAAACCACTTAAAAATGAATTTTTTTTCTTTATAGAATTTAATTTACCAAATGAAGTTTGTTGATTATTTTCTACTATTACTACCACTACTACTACTACTACTACTAATAATAATAATAATAATAATAATAATAATAATAAAAGTGTTTTAATCCAACATTCAATAGAGTAAGGGATGAGTGAATTGTGTTTTTTAAGAAAAAAAAACCCCCAAAAAATCAAACTATTTATTTCATAAAAATTTAATTCAAGTGGATTTATTGTATCTGGTGGAGGAGGCATTTATTATTGACAAGTTTTCTTTTTATATTTTTTATTCTGTGAATGGAATGATTTTGTTTATTAAGAGAAAAAAACGTTATTTGGAACAAAAAACAGTTTTTTTTTCGTTTTTACTTTGATTGAGAGTTTCTGTGTATATTAATTGAAACATTTAAAGTTTGTGGTAAAAAGTCAAAAAAAAAAAGAAAAGATGCAAGAATATGATAATTGTGCATAGTTTCTATTTTGTTTAGTTGCATTATCTTCATAGTTGGATTCGTAAGTCGATTTAAGCTAGACCATCACTGAAAACTTGGAAGAAATGGATGGCTGTTTCATCCCGGCATAGGACTCCTCAATAGTATAAATCCATGATCCTGTATGCGAGAATCATACTTAACCTCTAAACCATTGAGCTGGCATCTAACTTCAATAGGTCCATGATATTCACAAACCCCATTCAGATAATTGTATTATCGTGCAAAAACTTTCAGTTTATTAAAATATTTAAGATATTGATGTGAACAGAGAAACAAGAAGCCTTGACAAACTATGGAAGCTATCTTTGAGGACGTTATTTCGTTTAATTCAAAACTTGTAAAACAGTAACATTTACTCTTATCCATAGTCTATTCTACAGATTATAAGCTTTCGTTTGATATATGATTCACTACAACAGCCTTTTCTATTTCAAAGCTATTGTAATTTAAACTTAATCTTTTGTATTCTATTTTCTACTCTAATCCCCTCCCAGTTTTGGACATAACCGTATTTTCTTAATTGTTGTACGATGTGGTCTTGTTAGTCATCTATTTATCCATGTATCTTTTTACACTAATCTTAAATCGGGAACCAGATAGGAATCGGGAATATATTGAGTAGTGTTCCAGTTGACTTGTCTTCTCTCTCGTGAGCGTACTTGCCAGCCAATCAGGTGGTGGGATAGTTTTTATCTCTATAACCCCAAGCAGTTTATCCTCACTTCGAACTGACGCATACTAGCCTCAATGTTAAGCCAGTCAGCATATCCCGTCAAGGTCTGAATCTATATTAGATGTCCTCTGACCGAAAGTAGGTAGACAGATCAAGGACGTAACAGATATCCGATTTGAAGAGTTCTGTATAGGTTTATATTCATCCTTTTGAAAACATATGAATCACGTTGAAAACATGACTCATAAACCAATCTTCTTTAGGTGGGTTTAACTTGATTATATATAATCATATTTTATTTATTACATGCTTTCAACTGATCGATTGGTTATGATCATACGATTTACCGTTCTTGAGTTATACCCAATCCATTACTTACAGTCTCTTCCACTCACAGTCACTTTTGGCTTTATCTTGAATAATTTTTATTTTCTATTTTATGGTATGATGCGGCCTGCTCTGCTTGTACATAAGCTACGTATGTCTAAAATGTATTATTCATACAGTGAGGGCCGGAACTGTGTTCTGGACTCAACAAGCAACGATAGACGAGAAGTTGCTATTTTGGGGACCAGCAAAGTCTCATAGTTGACGCAAAGCTGCTAGTGCTGGTTGAAATGCTATTTGTTTAGCTCAGAGGCAAAGTCATATAAGTCGGTATTCTAATTGACCATTTTGTCACATGATAACTGAAAGGAACAAAAGATATGACAGAACTTCCTCAAGTTGCCAAGTGAACAACTAATCAGGTCAGATAGACTTTTTAATGGCGAACTTCAATCTTCAGGTGTATTTTTTGTTCACCTATTAGTACTATTGAAAACTACATTTCATCTCAGTAAAACCTGACCAAATTTTAATAAACAACTCATACTACTATTAAGTAGTCTGAAAATCTTCACAAAAGCGTGATTGAATAAAAGCTAAGATGTATCTCTTCGTAAGTCAAAATCTAGCACTCCGGCTATGAAAACGCATCTACTATTATGAGCGATATAAAACACTGAAAATATCTCCTAAATACAAGTTCATTAAAGGAATCAACTGGAGATCTGAGAAAATTGATGTACTAGGTTGTCATGGAGCAAACATCTAGAAATTAGTCAAATATGAGAAAATACTCACACTACTTCCAATAGTTTAGTTTTCAGAGTGATAAAATTAGTAGTTTAGGGGATTGAGATGATCAAATGTCTTCGTTATGAATATTTAAATAAATTTAAAGATATTGGGGAAACAGCGCATACGCTGGTGACTTTGTCCAGAATAACAAAGAATTGTCTAGATCAGAAAACACTACCGCTAAAATCAATAATAATGCCCAACAGAGACAGCACTTATGCCGAATTAACTTCCTTGTTACGTAAATTATAGGATATTCAGGAGTGTAAAAGTATGTTGAGGTATTTGTATTTATCGTGTTTGCAGTATCATTGAAATTCAATGAGTATTGGACAGCTGTTTCATTCCAGAATGGGAATAGTACTAGAAAACACCATCAATAAAGTAAACAGATTTCCACAAACTCGTCAGTTAGCCAGCCACAACATAGGACTAATGAAATATATGCATCGGTCCAATTTGCCTCACCTCATTAGCACAGCAAGGTGAACACCAAATTCAAAGTAGTTACTTTAATGGAAATAGTTTATAAAAGAAAGATTGTGTATAAGGATATAATACAGGAAGAAAGAATTAGTTCACAGAAAGGTATAAAGTAATTTTAGCCTCACAGTTTAAGGAAGGACAACGAGTGTATACACTTTTGCCACTGTGACCGATCCTGAGCCATGCCACCCAGAGTCTCTAACCACTCGTTACGATAGTCGCACGGACCCCAACCAAGTAGTCTGCGCCTATCAGCATGGTTCACACCAGAAATTAGTGACTTTGTGGAGTGATTACGCGCTTCGGTTTGACGACCCATAACTTTTTTAAGTCAGTGTCCAACACTAGTCAGCATTGCGCGTCGTGGTAATCGGTGTCCAAACATCTCAAATCGATGAAAAATTTTCAACCTCATCAACTAATTTACCGTTATACACTAACCTCACTATTACGTACCCAAGGATCCCAGAAGATGTGAGCAATATCTGCGATCAAATACTAATAACTTACGAGTATCTTTTACCCTTAATAGCCACGTCTCGCAGCCGTAAAGAAGAACAGAACGAACTGCTGCGCAGTATACTTGTTCTCTTATTGATAGATGGATATCTAGCCTTCGCCATAGGTGACGTAAGTTGACAGAAGTCAAACGAGCTCTTTGAATCCGTGAAGACAATTCATCAGTCAGAACTGTGCCGAGTTACTTAGCTTAATAAGACCACATTGCAAAATAAGTAGAATCACAACACCAATACAAACTAAACAACATTAGCTGATCAGTGATCGAATAATGTTAGTTAATTTTATTCTCTATATCCAACCACCTAATATCTTAAAAGATTATTAAACTGGATGACATCGGTGAGTATCACTTCCCTCAACATTCTACAGGTATGCTATATGCTAATGAATATTTCTTCGCACCATATCACAATGCTTAGTTCCTTTTGTTTTCTAACAGAAAATAAGTCATCTACTCAACAAATATATTTTCATTCTGTGAAGATACAAATTCAAAGGAAAATGATTTAAATAAATATATTTTTATTATATCACGATGTCTGTTCTGAACTGGCTCATCATGATTTTGTGTATGTTGTTGAAGGGAATGAGTGAGAAGTAAATAAACGTTTATTGTAATATGCATAGTGGGAAACAAAAATCATACACAACCACACTAATATGTATATATATATATAAATATTACGCATCCACGTGCATAAATAATAATAGTAATAATAATAATAATTGTGTTACGAATGATGGTCAATGATGAATACGTAAGACGTTACGTAATAACGCGTAGGGTACTCTAAGAGAACAAGAGTAACCAGGTAAATTTTGCATATAATATGAACTGTGAAATAATGACAATAAATTTATCAGAAGGAAAAAAAAACAAGAAAAAAATGAATTGAAAGAATCAAGTGATTATATAACAATCATAGTTTGAGGAAAATATAAATATTCACGGAATGATTAAAGATTAAAATAAATAAACAAATTCAACAATAGAATATACATATATATCGTGGAATTGAGACTCTTCTTGTTTTGGCATACACAACCATTTTGATCATAAATATCTGTAGAGACGGCAGCAAACTGTCATAAATACTATTCATCGACAATGCCAACCTCTTCTAATTTAGCAAGAAATGCAGCAACTCGATGATCTGGATCGTTCTAGGAAGAAAAGAAAAAACAAACAAACAATTCGAAATGCTTTATATATTGATTAAGTATACAAAGTCCTTTGTATTCAAGGCGTTTTAGAGTAATTAAATATTCTTCTTTTTTGAAGAATTTCTTTACATCTCATCGTTAAGAATCGTTTTTACTATCTAATAGATAAATTGTCTCGCCTAAATGATTGATTTATTTGTTTTAGTAAAATGATCACAGAGATAAGTTACGCATTCTGTCCAATAAAATGTAACGTTTGTAAAATTTTTTGGCCAAGACTAAAGTTTATGGACGAACCAATGAAATTAAAGATAGCACCTTTTTTATATTGGCGCGAAAACTCCTTCCTCCATGCAGTTATATAGCATTTAAACACTACAGGTGATGTCAGTTCGTGACAAAAACCCTAACTCCGATTGCTAACGTTAGTCACTAACTCTAAATTCTAATCTTAATCCCTCTTTTAACATTGACAAGGTGGATATTTTCAAGTTCACTTCATCGTCATTCAAAGGTCGTTCATAAATTATAAATTCACCACATTTTACTCTCAATAAGATGAAGTGAGATTACAGATTTATCAATGAATGTATTCCAAATAATTATCCGCTTGATAGATATGAAGAGAAATGAAAAAACGTAAGTCATAACAACAATTGAATAACAACCATGATTGGCACTAGTCATGATCATAGGTCTCTTTAAAAAATCGCTCTGGCACCGTGAAACTACAAGGTGAGTAATACCATGTTTAGATTTAGGGTTATTTGGCAAACACAGCAAATCGATATTGAGTTTTAGGCACAGTATAATTAATTGTCAGTCGAATTCAGACGTTATAGTGGTGAATTATCGGATTTCTGATGAAGCTAATACACTACCAGTTCAATGAATATTCACAAAAAAATCCCTACAATCATCGTAGACCGTGATGTTTTGTTTCTTATGAAAAATCCTACTTTTAAGTTATATCTCACCTTATACTGATTAAAAGTCAATAGAGAAATTTACACTTGAATAACTGTTTTAATCCTATTGACTGATGAATGCAAGTACATCCAAAATAAGACGAAACGCGCGTTCTAGATTTTTCTGCTAACCACCATCCAGCTCTGTTTATATTGCTTTGAAGGTTAATCATAATCTCGCTTAACTCACCACATGGATATATGAAGCGGAAAATGTGAATTATAAATATATCAATGAATTATATTTTTGCCAGTTTAAAGTTACGGAGTAAAATCAGATAACTGTACTTAGAAAAGTATGAATCACAAGATCATTGCTTACTTTCGAAACTAGGTCAATCAAATCAAGCAAATGCTTGATTCCAATACATAAACTGAAATAGAAAACAAAACAAAATTGAGTTCAAATATTAAGGAATAACAAGTAATCGTATTTGCTAAATATTCAGAAATATAGGTTTAAGTTTAAATTAATTATGATGTGATATCAACCTGAAAATAGTTGTAACAACCTAATATCGGTGGTATATAGTATTCATGAATAATTGAAGTGACAACAACTTGAATGCTATTATGTCAGTGTGTTGATGAACACATTCAACTTAGATTAAAAGATTTTAATGAAGTTCGATTTAACTTGTACCTTGTATTAGTCACAGATTGATCTTAATTGGAGCACGATTGAAAACCATAGAACACTGGACAATTGCTTCATCCTAGTATGGAAATTTTAAGCTACGGGGTCATCTGCAGACCCACAAGAGGACGAACTGAAGACATCCAAAACTTATCATGAACACTTAACCTTTAAAATCACTTGTTTAGAGCTAACTATCATGATTTAGTTGAATAAATTTTGTGAAGAGCAGCTTACTTACTTCAGAACGTCGAAGAAAGTATCATACTAATGAGATCTGGTTATAGACGTAGTTTCTGGTTTCAATTAGGACCTATAGACTTAAACCAAAGAAAAGAGTTCTAGTGATCTAAGAAGCTCCTAACATACATGTATATCATTTATTTTTAAAATAGAATATAGTACCGACTAATCAGTGAGACACAAATATGGGAATTAAAGCACTCTCATTTCGAAACTCCAATCATAGAAAAATTCATATTATTTTCTAATAACATTTCAAAAGTGGATTGATCCGGAACCAATTTGTTTGACAGAAAGAAACTTAAATCCAAGTTTGGATTAATGTTAACTTGGTTATTTATTCTCTGAAGAAGTGGCTTACAATGAGTCACGAAACGTTGGAAAGTCCCAACTTAGGTTGAGATAATTTCATGAAGGGGGAAGTAACTAATATGCAGAATTTGAGAACGAATATAGATCGGATTTTGTGGAAAAACAGAAACTCAAGGTTTCCTAACAAAAAGTAACTGTCTCAAACTTTCAGTAAGTTTTAATAGTGTTACAAATGATGTCACATATAATGAATAGATACCGTTATAAAGCTGATAGAAAATACGAAATATAATTTAAGTAAACATCTAATTTATTTAGCAAATATACACCTGACTTTATGTACTTGTCTTTGAGTCATTAAGTTTTGTATCAGGAGATTACTGATATTACCTGGCTTTCTGAACCGTTCACTAAATGGAGTAGGGTGGAACGTTTATAGCCTTACTTATTTTAGGCATGCGGTGGAGATAGATTTTATTGAGTTACTAGTTACACACGTGAATTTTGAAAGAGTCACTTAGGAATTCTTTATCGTTCGCAAAAAAAATACAAAAAAACCCATTGCTATGGTTTTGGAGTCGTATATAAAAGTGTCATAATGCAGGATGAATGGTATATCACCATTTTGAGTTGCTTTGACGCGTTTATTGAAACAGAGAATTAAGTTTTGCACTTTTGAGCTAGTATTGAGTGCTAACAGCTCTTCATTAATGGCTTTTAACTTATGCCTCAATTTAATTTAGACAAAAATTTTGATATTTGTGCAACTACCTTGAAATGGTTTGACTTAAAATAACGTTTCTGTAGACGGCGTCTTAGTTTACTACGATATTTGGCTGGGATAAATAATTCGTAAGGTTTACTAAACCTGTACAATTTAAGAAGTGCGCAGGAATCTAAACAAAGAGTAAACAATCAGATAGTATGTGTCAATAGCATCCACAAGACAATTGTATGAGAGGAAGGTATCCCAATCTGAGAACTGATGTGATAGAGTTTACATAAATGTAAGTATATCTTCATATGAGTAAAAGAGAAAAGAATAAGGAACAGGACTATATTGCAAAAACAAAATAACATACAAAGTGTAGCACTTACCGACGACCCGATAAAGATTTTTCAATAATCTGTTGTTCTTTCGATGTAAAACGTCCATCCTCTTCTAACGCAGCAATTAAATGCTCGGATCTTGAGAGCATAGCAACATGGACGTGCCATGAAAAAGCTTGAGTAAGATTTTGATCTGTTAACGCTTCACGACAACTGGTTGTAGCCAGTACTAACATATGACGACCCTGGAAAAAGCAATGCGAACGCACTTTTCAAGGGAATAAAAACGAAAATATGTAAAAAGCATAAAACACAAAAACAAACAACTGACCTGTTGATTAAAAAGACCAACACCACCTTCTAAAAATGATACTACTTAAATGTAAGTATGAGCACTTAGAAAAAAGTATATAAAAGTAATTAATTATTCAAATAACTAACCGCTTTCAATGGTTGCGAAACCAAATCACGTATTGCTTGAACAATGAAATTCGAAAATCTTGGTCCAACTGGATTGTATTCAATTAAACCTTCAATATTATCAACAATCACAACACTTAATGGTGATTTGGCACCATCATCAAAAATCTACATTTTGTAGTGGGGAAGGGAAAAAGAGAATAACAAAGTAAGCAAATATTAGAATACACTTGTTAATTGTTATCGCAATAATTTAATCTGAAAGGAAAGTAATTGTTTTTAAGTTCAATCCTCCTGGCACTTGAAGTTTGGTAAAATGATGCCTTTATGAACAAAACAAAATAATGAAAGTAACGATTGGTATTTTCACAATTTGATGGTATGAAAGACTGCAGACAACAGGACGAATAGTAATGACAGTATTATAATGGTATAGTTATCAATAGCGGTTACAAAAAATAATAAGAATGGCATGATAAGAACAAAACAATTTGAAATATACGATTGGAATCATGAATCAACCAAAGTTAGACAACTTTCCTAAACTAGGAAGAACTGGACAGCCGTTTTGTATTGGAATTGTAATACGAAGTAGCGAGCAATCATAACTCCGATACCCGTGATCCAACCCAGAACCTTCAAGGTTTTGATGCGAAAGCTTAACGTTCAAATTTTTAGGTCACCATCTGAAGGTTTAAATATGTACATGCGTGTCCAATCAATTTTCAATATTGTGCAACTATCTTCTATTGCCTTCAGTGGGTAACTGCCTTACACCCGTGACGGTTGATGTCCAGTTGTCACGGCTTCTGATTAGAACTTCGAAAATTTCCGCTCGAAGTTACTCACTAATAAGCGCATGATAAATATCCAAATTGAGGTTCGTGGAGGTTTAATTACTATAGATTGGAATATCAGCTACAGTAAACTACCAACGCAATCTAAAGACATACACTTTGATCCATTTGCTATTAATTGTAATAAGAATTTGACAATATAGAGTTAAACGCACTGAAAGCATTGATCAGTATCAACATATCTGAAGTACTATAACAAATAAAAGTCATGTTTTTAAACAGAATATTGAACTTCACAGACAAAACACAAATCCTCATCAAAATTTCTGATATATTCGGCGATCTATTTCGTTTGACTAAAAATGATACCGATAAGCAGAACAGTAATCTCCACACTTATCGCTTAACTGTGTAATGGGTTTAATTTTCAGATGATATCTGATAGATTCCCTCCTCAAAGAAAGATCTATGTGGTTCAAATACAAAACTTGACCTTGTGATAAACAACCAAACAAAAGGACTACTAATAATTATTACCGACACTGTTCACTTACCTTTTTCATTGCAGCGCATTTAGCCATTTCAGTGAATCCAATCATTTTATGTGACGTAACAATTTTGACGAACGGGAATCCAGATAATCGTGCAATCTCAACAGCTAACGCTGTTTTACCAGCTTTCGGTGGACCTTCTAATAACAAAGTTAAGGGTCTGTACGTTTCAACATCTGGTTCCTTTACTGCAGACACAGCTAGTCGACCCATATCTAGTGCATGTGATACCGACTCACCCCACATCATAATACCACGAGGAGCATAACAACTGAGTTCTTCTTCAGAAGCACCAAAAGCCTGAAATAACATTTTTCAAAAAAACTTCATGTAAGAAAATAGTCATAACGGCACAAAAGATTCATACAAAGTAAGCGTAAAAGTTGAATAATATAAACGCGAAAACCCCGAACAACATGTATCGAAGTAGGTAATATTATTAACCAACTTTGAAAGAAGTAGAAACTGTGCAATCGATTGAAAAAAGAATCACAAGCAAAGTCATCAGAACGAAATAATATAACAATTGTGGAATAATTGAAAAGTTCACTTCTACATAAAGTAGACATTGAAGAAGTTGTCCTGAATAACAATGATAGCTATGCAATCAAACCATCTATCTCAGAGATTACAACATCGTCAAAGGCACTCTACCTGAGCTGAAAATTTTCATCGTGATTTCAGTTGAGAAACTGAGAAAAATTTATACTGAAAGGAGTATACAAACTTACCGGTTTAACATCATGTTCCAATGCGTATAGAAAATCTGAACGTTTTACTAACAATCGGTCAAATGCATCAGGATCCAACTGAGTTTTCCCAGATGGCTACACAAAAAAGGGGGAAAAACAAAAAAACAAAACAAAAGTAGATATCATTGTGATAAACATCACAGTAAATTCACTAAATATAACCAAACTACAATGATATTATGTGTAAAACTACAAACTACCGTTAAGTTACATTCTCAAATTTGATAAAGTTCGCAAGAAAGCTATGAAACTGTTATAACATGTGGGTTTGTGGCCCGATTAATATGACGTGACAATGCCACCAATTAGAGTACAGTAAATTATCGATCAAACCAATGGCGCATAAAATCCCGTACGAGCAGTCTAAAGTCCTTATTGGTCCTGCTTCCCACCTAACCTAGCCTAGCCAATTAAGTCAAGAATACCAATCTCAGCCTCTGCAGTGTGAATCATGTATTTCAAACATACTGGGTTTATATACCAGACAGACAGACCACATCATACCATAAAATAGGAAACAACATTTGTACAAGATGTAGCCAAATGTGGCTGTGAATAAGGGAGATAGTAATTGATAAACAGGGTATAACTCAAGAATGGTAAATCGTACAATAATAGTTCATAGGTTAAAATAAAGCTCATAATAAGAGTGACATGAATATGAATAGTTTAGGTATTTAACAATTATACGATAAAAATATACGCATAGTATTGGTCCATAAGTGGATTCCAAAAGTTACTATTCATTATTCTTATCGGGATATAACAGAAATTCAATAAATAGACAAATCTATCAAAGAGAAATATCTCTAATCAATCAACCGTTTACAATATATCCATTACTGGTTAAGGTCTGTTAATAAGATGTATAATTCAGAAGCAATAATCAAAATCTTTGAAAGTTTTATGAAACAACTATATTCAGAAAGAAAGGAATTTCCAAATACGTAAATGTTATAAAACAGTAAGTAGATAAACTATGAAATCATTCAAGACGACTAAAGACAACCAAATTTCATGAAGCCATGACCATGAAGTGTATGTTTCACAGGAATTTTAATCACTATTAATAATGTATTACAAAACATTGTCGATTAATGTAAGTTTGGCAATGAAACTTTAAAAAAAAACTTTGACTTTGTTTAGGTACCTGAACCTTATTTTTTATATATTTTTGTTATTATTCAATCTATATACACATATACTCATTATATTATATACAGTAACATATTTCTTCATTACCTAAAATAGAATCTACAGAAATTTATCATTTGTAGTGAGTCGTGGTTCTGTTTTATTTTACATATACGATAATGAGAGTCATGACTTTATAATTTAGTCTTACAAATGCAAGAATATCAGAGTTTTCAATGGCCTATCGATACTATGACAAATACAGAAGCAGGGTAGGTCGATCGATTTGCTAATGACATTGACAAAAGCTTTGAAACTCTAAATCGAAACAGTTAAGAGAACATCAGAAAATCTCTAGAAGCATAGCATTTAGATAAGTCTGCAATAATTAGGTTTATCGATATGGATACAATTTACTAATCAATAGGGAAATGATCAGTCAATTACGTGCCCAAAGGTCGATCGAACAAAACGGTCAACAAGAATAATGACAACTGGTGACAAAACCATTGACGGCAACGATTCTGATAAATCTTGCTACCGACAAACTTAAACTGCTTTCCTAGCTGGTCGCCATATCTACAACCACTACACGTCAACTGAAGCATAAAAGAGAAGGCACCTATTGCAAGAGAAAACTTTTCTCCAAGGTTAGTTTATGTACAGAAAACCTTCGGTATTTACAAACGTACACAGGATCTTGAGCTTCTGGAAAAATAGGGAACCATGCTAGATGCAGCAGCAGTATAGTCAAATATTCAATCAAGACTGTGGCACGTGATATAGCATTTTCTAAGTGTTTCCGAGATAATCCAATTCAGTGTCGACTTGATAAAACGTTTCCTAGAGTCTCTGAGCCTTTAGTGACTTTGACAAGGGACATTTTTGGAATCCTCCAACACATTCACAGGTCATCAGGACAGTTTAATTTAGAGTCTGTGGTGTATTTAAAAACACTCATATGTGAAATCAGCGCTGACAATCCTGTCCAAAACTAAAATGAAAGCTTCGTCATTATAAAGTATTCGGCTCGGATAACAAAATGCAATTGGAGGCATACATAACTTAGTCTAAAAATTTCCTCTATTATTTTGTTAAAAAGAAATAATACATAATGCACTGAACTAGTTCGTAATAGAAAACTAGCAATAAACTTACACTTATTAATTGATACATTGAGGTGAATGCTGCAGCACGACATAAGCCTTCAATTTCAGCACCGCTGAAATTTTTTGTTTTAGCCGCTAATTCTTTCAAATCAACATCACGTGCCAATTTACCAGCCTGTTGCATTTTCGATGTATGTATATTTAGGATTTGCAATCGACCATCTTCATCTGGTAAAGAGATTTCCATTTGCATCTTAAATTGAAAACAATGTTATAGGTGAATAGTAAAAAGTAAAAAAATTAATGATAAACATTCAAATAATAAGTGACTTATTGATCACGTGTATATTTTTTATGTACTCCACGTTGAAGTAAATTAATAACTTAGATGATGAAATTTAAAGATAATTGCTATCAAAACCACCACCTGGAAACACCAGACATCTGTTTCATCGCGGTATGGAACTGCTCAACAATTCGCATGGACGATCCCGCAAGAGGGATTCCGAACTAGAGTCTTCGGTCTCCCGCTCAAACCCTTAACTTCTAAATCACTGAGCGGAGATTTAACGGTTTCATCTTCCAACTTAGGGATTATAACGAGCTTGTAGATTGAGAATATCTTTTCTAATAAAAAAATGCAGGTTTTGAATACAATGATAAGTTTATGAAATTAAGTTATCCTTACATTAGTTTTGATTTTTTTAAAAAGACGACCACATTTATTTTGTACAAAGATGTATATCATTCACAAGAATGATAAGTTCTAATAGTTGTATAGTTTAACTGCTCAATGGTTGAAGAACACGGACGTAAATTCAAACGTTGTTTCACTCACATCAGTTTTTAGTAATTGACGGGTATCATTGTCATTCATTTACACAAAAATGTGCCTAAAAATTGAAAGCTTTATTTACTGAATAGTATCATTATGAGAAGAGTTCAGTGCAGGAAACTAGTGAGTAGCCTATGCTCCTCCACAAAGGGTAGCAGGCGAAAGTAATCATTTTGAGTGTATTTTTGAATAAACTGAGCATTGGGTAGATTGTTATAAATAAATAATATATTTGTAATATCCCAATGAGTAGAAAAATTAGATTTTCTGAAGTTTCGTGACTCGTATTTAGAGCAATCAAGTAAGAAATTATGACCATATGCAATGTGTGTCTAACAATTTTATGTTTAAAAATCATTAAAAAAGATCACAAACAATATTCAATTCCTTGAAAAAGCTTGGACCAGATTGCCAGGCGAAACGTTGGAATTACTACAAGTTCATTTGCTGATATTTTACAAATACATATTATTCCTAATTAATGAATATTGAATTTTGATTGAAATCATTAATCAATCAATGTTAAACTTAGAAGCACTAGACAGGCGTTTTTTCCTAGTACGGGACTCCTCAGCAGTCATGGTCTCAATCAGAACTCAAACAATCTCCGCAACCCTATAGTGATAATATTCAATTTGCTTGTTTTCAATGTGCACTTTTAAAACTATAGTTACGTCTGAGCAACTGAGGGTAAAAGATGCTGACAGTATAAATGACTAATTTTGATTTTACATACTCATTCCTTATTCAAGTAAAATTTATTGAAACCTTTATAAAAATGTAAGTTGCAATTTATGGCTAATGTTTGTTGACAAGTTAATCAATCTTTTCTAAGGTTAGAGATAATATTCAAACTTCGAAATTTTTTTCACACAGAATACTGTTAAAAAATGAATACGTGAGTTCACTTAGAAAACCCTCAGGATAAGTAAAAGAGCTAAAACGCTCGACTAACAAGAATATACAAAACTTAAGTTAACTTCAGTGAATGATCTTTATGAATAAAACAGCTAGTATAGAAATGATCAATACATTACTCGTTGATGATCGCAGGTTACAGAAACTATCTCTTAAAAATGAAATCACAGAAAAGACTAAGAAACAGCTGATATAACTATTAAATGGCTTGAAACAAGGAAGTTCAATATTTCAAGACTTATACGTGACACTCAGATTCAATGATACTGTGACACCTAGACTCTATGGGGTCCCCTTATAGTAAATAAAACTAGTTTTTCTTTTCACTCAATCCTAGAAAAGATCAATTTACCCTACTACGTGACTCCAAAATGGCCAGCAGAACTTTTAAACACATTGTGCAAAGAAGTCTTAAAGAACAGCGCAAGAGATAATTTTGGCTTTGTCGATAGAATAATAAATTTGGAAAAGAATAGTAAATTCATAAGTTATGCGTCATCTTGATTCACGAACGTGCCTTTCGGGGAGACAGTAGATTTCATATATAATGAGTTACGAAATCGAGGAGTGGAAATCGGTATCTCCATTTCTCCCTTCAAAAATGATCCCCACATTAATGATTAATCCTCGAAAGGGAGTTCGGTACACAACATGACGGTATTTTAAGGGGTTACCACTAGGTTTAATCTCAGCAGATTTCCTTTCAGCAAAATTATAAAATGATCCATTAGACCTAAACGATTATTGTTGCTATATGAATGATACAGTTCTGAAAAACAAGACATAAGCTCAGAACCTATTAGAAGCGTTTAACAGAGTTCGCCAAGTAGTTACTTTCATAAAAGAAAAAAACTGCGATACCATCCCCAGTTTCTAGAAGTCTCATTAACGAGAAGACTTAACGGGAAAAGTATTTGTCCTAAACCGATTACACAGCCAATAAACATATTTTCAAGTTACTTTCCGTATCCAAATATATTCTAATTCAATAGGCTTGTGAAGTTCTCAGCCCTCCACTTCTATTGAGCACAGTGGAAATTAGCAGTATAAGTGCTTTGACTAATCGTTTTTCTTTATAATTAGAGAAACTATTATAAATTATATGGTTATCGGGTTAATAGTTGAAGAATATAACATGTAATATTATTACTGATTAGATGTGTAGATTCTCCAGTCCTAAAGAACCATTTAGCATTTTGCGTAACTTGCATGACCTTTAGAAGATATCAACATATTTCAGCTAGTTGGTCAGTAGCCTCGTTTTCTAAAATCTGTGTTTGGAATTCAAGAATCAGTCCCATGAGCGACCTAATAGTATGGTCAGATCAAATCATTTGAGTTTCCATAACAATAAAAAACATGAAACATATACAAACGACAGTGTAGCTTTATTGATCATGCATTTCTTCTACTTATAAGAAGTAGTAACAACGTTAATGTTTACACTTTTCGAAAAAAACATACTTCAAAACGTCCAGGTCTTAAAAGTGCTTCATCAATCATGTCTCGTCGATTAGTCATTCCAATGACAAGTATATTATTTAACTGATTCACTCCATCCAGGTTAGTTAGTAGCTGATTGACTACAGTGTCATGTACACCAGCACCTCCACCCTGAAAGAGAGAAAAAATACCATAAATATATATAGTGTTGAAATACCTGTTCCAATGAGTTATGGAGTCTTTATAAATGCTGATGTCACAGTAAGAAATTCCTAGCATCGATAGCGCCTAACACTGACACTGTAATTATTCCAAAAAGATTATATTTTATAAATGTTTTCTCAATACCCAATAACCTGTTGCTCATCTAAAACGGAGAAAGGTTTATGTTTATCCAGGCACTATCAATATTCTTTCCATCCATAAAATGTTGAAATTATGAACCGAAATATATTCGTCTTTCTAGTTTTTATTTTCAAAGGGTGGCCAAAGAAGATCATATACACCAAAAATGGTAGTGTTTTAGTTTAACATCGTGAAATTAAAATTACTATGAAGAACAGACAATTGAGTTAAGAGATATTTATCATTGCATCACATACAGAACGAGTAGTAGTAATACCAGAATTTCAACCGCTAATTTAAACTACTCTCCATTTCACAGTTTAGACAGTTATGTGCCGCATACCTCAACGGTAAAGTATATGACTGTGAAACTGAATCAAATGAGGTCGAATCCTTCAGGGAGTATTGCTTCCTTCAAGATTACAAGTACACCTTCCCAACAAGTGTCAAATAATGGCATGAAACCTAGGTCCGAAGTTTCTTGTCGACAACCTCCAACCACCACCTCGCAACTTAACATAATGCACGTGATGTTAAATCACTTACACTAGTGGCCACATAGCAACTTGATCAACACTAAGAAGGACTTAACATACACGACATTGGTCAATACTCAGTGACCAATCAATTGTAAGTGTAACTAGCTCTCACGAATAAAATGGTGACTTGAACCCCACTGTACATAAATCTGGATTTCGTTAAACAAGTTTGCAATCTTTATTAGGTCTCACAAATGATGATAATATAAGTAAAAAGTTTTAAAGCAAAAATACAATAATGACAACTGCTTACTGTAGATCCACGTGATTTACAAATCGCATCAATTTCATCAAATATAATAATATGCAATGCAGATTTAGCACCCATGCGTTTTTCTTCTTCTTCAGCATCAGCGAATAATTTACGGATATTCGCTTCAGATTCACCAACATATTTATCTAATATACTTGGACCATTGACAATTTTAGGTTCACGTGCATTAAGCATTTTACCAATTTGTCGTGCCATTAGTGTTTTACCAGTACCAGGTGGACCGTATAAAAGAATACCACGGACGTGTTTTAAACCTGAAAAGAAAAACGATTTAAAATCATCGCGTTGTTTTTAAAGAAAACAAACGGCAGATGTACCTTACAGGTTGAAAATAAACAAGAAAACTTTCATTATCAAAGCATCGATTCGACAAATTTATTGGAATGATCTAAAGTGACAGATTTGTTTATGAAATCGATTGTTAAATTTCAATCGAATGAGCTTTCAAAGGAAAAACTGATTGGCACAACATATATAAGTGAACAATACTGTTTTCGATTAGATCCTAATCAGGCTTTACTCTAATATGCAGTAATATTTATATGCATATACGAAATTATGAAACCAATCAAGGCAGTTTATGAGTGAGTGATAGCAGTGGAATAGATTACATAATCGAAATTAATAATAAGTGAAAAGTACAAATTGGTAGTGTAATGACAGGTGTACTAGTTGATAAGTATAATAAAAGGCTTGAATCAGTGTTACACAATAAGAAAATAGGTCAATGATTAGAAAAATATAGACACTGAAATAACATTTATAGAAATTATAAGATTACGTAATAAGAAGTGTTTAGATAATTGGACGGTGAAGCGAATATTAGAAAAATTATAAGTAAATAATTGATAGGGGGTGAAGAAAAATAAACGAAGAAAGAGTATGGAAAATAAAATCATTTATTAAGGCCAAGGAAGAGATAAGTGTGTTACAAATTTCTCATGAACACAAAGACTTGGATCGTTGGCTCGAATTCCTATAGCTTCTGCTATGTGTAAGAGACGAGATCGAACCCCATAAGGAAAACTAGTAGGAATACGATAAATAACTTTAAATGACTGATTTCTGTCAACTTTATGACCGCTATCAATCAAGTGTGAAAGAATCGAGCTCCGTATCGACTTGATCATACCTTTTCCTAACCACGAAGGGAGGTGTTCACTAACTCTTCGGTTCAGTTGTCTGGTAGTGCGCCCAATATAGCTTTCTCCACAGGAGCAGCTGAATTTATAGATACACATAGAAGTGGCATAACCAGGCAACCTATCCTTTAGTTGGGGAATCACCATAGATCGTGTCGAGTAAGAAAGAAAGAGGTCGGCTGCATTAAACGTTCTCTTAACTGTTTTAGTCAGCCTATCCCGTAGTACATCATCGGCTAAATCGCCGTTGAATTGTAGTTTCAGGAAGATTGGTTTCTTCGCAGCTGTTGATAATAATAAAATAACGAAAATGGAAAAGTCACATGTGGAGATCCTGATTGGCTGATTGATACACTGCTACTATGTTTAGCAGTATTCTAGAACTTTCAGTAAAAACTCAAGGACTCTAAATTACTATAAAATCCCCATATTTTCTGTACATGAAATGAACACTGTAGTAAAGTGCTTCCCTCACACTTTGTGCCTTTTCTCTGGTCTTCAAGTCGGTGTATAGTTCTAGCTCGGGGGTACGGAACTGGCTTAGGGAAGCGAATATAGCGTTCAAGCGACGAGGCGTAACAGTGGCGACGGCGAAAAACTACAATAAACAAGACACAACAGTTGGCAACGCGGATTCTGGCACAAAAGAAAATACTGACGGTCAAAACATAACAATTGTCGACGGGGTTTTTCTGGAATTATTATTATTAGCAAAAAAAATGACGATTTCTCTAGAACAGGCGCTGATAATATTAGAGCACAGGCAACAGCAAATGCTAGCCTTCCAGCAGCAACTATTTGAAACAGTTTTGGACAAGTTTTTCACTAAACAAAATATTTCAGGAAATAAAGGACTTATTTGTAATGCAGATAATGGTGCAAAAATGGCTGTCTCGGAAGAACGCCCAGTTGAGGGTTCAATTCCCTTCATATCAGATGGAAAAGGCAAAATGGTATCAGATGACAAAGAAAAAGAAGGTTCCGTAGACAAAGCCCTGAGTCCAGAGTCAAATGAAGCACCATTGAATCCGCCAATCTCTGAAGAAAAACTTCAGTCAGAACTAAACTACGGGTTACACGATATTGGTCAAGAGAGCTGGAAGGACGCATATCCAGAAAAAGACTGGAACAGTACAGTAAACCAAATTGTGCCAGATGTAATTCAAAGTCATCGGGAGATAAAAGCTTATAATGAATCAGCTTCATATTCAATTTCTCATGTCAGTTTACCAGATATGGGTTCGCGTAATGATGTACATAATTTTGATGAAAATTCTTATGAAGATGAGAAAAATAAGTCCGTCGAATCAAATGGTGATCAAAAAGCTAATGCAATTTTATTAGATGCTGACTCCCCTAGTTATCTAATAACCTCTAGTGAAAATCTTTATGAATTTGATGGAAATGTTTCAGAAGAGCCAAATTCTGATGACCTAAAGCCAAGTGTCGTTCACTATCATTTAGTCATCCCCAGTGGATTCTCTATTCAATGCGAGAAATGTGTTCTAAATAAAGTCATATTAATTGTAATTTGGAGATATGAGGATCCGACATTGTTTCGTGGGGGAGGATGAAGTCGGCAAATGCAGTCTGGATACCTACCATGAATCTTCAAAAAAGGGGAGGTGTTGGGATGGCCCTGCATTTTTCTCGCAAGCGACATGGGAAGCTTACGGGTCATCAAGGAGCATTTCAACCAATCAGCGAATATTTAAATGTTATCTGAAGTTATGTTACCAAAATAACGAAAATGGAAAAGTCACATGTGGAGATCCTGATTGGCTGATTGATACACTGCTACTATGTTTAGCAGTATTCTAGAACTTTCAGTAAAAACTCAAGGACTCTAAATTACTATAAAATCCCCATATTTTCTGTACATGAAATGAACACTGTAGTAAAGTGCTTCCCTCACACTTTGTGCCTTTTCTCTGGTCTTCAAGTCGGTGTATAGTTCTAGCTCGGGGGTACGGAACTGGCTTAGGGAAGCGAATATAGCGTTCAAGCGGCGAGACGTGACAGGTCCATTCTCTAGTTTCGCAAGAAAAAAGTCCGCTAGGATAAGACCTAGAGGTGATCCCATCGCTATACCATCAATTTGTCTATAATATGTATTATTAAAGACAAAATGAACATTCATTGTACATTTCAAAAGTAATTCTTTAAGACTGACCTCGGGAATTCCGACATTGATTTGTTTTTCATGCAATTGTTGACACAGAATTAATAGTCTCAATTAGTGGAATGTTGGTGAACAGGGAAGCAACACCTAGAGATATCCGTTTCCCACTTAAGTTTATATATTCAACCTTCGAAATGAAATCAAAAACGTCTTCCACACTTCTGTTGACGACTAGTTTGTGTAAGGGTTCCAGGATTTGAACTAGCCACTTTGCAGTTTTATGGTAGGGTGAATTATACATGTCTAAAACTGGACGAAGCGGAAGACCTGCCTTGTGAACTTCGGGTAGACCATATAGTCGTGGCGTGTTCGATCCGGTGGGTTTAAGTGAATCGTGTATACTCGGAGTGAATATTCATTTGTTTTTTAATTCCTTAAGTGAATTAGTCAACATTTTCTCTGTTTTCATATTTATGTCTTTTACGTCGTTGAGTTTCTGAAATTTAGTCGTGTCATTCAAAATCGAGTTCATTTTATCGATGTAATCGGCTTTGTCAGGCTTGCTCATGACTAGTATGTGTTATCTTTTTTAAGTATATGTAAAGCGTTTCGATGCTGTTTGGTAAGTGGATTTTTTAAAGTATATTTACTATTCTTGAATTTAATAATTTCGTATATGCATATAAATATTACTGTATATAAGAGTAAAGCCTGATGAGAATCTAATCGAAAACAATATTGTTCGCTTATATATGTTGTTCTATATGCATATACAAAATTATTAAATTCAAGAATAGTAAATATACTTAAAAAAATCCACTTACCAAACAGCATCGAAACGATGATGTACTACGGGATAGGCTGACTAAAGCAGTTAAGAGAACGTTTAATGCAGCCGACCTCTTTCTTTCTTACTCGACACGATCTATGGTGATTCCCCAACTAAAGGATAGGTTGCCTGGTTATGCCACTTCTATGTGTATCTATAAATTCAGCTGCTCCTGTGGAGAAAGCTATATTGGGCGCACTACCAGACAACTGAACCGAAGAGTTAGTGAACACCTCCCTTCGTGGTTAGGAAAAGGTATGATCAAGTCGATACGGAGCTCGATTCTTTCACACTTGATTGATAGCGGTCATAAAGTTGACAGAAATCAGTCATTTAAAGTTATTTATCGTATTCCTACTAGTTTTCCTTATGGGGTTCGATCTCGTCTCTTACACATAGCAGAAGCTATAGGAATTCGAGCCAACGATCCAAGTCTTTGTGTTCATGAGAAATTTGTAACACACTTATCTCTTCCTTGGCCTTAATAAATGATTTTATTTTCCATACTCTTTCTTCGTTTATTTTTCTTCACCCCCTATCAATTATTTACTTATAATTTTTCTAATATTCGCTTCACCGTCCAATTATCTAAACACTTCTTATTACGTAATCTTATAATTTCTATAAATGTTATTTCAGTGTCTATATTTTTCTAATCATTGACCTATTTTCTTATTGTGTAACACTGATTCAAGCCTTTTATTATACTTATCAACTAGTACACCTGTCATTACACTACCAATTTGTACTTTTCACTTATTATTAATTTCGATTATGTAATCTATTCCACTGCTATCATTCACTCATAAACTGCCTTGATTGGTTTCATAATTTCGTATATGCATATAAATATTACTGCATATTAGAGTAAAGCCTGATTAGGATCTAATCGAAAACAGTATTGTTCGCTTATATATGTTGTTCTAAATCACAATATGGGAACTTTTCAAATTTTGAAAAACTGTCTTTTCTTGAGTATCCGATGCTATACGGTGAGGCATTGAGTATAGGTATATTCAAAACTTGACATTTATTTTGGGTGCATGTAGTTAATAGCCAAGTAGCATAACATTTCAGATCTGTAGAAAAGCCTATATCTTTATAAACTTGTTTTCAGTAAATCAGTTTTTTATGATTTTGTACTAACTATACATTTTTATAAATGTCATTTTGCGTATCCACTTGATTATGCCTATCTACTTTAATGAAACAACTTTGTTTGAAGTTCGTTCGTTCAGATGAACAACAAGACGATCACTTTGTCTCAGTTTGGTTTTTTCTCTACAGACAGCATATACACTATAAGAAGGGTCCAAACTATGACCATCAGATATCAGGAGCAGAAAAACACCTTTTTCCATAAAGGTGTAAAAAAATTTTTTGGTATACAGAAAGATATTCTCAACGACTTATGTGCAAATAGATTTTCCCTGAGTAGAAGACACTTACTACTCAAGGAAATCCCAGCCCAATATATATGACTTGCTGCAAGTGAGAATATTAACGAATAAATGTATATTTGTAAGACCAGGTAAAAAAAATAGATAGTACATGAAGTATCATGCCTTCTTAAATCTTACCTTTACAGGAATAGCTGACTAGATTTTTGACAAAACGATACTCACTACTGATTACTTAGTTAAATTCTGGTATGATGTCCCTTTCCATACAGTCAAATGTTATAACCAAAAACAATGATTGTTAAACTTGATAAGATAACTTTTCGACTTCAGTCAGTTTGCAATACAGTAAAATATAACTTATACCATGATGTTAACAATCATAATAAATTCAGTATAGTTTTACCTAATGGAACATGATTTACTGAACTGAAACTTCGTACGAAAATGGTCACTATTGGTCATACAATTACTTTTAAACTATACAAAGACATCATTTGAACCTTTCTAGTAGAAAAATCCTTTGTTTATGAAATGATTATCATCAATATTTTTTAATGGACCTATTTTGATGTATAATTGAGAGAGATAATTAATAAATAAAAGTAGATTCCAATTTAATGAAATGCAAGTTAGTAAAGGATAAAGTAACCAGTAACCTGGAGAAAACCAGTGAACTGTAAAGATTAATAATTAAATATAGATTACATTGAATAACATTTAAAGTATTTTTGTAATCAAGGACTGACTTTTGTATCAGTCTTTCAGAAAATAGGCTAGAAGAAAGTTAAAAGTGGTTAAACCAAAACATAACATCTTATACAGTTAGTGATTGTTGGTCAAAAGCCATGTTGGTAAACGCAGTCAGCAAGATAACGGTGACTAATTGTTAGGGAAATCGAGTGACATGGATCAGTATCGGTCACAGTGAAGTAGATGTACTGACCCTTAATTTTTTTGCACATTATTTCTAATATTCCTTTTGGTATACCTTTTTATTTCATTTTCTAAACCATATCCTTAATGTTTAATCTTTTTCATTATTATTGTTACCATAATTCGTGTGATTCATTTGCTATTTAACTTTTCAATCTTATGAGATCCTACATTTATTATGACTGATTACAACTTTGAAGACTATGTCTTGTGTTTAAGGGGTAAGTGACGTTACTCGACTGTCCAAACAAAGCCCTGTAAAGTAGCATTAGTTAAATGCTTTAATCATTAATCTTCACAGCGACAGTGATTTGTTTTCGTAACACCCGGTAATAAAATGAACAAACTTAATTTTAGACAATTCATTTTTGTATTGTTTGTTTAAATCTTCCCATTGTTGTTTAGGACTGCAACTGATCAGTCTCTTATTGGAATATGTGCATCCTGTGTGGATTGCCTCGTTATTACCTCACGTAGCAAGCATAATAAGCATAGATGGATGATGATGATGCTGTACCCTGATGCACAAGCTAGTGACTATTTGGACTCAGTAGCTAAGTGGATAACGCGATGACGTTTGAATCGAATGGTGAGGACATCAACTGAGGTACAGGTACATCCAGCTGACGAATCCCAAATAAGACGAAAGGCACGTCCTGGATTCCATAGCTAGCCACCATCTATCTCTGTTTAATACCACGCGGTCTGTTATTACATTTCATAAGGTTTGTATTTATTTGAACACAACCATTGGTACAAATGAGTAACAAAATATATGCGCCACAAAACATTTGTGTTAAAAACAGCAGGTATTTTTCTTAGGGAACCAGTCCCCGAGCCTTTGACCTAGTTCACAAGGCAGAGGGGCAATGGTAAGATATGTAGTCTCATGGTAACCGGTGACCAAGGTTTACACACCATTTGTTCCATCAGGATCCTGGAGACCATGTACACCATTAGTCAAGAATCAGGGTTTTCCAACTCCTTTATGTGGATCCTTAGTACCCACCAACCCAGTCTAAGCGCCGGACATTTATATTTCGTCCTCTCAATTTCATAAACAACGACTCTGTCGTGAGAAAGTAGAGAGTAGGACTTCTCTGGCAGTGGCTATATAGGCGTAGCCATATGATAACATTTTAAAGGGGAAGGCGGACTCCCCCACCCTCAGCCGTGCTGGGGCATATAAGGGCTACAATCAAAGTTAACCACCCTGAAGTTAGTTCTAAGGACACGTCGACATAAACATTAAAAAAATATTCAAAAACACAATTGGAGTTCAAGGGTATTTACTTATCCTATTTTTCCAAACAATAAACTTGAACACTTCAAAGACCAAGAGAAGTATAAAGAGCATTTTAGCTTGTAAATCAATGTCCCTTACTTTAATGATACTGGCATTCACAACTATAATCAACTTATGATCAAGACAGAAATTCATCATTTTAAAACGTATATGTTACTAAGGTCATGTGTCCTATATGAGAAAGAAAATATTTCATGATTAGTTAGCGTAACAATTTTGAATATCAATAATTTGAGTACAAAGAATTATACAAACCTAATTGTTTTGCAACTGCTGGAGGAAACATTCGTGATGCAAATGTTCGTCGGAATATAGCCGAAAATTCTTTATCCAATCCACCGATACCCATTTGATTAAAATCCCAATTTGGATTGATGATACTATGATAGCCACCACCACCTCCGATAGAACTAGCTCCATCGTCATCCAATGCAGCTTTACCAATCAACAATAATTTAGAATCTGGTTGAGGCATCCAACGAATTACTGTATTCCCAGTTAACATGCCAATCTGTTGATGATAGTAGTAAGAATAATGCGGACAATAGTATAATCAATCCGTTCACAAAATATCGATAAAAAGAGATCATAAGAAACATTAGAATACCCCTTATGAATTACACTTTTAATAAACATTAGACAGTGACTGAACCTTCTGTCAATCAGATTTTAATGTTACGGAGAGAGAATCAAGTCTTTGCCGATTATTCTACTTATTACCTGATAAATATACTAAAAAATAGTGTATGAGCTCAATAACTCAACTGAGAAGCAAGGAGTTAAAATAAAACTTGTTGAGTATAGACTACGTGTGTCTTTTACTTTTATAGACCAAGTTTCATAGCCATAGAGCGGAGTGCTGAGCAGTACACTTGCCCTTTAGTTAGAACACGGACATCTTGCCCACACCCCAAAAGATGAAAAAATTAAAGGACAACCCATCCTCCTAAATTCTTTGCCAGGATCTTGTCAAATACCAACAAACCAGAGCTAATAAAGCTGCTAAGATAAATGAGGTACCTTCCTCGCTTGGGAACAAACCATTCCAACCTATGAAATGGACTTCATCTATGTATTTAACAATAAGTAATTTATGAAGTTGATTTGGAAATAAAAGAGCATTTGTTGTTCGAACAACCTTAAAACTGGTTGACGAAATTCAATCCCTACCCTATTAAGTGCTACATTCTAAAATTATTTCTGAAAACAAGTAGTTCCATTACGATATTATACAAAAAACATTGTGTAGGTAGACTTACTTTACTATTGTCAACATCTCCGCCATCCATTGACAAAGCTTCAAAATAAACACAATAGCATTTAGTATAAATATAATTCAAATAAGAGTTATATAAGGAAGAAATTATCATTTCATAACAATTAATCTGATCTTGAGACAATTTTAATAGGCTGAATAAAAAGATAAAACAATTAGCGATAGATTTAATTCATTTCTGATTATCTTTCAACTGATCACAATCTGTGAAAAAAATCGTGATCAATCAATGTAAATATCTCAACCCTACAGGGGACGATAACGTCTCGCATAGCTCAATGGTAACGTGTCTCAGACTGAGAAGCTGGATAACACAGGTCCACATTCCACGAAGACTAACAGTTTTTCTGAAATTAAAAGTACGCCTAGCTGACGAGCCCTAATTAGGACGAAATTTAGGTCAAGTATGGTTTCCTACCACCGACTCTTTCCAACTAACTAACAAGAAGTAAACTACACAAAGATATTTAACCGCTTAACCTAAGTCTAGTGCATTATATAAACTGATCTTGATTACTTCTCTAGTGATAAATTAATGAACTTTTATTGCTCCTCTAGTTAATTTCATTATTTCTCTTAGTTTTCTTTTTCTCATTTTACTACAGAACAAACTATGTCAACCTAATCAACTATTGTATGAGATTTTATTTCATTCTGTTTATCCTAATGATAAGCGCTAGTTGGTTGACATTTTCTATCGTTAGTCAGTGCACATACGATGAAATAAAAAGTACGGACGCTCATACTAGAGGTTGCGCAGTTAGTCAATCAGTCAGTCACAACGTAGAACCTGGTACGTATGTTTATAGGTTCAAGTTGTGATACCTCGTTGATATAGAGAGGTTGTCAGACCAAATCTCAGAACAGTAAAGATAGTAACAGTATCAGTGGTGATTGAAAAAATTAGGCATCGAAGATACGATTCGAGAATATATTGAAATAAAAAATGAGGAATTTAGAAGCTTAGAATTTAGAGAAAGACAAGGAATGGATGTAACTGCACCACAGATAACGATTTTGAGCCATTTCATTCAAAGTCACTGATCATCGGTTACGGTAATCAGGAGGACCCTAACTAGGTAAGGCACTTAAAGGATAAAAATTGGAAGATGGATTGAAACCTTTTACGAAACAAACGTTCGCTCGTGACTGTACAAATCTTCAGCGAAAACTAGACGTTAGAACTACTCCAGCTTGTATGAAATAATCAGTTACAAGGTAGTATTCATATATTACAAAATCTAAGAGATCGACCATAAAAAACTTTACTTCTAAACAAACATTGCAGGAGTTGTGTATGTTATTACTTACTTGACAATTTCTTAACCTCAACAAGGAAAGTCATTTTGTTAAACCGATAAAGAATATGCTGACCAACGGTCAATGGTGTATCTGCAAATTGCATGCTGAATTCTAGAGCCATTCGATCTGAATCCAATGGCTCATTGATCGACCTGGGAGATTTAAAACGAAAAATTGTTGGGATGTCAAAAAATTAAGAGAGAGAAGTGGCTATTACGCCACGAATAATGTATACAATATTGAGACAACGGAATAAGTTTTAACAGCCAACTTTCCTCCATTTATAAATGCAAGTAAACAGACATCGTCATATTTTTAGCAAGATTTTTTCCTATGGGACGAGGTTGCCAAACTTATGCCCAACCCTCCTCCTTTACCCTGGCTTAAGACCGGCAGTAACTCTAGAAGAGCTACAGGTGGAGTTAGTATATGACATGAATCAAATATATCACAGCATACATAAAATGCTAACCACCATCCATCATGACTTACAATGCTTGTGACTTAAGGCAATATCGAGGCAATACGCACAGTATGCACATATGCCAGTAGGAGACTGATCAATTACAGTCCTAAACAAAAATAGGAAGATACAAGCAAACAATACCAAGTAAATTTATACTATGAACATTGTTAGCGTTGATTGGATAACCTATTTAGTATACAGTTAACCAGAAAACAATGTACTTATTTGTATTCGATAATTTTGATGTTTGATTATATTTCCTTGAAAAAGCTTGGACAAGATTGCCAGGAGAAACGTTGGATTTACTTCAAATTCATTCGCTGAGATTTTACAAATAAATTCTTCCTCCTTAAGTTAAAATAGAAGTATATAAACGCATATACTTGGCAAATATGTCACAATATTAAACTATTGCGCAGAACTCACCGACTTACGGCAAATAATTTTTTCTACCTCTTCTGGAATGACTCTTTATAACTGCACCCAAGATGCATACCGTTAATATTTAAGACCTACCGGTAGTGAACTTCACTATTTTCCATTTATAACATCGATTAATTCAACCAGAAAGTTTACATCCATACCTTAATATTTAGTCTGATGTAATACAATAATTGTGGGTTTATAACTGTAAAGCCTGGAGAATTTATGGAAAACAATTCTTTGTTGTGATTTAAAAAAATATTTTATAGGGAATTTCTAGTTACGAAAATATAAAGAGCACCCAATTGTACTGAAGGCTTTCAATGAGTGAGTACCCAAAAAATTGCAACGCATTTGAAAACCTACGCTAATATATAGTTTCATTTATTGGAATGTCTTAATTTTATGCTTGCATTATTACTGATTGTTATCGATTGCTTTCAGTAGAAAATGAAAGTGGATTTCATGTATTTAATCAGTCATCAGCCCACTTTTCGCCTTTCAGATTCTCTGACATACTAACCCTCACATTATCCCAGTACATAAGGTACCTTTAGGCTAGACTGAAAGCTGAAAGTTATACATAGTCCAAAACTCATAGAAGAGAAGATAACGCTTAATTTCGTGTATTGCATTTCTATGTATAAACAATAAAGTTGACAGATACAAATAAAATTTACGCCAGGATTTTAACAGAATAGGTTTTTAAAAAAAAATAAAACTCTATTTTAGCAACACTCACATTTTTTTATTATTAAGATCCACAGCCAAAACTGCAGAAGCTAAACATCCACGAGCCAAATTAAATGTGTATGGTTGAACATCTAAAGGTTCATCTACCGAAATATTGCCCCATTTACGCTGTGAATAATTTGAGAATGATAATAACGAAATTACTTATACAGGATATACGATCAAATAGTTTTACAAAACAAATTACAAGTTATCAGTTGCAGTTCGATTATGTAATGATAAATGTATCAGGTCTAAACTCCAGAAATACATCTCACTAGTAATTACAAATAGTTAATACTTTTATGAGCATTGGTTCCTATGAATTTCTGTTTCAAAAAAATTTCATATACACATCAGCTGCTTTCCATCACCCTATCGTCCAAACCTATGGTATATGGTTAATTTCATACAACAAGCTAGATGACGTACCATTTCAAAAGGAAATAAATTAAGAAAGATATCTACTTAAGCTAATAGAAAGAAGATAGATAATGACTACCATTAAATGATCAGGTTAATTATTTATTCAAGAGTCTTAAGAATAATAAAACTTTTCAACATAATTGTACAAGTCTCTATAAGAACATTTTTCACACAGACTAAAATGGCTAACTGATAAATAAATAGAGTATTCTGCCCACTTTTATTCCTTCATGACTACAGAACAAGAGGAGGTATGTGTAAAATGCATGTAACTGACTATAGATGTGTTATAAGTACTGCTCGTTTATAAGAGACTGTAGTGTCTAGTACTATGTCAAGTCTACATGGGTTATTCTAGATTTACTTGAGGCATTCCGACCCTGTCAATTGTTCGCTCACTAAACTTGACTGTTTTTATATGCACGTGTTTGCGTGTATCGCTTACCCTATTCATCACATGCCTTTGGCTTATTTTTATCAGACTACAAATATTGAATCATGCTTGATCAAATTGAGTTGGCGCACTTGCTATCGCTTCATTTTCCTGCTTTTTGTCCATCTGGGTCAACGAGTGCCTGGAATAAATTCATCGAACTTAATCTATATTTGCCTTCTTATTGCCGCTATCGCACAAACAGAATTAATTTGGGTGTAATATACGGAGTTCAAGATAAGATTTGCATTCATGACATATTCATTTGTTCTTTCAAATAGAAGTCATACCATGGGCCACAAAAATATCTTTAAGTGAGTGCTTATATTGAAATCAAAAAAACCTCTAACTGAAGGTGTTAAACCAGTTGATGAAAACGTGGAAATTCAGTTGATCAAATTGGTTGAAATACAAGTTACACACAACAAGCTCCTTCCTATCTTAGAGTATAATGGCGATTTGTAACCATTATAATAAACATATAAAATAAAGCACACCAATACGTATTACTGAATTTTTTCGAACATAAAACTTAATGCATAAACTTCTTTAAGAGATAACTTGCTTTACATATGAGTGTAAAGCTAACTCCCTAAATTGACATTCGATTTATTTTAGAAATGCTATTATTTATTTTATTTATTTAAACACATAAATATTGGTACAAAGGGGCACCAGATAGATATGCGTCACACAAATCTCATTTGATTTGTGTGAGGGCTGAGATACTACTCAGGTGCCCAGACTGAAGCAGGTGGTTTTCTTAGGGGGCCACACCCCGAGCCTTTGACCTAAACGTCTGATCCACAAGGCAGTGGAGCATCGTGAGGAGATGCAGTCCCATGGTAGCCGGTGACCAACAATAGGTTCATACGCCATTCGTTCCATCAGGATACTGGAGACCATGTGCACCATTGGTTTGGAATGAGGGTTTCCCAACTCCCCTAGGTGGACCCTCCATGTCCAACAACTCGGTTAAAGCGCCGAACATTCGCTCTTCGCCCTCTCACTTTCGTAAACAACACCCCCGCCACGAGAAGGCAGTGAGTAGGACTTCCCTGGCAGAGGCTATATAGAAATGCTAACAGGTGAATATATATACTACTTGATAAAGTAATCAGGATCACAGAAGCAAATAGAGATAGGATGATTTATAAGTTTGAATATTTACAAAGACTTTGAGAGTACGCGTAGAGGATGAGAAGAAAAATCATGTATTGATTTTTTCAGATAACCATTTTCTCGATAATTGGAAATATTATACAAGGGACAGAAAAATAGGATTAAGGACAGACATATCATTTTTGTATGTCTACGTTATATCAGGTAGTTTAGATAAGTACAGAGAAATAATAGAGTACAAGGTGAGATAATTTTTAATGAAATAAATTACAATCCAAGTAAGCAATGATCTCAGACCGAATAAAACAAGATCCAGTGAATTTGGACAATATCGGAAGTAAGACAATTCCCCTTTACGATAAAAGATTATTGTCGTCTTATATCGCGAGCGGACTGAATACGAACCATAGAATTCTGACTCACTGGTATACGAGACCTAAAGGCTCTGTTGATAAACCTCATACTAAGACAGACAGATGACTAAAACTCCCTGTATTTGCAGAGGTTATTCAACTGGGGGTCAACTTATGATAAAAGTCACCACTGAATAAAACAAGTATTATTACAAGTATTATTATTATATCACAACGTAGAACTTCGTACGTACATATATCAGTTCGAGTTTCCATACCACATCAGCACAGAGATGCAGTTGTCGATTCAAATCTCATGGTGGTAGGAGTAGTAAGAGTTTAAGCAGTAATTCGAAAGGTTAGGGTTTGAAGATGTTATTCAAGGAGTCAGTCAGTCAGTCAGCTACAACGTAGGACCAGGCACATATATGCATCGGTCCAAGTTGCCATACCTCTTTAGCACATCAAGATGAACACCGGATTCATAGAAGCAATTAATTTAGTGGTGGTAGTATATAAAGAAAGATTGTATAGAAGGATATTCAAGGAGTATAATCCAGTGAAATAAATTTGGAAAGAGAAGAAAGATAGAGACATGAGGAATTCAGAAGATTAGAATTTGGGAGAACACAAAGTGTGGATGCACCTTCGCCATTGCAAACGATTTTCAGCCATGTCATTCAAGGTCTCTAACCATCGGTTGTTATCATTTCACAAATCACAACCAGGTAGTCTACACCTATCAACATGGCTCAGTCCAATTATCAGTGACTTCATCGACTTGTGCCACGTTTTGGTCTGGCCGCCACTAGCTTACCTCCAACATACTCCTACAACATAAAACGTTGCACGTCGGGGCAGTCGGCGGTTGGGTATACGTAACACGTGTCCTAGCCACCTCAAATGATAAAGTTTCACTACTTCATCAATGGATTTGCCATCCCTACCTAGCACACATTTCCTAACAACTGCATTACTTACTCAGTGGTTTCAGGATATACGAGCAATGTTTCGAAGACACCTATGATCGAATATTAGTAGCCTACGAATATCCTCTACTTTTATCGGCCATGTTTCACTGCCATTAAATAGGACGAAACGAACTGCTGCATAGTAAACCCGTCCTTTGGTTGGTAGACGGATATCTCGTCTACACCATAAATGATGCAAGTTGGCGAAAGCTAGACGAGCCCTCTATATCCGTGCTGAGATTTCGTCACACACCAGACCACAAGGGCTGACGAGACTATCAAGATAAGTGAAGCGATCAACAAGCTCAACTACTTCACTCCCTATCATTAGTTCAGGTGTCGATGCAACCGAATCCTGAAGTACCACGCTTAATACTTGTAGTGTGCATAAGCCTGCAGTTAGAATTAATTTTATAATGAACCTTTTTATTCACATGTCGTCCCATCAAATTTTCCTGTTCTCTTCTTTCTGCTTTATTAATTTATTTCAGTGTAACTAAGTCTAAGTTTCTATAATCGACTTTTAACCACACAATTTTTTCATAGGGTCTAACAATACTCCTCAGTTATGCAAACTAAAGTAGATAGTGAGAGTTTCTAACCTTTTTGAAAGTAGTGCGCTTCAACCAACAGATCACAGTCTGAATATCAGTTTATTACCACGTTTACTGAACACTTAATTTATTGAGCCTTTTTTTATTTGATACAGATCAGTCAATTTCTGATTCTCAAACATATAAAACACTGACAAAAACCTATGAGTGTTGCTGAGTATTATTGAAATACTATAGTTGCTCAAAAGTGTTACTCTGAAATTTAATAAATTTGTAAAACAATCATAGTGAGCATATAAAAAGTATACACACTGTCACTTTAGGGTTCACCAGGCCATGTAGAGTGAAACAACTGATATAGACGTATAACAAGACCGATATTACCGCAGAAATAATACTTCCTTTATACTGAAAACATAAACGAGTCAAGTTCAACCCCTTATCTCTATGACTATGGCAGTCAATTAATCTAACATGACTGTAAGAGGTGTTACGTTAAAATTCTTCCACCTAATTAGAAATCTCGAATACTAAATAATTAAGGTTTAAATTACTTGTTTTGTTTTTATAATGATATAATACTATAAAACCCTGCAATAAAGTGCAGATTTACCCAGATGACTTCCTTTATAACTAGAACCAATAAGTAGACCTGTAATTCTTTTGTTGTACCTTGCTTCTATACAAGAGACTAATGCATTTTGAACGAACAAATTGCATATGGATACTGACCTCAATAACGGCAATTAAGGTGACAATATATGCTAAAAGCATACTATACTGACAACCGTCAGTGAACAGATCAGCATTAAGACAGCGGCTAATGAAATTATTTGTGCGAAATTCGAGGGAAAAAAAGAAAGTATGTCACCAGGATCTAATTTAAAAATCGACAGAATTTGGTCACTGAAATTGTAGTGTCGGTTGCTATGCTAAACACACACAGCTTATTTTAGCTTCCGTACAGGCTTATTCATTCATTCTTCCTAAGCCACATTTCGACCTTGTTAATTATTCGCTTATCAATCGTAACTGTTTTCATATAAGCGTACGCGTGTGCACTTCCTATCTTGTTCATCACATGTCTATAATGTATTCTTATCTGACTATAGATATTGATTAACGCTTGATTACACCGACTTGGCTCACTCGCCTTCCCTATCGCGCGTCATTCTGTTTTGCACCACTTTCCGATCAACGATTGAATGGAATACATGTATTTGAAATCCACTTTCGTATTCGACTTATTTAATTCCGTTATCCACAAATGCGATTTAAGTCGATGATTATGTACGAGGATGGCCAGGATGTATATTTTGACAGCAATAATTCGATAACAACCAAAAACGATCAAGCTGGAGTCAGATTTACGGCCACTAAAAATGTGTGAAAGCGGTAAAAAGAATACTTATTATCCAACCAGTGGACATGACGTAGTGTTGAAGCTAAATTGTAAGAAATGACCTCTAACGCAGATTGTATATTCTAGTATTTGATGTGATTCAAAATGTATTCAAGTGTTTATGTAGGTATATAGTTCTCTCTCACGTTAATTCTTAACAACCCCAACATTAAGTTTATAAATAAGAGTGGTAAGGCATCATTGAATAATATCTAGTGTCAGTTGGTGCTGTCAGCCTTAATCCTAATTTTTGATACCAACCCATAACTCTACCTTAATTCCTAATAACTAGCTTTGACTTTTCTTCATCAAAGTTGATGTTAATTGGTGGCAAAATCCCTATGGATACCCAAGACTACCCAGACTGCTAATAAGCGAACTTAACCTTCTTACTTTACTCTAATGAATGTTTCAACACGAAAGAGTCAGTTAGTCATTTCAAAACTATTATTTTACCATAATTATTTTGCTTTTTCTTAATTTGAAAAATTCCCATATTGTGATTTAGAGCAACATATATAAGCGAACAATATTGTTTTCGATTAGATCTTCATCAGGCTTTACTCTAATATACAGTAATATTTATATGCATATACGAAATTATTATTATTTCTTGTCAATTGTTTTGGAACTAAACACTACTGATTTATAACTGACTGGTTGCTGAGTAGCAACCACTTATGTTTGTCAAGTTCCACTCACAATAGGACCACAGTCCTGATCAAATACTGCCGACTGATTCGGGACTTGCCGTCAGATTAAGTGACTAGTAATCATCTACCTCCAAATGCCCTGGTACGACCAAGAGTAGGGAGAGTCCGCTCTCCCTCTCCAAATGCTCTCATGTGGCCACGCGTATATACCCTCTGCCACACAAGTCTTACTCACTGTTTTCTTGTGCCAGGAGTGTTGTTTACAAAGCTGAGAGGAGGAAAAGAGAATGTCCGGCGCTTTAACCGGGTTGGTGGATACGGAAAGTTCACCTAGGGGAGTTGGGAAACCCTCATTCCAAACCAATGATGCACATGGGCTTCAGTATCCTGAGGGAACAAATGGCGTATGAACCAATCGTTGGTCACCGGCAACCATGGGACTGCATCTACTCACGATGCTCCACTTCCTTGTGGATCAGACGTTTAGGTCAAAGGCTCCGGGTGTGATCCCCTAAAAGAACCACCTGTTTCAGTTTCAGCACTTGGGCAGTATCATAGCCCTCACACAAATCAAACGAGATTTGTGCGGCGCATATATATCTGGTGCCCGCTTGTGCCAACATTTATGTGTTTAAATGATAATAATAATAACGAGGTGCAAGCTTGATGGACTTAGTTCAGAGAAAAAGAGTTTAATATGAATGACTCTGGCTGATACTGAGTGGCTCATCAAGAGTATATCTAGGTTTTGCAGGGGTTTAGTCACTGTCCGAATAGCTCAATGGTGGCGCCTTTACATACAAACTTGAGTGAAACGCGATCGAATTCGGTTGCTGACAAGTTCCAGATGATACAAAACCTAAGTTCGGGGTTTCCTAGTGACTATATTTAACCACTATCTTGCTTTTTTAGTTAAATGATGGATTTTTCAAGGTCATCAGTATGATGAACTACCTATGATTTCACATTTGTTTAACGAACTGTCAACCTGAAAAACCAGTGTGAAAAAACAAAAGCTAACCTGAGCCAAACCGAACGCAACCTTTCCTTGAGGGACATGATCGTGTGAACCACCACGAAATACATATTTATCAGCCGCAGTGTGTATTGCCACACAACTAAGGAAAATGTTTGCAAATATTATATAAAACATACCTAAGCTTTTCATTAAAATCTTTCGGATTGAAAAACACCCTATTAGTTAGTGAAACCTCTTCATTTGGTGCTTTCGTAGCAAAGAACTTCATTTTGGAAACAATTGTATCACGACCTAGAAAAACGAGCTATGCGCCTTAAATGTACAACCGGAAAACTTTGCCTGCTTCAAAAACTGAAATATTCTTCAAGAACACAGGGCGAAGAGGTTGTGCTTGCTTTTTTCTTGCATGCATACGTGCTTTTTAAGTCTTTTACAGAACGGCCTGACGAATATAAGAGGTGCCTGATATAAGGTTTTAATGAACCTGACATTAATTAAACAGAGAAGTCAATTGTATGGTAAGAAAACTCTCTCTGTAGTAGACGTTTAACGACTACGATGGAGCATGTTTTAGCACACCTTATATCTGAACCCACACATTTTTGTTCAATTCAAGTATCTTTTTTAAACCTAGTAATCACTCACGTGACTGAGAATAATGCCTAATCAAGTAATCTCCCACTTTTTGCAAATGGAGATCGTACGTTTGGTCATTCACATTAAGGGTTCTTTGCATTGTATTTATTCAGGTCAAGTCATGTCCAAATATCTGGGGACAACCATACAGGGCTGGTCAAGAAATACTAACTCTGTTGAAGAAGCATGAGCTATGTTTAAAGTTATAGTTAGTCTAGTTACATCCCCATGTACACCAAGCTCAACATCACGTTAACCTCACATTTACCCTCTACAACTACCCATGAATGGAGACGAAAATGAACAAGGGTCACTCTTGACAATATTATGATGTGTCCCCATTACTTTTGATATGAAAAAACCGTTTGATATTAGCAAGAAATGACGTTAAGAATAGTGGAACTTCATTGGAGCGCTTAAGTTATGTGTTTTCTATCGAACATGGTGTAGGATCAGCAATTACTTGTGATAACTGAGGCTTGTTGATAGATTCTATGGCTGTTGTGAAGAGAGCTGTCTTACGATTATATTTCAGGCGAGATAAGTCCAGTGGTTTCTATGATGTTCATCCTAAGATCATAAAGGCTATATAGGATGTAGTTTTCGGACCTCTGGCGAAAAGGTGTGGTGTGTCTTTGAGGCAGTAAAAACTGCCAAGAAACTGGAAATACGTAATTATCTGTGCAGCCTAAAAAGCGGGCGGGGACAGCTAGCCAGTTAGTAACAATCGACCCATTAGTGTAACTAGTGTAGCCGTCAAACTGATGGACAACACTGCTTGGATGGCCATTCTAAACTATGTGGGAGGAAATGATCTTTTAGGTATGGAACAACACTGTTTTATAAAGGCTTGTCATGCTAGACAAATCAGCCTATCGCAAGAGAAGATTGGGCTTTAGCGAGAAATAATAATATCTAAGCAGTTGTATGTTCCGTAGATCTAAGTACAGCCCTTGACAAAACCTCTTATCTGGGTCTTAAATTACAACCCGAAAGTTTTGAGATCCATTATGAAATCACAGGCTGAGTAAGTAACTTTCTCAATGATTGGTGGTTACAGATAAATGAGTCTCCATCAGTGTGGAATTCCTCATGGTACAGTCCTCGGTTTCTTTTTGTTTACTTTATTTAAATAACTTACTAACTACAGCAAAGTCATCTGTTTTACTCTCTTCGGATAACACAAACATTTGAAGATCCATACGTAGCAGGTTGGATAGATAAATATTACAGGATGACCTGACGTCACTGGTTGGATGGATGGATAGGTAGTCATCGGAAGTAAATTCTGACATGAGTGTGATGGTGCAAAAAATAACTTATATAATTACTCCTGTTACCCCTCGCCGAGGAGCATAGGCCGCTCACCAGCATTCCCCATCCAACTCTGTCCTGAGCATTCCTTTCCAGTTCTTTACAGTTGCTGTTCATCCTTTTCAATCCTACTTCTATTTCCCGGCGTAATGTGATCTTTGGCCTTCCTCTTTTCCGCTTCCCTTCACCATTCCAAGTTAGGGATTGAGTCGTGATGCACATTGGTTATTTCCTTAATGTATGTCCGATCCACTTACAACGTCTTTTTTTAATTTCATCTTCAGCTGGAAGCTGGTTTGTCCTCTCCCATAAAACGCTGTTGCTGATAGTATCCGACCAGTGAATGCTGAGTATTTTGCGTAAACAACTGTTTATAAATACTTGTACCTTCTTGATGATGGATGTAGTAGTTCTCCACGTTTCAGCTCCATACAGTAGAACTGTCTTGACGTTCGTATTGAAGATTCTCACTTTGAAGTCAGTTGAAAGTTGTTTTGAGTGCCATATGTTCTTCAATTGTAGAAATGCTGTCCTTGCTTTGCCAATCCTCGCCTTTACATCTGTATCAGATCCTCCTTGTTCATCAATGATGTTTCCCGTGTACGGGAATGTTTCAATATTTTCCAGAGTTTCGCCATCAAGTGTGATTGGGTTGGTGTTCTCCGTGTTGCATTTGAGAACCTTGCTTTTTACTTTGTGAATGTGGAGGCCTATCGATGCGGAGGCTGCTGCTACATTTGCTGTCTTCATCTGCATTTGGTCGTGTGTATGAGAGAGGAGGGCTAGGTCATCTGCGAAGTCCAAATCATCTAATTGATTCTGAGCTGTCCATTGTATTCCGTATTTCCCTTCAGATGTCGAATTCTTCATAATCCAGTCAATCACTAGAAGGAAGAGGAATGGGGAGAGTAGACAGCCTTGTCTGACTCTGGTCCTTACTGGAAATGCATCTGTCAGTTGTCCTCCATGCACCACTTTGCACTGTAGTCCATCGTATTAGTTTTGGATAATGTTGACAATCTTTTCAGGAACTCCAGTGTCGAAGAAGTTTCCATAATGTTCTCCTGTCCACGCTGTCAAACGCCTTCTCATAGTCGATGAAGTTGACGTATAGTGATGAGTTCCACTCAACTGATCGTTCAACGATGATCAATAGTGTCGCAATCTGGTCTGTGCACGACCGATCCTTACGGAATCCAGCCTGATGATCCCTAAGTTCAGCGTCTACTGCGTCTTTCATCCGATTCAGCAGCACTCTGTTGAAAACTTTCCTGGTACTGATAACAAACTGATGCCTCTGTAGTTCTCACATTGGCTCAGATCTCCTTTGGTATCTTGATGAGATATCCTTCTTTCCAGTCCATTGGCACTTATTCCTTCTCCGAAATCTTCTTGAATAGAATGTGAAGCATGTTTGCAGTTATTTCAATGTCTGACTTCGGTGCTTCTGCTGGTATATTGTCAGTTCCTGCCGCCTTCCCACTTTTGATTTGTCTGATGGCCATCTTGACTTCTTCGATCGTTGGTGGAGTGACATCTCTTGGAAGGTCAGTGTGGGCTGCTTCGATGTTCGGTGGATTCAATGGGGCTGGTCTATTCAGCAGTTCCTCGAATTATTCTGCCTATATTTTCCTCTGTTCTTGAATCTCAGTGATTGTTTTTCCTTCTTTGTCCTTGACTGGTCTCTCTGGTGTGCTATATCTCCCTGCCAATTTCTTCGTCGTATAATATAGTTGTTTCATATTCCCTTCTCTTGCAGCTTTTTCCGCCGTCGTTGCTAGTTCTCCCATGTATTCGTGACCGGAGTACAGCAGCATCTCTCCTGTACCTAGCCTTTGTTGTCCAGTTTGTGTCCAATGGGTTTCGCTGATTCCGAGTACTGTCAAGTTGTATCTCCTAATTTCCATTGCTATTTGACTGGTCTTTCCTGTCTCCCACATTGTCCGGACGTTCCATGTACCTATAAAGAGTGTTGCTCTAGTTGTTAGAAGGTGCATCGGTCTCGTGACTTCCGAAAAATTTCGACTTTCATCATGAGATGTCATAATTATTCCTTCAACTCCCAGGGCAGAGTTTAAATGGTTTGAATTATTTTTTCTGGTTAGCGTTTTTTTAGCGAGTTAATTTTTCTACGGGAAGGGGTCGCTAACCCCATACCCAACCCTCCTCCTTTACCCGGGCTTGAGACCGGCAGTAACTCTAGAAGAGCTACAGGCCGAGTTAACTGCTATGATTTATATCATTACACGGTATAAGGAGTTGTGTTATTTGAAGTAATGAACTATAAAGATATAAGAGTCATAATAGGCCACGACCTCGAAACAAAGAGTACTTACAACGCTGTTGATGTCAAAGATTTCACGGTTTTTTGGTGTATTTGCAAGTCATTTCAGTGCTTAGAAAAAAAGCGTTTTCGATATCACACCCGACTTTGTGAGTTTCTATTTGGAATACGGAACTGAAGAAGTGAGTCCTTGTTTCAAGTATGAGGTGTATATGCTAAGACGAGTTCGATGGATAGAGACCAAAATGGATAAGTATCACTCTTGACAATCTTATGAAAATAAACTGAGACCCGTCAACTTATTTCTGCCATAGTACCACAGGTTAGAGGTGGGTGATTTAACACTGGCTTATCATATACTGGACGGTGATCTTGGTACTGATATGTCGTGTCTTTTTCTTTCACATAGGACTAATCAACTGAGGGGACATTCAAAGAAAGTTCAAAAGCTGAGATCAAACAATTACGTCTGGAGTTCCCTTTTTAGCACTGAGTAAATAAATCTTAGAATTCTGTTAAGGCAAGTAATATTAGCATATTCTGCTGGTACATTCGAAGCGAAATGAAGTCTTCATAGTTTTGCAAATACAATATATTCTTGTTCTCTGTTCATAAACATGCCTATTAAACTAATGACGCATTTCGCGTCTCTTTTATTCCTATTTCCTTGGTTTCTTCCTTTCCTTCTCTAAAATCAATTTAATATCCTTCTCAATTACACAGAACCTGATTTGTTATTATTATTCTATCACTAATATTCTCTTTTCCTTTTTCTTCTTTCTTTTCTCTTTTTCAAATATGGCAAAATAATGCTAACATTATTGAAACTTGTGTATGATTAAATTTTTGAAGAATCCTGGTATGGTTTATTCACAACCCACAAGATGCCTGTGAATAATAATAATTAAATTCTAGTAACGCCAAATGTTTTGTGCGACCCCATGTACTTACTCTTTTGATTTACCTGGTTTATCTCATAGTCATTTTTATGCAATCATTTATTGTATTTTTCGGAGATGTAAATTTGTTAGGTTGTAGAATTATAGTCTAATATATTATCGGTACTATTTTTAATAATCATAGACCTAATCCTAAAATTATAGATATGTCATGATGTGACTGTCCACTGTGTAAGATTTTACGTGGAAGTCACATCATTGCCTACACTGACACATCGTATCGTTACAACTAACAATATGATGTCTGGAGTTTAAAAACACATTTGGGCTAAAGATAGAATGACATATTTAATGTGAGTAAAGGCAAGATATACAGAAGGACCATGCCTGCAAGGCTGGGTCATGTTATTCCATTTGTTCAGTTGAATATTTCTGCGTTCGCCGTTGTTAGCTTTCTCTTCGTGTCAACTGTCGGCTTCAAAGCTCGTGTGGTGACGATTCAATATCATTACAAGATTTGAGTCTGTATGCTCTCGTTCTATGGTGAAGTCGCCTGGAAATCTCTGGAAGTTCTGCTGTAACTTCTTTCACAAGAAACAAGGAGGAAGTGGGGCGCAAAATAATCTTGATCTAGACATACAAGCGTTTCATCATTCAGTAAAGCAAAGTAATGAAGACTGATGGATAATTGTTGCTGTACATTTGACTCTTGATATTAATGTATTTTAAATATCAAAGTATCTGATGTGGAGCATTTAGAGACAACCGACATCCACCACATACCTTTACAGCATGTCATCTCCTGTTACGTTTGCACGCATATTCTCACTACAATTATGTCAAGTAACTTTTTGTACCTTTCCTCTATATGCCAATGAGAGCCAGTTGTAGAATCCATTTTGAACGTTTCGTGTGTGAAAATCCCTCCATGCATACATCCATAGCTTCTTAATGTTCTCGTTGTTTGTACATTATTGTTAGTATTTTTGATGCCATTTTGTATTGTGGTGTTTCATTTCACGAGAGTTTTCTCAGTTTCTTCTGTCGCTTTCATTGGGCTTCTATATTCCTCCTGAACTGTATATAATTTGTTTTAATATATATTATTCTGGCCGCTGCCATATTGAGTGTTCGCTCTTTGATTGGGCTGTTTGATTTTGACTGATCGTGCAATTTGTTTGTAAGTTGGAGCACCTTTTCAGAATTTGAAACACGTTGTGTTATAGAACAGCAACCGAAACTGAATTTTTCTTGATCTATCCAGGAAGGATAGAATAACAGTTACTTTCTGGTGTGTTCAATTGATTATTTTGGGATCAATTGTTGGTCGAATAACTGTGTGGTGATATTTGTTTAGAACCGTTATTACCACAATAATCTTGTTCTGATTTCGACTGAGGTCTGCGAGTTTCTTCACTTTTACTTGCCAGTTATTCAGCAATTCGAACCTAGTTGGAACTAGGTTTGGATCTTACACCATTAAGGAATTGAAGATAAACCAAGCAAGAATATCTAAGGAAGTATAGCTAGCGAAATATGTAACACCATAACGGGGAAGCACGCTTTTCACGTTCTATATCAAGCTACTAGTTGTACACTCACCTATCTCTTAAACCATCAGGAAACAAAATAATAATGAAAATGTACTTCATAGAGGAAAAGAATAAATACTTGAGGAAACCTGATGAGTTACCTCATTGATCTTACGGAGTAATCAGTTGCGAAAGAATTTACAGTTAAATATATCGAAAGGTCGGTTTTTAAATAGGTGTTTGGTCTCAGAAACACACTGGCGAGTTAGAAAGAAATCAACAGGGTGTAAATATTTTGAGAACAAAGGTTTATCGTAATAGTTTGTCATTTAACAAACAACATCATGATGAACACTTTAGAAGCTAGATTTTTCACTGAACTGTCAAGTGTGGTACAATGAGTTCATGTGGTGGCTACGTTTTTCAACCTGTTCCTTAACAACGGACAAAATTGTGTCCACTGACCAAGAACAAAAAATAATATGTGTTAACTAATCTATGTAAAAGCTACCAAATGTCATGTCATATACATAAAAGAAACCAGCACTCAAATCACTGCAAGTGATTGTTGCAACATGGTCTCCAGCCTTCAATAATAAAGGTAGTAGGTCGGTGGACCTGTGTTTATCCCTAAAATTGTTTTCTAGTGAAGCCCCTGATTCACTGATGTAGCTGATATCAATTGTTTGAGTACATCATTCCAGTTATTGACCACTCGGTGAGGAAATCGGAACCCTACCGAAATTTCATTGGATCACAATTTTTTAACCTTCCTGCTACGGTCTCCAAAAATATTAATGCTGGAATGAGCAAAAAGATAAGACATATTAACACACACCAATTCCCAACATAGGGTCGCCTCGCGTTCTGTATTATGACTAGTTCCTAAGCCCTAACATTGCCTCTATACAACTAATTCTTCCAGTGCAGTTTGGAGGTCAAGATGACCAGTCTTGCTTCTTCTCATTCTGCAAATTTCGACGTCATCTACAAACAATAACATCAATGACTTTATCGATCGCGGTTATTCACTGATAGGAAGTTTCTTATCCTTTCCTGCACAATACCTGTTATTCCGAAGTTCTAGGGCTTCTGAATAAGAGTTAATTGAAAAACTTTATCAAATTGCTTGCGAAAGTTCATGAATACCACGTTGACAGACAGATCAATATCTCGAAATAGTCATGAATTCTTAATTCCATATCCGTATTACTTGAGAGTTAACAGATCGTGTGGTTCCATGTGACTCGTTTACTGATTTATTTTTTTAAGTAACTTATGCCGACAGGTCGATAGGTGAACACCATGTATCTCTGACCATTTCTAAATATAGAACTAACTAAAGCATCTTGCCACTCAGGGAGTTGGGTGTAGGAAAGGGACATGTTGAATAGCATCAGGAGTGGCTCTGAAATAATGTCCGCGATGACAACAACCACGTATGCAGCCCATCAAATCCCGGTATCTTACTTGGTCCGAGGTCATGATCAGCTTAAGAACATTTACAGGTCCTATAGCTGATATCTCAGTGATGTGGTTGTGACAAATAGTGTTAACAATGGCCGTGAAGTAGACTTAGGTGAAATATTTTGATGAAGTCTCGGCTTTGGTCAGATTTGATTTAGCAAGTATATCCGAACTTTCGCGCAGCAGTAATAAAGAAATACCATAACATAAACAATGCCCAAACGAACGTTCAGTACAATTGTCAGTATACGAAATGATGTTACTTCGATGTGACATTACAACACATCCGAACTATTGTGGTTATTCAAATTCGACATCGTATTTTTTCATCTTATTAAGTATTGTTTCCGCGTGGTTGTTATCTAATAGATGATTTCGGTACATCAATCGGCTGTTCATCTACTCGACGATCTAAAGCCTGTCCAGTTCAATTGGTGGTTTGACGACACATTCACGCGAATCATCAGTTTACGCGGTCGAGCGAATCTCCTGCAAACTGACAACGATGTTGTCGTCCCTACCCCAACACTGACAGCATTTTTCACCGATGTCATAGACATGAGTTCAGAGTGACACTGTTGGTTTCTTATGTTCTTTTCGACATTTTTTCGATTCACTCATCAAACAAACATGCAGCACCCACCGTTTATCATATTTTAGAGACTTCATCGTGCCACCTTCGCTCTCCATCTGTATTTCTTCGACCCTTATTGATTTTCACAGCAGTTATCAGTTTTTCCAATCTGACTGCAAGTTGATCAGAAGCTTCGCAAAGCGAAATCACGACCTATCTTCACGGTTATACTTCTGTACTTACAGTTATTCTGTTAAATATAGATATAACTAGAAATTGACACTTACAAACAGTTATTATTATTATTATTATTCACAAACACTTTATGGGTACATAAGTGCTGTGAAGAAACCATTTCGGGTTTCTTCAAAAATGCAATAATACACAATTTTCAGTAATGTTAACAATACATATGCCACGTTTGAGAAAGGAAGGAAAAGGGAAATAAAATATTAATAATAGAATAGTAATAATAAATGAGGTTCTATGTAATTAGCAAGAATTTTGAATTGATTTTGAAGGAGGAAAGGAAGAAACTAAAGAAATAGAAATAAAGGAGACGCGGGAGACGCAAATATCTTAACGCAGAACAAGAATAAACAACCATGTATGTATAGCAAAAACGAGTAATAAAAATGAAATAAAACAGAATAAATTAATAAGTAAATAACTTATTATTGCGGTAAGATATGACGTTAGAATAAGTGTTTGTGCAAGCACAGTCATAGTTTTGGGTGATGCTATGAAAGTCTCAATTAAGTGCAAAAGATAATCAATATTTATGAGGTGTATATACATAGTGAAGATAAAACGAGTGTGATAAGTTGAATTCAATGTAACACAAGTTATTGTCTCAATCCAAAGCTTCTTAATCTTAAGAATAATATTTATTTAGAAGGAAAAAAGAGAGCGAGAGAGAGAAAAGAAATGAACACATAGTGAAAAGGTTCAACAATGATCATAATAGTGTAATGGATATAGGCTTTTGAGATGAACGAATAATTTTAAAATAATAATAACAATAATAATAAACCTTTACTGCACTCGGATAAATACGTGTAGAATTATGTAACAGTATACAGAGTGAAACCGGGTTGTTGTATAAACATTAGTGCAATAATAATAATTTAGAATGATGCTATCATAGTCATAATTGATTGCAAAGAATAATAAAATATAAATTTTTATACGTTATATGTTGTGAATATTTTGGAAAAAAAAAAAAATTATTTAAGTGGAACATAGGGGTTTTTTGTTTTTCATTGTAGACTTTGGATAAAATATGTTTACAAGGACAAGAAGAGATGAAAAGAATATCTAATGTGTCGAATGACCAATAATGATATTAATAACAGTAATAATTATAAATGCAAATATAAGCAGACTTTGTATATTCAGATAAATATAAAATAAAGTGAAATAGACGTGAAAAATTTCAAAGGTTTTACTTTGCTTTTCAGTCAGTTAGATAGATGACGGACCTTTTTTGTATAAATCGTTGTTAAGCACGTTAATATTCAAAAGGTGACACAATCCACTTTCGGAAAGAAAGTCATCAAGAAGACTTCGGAACCGGATTATAGTTTCACTGCATCGGAGGTTCATTGGTAGTCTATTCCAGATGGTTGAGTAGCGAATAACGAAAAAATTCTGGCGTAAATTTGTTTGGGTTTTTGGAATCGCTATAATATTTTCCTTATTGCGTAGATTATGGGACGGTATCATAGAGTATGATGGGGTAGATAGCGAAGAGTAAGAAATACCGTTAAGAAGCCGGTAGAGAAAAATAAGGTTTAGTTTGATACGCCTGATCCAGAGAGGTTCTAGTTTGAGTTGTTGACATCTTTGGTGATAGTCTTTGTTGTCAGAATACCCCAAAACAGCTTTGGTGAACCTTCTTTGAACACCTTCAATTTTAATCAGGTCATTATGCCTGCAGTTACTGTAAACTAAGATACCATATTCAAGAATTGGTAAGATACATTTTCTGTATAATAATAATCTCGATTCGGTATTATTGAAATTAATCATTATGAATCCGATGAGCTTTCTAGCTTTGGATACTTGAGATGCAATGTGTTCCGAAAAGTTCAAACTGTCGCTGTATCTTAAACCCAAGTCACGAACAGTGTTGAGAGGTTTCAGTGTATATTTGTGTATAGCCAGATTTAAGTTAAGGCAACGGCCAATGTTAATAAATCCACTTTTGTCAACATTAAGTGGCAAATTCCACGAAATAGTCCATTCGTACAACCTGTTTATTTCTTCTTGGATTACTGTTGAAATATAGCTTTCTTCTGTGGGAGATGAGAATGAATAAACCACTTTTAGATCATCGGCAAAAAGAAAAGGTTTACCATATTGAAAGAGGGAACAACGTCACTTACTGACTTTCTACTCGTTACCGAGGGCAGTACAGACATCGGCATCGATTGATAATACACTTATCATACCATCACTGTGACATCACTACTTTCTCAGCGGACTCAACGTTTTTCATCTGAGGACCTCAATCACTTTTCAAAGATAATTATTTCAACGCGAATTGATAAAACTCTAAAATGCCATCTTTTTTTCTATTATTTCTATGGTTGATCGCTTAACATTCAACCAACGTCCTTGTTACGTGTTATTACACGTTGTTTCCCGATCAGTTTCTGCAGCTTCTTTTTCATTTCCCTTACAGCTCGGCGATACCCGAGGGATTCATACTAATCGTCTGACAACCTCCGGCGCGCGACTACTCCCAACACGTTTGGTATCGATTCAAACGGCCGTTGAATCAGGTGGGGGAGTATTGTAGGGTCAGTGAAGCGTCACTGAATATCGAACAGATCGTCGATCCCTGTCAAGGTCAAGGATAGTCAACGCGCGTCAATGAAATATACGCCATGGACTGGCCCACGCGGCAGTGGTTGTTCATTCACTTTTGTACTTTCGTGGTTGTACCTTAACTAATATATTCTTGTAATAACGTCCTTTGTGTTGTACAGTCTCCATAGCATCCATGATCCTTTGATGCGTCGATGGTTCAATCCACGTAAGGGCTGGTCGCGAGGTGTGACTTCAGTGTTAGTTGGTTCGTCACAATTCTCGTCTAACTATAGTAGGCCCCCAATCATTTGACATAGATCATCAACGTAGGTGATCTTACAGTGTTGATAATTAGTTTATAGTTTTAAACTTATCCATCCACATTGAGTGACCAGTCTTTTGAGATAGCACGTTTTCTTATTGCCGGAAAGTTGGCTTGCCAGACAATGGGACAAAATGGAGCAAAAAAATTCTGTAAACTGTGTCCGAAACCTAAAGTTAAGTAAAACGCGATCACTATTTGCTGGTGGGGAAAGGTGCTGAATGTTAGCGAAATATGTAACACCATAACGGGGAAGCACGCTTTTCACGTTCTATATCAAGCTACTAGTTGTACACTCACCTATCTCTTAAACCATCAGGAAACAAAATAATAATGAAAATGTACTTCATAGAGGAAAAGAATAAATACTTGAGGAAACCTGATGAGTTACCTCATTGATCTTACGGAGTAATCAGTTGCGAAAGAATTTACAGTTAAATATATCGAAAGGTCGGTTTTTAAATAGGTGTTTGGTCTCAGAAACACACTGGCGAGTTAGAAAGAAATCAACAGGGTGTAAATATTTTGAGAACAAAGGTTTATCGTAATAGTTTGTCATTTAACAAACAACATCATGATGAACACTTTAGAAGCTAGATTTTTCACTGAACTGTCAAGTGTGGTACAATGAGTTCATGTGGTGGCTACGTTTTTCAACCTGTTCCTTAACAACGGACAAAATTGTGTCCACTGACCAAGAACAAAAAATAATATGTGTTAACTAATCTATGTAAAAGCTACCAAATGTCATGTCATATACATAAAAGAAACCAGCACTCAAATCACTGCAAGTGATTGTTGCAACATGGTCTCCAGCCTTCAATAATAAAGGTAGTAGGTCGGTGGACCTGTGTTTATCCCTAAAATTGTTTTCTAGTGAAGCCCCTGATTCACTGATGTAGCTGATATCAATTGTTTGAGTACATCATTCCAGTTATTGACCACTCGGTGAGGAAATCGGAACCCTACCGAAATTTCATTGGATCACAATTTTTTAACCTTCCTGCTACGGTCTCCAAAAATATTAATGCTGGAATGAGCAAAAAGATAAGACATATTAACACACACCAATTCCCAACATAGGGTCGCCTCGCGTTCTGTATTATGACTAGTTCCTAAGCCCTAACATTGCCTCTATACAACTAATTCTTCCAGTGCAGTTTGGAGGTCAAGATGACCAGTCTTGCTTCTTCTCATTCTGCAAATTTCGACGTCATCTACAAACAATAACATCAATGACTTTATCGATCGCGGTTATTCACTGATAGGAAGTTTCTTATCCTTTCCTGCACAATACCTGTTATTCCGAAGTTCTAGGGCTTCTGAATAAGAGTTAATTGAAAAACTTTATCAAATTGCTTGCGAAAGTTCATGAATACCACGTTGACAGACAGATCAATATCTCGAAATAGTCATGAATTCTTAATTCCATATCCGTATTACTTGAGAGTTAACAGATCGTGTGGTTCCATGTGACTCGTTTACTGATTTATTTTTTTAAGTAACTTATGCCGACAGGTCGATAGGTGAACACCATGTATCTCTGACCATTTCTAAATATAGAACTAACTAAAGCATCTTGCCACTCAGGGAGTTGGGTGTAGGAAAGGGACATGTTGAATAGCATCAGGAGTGGCTCTGAAATAATGTCCGCGATGACAACAACCACGTATGCAGCCCATCAAATCCCGGTATCTTACTTGGTCCGAGGTCATGATCAGCTTAAGAACATTTACAGGTCCTATAGCTGATATCTCAGTGATGTGGTTGTGACAAATAGTGTTAACAATGGCCGTGAAGTAGACTTAGGTGAAATATTTTGATGAAGTCTCGGCTTTGGTCAGATTTGATTTAGCAAGTATATCCGAACTTTCGCGCAGCAGTAATAAAGAAATACCATAACATAAACAATGCCCAAACGAACGTTCAGTACAATTGTCAGTATACGAAATGATGTTACTTCGATGTGACATTACAACACATCCGAACTATTGTGGTTATTCAAATTCGACATCGTATTTTTTCATCTTATTAAGTATTGTTTCCGCGTGGTTGTTATCTAATAGATGATTTCGGTACATCAATCGGCTGTTCATCTACTCGACGATCTAAAGCCTGTCCAGTTCAATTGGTGGTTTGACGACACATTCACGCGAATCATCAGTTTACGCGGTCGAGCGAATCTCCTGCAAACTGACAACGATGTTGTCGTCCCTACCCCAACACTGACAGCATTTTTCACCGATGTCATAGACATGAGTTCAGAGTGACACTGTTGGTTTCTTATGTTCTTTTCGACATTTTTTCGATTCACTCATCAAACAAACATGCAGCACCCACCGTTTATCATATTTTAGAGACTTCATCGTGCCACCTTCGCTCTCCATCTGTATTTCTTCGACCCTTATTGATTTTCACAGCAGTTATCAGTTTTTCCAATCTGACTGCAAGTTGATCAGAAGCTTCGCAAAGCGAAATCACGACCTATCTTCACGGTTATACTTCTGTACTTACAGTTATTCTGTTAAATATAGATATAACTAGAAATTGACACTTACAAACAGTTGTCAACGTCACTTACTGACTTTCTACTCGTTACCGAGGGCAGTACAGACATCGGCATCGATTGATAATACACTTATCATACCATCACTGTGACATCACTACTTTCTCAGCGGACTCAACGTTTTTCATCTGAGGACCTCAATCACTTTTCAAAGATAATTATTTCAACGCGAATTGATAAAACTCTAAAATGCCATCTTTTTTTCTATTATTTCTATGGTTGATCGCTTAACATTCAACCAACGTCCTTGTTACGTGTTATTACACGTTGTTTCCCGATCAGTTTCTGCAGCTTCTTTTTCATTTCCCTTACAGCTCGGCGATACCCGAGGGATTCATACTAATCGTCTGACAACCTCCGGCGCGCGACTACTCCCAACACGTTTGGTATCGATTCAAACGGCCGTTGAATCAGGTGGGGGAGTATTGTAGGGTCAGTGAAGCGTCACTGAATATCGAACAGATCGTCGATCCCTGTCAAGGTCAAGGATAGTCAACGCGCGTCAATGAAATATACGCCATGGACTGGCCCACGCGGCAGTGGTTGTTCATTCACTTTTGTACTTTCGTGGTTGTACCTTAACTAATATATTCTTGTAATAACGTCCTTTGTGTTGTACAGTCTCCATAGCATCCATGATCCTTTGATGCGTCGATGGTTCAATCCACGTAAGGGCTGGTCGCGAGGTGTGACTTCAGTGTTAGTTGGTTCGTCACAATTCTCGTCTAACTATAGTAGGCCCCCAATCATTTGACATAGATCATCAACGTAGGTGATCTTACAGTGTTGATAATTAGTTTATAGTTTTAAACTTATCCATCCACATTGAGTGACCAGTCTTTTGAGATAGCACGTTTTCTTATTGCCGGAAAGTTGGCTTGCCAGACAATGGGACAAAATGGAGCAAAAAAATTCTGTAAACTGTGTCCGAAACCTAAAGTTAAGTAAAACGCGATCACTATTTGCTGGTGGGGAAAGGTGCTGAATGTTATTCACATCATCACAGTGGTGTGTAAATACAAGGTCCAGCAAGTGAACTTCATGTTCTGAATCAATATATGTCGGCTTTGTGATGTATTGTACAAGTGAACACTGAATAATGGTTGACAAAAGTTGCTGTCAAATCATTCACCGGAAGCTGATAGCTCTATCCGGCTGAAAGGCGGAGTTTTAGAGTGTCCAACAATGTGAAAACATTAGACTTTACTCCAATAACATATGTGAACTAAAGCAAAGTCATCAGCAAGACTACATTGACTAAGGTACGTTCCTGCTACAGTAACTAGCCGTGTCTAGATTTAGTTGTACAATAAGCTACCTCACACGTATCACTGTTATATATCTCCAAAGTGTGCGAGTGTACACGGAAATGATCTGCAACATCTATCATTATGCCTCCTTCCTTGTGATTTATGATTTTATGACTTGTAACATAGATGTAGTATCGGCTTTCAACACTTGACTACTCGAAAACCCTGAATCTTAAGGTTTGTTTCACCATTTTGCTCTGAAGATTTTAACTCATTCAGGTCAGTCTTCTATCTCATTTTATTATATTCCAATATTCAAGTCACGAGTTATGTAAACGTTATATGGTATGACAACTCATTCGATATAACTTCCGAATACTAACTTTAAGATCCTTCTTAGCTGAGTCTGGTTAGAAAACAAAATTTTAAACGTGTATTAATTTGATTTCTGTTATTTATTTACTCTGAAGAAGTGGATTACATTAAGTCACGGAACGTCAGAAACACAATTTCCCAAGTTATTGAGATATATCAAAAGTATATTTATTGTGAACTTTCTACTCAATGCTTATTTTATTTGAAACTATGAATTCCAACCTTGTTATTGGTACATATAAAATAAAGGCAAAGTTGGTCAAGTATGCTTTCGATGCAATAAATACACAATAGCAGAGTTAATTCACAACAAGTACGAAACCGCTGCTCTTTATAGAAATGCAGCATGTATATAAACAAACTAGTTTACATACACATCATGTATCTGTACAAAAGCTAAGTGACATTAGTTTCTACGTATTAAAATATACTCATCTGCTTCACATTCTTAGGTTGGGCTAAAAGTAGATTAAGTATTGGATGACAGGCCTTCCGGTAATTTATGAGCCTTTACTTAGGCAGTTGCATAATCGAAAAAAACTGGATTTACATCTACTTCCCGTTAACGTAACTTGTGATATGTAAAACTAGCTCACGTGATCATCATCTTCATACTTTTTCAGATGTTCGTACATACCTGCCCTCCCAGTAAGGCAACGTATTTAAGGAGATAGACATAACTGAGTGTTTTCCAGCATGTAATTATGTCTTCAATCTTTTTATTCGACAACATTGTTTCATGCAACTCTTGAGGCTATCATGGGCTTTGATCCGCCCTAGGAGTAATACTTTCAAATTTGGCTGGAACTTAGATAGACACATAGTAATTGATAAAGTTTAACCATTTTAGCAAGACGAAGTATGAGTGTTCTGAGACACTTTAAATCAACTTAGTCAAATTCACGTTGTGAATGTTAGATTCTCCTCTGTAACGAAATATGATACGTTCAAAAACATTATACCCAGCGGGAAAAGTTTAATACCAACTGCGAAGTTCAATTTTTTTAACATTGTTAGTAACAGTTCAAAGGTTTCCTACGTTGTAATATTAAGTATATAAATATTCACCATTTTAGTATGGTTTTGCTTGCTCTTTGTTCTTTTGGTCTCTAATGAGTGGCAATGTAAGTTCTAAGTTTCAAGAATCTAAATCAGTCCTTATCATATAGAGACGACTTCTTAGGTAGACTAATAGTCTAACAGCTGGGCTATGGAGACCTTAGGTGAGAGGTAATGTTCTATAACGAAGCTACCTAGTCAAACTGAAAACATCAGCATATTCATAGAAAAAACTCACCAGTTCATGAAATAAATTCGGCTTCACTGGTTTTATATTTGCCACTTATCGATTGGTCATTCGGATTATCAGATTCTTCGAGGGTATCGTAGATATTCCGTTCAGTTATATTCAGATATTTTAATTTCCGAGATAAATGGGATGACCAACCGCCTAACTGTGTTATTGCTTGAATGAATGATATATGTTGCCATTGTTTTTTCACATGGATTTTTACCATTTGTGTGAGAACGGCTAAAGCGACCTCAGCCCTCTTGTAAGTTGATTTTCTACTTGTTCGAATGATGGACATTCTTACTTTATCAATTGCCTATACATCCTTTCCCAAGGCCTTAGGAACAGAAGTATGGTAATGAATCCAGATTTATTGATATCAGAAGCTCGTGCAAGAGGACCAACAAGTGTTCCGACATGGCTGCACTATTCGCCCGAGACTTTAAGAGCTACAGGCCACCGGTTTAAGGAAAAGCAATTCTTGAACATGGGGAGTATAAAGGCTGGATAGTGGACAAAAATTATTTATTAAAAACAAGGTTCTCAGGTGTTATTCTACGTACTGGGTATTACATCTAATGAACAAAAAAGAATAGAGGGCATATATGTGTGATAACTGAAGACGCAGGAGCTTACAGTAACAGTCATGCGGCTGTACACTTTTTATGGTGGAAGTTACATGGTTGAAAGTTAGCCCATAAAATCTCATCAGAATTGAGACTTCATAGACGTAATAGTTGTATACTTTTTTAGTTGAGGTGGACATTAATCTTCATGTTTTCATGCACTGAATAATGAACATTTCGTATGTTTTAACTAGCGTTATTTCAAGCCCCACTTTCTCCCTGTGTTACGAAATGGGAAGTTGGAATGATCGTGAAAGCTTACGGAATTTAGATCTAGAATTATTATTAGTGTACTCATTTGTTGTCCTAAACAAATAATCTTAGTACACCGTTGTCAACTCGCCGTGATGTACCGCCTACTCTATACGGTCTTGAGTCCAACTAACATCGTTGTCTATAATGACACTCTCTACCATGAGATTCGGTAGAACTGTTTGTAAGGACCCCTGAAGAATACAATTATGCTTACCGATGGCATAATGTATGTAAGGAAGTATATATAGTGTTCACTTCCACATGGCTATTACTTAGTCCCGAGAATCTTGCCATACTGACCCACTTGATACGCACTGTTACGAAATTTCCAGTGAATACAGGTGCTGTGTTTAGAATAAAACTGAAATAAGAAAAAAATATCTTCCTCAGGTACAGTTCAAACTCCCAATTAAATGCGGATCACGACTTTTGGGCAAACACTTTAACACAAGATATGCAGTTTCGGAGACAATTCCTCCGAATACCTACTGTGGCAGACTTAGATTCAAATGGTTCAAATGGTTCAAATGGTTGAGGACGGAATAGAAGAAGCTTTCGCTTAACGGGCTTCCGTGTCTGATAGCAGTGGATCACCAATACCTCCAGGCAAGAACCTAGGTATATGAACGATAATAGAGGGAAAAAAAGAATTTGGTAAATCATAATAATATGTTATCCTTAGTCCTTAAGAATAAGTCAAGTTTTCTCTTAAAGGACTCCTGGGAGGTCGCTTGGACTAGCTCAGTCGGCAGCGAATTCCAGCACTTGACAACTCTAACGGAGTAGAAGTTGTGTCTGCAGTCTGTTCTGCTATGTAGGGTCTCCAATTTCTGGGTGTTACCTCTGAGGTTAGTGTTATGACTAAACTTAAGAAGTTGTTTAAGGGGATGACCAGAAGTATTAAGGATACTATAAGTCATAAGAAGATCACCTCTAAGACGCCTATACTCTAACGGGTAAAGGTTAAGTGATTTGAGGCGCTCTTCATAAGGTTTGAATTTGAGACCCCGAACTGATTTCGTGGCTCGACGTTGTATACGTTCCAGAGTGACCTTATCCTTTTGGAGGGAGGGAGGAAATACTATGTTTCCGTACTGTAAGTGGGGACGAATAAAACTGTTGAAGATTATGTGTAAGGTTCTACCGTCAAACTGGCCAAAAATGCGCTTCAATGTTACCAGTGCAAGGTTTGCTTGAGAGGCGTTTTTGTCACAGTTCGCATACGATTTCAGGTCGTAGGGTACCAACACTCCTAAATCTTTTTTAGATCTGACAGTACTTGGAATATATTTCTGGGAAAGATACATGTATCTAGTCGACTCCATGAACTATCATTGTGATTGCAGAGCAATCAACCACATAGTACCCGGTAGGTGCCCAGATCAGCACGTACATGATCTAAAAAATGGCCTACAAAGTATGAATGAATGGAAGCTAAACCCAACAGTTTGACCTAAATTACAAAAGACGTTAGTTATGCATTGAGGTGTAAAGGATAATCAATGGTCATTGGCATCCAAATATTACAGCATATTACACTGAAATAAATAAGTATAGTATACACAAACTCTTAATTAACTTGAACACCAAAAACAAAAGACAAAATGTTCGTTAAGTATTGATGGAACTTCCCATATACGAAAGTGACATAAAAGTGCAACACAGTAGACAAAAATGGTCTTCTACGAATCACATGGTTCAAAGCGTTACTAAGTTAAATAAATGTAGATAAATCTCAACTGCTCACTAATTTCGATACTTCTGAAAAAAGAATATCTAAACATGCTAACAACTCCTTATTTACTTGTTGATAGGTAGCGCTTAAAGACCAGACACTATTCAATATTTTAACTCGCGTTGAAATGGAAACTCTAGAATCTTTTTGTTCTGAAAGCTCCAATTAACTGTAACATCAGAACTGTGACCATTTACTTCCAAAACAATAACCTGGCCTCTGTACTATTACATTGCTAGAAGTTGAAGACACTCTGCTGCAGAGCCGATTGAGTTACTTTAAGTCTTTTGAAAGATGCTGTAAGTTGTTTTAATACATCGAAAATACAATCTTTTAGGCTTGAGAAAAACACACTATTTTGAGTGTTATTACATGAACAGATCAAGAGGTTATCGATTTCCCAAGACACACATCCGTGACTTAGCACTAGTTTTGATTCCGGAGCATGGTGTTCTGAGATTATGTCCGAAGGCTCAACTAAATAAGGAAAGGAAGGATACGGAATTATGTCTTTCTGGGAGACTAAAACATCAATCATTAAAGAAAATTTTGGAAGGAGCCAAAATATCAGTCAACGAAGTCCTCAAATATGAGTTAAAAGTATAGCCTAGCTCGCTTTGTTCATTTTTAAAGGATAGTGACTTTTCAGTTGATAGACAATACCATCGTACTTATTTGATTAGACCTGGTTTATCGGCCAAAAGGTTCCTCGTTCAGTGGATACGTCAATTAAACGAAGACGAACTTATTAGACTTTTTGGAAAGAGTGAGTACATTATTTGTATAGTTTTACAGTTTCAGTGATTTTAATCATTCGGTTTATAAAACACATACTCAGTATATTTGCTTTAAACAGCCACACAATCAGAATCAACTTTATTGGTTTCCAAACTAGCGTAAACAGACGTTCTTAACTACTATACGGGACATGAAACTGTGACCCTGTTTATATTATTTTGAGGAATATATTATTCGGGTTTGTGATGTGATTTCCTCACAAAAAACCATTGAAGTTTCATCAGAGTTTGTTGTCTGGATTTTGATTTGACCTCAATAACTTTGGGAAAAACATTTTAATCCTACGATCACAATTTATGTAATGAAGGTTTCAAAAGACTAAACACCGTCTACTGTTTCTTCATCGATAGACCCATTTTATTTTCATGATACAGCCATTTTATAGATCCGTTCATAACATGAGCGGGTAAAAAGATAATCAGCGATAGGTAAATAACTGCCTAAACTAATAGTTCAAAATGAAGTATGTAAGTATTAGACTACTTGTTAACAATCAGATACTACATGGTCAAAGAAATGGAAAACAATAAAGCTGTGTATTAATGATTTCCCGTATAATCTCTGATAAGGATCCATGAAATGTACGTCAGTTTTTCTGTATGATATATGGGTGTATAGGAATTAACGTTTTTAATATTAACGAAAATTTCACAGACACTTCTTGCTTGACAACTCTGTTATCCGTAACGTCTTTTTAATCGAGTATCACAAAGCCAGTCAAAACAAATGTCAGAGATAAAGGGATTTAAAGATGTATTTGAAGTACAGTCGATGCGTTAAAAAGTATTTGACATTAGCTGACTATTTTTTGTAAATTATACTCAGCACCTTTTACCCATTCCTGATATGGTGCTGATGTATGACTAGGCGCCCCCAGCTAGGGATGTGTCCAGTAAAACTAATGAGGCTAGCATCGATTTCTATGACCTACAGAACTATTTATCTTTGAGATTTATTTAAAGCTATAAGTAATACATTACTACAGTGATTGAAATTCACAAATCGATCGGTTAAAGTTTTTAAAGGAAATAAAAACACAAACTTTTTCTAAAAATGTGTGTTGTTCTTTGAAACATTGGAAGCGGATGCTCTTCAAAGAAATACAAAGAAGTAGAGTTATATTCAGTTAAAAGAACACCTGTTGAGTATTTTTAGATGTTTAAAAATTGAAGGATATTTTTCGTCGAGATACTTCTTATGATATTATAGGAATGCTATTTGCTAAAAATAACTCACTGAATCTGTCTATGCGTCTAAAAATCCATGTTAGATTGTACGTAAATACAATAGTACGTGTTTTTTCTTACGACAAATAGCATTTCCATTCGAAAAATGGAGAACGATTACTAAATCTATTACAGGTACTGCCTCATTACATTTGGAGATAATTTTAAGTAACGCAATTATGGGTTTAACGTTTATTGACCCAATAAGAACTGAAGTTGCTTTCAGAAAGTAATCTCTGCCCTTGTTGTTTAACAGAAACTTCCAACCATGTAACAACTAAATATTTATTTTAAAAGGAAGTACACCCATTTATCCAAAAGGCTAATTTTCATCTTAAGCAATTTTATTCCTCATTTTGAAGGTTGACAAGAAATAAAACCTCACCAAAATATGTAAATTAAACAACCAGCCTTTACTAATCGCTTTACTCACAATTATTCGGAAAGCCTGTTGATCTAAATCAGCAGGTATTGGGCTAAAGAATGACGAGACGTAGTGCTACGTAAAGATTTTTGTAAGTCTTGTTCATAAATATTAGATAAGCGTTCATCTATGTTTTGATTGTGGCTGAAATAATTTATTACATTGCTTTCGATGACTTATTGTTATTATTCATGAAGTTATAAGTCTTTAGAAAGCATGTTTTTCATAGCAAATATACCTTGTCTGTGCTAATTACTGAATGATAAAAATATATAAATAACACAGAGAGAAGGATAATAAGTATCAAAATAGGGGATACCATGACCTTCCTGTGAACTGTTTTTATTGTATACCAGTTATTATCCTGAGAAATCTCGATACTAAAAGTTTTACAATCGGCCTCACTAACATGGTTAAATAATAAATAAAAGAAACTTTATTCTTAGGCCTAATAATTTATGGAACTAACTAGATTTTATAGATCCAAATTAAGGTTTTTTACTACATGATTCACAGTCATAAATATAGGTAAAAATTCAAACACAACTGAGTATTGGATAGTCCATTAAATTCAAACAGTATCATTTTTTGTGCACTCATGTGCTTCTTTAATAAAGGAGATTGATCAGTTATCTTATGATTGTTAAAGCATTTATCTCAGTGCTTTTCTGATCATACCTACCACCTACGATGAAGCGATTGTTAATTGCTTTATCACAAATATACATCAACTGCTAACCTAACTTATTTTCCCTTCTACTTCTTATTAAGGACTAGAGGAATCCATTGCACACACAAGGCTAGTTGTTGTCTGTGCGTTTTAAGTAATTCAACGGTCAGCTGTTGAAGTGAAGTCAACATTTGTTTGTGTCGCTGTAACACTAAATGCATTTCTCTTATGAAATCAGTCAACCAATAATGTTACCTGCAATATATTCATTCTGCAATGAGATTTTATAAATAAAATTGCATTGTGATGAAACCATATTAAGTATAAGCATATTTTTAGTTAATCCATAAAGAAAGAAATATAAATGGAAGTGCTGTGTCATTTTTTCGAGTGCTGAAAAAAAGAATCTCATGTTTATTTGTTGTTTGAAACAGAATTCTTTTGACTGACATAGATGACAGAACTTTATATTGTATCGACTTTATAAAACGCTATTTTAGACTGTGTAAATACTCTAAGTAGTTCTGAGTATGTTATAATTGACTAGTGTAAAGTTTAGTAACTAGTCATTAGTCCCTTTTTCGATAAACCTAACTAGTGTATACAAACTAATGGGCCTAAACGTTTAGCGTACATCCAAAACACCCTATAATAAACGGCTTTTAAGTAGACTAGAAGTAGTTTTTTGAGTCTTGACATATTTGTAGAGTCCCGAATCACCTGTCTGAAAGAGTCAATCTGGACTTAAACAGACGAATCTCTACTATCGTTATCAATACAACTGACAGCAGTGTGTGAAGAGAAAATATTGATAGGATGTTAAAGGTTTAGATTGGGACGAAAAATTGATTACAGCTATAATTTTGTAGTTGATTAGAAAACAAACCAACTATACCTAATGCGTAGTGTTTCATGACGCCTTCAATAACTGCTAATTATTTTTTCAATCGCACTTCTGCACAGCTAGTTTCATTACCCAAAATACAAAGTAGATTTGCAATTATGAAATATTTCGCCATGGTTAATACAGCTTTTTAATGCAATGTATTAATTTATCCTCTTAACCTGAGACCTTCATTTTAATGATGACATCAACAAAACTGCAATCTTTTAAATATAATAGTGGCTGAAGACCGATAATATTTTGGTTCCATTCAAATTAAACTCTTTACTCCCATAACCAAATTGTAAAAAGGGTTAGACTCAATTATGTCCATCTTTTAAATTTATCGTACTTTAAAATATGGCCTTATTATCACAATTAAGTTTTAGTAAAACGTTTCTTGAAAATTTAAAGGAGGCCTGTAAATGGATGAAATATTCTGTACTGTTCACTAAATTAAAATGAAATTATTTGATGAGTGAGGAAAGATTAATCGATTCTTCTTATCATATTTTTTCAGAACTATTAGTACTTAAAAGTACAGAAGCTTTAAGATCATATAGCATAAATTTCGGGATATCAGAATTATAAGTAAAAGCCTAAAATGAGATCTATTTTGTTTTATGTACTTAAAATATCTTTTTGTGTTCTAGCTTGAGTATACTTACTACTACACCAAAATACTCATCAGTATATAGTGTATGATCATGGAGTGTCTATGTAACTATCACCGGCTTTTGTTGAAGGGATTAACTCAAGCTGTGCACTGTTCCATTGAAATCATGAAACGATCAATGTTAGGTCACCATTGAAATCTGGGAGTAGTGGACAACCGTCTTTTATTAGTATAAAACTCCTCAGTAATGCTAAACCACTACCCCGCACGCGGGAATCTAACCCATTACCTTCTGTCTTATGCACGAACGTTCAACCTCTAGGCCATTGATTCGGGACTCAGCGGTGTTTATGTCTTACTTCAGTCAACCCACGATATTACACAGCCATCTCCGATTGTTTCCCTCACACCCGGACTGTTCTCTGAAAACCCTAACTTTTAGATGAAATTCATTACTTCTGATGTCATTGGGTCAACTTGACCTCAACTTTCGTCTGAAAATACCAATCTTGTGACTTCGAATTAATGGTAGATTTGTTGAAATGCTTCTAGATCTAAGTATCACTATCCGCTTGTTGTAAAAGACAAAAGAAGAGCCTATCCTCAACTTAAACCTTGAGGATAGAAGGGTCATTTTATGTCTAACGTCTCTTCAAATGAAAACAATTATGATTTGCCATTTTTGGGTAATGGAATTGAGGAACGCTAAACGCAGCAATAAAAATGGATTACAGATCTTATCAAACATCATTTAACTAACAAAAACAGTTTATTACGTTCCCAAAATTTCAGTTGTTTTTGAAATTAAGGTATAAACTTTCTTTTTAATCATTACTTGTCTTTTAGTAACATAACTTATATAACGATCATATATGTGTGTTAAGATGGAAAAAATGTGTAAAAATAAGTCAAATGTATTTTTCACCTAAACACAATATAGTTTCGAATGTAAATGTTTTTTATAATGATTATTGTGGTTGATAATTACATAACCTCGTACAGTGATAAGGGATTATAGTCTTAAGTATTTCGTCGGTGTTCCAGCCAAACAGATGAAGTAGATTAGAGTAACAGTACGTCTCAACAGACTGAATATGGTATCACATGAATTAGCTAGTGGTTACACATCAAACTGATGATCAAAATCTATTCAGAACTAAGAACTAGATAAACACCATATTAGTTACTACTCACTGGTCCGTCAATGTATATTAGAATGTGTATCTGTAATGTTAAAGCTAATATGAAAATGTTGGACAGTCCTTCCATATTATGAGGAAGGATAGTGTTGTGAGCGAGGACTTAGGTGGTAAGATCTGATATTGTCATTGTGTCTTGGCAAAATATGAAAATCATACATTCAATACTTCGTTTGCACTTCTACCATCAATTGTCCCTTGTGATCTTCATCGTTCCTTCATTCATGCTATCATTACAATTACTTTCTGTTTAGATTCCTGTTCTCTTTAGTTCGATCTTTACAACCTTCTGCTACCAGGCATTCCACTTCTGATTGATGTTACGTGTTACATATTTTTGTTAACATAAGTAGTATAAGCTACAATGTTATATGATTGAATTGACAGTTAGAATTATCTAATTTCTTTAATACTTTGTTTATTCATATTATATATTTATATTATCTTATAAAATATAAATTTTAACTTTAATTTCTACATATAATCTTTAATTAAACATTTCATTTAGTTGTCACGGCATCTACATTCTATGGTCAACAGATCATTCGGGAATTGAACAATTAGTTGGTTGCCATTAATTTTTGTTCATGTGAATAAATTGTTTTCAAGAAAAGATATTTAACTATTTACTTCTTAAAAATATTCACAGTAATTGATTGTAGTTTTTTCGTCTATTCGTTTCGTTTTACCTGATAGAAGATTCAGTTCAACGAAGACCGTTGTCTTCGTTTCTAAATTATGGCCATTTGGAAGATGTGGATTTCACCCTTGATGAAGATATTAAGAGTGGACTTAAATTACGTCGTTCACTAAGTGTTCCAGCAGAAATCTGGTTTACCGAATCTGGTGAAACAGGTATAAAATATTTCTTGCAAAGACGTAAAAAAACTAACCTGATGTATTTATCATTCGGTATAGCAAACAGTTAAATTTATAATTGTGGGAGAAGTTTATTAGTTTTTTAATCTTGTAAAGAATTCGTATAACCCCAAGGGAATTTCTTACAACAAAGAGAATGAAGCAATACTGTACATCTGTTTAGTCCTGTTTGGTTGTGGATGTTCTCTCTAAGAAAACACTCAAGTAGTTAGAGTCATCTATCCAATCCTTCTTCTATATAAGAACTCTCGTCTAAATTAGAACGAATAGTTTCACAGTATTTGAGCGCCGAGTTGAAGTAAGACATTAAATAGGAATAATATATTTGTAAAATCTCAGCGAATGAATTTTTTAAATTAAATCCAACGTTTCGCCTGGCAATCTGGTCCAAGCTTTTCCAAGGAATTATATCCTTGAAAAAAGCTTGGACCAGATTGCCAGGCGAAACGTTGGATTTAATTTAAAAAATTCATTCGCTGAGATTTTACAAATATATTATTCCTATTTAATGTCAATCCTTCTTCGTTTCTCATGATTTCGCAACTGGCATCAATTCTTGCTATAAATTACTCCTAAAAAAGCTCAATCTAGATAGCTGTATGAGGTTTTTTCATAATATATACGTACATGTATATCCTACAGTTAAAAATTAACTAAATAAATTTAAAAGTGTACAGAAATCACAACATGAGTATACCAACTAATTGTGTACCTATAAATATAACGTAATTGTTTTTATCAGTATAAGGTTGTGGCGATTTTTGAGTTTTAATTGAGATCATGAACCGATCAATGTTAGACCACCGCCGAGAGGTCTCATACTAGGAAGCAACGGCCATCCAGTGCTTCCAGGTTTTCAATGGTGGTTTAACATTGATCGGTTCATGATCTCAATTAATTGTCTTATTATTATCTTTATCACTTGTATATTATGCAAGCGTTCTCTCCCTGTCTCTTTTTGTCTCTCATAAAAATGGCAAATGATGGAGTTGATCAGAAGAAATTTACCGAATTCTGAATTGATATTTATCAAGTTATTTATTTGTACGATTCTAATTCACATTTTTTTTCAGTTTAGACAAGATATTTGTTTTCTAATTTACTGATCAGTATATTGAAAAGAAATCAATGAAATTATTTTGATATCCAAGTACTTTTTCAATTGATGATAGACAAATCAATAAGGTACTTAAACTCATCTTCACTAAACAAAATTACCAAGTAACTTATAGTCAAGTTTAAGTGATATAATTCATTTTCTTATACTCTAAGCCATATGAGTGCATCTGTAATCTATATATGACTTACTATGTGAAAGCACTTTTGACTATGTATAAAAGCTCAGTGGATACAACATTTACTGTTTGACAAAAAGATATGATAAATAAAAGTTTGAGTTTTCGGTTTATAATCAACCATGTCGAACAGTGTTTCTTGTGACTAAATTCAGTATTCTGTCTTCAAACTTCGTTTTCACTATTTATTTACTGCAGATAATCTGAGATTAATATGTAATATAAACCATTTTTTAAATTATATGGAATATCCACAATTCATCTTAATCGATAAAAACTTCAGTGTGAATTCCTCGAAATAATAGTAAAAAAACCGTGGCTTGTGAGATCAAAAATTTTAAGAATGAGGTATTAATTCATAAATGGTGATGAAAAAGAGATTTCATTTTATCATATATGTTGGTTGAAGTTAAAAATGTAGAAAACTGGATGCTAGCTGAGTGGTTAAACAAAAGTTTGCTTATTGGGAGATCAATGGTCCTACTGTTCAACAGCATGTAAAGTTGTGAGTCCACACTAATGTAGTGTGTCGAAATAGGACGCAATCGCTATTAATTCGACCTTGATTTTTAATAAATCTCGTGTTGGAAACACTTTTTCGTAAATATTACCTTATAATTACAAGAAATCTTCACAAAATTGCATAATCTAAAAAACTACCTGTCATGTTTATTCTTTCTTAATGATATGTATTCTGAAAATAGTTACAAATTACACACTGATTATGTGAAATAAATAAGGGTACATTATTTGAAAAGACGTAATTAATGAACTTCTTTGACTGAACGCTTTTTACAAAGATGATACAGAGTGAATGCTTAATCAGAAATTGTATCATGTTAGAGCACGGCATCGTTATTAGAGTGTGGGCTACAACAGTCATGATTTTTGTCACTAAACAGCATCGTCTTTACAAAATGGTAAGAAAGTACAGTATGTTATGAAGAATGGTACGAATATGACATCATGGACCTTTTAAAATGGTAAGTGCCGTTCAGGACGCACAAGTTAAGAGTCAGCATTTTCTTACTTGAAAGGCTGACAATTCGTATTCACGAATGAATAGTTATGCAAAAGATCACAGTTCCGTCACAGAATACATACAGTTATCTACAACTAAGTAGAAGAAAACGTAGTCAAAGAGCGCAGAACAACAGCGAAAATTTCGTGATAGGCTTATCGTCGTATATATGCTTGATGTTTTCATAGCATATTAATTTACATGAATCCCTATACATCTTTAAAATAAATTAAATGATATCAATAGGGTAAAATTGTAGACCATACAAATTTACCGTAAGGGATGAGAAAAAATGAGTTCGTAATAAAGTCAAAAGAGCAAGTGTTAGCATGAAGTGGAGTGTAATAAGTATACTGTACATATTTAAAGTCCCTGTAATTTCGCTAACGAGGTGAGATATGATGTCTTGTGTAGCCACTTTAAAGACAGCGTCGTGCAAACAATAGCAGTGAATTTGTTTCATGGGTAAATTGTAACAAACTGTCACAGATTTTCGGAAATCTAATTGTAAAGTAGTTCTCTCAGAGAGTAGATTCATGATGAAAAACCTTCACATTTGATTTAAATTCATAAGTGGTGCGACCTTGCAATTCTGAAAGCTGAATGTCATTGATGAATGTAAAAGATAATAATCCTGAAGAAAAGTTGTTATTATAGAGGGTTCACAGAGATTGTACAGTTTTCAAAGTTAAAATCGCAAACTGATCTTAGTATGATTAGTATTGAAAATCTAGGGACAACAGACAGCCGTTTCGTTTTGGTATGAGAACCCTCAGAATTGTGCATCCTCGATCCCTCCACTAGGGGTCGAACCCTGGACCTTCAGTCTTTCACGTAAACGCCTGATCTCAGGACCAATGAGCGGAGGTGCAGCTGTGTACATGTCTAATATCAGTCTATTCACGATATTGTAAAACCCTCATCCATCGCCTGAGGTGGATAGCTATGAGAAGCCGTGACTAGTGGAGTTTAATCCGTGTTGGGTGTGATACAGTTTTATCTGTCACTTGCAATAGATTAAATAGTACCGTGAATCGGTTAAAGTTAGACAATAATACCACTGGATCCCGGCTCAATAGTCTTCAGTTTAAGTGTTCGCACCCGTTACTAAAGGGCCTGGGTTTCGTTCGCACATACTAGGCCGTAGATACACACCCCGATACGAGTTCAAAACGGCCGTTCAATGCTTTTAGATTTTCAGTGGAGGCCTAGCTAAGATCAGCTCACGATTCAAGATTTGAGAAAAATTATGTTTATTTTAAGCCATAGTTTAAATGAAAGATCAACTCCTGACTTAGTCGATCTGGATATATATTCTAAGGTTCGATTACTTCCAAGTATATGAAGTATAGAGCACCAATCGACATATTGGCATATCCACAGTGTGAACACTACACTAAGTAAAAGTATGATGTTCTAGTACTGTTGAATATGTACTTCTTACAATAAAATACAGGAATCCATTCCGGAGGTCGGTTAGACTTAGATGCTTGATCTACTCTGAAAAAGATAAGCTATTGCATTATCTGAGCACATATTCTATTACGGAATGAAACCTGAATAACTCCTTGCCATTTAAGATGACTAAACTATGTCCACAATTAAAACTTCCACTCAAAGGAAAACATAGAGTAAAGATTTCGAGTTGAATTATACATACAATCATATGCCCTTTCATTGTCAATTCATAGATTTTAAAAGGTACTCTGATTTATTAAAGTATCATTACAATCTTTAAATCATAAAATTGAACTTTAAATATAAAGTAAATAAATTTATAGGTATAAAAATTGCACAATTTGTATCTAAATTAGTAATATCCTATTTAGTGTTCTGATTAACAACATTATGTTTCTTACAAATATTAGATGATACAGAAGATGTTCCTCCTGAGGATTTATTCGAGTCTGTTGTCCCACCGAACAGTACACAACCTACTGATTATTCATTTTGTATGGAACCACAAAACACTAGATACGAGAAAACTCATTCCATTGATGAGCTGATTAGTGATGTAAATGAAAATGAACTGATGGAATTCAGGTGAGTTAAGTGATCAAGTTCAGATACTGTCCTACTGGTACTTGCGTTATTTCGTGAATCGCTTGAATTTGAAGATATGAATAATTTAATTTAGTGACTTAAGGATAACAGGCTTGAATTATTTAGTTTCGGATTTCGGTGAAAGTGAATGAGCACTTCTGAGGAGTAGCAAACTAAAATGAAACAATTATACAATGTTTTTATCCAGATCCGCCTGTAGCTCCTCTAGGGGCTACTGCCGGTCCCAAACCCGGATAAATGAGGAGGGTTGGGCATGGGGTTAGCGACCCCATCCTGTAGAAAATTAACTCTCTAAGAAAACGCTAATCAGAAGAAATGCTTTTATTCAAATTTTAAATACATTTCTCTACTTGATCTTACAGCTGGATTAAGTTTTGTTTACTTTACGATTCATATTAATTTGGTAAGATATGTAATTTTTACGATTCAAAGGCTAATCTCTCATAAAATAAATTTTAATAATTTCCGTTGAAAGTTTCAATAAGGGTCCTAAGATTTCTGTGTTTTTTTTGACAAATCTTTTATAGATTGAAAATCTATATTCCTTTATAATTCACTTTGCTCTTCCATGATTAGCTGCTTAATCTTTTAATTTTATAGTTATGCATTAGTCGTATGATGTTTTTGACTTCTGAGGAAATAATCAAAGGTCTCTTGTTATAGATTTGTCATTTTACTTTCTTTTATTAAAGTATATTGAAGGTAAATATAATTAAAGTGTTGAGTGCATAATTCCTACAAAAACAAAAAACAAACTCTTAATGTAAAAAGTAAAAACCAAACGGAAGTTACATCTTGATAAGTATGAATTCACTGATTTTCTTTTGATTACAATTGAACACTTCTTTTTCTTTTCAATTCTGATTTCATTATTCAGTTCTTATGATCCAGATCAATTTATTCAAACACAGAATCCTGATAACAATAATACATTTGACAATGAGAAACACATTAGTTTAAATACAACTGAACAGAATCAAGAAAATTCAGTAGTAAATGTAGATAAGGATGAAGTGATCATTTCAGAGATAAAAGATGAAATCCAATGTTCAAATGATAACATTGTCAACGAAATTCCTACAACAATAATTAAAGTAGGTTTATTGGGGAAGAAAATGCTTACAAGTATCCCTTTATCTTTTTATCTACCTATTATTTGTGACCATGGAGTTGTTTAATTTGCAATAAAAGCGTAAATGAAATTTTAAAATTAGATTCATTTGATATTGTTTGTTTGAATCTTCTCATCTATGTGTTAGGACTGCAACTGGTCAGTCTCTAATTGGCATATGTGCATACTGTGCGTATTGCCTCGATATAGCCTAAATTCACAAGCATGGTAAACAATGAATCCCAGAGTGAACATCAACTCTGAGATGCAGGTACATACAGCTGACCAGTCCCAAATAGAACGAAACGCACGTCCTGGATTCCACTGCTAGCCACTATCCATCTTTGCTTTAAAATTACGTGTTTCTTTTTTGCAAAATTCAATTCAGTTGGTGAATGAAACTTCAATAAGTTAGTTATAAAGCAGTGACCAACACCAATAATAGCATCCATATGAGCTACAAATTTTCACCTTCACTTCATTGATCATATGTTGACATTTTAAGAAAGATTCAAAAAGAATTAAAATATTTTGGTAATAGACAAGATATAAATAGCTCTGCAATAAATTACTGTATATGGGACTCCATAAGAAAGGGATCTGTATTGAAATCAAGAACTGACCAATGGTAGGTTACCATTGAAAACCTGGAAGCGATGGACGGCCGTTTCGTTCTAGTATGGAACTTCTCAGCCGTGCTAGTCCATGGTCCTGCACTCAGGAATCGAAACCTGGTTCTTCAGTCTTGGGCCCTAATATTTAACCTCCAGACCACTCATCCAGGATCCAGCGTTATTAATGTTTAGCTACAGTCAGTCAATGATATTTCCCAATTATCTGCAAACTTACTGAAATAATTGTTAGATGAATAATTTGTCCCAAATTATGATCCATGTGCGTTTTGAGTCACTCTTTTTGTCTCAAAGGAACTTAAAATAGCAATCCTTTACATAAAATTTGGAAAAATGACAAGTCTTCAATCATAATTTCGTATCCAGAAGTTCTACAATACATTTTCGGCATGCAATATTGTTTAAATATTAAGTCATTTTATAAACTAGTTCATCTAGGGTACGAATAAAATTAAGAAAATACTAAACATTTGTTTCATCATTGTATGAGATTTTACAGTAGTGCATACTCAAGATTATATACTTAATCAACCAGGAAATCAAACAGTAACTTACCAATAGCATTGCAAGAGAATCTCACTATGTCGCCAAAACTGACTAAAGATTTCAGATGCACATTGCTGACGAGGACCAATAAACCCTAAATTCAAGTTCCATTGTACTCGCCGATTAAATCCAACCACCAGACATCAATTGTCAAATATCTTAGAGCATTTCGGATTTTGTTTATCAACTGAATGATAAAAACATTTAAAATCGAGTGTTTTCAGCCAATTAACTGGGCTTTCTCATCAGTTATTGCAGTTGACCTTCAGAACCAATTGGATTGGTCAACTAATGATCACTTTTATCAGTTATTATCTGGTACCGGTTTGTTGAAGGTGTTCGTTTAAATACTTACTGATTTTCCTGTGTATTTCGTGCTCATGTTCAGAGTGGTTCGGATGGCATCAATGAGTCAACCTTGTTTGATGATGATGTATTCTTGAATGGATCCAATGACGATGCAAACCATAAAATTCGAATAGAACATGACGATTATCAATATGAAACGGAGAGAAATCAAAATGAATTGATCAAACAAGAAGAAAATATTCCTTTTATTATGAATGAAGAAAAAAATGGTGATCATATTCCACCTAGAAGAAAATACACAGTAACATCATTCGAATTATCTGTTTCCCCTTCAAATGTTTCAATTCCAAAACTTCCAGGTTTATCAAGAAATAAAACGTTACCGATTATAAAAAGAAAATCCAAGTGAGTGTATAAATAACTTTCTTCATAAGTATTTTACTAAATAAATGCAAAATAAGTAGTATACAGTAGAGGTTCAAATATTCATAGTGCGTTATTGAGCTGCGAATGGGGTGGGTGGTAAGTATTTTACTTCAATGTTGTACCAAATTATTCAATAAAGTTTTTAGCGGTCAAATGAAAACGTTTTGAATTAATCAACGCAGTTTCAAAATAGACAAATATGAATTTGGAAGGGGTTTTGTGGAGATCTAGTATTTTCATAGTTGAAAGCATGAGGCGCGAGACTGGTAGGTCCTGGGTTCGAGTCTCGCAAGGCGAGGTCGTGGATGCACAGTGCTGATGAGTTCCACAATAGGACGAAACGGCCGTACAGTGTTTCCAGGGTTTCCTTGGCGGTCTAGCTTCAACTGACTCATGCTCTCAAGTATGAAAATATGAATTTGCCGAATAACTAGTAACATCCTAATCACTATGCTTGATTATTTTAAGTCTTTTAAGTATGTTAAGAAGTGTTATTATTATTATTTGTTGTTGTTGTTGTGTTTATCCGCATAATTTGTGTTCATTAATATTTCCGTTAGATTGCTTGAAAATATCAATCAACACATTTAATGATATTGCTTAAACATTGTTTGAAATATCAGTAGTAGTCTGGCTTTATAGTTTATCAACTGGAACGGATGATTTAAATCTGTAAAATCATTCATAATCAATTTAACTTGTAGAAAATAATGAACTAAATTCTATTTACATAAAACAAAGAAACTCAGTGAAACCCAGAAAACTTAAAGTAACCTGAGAATAAACATTTGTTCAAGATTACTTAATTGTGGTTAACTTCAAAATATCCTAAAATATCTTTAGCTTCAACCTAGAAATGCAATTCATCTGCAATAAACCCCTATAGAACACAGACTAAATAATTAATCGCTAAACTTGTGACAGAAGTAAAAATTGATGAGTTGATTGATCACGCCCCTAAATGCTCTGGTACGGCCGAGAGTGGGGAGAGTCCGCTCTCACTCACGAAATGCTCTCACATGGTCACGTGTATATAGCCTCTGCCAGGGAAGTCCTACTCATTGACTTCTCACTACTGGTGTTGCTTACGAAATAGAGATGAAGAAAAGCGAATGTCCGGTGCTTTAACCGGTTTGATGGACACGGTGACTACACCCAGAGGAGTTGGAAAACCGTCATTCCAAACCAGTGGCGCACATGAGCTTCAGTATCCTCAGGGAACAAATGATGTATGACTGCGTCTCCTCACGATGCTCCACTGCCTTGTGGATCAGACCTTTAGGTCAAAGGCTCCGGGTGTGGCCCCCTAAGAAAACCACCTGCATCAGTTTGGGCATCTGGGAAGTATCATAGCCCTCACACAAATCAAACGAGATTTGTGTGGCTCATATATATCTGGTGCCCACTTGTACCAATATTTGTGTGTTTAAATAAATAAATAATAAGTGATCGTACCAGATCAAACTCAACCAACGAACAACAAATGCAATGTACCGTGATGAACGGTCGCTAAAACTGGTAGCCATATTTCAACCTGATCAATAAAACTGAATCGGCATTATAGACTAACCAAGTAAATATCTGTTAAAAATATTTGGTCGATTAGTGTATATGCCTCATTTTTATGAGAGCTCAGCAACAGTCGGAATCATTAATCGGAAACATCTGTTTTGACAGTAGTACTAGGGAATAATAGTTTTTTATCTCATGGTACGCATTATGTTTCAAAATATTTCATAAACAACTTGCTGATGAGTGTCAACTATTATGAAACATATAAAGAGTACTTCCTGTCTATTGACTTCAACGTCACTGTGATTTAAAATCTATCGAATTAAGTTTACATGGTTCATGGTACTTTGGAAACATTCAAGACACAATACCATTGTTATTTAACCTTAAATGATTGAAATTAAGCGATAAAGAGTAAATAGTCAAGTAATGTTAAATAAAATCAGAATACAATTTAAAATATTCGTTAATATAACTATAATTTACTTTCTTTAAAAGCAATATGTATTCGATCTTCGAACATAATTGTGTCTGAATTTATTTCTTGTATTTGTTAGAAAAACAACTAGTTTTAATCCGAATCAAGTTCATGTACGTGGAAAGCGATTTAAATCGGACAACGATTATTCGATATTCGAAGAATCCACACTGAAATTGCCACATATCATTTCCAAACATCCAAATGAACAATCATTTGTTCAAATAAATGAAAATAACGAGAAAGGAAACAACAAACTAAGACAAAGTTCTAACGCTAATAATAATATAAACAATAATGATATTGATAATGACGAAGATAATGAAAGTGAAGAAAATGTAATCGCTGGTATTGAACATAGTTTATCGTTTAATACACCAGTCAAATGTTCAATGGAATCCGTGGACAAACTACCATTTATAACTGGTGATTTCTATACATTTATTATCAATTTTCTTTTTGATTTTGTTCCTACTGTTCTATATTTCTAGTAAAATCGATAAGCTGTACAACTTCTTATGTTCCCAAGTCTTTAATGTGAACATGAGCTGGTCAAATAAAGGATTGGAAATATCTTTTGTTTAAACCCATGTGATTGCAAAAATAAATTGCGTGAGCACAAGCACTACTCCTAATAAGTACATTTTTACACAAAACCTGAGTAACAAACTTTGTAGGTGACTTTATTTATTTAGACTGTGATTTACATACCATTAAAGACATGTAAACAATTAATGGATAGAAAGGAATTTCTAAAAATGTCGTAAAAAATCTATGTGCAAGGGTTGTTTGGTTTTCTTAGTTTTCGATATTCATGACTACAATTGGTCAGTCTCTTTTGGCATATTTAGATCATGAGTGAATTATTTTAATATAGCCAATTATTCACAAGTTTTCATTCATGCTGGATGGTAGTTGCTAGTAGAATTTAGGATGTGCGTTTCATCGTATACAGGGATCGTAAGAGGGATTTATCTATCTTTCTCTTGAAACTCCAACTCGTTGTTCACTGAACTACCTAGTCCAGATAGTCTCTAGAAGTAAAAGTTACTGAGTTCAGTGTTAATATCACAAGAATTCATTAATCTCATATTTCCACTACACTAAATAATGTTCTAATTGATAAGTTTTGTGATTACTCGATGATCAAATTGTTACAGTAGTATAAAGTGATTGCACCGAGTAATATAAATTGGAAACCAAAACTGATTATTTTGTTTTGGCACCTTGTATCCTATTAGGTTATATAAATTTGAACTGATTCATGAAGTACAAGAATTTCTACTCAATAACTCAGTATATTTGAGATAACATGATATAACACAGTAGTAATTATTTGTTAACCTCTGTTTCGAATTAAATTTACTTTAGAATGAGGGAACGTAATTATGCTTTCTTACCGTGTCATTTTTGCTATATGGTTAGAGAAAAGCATTTTCTCATCAGTTCTAAACGATTTCAGCTCTAATTGAAGCTAAACTTTACAAAGCGTTTTACAGGATGAATACCTACTGTCATTACTTTTGAATTTCCTGCTGAAAATTCTGACATCACTTTTCTTATGTTTACAATCACACTCTAATAATATTTCAAAAGGCGAACAATAATAAATAACAATACCAACTTCTATAGTCACATCTAGAATAAATACTTCCTAAATCCCATTGTAATTTTTGTTTGCATCTATAAATAAAAGTGTAACGTGAAAGTTACGTAACAAAGTATTAGTAGATTTATAGTTGACTTGATAATAATTGTCGTTCCAAAGAAATAATAATCTGATAACATGAAATCCAGAAATCAATCATAAGCTAATTGAGGTGTAAAACGCTACCTATTTGACACTGAATTATAAGCTATAAAATAATACACGATAGACTTCTCTAATTATTCTCTGCTAATAAGAAATACATATTGCTCACATTCAACCACAGGCTAATTAAGTAGCAGTTTGGAATCAGTCTCAGAACACTAAAACTGTGACATGGCATAAGTATATATAAAGTCATGTATACTCTCTGGTTAATTTCTGTAACCATCATATACTGTTAAAGACCTTATAAGTTATTATTGAAAATAAGTTACCGTTATGCAGATGCTTTCTGTTCTCTTTTTTTTAATTTTTGATTTCTTATACTTTATTCATTTCTTTTTGTACTACATTTTCTGTGTTTACTCCTTTACTATAATCGATAATTCTATTAATTTGACTCGTCTACCTCTCTACTTGTTATTTTGCATACGAATATAAAATGTAATAACTTCAACCGATGCATGTTGATTTCAGTTTAAACCTCGGATACAAATAACTGTTTAAAATAAATAACTAAAACTCGAGACTAGTTTATTGTCTACTTTAAAGTATCCAACATTGAGTATAGCACGTTATTATTGAGTCGTTTCGTTTTCGGTACCCAATCAAAGTGGCCGATATTTACAGCTAAGTCGTTGAAATTTCTCTAACGATTACCTATCAACTTTGTGTTAAAATATACATATTTATATCGATCCTTTTTTCTTCATATATTGAGAACTGGCTACGTAAGGTTGTATGTTATGCCATATATATACATATGTATAGTGTCATTATTATGACATTGTGATTCACAACCAACACTTTTTCTCCCTTTACAGATTCTAAAGAAAATAAAGTTACAATGTCAACATTAAATAATATTAATCATGACGTGTATTCCGATGATCGTACCTGTCTTGACAGCGATTTCAACAGACCATTGACAAATGACGATGATAGCATTTTATTAAAAGTAGATAATTCTACGAATGATAAACGACACAGTATTATTATTAATCTTGAACCGATCCTCCCAATAATTGAAACCAATAATAATAATTCAATGGTGTTTGAAACATTCAGAAAAAATTCTATCCCACTGTCATTTTCTAAGCCTAAGGGTTATTGGCCTAATAAAACTGCGCGTATTGACAAAGATGTACAGTTTGCTTTTGTTCCAATCAATCAATCTGATGTACCACTATATTCAGCAAATGAACCAACTGGAAGAAGACCGATTGAGTTGAAATGTATGTATTCATTATTCATATGTACGTATATAATACTTAGATTTACTAAAATGTTCTCTATTTACCACCATCACTTCCTGCAGATCGGTTGGAGGCAGTCTGCAAATTAGTTGTAGCCCAATTGAGCCGGTGGTAGTGACTCTGATCATGACGCTTGATTGGTCCCATTAATTATGCTTAAAATTACAAATTTCTTCCTGATGAGCGTCAGCTAGTTTTTTATTTATTATTTATTTATTTAGACACATAAATATTGGTACAAGGAAGCACCAGATAAATATGCGCCTCACAAATCTCATTTGATTTGTGTGAGGGCTGTGATACTGCCGAGGTGCACAGACTGAAGCAGGTGGTTTTCTTAGGGAGCCACACCCGGAGCTTTTGACCTGAAGGTCTAGTCCACAAGGCAGTGGAGCATCGTGAGGAGATACAGTCCCATGATAGCCGGTGATCAATGATTGATTCGTACGCCATTTGTTCCTTCAGGATACTGGAGCCCATGTGCACCATTGGTTTGGAATCAAAGTTTTCCAACTGCCCTAGATGGACTCGCCTTGTCCACCAACCCGGTTAAAGCGCCTGACATTCGCTTTTCATCCTCTCAATTTCGTAAACAACACCCCGCCACGAGAAGGCAGTGAGTAGGACTTCCCTGGCAGAGACTATATATTCGCGTGGCCATGTGAGAGTATTTCGAGAGGGACAGCGGACTCTTCCCACTCTCGACCGTACCAGGGCATTTGGGGTGATGATTACTTTCATTATAATATACAAAATAATGAACCAATTGTTTGATTTTATGTACAATAGAAATGAAATTAGAGTGATTGAATTTCGGGAGAAAATAGACAATATTTATACGAACCGTGGTTGTCGAAGGTCTTGCACAACAAAAGTAAATTGTGAATTCGGTACTACACTTTCAGGATCATCTTCCTCCGCGCAAAGCCCAGATGAAGAACAGGGTATGGATCGAAGCAAATCCATTTCTCCTGTGGGGGAATACGTCTTGTGCCAGGCAAGAGAGTTGATTTTATCAAACATTTTGTTGCAACGTTCAGTTTCCATGAGCCATTGACTTTCCTGATATGTCATACCAGTTACATTTTGTGTCCATATTGATTCTGTGGCATTTCCATAGAGATCCATAATGAACTCACCGTCAGCCAAAACCAATGTAGCAATATCTGGCACATTCTGTGTATTTGGCACACCGTAGAACGTTTTATAGATTTCCTTCAGCCGTCTAACTGACATACATGATATTGGTCACTACCCAGTGACCAACCAATTGTAAATATTTTAAAGTTAATTTATCACATAATATGTAAACTTTTCTTCTCTTTTTAAACTTTCAGCTGAACGTTCAACTATCAGAAAGCAACCGATTGGTCAAATTTCACAAACGAATTCCGATAGTTTGGAATTAGCAGTGATAGATTCATTAAAAAGAGTACAAAAAGTTGTTAAAGACAATGTTCTAACTCACAATCCACCGATAAAGAGACGTAATTATTTTTTAAATGTACTTTTCTGAATGTTTATTCCTTGTATAAAGAATCAATCATATGATATTCTTACAGATATTATGTGTATGAAATGATTAAGGTATTCACACAATTATTTGTGCTGATCAAATAGTAAGCAGTTGTTTCTTAAAATTAGTACACTGTAGATTTACATTGATCAATTACTTCACTTAGTATGGCAATGAATATCAGGAAGCAGTTTTCTCGGGACAGTGACTATTGCTGACATTATTGTCTGTCGACAATATGATCTAAATGTTAACGATTCTGTAGTTTACTCATGGAATAAAATGAAACCATTTTCACCGATCCTATAAAAAACTTGAGATAAAAGTTCTTGGCTAAACTTTCTATTGCTGATTTCATAGTGACTTATAGACATAGAAAGATTATTAAAAAGTTTTGATTGTTTGCAATGATAAATATTTATAATGACGTCGAACTATTTATAGTTACATTTCATTTTACTACAGATTATTATTTAGTAGTATAAAATTTTTTTAATCATGTGTTCTATGTAATAAAAGCGATTAACCTTATCAGTTAGCACTCCTCTTTCGGCTTCATATTCACTCCAGGACTACTGGGTCCTGATATCCACTTGCTTGTGCAATGTGGTAAAGTTTAAATTCACTTGGTATTGTTTACCTGAATCTTCCCATTGATATGTAAGATTTTAATTGATCAGTCTCTTATTGGAATATGTGCATATTGTGCGTATTACGTCGATATTACTAAGTCGATAACCCGATAGCGTTTGGAGTGAGTGGTACTAGGTTCGAGTCCCAGAGTGAACATCAACTCTGGAATACAGGTACATCAGGCTCACAAGTCCTAAATAGGACGAAGGGCGTGTCTTGAATTCCACTACTAGCGACTATCATTAAGAGTTGTAAATTTTCTGTGAAAATTGCAAATATGACTATGGAATACCATAGAAGGTATTTTTCGTAAGGCAATGTTACTATTAAAGAAATTAGATTTAAGTAGTGGACTGAACTTAATTGTACACCCATTACAAACGAGCTAGCATTGGACAGCTGTTTCCCTACTAGGTTATCAATGCGCGCCCATGAACCCGGTAGAAATGTTGCTGCGAGTCCCTTATTTCTAGACCACTGGATCAGGATCTAGTGATTTGCATCTATATTTTCAACCAGCTTGGGATACGATTGCTTGTAATGTGAAGCTATGATTTATGACAGGCTTTGTAAATAAAGAATAAACCTTAGTATTAGCATTGGTTGACCTAGTTTTTAAGATATCAGTTAACGTGGTTCAGTAGGGATAGTTTACGAGCATTGCAAACAAATTTTTTTTTACATATCAAAAATTACTTTAAGTTGGAAATGTGAACTAATGGATTCAAAGTCACTGGTCCAAAGCTAAAATTCTGGCTACAAGTTCTAGGGTTTTTGGTTCGATTCCCAGAAATTCCGTTATTGCCATTCCACAGGATTCTCAAGCTAGAACAAAACAGCCGGATAGTATAAATAAGAAAGAGAATTTAATCAATATCGATACCATGTTGTTGGTATTCGTCACATGATAATCGTAGTTGGTGGGCTACGGAAAATCGAGTAGTAATGAATAAGTATGTCATTTCAATAAATGGTTTCTCAGCATTAACCAACCTTAGCTTTGCCAGAGATCAAATAAACGATCACCTTATGTTATATATTTCCGATATCAACTAATTCATATTATATCCTGTCGATCGTACGATTATTTCACTCGCTGAAAAATTCCCATCATATTAAAAACATATATGAATGAAGAATATTTTTTAAAATAAATTCTATTCAGGTTCTACAACTGTATATATTCAAATTAATAATCCGAAAAATGGTCAGGTTTCCATGAAAAAAAACACCTTTTAAAACTATATTATGTGAATTCAGGATTGTTTTTAATTTAAAATAAAATTTTTAATGTCGAGATGATTCATATTCAGTGTTAATTTGAACAGATGATTAAGTTACTTGTTACTAACCCCACTCTATTATTTCTAATTGGATTCCTTTGATGTTTTACACAATTTAGTCATTTTGTATTCTGATCATTAATCTCAGTTTCATTGAACCTATAACTTTATTCAAGTTAACACGTCACATTCATCATCTCAATATTAACAATTCTGTTATTTTACTAAGAATAATGAATTCACATGCTACAATTGTAAACTATGTATTTTGCTATAAACAAGGCCATTTTATTTGGATTATCTTACTATCAACTTATATGAATTCCACTGGTCATGATTTCCGATTTGCTATTCATAAAGTTATTCTGTAGTTTATCAACAATAAACTGACTATATAACTTGAATGGGATAGTTATGTGGATATGAATTTACTTCAGTTACTAGTAAAACGCTAATAAAGTGTTAAATAGTAATCCATTCACTTGAAAATCCTTTATGAACGAACTCCAAATATGCAACATCATATTTATGCTTTGTTCAGTAGAATTCCTGTTAGTTGGACTTTTTCTTTTCTTTTTTTAGCCATAAAACCACGACCTAATCCTGATGATTTTTGTATGACAATGTGGAGTTATCAAGAAGTAAAACAAGAAGAAGGTAATTAATTTCACGTAAAAATCAACATACATTTAAGGTTATTTTTCTTCTCTAAAAGCTGCATAGATAGTGAAATACTAACCGATTGTTTTTAAAATGAATCCATAAGAAAGTAGGAGTTTCTTGAAAAAAATGCAAATATCCATTCATGATGTTGTATCTCCTCATTTCCATTGCTGTTTGATTAGTTATCCTGGTCTCCTACATTGTCCAGACATTCCATGTACCTATATTAATTGTTGCTCTGGTTGTTAGGATTATCGGTTTTGTGACTTTTGAAGAATATCGGCTTTCACTATGAGGCTTCATAGTTCTCCTGAATGAATATCCTTGAACTCCCAGGACAGAATTTAAATGGTTTAAGTTATTTATTGCCGTTGGTGTTTCTTTTAGCAAGGTTGTTTTCTGCATGATGTGGTTGCTGACCCCATACCCAACCCACCTCCTTTATTCGGTCTAGGAACCGACAGTAACCCTTGAAGAGCCACAGATGGAGTTCATTTTCCCCCCTAATTAGAAAGTTATTATCATTGACAAATAGACTGAAAAACAACAACTCATATGCAAATATAATTTTATTTAATCATGAAGGTATAACCTCGAGAAGCAGTGACTAGTGAAGTTAATTATATCTTGAGTAATGTGAATCGAAGTAGGACAGAGAAGAAACCTATGTATTTTCAAATATTTCATATGTTGAATAATTGTCTTTCTTCTTGATTCACAGTTCCACTTCCTGAATTACTCAAAATTCTGCTATCAGGAAAACCAGATTTAATTTCAAAAAGAGTTTTTGGTGAAATCCAACCACATCGTAATTTAGCGCAAGAATTAAGAGTAAGCCAGTTTTATTTAACATGTTTTATTAACAAACATTGGGTCGTACTTCACGTTAACCACAAACAATTGATGTGTTTATGAAGTTGACATTTTCTAGAAAGCAAATATTTGGAAAACAGTTTAAATTACAAACTATTATCAATCATTTACTAAGGCTAGTTGTGAAAAATTTTGAGTAGCTTAATATAAGGTTTGATCACTTACAACCTAGGGTCAGTGAGTTAGCGTTCCTGTTCTACTTTTGCACTTCTCAACAAAGTACACGGATGAGTCAACATAGGATGTAGTCCAGGACTTCTGGGTCTCATAATGAGTACAATCTCTTTAAACCAATGAAAATGCACTAGAAACGTTGGTATAGAAAGAAATTAGTTGTACTTTAAGCTGTCCACTAATTCATGATTGAAGTTTTATATAATAAAACCTAAGATCTCAACATTCATATTGCTGCATCTCATCAAAAAAAGACACAAGGTAAGAAGACATTACTTATTCATTACATCCTGATCTCATTTTTTATAAATTTTCTTGACTTTACTTATTTATATTGTATTTCTAGACTGCTATCGAGACAATTTATCGTGTTTTGCCAAAATCGCATGCATTCGGTAGTATAGCTAATTTAATTGGAATACGACCAGGTTACAAACTAGAGACACAAATATTAAAACATGGTCATACACAAAAAGAGTACAAAAATATACTTATTAAAACACTTAGAGATGCATGTAAGTATTGTAATATATATATATATATATATATATATATATATATATATATATATATATATATATATATCACTTGAATAATAAAAATGTACTGAAAAGAAGATGTATTATACCAAACATCCTATAACCGATTGACATTAATTTCACGGCACGTATGATCCCCTACCACCCTTTTTTCGAAGATTAAGGATGTGAAAAAGATTTAGTAATTAGTGATTGGTGAACTCATTTTTGAATGTGTGTGCACAACTGAAAGTGAACAAACATTTTGTCACCTGTAATAATTTTTTAATTGTCTGTAAATGGTGCAGCTTTGTAATCTGATTCGATCAAATCGAACTAGAATAACGTGCTTTTATTGGATGTGAGAATTTACATTTTTACATCCGATTATTATTTACAATAATTAACTATTTTCTCACTGTTCCATCTGAGTTTTGAAAAAATTTTTATCGCAAGGGGGTTTTTGTGGAGATTTAGTAATTTTGTAGTTAAGATCATTAGTCGATTGAAGCTAGACCACCGTGGAAAACCTGGAAGCACTGGACGGCCGTTGGATGCCAGCTCAGTGGTCTATCGGTTAAGGGCTCTGGCTCGAGACTGGTAGGTCATGGGTTCGAATCTCGCGAGAGCGGGTTCGTGGATGCACACTGCTGAGGAGTCCCATAATAGGACGAAACGGCCGTCCAGTGCTTCCAGGTTTTCGATGGTGGTCTAACTTCAATTGACTCATGATCTTAACTATAAAATTACTAAATCTCCACAAAAAACCCCTTGTGATAATGATCATATGCTCACTAGTGACCAGCTCCTTGAGGTAATTCCTGGAGTTCTTGTGAGAAGTCGTGGCCAGTGGTGCTAATCCATGTCAGGTAGAGACAGGTATCTACCTCAGTACATTGGAAGTTGGTTGCGCAATTTCGTGGATTGGTTGAGGTTAGACATTAACACCGTTGGATGCCAGCTCAGTGGTCTATCGGTTAAGGGCTCTGGCTCGAGACTGGTAGGTCCTGGGTTCGAATCTCACGAGAGCGGGTTCCTGGATGCGCACTGCTGAGGAGTCCCATAATAGGACGAAACGGCCGTCCAGTGCTTCCAGGTTTTCGATGGTGGTCTAACTTCAATTAACTCATGATCTTAACTATAAAAAAAATTGTAGCTTCGAAAAAAACAACAAATCCATTTCATTACTCTGCTATACTCGTATCAGTGAATGTATATCGGGATAAGTTTTTTTGTAATCAAGTAGAAATGCAAATGAAGTTGTCAGTTATCGTGACAAGAGCAATCACAATGTGTAGATCATTGAAAGATAATTTGTGAATAAACTGACAGCTGTTTTTAACAGTATGTAATGCTGATTATTGAATTTGAAGGATAGTCAAATGTTTCGATTATGATTAATTTTGGTTAAGCTTTTTTATTAATTTACTAAATTGATATCGTCATTTGGATAATAACAGTTTATATATACTCTTTGTACTGTTATGACCACTAGAGCATATGACATTCTAACCAAAATTTTAATTTATTAAGTATCATTCGATGGCCCATATATGTATGCACACAAATCCTATTGTCAGCTTTTGTTTTTCTGTGCCCTTATTAAATTTGATGATAAATTGCCTATGTAATTGCTTGCTGCTCGCTTGCTGACATTCGCTGGTAGCTTTCTGGCCTGAGTTATTTTACAATGATCTGTAGTTGCTGCTTCTACTTGCCTTCTGATTTAATGCACCGTTAAGATTGGAATTGTGCGGCTGAGTTGGTTTATGGGACGACATTACGTTTGCCGGGTGAGTTTTTCGACCGTGCAACAGATGTTCCAGCAGATATAACCAATTACGTGCAACAATTGAAACGACAGATGGAAACCATTAGGTCCGTCGCACCACGAACTCAGAAGACGAAGTCATTCGTGCCCATCGAATTAGACAAGTGTTCACATGTATTTGTCAGAAATGATAGGGTACGACAGCCTTTACAGACCCCTTACGACGGCCCTTTTAAACTTGTCCGAAAAGACAACAAAACAGTTACGATTGAAAAAGCTGGCAAGCATGATACTGTTAGCATCGACAGAATAAAACCAGCGTTTTTAGAGCATGTCGAGGAACAAACAACAAAATCATGCAAATCCGCAACAAAGCAAGCACCACATAAACTACCTGCAACAAGCAATACTTCATACCAAAGTTCAATGGCTACAGAAACTACTACAAGATCAGGTAGGAGAGTACACTTTCCGGATAAGTACGTAGCTACAACCATACTTATCTAGCCCAAATGCTACAAATTGTTCTCTATTTTTATATTAACTGTTCTTTATCGGCCCCACGGATTTTCATTATACTTACTTTTAACTTCATGAAATCCTTATACACTACAAACTGTTATTACAACTTAACGCTTACTCATCACATCGGATTGTACATTTATTTCATAAACAATTTTTTTTATCACTTTGTCGAACATAGATGTTAATAAAAAAAATATCTTTTTTATAGAAAAAACATCTACGTTCTGGATGGGAGCTTATGTAGCAAGCCCATTAAACTACTGTATTTTTTATGTGCTCTCTGTAATTCTAACATTTAACCCATTGTAAATTTATGTGTGAGTCTGATTGAGCGCATGTCTGCACATCAATCTTTAATCTATTCTCTCATTGGTTGTAAACAAAGACAATCAATAATTTATCCACAATCCATTAACACTCAAAAATATATATGGATTTTTAACACTCACACACACACACTCACTTGCTTTCCCTGTGTGCTTGCTATCTGTACGCTTGCGGATTTTACCGAGCTTCATCAATAAACTATCTCTATAACTGGTGTTCAGGCTTTTGAATAATCTCGAGTAAACCCGTAATTCTACTAGGAGATTTAGCCCGTAGTAAATATTCAGTTAGTGAGATATTATTTATATATTGGAGTCAGATATAGAGGAATTAATCGTCTACAAAATGGTTATCAAGGTGAACAATTAACGAAGCACTGCACTACAATATAATTTTTTCGTATCAACATCATGAATGACTCCCTTAATAATAAAATTCAGCAAATTACAAATATAGAGACATTCTATCGATTTCCGTTATGCACTATTAGTAAAGTACACACTAAGTGAAAATATGTAAGTGGCATATTATTCTCAATTTTCTTTACTGACATAAATCCAATAGGATATATCATCATTCCAACGACGTCATGTTTGGTTATTGAAAGTTAAATAAGGACACCGATCATATCAGAAATTACTTTTAATTCTATTAAGAACTTTGATCGAATGAACCAGTGTTTTAATAAACCTTTCGTTTAATGGTATAAAAACAAGCTAACAAACATTTAATTCAATTTGACTGTAATCTAAAAGTCAGTTTAATGTTAAGTGAAGAAGAAAAACGTATTTTAACAATGCAGACTTTTTTTACCAAGTATAGGTTTGTGTACATGTTGGATTACTGATAGAAAAAGTTACTGATACAATCGATTTGTATAGACGGAAGTGAGTAAAGTGAGGTTTCAACCTGTGGAAGCTAAATGTCCCCTTCTATTTTAATGCATGATAGATTATTTTTTTTAAAATTCTTTTTCCTATGCTCCTTTTATTATTGAGACTTTTATTTTATTAGTTAAACATAGTACAATGCAACAAGTGATATCAAATCAACAAAATCATGATTTAGAAAAACTCATTATACAAATTGCTGAAGTATGCAGTATAGTAGCGACAGAATTAATTGGATCAGACACAGCAAAACCTGGTAATCATTTTACAGGTAAATGATAAGACCACTATTTATCCTAATGATTTCGATTCATTCCGGTTTTAATTATATAAAGTTATCTTTTGATAGAAATCACTTATCATCTAATGTGTTCTTCTTAAAACTATTATTGTAATTATGTTTCTTGATTAGATTAAGAAGAATGAACGTGTAAAACTTCTAAATCTTTTAATTTATACATTATAATAGTATAATTTTCAAATTATTATCATCAGAAGGGGTTTTGTGGGGATTTTTAGTAATTTTATAGTTGAATTCATGAGTCATTTAAAGCTAGACCACCATGGAAAACCTGGAAGCAATGGACTGCCGTTCCGTCCTATTATGGGACTCCTCAACAGTGTGCATCCAAGATCTTGGAGTCCTAGTGGGAAACAGTCACCAGTGGAGTTCAACCGGGTCTGTTTTGAGATGGTAACTCACTGAAGACAATGGTGGACGGTTGATCGATTCCGTGAATCGGTTGAAGTTAGACATTAACACCGTTGGAGGTTAAGTGAACGTGCGCGAAACTGATAGGCCCTAAGTTCAAATCTCGAGAGGTAGGATCGTGGATGCGCACTGTTGAGGAGTCCCACAATAGGAAGAAACGACCGTCCAGTGCTTTCAGGTTTTCCATGGTGATTTAGCTTCAATTAATTAATGATCTCAACTATTGAAATTATTATTATCAATCAAATTTAAGCGTTCAACTTACGATGTGCTTACCGAGCTACATGAGTAATCTTTGTAATACATTTAATTTTAGATTAGACGTCTAAGAGTTATTAGCAGTGAAGCCTATTACACTTAGTTTTCGTCACAGAACATCATCATTAGCGTATCCTGTCAGTAAAACTGAACAAAGTATTGTTCTCAGTTGTTTTCAAACTCCCATTCTGATACTATCTCTGAATATGACCTTGGATGATATGCCACGATTCTACAAAACATATCAAACTAGAGTCAACCCGTTCTAGTCTCTGATGATAAGCTTACCAAAAAATTAGTCTATTTTTATGCCAGTCTTTAAAATAAATTATATGAAAAAAAGTTTTTACTTCAATAAAGAATTGTATGATGAGAATTTCCTTTTAGGAAACAAAATCTGTAAAGGTCTATTGTAATTAATTTGTTCTGCAGAGCTGTAAACGCTTACTAATTCAGTGAACCAATCCCAATTTTGAAAATCATAAAACTAGGAGAGACTTAGTAGAAAATTTATCATGGGGATCCTAATATTCTAAATAACCTATATCAAACTACAGGAATCGAACTATTGAGAGATTATTCACAAGATTCCAATATTTCACATTACATACAATTACTACTAATTGTGTTGTGAGTAGTTTACTATATACAACAACTTTTTGTTTAAGGTCTAAACTTGGAAACACTAATCATGAATCTGGTCAAAGGTGCTGTTTATGACACTCCACTTGCTAATCGTGGCGTTTTAAGTGGACTGTTAGCTGCAGCTGGAGGTGGGATTGAAGCTTTAATGGGTTTGATTGGATCGGTCGGTGGAGGTGTTGAAGGATTAGCTAGGCTACTAGCTTCAGGTGCTAATCCATCGGAAGCTTTAGGTGAATTATTAAAAGGTCTCGATGATGATCCAGTTGAAGCTTTAAAACAACTTGCCAACGCTATGGGTGGAGGTGTAGATGGAATTAAAAATATATTGAATGCATTAGGTGGTGATAAACAAACAGCTTTAAAAGAACTAATCAAACAAGTTGGTGGTGGCGCTGAAGGACTTAAAAATCTATTCGAAGCTGCTGGTAGTATCAAAGAATTAATGGAAAGTTTATTCGGTGAAGGTTCAGAAGGATTGACTGGCCTAATAGCAGCTGCTGGAGGGGAATTAGAAGGTTTAAAAAATTTGATACAAGCTGCTGGTGGTGGAGTTGAAGGAATTAGAAATCTAATAGGATTAGGCGGTGATCAAGTAACCGGTTTGAAAAATCTTTTAACTGCTATCGGTGGAGATAATGTAGGTTAGTTATTGTAAAATTCATTATGCTTATATTACTATTCATTAAAGTGAATTTTATTTTTATTCATATATGTATTCTAAAATTATCGAATATCTAACAATGTTCTATTTACAAGCCCATATCATTTGACGTAATAATCGAATGTAGTACTTTCTTAATTATAGATTCTTCAATGTGGCTGTAATTTAAGCTTTCTCTTAACTTAAATTGTGCTCATTTTTCAAATAACTAAGTATTAGATTCAGCCAACTTATCTGGAATGAAAACAGAAGATTACTGGCACAATATATTTGTTAAATGTGGATGTTCATAATAATGTGGTCTTTAAAATTAGAGATAGTTCACAGGTTACTAGTATTGAGTCATTCGTGTTTTCGAAGAACCGCTTATGTAATTTAACATTAATGAGCGGGCGGTGTTAAGTTTAAAGTTAGAGTACTAGTAAAATATAGCGAATCTGTTGGTATAGTTATGAATATTCATCATTTGAGTTGACTGTCAAATGTATTAGGTATCTCAAACAACCGAACACCTCAGCTCACAGTGTAGGAGTATATTAAAGGAAAGCTCAGCCAAAGGACGAAATCGTGTCATCAGTGCATGCAACCATTGAATAGTATTCTAGGTGCAGACTACCTGATCCAAGCTCACGTTATCATAGTGACTATTTGTTGGAGACGTTGGACAAAATGGTTCAAAATCAGTTGCAACAACACACTTGGTTAATTATTAAATATGTGTGTCAATATTACTTGGTACTTTTTATTCTGCAAGTCTATTCTTTCTTCTTTGTTCATATTCTATACTACAGCCATCTCTATTATTTAGGTACTCAGCTTGCTGTACTGATGGAGTATGGAAGCTTCAGTCAAGAGGCATTTTTGACAGATTTTACGTTCCCTGTGATCAACTGACTGATTGTTTATGGTGACATAGAATCTGAAAATAAGTGAAATAGGTGGCATGAAGTTTGCATCATTGTATACTAAATGTAAATATTTCTAGTTCTTTTCTTAATTATCGTACATACCCTACTTGACTTAACAACTAGTGTTGTCAATGTTTTTAGTTTAGACTGACTGTCTTTAATCTATTTAATTAAGCTATCTATTAAAATACTTAACAGTTACTTCATTAGATAATAAAATGGACGGTTTGCTTTGGTTCACAATTATCAATCCATGCGTTAATTGAATGCGTTAAAAAAATTAACTACAATTCACAAATCTTTCACTGAGTAGATTTCCTGTTACCTTGACTTTGTATTTCTAGCTGATGCCTTATCAACTCTCATAAAAGCTGCCGGTGGTGTAAAAGATGGATTATCTGCTTTATTGCAAGAATCTGGCGGTGGTCTCAAAGGTCTCGAGAATTTACTCGAAGCTGTTGGTGGTGGTGTTGAAGGGTTGATGAATTTATTGAAAGCAACGGGTGATGATCCAACTGAAGCATTGGCTAACATTTTGGCTGCTGCCGGTGGTGGAGTAGAAGGTTTAAAGAATCTATTGGAAGCTGTAGGTGGCGGTGCTGAGGGATTGAAAAATTTGTTGAATGCAATGGGCGACAATCCTAACGAAGCTTTAGCTAATATTTTAAAAGCTTCTGGTGGAGGTAGTGAAGCCCTAAAAAATTTACTTGAGTCGATCGGGGGAGGGGCTGAAGGCTTACAAACACTTTTACAAGCATTAGGAGGTGATCCTGCACAAGCTCTAGCTGGTTTAATCGCTTCTGTTGGTGGAGGACAAGAAGGTTTAAGGAATTTTATTGAAGCAGTTGGTGGCGGTGCTTCTGGACTGACTAATCTTTTAAAATCTTTAGGTGGTTCTACTAAAGAAGCTTTAGAAGCTTTGCTTACTGCTTCAGGTGGAGGGATAGAAGGTTTGAAAAACTTAGTGTCTGCAGCTGGTGGAGGAGCGGAAGGTTTGAAAAATATCATTGAAGCTGCTGGAGGTGGTTTAGAAGGATTAAAAAACCTATTATCTTCACTTGGAGATGAACCTGTTGAGTCGTTGAGGTCACTGTTGACAAATATTGGAGGTGGTAAGCTAACAATGTGATTGTAAAGCATTTTGATATGAATAACGTATTTATTATCGTTTTTCATAATGGACTACAAAAATATTCCCCAATACATGATGACTTTCATATTTGTTAAACTAGTAACTCACAATGAAGTTTATCTCTCCAAGATAATTCTCTTTTTGTTTACAGCAGTTAGATAAAGAAATACATTTAAGTTAGAATATGATGAAGTTTAAATTCAGGTTTCTATCATGTTGAGCTCACATACATAATACAGCTAGTGATTTTGTAAGAACACTCATTGTACATTATGATAACTAACTACTTAACAAATTAAATCAATCTTCTGTTAGTATGGTCACCTGGATATATTTTGGCTACCATCTCGTTACGAACTTTTAACCACCTAGTCATAAGAAAAGAAAAGTAACCATGGCTTCATGAGAAAGTTTATTGCCTTAACCTGAACCATGATGTTCACAGCGTTTCAATATTTCTATATATCTGAACTGATCGAAACAGTTTAATGTGTTCGATGCCGTTGACCAATTGAATAATTCACTTGTGTTAAAGTAGACCATCAAAACGCCTGTGAATACTATTTGACTTTGAGACAAGACGTCAAGTAATCTGTCAGATTTATTGAATAAATCATTTTATTATGATACGTATATTGAGGTTTTTCTATTTCTATTTAAACACTGTTCTTTTCATAATGGTTTTTTTGATGAATGAAAAAATCTAGGTGTTGCGAATCTAATTACAGCTTCTGGAGGCGGTGCTTCTGGTCTAAAAAATCTGTTTGATGCAGTTGGTGGAGGTGTACAAGGTTTGACCAATTTATTGAGTGCACTAAGTAGTGATATGAATGAAGCACTAATTAACCTACTTAATGTAACTGGTAACCAAGAAGAAGATTTCAAGAATTTAATTGAAGCATTAGGTGGTGGTGTTGAAGGTCTTGAAAATTTATTCAAAGTCATCGGTGACAAAGTTGGCATTGAAGGTTTATTAAAAACATTAGGTGGTGGAGCTAAAGGTTTAGCAACTTTGTTAAATTCATTTGGTGAAAATGGCAATAAAGAAGAAATAATAAGAAAGTTAATAGAAATCTCTGGTGGAGGTGTAGAAGGATTAGCTGCTTTATTAAAATCTGCTGGTGGCAGTATAGACTCTATTAAAGAAATCTTGAATGCATTTGGTGGTGGACATGAAGCATTAGCTAAATTACTTGCATCATGTGGTGATAATCCAGCAGAAGCATTAAAAGTCTTGTTAGAAATGTTAGGCGGTGATGAAAATGCATTACGAAATCTATTATTAGCCAGTGGACTTGATCCAAATGATCCAAATGCTTTGAAATTACTTTTTGAATCATTAGGTGGAGCTGATATAGGTCTAACAATTTTAGTTAATGCTATGGGTGGTGGTGAAGAAGGAATGAAGAGATTGTTGAAAACACTTGGTGACGATGGACTTGCTAATCTTATTACAGCAGCTGGTGGTGGAGAAAATGGAATGGAAGCTTTAATTAAAGCTATAGGTGGTAAAGGTGTTGAGGGTTTGACAGCGTTAATTAATCTACTAGGAGGAAAAGAAAATGGTCTTGCTACTTTAATTGCTGCTGCTGGTGGTGGACAGGTTGGATTAGCTGCATTACTTAAAGCTGCTGGAAAGTTTGCTGAAGATGGAGATGGTTTAACGGCACTGATTGCAGCAGCTGGTGGTGGTGCTGAAGGTCTAGAAGCATTAATAAATGCGGCTGGTGGTGATGAAGAAGGGTTGAATAACTTATTACAAGCCGCTGGTGCAACAGACTCCAATTCAAAAGCTAATATTTTAAAAACTTTGATTACTGCAGGAGGTGGAGGTCAAGAAGGTTTCAATAATCTTCTAAAAATACTTACTCGAGGTAAACATGAAAGACCAATAGATGGATTAGCGAATTTATTAAAAGTACTCGGAAATAATCCAGATACATTAGGAATTCTTTTAGAAGCGATCGGTGGTAATTCAGATGGATTGGCGGATATATTGGCAGCGGCCGGTGGGGGTGCAGAAGCTTTACAACTCTTGATTAATGCAGCAGGCGGGGGTGCTGAAGGTTTAGTTAATTTATTGGCTGCAGCTAAACTTGACAATCTACAACAATTAGCAGATGTTCTAGCTGCCGCAGGTCTTAGTGATGATCTTGTTTCAGCTGCTAGATCGGGTAATTTATCGGAATTTTCAGGTATGTTAATCTTAACAGTTAATGGTAAACTTTGCTACTGATGAATTAAATTTTTTAAGTTTGGTAAATTGACAATTTTGTAACAAACATGTTAAATGCAGGTTACCTAAATAAGTGAGTTTCGAGCTTTCCATTACCAGTATTTTTTACGCAATAAAAACAGATATCATCGTGTACTAAAATCTCTTCAAGAACTGTTAACTAAGGAACGCTAGACATTTCTTTTATCTGAATTAGCACTTTTATGAAATATATACTTATTAATTTACATGGGATGTTATTCGAAACCTTTATTTTTATGGTAGGTAGAAATAAATCAAGCCATTGAGTCAGTATCAAATGTCCCATGTTAAATGTTTTAAGTTGACCCCCTACTTTATCTGATTTTCTGACGTGATGGTCAGATTAGCCAATTAGGACAACTCAATCGAGCTACATTGACTGAAATAAAGGTTCCTTAATGTTCTACTATGACAAGCGGCTTAATTGTACGAGGGTAAATTCGATACAGAAAACTTAAGGTACAAGAGGGAAGGCATGTATTGTCAACTTGTATGTATGCATGTATTGTCATCTTGAAGGGTAGTAACAGATTTTTCGCACGATTAATCAGTATCCTCAATGATGTTGCTTTTGCAAACCGGAAAAGTAGTCAGGTACTTTTAATCATAAATATAGCACACGTCACCTTGTTAAACGGATACCCGATATCAGCAGTTTACCGAAATGTTCAAAACTAGTATATAGAAATCTACTAACAAAAATAGTGTGTAATAGGTCTTAATTACCTAGCCTTTGGTCTCTTCAGTCACAATCTCAGGTAGTCAAAACCATTAGTAACTCAGTTTTCTTCCTAGAGTCCCTCAACGTGAAATATTTTCCAAAAATGTGGACAACCAGGAAATGAAAACTAATTTTTTATCTTTTTTAAATCACGTTTATCGTTGCTTTGGACTATTACTAACTTTCACTCTCTTCGAATTATTTGCCTCAATTTTTATCAGGGGTAATATCTAATTACTCGGCCCTGAAAGTAATTTAATGTTCTGTCATGATAACTGAAGAACTCAAAAAATCCTAAGCAAACTATAGAATGACAAGAAGCAACAGATTACCATCTGCCTTTAAGAGTTGGTTTCTGCCTTGTCGATTATTATTATTATTATTATTGGCTAGATATAGTTTGTGTTTCAATTTCCAAATTATAATCACAGGTAGTTAGTGGCTAGCAGTGGAATTCAGGAAGTACTATGTGGGACTCGTCAGCTAGATGTAACTTCATCTTAGGATTGATGTTCACTCCAGGACTCGAACGCAGTACCGTTCGCTTGAAACGTCCTCACGTTATCCCCTTAGCCACTGAGATGTTGGTAGATCCAACTAACAAGTTCCAACTAGAACGAAATTTCATATAAGCTTAAATTGTTCAGATTTTATTGTAAAATTTTTTAATACAAATCTTTGATCTAATATGACATCCATGCAATATTTTATGATCTAATTAGCTATCTAATGTAATTCCTAACTAATGGAAGTTTGAAAAATTGTTATCACTAATTTTTTTTCAGATTTAGTAGCCCGTAATGCAGCAGAAGAGAATTATATAAGAACAAAAAGTGGTAAACGTGAGTTATTTAACAAAAATGGCATCACATTTAGTACACTGGAATGTACTAACAATATATCATTAGTGAAGGGAATCGTTTCATTTTAAAGTTAAAAGAGGCAATATATAAATTTTAGTTGTCTTGTAGAATATAGTTTGAGTACATTTTAATTAATAAATCAGTATAGTCCAGGTAGTTGATGGTTAAACATTTCCTTTTTAGCATATAGATTTAATGGTTTAACTCTGCTCCACCTATGATAGTATTGGCAGATAGATGATAACAGCAACCTTCAAACAAACAGTTTGATTGACAGACAGCTGTCCAAACGTTAGTTAATGTATGGGTTACTAGTTTTGTCATAGTTCTTTTATCCTTTCAGTAGTTCTGGCCAAACTATTATGATCATTCAGTCAGTCATCTACAACGTAGGACCAGGCACATATATGCATCGGTCCAAGTTGCCATAACTTGTTAGCACAACAAGATGAACACCGGATTCATAGAAGTAGTTAATTTAGTGGTGGAAATATATAAAAGGTAGGTTGTATATAAAGATATAGTATAGGAAGGAATAAAGTTAAGTTACCAAATTCAGATATCCTAGTACGACCCCAATACTGTTCCCCAACTCCAATAAATCAGAACACAGCCGTCAAATAAGAATTGTTTATGGGGTCAGTAGCAGAATAAAAATGGTTTACAGACAAGGCATATTTATACAGTTAATATGACTATGAACAGTAACCAATGGAAAGAAAGGACACGTATAGGTTATAATTGGGATAACTCAAAATTGACCAATAGGAAAACGACACGTGAAAGTCATACTTAGTGCAACTGTAAATAATGACCAATAGGAAATAACATGCGAAATATGTGAAGTCTGAAAGCATACGACTTTACTTTCGAGATAATTTTGGGATATTCCTGTGAATATCCTAACAATAATGAGTTAACATTTCAGTAATTTAAACATTAATATTTAATGTTTCGTCATTACCTATGTAAAATTACCAGATACTGACTGGTTTATTAGATAATGAATTTTTAAAGTCATGTTAATTTTATAATTATATATTAAGGTCACAAGGGGTTTTGTGGTGATTTAGTATTTTCATAGTTAAAAGCGTGAGTCAATTGAAGCTAGACCACCATGGAAAACCCGGAAACATTGGACGCCGTTTCGTCTTATTATGGGACTCTTCAGCAGTGCGCATCCACGATCCTGCCTCGCGAGATTCGAATCCAGGACCTACCAGTCTTTAGCCAGGGCCCTTAACCGATAGACCACTGAGTCGGCATCCAACAGGGTCAAGTGGGAAAGAAACCGTTGTTGAAAATCTTTTAGGCCCCAGCTGGTACCTTTCAAAATAATTTTTATTATCAGTGATAAAAAACTAATTGTTTTAAGTGGAACGCATGGATTTCAGCTACCAATGGAGTCCAGAACATGAATGTCATCCTATTTGAGATCCGTCGGCTGCTTTTTTCTGAATCCCAATGTTGGTATTCACACTGGGATTCAAACCCTGTAAATTTTGACTTCAACGTTACAGTGTAGTCCACTGCAGTGCTGAGTCTAGATTAGCATTAACTCGTCCAATAGGTATGATATTTATGTTATTATTAATTTTAATTTTTTTTCATGAAAGAGAAACTCCTAATAAGAATCCATTTATTTGTTAAATACGTTTTTTTAACCAAAAAACTCTAGCGAAAGAACTGTGTAGAGAAGAAAAGGAATGGCTTCGTACACGTCCAACTGGTCCTATCAGTAAGTTATGGTGATACATTAATCACTGCTTCAAGTTATTACATATTTTTCACCATCAGCTTAAATGTAAAATCTCAAATCGTTTTTATATGTCATATTAAGGAGGACACTATCCGCTAATTCCTTATATTGAGTTTGGATTGTGTCGTGTATGCTTTGGTCTTTACTTTTTTATTTGGTGCTGATCTCTGGTTTGAACATACTCTTCTTTAACTAAATGAACACTTTTTTGGAAAATCAATGATAAGCGATGAATGATCAGGATATTTAAATATCAGTTGTGTGATAGAATCGACAACCAAACGTAGGTGAAAATAAGACAATTTGTCGCTTGAAATTCAAACATCAGTTGATAAACCAAAAAAGTCTTAACGGAGAAGTGTCAAGGTAATTTCATTGAGTCATTATTTCAAAAAGCCGGAAATCATAAAACATGGCAATGCAAATTCAACTTCCCATTTACTTAGGGAGAAAATTATGGGCTCGCACCCAACTATACTGATCGGAAAAATCAACTGATGGAATTAATAATATGAAATGATTATTTTTACATATCTTAATAAGGTCAGACCAGATTTTGCCTACAGTAGGGTTGAACAAAATATAACTCATTTAACCTGTTTAATGCGTCTAGTTTTTGTGAAGTACTACATTAAACACATTTCTGCAAACATTTGTCTAACTGAACTATTAATTTTCGATAAAGTTCCTTGATATCAGAAGTAATAAGACATTCCTAATAAAAACTTCAAAGCTCATCAATTGAGTACTCAGTATTATCATATGTTATACTTTAAACTCAATGACAAAATATGGAAATAAATTTTGTTTCCTTCCTTATCAGTGTTTTAATTATACGCTTTTCTTGAAAATATCTTTTTCATCGAGAACCTCAGTAACATACAAACAATTGTGAAATCCCACTGTGCTTATAAATCTAAGTGTGTCTTTGATCGCATATACCTATGACGGAGTAATCGTGTTTTTCAAATTAGGATGTTCGAATGTGTATCTAAGTGATTGCAAAAACAAATGAAATCAAATGACTTAATAAGCGTAAATGATAAACATTCATCATCCTCTATTGCTAAATACATAGTTGAAACAGGTTATATATGTGTGATCAGATTGTTCAAAATGTATTGCTCTAAAATATCACAAAGTCCTGGAAATCTTTGTTTTATTATTATACCATTCAAGATTATCAAAAGAAATCATTGTTTTAAAAATGTCTTCTTGTTGAAATATTCACTTCATGGTTTGAATGTAAATTATCATTAGTACTTGTGTGTGATGATATGTTTCTATCAAAAAGTTGACCAATTTGATTCATGTTTACTTTTTAAATTTGTACGTCGAAAGACAACCTCTTCATTCATCAATAAATCAGTTGTTTGATCGTTTGAATAATGCTTTCAACGATTAAGTCATAGATGAGCCAGATAAAAAAATTCCCATTTCAAACAATAATTTCTAATGTTGAAGAACTTCTTAGTTAGCTGAGAGAATTTGTCACTATGCTATATGGTTCAAAGTTTCCAATCGACATGGTTAACAAAGAAATCTCATCGGTTTAGAACCACAGTTTTGTTAAATTAATACTCAGTTCTTTGATAAAGCAAAATGTTTGAGTAAAAAAACATTTACAATTGTATGAATTATGTCTTTCTCTTTTGTTACATAGATTTCATTCGTAAACTTACAACTATAAAACAAAATTATAGAAAATGGAAAAAAGTAAGTATGTTCATTGAATTTCCAATTTGAACATATCTAAATTTAAAAAAATTAAACACTTTAGTATCCCCTTATGTACCACAAATTTCAATTTAGATATTTTAGTGAAGTATAAAATTTGTATACTATTTAGTATTCAATTGACTCATGATTTCAACTGTGAAAATACTAAATTCTTCACAAAACCTCCTCTGATCTACTATTTAGTAGTCAATTTGTATAAACATCTCATTTGTACAAAAATTTAATCATTATATGAATTTTTCAATAAAGATATGTCTACTAGCAGAACTATGTGATAGTTATCCTTTTAGTGAGCGTCTGAGTACCAATCAAGCATTGAGGCATCTAATACCTATGTCACACAATGCAGATCTTAGTATTGTAACATGAGAACATTATTTGAATTGAGAAAACTATACTATCTACTACTAACTATAATTCCAACTATGTATATAGATTGAATTTCATACAGAATGAGATTACCTTAGGTTCTGTGCCCTCATAAATATAATAGTGATAAAACAATAAAGAACCTCATAAATATTTTTATTCACTTAAACATTCATGAAAATTCTATTTCCTGTATGTCTTGCATTTACACATATATATGATTCAAATGAAGCAGGAAGTTCTATTGTCAATCATAGACACATAAACCTATTTGTGAGAAAGAAACCTTCAAATGATCTTCAAGTATATCATATCAAATATATAATATGACGACAGAATACTATCATCTCAATAAATTTTATCATGAACTAAGCATAAGACACTAACAATATATATATTTATAGACAGTTGACTAATAGTTCCGTTATCGAAATTGTGCTTTGTTTGAATTTGAGGATTGTTTTTCCGTAGGCGAATTCTCATTTAACTAACAATCTCAGTTATATCAATATTTCATTGAATTTATTGTATACTGAAAAAAACTAATTGAAATTTAAAAAATTAACAAATATTTGCTTGATCATGTTGATCATTTGCAGTACGGGGATTTGTAGAGATTGTAGTATTTTCACAGTTGGATTCACAGGCCGATCTTAGTTAGACAACTTTTGAAAGCCTGGCAGTCCTGCGTGCAGGATCGTGGATACACACTGGTGAACAGTCCGTTATTAGGACAAAGCGGCCGTCTAGTGTTTACAGATCTTCAATGATGGTCCAGCTTAGATGAAAACGTGAATCCAACTGAGAATGAATCGATCATACTAGTCCAACAACTACACGTTATTCTGAAGCTTCAACCAAAGATGTTAAGATCTCTGAATAAATAGATCGTCACCATACTTGAATTTGCATATATATAAATATTCTCAAAACCATTTTCAAGTTAGCTTACATGCTCATACAAAACAGTTCATATGGTAACTAATATACAATAGATTATATAAATTTTGTTACGTGAGTCATACTTGAAAGGTTTCATTTCAAAAATTCCTTATGTCATAGAATCTCTCAACAATATTTTAATTTCTCTTATTTTCTTTTAGTTAACTGAAAGGGCCTCTGCAGCACAGAAAGAATTAGATTTGACTGTTTTACCGGAATTTTCTCAGTCAGTACGTAACCTTATCATGTTTTTGTATTTAAAATTTTTTAGTTTGATTTCAATTTTATTCAATGACTCCATTTATTTGGAAAAAAATCATTTGATCAATTTTAACTTAAACATGTTAATCAATAGTGTGACCAATTTGTGATGAATTGGTGTGATCGAGTGGATTTTGTACGATAACAGGGACAGATTTCTTTTGCTGTTAGATCATCTGGCAATAAATAAAGCTTCTACGTATATGAATCTTATAAATCACTAAGAGCTAGTACACCAAAATATGAAGCCTAATATGTAGCTGAGAAGAATTAAAATGGAACCTAAAATTATAATGAAAAATTAATTGAATGACTTACACTGGTCAGTCCAACAGCAGAATATATTGTTTCGTAACGTTGTCCTGACTATACCGCAGAATGAATTAAAATCTGGAGTGAAATAAACTCCACCTCAGGAACGAATAGCTCATAATTTTAATTTTTAACTAAACCTTTGTCTCATAAAGACACATAGACTATCAATTAAAATGTTTTACGTAGTAATTGCCTACCGCTATATATGATCATTTAAAAAATTCTCAGACAATTCAGTAATAATTAACATTAGTGCAGCAAAACTAATTTTTCATTGTTTATTTTGTGGATAATGTAGATTTGTTAAGTTTGCAGAGATGATTTTCGTAATGAACAACTAAACAAAATTAGTAAGCACTGGACAGTTGTTTCGTTGTAGTTTAAGACTCCTGAGCAGTACTTAACATTAATCAACTCCAAGCTTCACTTCTAACAAAAAACAATATTTTTGGCACCATTGAGTCTTCATCATTTATCCACAGTTTATTCAAATGATTTCCATAATAATATCCGTCGGTCATTCAGTTTTAAACGCACGCTTTAGTCCAAATTATCATACCGCTTAATAACGACTAGGTTAATACAATAAAATGATGCAAAGCTATATAGTAGCAATGATAATGAGAAAAATTAAAGCTTGGAACCTGTTGTTGAGAGTTATCTTGAATTCGTTGAGTTTGTTAGTATCTCGAGGGAAGGCTCTATTGAACCTTTGTAGTGCTGTTCCCCCAGTTCCAGTGTTTCTTTAGCTTCAGTTTTATCTTCACCACAACCAGGTGTTGATGTGAAGCTATGTCAGCTCCTCTCCTGGTTCTTACGTCTTCCAATGTCCTTCGGAAATTTTTGTTGATACGAATGTTATTTAACTGATCCTCTGTGATGTGGTCCGGTAAAATCCATGTATTTTTGTGTATGCGTTTGTGTGCGAATATTGTGTTGTCTATAATCAATTTGTTGAATGCACATAGGTGTGCAAATCTTTCCTCATTTTCATTTTTATCCCCTAATCCATGTAGTCTCATAAATGTTATTTTCCATTCTGACATTGGCGTTTAAGTCTCCTATAAGGAATGTTAGGTCCTTTCTTAGGTACTTCGCTATGATTGATTGAATGCTTCGAGTAGAAATGATCTTTAATGTCATCGTTGCTATTATTGGTTGATGTATAACATTGGATAACATTCATTGTGGTCCCCTCCTTTGTTTTGAATGATTCTTTGATTATCCTGGACCCATGAGATCCCCATCCTATGAGTGCACTACATTCTTCTTTGGATAGCATTAGAACAACTCCCTGAGTGTGTAGAGCGTTTTCCTCTTCGTGACCGGAGTATAAAAGCATCAGGGTTTGCTGTCCAGCTCGGGTGTGATGGGTTTCACTGATTTCAAGTACTGCCAATTTGTATCTCCTCATTTGCGTTGCTATTTGACTCGTCATCCCGGTCCCCCACATTTTTAAGACGTTCCATATACTTATAAAAATTGCTGCCCCGATTTTTAGAAGCATCGGTCTTATGACTTTTAAAAATTATAGGCTCTCCCCATGAGGAGTCATAATTCTTCTGAATGAAGATCCTTGAATTTCCAAGACAGAATTTAAATGGTTTAAATTGTTCATTGTCGTTAGCGATTCTTTAGCACGGTTTTTTTCTATAGGATTTGGTTGCTGACCCCACACCCAACCCTCATTCTTTACCGGGGTGTTGGATCCGACAGTAACCCTAGAAGAGCTGAAGGTGGACTTTTAAACGCAAATAACCTAATGGAAAATACATAAAATTATCTTATTACTACATCAATTATGAAAAGTCAATTAGAGAATGCTAGTTTTTTTATGTCCTTAACTATAGTCATCGATCACCGAATGGTAACTGTTTTCCTAGTGTCTAGTTTTCAAAGTGAATTGAATTTCATGGATGAAGTTGCAGAGAGGTATTCAGTTGTTTAAACTAGTGACAGAATTCCAGGTCAATTCATAGAATTTGGTCAGTGATATGAACTGAAAAATCATAAAATCAATAACTGCAAAAATCTCAGTTAGCCTTTATTTATGCTTGCCATTTCAAACAAAACCTCCTATAGTTTATCTCTGAAATGACTACACATCTTAATACGTTTTTAGTTATTTAAATGGTTTGTCGTGAAAAATTTAAAAATGTCTAGTTTGTATTTACAATTCAAACAAAGAATTTACAATTACGTTTCAGACTATTGAATCATCGCTACTTAATCTTCACCCATATCAACAATGTAATCAAGAGCGGCTAAACAAATTTGCAACTCAATTAAATTCTAATATTCTAAAGTCTCTTAAAGCACAAATGACACGTTTAGATAAAGAAATTGATTTTGATTTAAAAGAAACAGATTTACTCGACGAAAATGTTTGTCTTGAAGAACAACGTCTTAGGCAAAAAAAAGAAGACGAAAATCAAACATTTGACTTGTCGAAAAGTCAATTACTCAGTGAAGAAGAACGTCGAAAAGAAGAAGAGTTGTTATTGGAAAGCAAACGATTAATAGAAGCATTCGATAATCACGTTATTATGCGTAAAAAGCTCAGAGATGAAGAAATCTTAGTGAAATATAAAAGTTCGTTCACAGTGATTTTAAGTCCCTTTTATTATATGTTGTCTGATAAATTTGATGTAACAGAAATCTTATTCATCTCTAGTTCTGTTAATATGATAGATAGTTCAGGGAATGATATTGTACAACTTATCTACATCATTAAATTAAGAAAATAAAGAGAAGCCATGAAAACTGATGTAATCTCCTGTACATTGAAGTTTGTCTTGATAAATATGTAGTGATATGTGAAATGACTAGTGAAATAAATGTGATTATTAGACTAATTATGTGGTTCCTAGACCAGTTTATCAGAAAACAACTTATCAATGATTAAAACAAGTCATCGGCCTTTCAGAAGTACTGTTTTTTTTATTTATTCAAAAACTTCTCTTGATCTGATCTACATCGTAGCTTCATTGCTTTTAATAAATACATTGTGAAGCAAATGTTAAGGTCAATATGATATAGGATTGATGGGATGTGGTTAATACTGGAATTTGGGACTCGTCATCTAAATTCACCTTCATCCCAGAGTTGATGTTCACGAAACGCGCGTACTGGATTTTACTGCTAGACATATTACATCTATTCTATAAAAACTTTTGCTATAAAGATTTTATCGAGGCAATCGCCACAGTATCCACATATGTCAACCAAGATTGATCGAATTTTAGTCAAAAACATCAACGACGAGATAATTCAAACCAAAACAAGTTGGTACAAATATTATGGAAAAATACATAAAGCCAGAACACTAAAATCACAATATTTTCGAAGTTGAATTCAGGAGCCGATCTAATCTAGATTACCATATAAAACCCGGAAGCACTGGATGGCCATTTCGTCCTATTATGGGACTTCCCGGCAATGCATATCCACCACACTTCATGCAGGACTCGAACACAGGACCTTCAGTCTCGAGCGCGAACTATTAACCTTTGGACCAGGGATCCGGCATCCAACTGTGCTAATGTCTATTCTTAATCGATCCATGATCTTACACAACCATTCATCCACTATCTGAGGTGGATAAGTGCGCCACACCTGACACTGCACACTGCTGAACAGTTCCAGACTAGAACAGAACGGCCATTCATAATTTTCATACTACGACAGTCGGTTTAAAATATTCAAATAAAATGTCTTCATTAAAATCAATTGGAGTTTGACTTAGTAAAATAGTTCATTATATGTTAGTTACAGTTTAATAATTACCAAAAAAATTTATGATCCAGATATTTATAAAAACAAATGGATAGATGTAAAATGAACACTGAAAAATGATGAATTGTAACCAGTAAAGTAAGATTACTTGGAAATAGTACAATATGCAATGTAATAGGGCATCATATACTGTTTTACAATCTGAATACTAAGATTACATATGATTAAATTGTTTTGTTCAGTAATATTAAATGGGCTACTCTACGGACTCGATTGACTAACTTAAATAGCAACGAAAACTGTTTATTGTGAAGTTAATAATGACGACAAAATATTTCATAATGAAATCATCATTAACATACATTTTCTACTGAAATACTTAGTTTAATCTTTTTTTCATCTACGTTTGATTTTTATTATTTTTTAATTATGAATCTGTATTGTATCTTTGGCTTATGGTGATGATAATATTATCGAAATCAGCAGATCAGGATGAATTAGTTATTCCCGAACTAGAAGGCTTTCAACATACTGCTGACAATGTTGATCTTCATGAACTAGAGTACGTTTTCATTTTATCAATATTACAATCGTTTTGATTTCTTTAAACAGTTACTACTACGTTATGCAAGTTTTGTTTGGATACTTTAACATAACATTATCTCTTAAATTCTGAGCTTTTCATATAAATCGTCTTGGAGTCATTCGTGCATTGATATAACCTTAATTTAGTATGGTATAAAAATAGTTTTCCTTACAAAGCGTAATCTCAAGTCGTCACTCGTTGGAAACGTGACAACGTTCTTGTTGTGGATGCTAGATCCCCAGAAGTCACTCGGTAAACGTCTCATTTTTGCAATTTTATTTTTTGAAAGTTTGAATTTCTCAGTTTTGTGCCAAAGGCGCTCACTTTTACCTTCACTTTGTATATACCACTTGAAAGAACCTTAAATGTCATTGGTTCGTTTTCTCTTTTAGTACGCTATTTTGTGACGTTTTTTATGGACATTTTCGTTCTGTATATATATGCTTGAGTTATGAGCTTGTTTGTTCGTGCTTCCGGGCTGCTTATGAAATATACATTTCCCTCAGCTGAATCTAGTCTTCTTCCTCTAGTTATCAGGGCTGGAGCGCATTGGAGTAATTTGGTTTGTGCTGTTGTTGTATCACTGACTTCGTTCCGTTCGCCGGTTAGATGATATCGAAATCTCTTCATACTAAGCAGTCCTAGAGCTAATTTGTTCTAGTTTCATATTCCTCTGAAATCGCAATATATCTAATAAGCTTTTAGATTTCGTGTTAAGCATGATCTCATTTAACACTTGAATTAACTTTATACTTTGAGGAATCTCCAAGTTCTGAAAGCAATCAGTAATCTATGAAGTCTATTCAGCTAAATGTAGGATAGTAGCTTAGTAGTACATTTACATACTAAATAATTTGGTTAATTAACTGATTAAAGCCTAATTTTAATATAATTCTTTTACAATTATAAAACAACTAATTGACCTTGACTACTATTTAATTATAATCCATAATTAAAACAGCCATCAAACTGTAGATAACATTAGCAGCTTTTTAACAAGATTTTAATTCTCTATAGTAGATAAACTAAATTTGTTAAATAGATGGTGCATTAATCAATATAGAGTAACACAAGTAAGCGAACGGTATTATCCGCTTAAGCATATGTTGTTCGAACGTTTACATTGGGAATTCTTGATACTTTAAAATACAAGATGCATTATTTAATCACTTTACTTACATTATGTTTATGCGAACAACTATTGAAATGCTAGTTCAATTCGTTCAATCAGCAAGATCGTCATTAAATTTTTGTTATCAATTGTAGATCAACATGTAAAATATCATATTTCAGATAGGCGTGTTAGTGTTATAATTAATACCTTGATAGAATAATCAAAATTAAGTTTCATTGTTGAGTGAATATGAGGAAATATATTTTAAAATTGTAAGGTAACTATAATCAATCTATTTCTTAATAAAACGAAGTTATACTGGTAGGCTACTGATTACATAACTGTCAAATTTAAGAAAGTAATGTTATTAAAGTGAACTCTCTTATCATTTGATCATCCTGAAAGTCTTTCTATTTGAGTTACACACTATCAGATACATAACTGATATAATTTTCAATGTGAACCACTTTGTAAACTTACTACTGGAATTTATTCCATTGACTCGCAAGGTTGAGATTCATAAACACTTATCTTGTTGAATACTATATTTCTCTCCAACCTCAGATGTGTAACATAGAAATTGCATAAGCTTATTCTAAATAGTTTCTTAACGGTACAATCAAATCACTTACTTTTAGGAATATATATCTACCGTTAAGTGAAAATTGTTGCTTAATCTAATATTATATTGTAGTGAAATTGTACACTATAAACTACTCTGATACACCTATGAAAAGCTTGTTGTCAGTCCATGGTTCTTCCTTTAGCTTATATCAGTTTGTCATGAAAAGTGCTCTCTCTTTAACTAATTGGATTTTAATCACACGCCTTGATAATCATTATATATTACTTCTATCATTTGAACGGATATTCCATTTAGATGAACATTCAGTTCTTCATGAATTGAAACTAGATGTTTGTCATTGTTCCGTCCTTGATCTATCTACCCAATAATATACAGAAGACAACTTGTCTCAATCTAGATTAAGACCTTGGCAAGATAAGCTGACTGGTCTCGCCTTGAGGCTAGTATGCATGAGTTCGAAGTGAGACTAACTTCTTGGGGTAGAGAGACGAAAACTATTCTATCACCTGACTAGCTGATAGGCACGCAAGAGAGAGAAGACTAGTTAACTAAAACGCTACTCAATTTAACCCCAATACCTATTCACACTCCGATCTGGTTTCCGATTTCAGATTAGTGTAAAAAGATACATGAATAAATAGATGACTAACAAGACCACATCGCACAAAAAATTAAGAAAACACAATTACGTTCAAAACTGGGGATTAGGGTAGCGCAATAGAGTACAGAAAGATTACGTTTAAATTATAATAGCTCTGGAACAGATAAGGCTATGGCAGTGAATCATTCATCAAACGATAGCTTCCAGTCTGTAGAGTAAATTAGTGTTTTACAAGCTTTGAATTAAATTAAATGATGTCCCCAAAAATAGCTTCCTTAGTTTATCATAACTTCTTGTTTCTCTGTTCAAATCAGTTATAGAGATTAGCTATTTCAATAAATTAACGATAATATGTCTATGATTTTTTATTGTTTGTATGTTATTTTTCTGAATTGAAAAAAAAGAATTGGGAAAGTATTGACTGAAGTTACAGATGAAGAAGAGGAAGAAGAAGATAAAGAAGAGGAAGAAACAAATGGAGACTTACGCAAATCAACAAGAGTGCAATCACGACTTCTCATAGTAAATGACTTATTACGTGAGAGTATTGGTCTGGAACGAAATTTAAAGGTAATATTTATTATTTGATTTATAAAAAATTAAATACTGCAATTCGACCATTTTTTCAACAAGTATCAACAGCAAAAAAGGCAATCAGCGTGAAAACTTTTGTGTGGTAGCCTACCACGTCACACTTGATAAAGTCGATGTTCAAAGATAACTTAGTTTATCAAAAACGATATCCATCAGACTCTTAACTCATGCTGCTCGAAGCCTGAAATACTAACAAATTTTCTTAATTAAGTTAACCGAATTTATTGACAACTGAACGGAGAGAATTGTCAAATACCTCCTTGTCGAAGAAAAGTTGTTTCATATACATAGAACACAATAATACAGTGGAGCAGGTCATACTTTCATTTCTAAAAACTTTAGCATTTATCTGTACTTTTTAATCAGAGTCACGTATGTGAACTGTGAGCGGAAGAAGTTAAAACAGTTTTATTCATCTAAGTAAACTAGCATAAGCAGAAGGACCCACTAACAACACTTGACTAAACTAGGAAGAGTGTAGGCTACATTACAAGATGCACTTTGTGCACTGATAATATTTGTCTTCACATATTATTATTGAAGCATTTAATGAACTATGAATGCATTAATCGGAATATTTGATAATCTTTTGTTTATTCTCACTTAGATTACTCCTGCTTTCGTGTGGTCATACTTTGAGTTACTAAGAAAAATGGATAATAAACTTCAACTAGCAGTTTCTGCTGATCCAGGAGACAAGGATAGAATGAATTCATCACTGGATGTTATTGTTTGATAATACACTATCTTTATTTTTTTGTATTTATAAAATAATTTGATTTCTATTTCGTTCCAATAATTAATTATTACACTTATGTAGCTATCGTGTTTTTAAGTTAACCTTGATTATTGAGTGCTGTAAAAACGCTTCAATAGGTTGAGAATCTTTTAAACATCTAATAAGGAACAGAAAAAGTATCAACTTGTGTATACTTTGGCATCCAATGAAATAATCAATTATCTTTTTATTTAGAAGGGTGTTATCAAAAGAATGTCCAATTATATAGGTTGCAGTAAAATAAAACTGGATGGTAACATCCATCATGTTACTAAACGACATCACAGATGCGTGATAATAACATATTCTTAATATATTTGGAAATACATTTTATTCTGTCCTGTCATTTAAAAATAAGCTGTTTGTTAAAGTAACTGAATATCCACCGAAATCATGATACGTTTGTAAACAGTTCAATAAGTTTGATGCATGATTAGCATGGAGTAAGACTATTAATGTTGAAAATACATAGACTCTAGCATTTTCCGAATTCTCTTACTTAGATGTCGTGGTACTAACATCAATTCTGATTTTTAAGTTTATCAACACATCTATTTGTATAGAGGACTTCAATGTGGCAACAAGTAATGAATCTAGTCAATCTTCAAGATATGTTTGTAAGGTTACAATGCTGCATTGTTTCAATTAATTGTTTGAATATTTGACGAAATTTCAGGAAGGAGAGTTGCTGTGAGTTCCGTAATTGGACCTTCTGATGGTCCGGGTTCACTTCCTGCATTGCTATTAAATGATATGGATATGATTTATAGTAAGGTTAAAGTAAAAAGGTTTTCTAGTGATTCTACAGTTTCAGTAATTGAATAATGAAAATGCATGTTGTGACGTTCCTGACCAATGAGCAGTAACAACAGGAACAAGGATAAAGGGTCTACAGTATTGAGCATCAAAATATTTAAACTACACGGTAATGGTGTTTGACCAAACATTTATTAGTTATACACTAAGAGATAAAAGAGTATCGATATATATTGATTTAGACGTGTGGTTCATGCTAATAGTGTATGCATTTTTTTAACAACTATCTCAGGTAATATCAGTAACAATTTACTCCAACAGATGGCAAGCCACTTGAGGAGTAAATTTTGCGAAAGGCATTGTGCGTTAAAAGTGAAATAACGCGGAAATAATTAGAATGAACCATAAGGCAAGCCCCAACGTACAATTTTTAATTCAAGAGTGTGTAAAAGATAATTCTAATACATAACTCAAGAATTCGTTATTTCGTTAACTGGGTATTTTAGTAGGTCAATTCTCTTAGTACCTCTAAGGATGTTTTGAGAATATTAAAAAGCCGGAACACCAGTTGTTAGGATACTATTTCTCGTTAATAATTTATAGAATCCACAAAATGCAATAGGCAAGCTCAGCGGAAAGTGGGTGAGTATAAAGTTGAGTGTAAGTGTATTTTATGAATGTTAATCGATACGTGGATAAAACTACTGATTGTTTGAGTTTCCAAGTGAGAGGATAGACATAGATTGGGTGCAGACGTGGATTCAATCAGACCTACACAAATGTCAAAGTGACGGTGAGTAGGTAATAAAAAATATTTTAGGCCTACAGTAAGGGAAAGAGATATGTTTTAAAACTCATTTACTGCACCATCATTTTCTTCACTTCTCAAATGAGGAGTGCTATGTGATAATGATGGGTAATTAATTCACCTATCGCGCAATTAAATGTTTTATGTTGGGTTTTGATCTGTCATGATGATACAATATAACCTACTTCGGTCTACTTCAAATTCGACTTCTTGATTGCATCTTCTAAATGTCCTGGTGTCTTTGAAATTAGTAGTAATTCCTTGTACAATTTCAAATTCATATTAATTTGAAGACGTATTACTTAAAGTTTGAACTGTTCTAACTCACACTCACCTGGGCACTTTCTAAAACAAGCTAGCCTAACGAAACGGCACGTTACTGATTTCGTTAAAAATTGCTGCGTGTTGAGTATTCAGAAAACTGAAACACCAGTTGAAACAGCGTTGGTATTCTCCATATGCTGATGCAATCAATTTTCTTAAATGATAAGGGTTTTTGACTAAGTTTCACCAAAGTTGAATGGTGGCTAGTGGTCGAATTCAGGACGTGTGCTTCGTCCTATGTATGACTCGTCAGTTGCATGCATCTACATATCAGAGACCACATTCACTTGACGATACAGATACATTAGGCTAAATAGTTCCTTATGGTAGGGAACACACATCCTGAATCTTACTAATAGCCACCATACAATTCTGCTTATAATACTTGTGCCTCACTCGAAACATTGAAACCATCCGCACATGAGACGCAAAAATCAAGGGAGATAGATCAATTGCATTCCCAAACACCAGTAGAAAGAAACAAGCAATCACCAAAAGTGAGTTATGTTTCGCCAGGTTTCTTTAAAAAGTATGATATGGATTCATTTAAAACACCATAATAGTATGGAAATTTCTGTTTTCTAACTGCATCAACGTCTCAATGCAGTGTCGTTATTTTTCCTTGTAGAGTTCAAAGGAAGAATATTTAGCTAAAGTTCCTGCCTTAGAATAAAAACATTCCCAAAAGTACTCAGAAATCAGTTGACTGAAGCTGATAAAAAGTAAATACATCAATAACATTCAGTCTAAGCAAGCTTTTATAGTTTAATCACCTGGGAAAATCAGTGAGTCATCAGTGTGATTACAGTAATTCGTCGTGTAAGTTCGCTTTCTACATAATCGTTTTTGTGGTCCTTGTAGCGAATAATGAATACTTTGCGTACTAATCCACCCTTGATATTTAAATAGAGAAACAGAATACCTTCAGGTATGTAAAACATTATTCAAGAAAACCGAAAGATCAATCAAATACTAGACCTAAATTTGCAGTTTGTAAAAAGTTACTTACAACAAGCTGGAATTCAGGTAGTATGGAGGTAATCTTTCACTGTTCGCAGCCAGATAAACTATTCTAAGTATATTAACAGTCTCACAATCGATTGATCACTGGGTGGTGATCAATGTCATGCATGTCAAGTCCTTCTTAGTGCTGATCAAATGCTACCGATCAAGTTTCAATGAGGCCATCAGTCCAGATGGCTCGACACTGCGTGCACTATATATTGAGATAAGATGGTGGTTGAAGGTGGTCAACAGGAAACCCTGGACCCGGGTTTCGTGCTACTTGGCACTCGTCACCAAAATGTAACTGTAATCTTGAGGGAGGGACCCTGACACGGGATCGAATCCGTCATGGAGCACCAGTTCCCTCAGGATTACAGGTACACCTTGCTGACGAGTATCAAGTAGCATGAATTCCGGGTCGAGGGTTTCCTGTTGACCACCTCCAACCACCACCTTATCTCAATATATTAACAGTCTTTTAAGCTCTTTAAGGAACACAGGCGGCTAAATAAGAACATACATAGGCATTTTACGAAGAATCGTTGTGGATATGGTTAAATAAATCTCATATGTAAATGGTGACTGTTACTATTCATTCCATTCAATTTATAAAAACATTATGTTGACTAAAGAACTTTGTTAAAGTCGATTTTGGTATTTCTGTGCATCATTCGCACGTTATACTGATTACCGTTCTAAAATACACACGTGCATATGCACATTCCGTTCTGATTGTCGTTTTCCAAATGTTTACTACTACTAATAATAATTGCCGACTTGTAGACCAAGTCTCAGAAGATTCACCATACAATAAAATCAAAGCCATATTCATAAAAAGTACGTCAGTCACTGACATAAAAAGATTACAACAGTTATCGACAGTTTATGATCTTGGCAATATAAAATCAACCCTATTTTCGCAGCACAATAAACAGTTGGTCAGAACCTACAAACTAGATGGGGAGGTTGTAAAACAAATGTGCTTACGGAAGATACGCACATTGTCCTACAACTTTCTGTGCATCAAGCAGGTCAATTACTCTTGAAGTCCTAACTGACATGGTTGACTAGATGATAAATGTATATTCCAAATGTCATGTAGTACGCTCGATACAAGCTTCAGTTGCAACAAACAGTGGAAAATTAGAAGCTCAACAACAGAAGATTCTGGACCTAACTAACAAGTCCATGCACTTACAAGAGACAGTATAAAATATTAATGTTCGAGATGCAAGATCATCTTCCGTTAGGCAAACATTTTTCAGATCCCTGGGGATACTACCAAAACTAACGGCACTACAAGAAGTATGGTTCCAAAGAATAGAACTTTGCTAGACCATGCGGCTTTATGTCAGTGGATCAAGAAACTTCAGGAAACGTGTCGTCCAGACATAAATAACAGAGAATATTCCTGGCCATAAAACTAACATTCTTCTTCATGTCCGGGTACCATCTCTGGTACCACATTTCGATTTGACACCACTGAGAAAGTTAACATAATCTCATGGACGCTCTGCAAATGAAACCTTTACAGCCAGCAAAGTACCTTTAGAAGCGGCAGACAAGTATCACATTTCTCTATTCGGCAAACAATTACTTATATTACACTTTGATCTACCACGTCGTCCTACATGCCTCGTCGGGTAAAATAGCTTATTTTGGGGACCAATTTCATAATTTTCTTCAACATTTATTGAACATCGTCAACAAGAAACCGATCGATTCTACTTCAATTAAGTTTCTAACTAGATAATTTAGGGTATTAAATTACCAAAGTCGAGAAATAGTATATTCAACGATATTTTAGTAAAATATGACAGCATTACAAGAGATGACCAGCAAGCTTGTTACACGTATAGTGACCGGCCAGTCTCGATAAGAACACGATTGGAATAACAGAAACAATTATTATTATTGTAACCAATTGTACCAGAGATTGTTTTACTGTATTTGTTTAACTGTATCAGTTTCACTTCTGCTTTCGCTCTCCGCCTTGTTTGGTTCGAACTTGCTCATGCACTGCCTGTTCGCCTGTACTCTTTGTCACGTCTCGGTATTATTTCGATACCACGAGATCGTCAATAAATACAATTGATCTGGATTAATAAAGCCTTCTGATTTACGAGCTATCAAAGGAACCAAGTCGTTTTTGGGCGCGTAAACGAATTGTAGTGGTGATCATAGTCCGTCCTCGACTCGACATCCACTACACACGTATGATCACAAAATGCTGGATCATATCGTGAGAATGTTGACATTATCTTTTACTAACTTAGGCCATATTCAAAGAAAACGTAAAGATAACTTTCAGGTACGTGCAAATTTCGTTGACGTTTAATGCCGAAGTGTACTTAATTTTTGCAGCCCATAAAAAGGATCTGAAGGATAAAGTGAGTAACAGAAAAATGTCCCATAAGCAAGAACGCCTAAGTTTTAAGCCTGACATAAAAGATGTTCCAGAACTTTGTGATTCATTGCCATTTTGCTATCACATTAAATTCTAAACTCAACAACTAAACTTATACTATACTCCGTCGCCTCGTAAACTGCTATTGATGAAATGGTTATCAATGACGCACTTATGTTTCTTAATTCAAAGAAAGTGATCCATAGTAGAGAAATCATAAATCATTGTATTATTCCCTTAGTAAGTCATATGATTGGCATTCACTGTGGGAAACACGACAGCTGGACTACATCTCGCAAGTCGCCACATATAACGATAGATTGAGAGAAATTCAAGTGTCATAGCTGACGCAATATCCCGAAAATGTATGTTATTTAATCCATGGGCAAAAAATAGATTCGATAGACACAGTAAAGCTAAAGATAGCTGATATTGAACCAAAAGTATGCATAAAACCAACCCTTAACAGGTCCCATTTCCATCATTGGACTCCGTTGTCATTTGTGATGTTTTCAAAGATACCAGCCGTTCTTTTGCATCTGGAATGTGTTGGAAAAAAGCACCACAGCACTAAAACCTTCTATCACATCCTGTAATTTCATGCGAACACCGCACGTATAACTGTATGCTTTCTCTGGGATGTCTTGAACGCAAATCTTAGAAAGTGGATAATGACTTGCATGGAATGACAACGCAACAAAGTTCAACAACGCAGAGGTAGTACGTGAATTACTCTTCATTTAACGTAAGCAAGCAGATCATATGTGTATCCGTGCATTCAGTGGGATGGCATGATTCAGCCTCGTGAACGTGGACCCTCTGGATACAAACCACTCTGGTGTAGCATGCTAATCCAAGCAATCAATACAGTACATTCCTTCTGGTACCGTTCTACGTCAAAGACTTTTGGTGGCAACTCGAGGATCAACGATCACTTCCTGTTCTGCCAACGCCTTCGTCCTACAATTGCACGTTTCGCGATCAGTCCCACGAACGAAACCGCTACGTATCGAAAGTGTAAACCCTTTCTAGCGGGGGGGCTCCTGTAGTGACCGGCCAGTCTCGATAAGAACACGATTGGAATAACGGAAACAATTATTATTATTGTAACCAATTGTACCAGAGATTGTTTTACTGTATTTGTTTAACTGTATCAGTTTCACTTCTGCTTTCGCTCTCCGCCTTGTTTGGTTTGAACTTGCTCATGCACTGCCTTTTCGCCTGTACTCTTTGTCACGTCTCGGTATTATTTCGATACCACGAGATCGCCGATAAATACAATTGATCTGGATTAATAAAGCCTTCTGATTTACGAGCTATCAAAGGAACCAAGTCGTTTTTGGGCGCGTAAACGAATTGTAGTGGTGATCATAGTCCGTCTTCGACTCGACATCCACTACAAACTGGTGAGCCGTATTGGGAACACGCACATCTGGTGAACCACAACCAGTAACCCAATTCTTCGAGCACAGTTCAAACTTGGCCAATTCTCCAAGCCAGATCAATCCGGTGAGTCTATTTATCTATCCACTTCTGTTGCATATATTCGTATTGATATTTTTCAATATATAATATCTTGGCAACTTACCATGGTGGATAGCGATAAGAGTAGTATAAATATAATAGACTCCGAGGTACAGGTTATCAACTTTCGACCGGTTCCTTTCATCCCTCATGATCCAGAAGTCTGGTTCGCGGCACTGGAATCTCAATTTGAGATCCGCCGCATAACCAACCAAAGGCAAAAGTACGCCTACACTTTGGAATCATTGCCCGGGGATCACCTAACTGCTGTTCGAGAGGTTGTCCTCAATCCGAACGTTCCGAACGTTTACGACCGTCTTAAGGATGCCATCCTTCGACATTTCCTCCCATCAAGAGAGGAAAGATTGAGGACTCTCTTAGCACGTCACCCTATGGGTGATGCTAAGCCGAGCCACCACCTCACGCGTCTGCAATCCCTTTCAGGAAACTCGACAGCAGACTCCGAAATAGTCAAAGAGTTATGGCTCGAAGCATTACCAGCTAGTATCCAACCAACTCTTACGGCCCTGCTCGAGGACACCCCACTGAACAAGGTGGCCCTCATAGCAGACAAGATTCTAGCACGTGTTAGCGCCAAAGACAACTATATTGTTGCCTCTACTTCCCGTTCTAACATTGATCTCGATGCTAGACGACCTCCGGCTCATGGGGATAGGAACAGATGTATCCATACTCGTCTCAGTTTCCGAGACCGCACAAACGTGCCAGCCCCCTACGTCCCCCGACCCAGGTCACGATCTCGAACAGCCGTAACGACTCGCCCCAAGCGTGCATCTTACAAGCCACGCCAGAAGGCGGTTTCGGAAGCGAGTCTGAGTTGGTGCTGGTTTCACCGTGCTTTCGGGGCCGGTGCCCGTCATTGTCGAGCCCCCTGTTCATACAAGACGGGAAACTCCTCAGCCGGCGAGTAAATGCGGCCGTACTCGCCGGCACTTCACCTCAGGTTGACCGTTTATTTTACGTGCACGATTATCGCACTAACGCTAGGTGCCTCGTGGATACAGGTACCTAAGTTTCTGTCGTACCTATCAGTAACAGTAAGTCTCAAGCTACGATGCTTCGACTACGCGCTGCGTATGACTTAGTCATTCCCAACTATGGTACACGATAACTTACGGTCAATCTGAGCAAACAGCCTTACGAAGGCCCTTTTCACGTGATTTCCCGTCACGAAAAGACCTTCAAGGTTGATCGACATGGCCGCGTCGAAATCGTCAGCATTGATCGTCTCAAGCCAGCACACGTCGATGACAGTGCTATACCTGATAAGCCGAGACCCAATGCTAAACCCATCAAAGCTTCTAGCGGGATCTCTACATCTACTTCGGATCCCACGCTAGATGCACCTGAGACCTCATTCTCACGTCCCAGTCAACAGCACTTGTCATCTGCCCCGTCTACTGACGAGGCTTCCGTCTCACGTCCAGACCAGCAGATCACACCGCCCTTGACTGTGGATGAGATTGCAGGCTCACGAGGTTTGAACGAGACTACCGTCTCACGTTCCGGTCGCCGAGTACGCTTACCCGTACGCTCTCGCGACTAACCTCATAACCAGCAGCGGATCCAGTATAGGACCTTATCCCTATACTACACGAATGCTACACTTTTCTCTTTTTCTCTCATTTTTTTTGTTTTCTCCGAGCCTACGCCTCCGACCATCGCTGTTACAGTATCGTCGACTTCAGTCAACTTTGGCGAAAGCTGGCCTGATCACCCACGCTCTAGTCAACGCACTCAGTCGACCTCTCTGGCTCCAAATACGTATGGTATACATTTGGTCCCGAACATGGTTATCCTGGTCGCATCTGGTTCCTTGGCTCAATCTGGTTTCGTCCTACGTCTGCAGCGTTTTTGGTCCCGACCTCTACAAACGCAACCTTCAGATTCTGGATACAAACCACTCTGGTGTAGCATGCTAATCCAAGCAATCAATACAGTACATTCCTTCTGGTACCGTTCTACGTCAAAGACTTTTGGTGGCAACTCGAGGATCAACGATCACTTCCTGTTCTGCCAACGCCTTCGTCCTACAATTGCACGTTTCGCGATCAGTCCCACGAACGAAACCGCTACGTATCGAAAGTGTAAACCCTTTCTAGCGGGGGGGCTCCTGTAGTGACCGGCCAGTCTCGATAAGAACACGATTGGAATAACGGAAACAATTATTATTATTGTAACCAATTGTACCAGAGATTGTTTTACTGTATTTGTTTAACTGTATCAGTTTCACTTCTGCTTTCGCTCTCCGCCTTGTTTGGTTTGAACTTGCTCATGCACTGCCTTTTCGCCTGTACTCTTTGTCACGTCTCGGTATTATTTCGATACCACGAGATCGCCGATAAATACAATTGATCTGGATTAATAAAGCCTTCTGATTTACGAGCTATCAAAGGAACCAAGTCGTTTTTGGGCGCGTAAACGAATTGTAGTGGTGATCATAGTCCGTCTTCGACTCGACATCCACTACAACATTATGATAATGTAGTATAAAGCAAAATTAATAATATATCAAAATAAACATTATTATATAAATGATTCAGGAAAACAGTCCCACGTAATATAGAGAGGTTTGAAAGGATTTCATAATTCTATGACAATTTTCAGTCACAGGCTGTGACCAATAAACCAAAAGAATAGTCAACGGAAACGAAATTCATTTGAATACCACAGGAGCGTGTGCATGAAGCATAAAGACGACCAGACGCTGCTAAATATAGTAAGCTATCAGAAGAGTGTTTACCAACGACAAACTCGTTGGATTAAAATTTCTGGCTGGGTACGTCGTAGAAGCATCACCACCTCACTAGGGGTGGGATTGATGTTTAGCTGTAGATAATTCCTCGAATTCAATAGCTCTGTAAGCGTTAGACATCGGATGCTGATCACATTAGTTTTAGTGGACTCGTTTAGCTGAAGGCCCTCAGTCATGCATCTGTACCAGATAACGTTACAGAACGGCGTGAGAAACATCATTAACCAGATTATATCAGTCACTGCTCGACATATTGATAACCCATCAAATGTATCTTCTAACCTCCTTGCTTCTGACTTCTGCTTTTAACTATGTGGGTGCGAATCAATTATAGGTGTTACCGGTAAAGAGTTGCCAAACCACAATACTGGTGTTATCTTCCCAGCAAATGTCCATCTACTAGCGATATGGATAAACGGTATATATTGAATGAAAATGTGGCTACATATCAAGTGTCTCAAGTTTAAATAAAAAATTTGCCTTTATTTCGTCGTTACAAAAATGGAGGTATATAAATGTTACCATAAGCATACTGAATTATTAAACTGCGAAACTTTTGGATGAAGTGGACTTGACAACAAACATAAAGTTTTTGAGATTTTTATTTGCTCAATCAAAACTGCTTATTTCGTCAATTATTGAAATGAAGATTATTTTATGAATAATGAGTATTGAATATCATCATGAACTTTTTACGAGGGTTATTCGGAAGGTTAATGTTCCGTAATTTGTTTGCGCTAGTTTCACTTTGAACTAGTTTTGTGATAATAGTCAGTGTGAATGTATGCTTTTACAATGTATGTGTTATTTTTAATAACAAGTTTCCAACTGAAAGGATGAGAAGAAAGGTCTAAAACTTTTCACAATATCCAAAACAAACAAAAAAGAGGGCAAAGGTAGATATTACTTCAGAAGAAAAAAAGAAACAAAGTGAAAACGGATAAGAAAGTATCTGCTATCGTTTAATATAGGGAAATAGTGAACATATCATCTTTTCCTGAATATCACGGAGCTACTAAAATTCTTCGGGAATAGGGATTTTCAGTTTATAGGTCTATAGTGATCCTTGCAGTGTGTTAAAATGTATAGTTTCAATATCGCCGTGACAACAGACCGCTGATATTTTGTTTTCTGGAAGAAGCCTTCTGTAATTTACTACTATGTGCGAGGAACGGAACTTTAGACGTAAATGACTTGGTTTCAGGTTCTGAACTTTCCTAGAACAACTTCTCGGATGATCATCCCTAAATGTCAGAAGATGATGAAACATATTAATTCCAATATCGTTGGTCAGTATACGATAGGCCTCCCAACCTGTTGTACGATAGCGGAAATAAGATGAGAGGTCATTTTTTTCATAAGATTGTCCAAAGAGAACTTTCACCACTTTGGTCTACCTTCGTCGAACTCATTCCAGCACATTCTCCTCATATTTAAAACAGGAACTCACTTCTTGAATCCGTAATTTGTTTGTGCTAGTTTCACTTTGAACTAGTTTTGTGATAATAGTCAGTGTGAATGTATGCTTTTACAATGTATGTGTTATTTTTAATAACAAGTTTCCAACTGAAAGGATGAGAAGAAAGGTCTAAAACTTTTCACAATATCCAAAACAAACAAAAAAGAGGGCAAAGGTAGATATTACTTCAGAAGAAAAAAAGAAACAAAGTGAAAACGGATAAGAAAGTATCTGCTATCGTTTAATATAGGGAAATAGTGAACATATCATCTTTTCCTGAATATCACGGAGCTACTAAAATTCTTCGGGAATAGGGATTTTCAGTTTATAGGTCTATAGTGATCCTTGCAGTGTGTTAAAATGTATAGTTTCAATATCGCCGTGACAACAGACCGCTGATATTTTGTTTTCTGGAAGAAGCCTTCTGTAATTTACTACTATGTGCGAGGAACGGAACTTTAGACGTAAATGACTTGGTTTCAGGTTCTGAACTTTCCTAGAACAACTTCTCGGATGATCATCCCTAAATGTCAGAAGATGATGAAACATATTAATTCCAATATCGTTGGTCAGTATACGATAGGCCTCCCAACCTGTTGTACGATAGCGGAAATAAGATGAGAGGTCATTTTTTTCATAAGATTGTCCAAAGAGAACTTTCACCACTTTGGTCTACCTTCGTCGAACTCATTCCAGCACATTCTCCTCATATTTAAAACAGGAACTCACTTCTTGAATCCCATATTCCAGAAGGGGCTTCACGAAGTCGGGTGCTTCACCCTAGACATTTCTTCGTTCGGTTATAGAAATGACTTACAAATACGCCGAGACCCTGAAACTTTTGACGCAGACAGCTTAGTAGGTACTCTTTGTTTCGAGGTCATTCCTTATTATGACTCCTATGTCTTTATAGTCCATTAGTTCACTTAATACAACTCCATATGCTGATTGTCGCATTTATTTATTTACATCACCACATTCTTGTTAGAGTTAACTTCTAATGATCGCCTATCCATCCATTCAACCAGTGGAGTTAGGTCATCTTGTAATATTTATCTGTTTGACCTACTGTTTATGAGTCTCCAAATGTTTATGTCATCTGAAAAGAGTAAAACAGATGACTTTTTTCTGCAGTCAGTAAATCATTTTAATAAAGTAAACAAAAGGGGACTGAGGATTGCACCTTGTGGAACTTCCCACTGGTTGGGTTCCATTCGCCCGTACCCGATTTTCCCTATCGTTGAGAGAGTCAGTTCTCCAGTTTATGGTTTCATAATGGATCCCAAAACTTTCCAGTTTTAACTTAAGACTCAGATGAGAGACCATGTCAATGTTCATAAAAATTGCATCTAGAATATTTCTATCCTTCTCTGCAATGAGCAGATTTGTTGAGCATGATAAACCTTTCTAAAACGATTTTATTCCCTGGATTAAAGATCGTGGCTTTTCACCATTGAAAGCAAATGATGATAATTATAGCCATTAAAATACTTGTCCATAATCTTGCGATTGGTTAGTTTCATAAAATCTCCCTTTTTACTTAGAAATCTTTTAGAAAAAAGCAATTTGACCCCCATTAAGTAGTTGTATGGGAAAGACGAATGACTTTACACTCCATATTTTCTCCCTTAATTAACAAAACAATGTTTAGCACTACTTTGTTCATTAACCGGCTAGGACTGCTGCTCATAATGTTTGTTCTTACGTTTTTAGGTGCTGTTTTTGAGTGGGCACTTATTGTTTCTCCGTTCTGCAACATCTTATAGACAGTGTTATCATTAAAAGCATACTCGTATTTCGATGAGCCGACTAAATATCTCTAGCCCTAATTTTAGAAGGACTTAAGATTTCGAACGTTATTATCACAGATGGCAAACAATGAAGCCGAAAATGGAGGGTTACAGAAAAGAAGACATCCTGCACAACTGTTTCGACAAATGGAACAAGATGAAGTAGCTTTCCCGTGGGTACATTTTTGTATCGATAAGATTTGCGTATATTGATTAGGTTTTATATTTATTCTTCTCACAAATTTTCATATTAAACTTGTAACTACCTAGCATTTATTCGTCAAATTTGCGAAATAAGTATAACCCGATGGTTTCTATGAGGAAAAACATGACTTTTGTAAAGCTTACGAGCTTATAAAAAACTGCTTTCTAACCCCCAAGCTATTTCACCAATTCACGACCGAAGTAATTTCATAACAGGACTGATGAAGTCGTAAAATATGAGCTTTGGTGAAGGAATTGTTAGCTTTGCGTTGTTCGCCAGTATTTGTTGCAGAAAAGCTACGAAGACATTACTATGTGTTGCTTATTTCTTATAACGTAAAAGACGCTATTCACATCGTTTTGAAGAATTAGGTTCTAACTTATTTTTTAAAATTACAGTTCTCGTTATTGCAAGCTCTGTGAGTGCGTTTAACGACTGATTCTACAAAGGCATGTAAATAAAATCAAATTTGACACCATAAAGTGCTACGTATTGAAAAGAAACGTTTTAAATATTGAGGCCCACCACATCAGTTGAGGGTGTTCAGATTATTGGAGGTAGGCAGCTACCTATTTAAGTTTGATACTTGTACTTGCTCATATCTGTTAAATGCTTTACTGTTTTTTTACCGTTACTGAAATATAGACAGACTTCTTGTAATGAGAGAGAAGAGTGTAACCTGAAAGTTCCTGTGTCTGCCAATCACAGCCATCTTACAACAAGACCAAACAGCCATGCACCAAGCGATGTACAAACAGTTACCGAGTCCATCGACAAGCCCATTTCTCATTCACCAGTAGCAGCTGTCAAGCAACACTATGGTAACCACCCTCATTTCCCACCACCTCAAGATAGCCGAGCCAGCAGTAGTACTGGTAGTGCAACAACGGGAGGTACCAGTGTAAATAGTCAAAGCAGTGGTGGTAAGAACGGTAGCAGTGGTAGTGATAAATCTAGGCTGTCTTGTTCAAGTGCATTTAATAAAGGGACCATATGTGGTAGCAGTGCTTCGTCATCGACTGAAGAAACTGAAGCGCGTGAAAAACGCTTTGGTAGTGTAGATTTACATCCTTTGCCTAGCGTCGCATTAACGGCTATAATGAATCAGGCAATGCGTCGTAGTTTATATGCTGAATCTTCAGTTCAAAATGCTGAACAACTTCAGTATGCTACATTACTAGCAGCTCATAAAAATTATGGAGACTCTTCAGGTCCAAATGATATAAAAATGAACACAACACCTGTTCCAACACCTAAAAACGACTTCGTTAATCTCTTATCACAAACACCAGCACATGCCAATATGAACTCTGTGTCACCTTCTGTTCACAGTACGTCTATTAAGATCGATTTATCCAAGTTTAGTCAAAATTTGCTATCGCAGATTATCCCTTCTAATTTATGGCCACGTAAGTCTGTGAGATTTCGGCACGTTACTACTATGTATTTTCAGTTGAAATGATGTAGGTTGTTTTTCACCTTGTAATATATATAGTTGTATATTTATATAAATGAAATGCTTTCTTCCTATTCTTATTTTGATGACCAACTTTTATTTAGATTCCACTCTTTCGTATCTATTTTCTTTCAATTTTTTCACTTTTTTCTCCTCGACACCAACATCATTATCATTCCTTCAAATTCATCCCCATCATTCTCCTTTTTCTACATTTCCTTTTACATTATGACTACTAGTTGATTAGTTTATTTAAAAAACTATGTTATAAATTTTTAGTATATGATTGTAGAGATTGTTGAGTTTTAGTTAAGATCATAAACTGATCCCGAAGGTCCTGGGATATTGAGTTCCCACTGCTGAGGAGACCCATAGTGGGATGAAACTCTCATTCAGTGCTTCCAGATTTTCAATAGTGGTCTAACATTGGTCTATTTATGATATCAATTATGTTGTAAAGTCGAGAATGTGTATATTTACGAACATGATAAGTGGGAATATTGATCTACTCATGACTAATATATTAATTCATAACTTCCTCATTTAAATATCTGAAACGTTTGGATTTAGGTTTCCTGTAGTAATTTAATTTACTAATCATATAAAATATCTATCAGCTGAAATCAAGTTAGAAGATATCATTACGTTTCATGGGAATTTTGTATAACCTATAGCTAACCTTGATCATAAGTTATCGTGAACGTTTGTGTGCGCTAATGAGTGGTCCCGAGCTATGGGGAGACGATTCTTAAATCCGCTCTAATTTTTCATGGTTCTCCAACTGATATCAATCGACGATTAAAACTATTCATAATTTCTTATTAATGATTGGAGAATTTTGCGAGTGTTTCTAAAGTTTTGTTCATCATGCACGCCAGTTGGTTAACTAATATTCGTTATTTGTTAAAACTCGTATCTCTCCATTGTTGATATCGAAGATTTCATTACGCCAATCTCTCCTGGCATATGTTCAAGCCTTGCAATTCTTACCCTCCGATCAAACCAGTAGCTTGGTGAACGGGTTAAATTTTGAAGGAATAGATAGTGGGTTCGGGTATCAGAGTGGAGATTAACAGAGTAATCTAGGTGGATTCATTTCATGACTTCTAAGTAGGATGAAACAGTTCCCATAGATCTCACCGCTAGTCACAATCTGATAATAGACTTACATTCATTAACCCTGACATATGGAAATTTGTAGCTTAGGGAAAAACTTTTTTGGTGTCATTTGTCCTAGGTCAAACAGTTTAATTCCTCAGCTTTAACTGCCATACTGGATAACATCACCTGCGCCTACTTCGAATAAAAATGAGCTTATCAAGAATTTTTCCACAACCTCCTAATAAGATTATTCTATTAAAACTCTTTTTTATTGGTTGTCTCTGCACGTTCCCCATGTTCATATTTGTTGACTGTTTCTTTCTGTTGACGTCTGGTAATGTAACTAATTGAAAGTTTCCGTAGTAATTGATAAACTGAGTCTCTATTAGTAATTACAGATTAAGTTGGAAAAATTGGCCTGGAAACGAAGTAGACCAAAAGTGGCTACTGTGATTTAAACGTATTTTTAAGAGAGAAGTGAATTTATACAAATGAAAAATAAATCTAGTTTGATGCTCAAATGATGTCTTGTTTAAGAATAAGTTGTAATGCAATTATAATTCGATCAAGTGGAAGATTAAATTGTGTGAAAATTTAGTAAGACGTGACAAGGAGGGACCAATGCGAAGTGAATGAAATATGTCTAGGGGAGATTAATAATGATGTTTAACCAATAATAATAATACAAAGATTTGTGAATAAAGATAAGAGAGACAATTACATTTGACTACAAAAGGTCGTAAGTACATAGTCAAATGAGGTTAAAATGATTAAACCATTTGGAACCTATCTGCCAAAATTGTATGGATTACCAAAGGCACACAAACTGGGAATCCCATTACGACCTATTTTAGATATATATAACTCTCCTTATCATACTATAGCTAAATGGTTGGTAACTTTATCCAAGAAAAGCTGGTAAAACATAGTGTTAAGGATGTATTTCAATTTGTTGATAAAGCCAAAAATGCTAACACTTTGGGACTAAAGATGATGTCTTGGGATGTAACATTACTATTCACAAATGTCCCACTCATAGAGACCGTAGAATATATAGGGGAGCAACTGATTGAAGATGAAATCGAAATTACAGTTCCGATTAATGTCGTGAAAGTGTTATTACTGAAATGCACCATGAATGTGAATTTCAAATTCAAAGGAGAAATATTTAGACAAACAGATGGTGTTGCAATGGGTTCACCTCTGGGCCCTATACTAGCTGATATATTTCTAGCCAAACTAGAGAACGATCCACTAAAAAAGATTATTCAAAAATTCAGATTTTACTGTTGATATATGGATGACACATTCATCCTGTGTAAAGATAATATATCACAGCAAGACATTCTTATGCAGTTTAACGAAGTGCATCCAGTCATACTATTTACATCGGAGGAAGAGAGTGATGGCCGAACAGTCTATTTGGACGTCCTCTTAACTGAGAGAGCAGATGGGTCGTTAAAATGAAATACAAACAGAAAAAGTACTTCGACTGGGCAGTATACACATTTCCTTAGCTTTGTGCCTCTACAGTACAAACGAAACCTGATCAAAACCCTTAGCTACCGAATACGCACTTTATGTTCAGCAGATGTAGTTGAAGATGAGCTAAACACCTTGTATAATGCTCTGAGGGAGAACGGATACCCCAGAAGGTATATAATTAAATATATGATCATGAAAGCGAAAATAGGAGGAATTCAAACGGTCAAGAAGAAGTCCCTGTTCATGCGCCTACAATTTAGAGGGGATGCAGCTAGCGAAATACTAACTCAGAGATCACGCAGATCAACCCAATAATCTTTCAACGCCGGTGAACTACGCGCCCAATGGTGACACCGAGGCTTAAAGATGAATTACCTAGAATGACGACCTCATTTTGTATTTATCAGTTCGACTGCTCCTGTGGAGCAAGTTATTTTGGTCAAAATTCTAGGAATTTACATTTTTGTGCTCGTGAACACCTCCCAGCGTGGCTAAGTACAGGTCTGGTGAAGAAAGTAAACAGCTCGATATTGGCCCATTTAGTACAAACTGGTCATAGTGCCAGTATAAACCAATCCTTTTCAACTATTTATAGGGTCAGTAATTTTTTTGCCAAAGCTTGTCAGGTTTAAATTTCTTCAAATGGCGGAGGCAATAGCCATCAGGATGAAGAAACCGGACCTATGTGTACAGAAGAAATATTTTCAACCCCTTGGCCAACCACAAGGCCAATTAATCAATAGTGGTCTTAGCTAACGGATGGCCTAATTTGACTATGTACTTGCGACTTTTCGTAGTCAAATGTAATTGTCTATCTTATCTTTATTCACAAATCTTTGTATTTTATTATTATTATTATTGGTTAAACATCATTATTAATCTCCCCTATACATGATCCATTCACTTCGCATTGATCCCTCCATGTTACGTCTTACTAATTTTTCACACAATTTAATCTTCCACTTGATCGAATTGTCATCGCACTATCATATCTCTCTCACCCTATCTGACCCATATTTATTCTGATCACAGATCTTAAATTTTCACTTCACATATACATACAGATTCAAGTTAGGTTTCAATTTATTTAACCAATGTGTTTTTTTTTTAACAGGACTGATTTGTCCAATTCATGGTGATAATTTATTGGCTCAATTTTCTCAAACTTTATGCAAAAGAAAAAATGGTGAGTAGTTCACGGAACGTTTGTTTCAAAATATACCTTTATTCTCTCAACTGTACCCCTTTTATTAAATTAATAAAATTATTTCGACAAAATTCAACAATATTAGGACCATTTTATACCTGATTTTGTCATATTACGGCATTTACCTAGTTATATTGAATGAACTAGTGTTATGCATGAATGAAAATGAATAGATCTAGATTTTGAAAGAATAAAAAATAATGATTTTGGTGAAGATCGTATTAAAAGTACATGAGAAATTAAAAGTCAAATAGGTTATTACGATTTGTATAATATGAATACTATTATCTTTATTCTTGTTATCTTGTTCCTCAATTATTTTATCTTCTTTCCTACGAAATACATTTAAGGAGTTGTCTCTATCAGTTCAGATCCTATCTTCGTTAAGAAAGAAGATTTTCTGTTTTATAATAAGCACTTTTAAAATGTTCAAAAGATAAGAAAAAAGTCATTGAAGTGTTTAATAGTCAGAATACTCCATTTTTTTCACGTCCAAGTTTCAACTGATCTGGTAGAGAATACAACTAAATATAAAGACAACTGACCTTTTTATAATATGATAAGTAAAGATGTGGAAGTTTTAACCCAAAATTTTATTTGTACAAAATTTCTGTTTCTTATACGCTCAATCATTATCTTCTTTTTGAAAGATATCAGTGAAACAGACAGTGAACAACAAATGTCGAATTTCCCAGTTCTACCTACAAAAAATGAACAATCACTTATGAATATCACATCTTCATCAACCTTAGAAGAGTCTAAACAAGATTACAATAATAATCACATTTCAAAACAAGCAATAAATGCGACAATAACTCCTCCGGTGCCCGGAACAAGTGATTATGGGATGCCAACAGTGGGGTATTCTAATAACGTATCTGAATCAAATAACAATAACACTGTTCAGCCAAATGGTCCTCAACGTATCGGACCATATTATTTAGGTCCCACACTTGGTCGGGGTAATTTTGCTGTGGTGAAATTAGGCAAACATTCTCAATTATCTGTAAAGGTAATTTATTTAAATCAAACTGAAGCTGTATTTTATTGTAACCGATTGAGCAGAAATTAAATTTTGCTTAAAATTCTATTTGTACTCAACACTGCACTGTTTCACTTGTAAATTGCATAATTGCTGCATTCTCTGAAGATTAGTGAATGAGCAATTTGACTAACGTATTTAGAGATAGATTTTTAATAGTTTATCAACGGCTATGAGTTACATATTCGAGGAAGGATTCAATTCTGATTTATTATCAAGGATATTGTGAAAATTTTATAAAAATTTTATCATCAATAACCAGGTCTGTTGAGAGATATCAACTCACTGAAGACATTGGTGAATGGTTGCTCAACTTCGTGGATTAGTTGAAGTTGGACATAAACACCGTTGAATGCCGGCCGGCTCAGTGGTCCATTGTTTAGGCGCTCGCGCGCGAAACTGATAGGTCCTGGGTTCGACTCTCGCGAGGCGGGATCGTGAATGTTTACTGCCGAGGAGTCCCACAATAAGACGAAACGGCCGTCCAGTGCTTCCAGGTTTTCGATGGTGGTCTAGCTTCAATTGACTCATGACTTCAACTATATAAAGAAATATCAATACATTTCTTAAAAGACAAGATTTCATGAATATTTCAAGTAATTATTTAAGAATTTTCATTATATTTAGAGGATAGGTACATGAATAAAGAATATTCTTTTTCATTCAGTTCTCACTGAATTCTGCAACTATCAATTCAAATTTATGTTAATTATCAGAAAGGATTTTGTGGTGATTTAGTATTTTTCATAGTTTTAAACTCTTAACCACTTTCAAAGTGAATACGTCATTCGGTGCTGAAATTTATGAATTTAGGATTGTTGGGAAAATAAAATAAACGATATTTAATATTGAAATGACTAGCATGTAGCGTTTACTCCAAGGAATTCTTAAATTGTGCGCTCAAATGCCCTATACGGCTGGGTGTGGAGAGAGTCAGTTCTCCTCCAAATGTTCTCACATGATCACCCGTATACATCCACTGATAGGGATATCCTACGCACTACCTTCTCGTGGCAGGGATGCTGTCTATGAAATCGAGAGAACGAAAAGCGAACGTCCAATGCTTCAACCGAGTTGATGGATATGGTTGACATTAGAATCACTGCACGTATAATCCCCTACCCCCCTTTTTTGGAAATTAAAGGGTATGAAAAAAATTTAGCAATTGGTGATTGGTGAATTTGTTTTTGAAAGTGTGTGCTCAAGTGCAAATGAACAAACATTTTGTCACCTGTAATAATTTTTTAATTGGCTGTAAATGGTGCAGTTTTGCAATTTGATTCGTTCAAATCGAACTAGAATAAAGTGCTTTTATTGGATGTAAGAATTGACATTTTTCCATTCGATTATTATTTACAATAATGAACTATTTTCGCATTGTTCCGTCTGAGATTTGTAAAAAATTTTAACTTCGAAAAAAACAAAAACAAATCCATTTCATTACCCTGCTATACTCCTGTTAGTGAATGTAATTTCTTTTTATGAAGTACAAATGCAACTAAAGTTATCTGTTATCGTCGTGGCAAGAGTAGTAATAATAATCTGTGGATCATTGAAAGTTAATTTTTGAAAAAAACTGACAGCTGTTACATAATAGTTGATATAATGGTGATTATTGAATTTGCAAAGGGTAGTCTCAAATGTTTAATACACAATTAGTGAACACATTTTGGTTTAAGTATTCCCATAAGTTAATTTAACACATAGTTCGCTCATTTAATAAACGTTATATTCGTGTAAGTATATGAATAAATCATGATAAAGAGAAAGTGAATGGGTCATGCCGAAGTCACGCTAACCGTAAAAGATGGGTAAATGAAGCAACTTTTACGCTGTCTGAAATTAGTAATAATGTCTGAGAAAAAAGCAAATAATCTTTATAATTCAGTTATTTTGCAAACCGTTATTCTTAATATTAAAAAGTTGATCATTTTAGCATTGGAAAGGGTGTCGAAAATGAACGCAATATCAAGGTTATCAAGATTTTTTGTAAATCCATTCAAAGCATAAAATATGCTGACCTGTAGATTATTTGTAGTTGATCACTTATTAATGATCACCGAAAAGACATGTTAGTGTACTCAGTCATGTAATACGGTAATTGTATTTGTGAGGTGGGCATAATATTTTTTGGCAGGTGATGTTAACAGCCAATGTTTTTTAAGTGCACAGCCTTTCAAATGAATGATCTGAATTTTTTATTTTCATTAGTAAATAACATTGCAAACGTTAATTAATTAGAAAGACTGAAATTATATTTCCAAATCCAACAGTTTCCTTTGTTAAACATACTGGACGAACAATGAAAAACTATGTACATTTTCCGTCACAAAGACATAATAATTACTCTTAAACTGTCAAACAGTAAATCGCTGAATGTTGAAAAAATAACCTTCTTTGACAAGCATATGTGTAATATAGGTTGAATGAAGTGTCAATGAACAAGCCTATGTCTAGTGAAATAAATTTCTATTTCAATGATATGACTTAATGTGGAATAAGGTCAATTGTATCAAGTAACCATTATGTATTTAGAATATCGTATTTCAATCTGTTAAGTTAAACTGTACATTTATTTATCAAATGTCTAAATGACATTCATCACTGTATCGAATTTTTGCTATGTAGTGATAAATCTCATATGAAACATTATTATTACATTTCGTATGTTCCATTATTATTATTATAACTATTATTATTATTATGATTATTATTAATGACTTGTTAGATATGTAAGTCTTCATTATATGACGTTGTTTTCTGTACGGATTAGTTTACTGAAACCTTAAATTTGAAAAACCTTAAAAGCTGTTGAAAAAAGTATAAATTGATCGATGATCACTGTATTATTATTAATCTAGAAAAAGTTATTTTACATCTTCATTACTATGGAATTGTGATGAATGATCAGTGTATGTTCACTTGACCTTCTTAATACAAATTATGTTGTTGTACTAATGAACTGATCTCAGTACAATCGTCTACCTTAGCTAAGTGAAAAGAGATTGGAATGATCGTACACACCTTTGCATAAACTTTTGTTCGACAGATTAATGTTCATTATATGACGTTGTTTTCTGTACGGAATCGTTCACTGAAACCGTAAATTTGAAAAACCTGGAAAGCTGTTGACAAAATTATAAAGTGAGCGATGATAATTATTAATCTACAGCTTAATTACTATGGAATTGTGATGACCGATCAGTGTCTGTTCACTTGACCTTAGCAATAGAAAAGATCTTGTTGTACTAGTGAACTGATCTTACTACATTTCTCTACTGTACCTAGTAACCAAATCATATGAATGTGAAATGAATTATTGATGGTTTCATGACTCCTCCTTAAAATTTAAACAAGAAATTCAAACAAAATTTAAATCAAATTGTGGGTGGCCCTGAAAAGGGCCTTTACTCGGTCTCTACACAGCTCCTTCGGTCCTGATCGATGACTCCACTATGAGTCCGTGACAGCGCCGCACATGGGACAGTTGAACCCAGGTGATACTTCTGTTGGGTCGTAGGCACAGAACGAATGAAACATAGCGTTGCATGGACAAAAAATCCAAGCACTTCCATCACCTAGTTCACTGGGCGGCTGACATAGATGGCAAATATCACACAGTCGGTCATTGTGCGCACGTTCGTCTTCTTCATTGTCTCGGTCCGTGAACTCTTCTGAGTTCATAGATATTACTTCCATCTCGTCATCATTTAAGGTAGCATCCAAATCTACGTTCTGTTGACGGTTGGTGCCTGTGGTATTTCGGACGACGGGCATTGTGATGGTAGTAGGTATTCCATCGTTAAGCAACTGATGAGAATAGTTAAGGACAGCGGTAAGCTGTTCAGCAGACATACGCCGACACAAGTAGTGAATCGATGTTTGGACGTTTGTCTGCCCGACTTGTACCGGTAACTCATTGGCAATCGTTACTGTGGTTACGAAGCTGTTGGAATGCAGCCATCTGTCACCAATGCTTTCTCTGTGAACTTCGAGATTATCGTGCGAACAATATGCCAAGATGTGACGACATACGACTCTGTGTTCTACATAAAAGAAACAGGAACAACTAATAGGATTTTTGGAGACTGTAAGTTCCTGTAGTATCAACGGCCGTGAAAAACTCCCCCGACAATACGTAGTCAGTAACAGGAACACGCATGTGCCGCTTAAGCAGTTTACATGCAGCAGGTGTAAGTGTTTCCTGAAGACGACGTAGTTGAGGCTCGCGACCCAGCACAGCCCTGCTACGGCATTCAGTGGAGTACTTTTGAACTCTAGCTTCTATCCAATATCCAGTGCGAAGCAGAACACTAAATATCGATCTGAACACGGGTGTTTTTCTGTTCAGCTTATGCAACTTTAAAATTCGATGGGTCGTCTCAACGAAATTTGTATTGCTTTGATCTAGAAGCATTGCAGCTGGTCTAAAAGCGTTCGACCACTTGTGCTTTTTGGACAATAACTGATCTCTCAAATATTGGTAGAAATTCCCGTCTGCTGTTTCGATAAATGACACATACCGTTGGAAGCTACAATACATTGTAAAGCATATTTCGATTTACCTTTCCACATTTCTTGTTAGCATAAGACGGTAGAACATTTGAAGAAGATCAGATCGTAGCCTCTACGAATACGATGAATGGGTTATTTGTAAAGAAAGGAAAGCTTACCCTCTTGATGACATTTCGAAGAAGGTGCACGCGGCACAAAAGGTGGTGTGAATTGGGATACACCTGCGTTATGGCAGCAGCTATAGCAGGTGAATCGTCGGTAACAATACCGATAACCTCTCTATTGTTACTCATTTGGCGGAAGAACGAGAGGAAACTGGACAGCAAAGTCGATGTTTCGCGACTTACAAATGCAATACAAACAGGTATTGCCATGAAATTCATGTCCAAAGCCACCACGTGATAAAGAAACATGTTTTCATTATTGGTTTTGTATGTCCCATCAAAACCAACAACATCTAAAAACCTGTTACACAGATTGATCTGGTCTGCTGTAGCGAAGAAGAAGTACAACAGACTATGATCTGCATCCAATTGATAATCACAAAGGCCACCAAGTGACGTGATGTGATTTTTCAACTTACCGTAATCACCTACAGTTAATAGTATAAATATGCACATTGCTTACCAGGAAGGTTGGCCTGTGAGAACACTTTGTAACGCATATTGAAAACATCTTGAGCTGTAAGACGTTTCCCATATGATTGGTACGCGTAGTGTATCACATTGAATGCTGATGTTCCAGATATCAGCAGTGGCTTCACTGATTCAAATTCCGCTCCCGTTAATCGGCGCATCCATGTGTTACAGTCGTACCTCAGGGAATTGCACTCGTGATTGTGATGCACATTCCCACGAACAACAGTCCAATAACCTTCAAGAAACTTACAAAAGATGAAGGCCGGACATTGTGTGTCCATTGAAGTCCTCAATGAACAATATAATAACACTAATCAATTTACCTCCTTCGTCTAATCGGCTGCGAAGAAACGCTTGGTGTTTTATAGCTCTTTCTCCAACATACAAATTTAATATACGGCTTCCGATCTCCATGGAAATTAGAATCTCTCACCGCATAATGGCAGTACGTTGCTATTTCATAAGTTCTAATGGCGCTCTTTAACGCTTCCAGTGATGGAAACGCTACCAGATACAATGTATTCAAAAATACATTTTCAGTTTCTGTGACTACGTGAGGAACAACAGAGCCTCTAATTTGCACGTTACTGACGTCCATATTGTGAAGAAAATTATCTATATCCATAAGTACAGAGCTTTTATACGAATTTCAAGAATTACATAACCAATTACAACGCATTTACAACTAGGAATTTCATTGGACGAAAGGGATTGAAAAAAATTGGAAAATGGGATGAAAATTTTTTGATTAAGGGGGACAAAAAAAATTATTAAAAAAAATTGAAGTGATCCTAATGTTATTCGATATTGAGGATGCATCTAGGGGAGTTGGGAAACCAGGCTCCAGGATCCTGAGCAAATAAATGGCCTATAAACCTATTGTTCGTCACTGGCTAATATGGGACTGCATCTCCTAACGTTGCTCTACCGCTCTGTGGATTAGACATTTAGGTCAAAGCGTCGGGTGTTGGCCTCCTAAGAAAAGAACATTCTTCGGTTTGCGCGCCCGGGCATTATTCCCGTCCCCGCACAAATAAAAGGATTTGTGTGGCACATATATATTTGGTACCTCCCCGTACCAATGTTTAAATAAATAAATAAACTCTTAAATTTATAATTCTCTTTTTCTTTGTCTAAAAACCATTCAACATGTCAAATGAAACGTAACATAATAAGTTTGAGCTTTGTTTATGATCTGGCATTTATTCATTTTCATCATTTTAATTATTCAAAGTAAAATAGGTTCAATCTGCGTAACATTATATAGTCATCATTTTACAGTCGTTTAATTGTCATTTTCTAAACATCTGAATGTGATGTATTAGCGAAGACATTTTAACAGATAAATTTTAAACTCTTATCATAGCTTTCAAAAGTGGAATATATAGACTTGTTAAACTATATGAAGTGATCTAGGCAGTGTCAGAAAGTATTGTGCTTTATTATTTACTGTCTTTTTTTGTTAAACTCTTCTGTTGCTACTTGCTGATCATATCACTTGACCTTTTTTGATGTAATTTCAGTTAATAGGTAGGTTTTAGTTATCAGACAGTACAAAATATGAGAAGATACATTCTCACAATAAGCGGTGATCAGTACAGACTTTACTTATTTCCTTAACATTTTACGTTTGTTACGGGTCATTCACGTGCTCACATACTACTTTACGTCATTCTGATCTGAGCAGCTTAGTATTATCGTGAGTGAATATGCAACAAATTGACTTCATAGTTTTTCGTATAAGCTCGCATTTGATCAGTCGTCTACTGAGTTTTTTACTTTACTTCATGCTTACTGTATATGCGCTAAAGTTAATACCGTACGAGATGGTTTCAAATTGGAAAAATCATTTTTTATACAACTGTAGCCAATCACTTACAAAACAGTGTAGAAGGGAGAGGAGTTTCAATTCTTTTAAAGATCAAAAATGTGTTTTTCCTGAACGAATTCAACGAAGCGGCAATTTGAATACATTTTCTTCTGTCGCTTCTTACTTTCTTTTACTTTTGTAAATCTTTCTAGGTCGCCATCAAAATTATGAACAAAGATTTGATTGGTTCTAAAAACCTTGGCAAAGTCTCACGAGAACTTGAAGCTATGAAACGTTGTCAACATCCACATATTATCCGTTTATATCATGTTATGGAAACAGAATCAAATATTTTTATGGTTACTGAATACGCTAGTAAAGGAGAGGTATTCGGTGAGTTTAATTTTGTCCATGTGTCAGCTCATTAGTTTTGATGTTGTTACTGAAAAAGACACCACACAAAGTGACTCTATCTCAATGGGAAACTATGTTACTTCAAATGCTCACAAATCTTATTTCGACTATTATACTCTTACCTTGCATAAGATTCAAATAGAATTAACTAAACGTTGCTACTGAATAAAACTGATACGGCCTCTTGAAATTAAAGTTCTTCTACATATATATATATATATATAACGTTTTATATAACGTTTCTATATAACGTTTTCATAGGCTGTAATCTACTGAACAGTAAATTTCGTTTTTGTTGTTACGTGATCGACATTCACAGTCTAAGCTTGCTTAACGCCGATTACTACTGTGTTACAATCATTCTTCTGAAGTCTGTTAGCTTTAGTTGTCTTTGATTCAATCAGATATCAGTATTCTTCTGAGACGGTACTCTTGGCGAATATTAATTTACTGATCTGCTTTCTCACATTGCTTCTCATGATACACATACAATGGTTTACTAAGCAACTGACATTAAGTAGAAAATCTGACATTGAAATAATCACACTTTGAAACTAAAAACCATGATATGATGATAGAAAAGTGTAAAAGATGAAGAACAAAAGGTTATTTAATAATATGATGCTATCTGTCCAACATATATATAAGCACCAACTGTTTTAGGTTAATTGATACTGATACTCAATGGACAGTATATAATATACTTCACAGATAAAATCGTCAAAATGTTTTGTGTAATAAGCATTGATAAAGCAAACAGATTATTATGGATTTGACGAATACAATATGATTTAAAGATTTTTTGGACACAAATTAGGGAGCACTGAATGATTGTTTGGCAAGCAATGTACTACTTGGTAGTACATATTCATGATACCACGAGGGTTGAGTCTAGAAATTCCAGTTCTAACGACAAGTGTGATAGTTTTAAAATACTTGGTTGAAACCATTTGTTAACAACTTCAACACTAATGAATTTGTGGTAATGGGCGATACTTGGCCAATATCACTGGTCAGGTTGTGTTTTCTGGTTTCTTATTTAACCAATCGCAGATCACTGACACAACTTTGGAAAATCTTGCTCAATTATAATTATTAATACATAATTATTACCCACCGTAATATTTTATAGGTTGATTTGTATAGCTTAAATATTACTATAAACAGACGTACTAATTACATACTATAGTGGATGGTCGATTCAATTTATTTTCTGTTCTATTCTATCAGATCATATAAGTCTATCTCATGCATTTACGGAGAAAGAAGCTAGAGAATTATTTTGGCAAATTGTTTGTGCAATCGAATTCTGTCATGCTTCAGGTATTGTACATCGAGATTTAAAAGCAGAAAATCTTTTATTAGACGCTGATTTCAAAATTAAAGTTGCCGGTAAGCTACATTTGCACATATGATTCAAAGATTTAAAGGTAACTGATGATTTGTTCAATTTGAAATTAAGTTTTTATCTTGGAAAATCAAAAATGACTGGTCAATGGTTTCATTCTTATTTGGAACTTTTTAACAGCGCACATCTATACTTTTCAACTTCAGTTATTTATTGTGACTATTATTTTGTGAAATCAGCGAAAATTTGTTTAACATCTTACAAAGCTGCATCTACAGACTGTTTTGACCTTATTACTGTATAGAATCATATGTTTGAGAAGTGTAACCGTTGCGCAAAATATGGAACTAGTCATTTTGTGTGATGGTTTTGGGAGATTGCTCTCGAATTAGTTAAAGTTTTAGAGTGTTAGTGATTCAAATTATTATTTTGCTTTATGTAGGTAGAAGTGAGAGGTTGTCTAAGAAATTGATCAAAATTAGATCAGACGATTAATACCAATAGCCCATAATTAAACAATAAAGCTTAAATCCATGTATATGAAACTCACAATTGGGAAATGGATTACATTTTACAATTTAATTTGAGAATTATTTCTGCACTAAAATCTATTATCATCAATAGAGCTATTATTACCATTATTATTATCATTATTATAAATCTTATCAATATTTCTACCAAAAGCCTCCCTAATCTATTCAACGCCGTTGTTATGCGCGTTCTTTCCATGGACGGCTGTTTTATATTCATAAAATATGGTCACTAAAACGTTGATTCAAAAGATTAAAAAGTGATCAGCTTATAAGTATATGCTGCTGTTAATATAAACTTTATACCAACCAACAGAATGGATCCCTTCTGTCAAACAAATCAAAATTATTCATTGCATTACTAGTTATTTTTTATAAATAATGTTAAATTCCCTGTCAAATATATGGAAAATTACATCCCTCTGTTCATGATTTCAATGAAATTCAATAATTTCCACAACCCTTATACCGGCAATTATCATGTGACTAGCTTGGAGAGAGAATTCACGGAGTTCCCACGAGAATCCGTGAACAGTGGGTTCAACTGTGTTGGGTGTGAGGCAGTTAAGAAAATGAAAGATGGTCGAACAATAACTTGGATTGACTGAAGTCAGACATTAACACCGTTGGATTCCGGCTCAGGGATCTAAAGATTAAGCGTTCGCGTTCGAGACCGGAGGTTCTGTATTTGATTCCAGTGTGCGGGATCGTGGATGTAAACTAATGAGAAGACCCATTCTCAAACGAAACGGCTGTCCATAGCTTCCAGATTTTCAATGGTTTTTTAACACTGGAAGGATAACGGTTTCGACGAAATTCAACAATCTCTACAACCCTATACCGATAATTATTTAATAATTTTTTTCGAAGTACTTTTATTACAGTTTTTCCTTTGTGTTTTGCAAATTTCGAGTGATAAAAAATGTTTTTTAATATCCATTATCACTTCATGCAAAAGATTTAATTGAACTTAATTGAACTATCTTTCATAGTTGGATCTCTTGTTCAAGAGATGATTATTGTGTTATCGAATCACATAAATAGTTACAACTTATCCTAGGTTTTAAATAATTCCTCTCATTACATGTCAAAAAAGCACACATATTATCAAAGTTTCTTCTCAAAATAGGAGCCATTAAGCTAAAGATCACGTATTTTTTTGTTCGAACAAAATGAATTACCAGTATATTTTAGCTAATCTCTTTCCAATTTAATGATAGATTTTGGATTTTGCAATTTTTTTCAAAACGATCAATTATTATCTACACATTGTGGAAGTCCTCAATATGCTGCACCGGAATTATTTAAAGGTGAACCATACGATGGAACATTGGCCGATGTATGGGTACGTTGCGAATTTCATAATACGTAGAATATTTGTCTTATATGGCTTATCAAAGATTATCAATTCAATATTCATGAATATGTAATAAATTATTTCACTGAACATCATTTCCATCGACTGAGGTGGTTCCAATGGGTTGTTTATGCTTAAACAAAGTCTAGCTTGACACCTAATCTAACTGAAATATGTGCATGTCGAAAAACATCGAAGCTTGATCGCACAAAAACGAGACATAAACTATCAGTAATTAACTGTCGACCTGAGCTGTTTGTATCACCAAAGGTTCTTTTTGAGACCTGCACAGTGATTGTAATATATGATTGAAGACTGTGAGAGATATGACCTAAAGTTCACTCTAAGACGTAATTCCATTCATTCCTTATCTTCTTTTAGATCTTATGTTCAGTATCATTCTGTTTATTACAGTCTTCCACATCATTTCCCCATTTTGAACCACATCCCATATACAAGACATTCTACCAAATTCGACGTTAATTTCTCTTCCCTAATATTCATTTAACTGATTTACTTTCAAATTAACGGTAATCGATGACTATCATTGACTATATGAAACAAATGTTTTTGGAAAACATTTATTTTAGTGGTAAATAGTTATTTCCCAGTATCTTAAGCAAAACATTTTAAACGTCCTCGTCTATCTATAATTTCACTCAGACAAGCGTTTAAATAGGTAAAATGAACCCTGCCAACATCTATTGTTTGTACTATGTTAATACATAATTAAATTAACAGGAAGCAAAAGAATTCGAATTGAAATAATGAAATGGATACAATCAATGCAGCACAATAAAATAAATGACAAATGAGAAGGTTAGTAATTGGGTAACTAATTTCTTCTTTTAAGAAACGTACTTTGAAGGAGTGATAACCTCCTTGTTACAGTGTTATGTTTTTCTAGTTTTGTTTTCTTTTGCTCCTAATCACTGACTCCTTTTTATTTAAAAAAAAACATGGGCAGTAAATCAACTTGTTATTTCTTTTTTACTGTTCATAATTTTCAAATTGATTGTGCAATAAAATTTTATTTATTAATCTTGAACGATTAGACTGTACATTTTTACAAAGAATCATGTCAAGTGTTGGGAATTCGCAAAACACGAATAACTGCCTACCATCCAAAAAGCAACGGATTTTTTGAGAGAACTATTTTGACTCTCAAAACGCTACTGAAAGTATTTGTTAATGAGGAGGAAGCTAGATCGCGAGACCTAGCTGTAAACAAATATTTACTGGCATATCACGGTAGTGTTCATACATCTTTACAAATATTTCCACTTTATAAATTTGGCAATACACTGAAAATTGTCTATTTAGTGCTGATTGGTTCGTCTGTCCAATGTAACTTCATTTGAATTTTCGTGAATACAATTAATTCGAAATATCTTTACTAAAAATTGTGTAGTAATCCTTAACAATTATAATCTATGTATAGAAAACATTTCTGATGAAATATCGATTATGAAAAATAATGTCATTTACATTAATTTTCTTTTATATTTTAGAGCTTAGGTGTTATTTTATATATTCTTGTTTGTGGTTCATTTCCATTTCCCGGTGAATCCCTTGGTGATATTCGTACACAAGTACTTCGTGGTCTTGTACGTTTTCCATTTTATTTATCAACTTCTTGTGAACAAGTTATACGATGTATGTTGCAAGTGGATCCTGTTCGACGATACAAATTAAGACAGGTGAGTATAAACACAACTTCAATTCGAGTTTTCATCATTGAACAAACATTATCAATCTAAGTCAAAAGGGATTGTTCTCTCTCATGAACAGAAGTAAAAGTTGAATTAAGTTTTCATTTTTTCTTCTCTTCTGATCGTTACACATAATAAGAAAATGAGCATAAATTGACCTATGAAAGACTACCTTCTATACAATCATAGATAATTAATCTTATTTGACATTAAACGAATTATTATAGATGGAATGACTGTTTTGTATAGTTAATGGCTGTAGATAAACTATTAGGAAGTTCTGAAATTAAATTCAGAATATTATGTCTAAAGGTGTGTGTATTATACTCTCTCATACATAGGTTAGTGAACATAAGTTTGAAGCATTGGTCACGACAGAATCCTAGATACTCCACATTTTCCCTGAACGTCTGGGCTACCATTCTTCCAACTGATTAGATTTCTGCTTCTAATTGTGTTGTTAAAAAGTAGTCCACAGTTCCAAATAATTTGATCTTCTATTTAGAAATATAATTTCAAAGTTGTCAACAGACTATTATTGTGACTGTTACCACTGTTATTTTTATTATGAACAACTCTATTTTCATGTAACAGAATAGGTGTTACTTCTATCCCTGTGATTTTGGGACTCATTATAAAAGCTGTCTATTGACAAGCCTAATGTTTACGACAATTACTTTGTTAAATTGCACACTGCAAAATTTATTTAGCATCATCATATTTAACCCATTTTTAATTATTTATGCGTGAATGATATTCTGTTATTATTAATTTGTGTCGCAGGTTACGACCACGGCATGGATGCAAGAGTCTCCAAATGTGGAACATTATAAATCACTTATGAACAAATATCAAAAGCAAGCAAAAGAACGTCAATTCGAAGTTTTATTTCGTCATCAACATCCGGAACATAGTAAAATAGCTAAAGAGGAATTTCTAGAAAGGGTTGAACGTAAACTTGATATTGGTGTTGTGAAAGCATTGTCTAGAGAGGCAGGTTTAGATGAAGAACAAGTATGTTATCAAGTGATTACATCTTTCCTAGTCAATATTACTCTACATTTATTTTTAATCCAGATAGATTAAACAGTTCTTGAATAATGAATAATTTCCAATTACTTATGCTTTATTTAGATATTTGAAAAAGTCAATGAATAGACTTTTTAAAAAAAATAAATTATCATGTGGTTTTGAGTCTAAATTAGTAATCAAACTGAAAATGGGTTTTAAACTTAAACAAATAAACTTCATAGTTTAGATCATGGACTGACTGTATATAAATAGTCATTGAAAAGCCGGAAGCACTGATCAGTTATTAAGCCATATTATTCGACTTCACTGCAGTACACATCCACAACTGAATCTTCAAACCGTTAAGTTTAAATCTAATGCACTACATTCCTAAATTCAATAAATTCACCAGCCGTAGATTGAAAATGCTAGGAAATACCATAGTTGGACGTAATAACTCTTCAATACTTCCTTAGATTCAACGGTTGTCTAGGAGCTACATGTTAACACGATGAGTTTTCTGTGTATACATGAATCAGATTGTAGTTCAGATGAGACTACGAGATCTATGATCGGCGTAAAAAAGGTATTTAGAACGAGTGAAATAATCCCATTAGTGGCCCCCAAATGCCCTGGTACGGCCGAGAGTGGGGAGAGTCCACTCTCCCTCTCAAAATGCTCCCACATGGCCAGCGAATATATAGCCTCTGCCAGGGAAGTCCTACTCACTGCCTTCTCTCAAAAAGGGGTGTTGTTTACGAAATTGAGAGGACGAAAAGCGAATGTCCGACGCTTTAACCGGGTTGGTGAACACGGAAAGTTCACCTAGGGGAGTTGGAAAACCCTGATTCCAAACCAATGGTGCACATGGGCTCCAGTATCCTGATCGAACAAATGGCGTATGAATCAGTCATTGGTCATCGGCTACCATGGGACTGCATCTCCTCACGATGCTCCACTGCCTTGTGGGTCAGATCTTTAGGTCAAAGGCTCCGGGTGTGGCCCCCTAAGAAAACCACCTGCTTCGGTTTGGGCACCCGGGCAGTATCACATCCCACACACAACTAAATGAAATGATGAATTCTGTTGACGATACTATTCTCGCTCATATTAGAAGCAAGACAATTTACATTATTAGTATTATTATTATTATTATTATTATTATTATTATTACCATTATTATTATTATCACTATTATTATTACTATTATTTACTACGTCGCGTTTTCACTCCCTTTATTCCCAAATTGTGTATCCTTCCTTTCCAACTTATGCAGTAGCTCGCCCATGGTGGAAACTCTGTCCTATCTAAACGATCTCCAGTCACTGTCTGGTTGAAAGTGAATGCTTCCACTGATTACGAATACTGAAGCAGTCTTTCTGAAATCACGTACGCCGTTCAAGCTGGCTTCCTTCAACGTTCGCACACTAATGCAGATCGGACAACAGATGGGGCTGGCTATGTCTTTAGAAAGTCTTAATGTTGATGTTTGGTGTCTATCCGAGACCCGTATTCAAGACTCTAGTGAAGTACTACAAATTCGTTCTCCATCTGTCGCTTCGAAAAGCTTGTTTCACGTGCACTTATCCGGGGACTCTGTGGCATCTTCGTCTGGTCTTGCTGGCGTTGGTGTTGCACTAAGCGCTAGGGCTGAGGCAGCACTAATCGATTGGATCCCCATTAACAGTCGGTTATGTGCTGTTAGATTAGAAAGTTCCATCAAAGTGAGAAGAAACCGGCGTGAGAAACGGTGTCTTTTCGTCATCTCCGCCTATGCCCTGACAGATTGCAGCCCGGATGCAATCAAGGATGAGTTTTACCACCAGTTAACAGTTCTTCTCCAGAAAGCGCGTTCGACAGATATTGCAGTATTAGCCAGAGACTTGAATGCTCAGGTCGGGCGTTCTGGCACAGAAGAGAGTCGTTTAGGTGGCCGATGGGGACTTGTTGGTCGCAAGACAGATAACGGGGACCGTTTGCTGCAACTGTGCACAGACCACAACCTGTTTCTGGCTAGCACTAACTTCCGGCACAGTCATCGCCGGTGTGCCACCTGGCGTCCTCCCTCTGCATCTCTAGCCTGGACTCAGATTGATCACATCGCGATCAGCTACCGCTGACGTGGTTGTGTACAAGACTGCCACTCCTTTTGGAGTACCTATCTGGAGTGTGACCATGCCCTGGTCTGCGCCAATCTCACCTTACTTTTCAGTGGCCGAAGGATTGACCACCACCAACGGATCGATGTTAGTAAACGGGCTGCAACTTCTGTTGCAAGTAAGTATCGAGCGGAGCTAGCCTCTAGGCTAGCTACCATTCCACCGAAAAGTATAGATGAGCATTGGTTGCACCTTCACGGCGCCATGAAAATGGCGAGTAAAGCCGCTTGCGGCTTCGCGAAACGTCCCGCTTATAAGCACTGAAATTATTATGGCTCCTTACAACTGATAGAAGCCCGTCGGTTTATTCCGGGTGACCGTGAGTTTGACCACAAACGAAGGCTGTTACGTAATGAAATTGAGCAAAGCTTGCGTAAGGACCGAGAAGCCTGGTGGTCGGAGCGTGCTAATGAGATGGAAGCAGCAGCCGCATCTGGTAACTGCCGGAAGTTCTTCCAACTCATCCGAGCCACTGGTAGTGAGAAGTCTTGTGTTAATGAAACAATTTACAAGGATGATGGGATGCCAATCACTAACATCTCTCGACGTCTTGGACGATGGGCGGAATTTTTCGAAGGGCAGTTCAACTGGCCTGCTGCTCCGGCAACATCAACCAGTTTGTCCTGCCCCCCATGGCCGGTGACGACTGATCCACCAAACGAGGCGGAAGTCCGCAAGGAACTCCAACTCTTGAAGCGCTATAAGTCACCGTGCCCAGATGACTTACCTCCGGCTCTTTTCAAAGATGGTCGTGACTTTCTGGCTAAGGAACTGACGGTGTTGTTTGCAAAGGTTTGGGAGCAAGAAAGTGTTCCAACATCATGGAAAGAGTCAATAGTCGTCCCTATCTTTAAGAAGGGTTCACGTTGTTCCTGTAACAACTATCGGGGGATAAGTCTACTTCCGATTGCGTCCAAACTATTGGCTTCTGTCATTCTTCGTAGGTTGTTTAAAACCCGAGAACGATTGACTCGCGAGGAGCAGGCTGGTTTTCGTTCTGGTCGAGGATGCATTGATCATATCTTCACCCTCCGCCAAATGTTATAGCACCACCATACTTATCGCAGGCCAACAATCGTAGTGTTTCTTGATGTAAGGGCTGCCTTCGATTCGTTGGATAGGACTGTTCTCTGGGATTGTCTATTGATGAAGGGTGTGCCTGAGAAGTTTATTAACATCTTAAAGGCCCTGTATACAAACACCCCAGGCAGAGTGAGGGCATACAACCACCTTTCTCCCTTGTTCCATTCGAGCAGTGGGGTTAGGCAGGGTTGCCCGATCTCACCATTCCTCTTCAACTTTGCCATCGACGACTTCCTGGAAACAGCTCTGATGGATGTAAGTAATGGCGGTGTGGATATGTTGCTGGAGAACGACTTCTCGACCTTGAGTATGCGGATGAAATTGTCTTACTGTGCGATAATGCCCAAGGCATGCAATTCGCACTTATTCATTTGGCAATCAGTGTCCGCAGGTACGGCATGTGCTTTGCACCCTCCAAGTGCAAAGTACTCCTACAAGACTGGCAGGATTCTCATCGTGTACTCACCCTAGACGGTGAGCAGATCGAAGTAGTTGAGAAGTTCGTGTATCTAGGCTGCTATATAAGTGCTGGTGGTGGCGTGAGTGATGAGATTGATGCACGTATAATGAAAGCGAGAGCGGCTTATACCAATCTGGGCCATCTTTGGCGCCTTCGTGATGTTAGTTTGGCTGTAAAAGGTCGGATTTACAACACGTCGGTGAGAGCAGTTTTGCCCTATGCTTGTGAAACCTGGCCTCTCCGAGTTGAGGATGTTAGACGTCTCTCTGTGTTCGATCATCGTTGTCTCCGAAGGATTGCTGACGTACAGTGGCAACACCATGTTAGTAATGCAGAGGTTCGGCATCGTGTGTTGGTGCGCAGAGACGATAATTCAATTGGTGTCACCATCTTGAAACACCGACTTCGGTGGCTTGGACATGTTTTACGAATGTCGTCCCAGAGACTTCCACATCGTGCATTATTTGCCGACTCTGGGACTGGTTGGAAAAAGCGGAGAGGAGGTCAGTGTATGACATCGTGTCGTGGCGTGAAAGAAAGCTGCAAAGGGCTAGCTTTTGTTGGTCCTTCACGACTCCCTGGCTGGTGTCCGAGAGATGGTGCAACACAGTGGCTAGAGATGTTATCAGACATGGCTCAGAATAGAAGCCAGTGGCGATCCTGCTGCAACCTTCTTTTACTTTCTACATAAAGAGTTGTTCTAACTTTCTTAACTGAAAGAGTCTTCTGGTTTTACATTTCAGTCCACCTTATCTTTTCATCCCTTCTCTTCTTACTTTCATTATTTTGTGTGGCGCATATGTATCTGGTGTCCTTTTGTACCACTATATATGTGTTTAAACAAAATAATAAAATAAATTAGTGACCATATCAAATGTTCGATTGAAGATTACCTAATCTGGAAATAAGTGATAGTAAAGTGTGATGAGTGCTGAATATACTGTTAATTATGATAGAAAAGATACTCTTAAACTAATCAAAGAATATAGTAAAAATACTGGTGACTGAATCAGACGAGACTTACATTTACGGAAACACAGCAAAAGATCTATGTATTAAGCTACATTACAATTTAGATAAATTTTACCTTGCAAGGTCTGTGGCTGACCAAAGTGGAAAAAGTAACTAGACATTATTCCTCTGAATGCATAGTAACAAAATTTTGTTTGTGAGTTTTACTCTTAATGCATGAAAGATACCTAATCTGACCACTTTGGCAGGCTAATGTCAACATGACAGACTGATGATTACCACTGAACAACCACAGATGTATGCTCTCTTTGATCTAGATAGAGTAAGATAATGTTAATTACAGCATTAACTACACGTTTGCATACTCATTCTGTAATATGTTCATTAATGAGTCTCGTAAACATAAATAAACTAGCCTGATGCTAGTGGGCTGTAGCCTCATTTTCAAGTTTTACGTACATCTTTTAGATTCGCCAGTCCACAATTCAAAGGAAATATGATCGGTATCATGCAGCTTATGAATTATTAAAAGAAAAAATTAAAATATTTTATCATAATCCTATTCTACGAAATTTCGTTAATGATGAAGCCAAAAAACAAGCAGGGAAATTTTCCAAACTAGCTACAACTCAAAGACCTGTATGGCAGCCAACCTCTGATGTTCTTGCTGGATGTGATATGTCTGAAGAACATGTCAATACAAATGTTTTAAGTATAACCACATCAACAACACAACCAACTGCAATGCTTAGTGCATTGGATGAAACAATGTTAGAAGAACAAATTCCTCCGAGCGATATTATCATGTCCAGTGATTCCAGTGATGTATCAGATGTAGTGATGAAGGATACTTCTTTGTCTTGTACCAGTGTTCATACAACTACTTCTACAATAATGAGTACTGTTTTTATCACTTCGTCCAATCTTGAAAAATCTGAAAATTCTTGTACTTATAATAAACAAAATACAGCTGACGCAACTACCAATAAAGATTTCAGTGAAAGTAGTTTAAGAGAATGGAAATGTGCTAAACAGGTATGTATAATGCAAGAGATTGTTGAGCATTGACATATTGCAAGCAAACATGTGTTTAAAACTATCCTATAGAGTGCGTTGTTGAGTTATCTGTAAAAGTATAATAAATAGTAGTACAGAATCATGAAACTATTCATTGTTCTCACAGATTGATTAAATGTATACTATATGATACCAGATTGTTATTTTTTGGATGTTGGGATTAATCAGTAATAAGTGTTTTATAAACCGATGTAATTTCATTTTCTTTTTATATAACTGGTGATATTGTTCACTAATCAATGATCAATCCATGTAAATATCTTAATGCTTCAACAGGTCATGCGTTTCCCAAATAACTCATTGGTAACATTTTTGACTGTATTATTATTGAATGCAGGATTTATTCTTATGGAGAGTATCAGTTTCTTGAGGACCGAGTTATTTAGATTGACAATACTATAATCCTACCTAATTTTATTAATAAGATCATAATAACTATGACTGGTTCTTTCGCCATCAACAATTAAAATGTATATAAACTTGTTCAAGAATTTTGAATATTGTGACATATGCAGAAACATAACATGGTTTGTAGTTTTATTTAAATTCTAGCATATTTTGTGATTGTGAATAATGGTAAATCGATAATTCACTCTTCGTCTATTTTACAATTTGTCATCTGACTTCAATTACATCCCAGTATTCAGCTTTACAGTGTGGCTTATACACATTACTAATCGCTTCATGCGCTATCATATCTGGGTAGCTACCAACTTATTCAACACTAAATAAATATATTTATAAGAGCTTACATCATCCTGTAGTTTATACTAAGGATCGCGTTCTGTTTATGCATAACTTTATTTGAACACAAACATTAGTACAGATAGGCACCAAAATAAATATACACCACAAAATAAAAATGAGGTTGTGAAGAAATAGAGAAAGGAAGGTGAGTATAAAAGAATGAGTGGAAGTAATAAAAATGATAATAATAATAATAGGAGAAGCAGTTCAATTAAGAAAGATATAGCCAAAAAGGATTCTTTCAGTTAAAAAAGTTCTCACTTATATAGAGAAAACAAAAAAGAATTATAGCAAGTCTCTATTCTGAGTCATGTCTGATAGCATCTCAAGCCACCGTGTTGCACCATCTCTGGAACCGCAAGCAAGAACTAATGAAGGACCAACGGATCCCAGTCCTGTACAGTTTTTTTTCGTACCTTGACATCATGACATACATTGACCACCTCTCCGCTTTTTCCAGCCAGTCCTAGCGTATACAAGCAATGCACGATGTTAGATTCACTGAGACGAAATTCTTAGTACATGTTTATGGCACTGAAACTAAGATTGTTCACCACAACAAATAAGCTGCTGAATGAGTTGAATAATAAAGAAATAAACTAATGGGAATAAAGTATTAGACATATGACGCAATGTAAAATAAAGACGAATATTAACAAGTAGTTTTGAGTATCATTTGCATGAATACAAACGAATACGTGAATAGTTTTTTCTAGTTGTAGTCATCATTTAGTTTGTATATTGGTTGGAATACTGCCCGTGTGCGCGAACCGAAGCCGGTGATTTTTTTAAGGTATCACTCTCTGACTCTTTGATCCAAAATCGCAATATACAAGGTAGTGGAGCAACGTTAGGAAATCTAATCTCGTGAAAGGTGGTGACCAACAATAGATTCTTACGCCATTTATTCCCTCAGGATTACGTTTAATCAACTTATTATTATTGATTACCGTTCTTATTGAATGCTTCAATATGCATCAAAATAATTAAAATGTAAGCTAAAATTAATTGTTGAACATTAACTAGTATAAGCTTAACTAATATATCCAGCAGTTTGACTTTAATTATTTAAGTTGTACAACTCTAATCAAGACTATAATATCAGTATTGTATGGTTTTGTAAATACTGTAGTCCCTAGGATTGCCCACCAAAAATAATGAATTCACTTTGAATCAGTTATCTATTTAACTGTTATTGATTTTTAACGAAGAATATATAGATATAAATATTCTTGTTTATTTCTCTCTTATTTTTTTTTAGCCAAAAAATACTCAACTGAATGCTGCCATATGTATATTAAAAGTAAGTTTAATTCTTTTGTGTCACGTTTCGATAAATTTTTTTTAATCTTCATTATCCAATTTTTTATGAAAGATTTTGTTAAATTTTCCAATCAAGTTGAATCCCACAAAAGGAAATAACACTGGAAATAAAATTATAAACAAAGATGGATAGTGACTAGTAGTAGTAACCAGGACGCGCGTTTCGTCCTATTTGGGACTCGTCAGCTGGATTTACCTGCATCTCAGAGTTGATGTTCACTTTGATACTCGAACCCAGTACCTCTCGCTTCAAACACCATTGCGTTATCTACTCAACTACTGAGTCCTGATAGCCACATCAATGGGAAGATTTAAACAAACAATACCAAGTGAATTCAAAATAAAAATTTCACAGAATTCATTAACTTTTTAAATTTAAATTTATCATTGAATAAATAATACTAACATTTGTGTTTATTCTAATTATTCAATTCAAGTGTTTATAACTTAAAACAGTTGTTAATAAATGGATAACATATCAACAATCATACTATTATTGTTCCATTAAAATTATGAACCGATCTATGTTAGATCACCATTGAAAATCTGGAAGCATTGAACTGTTTTCAATAATAGTCTAACGTTGATCAGTTCATAATTTCAATGAACTATATCCAATATCTACAACCCTATACTGACAATTATTATTATTATTATTAAACCATCAATTTATCGTTGTATCTTTATCCACAGAATTATATATCTACCCTACTAATATTTATTTCAATAAAATAATTCAATTTAAGGTGAAATCAGTTTTCTGCTTTCTAGAAAGAAAAATCACTGTTCCAACTAGTACAATTTCCATCAATCGAACCGTATTGTTTGCAGTTATTGCTACATAAACATCTTAATTATGAATCTTTGGAGTAAAAGAAAAAGCCTCAACAATGAATTTGCACGTATCTGTGTTTTGTTAAAGAACATTTTCGTTGACATCCCTGGTATACTTACTTTATAGCTATCAAGAAGAATAAGACGATCAGGTTAATCTCATGTTACATATCGAAAATAAAGAGGAATTTCGTAAATTTATATTTTTAGATTCAGTCATTTGTTGATTGAAGCGTCATGTTAAGATTGACCAATTAACTATTTTCATAAAGATGTAAATATTAGTTTAAAAGTCAGTTTTATGCAACTGTTTTATTTCGGATGAAATCATTTAGATGCATACACCAGGTTCTGATCATCAACACTTAGTTTACCGAATTATTGACCGTGAATGTTTGTACTTTTCTTTAAGGCTGATGAAGATGAAATTCTCTCAAATTTCGGTATTGATTCAGGGTCAATAAATAAATCATTTTCTAATTCAATACGACGTCATACATTACAATTTACTACATCATTATTTCGTAAACCATCCAATCAACGTGATAATCCTGAAAATAATTTAACAAATAATGATGATAATGATGATGTAAACAATCATCAGTCGGATACATCTTTTACTACCATCAACAGTATGTCCATAAAACATCCCAATGCAAAAGCTAAACAATCTGATGAATTAACTGATGTGAATAACAACAACAAAAGTTCTTCACCTGATGACAATAATAGTAGTAATAGTAAGACAAATGGTAATAGTGTTAAACGAACTATAGTACGTCGGTTTCCCCGTCAAATTACTCAACCACATTCAAATCGATTACAATATAGTCAAACTAGTCCGGATAATTCAGATCAAATGTTACTTGTAAGTTACTTGAATGTTGACTGGCCCTATATAAAGCATCTTTTGGCAACTTTTTACCTTATTGTAGTGAATTTAAATAAAACACTCCAATTCATTTTAATTATGTTTTACTGGGACTGATCATAGTCAGATCAATCATCGGTTAAATGCTTAATTAATAACTATATGGAAATAAATATTTACTAAATAATAGCAAGGAACAATAAATGTTAGCATTTTTCTAACATGTGACCATGCAACTTTTCTTATTTCTGGTCGTTTACGGGATTTAAGCTGGAAAACTCAAACGTCCATCTTTTGGATCTGGTTAATTTATCACTAATAATGAAATTCAGGAATTAAAATCTAACAAATTTTATATATTTGTATCATTTTACTATCATAGTGTAAAATTATCAACGAGTTCCGTCTACAATTTGAATTGCCATAATTCTACGTAGAAAAACAAGGTTTTATTCGTATATCGTAGTAGTTAATCTTAATTAAAATACAAATTTCTATCAGCTGTTGTCTCTGTCAACAAATTTATAATCTAATCATTTTGTTAGAACAACAGTGATGAAACCCGTTAATTGTTCTGGTTACAACAGGACCACGTAACCATAAATATATAGTCATTTTCTAAATGAACCTATGGCTGTTTGAATATTGGTTTAACAACAGAAATCAAAATGAATAACCTGTGCAAAGTTTAAAGAGATCGAGATATTATATAGTTTACCTTGTTGTATATATTATACCTTAGTCCTGTTGAACTCCAATTGTACGAGTCCCTGAAAAGCTTCGTATACCTCCGCATACACCTATCGTTAAATTGACTGCTACCGACAACAAAATATCAGAGATCCAGACACAAAGTTTTGAGGAACAACTCATTAAAAATCAAGTTAAATTCGAAACTGATAGAAAAATGTTATACATATATTCTATTCACATGATGATAATAGAATACATTATACAACCTTTCGGTTAAATGTCCGAGCGTAGACGAAATAAAACTATAATACAGAGAAAAGTTGAGAAGTGGTTTATATAGCTTCATTAGTGTCCACAGTTCAATACAATGTCTAAAATTTACAAAATGAGGCCACTATAACACCACTGTCCGACTTTAGCTGAGACGACCATTGAAAACAATGAAGCACTGGGGAGTTGTATCATTCTTCTTAGTTTCGGATGGCTGTCTTGCTAAAGTTGTCTGGGGCTATGACCAATTTATTGGTTCTTATTGTCACAATATATAAAACTCCTTAACACTAAACAATATTGATAAAATAATGGAATTTAATGGAAAAATAACTAGAACTTCTACTGTATCTATGTTTTCAATTTTAATTTTTGTCCGTATTATTGTCAATCAGACTCCTTATACATGTCTCTCTTTATATTGAAGGTTCAAAAGACTGATTAATCAATGTCATTGAAGCTACTTTAGAAGTCTAAATATATCGAATAATTGGTCCCATACATGAATACCTCGTAATTTTAGACCAAACTAAGCTACCTGTTTTCTGTTCCAGAAAATATTGTTGGTAGATAGAACGCATACATTACATTTTCATAAAACATAATAATTCATACTGGTTCCTAACCTCATAGTTTGACTAACCCTAGTTACATAATCCTCTAGACATGATGTCGAATTCTTGAACACAATCTCTCTGCTAAGAAGTGACTATGTAGTGAACAAAGACCCAAGTACGGTGATGCAGTTTATTCTTTTATGCAAAATCACACAGTACCTATGTAAAATATGAATATCATACATTAAAGACATCATTTGCACATCTTTCAGTTGCCTTTTACATACTCTATCATTCTTTTAGTTCTGATGTTATTCCTACTGCTCCCCGTTTTCCCTCCTGTTCTCTTCATTTCAATTTTCTGATGGTAGGTATTCCTCTTCCTATTCCCTCTACATACTACTTATATCTATTCATATGAGAAACGCACATCACAACTAAATAACATTAGTTTTACATAATCAGTGATTAGAAAAACCTACTGTCTCTTCAAATTTTATAGATTACATCTTGGTTCTTTATCACAGCATAAATTCCAGGTATTATAGCCCTGTGAGTACCAACAAACACATCAGTTTAAAATTAAAATAATACAGGGGATATTTAACACGTAAAGTGGATCTAATCTAAGCTTTATATGTATCAAATTTGATTGTTTAGTGAGCGTCTTCGTCATCTGTTACGGTAATCCATCTGATCCTTCTTTTATCTATTTGTTTCAATGATTATTCATTAGAAACTAGTTCATATACTCACTGAAACAACAGTTAATAACAATCCAGACTCGTTCTCAGTAACAAATCTCTGTCAACAATGTTAACATTTTCTCTGGTGTGTTATATTTTCTGATATGTTTACCTAAACAACTGATTTTTTCTGAATATTCAAATTACTATAGGTTGAACTTTAACCTACACATTAGTAATAATAATATCTAAAGTGTAATACTTCATTGGAGAATTATTCAATTGAATTAATTTTGATTATAGATTTTCTACCTTTTAAAGTGTTTCGTGCTTCATCAAATATTTTTCTACTAGACTCGTTTGGATTGGTTACCAAATACTTGGGAGACAACCCAATCGAGCTATCAGAAATCCCATTTACTACAATCATCAAGACCATATTTACATAAGATTAATAAACAAAATGAACAAACAATAACGTCACTTGAGTTAGGACAAGAAGCAGCTACCACAAAGTTACCATCAATGAAAAGGGATACAATCACCATAGAGGCAACCACAGGTGATGATGAAGAAGAAGGAGAGCAAGATGATGTTTCAATTCTAATTGATCAGGAAAACATCTTGTCAGAAGAAATATCACAGTCTATCCAATTAACAGAAGATATCCCGTCAGTTGCTGATTATAATGTGACAGTAATGGATAAACCAAATATGGTGTCTGGAAGAAGTGATATGTTTCTATTAAAAGCAGAATGTCTCAATGCAGGTGAAAATTGATTGTTTGTTCTTTCTTGCTCACTTTCGGTTTTTATTATCTAATACTGTTGAGAATCGGTTTTGGTTTGGGCCTACGATCCATTTTTATTTTGCATAATCCAGAACTTTCTATTCTTATTAATAGAAGATATTATAGACAGAACGTATTGCTTCCGATTATTAAGAATTAGGATTTCTGGTCATCCTATGTTATTGAGTTATTGGGTAATTAAAATGTCATTAACTTTTCATGTAAAAGCGAATGTGTAATTAGTGAACTTGATAACCTCGTGATCCTGTTGGGTGGACATATTTTAAAGGATGAATTTCATAACACTTGGGGACTGTTATTCAAGAACTAAAAAGCTTAACTACTACAATAGACAACATGAGGAACATTAGTTTCACTAGGACCACAAATACACTTTACTAACGAATAACAACTATCACAAAATTCAGATCGAGCGATTCTTGACAATTGGATAGAAACACCAAAACATACACTTTTGTACTGACAATCACATTACAACTTGGTTGATTTATTTCAATAGGCATTAAGGATCAACACGTATGTGAATGCACTGCACTGAGATTTGACTGGCACTTGAACTTTTTATTTATTACATTTTTTGTGTATCCCAATGAGTAGAAAGTTGTATTTTTGATTTAATGTAAGCCACTTCTTCAGTTAAAAGTAGTAGGTCAAAGAAATAACACAAGTTTAAATACATCAAAGGAAACAAAGCAGAATATTTTCAGTGCAACGAAAATCATAATGGGTTTGACCATGTCGATATCATTTTATTTTTCGTCAAGGTGATTTTTTGTGAGACATCACTGTGCTTATTTGTGCATATTATAGTAGGAATAAAAAATCTACAGTTTGTAATATGACGATATACAGTTAAAAGTTTTAGTGTGTGTATACTGTGCAGAAAACGAATCAAATCACATGTAGTTGTTTAAAGAAACAGTCCAGATTGGACGAACAGTCAGGGCTTTTTTTGTATTTAGGATAGGGGGATTCAGCATTATATGAGACGCTTCGGCTGCTCGCTTCTCTTTATAGTTGAAAAAGCGTTTCTGGATTACTTTGATATTTTTAATATTATTTTGGTGGCTATTGAAAATAGCATGTACTGCTATTGCTGATTGAATTAGTAGATTTTCCTGCTCTACAGGATCATTAGGTCTTTTTGTGTAATGACCTTGTTAGCTCTTCTGAAAAGGGTCAGGAGAATTTTTGCACAGAATGAATGTGCAAAGTTAAAATCACTATATTGACTTGATTGTGTCGGTTTTCAATATATCGTTTGACTAAGATTTCCATTAGAATTTGTTTTAACTAAATAGTCTAAGAAGATTTTCATCTTCCTTTTTGCCTGAGAATTTAATGTGATTTTAGAAACTTAATCAGCCTAAAGGAATTTATAAGCGGATGTTTTTTAATGATGACAAGTGTGTCATCCACATATCTGAACCAAATGCGTGTTCTGATGGTACTGGAAAAAATAAGTGACTCAATATAGAACATAAATAAATTAGCAACAACAAGTGAAACCCGATATTCCATGGCTACTCCATTCATTTGCTCATACATAGCCCCTCTAAAAGTGAACAGCGTTGATTTCGTGACTGAACTAATGATTAATGGATACCTACTATATAGAGTATTATCACCCTGTAGCAAAGCTTGAACAAAGCCCATACATCTTTCATTTGGAAAACTAGTGTATGAAGATACCACATCAAAGCTTATCATTGTTTCATTCCTTTTAATAAATAACTCCAAGATCTTTGACTTAAATTCATATAAATTCTGTACGACATCATTTAGGTTATATTGAAGTGGCTTCAGTATATTGCCTTGATATTTAGATAAAGCATATTTAGGGGTATTCATGTTAAATAGATATGAATCAATGCTGTGACTTACAGCTGAGTTTTAAGTTTGGATAAAATGACTGACTTAGGTTTTCTGATTCTTTGTCGTTTCAGTACACATTTGAAAGAAACAATAAATCGATCTAATTTCAGATTATTTTGTAAATAATTTGTTAATACTTCTATCTGTTTTCATAATAATTTTCGTTTGGATTTCCAGTTGAATGCCCATATGAATCTACAACGAAAAGTCAACTGATTCCTTCACAATATACTAATCCACAAACACCATCATGTGATCCTTTGCTGTTAGATCGTATTCCAGAACAAATTTCAATAGATATTAACACAGAGACTAATGAAAAAGTGAATGTAAGTGTTCGTAGGGTTTTTTTACATTCAGAATTCCAACAAAAATATACATATTTATCAGTTGTGTATATAAACTGAAAAATTTTTAGTACAATATTCACCTAAAATATTTATTTGTTATGAACAACAAAAATTTGATAAAACTCACTATCTGACAAGATTTGTCAATATAAATTGACAAAACATCAATAAACACTGACAGAGCAAACACCTTTACTGTTGTTTAATCTTATATTGTGACCATTTAATATGCCTCCAAATGCCCTGGTACGGCCGAGAGTGGGGAGAGTCCACTCTCCCTCTCGAAATACTCTCACATGGTCATGCATATATAGCCTCTGCCAGGGAAGTCCTACTCACTGCCTTCTCTCAAAAAGGGGTGTTGTTTACGAAAGTGAGAGGACGAAAAGCGAATGTCCGACGCTTTAACCGGGTTGGTGAACATGGAAAGTTCACCTAGGGGAGTTGGAAAACCCTGATTCCAAACCAATGGTGCACATGGGCTCCAGTATCCTGATCGAACAAATGGCGTATGAATCAGTCATTGGTCATCGGCTACCATGGGACTGCATCTCCTCACGATGCTCCACTGCCTTGTGGGTCAGATCTTTAGGTCAAAGGCTCCGGGTGTGGCCCCCTAAGAAAACCACCTGCTTCGGTTTTGTCACCTAGGCAGTATCCAAGCCCTCACACAAATGAAATGACTTGTGCGGCGCATATGTATCTTATCCATAGGTGATAAGTTTAAAATAAACTTAAAATGAAAAATTAACCGCTCTGTCAAAATAATCATGAACGAGAAAGATATTCTTATCAAAAACCTGGAATTATGCGTACATAGTAACTGTCACAAGTAAAGGCCTTCGATCTAGAATTTCCTATCAATTCCCGAAACCCACCTAAAATAAAACGGATACTGAAGAATGGTTTCGATTAAAGCTATTTTACTCAAATCATAAAGCGATAATGTATTATCTACTTATGGAAAATACCTTTAATTTTTCTTTTCCAGTGTTCACTTTACACAGTATTCCTAGTTCATTTGTCTAGAATATTTTTTCTTGAATTTCTTAGAATACAACTCATGTCTCAATTGAAAAACCAACCTCACTAGAAGATCCTTGCTGGTCCACTGTTCGTATTTCAGGTGGAGTGGATGAAGATGAAGATGATAATTCATGCGATCCAACAGTTGGAGTACTGCGTACACTACTTCCACAGCTTAACTTACCGGCTAACTTACCAGCTATGATTCATCAACCTGTAGCCTGTTTTACTGTTAAAGATCCAAATTTACTTGCTCCGCCAGAGTTTATGACTCCATGTATGTTTTACAAGTGCTTATTTTATCTAACCTACGACTATATATTTTATCATACATGGATATGATATCATCAAGTGCCATTGTGCCTTTGTTAATCCTTAAACCGTTAAACTATTTGGTGACATTGCTAACCTCACTTTGAAGACAGTATTCATCCAGACTTGATATCAGCTAGAGAAACACTGGCAACTATGTAGCACTTGTCAGCTGTTTTTTATAGTTTGAATGTAAGCATGCATAATAACATACATAATCTGTCAGATATAACACCTTCACATTTTGTGGCAACATCGTTACCTTAAGAAAATAAGATCATCTACAGTTAATTAGCAATACAGTACAATGGTCTTTCAATGCTTTTGACGACGATTGTTCTACTCCCCATATATCTGAATGCCAGAAGTCACCTCTTCAAGGCAGAACTTTAGTAATTGGTCTTGTTAACTGGTGCCAGAAACTTAGGTGATGGTTGAAGGTAGTTGACTGGAAACCTACAACCTAAGTAAAGTGGTGTTTGGCACTTTTCGGCAATATCTACCTGTAATTTCAAAGAAACTGATGCTTCATTGCTCATTCGACTTATGTCACCCAGCTTCGTAGTCAGAGACGCTGCCACTTAGCAGCCACTGACCTCCAGCAGGATAGAGATAAATTTACAGTTTACTTATCACCCAGTAGTGACAAATGTCGTGTATGTCAATTCCTTTATATTCCTGATCAAATTTCATAGATCAAGCTGGAATTTGACCACTAGTCTAAGTGACTTGATATCACATACACTGTGTTGAGATATAATTGGACATTGATAGAATTTGATCAGCACCAAGAATGACTTCACATACATGAAGATAATCACTGGTAAGTGGCCAATCAGTTGTAGATACCAGAACGTGATGATCAGAAACTATTTTCAGACTAAATCAGGTTTCATATAAGGTGGAGAAGTATTCCGTTTTCCTCAAATTTATAACTTTAAATTACTCCACGAAAATTAATGCACATCATTCTCTTTGTAAATGATTTATGAATCCAAGTTGTTTACGTTACGGACTGATATCAATTAGACTACCGATGGAAACCAGAAAACTCTGGACAGCCGTTTCGCTCTAGTTCAGGATTCCTCAGTAGTACACATCAACTACCCCGAACTCCGTACCTTCAGTATTTTGGCAAGCGCTTAACCTCTAGACCACCTAATCTTTCACCAAATTGTATAAAATTCTAATTTCATTCACTCCGCGATATTGTTTGACCGTCTTTAATTAAATTATTAAGTTGTTACAAGTAATTTATCGGTTTCAAAGGCATCAGTTTTGTGTATTTTGTTAAAGTACTAACATAAATGCGTTTTTCTTTTACACTACGTTTAAATTGAATTCTTTCTCTTATTTTCGTACCCTTCTTTCGCATGTTTTTTAATAGATAGTTCTAGTTTTCCTCGTAGATCATCTGATGGTGCAGCTGATCTACAGCCACTTCATCGACCTGTAATCACGGTAGGGGGTAGTTATCCGGAACAAGCGAATTACCGTAAAGAGGTACTTTCACTGAATCATTTTTGTTTTTGATATTTCAAAGTTTTTGATAGATTTAACCACTTCACTCCACATTGTACACATTCTCGACAAGTTACTGTTTTTAGTATGTGGGAATTGTGGAGATTGTAGTATTATCACAGTTGAAATCACTAGTCTATCTACGCTAGACCACCATTGAAAATCTGGAAGCACTGAGCGACCGTTTCTTCCTAGTATGGAACTGCTAAGTGGTCTATAAGTTAAGCGTCCGTGCACAAGACCGAAGGTGTTGGGCTCAATTCCCGCGTCCGGGATCTTGAATGTGTACTTCTGAGCAGTTTCATACTATGGTGAAATGGCTGTCCAGCGCTTCCAGGCCTTCAGCGATGATCCATCTTGGATCGAATCTTGATTTTAATCCTGTAAAAATAGATACTGTTTGTCTAAACTAAATACTAACCAAGTATTGATAAACCTTTGAAACTTTATACTTAAAATGGAGTAATAGTTATACATGGTCCATTCTAAAAATTCTACACCTCCCTGCAAATCGATTTAAAAATGTAGATTACTGGATTCCATATCGTTTGTCTAAGAGTATAGTGCTTGTAGAAAGATATGAACGTGTTAGTCGTGTATTCGAATCAGACTGTATGTCAAGTGGATTTATGAAAACAATAATAGGGGTAAACATGACTAATGTAAGATGAAAGAATCATTAATAAAATATTTAATAATCGTGGAAACTCGAACTGATGTACGTACGTACGAAGTTCTACGTCGTGACTGACTCACTGACTAAATCATCAAAACCAATAATTATTCAGGGGTATCATTCGATTGAATAGATTTATTGTATACATTTATATTATTAGCAAATACTTTTTAGGGTCTAGTTAGTCTTCGTATGTTGAGTCAGTGATAATTGTCATCATTTTTTGTGCATTGCAGCGCTTTTAAGTTAATAGGATAAAAGTACAGTGTCTATTGTGTATTTTTATGATCTGATATGTGCATAGGATTCTGGTGCTGGGAGTGAAAATTCATCTTTAGCTGTAATCAACACTGTTCATAATCCAAAACCAAATCCCATAGAAGGAACTACAACATCTGTGACGAATTCTGATTGGGTTCAAACATCTCGGCCAAAACATGATGATAGTGAAAATTCAAAACCGTTATCCTCTTCATCTAGCGTACAGCCTCAACAAAGCTGCCAACAACAGCAACTCCCAGAATCTCGTTCTCGATCATTAGCTGCTCAACAACGTTCATTATTCTCTGCTTTACATTCTCAAAGAAGACGTCTTCCTTTAGGATTGTGGTGGAAACTTACACATAAAAAATTTGATCAAACTGGTGAAAATTTAAAAAGTGAATTATGGGATAGACAATTTATTCGACATCAAAAACGTTTTAGTTTACCTGTGAATTGTGGACCAGTAAGACAACAATCAGGTACATCTACGAGAATTGTTTTTATTATATAATTTCACGAACGAATTATTATTTCAGTGATTTGATTATTATAGCAATTAAAAACTGATAAGTAGTCGAGTTATTTATGTAAGAGATGCATATAGTAAAGAACAGGTTACGACTAAGAACATTAGAAACTAAACTTGTAAGTTAGAATAACAATTACATACTACTTAAATGATCCAAGTAGTTTCATGGGCTAAATTAAATTGACAATTATATCTGAATTGATATTGAACGCGAGCTATGTACAGTATTAAATTATGAAGAAATCCAATATGAATACATTTATTTCCTTTTTTAAAAGACAAACATCAGTTGATTAAAATGTCAATTTTATTAAATATTTATCGTGCTACTGCAATTTTAGGCACCGTCAAAACTGAACTACAATGTAGGTGTCATCAACCATTAACGTCCGAATTATTACAAGAAATTCAACAAAAGTTACATGATACTTCATGGATTCAAAAACTTCCATCTCTTCAGACCTCAAATATGCAATGTATAACCAGTGAAAATAAATTTAATATTGAAGAGATACCAGAAATTTATCGTCGTGGAAGTGAAGCTAGTCAAATGTCAGCATGGGAGCAACGTTTAAGACAAGTAGGTCACTTGTATGTAGAAATTCGTTTTTCAAACAACGTATTCAACTCTTTGCAATCATTACTGTATATTCAAAGTTTTTTAGACCAAACATTTTACATAGATCTACTTTATTTGAAAGATAACTCAACACTTACCTACTTACTTACGTCTGTTACTCTTCGTAGTGGAACATGGGCCGTGCACCAACACTCTCCATCCAACCCTGTCCTGGACAATCCTTTCCAGTTGCTATTCATCATTTTGATGTCTGCTTCCAATTCTCGACGCAGTGTGTTTTTTGGCCATCCTTTTTTCCGATACCTTTTAAGATTCCAATTTAGGGCTTGCTTTGTGATGCAGTTTGGTGATTTCCGTAATTTATGTCCGATCCACTTCCAACGTCCTAAGTTCTTCTTCAGCTGGAATCCAATTTGTTTTCTTCCATAGAAGGCTGTTGCTGATGGTATCCGGCCAGTGAATGTTGAGTATTCTGCGTAGACAACTGTTTATAAATACTTGTACCTTCTTGATGATGGTCGTAGTAGTTCTCCACGTTTCAGCTCCATACAGTAGGACTGTCTTGACGTTCGTATTGAAGATTCTCACTTTGAAGTTAGTTGACAGTTGTTTGAGTTCCATATGTTCTTCAATTGTAGAAATGCTGTTCTTTATTTGCCGAGCCTTGCCCTTACGTTTGCATCAGATCTTCCTTGTTCATCAATGATGCTTTCCTGGTAGGTGAAACATTCCACATCTTCCAGAGTATCGCCATCAAGTGTGATTTGGTTGGTGTTATCTGTGTTGTATTTGAGAATCTTGCTTTTTTCTTTGTGTATGTTAAGGCTTATTGATGCAGAGGATGCTACTACATCAGTTGTCTTCGTCTGTATTTGTTCGTGTGTATGAGATAGGTGGGTGGGTCATCTGAAAAGTCTAAATTGTCTAGCTGCATACAACCTGTCCATTGTATTCCATGCTTTCCCTCAGATGTCGGGGTCTTCATAATCCAATTGACCACCAGAAGAAAGAGGAAGGGGGAGTGTAGACAACCTTGTCTGACTCCGGTCCTTACTGGAAATGCATCAGTCAGCTGTCCTTCATGCACCACTTTTCATTGTAGTCCGTCGTTAGAGTTCCGGATAATATTGACGATCTTCTCAGCTACTCAATCCATAGTGTCGAAGAAGTTTCCATAATGTTCTCCTGTTCACAACGTCAAACGCCTTCTCATATTCAAGGAAGTGTATATATGGTGATGAGTTCCATTCAAATGCTTGTTCAACGATGATCCGTAGTGTCTCAATTTGATCTGTACACGACCGCTCCCTACGGAATCCAGCCTGTTGATCTCGAAGTTGGGCGTTTACTGAATCTTTCATCCGGTTAAGCAACACTTTTTTGAAAACTTTCCTGCTACTGACAGTAGTGTGATGCCTCTGTAGTTCTCACATTTGCTCAGATCTCCTTTCTTTAGTATCTTGATGATGTTCTCTTCTTTCCAGTCCATCGGCACATGTTCTTCTTCCCAAATCTTCTTGAATAGAAGGTGAAGCATCTTTGCAGTTATTTCAATGTCTGATTTCAGTGCTTCTGCTGGTATATTGTCAGGTCCTGCCACGTTCACATTATTGATTTGTCTGATGACCATACTGGCTTCTTCGATCGTTGGTGGAATGACATCTATAGGAAGGTTTGTAGATGCTTTCTCGATATCCAGTGGATTCAGTGCAGCTAGTCTATTCAACAGTTCCTCGAATTATTCTACCTATCTGTTCCTCTGTTCTTGAATCTCTGTGATTGTTCTTCCTTCTTCGTTCTTGACTGGTCTCTCTGGTTTACTATTTCTCTCTGCTAGTTTCTTTGTTGTATCATACAGTTGTCTCATATTTCATTTTCTTACAGTTTTTTTCCGTTGTCGTTACTAGGTCTTCGAAGTAGTTCTGCTTGTCAGCTCTTGTGCTCTTCTTCACTTGTTTGTTTGCTTCCATGTACTCAGCTTGTGCCTTGAATTTCTCTACTCTTGTTCAACTGTCGTTAATCATTCTCCTCGTCTACTTCCTTCCTTGAATCTTTTCCAGAGTTTCTATAGAGATCCATTCCTTATGGTGATTCTTCCTACGGACTAGAACCTCTTGATAGATTGAAGTTAGTGCTTCTTTTATCCGTTTCCAGTTGTCTCCCATAGCAGTTTCATCTTCTTTGACTAGATTCTTGTAAGGCTTGAAGCCTGCTGTTGAGAGTTATCTTGAATTCGTTGTACAGATATATACATAATTCAATCAATAAATTAAGTTTGATAGTTATTGTTTTTTGTTTAAATAAATACTTCACTTTCAACTTTCAGAGAGATTGAAAGATTCGAATTTCAACGATGTTTATCATCCACTAACACGTGTTACAAATATTTTTTCAAATTTATTTTTATTTATATTGTCTGACCTGTGTACATTAAAACAAATAAAAAATTTCTTTGAAAACTCATGAACAATAATTTACGAAGGATAACAAGAATTCATCGTATATGGTTAATTTCTCATGAATCCATGTTAGTCTGTTTAAGTTAATAAACCGAATTATGTACGCATGAAAATCCTATATGTAAAACAAACTTTCGTATCAAACACAGTTTATTTATTTTCCATCGGGGAATGACATCATTTAAATAACTAATGAAAGTACCTCAGTTTTTTTCCTCATTGCTGATTTAACACTTGATCGAAACTATGAGTCTTCAGCTTCAACAACAATTGTACGTAAACTGATCAAAATTATACAATAAATTATGTAACTCATAGTGTTTTAATTTCATCACTTAAACTAAGCTTGTATAACACTGATACACCATTTAAGACGGTTTTTGTCTGTTACAAAACAAACTATTTTTACTTAAGTGTTTTATAGTGCTTAATTTGTATCTTTAGAAGAAAAATAATGTCATAAAATGACATAAATCAAATAGGTTTAGAAAAATATGAATTATTTGATTGTGGTTCCGTGGTTTAAACGCTTCGCGATCTTCAAGATACTGTCTTGATTTTTATTGCGACCCTATATTAAGGGTATTGAACATATATTTGTAAGAGAGAATAATCCACGTCCAATATCTAAATCAAATAGTGGTTGCATCTACAGCTCTTTTTCTGTGCTGCTTCATTTAATTTATTGAAAGAAACCAAGTCAACTAAATAAATAATATATTTGTAACATCCCAATGAGTAGAAAAATTAGATTTTCTGACGTTTTGTGACGTTTCGTTATTTATTTATCTTCTGAAGATGTGGCTTACACTGAGTCACAAATCGTCAGAAAATGTAATTTTTCTGCTCACTGGGATATTACAAATATATATTATTTATTTATAACAATCGACTCAATGCTCAATTTATTCGAAATTATCAAATCAAAATTAGGTAATGATACCTATGAGTCAGCTAAGATATGTTATTCATCTAACTTATTTAAATCGTAGTGTGTTAACTGTAGGAGGTTGTGAAACCGTACTCCAATAACATCAATGTGAAATACTCGTTAGTGAAATTGTGGACTATCTGTGTCCAGACTAATAGATTTGTTGATTAAGGTTTATGTGATACGAAACATTTTATGACTTTTTCCCCTGTCAATTATCACATGAAAGAACCACTAATCGGAATACCGGCTTATATTAACTTGTTCCTGTGCTAAACCAGTAACATATCAATCAGCACTAGCAGCCTTGCATCAATTCTGAACCCTAATTGGTCCTCAGAATAGTAGCTACTCGCCTAACACAACCGGTTCAGCCTAAAACAAAAATATCAGCCTCCACTATATCACTCGTATATTTCAGACATACCTGGTTTATATATAAACAGACCAGACCGCATCCCACCATAAGACAAAGAATAACAATCATACGAGATCTGTCCAAAAGTGGCTGTGAGTGTGAGAGACTGTAACTGGAATAGTTTGGGAATAAGTTGAAAATGGTAAATCGTATAACGGTAGCCAATAAGTTAAACAAAAGTTTATAATAAAAGGAATATATTTATATATAACTAATCCTATGAATTTCAAGGATAATATATGAAAGTTGTTCATTACTTATTCACTATAATTTTCCAAATCAACGTATTAATTTGTATTTTAAACTATACTATTTAGTATAATGACCTATATGATCCAGGCGCACCTGCTCAAGTGACATCCAGCTTTCATCAAGCAGTTGCCGAAATAGAAGCTGATGAAGACAAAGAAGAAGAGAAGTTAGGTTCAAATTATCCGTTCTTTACTTTTCAATATACTGATGATACATCTGTTTCAAATACGAGATTAATAACAACTAAGTGTCAAGATGTCAGTTCAAATAATGAAACAATCGATACAGTAACAGCAACAACTAATACAAATACTCCTCAGTTTGTACAATATAAAACACAACAATATCTATCAAGTTCTGTCATAGATGATGATTCATTAAACTCTATTTCAAATGAAAAATATGATTCACACATAAGTGCTTCAAGTGTTTCTCCTATTAGTCAATCAGGTATTGAATTGACTGATTTGAAAACTGAACTACATAATGTAAGTAAACGGTTTCTAGTTGTAATCTATGACGGATAGTTTTTTTTTAAAAGCTAACTCACGGTGAATATTAATCCTGAAACTAGACAAAGCATTCCAGGATCATCATAAACCACTTTTGTGTATGTCTATTTAGAAGAATATAAGGTTCTTATGTCTTTATTCTACTAAGGTTAGTTTATGACCGATTTATCTTACAATATGTCATTAATCTTCAAAATTCCATATCAATATCATAGGCACATTCAGTGATTTACTATCTCGAAATATTTTGTTATGATTCGGCGAGAATACTGGTGTAATTCGGGTATTTGAGTGGTGATCACAACCATTGACATTATTTATTTAGTTGTTCGGATAATTCATTATCATGCACGTTTATCGTACAGGTTATCCCTCATACTGTGTTTGTTTTCATTCACCAATCAAAAACAGGTAGGACGATTGAAGGAAAATGTCTCGTTGCAAAGAACTATGATGCTTACACCTCTCTTTATTTGTTTTCTTTTCCATTTGCCTATATGATAAGGCGATTCACTTAGCTATAATTGAATCCATTTTGTAAGTCTAAAACTGAAATTTGAATGTATCCTCTTGTGTAGCTGATTTCCTACTAACTTTCATAACGTAATTCGTTAAGTTTCAGTTTCATTGATCATTCAGTGGATAAGTAGTAGGTCCTCATATATAATAATTTCGAAATTTTTTATATGAATAGTACTTAATATAAAAGTTCTGTGTAGACTAATTTTATATGAAACGAAAGTAGTAGGGACTGGATTTGTTAAATTGTCAATATATAACACCATTTACTAATAACAATGTTTTTCTGTACAAATGAATGAACATTTATTAATTTTCAAACTGAATATCTCATAATTTAAATTATTTATTATTTACTTTTCGATAGCTCGAAGCAGAAAGAAGTGTTGTACATTCATCTTTCACTGATCGTACATTTTTATCCTCTGTAGAATCATCACGGTCGGTAAATGATAATAAAATTCATAATTCAAATGAATCCACTCATCTTCCAGAATTCATATTATCTTCTGAAACATCAAATATACCTTCGTTTTTATCTGATTGTGCTATTAATATGCAACAATTCTCATTACCAATAAAATATACACTTATACCAAATGAACAATCTCCATCTACTTCTTCTTATACACATTGGCCTAGTAGTGACTTTGATAATAAAACACATCGTCGGGCATCATCTGTCATTGATAATCCAATAACCTTAAATTATTTAATTCCTCCTGACAGAGATATCTGTGAAATATCAAAGGAGAACATTCGCAGGCATAGACATTCTGTTAGTGAAATGGTTGAGGACAAAAAGGATTTTAAGTTTAACTATGAATTTTGTTCCGGTGTAGGCTCCGATGTATTTAATGTTAGTTCAGAGTAAGTTATACAAAATTCTTGTAACTAACCGTTGCGGATTTTTTTTTTAAAAATTGAAATTCAATTCTCATTAATGAAAGATACATTTTAATATGAAATCGAATTTTCATTGTCTGGTTTGTTAATTTTTTTCGTTAATCATATTTATCTCCTACAAAAGATCCTTCTGATTACCCATATTAGTTATTTATACTGTGGCGTGTGCTACTTATGTTAACATATATAAGTAGTGTGTAGCACTAATGGGAAGTGAAATGCCTTCCAGCAGAATATTTGAAAGATTAAACTGAAGAAAACAGAAAGTGGTATGGAGATTAATTGTACTAACAAGAGAATCAAAAGAATCATGGAGCGTGTAATGGAAAACTAAAGGAAGATGTGCAAATGATGTATTTAAGGTATGGTTTTCATATTTTACGTTAAACAGTAAATTGGTATTCCCCACCTAAGTTCGCGTTTACTACAATACTACGAAGTCTACTTGTTACACAAGAAAACATTAAATAGTCTTATATTAACATAATTATTGGTTAAAATAATGTTTATGATAATGTTACATTCTCTAAAATGGACAGTTAGTTGTTATTCTTTTGTTATTATTCGACATTTATGTATCAAACTCATCTTGAATCAAGACTTTTCTGATAGAAAATTATAAGCAGCTGAAGAGAATCCATGAACTACATGAATTTATTTGTTATGTACTATGGTCATTGTTCTTAGTTTTGTTCATATTTGTGAATGGAAATAATTGTATAAGTTACAAGATCGTGGTCTACTTTACTCTTCGTCAATCTGAACTATAGTACTCTTCATATGGAAAACTTGCGTCTTAATGCTGAGTACAGAAATGGATACTTAGTTACACAGTTGCAATGAGCAATATTGATAAACTTTATCTATTCACTACATCAGTTTTCATCACGAGATGGTAGTTGATGTTACCTCAGTATATAGATACATTCTCAGTTGGTTACTTAATTCTTCAACATTCATTCCAATAAATCAAATCGATCATTTGAAACTGTAACGTTAATTTTCACTCACCGAACACATCAAGATATATGGGTGGGTATGTACAAAGGTCAAGTTGATAAACAGTAGAACAGAAAAAATAACTATTTTATCCAACCTTGTTTCAGCTCAAATAATCACACATAGACACAATCCAGAAAAAACGAACGAAAATAGTAAAGTAAAAACCTGGAAAGAAATAGTATGAGTCTTAAAGGATGAATAGCTGGTAAGAACTAATCATATAGTCAATATTTACACGACATTATTAGTAAATACATCTGAGCTATATTGTCAATCCTAAGCTAAATCCTAGCGTAGACTTTTAAAATTTCACTTGAAACGATTTACTAACAGTATCTACTTCAAACTATCAGTTTCACTGTCTGGTTTAACTGGTGCTGCCTCTAGGCCTTGTCCGGTTGACCATATGATCAGTGGTAACACTTAGTGAATCTAAGACATTTTCATACGCTAAATATTTATTAAATATACGCGATTTTGAATCCAATAAGTAGTATATATTTACTGATGATCACAAACACGCTTTGTCATGGAAATGCAACTAGCATGAAATCTGGGTTGAGGCCTTTTCCTTAATCCCATAATGTAAGATGAAATTTCATTTGTTTTATTTCTTTCTGATCAAATGTTTGTGCTGGTTCGACAGTTTACTTATTTTCGTATGACCTTTTTCAATTCTGATTGCCATTATTTTAGATTCCATCAACCCACTATAAATGTGGGTTTAAGTCCAAATTTGGAAAGTACCGAAGCTCAACTACATGATGAGATGAGCATAAAATCCCTTTCTTCCTTTCCCATTGTTACAACACCAACTAACGTCAATATGAATAATACAGGTATTGGACAACGTCTTTTCGAACGATTACATCCTGAGCGACCAAACTATCTACATATATTACAACATTCAGGCGGATCATCAGATCGACGTTTGAGCCCTGATTTTCTAAGAAGTCCTCGTAAAAAAGTAAGTTGTTATGTATTTAATTCTCTGATCTTAAATTATTATTTGTGAGAATGCTGAATACATATTATCCGTTCAACTTCAGTCTTATACAATCCACAAAAACCCCTTCTGATATTATACAATCTAGCGTAACATATGGTTGAACGCATCATTAGAACACAATTATATGAAAAAAGAATATTCTTTTCAATAATTTCTCATCAGATTTTACAATTATAAATCCAAATTAATAATCCATATAAAAATGGCCAAGTTTAAGGCAGAGTACTTTATTTAAAACAGTTATATGTGAATCAAGGAGTGTTTGTGATATAAAATAAAATCGAATCATTAATGTTGGGATGACTGATATGAAGTGTTAACTTGAATCAGATTATAAGTGAAATGAAATAGTGAGATAAATGATCAGAATAAATATAGTTGACATGGGGTGAAGGAGAATAATGGGATTACAAATCAGAAATCACTTAATATATAGAATAATATGAATTAGGTCAGATCTAGTAGATAGGGGTGGATACTGAATAAATTTCTCTAAAAGGTTAGCAAGTGTGATAATAATAATAATAATGACCGATAAGATGTGTAGATAAACTATGTTTAAGATATAAAAATGAAGATTAATCAAATTACGTCACCATATCATATAATTGATTATTAACAAGTTGGCCAGGGAAAACAAGAGGCTGGAGTCTTTTGGATGCAAAGCTCTGGCTTTTGGATCCGGATAGCAATCGCCACAGCCGTCTGCAGAATTCTTAATGTGATGGAATTAAGTAAACTGTTGTTAACACCATATAGGCTAAAATGGAGTTGTTAACCGTTTTGATTACACCTTTGTTAACCTTTTAGGGAAATTTATTCAGTATCCACCCCTATCTACTAGATCTGACCTAATTCATATTATTCTATATATTAAGTGATTTCTGATTTGTAATCCCATTATTCTCCTTCACCCCATGTCAATTATATTTATTCTGATCATTTATCTCACTATTTCATTTCACTTATAATCTGATTCAAGTTAACACTTCATATCAGTCATCCCAACATTAATGATTCGATTTTATTTTATATCACAAACACTCCTTGATTCACATATCATAGTTTTAAATGAAGTACTCTGCCTTGAACTTGGCCAAGAACCTGATGAGAAATTATTGAAACGAATATTCTTCGTTCATATAATTGTGTTCTAATATGATGGGAATTTTTCAGCGATAAAAATCTTGGTATCATTAGAAGTAAATTTTATATTTATTGGTTCAGTTGACTATATCAAAACACAACCTATGGTGGTTTCTATTTCTGTTTACTCAGGCGTAATGGTAGATATTTGTTCACTTTCTAGTAAGAGTCTTTAAAATAAATGATTCCATGTAAGTGGTTGAATTTTTTTTAAATAACCCTAGCTACACATTTATCATTACTATTAACTAATTGAATAACTCTATTAATAGTTAGTTCTACTGTTACGGTAACTAAATTTATAAAATAATACTTATATAGAAAATTATTCTGAATAGAGAGTTCCACAAAGTATACAATTTCATCTACATCTCAGTAGAACATATACTGTTTTCATCCGACATATTGCTTGGATAGAAGTTTAATTACGTCTTAAGCTACTAATAACGTATGAGTAGTAACGATTTATGATCTTCTTTTTATGAAATTCAGATATTATATTTTTGTTATTTGTTCAGTGTGATTTAGCAAATAAAACCTACTTTTAAAATAGATGTAAATACACTGAAAATCAATGTTTACGTTTAAATCTGTGAAATTGGTAACAAAATTTTCTGGTTTTATTTTATCATTATTAATAAAAGATCTATCAAGAATGGTTACCTAAATTAACTGAATTATCACACAAAGCATTTGATGTTGCTCGCGATAAAATGAATAAAGTCAGAGCCACAACTAATTCACAATCATTAGTTTATAATCTAATCCATTCAGATATACTTCATCCATCAACACAATGTTACACATCAAATAAAGCAAATTCAAATCATAAAGATGAACGTAATAGTGAATGTTGTTTGAATGATATAATTAATAAATCACAGATTGGTCAGAATCGCACTACTACCGGTGGTATTTCACATGAGAAAGATGAGGAAGTTAATTCTGTTGACGTTGATCCAGATCCAGAGTTGGATCCAGATATCGATGAGGAAGAAGATGATGAAAAAGACTGTGCTTTAGCTCCACTACAAACTCATATAATTAATGCAAACAACCCATCGATTCATCACTCGTCTCGACCGAGGCATAGGATAATGAATCAAAATATTGGACAACATTTAACCTATCCACAACAGGTAATGCCGTTCTTTCATGGCAATTTACTTAATCCAACTGTCATTCAGCAACAGAATCAAAATACATTAATTTCTCAGTTACCTACTGGTACTGCTGGAATTAATAGTTATCGTCTGCAAGATTTAGTCGATTTCTCAAATCCACAAGCTTTGCCTGCAGCAGCAGCTGCCGCCTCATTGTTGCTTTTCCGTTCAAGTGATGATGATGAAGACTTAGCTGCCATCGATCGTGTTAATCAACGTTTAGCTTTAAGTAGATTAACTGGGAATTTTACAGATACAAACCAATTAATAAATGATTATCCTAATCTGCTTGGTCCAACACTTCCCCACCAAACATTAACACCTCAACCACAATCATTGTTACCGCCAACAATGCAATCAATTAGATCCTTACCTATAACACAATCGACCATTCAAACACAATTTTCACATTCCACAACAATGAATGAAACTTTATTAAATAGACAGAACAATATACTACATCATGATCTACATAACTACTCCCAATCTTCAACAATTTCAACTAATCCTCAATCCATTGATGATATCAATGCACCAATCAAATCACAAACATCTAGAAGTTATGAAACTGAATCAAACTATGATCAAAAATAATTATGCTTAATGATAATATGATACATATATATATGAAGAATAAAGCAATGTCAAATAAAACACTTGTTTTATTTTTATTCCTTTAGACATTATACTGTTGATCTTTCACAGTGATTATCAGTTTTTTTTCTTGTCATAAGACCTGACAACTAAAAATGTTTATGAAGTCATCTTTTCTTTTTCATTGTTTGTTTATAAATCTAATATTTTAAATTTTAAAAAAACCGACAACTAATTCAGTCATTTTATTGCATTTAGATCATTGAACCTATTCAGATTAATTAATGTACTTGCTTGTATTTCATTTGATGCATCGACTATGGATCTATATAGTTCCATGAATGTGATAAATTATCCAGCATTATTACCTGCTCTTATTTTTAGATAAACAGAGTAATATAGAAATAATTTTATGCTTTTTATCTCCTTCACTATTTATTCTTACCTTTAATGTTCCAATCAAGTATTTTTATGATTATTTATTTAAGTTCTAGTTTTGTTTTAATTAAAAGAGAATATCAAGATGAATATATAATTAATTTGTAGCAATTGAGCCATCATTTTCAGTTATAAAATATGATTCATATGTTATTATGTTTAAGAAAATAAAAGTAAACAGTTTTTTTGGATGGAGAACTTGTATAACTTCGAAGTGTAGTTATACATTATAGATTACTATTGTAGTAAAAAGAACACAGGTGGGAACAATCGAATGGATTTGACACAAAAATTACTCACTATCTCAATAAAATCTGATAACTATACAGTAAATTGTTAATTTGTAAACTACCAATCAATTATCTCAATCATTATCATTCCTTCTGCGGATATCAGTCTATAGTATCTGATTATTATTAATCATGCATTTTTATACCAATTGCGTTTTGTTCCCGTTCTTTGATTATCGATCTTCTACTGATATACATTCAATACCCGACCGTCGTTATATACTACTTATGTGGATATAAGTAATTCACACCATACTATCAACTGAATTATGATTGAAAACCAAGAGATTTTTGACAAGAGTATTTTGTTCTAATTATGAGTGTGGTATTTTTTGCTTTCCTTTTTATATTACTAATCAAATTCATTTCAGAAATATTATCTTTAAATCATTTACACTTATTAATATCATATAGTGTATTGAATTGTACTTTTAAGACTTCATAACAAATTTTTTAAAAAAACTAATGGGATCCTTTGAATAATTTAATTCTACATGATTGCCATATGTCTTTCATGATCCATATCATTATTAAAAATTGATTGAATGATTGAACTATTCAAAAAATGTGCTATATATCCTTGAATGTCAAGTACTTTAAAGTGAATTAGTCTCAGTAACTAATAAATAAACTGAAAATAATATCATTAAAAAATTTACAAAATATATTTCACACACACACATATACATATATAATAAAAGATTTAATATACACAGTATCATCGTGGATGTGTCTTTCAGTGACACTCAGATATATAGATATATCCCAAATTATATGGAATAATAAAGAAAATAATTGAGAACACGGTATTGCAAAGAAAAGGAACATCATTTTCACGGATATCAATACATCTGTTTAACATAAAGAATATTATTTTTTTTTTACAAAAGACTACACTTCATCTCATTTCTTATCAACAAAAAATTCAGTAATATCCTAATCAATTTAAAAGTAAGTGCTCTACTCAACATTGTATCACATTGAAAAGAAAAAAACTGATTGATGGAAGGAAATCCAAGTAACTATTCAAAACGAAGGAGACATTAAACAATCTCATTTATTCGGTTCTAAAACGATAAGCATTTGCCCAAATATCAGATAAACAAACTGTAGAATGAAAACGAAAAAATACAATTAAAGGTAATGCAATATGTGTGATAATTTTCCATGCCATAGATGAATAATAATTTATATGTATACTATGATTATCAGCATGTTTCACTTCGAATGTATTAACAAACCACATGGCTAAATTTAATACTAATAAAAATGTAATCATTGTACGTCCTGGTTTTTTTTGTACATGTTCCAATGTTCCAGCGCATCTTCGTGATGCTTCCAAAATGAAAAATACCTAAAGTTGAATGAAAAAAGATTAATTCATTACAATGTTTCATTGGGATAAAACAGTATTTTATAAACCAACGACTTGCGGTAGTCATTGTTAGGTTAGGAAATTTGGCTTTGTTCCAAAGTTATCTCTGAGAAACTTCATCTTGAAATAAAGTATTTTAATAAATATCGTTTATATGTTGGAATACACTGGAATTATGGTTGTTGGTTGACAAGATAAACCATTTATTAACATAGCTTCTGGTCAAACCACTATATCTTAGACTGATGAGGATATTTGACGAGGAAGAGCTGTTTATTTGTCTTTTTTCCTTTCATATTTGATTTCGAAGTTCATCACTCTCATTTTCAGTTAACTACATACAAATGTAGTTGCTTCGTGGTTGCCTGTGTGTTCCATCTTGTTGTATAAACATTTTAACAAACAGCATGTTGAACATATGATGTTAACATAGTTCGCGTAGATATAATTTACCGGCATTATCCAAATTCATCAAGGAAGCTTACTGATTTAATGCTTTGACAAGAAGTTTCGTAACGATAAAGAGTACTATGATTTGTTTGTGGTATTAGTTGCTAGCTTATTAGTCTAATGATAAAGTATTCACCGCAAAAACCGAAGATCATCGCTCTGACCACATGAAGGACTGATGGTTTACACTGAATAAAAATAACTGTACATTTTTCAGCGGTACCTCAACAGAGGTCTCACTGAGAATTACTTTTCGCAAGAATCTCTAGCTCAAAACTTATCATTACAGCTTCTTCATATGATCTTGGAATTTTTTCAGGGTTTAAAAACAGTTATTTCAAGCTTGAAAACGCGACGTGAACAGGAATCACTTTTTGTGAATCGTTTGTAACGTTAAAAATAGCTGTATAAAAGTTTTTATCAGTGAAGCGGTTATATGTGATAACACTTTTATGAGTATTCTAATCCGTTTGAGTATCTGTAGTCTCCGAGTGTTTGTTGTTTAGTACATCACTTATAAAATGACTTGTTCGACAGTATAATTTACACAAATGACAAAGTGACATATCCCCAAAAACGGTTCATTTTTTGAATACAATGTACGTCAAGACGAGCAAATATTACACCGGTTTTCTAATCTCTATAATACCACTTATAATCTATGACTGAAGAATAGATTCGTTATTCATTGTTTGAGAGTACCTACCAGAATGTCACTTATCATCTAAATGATAATCAGTGTCAACGTCTTGAAATATGTGTATCAATACTGGCTGACTCTAAAGTAAATTATGTTCAATTTAGCTATCATTCATAATTTATTTTAGGAAAAATATAATTTTAATTGTTTCCTTAATGCCAGTTAGTAAATACTAATATTATACTGAGTATGCCTTAATGCAGTTTTTTTACATTTCACAACCAACTTTGGCGACAGAATAACAGTTGTTCTAGCTCATGTGATTCTTATAGTTGGATTCGGACACTGATGTTGTACAACATGTGTAGTTCACATTTTAAGATAAGTTAGCAGATAAATGTTTGGTTTACCAAACTATATAATGTACCAAGATTGTACGGTTAATTAAATGCCAATTTGGTTGAACTTTAGTGAAGTAACTCTGTCATTTACTAAATCATCACTTATTTATACACTATAAATACACATAAGCCTTTAATATGAGTGTTCAATATCAATAGATTGTCACATAGTTTGCCTTCTTCCTGACCTAACCTAAAGTATAACTGAGTCAAGCTGTAGGTTATATCCAAAAACACAAAAAGCATTCGTTAATATTATGACCATCAATACAATTTATTTGAGGAATATAAAATCAATAAACGCTTACTTGTAGCATAGACTGAATCATTTCCATGATAGCCTTAGCCGCATATAACTTTGCTGCAATTACACCATTTGGTATGGCTTCTAAAGCGGGCACTAATAGGAATAAATCATAGAATAACATTCCAACCAAACCAATCAATAATAAATTGTCATCAAACGCTACTTCTTCTGACAGATCACTTAATTTCAATGCTTGTAAACGAAACAAACTAATTAAACATGTCACTGTACTAACAGATAATAGAACTAGTTCAGTTCCTTGATATAATGTTATAGCTGTATTCCGTCGATCACGTTTCACAATAAATATAAAAAATAGACTCATTGCAACTAATGTTGCCATAAATAATAATAGGCCAACAAATAAACCTTTATGTGAACGATGACATTCAGAGAATTGACTAGTTTTTGGATTAGCTTTACGTAATTTTTCCAAGCGTTCCGATTCTTTGCGTACATGTCCAACTTTTTCAAACATTTTATAAAATATTGCACCAGCTATTAAGCTATATTCAATAGCACATGGAAACAAATATGGAGCCAAATATTTGACTGTTATTCCACAACCTGAATATAAAATCAATATAAACGAAAATGGCGAAGGAAAAGTCTAAACATTGAAAAGACATAATTAAACATTAGATGGATATCACATAACGATATAGATATTTTATTCAACAGTACCCATATGTAAGATGCAAACAAATCGTTTTCCCGTATCATAGATCAAGTGTCTCACTATTGGTGATCTACTTTTGATCAGCAATGTTTATTTGACTCCCCATTTTCACCTGCTGCATCTGTATTTATGCAGCATTCAAAATGAGAAATCTGTTTTTATCGTGTAATAGATTAATTGTAGCAGCACAACTAAAATTCTCTAGTTTACCAGTTTAGGAAAAGTTGCTTAAAATCTCCTATAAAACAGTCTTCTCAGTAACTGTTGACAAGTTCGCTATTGACCATGATAATACAGTCTGTTCGATTGATACATTGAGTAACATTAATAAAAAATAACATCACTTTGATCGATTGTATTCTAGTGTTTTTTTTCTGTGGACGTTAATTTCTTTATAACGTCGACTATAACTTCGACATACCAGATGATTCTTTTATATACTTTATCATCAAAAGCAGGTTTAAAGGTATGGAACTAGACAACAATCTCTACAGTTATGTATATTTCTGAGATGAATGACATGAATCATAATATTTAAATGGAAAGGGCTTACGACTGAGTTCACCAGACCGTAAATGTTATGACACAGAGAATAATATAATTATTCTAAAGATTATTTTCACAATCCGACCGCATGAGAATTATCAGTATTGGGTTTTGGAGATTGTTGAATTTCAGTGAAATCATGAACTGATCTAAGTTAGACAACCATTGAAAACCAGAAGTCCCTGAACGTTCTTTTAGTCCTAGTATGAAACTCTTCAGTAGTACGCATACAAGATCGTTGCCAGTGAAGCTAAACCATGTCAAGCGTGAGGCATTGACCCACCGTAGAAAATGGTCGTGCATTATTTGAAGTTAGACTCCGAAAACCGTTAAATCCCGGTTCACTGGTCTACAGGTTAAGCATTCGAGCGCGAGTCCGAAGGTTCTGGATTTGGTTCCAGTGTGCGGCATCGTAGATACACCACTGAGGAGACCTATACTAGAATAAAACAACCATTCAGCACTTACAAGTTTCAATGATGGTCTAGCATGGATCTGCGTATGATTTCAATGACATATGAATCAACTGTTACACATCTCAAGTATTTTTCAGTCAATTACTGCAAGTGATTATTTCAGGTTGAACTGACCAATCTCTAAGGTCACAAAGTTAAAACTATTTACAGCTGGATAGGAAAAAGTTTTGAAATTCCATTCAAGATTTTCGTACGAAATGTTGAGATATGCATAATTTATTCTCAAGAGTTTTATTTTTCACTTTGTTTAATTGCGAAGCAAGATTTTTTCAGTCTCTTTTGACATACGTAACGTGCCAACATGTCTTCGATCAAACGCTTATCAAAACTTTGGATTACAATCGAATTCTAGATACTTGTTTCCTTTTATTTCGGAAACACTAATCGGAAATTCCTGTACTCCAATGTTATCGTTTAAGTTCGTATCACTTTAAATGTAAGCTCGGTGTCCACTGTTCTACTAAGTTTGGACAATTATAGAATCGTTTAACGGTTAACCTTTTTTTAATCAGCTGATAAAGTTATTTATAATCAGGATTTAATCAAACCTGTTTCATGATTCACTAGCTTAGTGGTTATCTCATTGGCATATGAAGTAATAGGCACTAGGTTTAAGTTTCAGTGCGAAAAACATTACTATGTATAAACACACATACCTAACACTGCTTGTTCAGCTGCATGAACAGTTGAATTATCATAATTTGCATTGTGAGGTTTTGAATTAGCATTATGCTTTTTTCTATTTAATAAAACCATATTTGCCAAATTAGTCAGATTAAAAGTTGGTGACATTGTTCCATTTGTATATTTATGCAAAGTTGTACTATTTAGCGGTGTTTTTGCATCTAAAAAATATTCCGATGGAAAAACTATGGCTGAATCGGGTATTAACTCCTCTTCATGTCCAGGTTCACTGCCTATTTCATCGACAATTGTTTTCAACCATTGACATAAATTAGCCACAGCCAAATGACATAAAAGGAAACGCAAAACAAATTTTTGTACATTGAATACAACCTAAATGAAGAAATAAAGTGACAGAGAATAAACAATTTGAAATTTTAAAAAAAAATATTTGGAACGAACACCACGATAACAAAAAATGAGGCGGTCGAATGAAAAATGAATTTTAACAAGAATTTTTGTGACAGAAAAATGTTATATCCCGAAGAGAATTATGAACGGTAACTTTTGAGGACTATTTATGGACCAATGTGATACGTATATTCCTGAGTTCGCGTCCCTTTGGTGCAGAATAGTAGATGCGCACTGCTGAGGAGTCCCATACTAGGACGAAACGGCCGTCCAATGCTTCCAGGTTTCCCATGGTGGTCTACCTTTATTCAGCTCATGAATTTAACTATTAAATAACTGAAATTAAATTAACACAAGTTTAAATAGTTCAAAAAAAGTGGCTTACATTGTCACGAAACTTCAGAAATACAATTTTTTCTACTCATTTGGATATAACAAAAATTATGTTTGTTATTTACTTCGGTAGTTATTTAGGTTCTATCCATTACCTTTGTTTTTATAAAGACTTATGATATCAGCATCAACCCAGAGCTGTGGTATGGCACCCGGGTTTTCTCAGAATTCATTCCTTTTATTTAAAAGTATCTCTTTTAAAATATTTCTTCTTCGTCTTATCATTTCGGTAGTTATTTTCTGGAGTTTCTCTACTTATTGTTCTCTTTAGGCTCTGTTTCTGAACTCCCGACCTGAGGGGAGTGTTATTTTCACCCGTTTTATCGTTGTTTTGTGTATCAGAGTTTAGCTTTTCAAATAGTTTCTGACAATAATTTCTTAATGTCCCTTCATTCGTTACTTATTTTACCCTACCTCATTCACAGGTTCTATTTCTGACAGTATCCAGAATAATTTTTAGTTCCCTAAACACATTGTGATTATAATGTTGTTGAAAGCATTTCAAGCTATCCCATTTTTTGACCTATTTATTCATCTTTTACCTTCCTTATCTTGGAATATATTTTACAGTTTTCTTCTATGGGGTCATCTAGCCACTTTTTCCCCAACCGTTTTTCCTCTTTTATTTTCTTTTTTAATTGTTCAACAATATTTGTTTCATATTCTCTGTTTGTTGGCTAGTTTGAGGTTCTTTGAGTTCTCTTTCGCCGTCTTCACGATGCATTGCTCGGTGTTCTAACATTGATTAATTCACGATCTAAGTCCAAAAATTAATATGTCCATATTAACTCAATTTTACCATATAAACCTGACTTATATTCAAAGTTATCACAATTTAGTCCATCAGTTGACTGATTTTTGTATAGTTCTTACCCGATGATGTTTAAACAAGAAGTATGTTTGCCAAAACACGTAGACAAAATGAAGTAAATGTAAGGGAATCCATAAATGCCCATGACAAGAAACCACAGAATTAGCTACTTCTTCCCATGGTTCTGCTATTTTAAAGCCATCAAATATCATTACTCCGAAACCGAAACCTTAAGTGATAAATTTATGGAATAAAAAAAATAAATTAGGCATCACTTGTGACTTATTTAATATTATTTTAATAGATACAAAATTGAGGTAATTTGTAAGAAACTCTTAACTTATTTCTCATCATGACTGGTACGTATCAGCATGATACCTTTGCACCATACGTTTTAGTGACCGTTCTCCACTCATGATTCCCTTTAAATCGGTAAGTTTATTTTTAGATATAACATATTATTTTTCTGCCTCATATTTATCAACTTTCCATATACTACAAACTCTGATACAAATGGATAGAACAATCATAGGTTCTTCAATGAAAACAGAGCATATCAGGAGCGACAAATATACTATACTACATTAATCAGTCACAGTGTATTAATGAATATCATATTTGTCTAGTTCTTAGTGTTGACCAATTTGTAATATGGCTATTAATCTAAATGACGTGACACTGTTTGTACTATTCTTTGACATCAAATACCTACAGTTACTTCAGTGTAATCTAAGTTTTAGTTTTGTACTATTTGTTACTACTCAGTGACGTGAATCAACGCTTCACAATGGGATTTATACCCAAATTAAAGTGTCACAGTCAAACGTTTTGACTTGTGACTGATTTTATGTAATGCAATGGATACCTATATTTATTTGTCATTAAGTGGTGGCCAGAGTCAAGTTTATTTAATCTCTAGTGATGAACGAATTAGATCTTTCAAGTTACAATATAGTCAGTAATCTAAGCGACTCGGAATAACCTACACTACGTTTTGATCGAAGATATGGTTCGTTCAGCACTGAAAAATTGTTCAGTAGTAAGAGATCAGTCAGTGTAAATATCTCAAACCCGCAGGAGGTCAGTAAGAGCCTGAATAGCTTATTAATAACATGTCAAACTTCGAAGCTGAAAGACTCAAGTTTGAATGCACAATGGGTCATCATTTCCTGTATGATTATCAATACATTTCGAAGACGAGTGACAATTAGCACGAAACTTACACACATGGTTTCCTTCTGACTATCATCAACCGCCTTACACTACAGAAAACTACAGTACATTTAAACCTAACTGAAGATGGTGTTATTCAAAATAGTTCTAACAAAGAAATTGAAAAGTTTCACGGGCAATAAATGATAATCAACTGTGCACGTTTTCGTAATTATTATTCGTATAATTACTTACCCACAGCTCCTAAACGCAAATACAAATTAACGCCTTCTGTATCTCGTGAAAAATAGCATTCACGTCTAGATACTCTTGGTTTATCGCCAAAAAGAATTGCCAGCGGATAAAATGACCCAGATTGTGTTTGACTACCTGATCGTTCACCGCAACATGATGTCATTCGCTTTTTCTTTGATTTAGATGTGTTCACATTTTTTGTTTTTATAGCCAAACATTTATTTTTGTTATTTGGCCTTCTTGTCGAGTTATATCCGTTTTGAATAAGATCACTACTAGCCTTTATTCTAGAGACATGATGATTGAAACTGTTGCATGGTTTAACGTTGTTGAACGTAAAGTAAACATCATCTGCTTTCATAATCTGTAAATCACTCTTATCAGTATTGTTACTGTTGTTACTATTATTATTATTATCATTATTATTAGTATTACTATGATTATTGTGATGATCAATGGTATGATTGCGATCGTGGTTACTGGAATTATTAATATCATTGCAAATGTTTATTCCACTAAGTTGTAGTTTCATTTCATTCCGTCGATTACTATTATTTGTTTTAATTTCATTATTATTATGATTACTATGATCAATAATAATTTTCTTCCCTTCCCCTTCTTCTCCTTCAATATTATTATGGCTTTTAATATCATTAATATTATTATGAATATTCCCATTGTTATCAACATTGTCATTCTGTTTAGTCATAGGTGTGACAGGGTTAGCAAATGTAACATTCAAAGTCGAAGATTTTTGTTCATTTTGATTTGACTAAAAAAATGGTAAAACGAAATATAGTGAATGCACGTGAGAGACTAAAAGAGACAATATTAAATTAATTACATACCTTTAACTGGTACAATAAATAGAAACAGGGGTGGAGACAACCAAATGTGTCCGAATATAAAATTACAGAGGAATTCGCTAAAATGCGAATACCATACGTCAAATACTTTATTTGCAAAATGTTCATCAATTGTTTCAGAAGTTGTTTTTCCTTCATTTCCATACGAATCACTTTCTGTTCTCGTTCACTTTCCTTCGATCTTCTCGACCTTCTGCTGCCAGGCATTCCATTTCCGGTTGGTGCTACATATTACTTATATCCGTCGACATGAGTAGCAAACACCACACGTGTACGCTGATAAATAGTAGAAGGCAGTTGTTGATAACAAATCCTAAACTAATGTGTTTTTCGATAATGGCTCTGACTAGAAGATTTTTACTCCAGGCCTATCACCAGTATCGGTTCTCTTAAGAATTCACGTATATAATGTTACTGATAAATATCAATTGTCTTCCTATCAACTCCTTTCGGTCACGAAACGGAAATTGTTGCTTTTTTAAATTAGAAAATCATACAAGAAACTAAATTAAAAGTTTTAATCAGATGGAAGCTAAAACACACTTCATTAAACAGAGTATTGATCAGAAGGGGTTTTGTGTAGATTTCAGTATTTTCATAATTGAAATCATGAGTCGATTGAAGCTAGACCACCATGGAAAACCTGGAAACACTAGTGCGGGATCGTGGATGCGCATTGATGAGGAGTCCTATAATAGGACGAAACGGCCGTCCAGTGCTTCCAGGTTTTCCACGGTGGTCTTGCTTCAATTGACCAATGATTTCAACAATGAAAAACGGAGTATTTCTTACTTTTGATTAACCTGTAAAACATAAGATAACAATTTCATTTAACAATTAACTAGTACAGAACTTTATTCATTCATTTCGTTTATTTTATCTCCTCATCTTACAACATTTTACCTTATTGTTTGATAATTTATCGTTTTCTCCAGATGGATTTTCTTCCTCTTCATTTGAACTAATATTATCATCATGTTGATCAATCAAACATGTTTGATCTTCCAAATCTGAATAATAAAATTAATGAAACAACTAAGTGGTTTAATATCAACTAGACAAGTATACTTCACTAGGTATTATTTACTTGAATCTTCCCATTGGTGTTTAGGACTGCGATTGATCAGTCACTTATTGGCATATATGCCTATCGCCTTAATTCACAAGCATTATAATCAAAGATAGATGGTAGCCAGTGGGACTAAGTAGCTAAGTGGATGGCGCAATGGTGCTTGAAGCGAACGGTACTGGGTTCGAGTCCAGAGATGAACGTCAAGTCTGAGATGTAGGTACATACAGCTGATGAGTTCAAAATAGGACGAAACACTCGTCTTGGATTTCACTGATAGCCACAATTCATCTCTGGACAAGCATACTGTGTAAAGTCAATCAGCTTTTTAGGGTAGTAGATAGTCTTTGAACAATCATTTTCTTACATGGCTAGTTCAGCTGAAATACTGGACTTTAAAGTTTACTAAATATTCTGTTAATTTACTAAGTAATCGGATTACGTTTCACCAGTGATAAGTTGATGAGTTATAATATTAAACTATTTATTTGTCTGTGACATCGGCAACCAAATAAACTTACTGAAGAGTATTCTGATTCTATAGTTCGAATTCGATGTCTAATCTTTGATTTAAATCCTATATTATTATAATATTTCCTGTTTAATGTATATAGCTGATAAAAGTCTACAGAATAACCAATGAAACTCTTCCATTAAGCTCTAGAAAACACTAATCTAAGGCGTCTAATTAATTAAGTAATTACTAAATCATTGGCGAATAAACTAGCACAAAGACGACATCTTCAAATTATTGATTTAATGACAAATTCTTGAATGGATGAAGATGGGTTTTGTATTAGTTTTCATATATATTATTATCAATATGTTATTGTAAGTTAATTCAATAATTATTTAATATGACCACGTTATTTATTATTTACTCAGTAAAATGAGAAATATTGACTAATTGTTAAGATCGATGGCGTTTCTAAATAAAGGAACTTGTGAACATTTTTAAAGTTTTTAACAGAGTTAACAATTACATAACATATTGAACAATAATTGATTACGATCCCTGTATTTAGGCTTTGTAGTTTTTGTGACACTCTAATACATCAGGTATCAAATGCTAAAGTATTTTGATTTCTTTTAATTTGAATGACATTAGCAACCACACCTATATAAATTGACTTGCATAGGTGTAAGGTAAAACTGAAATAAAACTTTATTTTTAAAATTTCATTAATTTTTTCCCTTCAAGGATCAGGATCACCTAATTTTTCAGAGTCACATGCGTTCTGTAGTCATGATTCCGAAATCTGGTATAGTTTCCAATGATTATGTAAATTATGTCACGAAGCTCAGCAAAGAGATAATCATAGGCCATAAATGTAATTATATTGATGCTAATATCTGTATTAACCTGAGCATTCAACAGAGTTTGTTTGTAGTTAAGATCATGAGTCAATTGAAGCTAGACCACCGTGGAAAACCTGAAAGCACTAGCTTCAATTGACTCTTTATCTTAACAATAAAATTACTAAATCTCCACAAAAAAACCCCTTGAGAGTTTGTTTGATTCACATAAAGTTTTCTGTTAACTCATTGTTTCCCCAATACAGCAATTGACTTTATTTATCTTGTATAAATATCAACGCATGATGATAACTTTCTAGACGACTTTAATTTTGTCTATTTATCTTCTTGCAAAATTAACAACGTCTCTGATATTTATAATCTTAATTGGGGCTTCAGTTACGACCAGTTGTTCCAAGCACTAATTATTGTGTCTTAATAACTATGGTATCCAATCAATTGATACCTTGTGAGTTTAGTATAAAGTTAACTCGAATTAGATTTAGTGCTCACTTTAATTGCACTGTTTTAACTGGTCGTTGGCCAATCCTTATTTATTCTTCAAGACTAGATTTTTGTTTGTCGAATTTTTCAAAAAGAAACGAGTCATTTTAGTGTTATAATCACAAACCTCAGATTGCTTTTACATTAATCTTACCACATTTTAGGTAACCTCTGTGTTTTCCGCCCTAACTGCTATATGTTTAATTGTAGACCCACAATTAAACCCAGTATCAAATAAAGGCTTCGATGTTCTATAATTTATCCAGGCTATTTCTATTTAGTTACGAAATCCTGTAATGACATATGTGGGTGTACAAAAACTAGCAATCAATAATATAATCGCTGGCTGACATCTGTCGGAGAGCCAAAATTAGGCATGGATATATTTAATATCCAGCTTCTAAACATTATGTCCCCCACTATACACAGAATAGCCACTGCAACAATATGATCTTATCATATTCACGTAAACTTGTATGCAAACATTGATAATGGTAAAAGTATGGTTTACTGACGAGCCATCTAGATTTAAGATAGCGACCATAAGATTTTTGCACGAAATTTCAAAGAGGAGAGCTAACAACCCGCATGTTATTTAAAGCTAAGTAAAACCTACCATCAATTAGATAAAATAATGCTTAGATGAGACAATTAAATTAAATGGACTATTATTCTTAACTTTCCGAACGCAATCTAAAGGTTTAAAGGTATTTAAAATCAATGACTTAATTGTATATTTATTCATCTATATCACAGTAGAATTTTGTTCTTCTGTACTCTCAATGATCACTCCTGACATCTGCCACTAACGCTTAATCTTAACCATTTCGCATGTTTTTACAGGTTAAATTATTCATTTTTATCATTTACTTGAGTCTACACCCCCAAGATTGTTTCAAAAGTCTTTGAAGGTTGTTAATAAAGTAAATTTTCATTTACATAATAATTAAAAATTGACTTACACTTCATATCTGTGGAATCCACATGGACTGGTGTTGAATCACTATAAACATCAGTAGATAATTCATGTGCATCATGAATAAATGTGACCAAACGTAATTTATCTTCACGTTTTTGTAATTGTAAATTCCATTGATTTTCTCCATAATTATTTATATTATTATTATTATTATCAATATCATCATGATTATTCATAAGATGATTGTCTGTTTCTTCCGGTGAACTCTGATGATCTTGCCATATTCGCCTGGCTTCATTCATTTGATTCATAAAAAGAATTTCTTGTTTATGACGTAAATTCTCTTTACGATCATAATAGAATATTAATGATTGTAGATAAGCCAATGCCAAAATGGATAAACAATATTGAAATATTAGAAAATTCTTTGTTTTATTCAATCATGTAAATAATCAGTAGTCGATAAGTAGTTGAATAAAACAAAACAAAAAAAGAGCAACATTTAGGAAGGTTATTTTAAACGGTAATAGCTAAAAATTAAAATTTTCCCATTTTGATAATACACAGTTAGCTACTATATCTCATAGTTTGTTTAAGATTCATTCAATTGTATTTTGATAGAATATTGATTAAAATTCAAAGATTAGCGATTATTATAGTATTGTAATGCCCAGGCGGAGTGAGTTAGAAAATGGTGGCCGGTGGCCTATGCTTCATTGGGAGTAACAGGCGTAAGTAAGTAAGTAATAGTTTCGTAATATACTATCATAACATTGAATGTTCCAAAGTTTAAGATATTATCTTAAGTAAACAAGTACTTATAAAAGTTTCTCCTCTTTCTTCCTTGATATTTCATCATTATTATAAACACAATTGTTTTGTTACAAAATTGATGAGATTATCATTATTAGCTAAATTCATTTTAAGTCAATAGAAGGAATGGACTGTGTTGTCTTTAATATCTTGAATCAAAATCTACTACCTTATTATCCCGTTTATCGATAACTATCAATCAGAAAGACTAATATTTAATTTCATCTATTTGTTTTTAATCACAAATTAATGATCACTGAAAACTATGATATACTGAACAGATCTTTGTTTCTAGTGTCAATCTCTTTAACAATATTCAATACTTCCACATTTTACTACTAATAAGATTTTTCTCAATAGAAAATCAAGAATACAAAGGTGAAAATTATAAACTTTGTCGAATTACGATACAACGCCTCCGTCGTTTATTATTATCGTCTCCGAACAGGTCAACTAATTGCGTTCCTGCAAGAAACCTGTAATCATCTGTGTAGTAAGTTCTTAAAGTCAATTATGTAATTTATAATTAATATTTCAGAATATCTAGCGACTGTAAACTCAAAGACGGTACTTTAAGAATAGAAGTACATCACGAAATTAACTAATTAGCTAAAAATTTTCTTTTTACGTCTATTATCGAATAATCAGGTCAAACGTTTGACCAACACACTGAAAAGAGCAGCCTAAAAAGTATAAATGTGATGAAGAACAGAAGAAATCGTTCAGAGGTTACTGAGGAGTTCATAACGAATGGAGTATCAACTTCATAAATAGGACAATCGCCGTCACATATGAAGTTCAAATGGGATAGCACATATAGATATATAAATCCTATCAAAAACGGGAGCCCAAATCCGATGCCACTAACTAAAGTTTGGAGACTTTGATGTTTGGAAAATTAATGAAACATTCAATGGACAAAATAAAAAGGTGACTGACAATTAAGTCACGACCACACAAATAATTAAAGAGAGTTAAAATGTTACGAAGAAATACAACTGATCTTTAAAAACAGCCCTTGTAGAAAATATATTCCAGTTAAAAAGTAAGTGATGTTAAGAACGGATCCGACATGATTGTCATTGTGTTCCCTTAACTTAATACAATGTAAAATCTATTTGAATTCCAATTATTTCATTCACGTATGTTATTTGTTGACAACTCATAGAATCCTAGTAGAATCTGCATCTGAATGACTATATTTGGTTATAAATAGTTATCGTGTTTTCAGAGGTTGAAATTAAATCTATCTAGCGCCAATGCTTCACCTGCTTATCATTTACTACGCATATCTTTTTCTCTTTTCAGATTTAGTTCGCAGTTTTAACACACTTGTTTTGTCAAGCTTTAAAATTTTGTTATATAAAAAGAAATGGATATACGATTGATCGCTTATAGTAATACAAAACTGTAGAGGATAACTATTATTCACGAAACCATATTCTATATTATTTGAATGAACGACTATCCCCTGACAAAATAATTTCTCTGATTATGGTGACTCAATTATACAAAATAAACTGAAATAAAATTCATTTCAAAATGTATGTAATTGTAGAGTACAAGTAATCTACATCAGTATCCAGCTCATATGAATAAAACAGACTTTAAAATATAGTCTAACACATCTTTATGAATATTAGTTTTTGCAGAGAATTCGTCGGAAATCTGTGATTACAATAACTTCAGCACTATTATTTGGTTATAAATAAATAAATTGAATTCACACCTCGACATTGGTAACCGGTTTGCCTTTACGAATACTTAGTGTTAAATTCGAATTTAAGAGAGTTAGGATGGAATTGAATAAGTAATAACCGGTGCTTCGATTATTTAAAAACCAAAAGGAATTTCTAAATTTACCTCTAGTTATTTTAAACTACTCGAAAATGTCAGTAAGGGGATTTGTTTTGATTGTAATACATTTAACAGTTGAATTCATGAATCTAGACCACCATTGAAAATCTGGAAGTATTGGACAAATGTTTCGTTCCAGTATAGGATTCCTCAGCAATGCGCATCCATGATTTCGCATATGTGATTCAAACCCAAGACCTTCGGTCTCGCACGCTAACCCTTAAGCACTGAACCAATGACTCGAGTTCCAACGGTTTGAATGACTAACTTCAATCGATTCGTAATCTTCCGTAACCTTTCATCCATTGTCTTAGGTGGATAACTGCCTCACACCCGACACGGATTGAACTCAACTGTTCACGATTTTTAACTAGAACTCTATGACATCCATCTTCAAGCCAGACGATAGTGAGCACAGGATTATTATCAGTATGGGAATTTATGTGGATTGTAATACTTTGAACAGTTGAATTCATGAGTCGATATAATCTGGTTAGACATAAACACAGTTGGATCCCGAATCAGCGGTCTAGAGCTTAAGCGTTCGAGTGCAAGATCGAAGGTCATGTATTCAAGTCTTGCGTGCGGGATCACGAATGCGCACCACTGAGAAATCTCATACTAGAACGAAACAACCATCCAATGCTTCTAGGTTTTCCATAGTGGTTTAGCTTAAATTGACACATAAATTCAACGATTAAAAATGGAATGCGACGAAGTATGAACTTTAGCTGATCTTACTTACTTATTTACGCCTGTTACCCCTCGTTGAGGAGCATAGGCCGCTCACCAGCATTCTCCATCCAACTCTGTCCTCAGCCTTCCTTTCCAGTTCTTTCCAGTTACCATTCTGCCTTTTCATATCGGCTTCTATTTCCCGGAGTAGTGTGTTCCTTGGCCTTCCTCTTTTCCGCTTCCCTTCCGGACTCCAATTTAGAGATTGAGTCGTGATGCACATTGGTGATTTCCTTAATGTATGTCCGATCCACTTCCAACGTCTTTTCCTAATTTCCTCTTCAGCTGGAAGCTGGTTTGTCCTCTCCCATAAAACGCTGTTGCTGATAGTATCCAGTCAATGAATGGTGAGTATTTTGCGTAAACAATTGTTTATAAATCCTTGTACCTTCCTGATGATGGCCGTAGTTCTCCACGTTTCAGCTCCATACAGTATAACTGACTGTCTTGACGTTCGTATTAAAAATTCTGACCTTGAAATTGGTTGAGAGTTGTTTTGAGTTCCACATGTTCTTCAATTGTTGAAATGCTGCCCTTGCTTTGCCAATCCTCGCCTTTACATCTGCATCCGATCCTCCTTGTTTATCAACGATGCTCCCCAGGTACTTGAATGTTTTCACCTTTTCCAGAGTTTCGCCATCAAGTGTGATTGAGTTGATGTTTTCCGTGTTGCATTTGAGAATTTTGCTTTTTCCTTTGTGAATATGGAGGCCTATCGATGCGGAGGCTGCTGCTACATTTGCTGTCTTCATCTGCATTTGTTCGTGTGTATGAGAGAGGAGGGCTAGGTCATCTGCGAAGTCCAAATCATCTAATTGATTCTGAGAAGTCCATTGTATTCCGCATTTCCCCTCAGATGTCGAATTCTTCATAATCCAGTCAATCACTAGAAGGAAGAGGAATGGGGAGAGTAGACAGCCTTGTCTGACTCCGGTCCTTACTGGAAATGCACCTGTCAGCTGTCCTCTATGCACCACTTTGCACTGTAGTCCATCGTATGAGTTTTGGATAATGTTGACGATCTTCTGAGGAACTCCATAGTGTCGAAGAAGTTTCCATAGTGTTCTCCTATCCACGCTGTAAAATGCCTTCTCATAGTAGATGAAGGTGACGTATAGTGATGAGTTCCACTCAACTGATTGTTCAACGATGATCAATAGTGTCGCAATCTGGTCTGTGCACGACCGATCCTTACGGAATCCAGCCTGATGATCCCTAAGTTCAGAGTCTACTGTGTCTTAGCTGATCTACAGTTATTTATTTATTATTCTGTGTTTGATTTCAATTAATTTATCAATTTACTGATTAGTTACCAGTTAGTTCCTTTCAATTCAATTATATATTAAATCTATTAAAATAATAAAATTCATTAACATAAACATAATTTCAGGTCTCCTCATATTAGTTTCATCAATATTGATATGTCATTTAATCAGTAAGATCAATGTAATTGTGTATATCTATAACAGACAATTTGTTTCTATGTTTATATAAATGAAATTGAAGTCATTCAGATTCATATAATATTTATATAAACAGAGATATGTGACGTAAATTAAAAATGTGTTAATTTTAATAATTTTTACTAGTGACAATATTCAATGCACATAGAAGGATGTTTTAAAAACAAACCATTATCACTGCTGATCTATTATATATATGTGATATTAATCAGAAGGGGTTTTGTGGAGATTTCAGTATTCTCATAGTTGAAATCATGAGTCAATTGTAGAGCATTGCTAAGGAGTCCCATAATAGGACGAAACGGTCGTCTAGTGTTTCCAGGTTTTCCATGATGGTCTAGCTTCAATTGACTCATGATTTCAACTATGAAAATACTGAAATTTCCCCAAAACCCCTTCTGATTATAATCATATGCTCACTAGTGACTGACTTCAAGATACATGTCCTGGAGATCTAGTGGGAAGCAGTGACCGGTGGAGTTCAACCACGTCTGTTGTGAGATAACAATTCACTGAAGACAATTGGTGGACGGTCGCTCAAAATCGTGGATTGGTTGAAGTTAGACTCAGTGGTCTATCGGTTAAGGGCTTCGGCTCGAGACTGGTAGGTCCTGTGTTCGAATCTCGCGAGTGCGTGATCATGGATGCGCATTGCTAAGGAGTCACATAATAGGACGAAATGGCCGTCCAGTTCTTTCAGGTTTTCTCTGGTGGTCTAGCTTCAATTGACTCATGATTTCATCTTATAAAAATGTTTAATATTGATAGTTAAAATACTTGACAACAAACTGCCTTTCAATGCAGGTATCATTACCATGTTTTGATTTGATAATTTTGGATAAATTGAGCATTGGGTATTTAGACCTGTTTTTGATTGATCGCCTATTATTCGAGTTTTTCGTTGTACTATTTAAACTTGGATTAATGTTAATTTGGTTATTTATTCTCTGAAGAAGTGGCTTACACTGAGTCACGAAACGTCAGAAAATCTAATTTTTCTACTTATTGGGATATTACAAATATATATTATTTATTTGCTTTACAATGCGTTATAAACGGCAGGATACTTGTTATAACGATAGGGTTTCTTGTTATAACAGTCCTTTCACTTTTTACACGTATGTGGGACGTTAATTTACCTTAGGCGAATATCTACACTAGATTCCTACCCAGTGTCTATTCTACAGGACTTCAACACAACTCAGATGAAGAACACGAGATTAACCTGACCAGAACGTCAATATATTTTCACATCAAAATCTGACACAATCCAACAACAATAACAGTCAATCCATAATATGGGAATATATAACTCATGTAACACCTGTCACTCTATCTACATGTCTGACTCAGCAAAACAACTAATCATTATCCTTCTCGCCCACACATCACAATGGTTGCTGGGACAAGTTTTTTTTTTCCTGAACTAAAGATTTAATAATACCTCTAAATAAGAATAATTTTCTTAGAATCACCACTTCACTTAAAAACGAAATGTAACTGGGAATCTTAAATTTGTACTATGATTGAATAATGACAGTAAAAAAACAATTTACATTTCCTAAGTAGTAAGTTAATACATCCGAATATTGATCAATCCTTGTGCAATCTGTTCTTTAGAACTAATAATATAGTTTCTTTTACACTAAAGCACAAGTGAAACAAATGTATACATAATCATATTGAATGTGATTATATCATGGAAAGAATTTTCCATTAGGTTAAGGATGCCATATAGTATGAACAAAGTTCATAATTCTTCATCATGGGTATTTAAAAGGTAATGAATTTAATGAAGATAGTATCACTTCTGATAATTCCTCTATTGTAGGTCGTTCATTTTTCATAAACAGTATTTTGGTGATTATACTTAAATGATCCTATCGACAGTTCGATAATAATTCCTATTTTAAACCAAACATCTAGAACACGTAAGTGAAATGTCGAAGTTGTCACTGATTTTTTGTGTTATGTTTTTAAGAATTCCTTTGGGGGGGGGGTTGAAAACGATTTTTTCAGATAGGGATTGCTTTTTTTAAATTCCATTTTCATCAAGCTTCACTGTAATATCCAATGATATTCATACACTTATATAGAAACTATTAAACACCAATCAAAGTAACTTATGAATTAGTGATAATAATGAGGTAGACTACTGAAATAATCGTAATAAATTAAAAGTGTTGATTATTTGTTGGATGAGAGATTCAAAAATAAACTTACCAAAACAGTAATCATTATAAACTTTATAATATGAAATGAGTGAATAATCATTTTTAATAAATTTGTAATTAAGAAAAGAGTTATATAACCCTGAACTATTATGTAATCATCTTATTCTTTTGTTTGTAATAAAGTCATTGATTAGAAATTCCAGTTAAATTTAATCATAAACTGATTGAGTTAAGAAATTCACCTTTGGATCCCGATTCAGTCGTTCTAATGGTAAAGAATCCATCATGAAACATGAAAGTATGATATCTAATAGGATAGTTAAAAGATATTGATAATTCCTGTAATTGGACCAAACAGCTATCCTGTGCTCCTAGACTTTTAATGACACTCTAACTAAGGTCATCCTATTATGAATAAAATCTAGAAAGTTCCCGTTATTAACATATTCAAATGGTATAGAAGAGAAAACTAGATACTGTAAATGACTAATCACAAATTTCTTATCATTAAATTTTTAATGATTATTATTTCTACATCTATTTATTCTGAAATCATTGATGTTAAATGATACATTTTCTCATCATTACTAAATACTATACTTCATTCCCATTATTTATTTATTTATTTGAACACATAAATATTGGTACAAAGGGGATCCAGATATATATGCGCCACACAAATCTCATTTTGATTTGTGTAAGGGGTTGGATACTACCCGGGTGCCCAGATCAAAACAGATGGTTTTCTTAGGGAGCTACACCCCGAGCCTTTGACCTAGAGATCTGATCTATAAGGCAGTGGAGCATCGTAAGAAAATGCAGTACCGTGGCAGCCGGTGACCAACGATTGATTCATTCATCATTTGTTCCTTCAGGATACTGGAGACCATGTGCACCAGTGGTTTGAAATCAGGGATTTCCAACTCCCCTAGGTGAACTTTCCATGTCCACTAACACGATTAATGCTCCAGACATTCGCTTTTCGTTCTCTAAATTTCATAAACAACAGTAATGCCACGAGAAGGCAGTGGGTAGGACTTCCCTGGTAGGGGTTATATACGCGTGGCCATGTAAGAGCATTTGGAGACGGAGAGTGGACTCTCCTCACTCGGCCGTAACAGGGCGTTTGGGGGCAGTTATATTACTACTAATAAACATTTTTAGATGAGAAATATTTAGTGAATAGGTAAGCAAACTTTGAAAGAAAAATTGAGTATTTTCTTTTTACTTTAAACAAATTATGACATGAATTCAATTTATTCAATAAATGGAAAAATACTATCAATCTATTGTTTATAAATTAACTTACTTCATAGTAATACCGTTTTTGTGATATACTGGTCACACGAAAAGCAGAGCAAATCGGTAAAACAAAACCACACATACCCTCGAATAGTGCAAATAGTAATAGAAGTGAAGACATTGCAGAAGATCTGGCAAAAGATTTTATTAATAATTAAAATTAAACACAAACAGATCCGATGACAAATGATATGAGTATTGAAAAGTTACGACATAAAAAGTTAGCATTTATTGGTTTAGTTATAATTTTACTTGGTTAGAGTTAGTTGATATGACTGACTACCTGAACATCGATTTTGTGCAAGTCGTTATTCTACAACAAACATGTCAATAATCTTAGAGAAAGTAGTGAACCACCTGATACTTTGACTTTAATCTCCTCAAACCACAATCAGTGATGTTAAAACTAACCATTTCGTTTTGTGAATAAAATCTTAAGGTACTAAGATATTTTCATTGATCCCTTAGTAGTTATCAATCCAATTGTTATTTCCCCTGAATAATCATGAGTCATTAAATCGTGTACACTACACAAAAGAACATGAATAGTCTTACTTTGAAGTGTTCTCACTATCCAATATTGATCTCCAAGATAAATAAGACATCCTATCTATTATTCAATCACTTTTTTCATGTCAGAATATTATTCTAGATTATCAATAAAATGTCATTTGGATAGCGTGATGTAGGTAATTAATAATGACAAAGGAACTTTTGTAAGATCGTCGTTATTTTTTTCTACAATGTTAGTAGTATGTTACAGCTCCAAGGCATTTCATATTAATTAATTTTTCAATGAGTTCAAATTTTAACACCATTCACAATATGTAGTTATGAAAATTTAAGAAAATGACTAGATTATGTTCCAGTTTAGTGTCATCATAAATGTAAGAATGATGTTAAATAGAGTGATACATTAACTGATTAGGATTCCTCCACAGCTGATTCCTCCACATCCTTGATCATAAATATAAGTAGTTGGTTATGCAGTCTACAATATGAAGCTAAATATCTGCTTCCAAATAAATATTTGAAAGCTTTTAAAAAAATTAACTTTGAAATTAATGATTATTGTATATTTCTATTGATTTACAAGCTCCAGTTTTTTATAGACTAATATGCCAGCTCCAGATGAACCTCGATTCAACATAGCGCTCAAACTGATAGTTACAGGCACTAATCACTCCTTTATCATTGTATTCTATCATTGATTACTAAGTGGTTGCATATTAAAAAAATGATTTGGTAATGGTTATAATGAAGAAATTTGTTCGTTGTGCCCATATCAAAAGAGACGAATTGATTCAGATTTAAATTATAGCGAAGTTGAAAAAAAAAATTTCAGCGAAAAAAAAAATACTTAGGAACACGATTACACAGCTTTAATATATGGTGTCTTAGAGAGAAAACATTGTTTTAAACTGGTCAAGGATCCTGTGGATTTTCAGAAACTCAATGCGTTTCTGCGTTACTCTATCACGTTTTCAATATCAAATAAGAAAACTAACTTTTGAATAGGTTTATTGGGAAACGTGAATATCCGAAACCTTAATAAAAATTTCTTCGAAACTACATCCATCTAGACCACAGTACTATTAAACGATTAACACTGAATTATTTCAACGTGGCGCTAATGCGGTTACTGGAAATTGAATTGAATATCACATTGAAACCACATATATTCTAAGATTTACCATATGATAGGATTCAAGGTGTGGATTTCGTCAAATGACTTTTATAAAAATTTAAACTAAGTGCCAATATGAAGGAATTTGTTCAAGATGTACATACGGGAAAAACGACTGACCAATTGCAGTCTTCACTTTTAGCAACAAGATAATACAAGCCTTACATATATCCATTTTTAGCGTCTTGATTTATGTCATAAACTAGGTTTTTTTTACTTTCTCTCACTATAACTATTAATCCCCACTAATCAATAAATTGATGAGTAAAATTATCCCTTCTGACACACATTCAATACGTTTCATTGAATAAAAGTTGTTATGAAGGCTTTTGGAAAATCCTTGTCTGAATATGTGAAATGAAATGATGTATAGTGGAATATTTAACTTTAAAATGAAGGATAATGAATAACTGAGTGTTAGTAAAACGACTATGATAGCTTATTCCTAAATATATGTAATAAAGATAAATCTCAATAATAAATGGGTTTACCTTCTATCCGAAATATCATAGTCCGCGAGTGCCACACTTGGCCGACTGAAAGAAAAGTGATAAATATAAACATATACATATTAGTGTTACGGTGAAAACTTATTCAGTGAAGTGACTTCAGCGCTTGAGAGCTATCGAAATTTAGACGGCACTGCTCAGCTATTTCATGTTGCTAATAAGTTACAGACTAAAACAAAACACCTTTATAATAATCCAAAGTTTACACTAGTCATAACTAATTTAAATCGCATATTATTTGAATAGTAATCACTTATTGTTTTTCTATATAATTGAAATCATGGGTCATTTGAAGCTAGACCACCATGGAAAACGTGGAAGCAATGGACGGCCGTTTCGTTCTCAGCAGTGCGCATCCACGATCCTGCCTCGCGAGATTCGAACACAGAACCTGTCAGTCTAACACGCGAACACTTAACCTCTAGACCACTGAGCCGGTATCCAACGGCGTTATTATTTTTTTCCTGATTGCAAAGGGTTTTACAACTATATAACCAATAAATTAAAAGTAACTAGTGTATATTTGAATAATGATCATCTATAATTGATAATGATAATTACGAAAAATAAAATGAAAAGACAAACAAATAATAATAGCACAAATTTTGTACACTACGACAGATTTCACGCCATTTTACAGGGACCGTCAAATTATTGTGACTATGGAAGAAGTTTTTTAAAGAGAGGTTTCAACCAGAGAATTATGAACTGAGGCATTTTGTAAACCAATTCAGAGTTCATGATTCTCTGGGATATTCAATAGATAATATTTTTATTTGGAGAATTAAAGACTCATGTAACTAAATGCTGTATTTTGTCAAAACGTTTAATTGTGCTTATTGAATATAAAATTCTCATCTAAATTAGATTATATAACTTGTGTAAGTGGAATATTGAAAAGAAAAGACATACACATAAATCTACGAAAAGTCAAATTGAAGGATCTCAATGTGTAATTAATATTTCAATGTCAGTATTCTGTTAAATAATAAAGTCATTAATTTTTATTTTGCTTAACAACTCTTCTAAGAATCAACTGGTGACGTAATTATGAACATGTGTGATAGATGACCTGATGATTGATGATGATAGCAGTATGAATCAAGCGTTATCAGCTAAGTAATTATTACGTAAATGTAATGTTAAATCACAGAAAGTAGACATATGAAGTAATTTACTCTGAGTTTTATTGTCTATGAGTAGCACGAAGACTGATGTTTTATCTATGAAACTGTAATTCTGACAATGAGAAAACTTTTAATATCTGAAGTGATTTTTGAGTTATGAATATTTCATATAGTTGAGATCATAAGTCAACTGAAGCTAGACCACCATGGAAAATCCAGAAGCACTGGACGGCCATTTCGTCCTATTGTGTGACTCTTCAGCAGTGCGCAATCCTGTCTAGCTTCAATTGACTTATGATTTCAACTATTGAAATTACTATAATATCCTTAAAACCCCTTCTGATGTTATAAATATTTATCATGAGATTATTCTTAGCAAGGAGACACATCAATCATCTTCATCAACAAATATATGGACTTTTTCTTCTGATTATTTCAAGTGGTAGATCTCTTATATCTCGGTATATTTAACTGTTTGCAGCTTTAATCTATTATAAGGTAACTGTTATGATTTGTTTATGTTCTGTGTTGTTGTGCCTACAGAAAATAATATGCTACAATAGTTATGATGCAGACATTTTCGTAGTAACATTTCAGAACAAATGTCAGGCATCTTCCTCATAGACATTCTATAGACATATATTCCAGGTTCATTTTTATTCAGATTGTGAAGTGTTAAACATAATAGTTTTCTAAATTTTCACACCTTTATGGATATAATTCCCTGAAAAAGCTTGGAGTAGATTGCCAGGCGAAACTTTGGATTTACTACAAATTCATTCGCTGAGATTTTACAAATATATATTATTCCTATTTAATGTTTTATGGATATGTGTTTAGAAAAATTAGGACTAATAGAGTAAATCAATCCTGTGTCCGTCGTAGATCCAAGTTTATATAAAATATTTTTACTGAATGAAAAATGTATGTTAGGTTATGTATCCTGCACAATAAAGAAGAGCGCAGTTTAGATGAATAAGATTTTAGAGTGAAGTTAACTTCATGAAAAAAACTGATAAGAAATATCGTCATTTAGAAGATTCATTCGATTTACAAGTATTAAAGATATCAACTTGATGCCTCCAGAATGAATATATATAGTTGAATTCTCAGTGATCTGATATACCTAGTCGTTACCGGTGATGCGTATAAAGATAAACAAAAAATGGTATACATTATCGATAAATACTTTATATTAAGTTCACTTAGTATTGTTTGTTTAAATCTTCGTATTGATGTTTAGGACTGCAAATGGTCAGCCTCTAATTGGCGTATGTACATACTGTGCGTATTGCCTCGATATAGCCTTAATTCACAGGCATTATAAGCAAAGATGGATAGTGGCTAGCAGTCCCAGATAGGACGAAACGCGCTTCCTGAATTCCACTACTAGCCACTATCCATCATTGCTTACAATACCATATATTGTTGTTAATTCATATACCAAATATTTAGTAGTTTTCATACGGCTGCATAATTTTATGAAGACGAAAAATTTAGTGTTGTTGAATGTTTGTTTATTACTGCTTTCAACGTCAAACCTTATCATAAGATTATCATGATGGACAGTGTCTAGTACCTCATGCAGTTCTACGAAAAAGGACTAACGAATGATATTTATTAATGAACCTATTGAAATTTATTTGATCAGTATTAAATTGTTTTACCTTATCTGCTATATATGAATTCATCATGGCATAGTATTTCAAAACAACATGTTAGGTTGAAATTGTTGTAACTTGAGGTGCCCGAAATCTGATACCGATACACTTTGCGCTAAGGTCTGACCTCCCAACTGAATACTTGGGTGAGAACACAACGGTGAACGAGAAAGTATATTCGACTACCAAATGAAATGAACAAGTACTCGTTGATATATATATATATATATATATATATATATATATATCACTCAATCTTAACGGAATTGACCCCAATGAAATTCACTTGATATTTAGGTCACTTCTGATTGCCATCAATTGACTTTTTCATTAGATTACTTCTGAGTGGCTCTTTATGTCAGAAATTGTAATTGAAAAACTAAGTATCAATTATTTTATATCTGAAAATATCTGACTAAACTGAATTACGATAATACAAAACCTTTATGTTTGGTGTGTAATTTATTTGACTGAATTTTGGTAGTATTAAAAAGTAGAGTTCACAATTATTTATCAACTGTATGATAATCGATTAATGTGTACAGAACTCATTATTGTATGGAGAGTGGTTAGAGGTAACAAAATGAATTCCCTTTTCACCCTTTCTTTTTAAATAATTGTCACTTTTTACTGGTAAAAAGAGTGTAATATTCATTGATTTTCAAAGTACTAATTATAAGCAATTACTTATCATACTAACCGAATAAGAAGTGAAGTGAGAGAATATTATTGGGATTGGTTGAAAAACTTATTATATCTCGAAATGACTGAAGTACAAAATATGAACTTTACAACACCCCACTGTGTATCTCAAAATAGCTCTGTTCACCACTAAACGTCAAACTCTTAGCTTCAAATCCATTTGGCAACATGAGTATCTAATGTTGTGTACTTCAAGACTCTGAAAGGTATCAATTTTGTGTTGGCTAATACCTTTTAGTTAAACAGCCACTGAAAATCGAGAACCATAAGACTTGTGTTTCTCCTAACTATGGAACTTTTTGGAAGTCAATATTCATGACTCAACAGAGATTGAATTGAAGACATTCAAATCTAGTGTTAAGGGTTTTGCCTATCTAATGCTTCCTGGATTTCAGTGATTGTCTAAATAAAAATTAATCCATAATGTAAGCTGCAAATCCGCGACACCTTATTGTTAGTAATGGTTACTTATTGCTCGTTGTGATGATCATAAAAAAATTATGTGGGCACTATTAGTAATAAAATGTATTTTTTTTAACAGCGTTATATAAATCAAGAAAGTGCATATCATTAATACACATATTTGGATATAGTGGTAATTCATCACCTAACATTAGTTTTTATCACTCACTGGCGTCAGTTTAAGAGTCAATAAACACACAAGTGTATTGAATAACTGTTTTGTGTTGTGTAAACAACCACAACGATGAATTGAACAAAGAACAGGAAGGTCTAGTGTTGAAAAAGATTTATTTATATCAATGAGACAAAATCTCTAACTTAATAAAAAAAACTTGAAGTTAGCTATGCAAAAAAGCTTTTTGAGTGTATGACTTCCACTTGTAAAATAACATTGCAAACAAGTTGTAAAGTAATCCCTCGAGGTCTATAGTTAAGATGTTATTTATACTGTAATTATTTCAGTGAAATACCTACACTGATAGTGAAATGTCTGAAAATTTTATCTGTAATATTACACAATCTGAACGATGTCACCTTTAACAAATATACTGTTCATCTTGTAATCCTATCTACATGAAGATTTCATTAAAAGAAAAACACCATTCTCATTACAATCATAAATTAGGTCAACAACTAATATAAACAAAAGAAGATAATTATTTGTTATTTCTTAATAAGAATTCCAGGAAACACCTCTTGAAGCCAGTCACTAGTGAGCACATGATAATTATTATCAGAATAGGTGTTTTGTGGATGCACATCACTGGGGAGTCCCATCATGGTACGAAACGGCCATCCAATGCTCTCAGGTATTCCATGATGGTTTAGCTTTCATTGACTCATGAATGCAACTATTAAATTACTAAAATTCTCCACAAAACCCCCTTGTGATAATAATCAATTACACTGATAACTCCTACAAAAAGAAAACTCCATAATTCTTTGTTCGAAAATGAAACAATAAGTATTAATCATTCATATATGATTTCACTTTTATTGAAATAAGAATGAATCTATATCCCCATGTATAGCAAATTTTGTTAAAATTAACTTAAACACACTCACCTTTCAACCATGGAACTCAATTTACGTGTATCTATCCACATGTTAAAGATTCATTTTGTGAGCTTCAGTAATAAAACTATTACAGTTAATTACTAATATAAGTCTATACTTTCAAATGGTATACAAATATATATACAATCACTTATGCTATATATGATCAACGTATTCAAATGGTTAATATATGCCACTTGACAATGAATAATACCAAGTAATATCATTCCATTATTATCATTGTTGTTGTTGTTCAGTTTATTAATTTAAACAAAACTATTGAATGTGTATCATATGTGACATGATGAATTAGTGTTAAAATGCATGGTCTGATTTTATTACATACATCTGAATATATACTGTTTGTGTAAAGTCTTGGATACACATTTATAGCTGACATCTATGGATACAGTTTATGTATGATATCAATATCGAGCCATATTATTTCATTTTATTATTCTATAAGTATTCATAATAATAATGATAACTTGACTAAGTATTTAATCGGTTGTTTAAGTGTATGATCTACCTGAGAGTTACCGTCTTATCGAAAACTTATAACTAGATAGAATAATTAGCAGAGATGGATAGTGCCAATTAGAGACTGACCAGTTGCAGTCCTAACAAATCGATGGGAAGATTCAAACAAACAATACTAAGTTGAATTTAGATAGAATAATGCCTAAACTTTTATTGTTTCTAAATAAGCTACAAGTTTTGAGCACCTGTGCACTCACTTAAACACATTCTTCACATTTCTTATCCTGAAAACCTGATAGTACAATCAGACAAGATGGAGATAAGGAAGAATGGACAAGAAATAAATATTGGTTTGTTAAAACAAAATTGTGACTCAACGAAGCGTTGTATCAATAAAAGTGATGAAAGTTATTACCCACAATCAATACAATATTACGGATACGTGAATGCATATATTTAGTTATTCAGTCTGAATAGCTTGTATGATAAAAAAAACTCAAATCTTACAGCTCACTTACATTTGCCGTTTATTAGAATCCCCTCAAAGTCTAGTGTTTTGAGCTGGTCATCATTCTTGTGTGCAAAAAAGCAGTCTTCCTGTCTACAACAGAAATTTTTGTCGAGAATGTTGAATTTTATATATAACATCACTAACTGTTTCTAGTCAAATAACTAATGAGAACTAAGAAGCCTTAAGAGTTCTAGTATGGGATGAAATAACTGTTCAAGGCTTTTAAGCTTCATACGGTTGTTTAACTAAGATCATTTCATGATGTTACTTACTTGAAATAGTTTATTTCATTTATAAAATGTTACCACATAACATGATAACAGTTTTGTCAATTGTGTCACATATTCACTAGTTATTCGACTGACATTTAACCTAGAAGGATGTACAATATACTGCTCAATTGAAACCTATTCAATACAAAACACTTTTTTCTTTAGTTGTTTTATATTAACAGAAAATTTATCAAATAATTTACATACATATTTCTTTAAACTTTAGAATTTCATAAACTTGATTTTCCAAATATGATTTCCAAATGAAATTGTAACATTTATTGGAAGTCACAATATAAGAGACAAATTTTTCATACAACATTCTTTTTCTAAATATAGTATTCTCCATTTTAATAGTTAAGTTCATAAGTCAATTAAAACTAGACCACCATAGGAAACCTGGAAGCACTGGATGGCTGTTTTAACTTATTATGGGACTCCTCAAAAGTGCAAATCCACAATCTCCACAAAAACTCCTTTCTGATAATGTTTCTTCATTTTATTTGATTAATAATCCAAACGGATTGAATCGAAGTCAACTAGATATAATCTTGTTACAACAAAAGTCATTCTAACAGCAATATCATGTAGGAATATGACAATAGAAGTCAATGAAACAATAAAAGTTTTTGCTCAATATTAAAAATAATGAATATTATCTTAGATTGTGTAATATAAATAGCGGAAATAACTATTTTATGGTGTTCTGAATGTTTATGATTGATAGTGGGGAAAAAGAAAACATTTTTGATAATGGTTGAGTAAAAACACTTTTTCATAGTTAAAATCATGAGTCAATTGAAGCTAGAACACCATGAAAAACCTGGAAGCACAGGACGGCCGTTCTGTCCTATTATGGGACTCCTCAGCAGTGCGCATTCCCGATCCCGCACTCGCGAGATTCGAACCCAGGACCTACCAATCTCTTCTGCCAAATGCATGAATAGGCGAAAACTTAGGGAATCTTAAAAACATTTTTCTCTTGTCGCCAAATCATGGATTCGAGAAGGCAGATTATTTGTTTCAGCTTACAGATATTAAAATCTCGTAGAATACTACAGTAGATTTATTAATTATATAAAATCTATGTGGAGTTTAGGATGCCGGCTCAATAGTCTAGAGGTTAAGTGCTGGCACGCGAGACTGATAGGTCCTGGGTTCGAATCTCGCGAGGCGGAACCGTGGATGCCCACTGCTGAGGAGCCCGGTAATAGGACGAAACAGCCGTCCAGTGCTTCCAGGTTTTCCATGGTTGTCTAGTTTCAATTCGCTCATGATATTCACTATTAAAAAAAGTAAGTTATGCATTTACTTCATTAATTTTTATATGTAAACGACAAATTAAATGTTGTGGCAATTTTTTTTAAGAATGTTACTGAAACATTAAATGAAAAATGAACTCCAATATGTAGTAGTTCCTCATGAAATAGATAGAAAAATGACCGAATAAACTTTGAAAATGTTACAGATAACCTCAGACTGAAATCAGTTGCCATTCTATTTTCAATAAATTTTAACAAAATTTGAAAAATTCCCATATTGTGATTAAGAACAACATATATAAACGAACAATATTGTTCTCGATTAGATCCTCCTCAGGCTTCACGCTAATATACAGTAATATTTATATGCATATACGAAATTATGAAACCAATCAAGGCAGTTTATGAGTCAATGATAATAGTGGAATAGATTACATAACTAAACATAATAAGGATAAAGTACAAATTAGTAGTGCGATGACAGATGTACTAGTTGTGATATGAATCAATGTTACATAATGGGAAATAGTTCAGTGATTAAGAAAATATAGACGCTGCAATAACATTCATAAAAATTATAAAATTACGTAATAAGAAGTGTTCAGATAATTGGACCATGAAACGTATATTTGAAAAAAGAAATAGATAATTGGTAGGAGGAGGTGAAGAAAAAAATAAACAAAGAAAGAGTATGGAAAATAAAATTATTTATTAAGGTCAAGGGGGAGATAAGGGTGTTACAAATTTCTTATGAACACAAAAGCTTGGATTGTTGGCTCGAATTCCTATACCTTCTGCTATGTCAGAGATGAGATCGAACCCCATATGGAAAACCAGTAGGAATGCGATAAATAACTTTAAATGACTTATTTCTGTCAACTATATGACCGCTATCGATCAAGTATGAAAGAACCGAGCTCTGTATTGCCTATATATATCAACGACGACAATATAGATCAGTTCTATGAGAGGCTTCAATTAATCATAGCTAAGTGTTCAAGAAAGGACCTCACCATTCTGATGGGAAATCTAAATACTAAATTCAGAGTGGACAACACAGGATATGAAGATATAATTGGACGACATGGACTAGGAGAGTGAAATGAAAATGGGGAAAGATTTTTTAAAATATATATGCATTCAACAAATTGATTATAGGCGGCACAATATTTCCACACAAACGCATACACAAGGCAACATGGATCACGCCACAGAGAACCAAATAGATCATATTTGTATCAACGAAAACCTCTTAAGGACAATTGAAGATGTGAGAAACAGAAGAGGACCTGACACAGTTTCAGACCGCGACCTGGTTGTGGTCAAGATAAAACTTCAACATATCAGGAGGTTCTGGGTCGCAAGAAACATCATCACAAGGAATGGCTCTCTATGGGAATCCTGGACAAGATTCAAGAAAGGAAGAACAAGAAACTAGCAATTAACAACAGCCGAACACGAGCAGAGAAAGTCAAAGCACAAGCAGACTACGCAGAAGCAAACAGGGAAGTGAAGAAAAGCATTAAGGCCGACAAGCAGAAATACATGGGAGAACTAGCAATGACAGAGGAAAAAGCTGCAAGAGAAGGAAATATGAAACAACTATATGATACAACGAAGAAATTGGCAGGAAGATATAGCAAACCAGAGAGACCAGTCAAGGACAAAGAAGGAAAGACAATCACTGAGATTCAAGAACAGAGGAAAAGATGGGCAGAATACTTCGAGGAACTGCTGAATAGACCAGCCCCATTGAATCCACCGAACATCGAAGCAGCACACACTGACCTTCCAGTAGATGTCATCCCCACCAACTATCAAAGAAGTCAAGATGTCCATCAGAGAAATCAAGAGCGGGAAAGTGGCAGGACCTGACAATATACCAGCTGAAGCACTGAAGTCGGACATTGGAGTAACTGCAAACATACTTCACCTTCTGTTCAAGAAGATTTGGGAAGACGAGCAAGTTCCGACGAACTGGAAAGAAGGATATCTGATCAAGATACCAAATAAAGGAGATCTGATCTAATGTGAGAATTACAGTTGCATCACACTGTTATCAGTACCTGGAAAAGTTTTCAACAGAGTGTTGCTGAACCGTACGAAAGACTCAGTAGATACCCAACTTCGAGATCAACAGGCTGAATTCTGTAAGGATCTGTTGTGCACAGACCAGATTGCGACACTATTGGTCATCGTTGAACATTCTGTTGAGTGGAACTCATCACTATACGTCAACTTCATTGATTATGAGAAGGCATTTGACAGCGTGGACCGGAGAACGTTATGGAAACTTCTTCGACACTATGGATTGAGTAGCTGAGAAGATCGTCAATATTATCCGGAACTCTAACGACGGACTACAATGATGCATGGAGGACAGCTGACTGATGCATTTCCAGTAAGGACCGGAGTCAGACAAGGCTGTCTACTCTCCTTCTTCCTCTTTCTTCTGGTGGTCAACTGGATTATGAGGACCCCGACATCTGAGAGAAAGCATGGAATACAATGGACAGGTTGTATGCAGTTAGACAATTTAGACTTTTCAGATGACCCACCCACCTATCTCATACACACGAACAAATACAAACGAAGACAACTAATGCAGTAGCATCCTCTGCATCAATAGGCCTCAACATACACAAAGAAAAAAGCAAGATTCTCAAATACAACACAGATAACACCAACCAAATCACACTTGATGGCGAAACTCTGGAAGATTTGGAATGTTCCACCTACCGGGAAAGCATCATTGATGAACAAGGAAGATCTGATGCAGACGTAAGGGCAAGGCTCGGCAAATAAAGAACAGCATTTCTACAATTGAAGAACATATGGAACTCAAACAACTGTCAACTAACTACAAAGTGAGAATCTTTAATACGGACGTCAAGACAGTTCAACTGTACGGAGCTGAAACTTCGAGAACTACTACATTCATCGTCAAGAAAGTACAAGTATTTATAAACAGTTGTCTACGCAGAATACTCAACATTCACTGGCCGGATACCATTAGCAAAAGCGTTTTATTAGAGAGGACAAACCAGCTTCCAGATGAAGAGAAAATTAGCAAAAGACGTTGGGAGTGGATTGGACATTGAGGAAATCACCAAACTGCATCATGAGGCAAGTGCTAATTTGGAATCCGAAAGGGGAACGAAAAGAAGGAAGACCAAAGAACACATTACGCCGTGAAATAGAAGCAGATATGAAAAGGATACATAGCAACTTGAAGGAACTGGAAAGAACTGCCCAGGACAGGTTTGGTGGAGAATGTTGGTGTGTGGCTTATGCTCCTCGACGATGGGTAACAGGCTCAAGTAATTAAGTAAGTAATAATCTGTTTGCGTACTAACAAACTATCACAAATATTTCAATTAATAAGCATTCATCAACTGTGTATCAGATGAAAATTTGTTATTGTTGGCTGCTCTCAAAGTATAATAACCATTTGTAAAGCTTTTCAAGATATTCTGTCGATCGGAATGTTAAAAATAACCAATTTTATAAATTTGATTGCATATTAGTTGAAAAATATTTCTATACAATTGTTCAATTAAGGTGCTTATTCTGCTCTCTGCACCCTACTGCCATAATGAAACCCCAGTTAGTAGACAGCTAATATGTAATAAATCAGGAGTTCATAAATATAGATACAGTGAAATAGATAACTACCAGTGGTTTTATCAAAAGAAATTGAAACTTCTTATAAATCATTTACCGGGTGAAGAACGACACTGTCGTCAGCTAGCCTCATAAAGATCCTTGTCCAAACAAGAGTGCAAAATTGATTTCTTCAATGGTTAGAGAATAGAATATCTACAAATGATTTTTATTTTAATACACTTATTAAGAATCCATATTCTAGCAATAAGCTTATGAGTTTACAACAGTAAAGGGTTCTTATGAATCTTCATAGAACTCCAGTTAAATATTACTGAAGACAAAATAAATGATAGTATAGTCATACTCTTAAAGCTTAGTAAACTCAAAATCAGGAGGAAAAAAATAGATGTGGTTTGAATCACCCTTCTTCATGAATTCCAAAAAGTGCGTCATTGTTACACTGATTAATCCCTGAGTATCAAGTTATTTCTTGTTTTCATAGTTCTTACCCTTGACAGAATTTCATCTACCGAACTACAATTTAGGAACTTGTCTAAGCAACTCAACATCACCAGTAGCACAGTCAGATTTTAAGTGATGGAGACATTCAACAGGGAACCCTGCCACCTGACAATCTTTAGCAAGACGTATCCACGATTTTGTGGGATCTAATACACTAAGTAACACTATAATCCTGTTTGTTGTAACAATCTACAGAAACCTACAATTTCCCGACTTACTGTAAGATTTTACTGCTTCTATGTTCACTATTGTTAAAAGATTATTTAAAACCATTGTTTATACTTGTTACACCAATCAAACACATAAGTATATGGCATAGAGGAACATACATACGACGAGCTTTTACTGAAGCTATAATTAATGTATCAGTTTTACTCTGTCTCATAAATTCAGTAGAGTTTTGCACACTGTGCTTCGAGTCACACTTTTGGTTTAAAAGTAAGTGTAACTGACCATCTGGTTGAATAAACTAGGTGAACAGATTTAAACGTAGAACAGTAGATGAAATTTGGACACCTCCATAACAGTTTAAAAATCGAAATTCTTATTAATTATAAGGTTACATAACACATTAGTGTTTAAAGTTATGAGTATTGAATTAATAACTCTATTTCTATTTAGTCAAATATATTCGGAAGTACTGATCCCTGACCAAGTGAAAATTATCAATACTGAAATTATAATTCTATTGTCTTAACTTGCTATAAAGTCGTAAAAACGGTTCATTATGTCTAAATTAAGCCATTGGGCCGTGATTTGCATTGAATCATTTTTTAGTTAGTTTTTGTTGACATGCCCTGGTACGGCCGAGAGTGGGGAGAGTCCGCTCTCCCTCTTCAAATGCTTTCACATGGCCACGCGTATATAGTCTTTGTCAAGGAAGTCTTACTCACTGCCTTCTCGTGGCATTACTGTTGTTTACGAAATTGAGAGAACGAAAAGAGAATGTCCGGCGCTCTAACTGGGTTGGTGGACATGGAAAGTTCACCTAGGGGAGTTGGAAATCCCTCATTCCAAACCAATGGTGCACATGGGCTGCAGTATCTTGAAGAAACAAATAGAGTATGAATCAATCGTCGGTCACCGGCTATCATGGAACTGTATCTCCTGACGTCGCTCCACTGCCTTGTGGATCAGATCTTTAGGTCAAAGGTTCCGGGTGTGGCCACCTAAGAAAACCATCTGCTTCAGTTTGGGCACCCGGGCATTATCACAGCCCCCGCGCAAATGAAGTGAGATTTGTGTGGCGCATATGTATCTGGTGCTTTTTTGTACCAATATTTATGTGTTTAAATAAGTAAATAAATTTTGTTGACATTTTGAATAATATCAAAGAAATTTCCGTTACTAATTACGTGATTACAAAATGATTTTGTTAAGGTGACCGTTGAAATACAGGCAGATTGAGCTTCTGTGTTTTTGATTGAACTCGTGACTACTCAACACTGCATATAGTCTATTTCAACCAATGCCGGAACTAATTTATTTTTATGTTTCATGACAAGCATGCTAACTCTATACTACTCAGCTATTGTCAGTGTTTTAAACTTCTAGTATTATCCAAGCATATATACTCTATATGTAAAACACTGGATACCAACCCATTTATGAGTAACAAGCTTGTCATGATACTTTACACTCCTCATTAACATCGTTAGTAAGCCGCGGTGTAAAACCTTATATATAAGCGGAACAGCTGTTAAGTTCTTACTAGTTTCTCATAGTTACCATGTCAGTTTACAAATATAAACCATAAATATGGCACCATTTCAAAAATTCATAAATCAATAAATTATGATAAACAATAAATATCGTTTTTAACTTACAGTATATGATCAATTAATAATGATATTATATTATCAAAATTTCCATATATAAATGTACTCAATAATATAGGTGATACACGTTCAAATATAGATGGCATTATCATATAAAATCCAATTAATAATTTAGCTAACCATTTAGGAAAAATTCTACGAATTTCAATGGTAATCTCATTCTGCATTTTTTGTTGTTGTTGTTGTTACTTTTATTGATTAATGAAAAATAATTTTCTTTTTTTTTCTAAATTTATTTCAGCTTTCCATCATCAGAATACCTTAATGCCATAGATACCTAGGTAATTTGTGTTATGGAAATATTGAATAATGTATAATGTTAACCTCATTCATAATATAGAAATGATCATTAGTCAATTGAATTACATTATTTTTATAGATGGTTAAATAGATAAGTAAATATAAATTAAATCCGTAACAAATAGACAAATAAATAATAAATAATTAAAACTAAAAGATAATCACTTGGTAGTGATGTTTGCATGTACATATTATCACTTACATAATCACTTATAGGAAGGAAAAAAAATTACACACACACAATAATAATCAATGTCATTTGTTTACGATTAAAACCATAAACAAACAAAACAAAACAAAAAAAAAAAGGAAAATCAATTTCCAAACACCCACCAAAATCAATATAAATGGAACAGATCTTTCTTAAGATTTATATATATATATATGGTTATGATTAATTATCATGGTGCAGTTTAGTTCAGTTGTTTTTTTTTCACTACTCACATTGCAATTTATTAGCTTAGTGATTATTTTTTTGTGTGTGGAAATGTATCTCTGTTTATGTAATCAGTTAAAAAAATCATTTAGTATAGATTGAACATTGTACTATTTGTTTTTTTAAATGTTGATTTAAAATTAGAAAGTGTTATTGTTAACCAATGAGAATTTTTCTCTAGAGAGACACAGACAGAGAAGGAGGAAGTTAAAATTTATGTGCTCAATGTTTATTAAACAATTACAAATTCATTTGAATTTATAGATAAAACGTTTCGTTTATAAATATTACTAAATTTAAATAAATTTCTAACTCTTAATCAACAAATTGTGAACTGAAACCTTAATTCAATAATTTTAATCTTCATACAATGAATTCCATTGAAAGTTTAATGAAATATTAATTATCAGAAGGGGTTTTGTGGAGATTTAGTATGTTTTATAGTTGAAAGCATGAGTCAATTGAAGCTAGACCATATGCTAGATCATATGCTCACTAGTGACTTCGCGAAGAAAATCCAGGAGCTCTAGTGAGAAGCAGTGACCAGTGGTGTTCAAACCACGTCTGTTGTGAAATATCAACTCACTGAAGACAATTGGTGAACGGTTGCTCAAACTTTTTGGATTGGTTGAAGTTAGACATCAACACTGTTAGATGCCGGCTCAGTGGTCTCATCGGTTAAGTGCTCTGGCGCGAGACTGGTAAGTTTTGGATTCGAATCTCGCGAGAGCAGGTTCGTGGATACGCACTGTTGAGGAGTCCCAGGTTTTCCATGGTGGTCTAGCTTCAATTGACTCATGCTTTCAATTAATGAAATATGATTGTTCATGGAAATAAACGTTGTTCTAACTGAAAGTAGATATTTGTTTTTATGTAAAGCACAAAATACAAAGATGCCATCACTGATCATAATTAATTGCTAATGTAATAAATAAAAAAAGAATCTTGTTAAGAGGTGGGGAAAAAAATGAAATTTATTAAGAATAAACTTAGGTGACAGACGATATGAAACACTTCTATAGACTGGGTAGTCAATTGAAGTCAAACTGTTTTGACCTTATCTATGCTACCGGAAGGATTTATTAACATTATTATTATTATCAATAATTGTTTTATTCAATATTATATTTTTGATACAACACACAACACAAAATTTTCTCAACAAGTTTCGTTTATTAGCAAAGATGAACAGTGGCTAGCAGTGGAATCCAGTTTGAATCAGGTTTCGTCCTATTTGGGACTCGTCAGATGGATGTACCTGCATCTCAGATTTGGTGCTCACTCTGGGATTTGAACCCAGTATCTTTCGATTCAAACGTTAACCACTCAGCTACTAAGTCATGATAGCCACTTGCTTGTGCAATGGGGTGAAGTTTGAATTCACTTGATATTGTTTGTTTGAATCTTCCCATTGATTTTTTACATTTTTTATACTTTTCTTATTGCTTTATCGATCCTGACGATAAATATTGAAATTTTGTTTTGATATTGAGCAATTTTCTTGTAAATTATTTAACCAGGATTCTTAAATTGTGATTACACCACAATTATAATACGTGTTTAGACTTAATTGGAACTAAAGACAGTCACCTTGATGATAATAGTAATAGCCAATTAGATGTTTACACTTTAGGAATTGACATTTGAAAAATGTCTAAATGGCAGGATCAGGTAGCCCACATATTCATGCAGGTTGACAGCTCAACCAGAAAGATGTGGTAATCATCTCTTCGCTTTAGTGAAAATGATTATGATGAAACAATTTCTACGTTAAATAACCATAACGATTTTTATTTTAATTACTATCGATTAATTAAACTATCATCTATTAGTTAGTTACTGCTAAACACTTTACTCTTTCAGATGCTAAGTAAACTGACTAAATCAAACAGTTCAATACAGAAATGTTTAAAATTATTTCAACAGATCATAGAATGAAATTTACTAAGTATTGTTTGTTTGGATGTTCCCATTGATGTTTTTAGGACTGCAACTGGTCAGTCTCTAATTGACATATGTGCGAACTGGGAGTATTGCCTTAGTATAGCCTAAATTCACAAGCATGGTAAGCAAAGATGGATAGTGGCTAGCAGTGGACTCGTCAGCTGGATGTACCTGCATCTCAGAGTTGATGATCACTCTGGGACTCGAGCCCACTCGGCCTCTAAGATCATAGAACGTTTGCATAAAAGTGTGAAATTACAAGTTGGATTAAGAAAAAGTTTAAAAATTCTTAATTTTCTGTAATTTGACCATTTGCGAAGAAATCTATGTAAAAGAATGACTAGTTTATGTTGTTATGGACAACGTTTTACTTCCCAACATCTAGTCAGTACTTCCGTATTCAGACCATAAAACAGTGAATAAAATCACCCTTCATTCTGGTAAACGGACAGAACAAAAGTATTCGATATTTACAAACAACTGTCTAAACCTTTAGTATTGATCAAATCGAGACGGCACAACTAGTCTGAATGATTTGATATCTCTTTCAGTAATTGTTGATGTCACATAGTTGGAGGTACACGGAGGGAAATCCCGCACTAACATTTTATACTACTTGACAGTAATCAGTAGGTTATGCATTTAGCCTTGAGGAAGATGATAAAATATGGAAGATTTAAGCTTTATCACGCTGAGTCATATTTTGAGGCGTCACCAGTAGACCATTCAAGCGTAACGGAGGTTGAAGTTGGATAAACAGTGCATGAATCTTGCATTAAAGACAAGCTCCTCTAAAAGTTCAACCACGTCTCCTATGGCTTTTCAGGTAGTTCATAATGCAGATACAGGGTTTTCTGTCAAATACCTCTAACTCCCTGTCACCTTCAGTATTATATGGTGGTTTCAGTATTGAATATTTGAGTGTAATCGGTAGCCCAACGTATATATCAATCTTTTTGGAGATAATCAACAACACGTACTTAAACTCTAAACCTTAAATGTATCATAAGTACATCATGAAGTATAATAGATACTACCTGAGTCATTGAATTATTTCCAAATGTCGTAAAGTTACAAGCAGATAAAAGTGCTTCATTAATCTGCAGGTTAACAATAGAGATTGGTGTGTGGTAGAGAATGATAATGATTGGTTGCTTGTTCAGTTAGACTTGTAGATAGTCTGACAGGCGTTAGATGAGTTATATATTCTCCTATCCTTATTATTATTGATTGTTGAAATATTGTGTAGGCTTGCTGTCGGTTTTTCGTGTGGAAACATATTTACATTTAAGCCAGGCTTATCAAGTGTTCTTGATCTGAGTTCTGTTGAAGTCCTATAGACTAGACATTGGGAGGGAATCTAGTTTACATATTCGTCTATGGTAAATTAACGTCCCATTCGTGTAGACGTGGAAAACCGAAAGTTATAAAAAGGATTTATAAAAGTTCAAATAGTATAATATTGATTACTTACGTACTTACGCATGTTATCCCTCGTCGAGGAGCATACCCCACCCACCAGCGTTTTCCTTTCAACCCTATCCTGATCAATTCTTTCGAGTTCTTTCAAGTTGATATTCATCTTTTTCATATCTGCTTCTATTTCCCGACGTAATGTGTTCTTAGGCCTTCCTCTCTTCCGCTTCCCTTCCGGATTCCAAGTTAGGGAATGCCTCGTGATGCACATTGGTGATTTCCTTGATGTACGTCCTATCCACTTTCAACGTCATTTCCTAATTTCCTCTGAAGCTGTATGCTGGTTTGTCCTCTCCCACGGCAGGCTACTGCTGACGATATCTGACCAAAAAATATTGAGTATTTCGCGTAAACAACTGTTTATAAATACTTGTACCTTCTTGACGATGAATGTAGTACTTCTCCATGTTTAAACTCCATACAGTAAGACTTTCTTGATATTCGTATGGAAGATTCTCACTTTGAAATTAATTGACAGTTGTTTGAGTTCCATATGTTCTTCAGTTGTAGGAATGCAGTTTTTGCTTTGCCAATCCTCGCCTTTACATCTGCATCAGATACTCATTGTTCATCAATGATGCTTCTCAGGTACGTGGATGTTTCCACATCTCCCACAGTTTCCCCATCAAGTGTGATTTTGTCAGTGTTCTTCTTGTTGTATTTGAGAACCTTGCTTTTTCGTTTTTGTATTTTGAGGCCTATTAATGCAGAGGTCGCTGCTACATTAGTTGTCTTCGTCTGCATTTATTGATGTGTATGGGATAGAAGGGCTAGTTCATCTGCGAAATTCAAATTGTCTAATTGATTCTGAGTTGTCCATTGTATTCCGTGCTTCCTCTCAGATGTCGAGGTCTTCAAAATCCATTCAATAACCAGAAAAAAGAGGAAGGAGGAGAGTAAACAGCCTTGATTATTTGTATTTTAATAACTTATTTTTTCATATTGTATATACAATTTTTGAAAGTACTTCAGTTGAATGTATAGTCAGAGATTTAAAATGAATTTTCTACAAATACATTCTATTGAGAAAATATTTAAAAAGTAATTTTTACAAAATATTCACTCATACCGGAACATTTACCAAAGTATCCATTGTGTTAACAATGAAAACTAAAGTACAGAATGTTATGTTTCGTATGTTTCTTTCATCATGTATTTAAATTGTCTAATGTATGTTATAAAAGACTGTGTTCCATTAAAAGAATAAATAAATAATCACTATTCAAAAATGTTTTATCTTCAGAAAACGCTTTATCAGAAATGAATTAACAGAAGGGGGGTTTTGTGGAGATTTTAGTAGTTTTATACTTGAAATCATGAGATAATTGAAGCTAGACTACCGAAAAAAACCTGGAAGCGTTGGACAACCATTTCGTCCTATTGTGGGACTCCTCAGCAGTGTGCATGCACGATCCCACCTAGCAAGATTCCAACCCAGGGCATATCAGTCTCGCGCGCGAGCTCTTAACCTTTAGACCACTAAGCCGAAATGTTGTTCAAGTATAATTTTTGATAAAAAAAAACCATCTTCAAATTTCAGTCCAGTCACTTCTAAAATAATAAATTCTAACTTTCGAACAACTGAAATTGAAATATACTTGATAAACTGCCTCAGAGTGCATCATGTTTAGGATGATGATATTCTTTGAAGTCGACGAAGTCTTTGGTTCTGAGGGTTGATATCAGTCCATGATTGAATCGGTTTTTGAATGTTTGATATTAATCATTGAAATGTATTTATGACTTACTGATGACTTACAAAGAGTTTAGTATTTATCAAATTTCATCGAAAGTTTCTATCTTTTAGAATTATTGAAGTGTAAAACGATAATGAATCATCTTAAGTTGTAGAGAATAATAAATTGGGGAACCGTTGAGTTCCTACTGAGTGATTTACTGTCATCTGATTTACTTGCAATAACAAGGTTTAATTTTTGAGCATTACATCTCTTTCATTGAGTAAGAGCAACGGTACTAGGCAGACACGACTTCTCTAACATAAGTTTTAACAGTTAAGGCTTAGCATAAATTTTCTTCAGTGATTTTACTGAACACAGTTTGATGCTGTAGTACAACAACATGACGAATACTTTGTTTAAATTAGGTTTTCGTACAAAGAAGACAAAAGAAACACATTAGAAATCTAGACTGTGTTGGGAATAGAAACAGTTATCTACCGAAATAACACCCGAACAACTAAGCTGTAATAGTGAATATATGAATAGCAAATTTTGTTTGGATTAAAATGTTTCTTCAAGGGGTGAAAAATTCTCTGTTTAAGAGTGCTTATTTAAAATTCTATGCTTTATGGACACAATTACTACAATGTTTGATTCTAAGTATGTAACTTTATAAACAGATTTTAAAAGTAGATAGGAGACGATAATCCAGCTATAGTGATTGCAGTTCCTCTTTATAAAGTTCTTTTAGAATCTTTAGTTTAACCAGTCAGTGAAAAAAATACCTTCCAACTAAACTGATCGTGTTATGAACCATCATCAATGTCTTTCTTCAAGGTGGATTAGGTTGTGTCTGATAGAGTGCGAACATACTTCAGTGTTAGGTAGTTACTCTCCAGTGGGAACTTATGTCCGTCATTCTCTTTTACTAACTGATAAAAGTCTGAACGAGGAACGACTGTATTAACAAGGAAAATGTTGCTATTAAGATAATCTACTCATATTCATTCAAAGTAGCCAAATACGTATGTTCAAAGTTTCGAAAATCAAGACAAAATCTCTGTAAAATTTCTAATATAAAATTCATTCTACTTATGGTACAATTAAAAATAAGTAAAAATTAACTATTTTCATATAAGTAGTGTGACCATGTATGGAAATGTTTCGATATATTCAGTCTCTGAATCTTTCAAAACAGAGTATTAAAGGTAGTCTTCGTTATTGCCTAACTGGATAAAGATAGTAACTTCCGGATTTCAGAGACTGTACTATAGCCGTTATTATATAAAATAAAAACAGACTACTATCTGCTGTGACGAGCAAATGATATATACCAGTCACAGTGTACAGTGATACAATATTGTTGAATAATTCTGTATAAATTCATGACTGGCAGCCCATAAGATTGGTATTATCAGAATCTATCACAGAAATTCACAACTAACAACGACATTTAGCAAACACCGAAATAGGACGTAAATCATATTAAGATTTTTACTGGGAAACAAGGCGCCTTAAAACAAAATCGAGGAAAGCTTATCTGTAGAATTTGTCAAGAGTAAAACATGTGTAATAGTTGTAAAATGTAACTGGAATTATTCAGCTATAAAAACCGTTGGATCCAGATAGTCTTTGAAAAAAGGCCTTCATAAACTATTGTAAACAAGATTCCATTGACTTAATCGCAACTAAATGACTCACAAAAATCTTCCTCCCACTTTAGTCTCTTTGGGGTGAAGTAATTACTGAGTATTTGCTTCATTCAGCACTGTTTTGCCTGCACATGTCATTACCTCCAGAAACTTCGTGTCATAAGAATATTCAGTAAAATAATCGACTGAGCAAACGTAATCCCGATTTCCACCACAGCCAGTTTATGCATTTAAGGAAGTGCACTGCTGAAGAATCATCAATTAAAGCAATCAAGAAGTTTGAACCATCTAGTTTTTTATCGGTTTTCTAATTTATGTTGTCCTTTAAATTCATACGTAATTTACATTACCTATTTATTTTCAAACCAGATGTAATCCACTTTGAAACAAAACCTGTCTATTACAAAACTAGTGAAGTTTTTTAATCAAAGATGGATAGTGGCTAGCAGTAGAATCCAGGACGTGCATTTTGTCCTATTTGGGACTTGTCAGTTAGATATACCTGCATTCTAGAGTGAACATTAATTCTGCGATCAAGGTGCATCTAGCTGACTAGTCTTGAGTAGGACAAAATGCACGTCGTGGATTCCACTGCTAGCCACTATCCATCTTTGTTTAAGTGCTTGTGACTTCAGGTAAAATATCGAGGCAATCCGCATAGGATGCATAAGAGATTGATCAATTACAGTCCTAGAACAGCATTAGGAAGATACAGATAAACAACACCAAGGAATAAATTTAATTAATAAATATTCGATACTTAGTTATTATTTCATTCAATCAAATCTAATATATTCATTTAATTGTCATTGTCAATATGACTTTAATTAGATGTCATACATGGTGAATAGTTAGTTATGATTGATGTATTTATATTTATCTTCATAACAACGGCATAATGTTCACATTTTAAAAATATACATAGAAACAAATGTTGTACAATTTGATTTTAGTTTCAAAAGGTGATCTTAAATTGAAAAATTAATAAATAGAACACTGAAAAAATTATTGGCATTTTAATAATGATTGTTGTAAATGATAACAAAGTGAGGACAAAGAAATGTTCAACATTGAAATGAATATAAATTTTATTTAAAATTATAATAATTATAATATTAAATTTTAAACAAAATTCATTTTCAGTATAGGATTGTGGAGATTGATGAGTTGGAATAGAGATCATGAACTTATCAATGTTAGACCATCGTTGAAAATCTGGAACCACTAGATAGCCGTTTCGTACTAGTATGGGAGTCCTCAGTAGTTCATATCCACGGTCTTGCACGTGGGACTCGGACACAGAATCTTCGGTCTTGCGCACATACGCCTAATCTTTAGACCACTGAGCTAGGTGGTAATGTCTAACTTCGATCAATCCACAATGACTCCCATACTAGGATGAAACGGCCATCTAGTGGTTCCAGTTTTCCAATAGTTGCGTAGCATTGATCAGTTCATGATCTCAATTCAAAGTGAACATTCATTTTACCAAATAAAGATAGGATGAGCGTTTAAAATGATGATAAGTCAACCAAAGTACAATGAATGGATTATGGTGTTTTAATGACAGCCATTGATGATTATCTTGAATATTCAGTCAACTTTTGTTTCTTCTTACTGTTTGTTAATTATACCTTTAGATTTCTAATCCCATTCCTCACTACTTTGATCATCTATATGTCATACTGCATTACTTACTGATATTCCATAGAATGCATAGTCGCCACTTAAGATAACCCCAACTTCGAGTGCAGTAGCCAACATTCAAGCTGAATATATCTCTTAAAATGATAGTATATAAATTCAGAATTACTTGTGAAATAAAATAAAATTCTTAATTTTGGAACCATTAACTTGAATAAATTTATACATTGAGATGGGATAATTATCAAGCTGAATAAATCTAGATTACATAATTTGAGAGAAATAATGATGTTATTACAAATTAGAATAAATGCTTGACTAGATAACATATAAAGTGAATTCTAAACGATATACGTATAAAAACTTTTGACTAAATTTAATTGAATAGTTTCCCAGTATTTGGGCGCCGAATTGATGTGAGACATTAAGAAGGAAGAATGTATTTGTAAAATCTCAGAGAATGAAATTGAAGTAAATTCACCGTTTCGCCTGGCAATCTGGTCCAAGCTTTTTCAATGAAATATAATCAAATATAAAAATTATCGATAAAGGAGTTAACTGTACACTAAGTAGGTCATCCAATCAATGTTAACAATGTTTGAAGTAGGTATTTGCTTTAATGTGTATAAGAACACATGGTGTGAAATGAAAAGTGTGTTAAGATAACAGATTGTGTGTATCTGAGTTGTGAGAAATTAAATGTAGTGATTGTAATGTTACGTATGTGAATGAAACATCAACACAACTGAATATAAGGGTGAAGGAACACAAACTGTGCTTAAAGCACATTCCTAAATCCTAAGATGATATTTTAAAAAATCGAAAACAAATCAGCGATAGCATTAAAATTAATAGAATCGGGTAATACAATTGATATTAATGACAAAAAAATCCTTAAAAAAGTTTTTAATTCTTACAAAGACTAACAGCCAAAGCCCTACACAAACGGACAAATCCAAATAGCATTAAAAGGAGAGATGGAATACAATTAGCTGTCTTATGGCAAGTAATAATCGTTAGGTAAACCTAAACTCCTTATACCATTTAATCTATCACTTATTATCTGAATATGCTAAACAATTAAATGGAACAATAAAGATAACAAAAATTTTCATTATAAGCAATCATAGATGGTGACTATCATTGGAATCTAGGACACACATTTCGTCAGCTGAGTGTACCCACAACTCAGAGTTGATGTTCACTCTGAGACACAAACCCAGTACCGTTTCCTTCAAACACTATCGAGTTACAAACTTAGCTACTGAGCCTTAATGGCCACTAGCTTGTGCAATGGGGTGAAGTAGAAATTCACTTGGTATTGTTTACTTGAATCTTCTTATTGATGTTTAGGACTGTAATTGAACAGTCTATTATTGGAACATGTACATTCTTTGCGGATACTCTTGACATTGCTTTAAGTCACAAGGATTATAAGCAGAGATGGATGGTGGTTAGCATTTTATGCATGCTGTGGAATATTTGGTTCATGTCATGTATAAAAATTGTATGTTTTCTTAAAATTTCACCGATTGCGAGCAATATAGAGTGAATAAAATTTATTCTCTCAGATCCACTTACGAATATACACAATCTGTTGTCTTAACACTTTTCATTTCTCACCAGGTGTCTCATACACGCTGCTGACTCTCCCCCTTCCTCTATCTTCTAGTGGTCGACGGGATTATGAAAAACTCCACATCTGAGAAGAAACACGGAATACAATGAACAGCTCGGAATCAATTAGACGATTTGGATTTCGCAGATAACCCGACCATTCTATCTCGTACACACGAACAAATGGAGGTGAGGACAACTAATGTAGCAGCAGCCTCTGCACCAATAAACCTCAACAAACTCAAAGGAAAAAGCAAGATTCTCAAATACAGCACGCACGACACCAAACCAATAACACTTGAAGCAGAAACTCTGGAAGATGTAGAAACATTCACATACCTGGGAAGCATCATTGACGAACAAGGAGGATCGGATGCAGATGTAAAGGTAAGGAGTGGCAAAGCAAGGGCAGCATTTCTACACTTGAAGAACATATGGAACTCAAAACAACTGTCAACTAATTTCAAAGTGAGAATCTTCAATACGAACGTCAAGACAGTTCTACTATACGGAGTTGAAACGTGGAGAACTACTAAATCCATCGTCAAGAAGGTACAAGTATTTATAAACAGTTATCTACGCACGATACTCAACATTCGCTGGCCGAATACCATCAGCAACAGTCTTCTGTGGGAGAGGACAAATGAGCTTCCAGTTGAAGAGGAAGTTAGGAAAAGACGTTTGAGGAGGATGAGACATACATTGAGGAAATCATCAAACTGCATCACAAACCAAGCCCCAACTTAGAATCTTGAAAGGAAACGGAAAAGTGGAAATCCAAAAAACACACTGCGTCGAGAATAGGAAGCAGATATGAAAAGCATGAATTTTAACTGGAAATAACTGAGAAGGATTGCCTAGGAGAGGGTTGAATGTAGAGAGCTGGTAGGCGGCTCATGCTCCTCGACAGGCGTATTTAAGTAAGTCTCATACATTTTAAGGTAACCTACTTTCAACATTTTTAACGTGATTGCATGACTTGCTTGGTATACAGCTAACCAAAGAACCATGTAATTATTTATTTGTATTTAATTCATCTCTGCTTATAATCCTTGTGACTTAAAGCAATGTCAAGAGTATCCGCAAAGAATGTACATGTTCCAATAATAGACTGTTCAATTACAGTCCTAAACATCAATAAGAAGATTCAAGTAAACAATACCAAGTGAATTTCTACTTCACCCCATTGCACAAGCTAGTGGCCATTAAGGCTCAGTAGCTAAGTTTGTAACTCGATAGTGTTTGAAGGAAACGGTACTGGGTTCGTGTCTCAGAGTGAACATCAACTCTGAGTTGTGGGTACACTCAGCTGACGAAATGCGTGTCGTGGATTCCACTGCTAGTCAGCATCGATCATCGCTTATAATTTGATGTTCGATTATATTTCCTTGAAAAAGCTTGAACCAGATTGCCAGGCGAAACATTGAATTTACTTCAAATGCATTCTGTGAGATTTTACAAATGCATTCTTCCTCTTTAATGTGAATAAATTCCTTGAAATTTGCAATTCCTGTGAATCAACGGTTTGGACTTATAACTGCAGAACACTATGAAATGTATTTATTGACAATAAAATCATTCTTTTGTATATTTGTGTATAAATGTAATCGGAATCTCTGAAGAGTGTCAACTAATGTTATTTTAAGAATCTTTATAAAATTAAAAAGCACTCGACTGATATTGTATAATAAATAGAAAATAAGTGAGCTCTTCACGAAACTGTATAAGTGAATTAAAATTGTGTATATTGACGAAGTAATAGCCTTAAATATTGATTATTCAACATTCTAGCTATTAGTAGAAAGAGAAAGTCTATGAAATGACCATTGTGAGTAAACAGTAAAAAACAAACAAAAAACAATTATGCTAAAATTTATAAATTGATAATTAATAAGTACACTGATAACATTATATTCGTAATAATTAATATCCTATAATTTCATTTATATGGAACGGTTGATAAAACTATACTACTGTTATGTGGTCTACTTATATCCATATAAGTAGTATATGGTGATGGTCAAACATAGAACGTATTCTGGCAGAAGACCGATAAGGAAAGAACTGAAATGAAGCCTAATTGGTAGGAAAGTGCATGAACAATGAAATTAGAGAAGATGAATTGATATTTGCAGAAGGAACAGTTAAGATTGAGACAATTAATTGTTATTTTGCAAATTAACTGTTCATTGTATAGTTATCAGAATTTAGTGAGATAATCTGTAATTTATGCCTAAATACATTCGATTGTCCCTAGCCGTGTTCTTGTTCATTACACTACTACTTAAAAACCATGTATTTAAGCAAACTACATTAATCATTGATTTTACTATGACAAATGTATATACTGTTCTTTAATATTAAATTGTAATCTAACCATTAATATAAATGATTCAACTGCGTGTTATATTTAATCTGATACTAGATGATTGGAATGATCAGGATATCGATTACTAGGTAACTGATATTCGTTAATAAAGTATATCTTCCATCATGAAAAAAATTATTCTTTTTGAGATGGTTGCTGAAATTAGATAATTTAATGAATCAAACACAATATCATAAAATACAATGTTCTTTCTTCATAAAACATGACATTTGCTAATTTTATAAAGAACCTACTTGAATACCTGGGCTACTCGTTCCTTATTTACTTACTTACTTACGCCTGTTACCCCTCGCCGAGGAGCATAGGCCGTCTGGATATTTCAACAAGTTATTCGTTTTCTTGTTTGTTTTAACACATCATTATGCCTATTAGTCTCGTAACCTATTCAGGTGAGTTTGTGAAAAGTTTAAGACATTTCACTGTACAACTTACAAAAAAGTTTAATGAGAGACATCTTGGTTGCTGGCAATATACATCGAAAAGAATATAGATTATTCAGATGTCGATTGCTGAACTGCTAACATCTAGCTTGCTAACACTCAATATTTATCTCAAGGATCGATCAAGAAATAAGAAAAGGTAACATGTTGAAATACTTTGTACTGAGAATTCTATATTGAACCAAAAATATAACGTTGAATAAAACTAATAACTGACAATATGAAGTGAATGGTAGTAGTAGGAACCTTTTTGTTTTCCTCTCTCTCTTTTCTTATAGACCAATCAGATCTCTAAAACTAGCATATTTTGAAATGTACAAAAAGATAACTGCAAGAGAACCTATCAATATTGAAATCATCCAATTCAAACAATCTAGATCAGTATATAAATGTGGAGATGGATTGAAATTTGTAATACTTCAGGGTATCATATGTTATTGGTGATATACGAGAAACAATAAAATCAATATTCAACAAAATACTGATCTACTTAAATATTTTATATTATAGTCATAGTTAAAACTAACATACTTGAATACAAACGTTACAAATTGACTACATATGTAATGAAAAACATTTTGAAATTATTTAATAGTTCTAATAATGTAAATGAAACACCTTTAAGCATTTCCACACTTGCACCATACTAAACCGGTGTAAAACCATTATTTCATGTGGATTTGAATTTAGAACTTTCAATGTCTTGAAGTAATCATGATTCTTATTCAGACTACTTGTGTTGTCGGTTACTTATATATACATAAGTAGTATATAGTGATAGTCAGGCATAGAATGTATTTTGGCAGAAGATCGATAAGAAAAGAACATAAATGAAGCGCAATTGGTAAGAAAATTTATGAACAATAAAATCAGAGAAGAGGGATTGATATTCGCAGAAGGAACAGTTAAAATTGAGACAATTGATTGTTATTTTGCAAATTAACTGTTCATTGTATGGCTATCAGATTTTAGTGAGATAGTCTGTAATTTGAGCTTAAATTCATTCAATTGTCCACAATTGTGTTTTTGTTCACTATATACTGACTCGGAATTTACTGATATTTACATTTTTAACTAGATCCCATGACGTAATAAGCGGTGATCTCACTCATGATAATAAACTATGTAACTAAGAGCATTGTTGAATTTCAGTGTTTTATTTTTCATAACTTGTAACGCATTCGAAAGAACTATACAAACTCAGTTACATTTAACTAGATGATAATAAAGACCCTGAAAATTTGGAAGATCATGTAAAAGTGAACATTTTAAAGGAAAAGGAACTCAAGAGATTAACATAATGTGATATTCAAAATATAATACATTGTTCTATTGTTTAAAATCTTTCTAAGACCTAGGGAATAAAATTCATGTCAGAAAGATGTTTACTTAAATCTGATTACATAATAAGAGAATGAATGAATGAATAAAGTTACTAAACTTTTTATTGAAGAATACATGTTCTGATCCATGAAATAAGAAAAACCCAGATTATTGATGACCTAAACATAGAAGTTTTAAGAAAATATCAAAATGAATTCACTTAGTATTGTTTGTTTGGATCTTCACATTGATGCTTTAAGACTGCAACTGGTCAGTCTCTAATTGGCTTATGTGCATACTGTGCGTATTGTCTCGATATAGCCTTAATTAACAAGCATGGTAAACAAAGATGGATAGTGGATAGCAGTGGAATTCAGGACGCGCGTTTCGTTCTATTTGGGACTTGTCAGATGGATGTACCTGCATCTCAGAGTTGATGTTCACTCTGAGACTCGAACCCAGTACCTTTCGCTTCAAACGCCATCGCGTTATCCACTCGGTCACAGAGTCCTGATAGCCACCTGCCTGTGCAATGTGGTGAAGTTTAAATTCACTTAGTATTGTTTGTTTGAATCTTCCCATTGATGTTTTAGGACTGCAACTGGTCAGTCTCTAATTGGCATAGAATATCAAAATAGTTAAGTTTTTGAAAATATATATTCTTTGATTTTTGTATACATCTGTGTTTGTGTGGAATTTTTAATTACTTATCGCAATTCAGTCATCAGTTTCATAATCGTGTACTAAACTCTGAGCCATTGTATTATAATACTGTTCATCTGTAAAAATAATGAAATAAGGAATGAAAAATCGATTTCAGATGCGTTACTTAATTGAAGATAATCTACTGAGTTTTGTGAACTAATGATTAAAACTAGTGATCTATGGCAGGTTAGAACCCTGTTTCACTTATCAAAGTTCAAAGAGGTGAATATTGTTGCTAGGTCTTCTACAAAGTAGACGAGTAAATAAACCTAGATATATATAATCAATCTATTGATTGGTTTGTGAAACTAATCAAAACTTCAACCAATCAAATAATTCATCTCTATTGAAATCTGATTATTCAAATAATCCATACAATTAATTATACTCCCTAATCAGATATCGTAACAAGAAATATTTCATATATTGATCTATATTACTAATGTAGATATTCCAATTACAAAGATCATTTACATATTACAAGGTCTATTAATCGAATTCAAAACATTTTCTTTTACCATAAATCAACAAAAGTAAACAATTTACAAAAACAATCCATTATACAAATGGATAAGTTACCGATGTATATTTGAAACAGTTCTTCGATTTTCTTGGTTTCTATGCATTATTCATTAGTAAATATATTTAAAAAAATGCAATAAGATGGTATAAATGTAATTCTAATTTAATATTTATATGTAATTAACTAATATTCATCCACCCGTTAATTTGGTTACCAGTTATGATTATTTGAAATCTCTTAGAATGAATACCGTATAAAGTATTCCACTTTATATATATATGTATTGTTCATTGTGTTCATTGGTGAATTTTGTTCATATTTACTCATTGAAGGTTCAGTTATTTTAAAAAAACTTAATAATAATAATAATCTTGTCAATAAACTGTGTTTATAAGCATGGCAACAGTTATTATTATTATTATTACCAGTGGTTTAAGGTTTATTATTAAATTAGGTCATCATAAGGATATGTTATGACAATTTATAAGATTGTTGTCCAAATATGATTACTTGTCATGAGTATATTAGTTTATAGAAGAGTAAAAAAAGAAAAAAAGTAGAAATTTATATAGACTATAATTTATACTATAAGATTATAAAGTATACTTTTTAAAAGATTAGATATACATTCATTTTATGACTAAATGATTAATATAATTGACTTATAATGAAATAATTTACCTTAATCGATTAGTATAGTTGTTTGTTAAATGATAAAAATCGAATTCAAATCAATTGAAAAATGGATAGTGATTAGCGGTGGAATCCAGGACGCTTTCATACCACGACACCATGTCATACACTGACCTTATCTCCGCTTTCTTCAACCAGTCCCAGAGTCGGCAAATAATGCACGACGTGGAAGTCTCTGGGACGACATTCGTAAAACATGTCCAAGCCACCGAAGTCGGTGTTTCAAGATGGTGACACAAATTGAATTATCGTCTCAGCGCCCGAACACACGATGCCGAACCTATGCATTACTAACCTGGTGTTGCCACTGTACGTCAGCAATCCTTCGGAGACAACGATGATCGAACACAGAGAGACGTCTAACATTCTCAACTCGAAGAGGCCAGGTTTCACAAGCATAGAGCAAAACTGCTCTCACCGACGCGTTGTAGATCCAACCTTTTACAGCCAGACTAACATCACGAAGGCGCCAAAGATGGCCCAGATCGGCAAACGCCGCTCTTGCTTTCATTATACGTGCATCAATCTCATCACTCACGCCACCACCAGCACTTATTTAGCTACCTAGATACACGAACTTCTCTACTACTTCGATCTCCTCACCATCCAGGGTGAGTACAGGATGAGAATCCTGCCAGTCTTGTAGGAGTACATTGCACTTGGAGGGTGCAAAGCACATGCCGTACCTGCGGACACTGATTGCCAACTGATTAAGTGCGGATTGCATGCCTTGGGCATTATCGCACAGTAAGACAATATCATCCGCATACTCGAGGTCGAGAAGTCGTTCTCCAGGCAACATATCCACACCGCCATTACTTACATCCATCAGAGCTGTTTCCAGGATGTCATTGATGGCAAAGTTGAAGAGGAATGGTGAGATCGGGCAACCCTGCCTAACCCCACTGCTCGAATGGAACAAGGGAGAAAGGTGGTTGTATGCCCTCACTCTGCCTGAGGTGTTCGTATACAGGGCCTTTAAGATGTTAATGAACTTCTCAGGCACACCCTTCTTCAATAGACAATCCCAGAGAACAGTCCTGTCCAACGAATCGAAGGCCGCCCTGATATCAAGAAACACTACGATTGTTGGCCTGCGATAAGTATGACGGTGTTCTAACATTTGGCGGAGGGTGAAGATGTGATCAATGCATCCTCGACCAGAACGAAAACCAGCCTGCTCCTCGCGAGTCAATCTACGAAGAATGACAGAAGCCGATAGTTTGGACGCAATCGGAAGTAGACTTATCCCCCGATAGTTGTTACAGGAACAACGTGAACCCTTCTTAAAGATAGGGACGACTATTGACTCTTTCCATGATGTTGGAACACTTTCTTGCTCCCAAACCTTTGCAAACAACACCGTCAGTTCCTTAGCCAGAAAGTCACCACCACCTTTGAAAAGAGCCGGAGGTAAGTCATCTGGGCACGGTGACTTATAGCGCTTCAAGAGTTGGAGTTCCTTGCGAACTTCCGCCTCATTTGGTGGATCAGTCGTCACCGGCCATGGGGGGCAGGACAAACTGGTTGATGTTGCCGGAGCAGCAGGCCAGTTGAACTGCCCTTCAAAAAATTCCGCCCATCGTCCAAGACGTAGAGAGATGTTAGTGATTGGCATCCCGTCATCCTCGTAGATTGTTTCACTCACACCAGACTTCTTGCTGCCAGTGGCTCGGATGAGTTGGAAGAGCTTCCGGCAGTTACCAGATGCAGCTGATGCTTCCATCTCATTAACACGCTCCGACCACCAGGCTTCTAGGTTCTTACGCAAACTTTGCCCAATTTCATTACGTAACAGCCTTCGTTTGTGGTCAAACTCACGATCACCCGGAGTAGACTGACAGGCTTCCATCAAATGTAAGGAGCCAGAATAATTTCAGTGTTTGTAAGCGGGACGTTTCGCGAAGCCGCAAGCGGCTTTACTCGCCATTTTCATGGCGTCGTGAAGATGTAACCAATGCCCAACTATACTTTTCGGATTTGTAATACTTCACTAGAGTCTTGAATACGGGTCTCGGATAGACAACAAACGTCAACATTAAGACCTTTCAAAGACATAGCCAGCTCTATCTGTTGTCTGATATGCATTAGTGTGCGAACGTTGAAGGAAGCCAGCTTGAACGGCGTACGTGGTTTCAGAAAGACTGCTTTAGTATTCATAATCGGTGGAAGCATTCACTTTCAACCAGACAGTGACTGGAGATCGTTTAGACAGGACAGATTTTCCACCAGGAGCGAGCTGCTTCATAAGTTGAAAAGTAAGGTTACACAAATTGGGGATAAAAGGAAGTGAATTAGCGATATGGTAAATAATAATAACAATAATAATAATAATAGTAATAATGCAAATTGATTTGTTTCTAGTATGAACGAGGATATAACTGTCAGTTGAATGTTCCATTTCATTTATTTGCTAGAGGGCTGTGATACTGCCTGGGTGCCCAAACCGAAGCAGGTGGTTTTCTTAGGGGTCCACACCCGGAGCCTTTGACATAAAGGTCTGATCCACAAGGCAATGGACCATCGTGAGGAGATGTAGTCCCATGGTAGCCAGTGACCAATAACTGGTCCATTCGCCATTTGTTCCTTCAGAATACGGGAGCCCATGTGCACCATTGGTTTGAAATCAGGGTTTTCCAACTCCCCTAGGTGAACTTTCCATGTCCACCAACCCGGTTAAAGCGCCGGACATTCGCTTTTCGTCCTCTCACTTTCGTAAACAACAGTAATGCCACGAGAAGGCAGTGAGTAGGACTTCCCTGGCAGGGGCTATACACGCGCAGCCATGTGAGAGCATTTCGAGAGGGAGAGCGGACTCTCCCCACTCTCGGCCGTACCAGGTCATTTGGGGGCAAGTGGCTACCGCCTCCGGGTGGGCGCAAACCACCAACCTTTCGGTTAACAGCCGAACACGCTAACCGTTTGCGCGAAGAGACTCAATATCCTGACTGCTGTATTTTCGGAATGCTTAACTTATTTGTACTTGGTACAGAAACCTCAAATCCGACGAGGCGTGGTGAAAAATCCATGACTGGTGATGAGGATAATAAATCAGACTGATATCTGCATAAAAAACTTCTTGTATGAATTATTCACTTTCAAATTTGTTTAATTCAAACTGGATAGTACCAGTACCACGTGAATACACATTAGCAATACCACAATGATTGATTTTAATATCGACTAAATTCTGCTCTTTTGATTTTGAAATATCTTTAACGCTTGTTACCACACGTAGAAACTATTACCTTAAGCCCCAATCAGAATACGTTTCAAAATTCATATGACATAAATGAATTACAGGAACACAATACGACTTAAATGCAAAATCACAATATTTATATAACCAGGACATTTACTTTAAAAAGTTTCAATAATGAGTTTGTAATTAATTGACAATAATTAGATTACAAACAAAAACGGTATGATAATAACTAATAAGTCAATTGAGAACCTACAACTGAGAAACTACAAACCTCGCATACTAACTGAATATACATTCAAAAAAAATAATGATCTCACAAGTGACATTTTTTAAAAGATTATTCGTCTTCATTCATTCTTCTCGTCGTAACAATTCAGATGGTATTTTCGAATAACTGAAATCCATTATTATTGAATGAAAACTAAACACAAGGTAGTCTATCATACTGGAAACTACTAACACATTTAATGATAAGACATTGAACTTCACACACTGAATGAAATTCATAAGGAGATATTTATAAGCTTAGTTACTATGCAGATAAAATATTCTTAAATGCTTCAAGCAGTCAGTAATCGACTGATAAGTATGAAATTGGCATTTTAGGGACAAATGTTTTCATGTTTAAGTGTTAAACATAATTTATCGACTATATCATACCAAATAGATACAAAACTTGATGATGAATATTAAAACTTCAGAGGGATTATCAATTAACTTAATAAAGAAAAATACACACCGAGGTATACGTCTGGTAGCTCATTGCCATGAACGTTGGAAGTAGTGATAATGTGTTGAACGCCTAAATCTATCCAACTTCTGGAGTGAATCATAAGTCCAAAATACATTAGTCTATTAGACAGAATTATGTAAAAGTTTATTTTATCTTCTCTTCAACTATTCACTTTAAATAGGTGAATCTAGATTATTACAGAAAAACCTGATTAATAATCATTTACAACCTGAAATTATTACTTAAATACAAATCTAAGTAGTTGAACCCTAATCAACTCATTTCAAATCATAAAGCGATTACGTATGTGTACTTTACATCAAGAGATGACTTTGGTTAGCTAACTATCGAAAACTAGGAAAGTCTGAACAATTTACCAGATTAGTACAAAACTCATCAACAATCCATATCGGTAACTTTACCTATTATCGAACTCAGGATCTACAGGCCTGTTGGTGAGCGCCTAATCTTCAAACTACTGAGTCACTATCTAATATACCGATAAAACTGACCATTTCATTCATGGAAAAAAATCAGAATTTATGGTTCGATAGGATTCTTTACCTACAGTGGTGCTGTTATTATCTATGAAAACATTCGAAATGTCAGGACAGTAACATGTGGTTCCATCATGTAGAAAGTTTAATAAGATTGATTGATGATGACAGATCTCTCCAATAATTATAACCTTGATGTTATCCCATAAAATGATCATATGTTTGTTCTCAAAAATAAATATACACTAGTACATCCATGTGTAACAACCTAATTTACGCTTGCCCGGGTTTGTTACTCATTCGATTCAATCTAATATGTTGCACTGTAGCTGATAGTTTCAGTGACCATGCATCACATAGAGGTAAACAGCTGGTAAATCTGAGTCTAATTTCGGTTCTATTTAAGAATTATCAGGAGAACCTTAAAATCTTTGGAAAACTATGTGATCTTCATCAATTCTTATCAGTGTAATCTAACTTTTTTCTACCATATTAAAAAGCAATGCACACGATATAGGGGCTACATTGAAATGTAACTTAGGCTAAATAAGTATACACAAACATCCGTAGAAAAAAGAGTTAACAGCCCCGTCAACATTTCATAAAATTCATTTTCACGACTATCAGCGAACACAAAACTTAAGTTCATGACCACATGCCTATTCCTTCGAAATACTCTACACTTAATCAACCATCTGAGATGATTCTATAACAAGTAGACGGAAACGGTAAGACAAATTTGGTCAAACAAAGGTCAAGTACGAAAATATATATCACAAGGTAAACATGATTTATTATCTAAAACACTAATTATAGAGATGTGTGAATTGTGTGGGTGATTTATTAACCACTGGAGTTAAGATACGGCTATTAGGCTTAATTATACCCCTGCCAATCGCAGACAACATCATAAAAGTTTAATACGGCCTTTCTTCGAGATGCTGACAAATTCAACATAGCCCTCAGCAACAGGTTCCAGGCCTTTCATGGTCCACTCAATCGAGAGGGGACTACCATGGAGAGCAACTGGAAAGGTATCAAGGAGGCAATCGTTTCAACATGTCAGGAGGTTCTAGGCCAAAAGAAGCCACACCACAAGGAATGGATCACTGTTGGTACACTGGATAAGATTGAAAAAAGGAGAAACAAGGAGGCAGTAATCAATAACAGCCAAACAAGAGCAGAAAAAGCCAAAGCACAAGCTGAATACACAGATGCAATGAGCAAGTGAAGAAGAGCATCAGAACCGACAAACGTAAATATGTGGAAGATTTAGCGATGAGAGCGGAAAAGGCTGCAAGAGAAACATGAGACAATTGTGTGATACAACAAAGAAACTTGCTGGAAATTACCGTAAGCCAGAAAGACCAATGAAAAGCAAGGAAGGCAAAGTAATCACCAACATTGAATACCAACGAAACAGGTGGGTGGAACTTTTCAAAGAACTTTTGAATCGACCAGCTCCACTGAACCCACCCAACATCGAAGCAGCACCCACAGACCTCCAAATCGATGTTGGCCCACTAACAATTGAAGAGATCAGCATGGCCATCAGACAAATCAAGAGCGGCAAAGCAGCGGGACCAGACAACATCCCGGCAGAGGCACTGAAAGCAAATGTAGCAGCAACTACCAAGATACTCCACATCCTCTTCAGTAAGATTTAGGATGAAGAACAAGTACCAATAGACTGGAAAAAAGGATTTCTGATCAAGATACCAAAGAAAGGCAATCTCAGCAAGTGCAATAATTACATGGGCATCAGTCTTCTCGCAATACCAGGAAAAGTCTTCAACAGAGTATTGTTAAACAGGATGAATGGCTCCATGGACGCCCAACTTTGAGGTCAACAGGCTCGATTTCGTAAGGATAGATCGTGTACTGACCAAATCGCAACTCTGCGGATCATTGTGGAACAATCAATCGAATGGAATTCATCACTCTACATCAACTTCATTGACTATGAGAAAGCATTTGAAAGCGTGGATAGGACAACTCTATGGAGGCCTCTTCAACACTACGGCGTTCCTAAGAAAATAGTCAATATCATACGGAACCCCTATGATGAGGTAAACTGCCAAATCGTCCACGGAGGACAACTCACCGACTCGTTTGAAGTAAAGACCGGTGTTAGACAAGGTTGCTTACTCTCACCCTTTCTCTTTCTCCTGGCGATTGACTGGATCATGAAGGCGTCAACATCTGTAGGAAATCACGGGATACAGTGGACAGGCAGGATGAAGCTTGACGATTTAGACTTCGCAGATGATTTGGTTCTTCTATCACACATGCAACAACAAATGCAAAAGACGGCCAGTTTAAAAGCAGCCTCAGCAGCAGTAGGTCTCAATATAAACAAAGGGAAAAGCAAGACTCTCCGATACAATACAACATGAACCAATCAAATTACACCCGACGGAGAAACTTTGGAGGATGTGGAAACCTTTACATATCTGGGCAGCATCATTGATAAACACGGTGGATCAGATGCAGATGTGAAGACGCGGATCGGCAAAACAACGGCATATTTACAACTGAAGAACATCTGGAGCTCAAAACAATCGTCGACCAACACCAAGATCAGAATTTTTAATACAAATATCAAGACAGTTCTACTGTATGGGGAGGAAACCTGGAGAACTACGAAAGCCATCATTCAGAAGTTACAGGTATTTATTAACAGTTGTCTACGCAAGATACTTCGGATCAGATGGCCAGACACTATCAGCAACAAGTTATTGTGAGAGACAACAAACCAGATTCCAGCGGAAGCAGAAATCAGGAAGAGGCGCTGGGAGTGGATTGGGCACACATTGAGGAAATCACCCAATTGCGTTACAAGACAAGCCCTCACATGGAATCCTGAAGGCCAAAGGAGAAGAGGAAGACCAAAGAACACATTACGCCGAGAAATAGAGACAGACGAGAAGAATGAACAAAAACTGGATAGAACTAGAAAGGAAGGCCCAGGACAGAGTGGGTTGGAGAATGCTGGTCAGCGGCCTATGCTCCATTGGGAGTAACAGGCGTAAGTAAGTAAGTAATACCCCTGCCAATGGGCTCAATTTCGTACGACGTAATTTTTAAAGTTCTGGAAAATCCTATACTAAGAAATATCATTCTTTAAAGATTTTCCGTCAAAAACCAATTTATGATGTACTCAGTCGTCTTGGTAAATTCTGTTAGTGCTCCCACAGTTGATATATAAGACATCGTACACTGTATACGACTTATTTGATTCATTATGTCAGTGTTTTGCGGTCAAAGATATAAAAATGGATCATGTGATCTTAATAATGTCATATAGCGTTGAAAACTAACGATTTCTATTTCTTTGGCTTTGTGAGAGCATTCCTTATAAATGAGTTGAACAAATTGTTGTCACTAACTCATAACTGCTCTTCATTCACATGAATATAAAACAGAATAATTAGTGAACTTTCTTTTTCAAAGGTTGGTACTAACAGGAATAACAAACACTATTGCGTTTTCCGTATTTCTAATTAGTCTTCTTTCACTCCCAATTTCCGGGATTACTATACAGTCAAACAAGAGCAGTCACTGTAATCATGAAATATACTGAAGGAATTAACTGAGGTTAACAAAAAACGGCAGAAGTACTTAGTAACATTGATAACGATAGAATATTAAAATTAACTCATTATCTTATAAACACTTTCAACTGATAACCAGTCTCTCTATCAGTCAAAAGTATTTCGTTACATCAGTATTAAAAAGTGTCACAGTTTATTATTACAAAGGATTTAATCAGTTCTCCAACACTTATTCTCAGTTCTACTTTCTAAATATTATACAAATATCATCACATAAACTCATTCATCTGAATGACAATATAAATTCTGATTGTAGATGTCTTTCTGAATTTACCTCCAACTTTTCATAGACAGCTCCATTGAATGAAATCATCACATACAAAATCTTCATTAATACAATTTGTGAAGCATTTGAAAGATCTAGTCTTAGTATTACCATGATTGTCCTAATTTTGATACGAAGATATGTTACATGGAACTCATTATCTATATTAGCGTTTCTGATTTTCCAGCTCGTCTAACATTAATCTATGGGCCATGACTAAAGTAGCCTTTCATGAGTTGACTATAAATCAAGTAAATTAAAATTGTTTGGTATCTGTTATGAACAACATACAAAGCAGACTGAAAGCATTCGCTAAATGTCATTCGATAAGCAGCATCTGATTTGCTGTTAATTTTATTGCCTAATTTTCCAAATAATTTAATACGTACTGAGCAACGAGTAGAGCTATTTCTACTGAAATTCTCATGTGATGCAAAAAAATAATCATTCATATTTGAATTACGCAAAAGAAAAAAGAATTGTTAAAAATAATTGTGTTGATCACAATTGACTAATCTCTGTACCGAACATTTACATCAGTCTCTAGGATCTATTGATCATTATGTTGTTGCTTCTGGCTAGACATTAACATTCAAATAATTTTAATTGTCGTCATGAAGAAGCTGGAGTCAATTTATTCGTCTGAAATTCATTTCGAATTCCCATTGTTGATTCAAACTTTAATAAGCTTATCGAAAATTATTCGATATTGTGAGTAGTGAGCCTGTCGATTATCCGGTGTGTTTATTCCTAATGATCCAAGAGTCCTCATTGATCTGAACGATTTCAAATCAACATGACTGCATATCTTCTATTATTGTATGATAAACAATATAAGTATGAAGTTAAAATCGCAACCATTTACCTTTTTAATAGTTTCAAATAAACTGATTAATGGATAGAATATTAATAATAAATATGCTTTTGTCATATCCCAATGAGTAGAAAATTGTATTTCTGACGTTTCGTGACTTATTTACTTTGAAGAAGTGACCTGTATTAGGTCACAAAACGTCAGAAATACAATTTTCTACTCATTGGATTATAACAAAAATATATTTATTATCTACCTTTTCAGTGAAAGTTCTTTCACAAAATATTAACTATAGCTTATCGTTAGAATTGTAATGATTTACAAAATATCGAGTAGTATAGTGTTATGTCCCGAAGAGAATGATGAATGATAACTTTTGAGAACCGTTTACAGATAATACAATAAATATATTTTTGTTTTATCATTATAAAGTAGCTAAACTATGCATATTCATATTCCTCTTATTATGAGCTTCATTTTGACCTATAGATTATTATTATACGACATATCGTTCATGAGTTATATCCAGTCTATTAATTACAGTCTCCCTTATTCACAACCATTTTTGACTAGATATTGTACAAATGTTGTTTTCCATTTCGTGGCGCAATGTAGTCTGTTTGGTCAGTATATAAACCCAGTATGTTTGAAATACATGATACATATCACGGAGGCTGTGATTGGTATTCTGGACTTACCAGAACTGATAAGGACTCTAGACTGCTCGTACGGGTTTATGTGTCACTGGTCCGGTCGATAATTCACTGTTCTCTAATTGGCGTTATTATCACGTCATGTATTGATAGGTACAACATATCGTTTATCTCAGGCTACATTTTACCAAACAGTTATCTTTGCTTCAACAGGGTCTACATATGATGACTGTTAACAGTTTGTAAGTAATAACACAAGGATTTCTTTTTTTCTATTTCTCAAAATTTATCACATTGTTAAAAAATTACTTGAAAACATTGTTTCGAATTTACTTAGTATTCTTTGTTTGAATCTTCACATTGTTGTTTAGGACTGCGATTCATCAGTCTCTTATTGGCATATGTACATACTGTGCGTATTGCCTCGATATAGCCTAATTCACAAGCATGGTAAGCAAAGATGGATAGTGGCTAGCAGTGGAATCCAGTTTGACGCGCGTTTCGTCCTATGCAGGTACATCCAGCTGACGAGTCCAAAATGCCTGGATTCCACTGCTAGCCACTATCCATCTTTGCTTATTGTTTCAAATTGTTTCCCATAATATCATTGTGTTAACCTTTAATTTCATGTACATACAACACAACTAATTAGCTACTAACAGCTGTATAAACAAAAATGTTTATACCTTATAAAAGATCTAACAACAAAGTGACTTTCTACTTATTACTAAATAAACAACAATTTCATAATAATGAGTATACTTTCAACTAATAATATGATACTAATTTTAATCGTTTTACAAATGACTCCAATATGTAATAAATGCATAATAACTACCCCCCCCCCGCTCTCATTTTAAAAAAAATCTTAACATGAATCAACTTTTATGCTCAAACAAAGTGATTTTTTAAGAAAAGTTGAAACTCACAATTTACAAATAAATTATTTTAATTTTTTTATATCAGTTTCTTAACTATAGTTGAAAACATGAGTCAGTTGAAGCTAGACCACCAAGGAAAACCTGGAAGCACTCAACGGCCTTTTCGTCCTATTGTTGGACTCTTCAGTAGTGCGCACCCCTGACCTCACCTTGCCAGATTCAAACCCAGGATCTACCAGTGTTGCACCAGAGCACTTAACCGATAGACCACTGAGTTTCAAATGACTGCTGCTTTCAACTATGAAAATACTAAATCTCCACAAAAAAATTCATTAATCATCAAAATAGACTATATTTGTTTATCTATAAAAAGAAATATTGATACAAAAATTTTATTGGTGAATTCATTTACATTTTATGACTGTATTCCTGGAAACTTATACTTCATGTAATACCATTACGTCATCTATTAAATTTTACCCTAACCCCCCCCTCCAAAAAAACATACCTCCTTTTCATGTTGTAAAACTATAAAATACCTTTGAGTTCTAATTGCATACATACACATATATATAAAATAGTTAAATTATAAAAATGATATTTTATTAGAAAATTAATATGAGTTTTCAAAAAGTGTGCTCAAAAACGCTATGACTATTGATTTTATAATTATTTTTCTAAAGTTGACCAATCAATGATTCGTTTGAATTTGATTGGTCAGTATAGATTTACTTATATTTATATTATGAATTATTTTAAAGATACTTTCATATTTATTTCTAGTTATTGTTTTAGTGTAATTATTGAAATTGACTATTAACTGGATTTATAATTTAAAATATTAATGTAATCTATACTCTTTTCATATCAGTTACGTAATCGGATACATTCACTACCAAGTTATTCTTTTAAGTAAGTTTACAATTATTGATTAGGTGTATCAATACCTACTTAGTAACAAGAATAATATTTCGTATGTATATATCATACAGATACATTTGCTACATTTTTACATTGTTGAAAAAGAACTTTAGTTCTTGATAAATTCCAATTTTATTTTGTCATCGAATTATGGGCTACTTTTTAATCAAAATGTTTAAAAATCTTAACTTTCGACTGACAAACTCTTGTAATACAATCATTTTAATCTTTATACAAAATATCCAGACAAATAGTTATGTATAAGAACACATCTAAAAGTATCTGAAGATACTGTTTAAGCAATCCAGGATAATTCTTAGCTTTTGTGAAAGACTCATTAATTTCTAGTTCAATAAAATTAAAATATCGATTTATGTTATTATTAGTTATATATAATCTCCAACTAATCTCTATCTCTGTAGCTTATATTCCCTATACATATTCAGTATTGCTTATAAAATTATCGGATAAATGACAAATGACATGGGAGTTCTTTATCGACCTAATGAAGAGGTGATTTTCTATGTTGAGATTTAAATTTTATTAAATTGTTATCATTAGACATTTTTTACCATATGTTCCCATTAGGATTGTATTATTTACAGAAGATACTAAACACGTTGCGTGTGGTTTGCTTTTTTTATGTATTCTTTCTCAAAATGTAATCAACATACCCCCAGAATGATAATAATATTTATTATTCATAATGTGTAGGTGTTCTGTCATATACGTAAAACATTTGTCATGTTGAAAAAGAACTACAGAAGAAGAAAGCGCTTTCCAATTACTTCTCATTTTCTGTATAGGAAGATATATATATTCTACAGGACTGAGATTTCAGCTTTAAAGACTAAAAAAAGATCTATACATATATAATCTTGAGTACACTTCTAATTTATCAGTTAATATACCCTTCTACAATTATCCTGATTTATTTTTATCGAACCCTAATTTCCATGTTGTTTCAAGTATAAGTAGTGATAGAATTTCTACAAAATAATTTCAGTTAAATGTTAATGAAATCATTTTCGTCATAGGATTCAATGGTCGAATTCATATATATTTACTATAGTCTGAGTTACACGTATTATGTTGATGTCCAAAGATAATATTAGACCATTCTATCTGAAGTTACTTAAGATGTAGAATCAATCATTTTATGACATAAGATTTGAAGTTTGAGAACTTAAATTACCAAACCAAACCATTTTATCAATGCTGAAATTGATCGTAAATAAAATCTTGGTGAATGTATCCTATTTAAAACTTAAATTCATTTAGTGTTTAAAAATCCCCATAGATAATTCAAAAATGAACAATATTTGAGCGAACAATTGTTTTTAATAACTTCATCATCAGGCTCTACAGTTATAAGTCCTCATAATTATTGTGATATTTTACAAAGTCCAAAATGAGGCATGTATTAATTAATTTGACAATGTTATATGTTAAAAATGGTAAACGTTTGCATCTGCTATTACAACATATATCCTTTAAAATTGTGTTATTTGTAAATTAGAAAGGTCATTTAATAATAAAGGTCAAAGTGATTTGTAATCAAGTGTCTAGTCACAATTAATATAATAGTAATTTCGAAAAAATGAAAATGCAAAAAATTGTGTGAATAAAGTGCATAGTAGGAGAATTTCATCTTGTCAATTGAGATAATAATGATAAATAGTAATGGTAATAATAATAAGATTGTTGTGCGAATATAATACGTAATAAAAGGGGGATGTTATCAAGATAATTACGATAAAGGAATTGGGAATGATGGATGTGAAGATTAAGATAGAGGTGATCAACAAAGAAAAAAAGGGAGGTTTATAATATTTAGTTTAGGAAACCGGTGATCCAGTCGTAGGCCAAGGTAAACATAGTGGCTGGATATACTTTTTTTGGATGCATAAGTTTGGTTTTCTAGAGTTGATCCAGATGGCTTCGGATATGTAAAGTAATCGTAATCTAGCTCTTTGAGGTAGAGTTTTCGGAACTTGATATAAAACAGAGAAGGCTTCTTCTATTTTGATATGATGTTCACTGTCTACCAAGTGAGAAAGGATGGCGCTGTTAATGGATTTAGTGACTCCTTTTCCCAACCATGCTGGTACATGTTCACGAATACGCAAGGATAAAGCCCTCTGAGTACGGCCTATGTAACTAGCTCCACAGGAGCAGTTGAATTGGTATACACACATGGAAGAGCCCATTTTCGGTAACTTATCCTTGATTAATTGTGTGAGTACTGGTTTAGTTGAGAAAGTGACGTGTAGCTTAGCGGCGTAAAATGTCCTTTCAACCGATCTTTTCAGTCGGCGTGTTAGAATATCACTCGTATGTCACCTTTGAAGTCCAGTTTCAAATACAAAGTTTTTTTACTCACTGTTTCACAATTTCTTCTTATTTTAACAGTACCTTCTACTAGGTATTTCTTAACGAACTTATCCGGGTAGCCATTCCTTCGCAATGTATTTTTCAGTATATCTATTTCACTCTCAACAGTGTCCTCAGAACATAATAGCTTGATTCTGTGACTGAGACATTTAACCAAATTTATTTTATACTGAAGAGGAGTGAAGCTTTGGAAATGGGTATACTGACCCGTCCATGTATTCTTTCTAAATATATTTCGTTTAATGGAACCATCTCTCTTTCTAGAAAGTAGGACGTCGAGGAAAGCTATACTATTGTCTTTCTCTTCTTCGCTGGTGAATTGAATAGCTGAGTGGACGTTATTGAAAAAGTCTAACATCTCCTGTTTCTCAACCATTTCATCGCATACGATTAGTGTGTCATCTATGTATCGACAGTAGTAGACTAGCTTACTTAAGGTGTCTTTTAACGGTCCATTTTCCAGTTTGGCCAGAAAAATGACAGCAAGGATCGGGCCTAGTGGTGATCCAATTGCTACTCCATCTACTTGTCTGTAAAATTCATTGTTAAACTTAAAGTTGATATTCATAGTACATTTTGGACTTTGTAAAATATTATAATTCTGGACTTATAACTGTAGAGCCTGATGATGAAGTTATTGAAAACAATTGTTCGCTCAAATATTGTTCATTTAGTGTTGTTTGTTTGAATCTTCCCATCGATTTATTAGGACTGCAACTGGTCAGTCTCTAATTGGTATATGTGCATACTGTGCGTATTGCCTCGATATAGCCTTAATTCACAAGCATGGTAAGCAAAGGTAGACAGTGGCTAGCAGTGGAATCCAGTTTGACGCGCGTTTCGTCCTATTTGGGACTCGTCAGTTGGATGTACCTGCATCTGAGTTGATGTTCACTCTGGGACTCGAACCCAGTACCTTTCTCTTCAAACGCCATCGCGTTATCAGGACTCAGTGGCCGAGTGGATAACGCGATGGCGTTTGAAGAGAAAGGTACTGGGTTCGAGTCCCATAGTGAACATCAACTCTGAGATGCAGGTAAATCCATCTGACGAGTCCCAAATAGGACGAAACGCGCGTCCTGGAATCCACTGCTAGCCACCATCTATCTCTGCTTATTTAAAACTTAGTTTTTTAGTCAAACTGTATTGTATGATGTACTATCTGTATAGAACCTTGAGAAAAAATCAATATTGATAAAAATGTATGCACAAAAAAAACAGCCGTGTAAAGTGATATTATGATTCTATTGTCAATCACTTAACTTGAAGTACATTTTATGTGCCCCGGACTCATATGTTATTATTTTGTAAAGCTTAACTAATTAGGGACTATAATCGCTAACTTAAAATTAGAAGACTTACCCATTTAGGTATTTACATAATAATTTGTAATTTTTAGCTCATATATTAGTGGTTAGTATTCGACTACTAACAAAGTTGAATTTGATACTGAAGCCCAATAACTAATGGTTAAGTTCTTAAATTGGATCAGCAATTTAATGACAGTTGATTAGATTTCCTGATCAGGTTACTATGAGGTGAAAATATACATCGTTTATTTTATAAGGTCACCATCGCATAGACGAAGAACAAAGATAATAAAAAGTTGGTATATTTGCACTATTAATATTTATAATTTATTTCTATTACCGACTGATATCAAATATTGTATCACTGAAAACCTAGAAGTATTTGTCAAGATGGAGTGGACTAGTGACAATTTAATATTTTGTAAGCCATTCCATCCGAGTTATAAAGAATAATACAATATATTTATCTGGTTTTCCTAACCTTTGAATTAATAGATTGAGTCACAAGTGGGAATTTTGTGTGAACTATTTAGATATCCAACATGTTATCGAAACATCAAAGTATCATCAAAGTTCTCTGGAAGTAGGATGTAGGCACATTTCCATCAGAATACTGTTATATAGATAAACACTTTTGAACTTATTATAGCATATAGATTAACCGTCACTCGACTCATTATAAATGGGATCAGTTTGAAGAAAATGTAATAAATAGGAGTATTTGAATCAAAGTATAAGAATCTCAGAAATAACGCAATCTAATGAAGAAATACTAGATTAACACGAACCAATGTATTGTATTTGAAATACAAATTCAAGCAGTCATCAAATACCAATAAATCATTGGTTCACACAAAAAGATCCCAGTAAATCATGACAAGATTAGAAAAAATTTGCTTCTTCTTAGTTTGAGACACACTCTACATATTACATTCAAAATTGATCTGTTTTAAAGAATTACTTCATTTCCAAACAATTCTTAATGTCAGAAGAGGTTTTTGTGGAGATTTAGTATTTTCATAGTTGAAAGCGTGAGCCAATTGAAGCTAGACCACCATGGAAAACCTGGAAGCACTGGATGGCCGTTTCGTCCTATTGTGGGACTCCTCAGTAGTGCGCATCCACGACCTCGCCTCGTGAGGAGTCCGACAATAGGACGAAATGGCTGTCCAGTGCTTCCAGGTTTTCCCTAGTAATTTAGCTTCAATTGACTCACGCTCTCAACTATGTAAGTTCTTAATGTATTAATCAGTAAAATTTGTAATCTATGTAATCAGATAGTAGATTCATGCATATAAATAGTTAATGAAATTGTAATACTACTAATAATAATATCAGTTTTAAACTGAATAGAAAATACCTCAATTATTGATGTAATAATAACCATTGTCATGTGCTTTTTTTATGATGTATCTATGAAATCTACCTTTTTATTTAACTAGTTTCACTCAAAAATTCACTTTAAATATTTTCAGTTCATTGGATTGTAGCTTAATCTATTATGAATTGTTAATGTTTCATAACTAACTAAAGTATTATAATAACCTTCGTCTTCTCATTGAATTATCGAAATTTATCAAAGGGACTAATTGTTTTATATTATAATATAATCCTTTTATGAATAATAATAGGGTTAATAGATCAAGATTATACATAGATAGACTGATATATTGCAATGGTTTATTTGTTTAAACAAGTTGTTCAAGTAAACACTTCATAATATGACCTTTCAAAAATATATATTCAAATAATTTCTAGTGTTTACTAGAAGGAAGGGATAAAACTATTTGTACTTTTGAAATCTTTCTAAGCCATTCAGTATGAATATTCAAATTAATCAATATCCAACTGCTTTCGCTACCTTGTGATTACTGTCAAACAACATTGTATAGAACTTTTCATTGATACATTCACAAACAAACATTGAACTGTTTTGAAAAACATCGAATTATCGGAAAAAAACCAGAAGGCAGTTGTTTAGATAATATAAATATTAACATTGATAACAGTCTGTACAAAGTATGTGTAATTAAATATAAAGTCTGACAAAGTTAAGACACGAAAAATGGAGCATAACAAAAAAAAAATTAGAATTTTTCATCACACCTAAAAGTTTACACAGACAGTAGGAATTCACCAAAAAATTTCATACCTGTCACAGCTATCTGATGATCACTAAAACACTACAAAATAGTCAGTTGACGTGATAAAACCTTAAGACATTCAATGACATATGAAAAAAACTAATCAAATAAGAGTTTTTCTTCTACACATTCAAGTGAAACGGATAAGCCAATAACACCAAATTGTAAGTAGAGAAACGAGAAAAATCAACGGAAATCCCGCAACAAAAAATAACCTTCCATTCAATGAGTTTAGGCAAGTTGGTAATTAAAATTAGGGAAATCATTATATGTGAAAATTATATTTGAACTAACCTCAGCAGTTGAAATTTAAATAATTCCGACGTTTCAATCGCTGAGATTATTTCAAATATAATTTTCACATATAATGACTTCTCTATACTCGGCGCCCAATTTTCGTCAGGCTATTTCTTCTAATCTTGACGAATATTCGTGCAAAATTAGTAGATGCACAGTTTAATCAAGTAAACTGTCTTGACGACACCTTATTCACTAATGACTCAAAATTTTGTTAATGAATTCTAAAGTACCATTCTTTGAAAATTCACCTGATCTGTAGGAACTTTGCCATCTTTACATTAAATAAATCAAATCCATATATCTTTGAATTTCTATTGAAGTTACAAAGGTATGTTTTCTATCCATTAATTAGTACATACAATGAAAACATCAGCATTTATAGAGAAAACGTTCACTTCAAACTTTTAATAAATGAAACGAATTCAGCAGTATCAATTAGCTGTAGATGAGTACATATAAGTGTGGTATAAGACACTTTTATTTCTATGACAACTCGGCCAACTATGGTCCGCATCTCAACCACTAGTACTACACATCGAATCTAAAACGGATCAACCTGTAGTTTTGATAATAATGACAAAGATAATCCCCAATGATTCTTTCCTTGACCAAGCAATCAAATCTAATAATGTAACAAATAAGAAAATATACTACCTTCGACAATTTTCTTAACTGTTTGTGGGTACACATCAGTTAGAAATTATAATGGCATCATCAGAGTTTAAAACCCTTATACTCTAATTAAGTAGCCTAGTAAACCAACTGTGCAACTTGGTCAATAGCATTAGGTCAATATTACGGATCAGACATTATATGCACTGGTTAGTAATGGGTGATAGACCTGTTTTGAAATTTTCAGCAGTATAAAAGGTGATTCCTAACTTCAATATCACACTGGTAACTTGTCACACTATGTTGTTGAATGATATAAGAAGCATCCGTTTATCTCAAGATTCCAGGTAACTCATACCCCTGAGTACTATTCAGCTTGAAACCTATTTTCCTGAGGGCTTCTTATTGGCTTAAGAAATGACCGATACTGTATAATTATGATCCTAACAGAAACCAAAGTTAGGACCTTTAGATGACTAAGTTCCTATACAGCGATCTAGTGCTCTTTGATGTCTCTATTGATTTCACTGAATCATGAAATTATCTTTAAAGTTATGATTTACTAATATAGAAATTCTATTATTAGTTTAACTATGATATTCTATTTGAAAACAAAGTACTTTAATTTACGTCAAGATTGATTTTTTTTGTATATCAAAGAGAAAAAATAACACTACACTAATCATTATAATAAACAACTACCATAATACACTATGGTTAATGCATTAAGGTTATACAATATTCTTTTCTTAAATAAAAACAATCTTAATTTTAAACAACAGTAATGCTGGGTTGTTTTTGTTACCAGCAAGAATAACTTCTACTTATCATCTAAAATTGCGCAAACATACCTACATATGGTATGTTTAAGAATTCTTTCAAGTTTATTGATCTAATAGTCATATATATATAAAGAGAGAGAGAGAGAGAGAGAGAGAGAGAGAGAGAGTAAGAAAGAAAAAAAAAACAAAAAAAAGCAAAAGTGGGGATATTATACAAATCCATACCTTTTTTTAGTTAATTAAGCAATGCATGATGAACTACTGGCTAGGGTGAAACATCCTTGCCAGCATTCAAATTATTATTATAGTGTACGGTTTATGAATTTATTTTTAACCTACTGCTTATTATTATTAATGATTAAAAGGATGACAGTGTTAGATAATAATACAGTATGGAAAACCAAAAGCTGTTTCCAAAGGTCAGTAGTTACTAAAAAATATCACTCCTGCTAAAGGACCAACATCAAAAGAGAATATAAATGACTATCTGAAAGAGTGATCTATCCCGTAAAATGACCCACCCATTAATAAACATGTTAGTATAAAGTTGTAGAGATTGCTAAATTTTGTTAAAATCATAAAACGATATATGTTACATCACTATTGAAAGCCTAGAAACACTGGACATACAATTCATCCTAGCTTGGAACTTCCCAGAAATGAGCATACACGACACTACTCGCAAATATTGAATAGATAACCTTCGGTCTCGCATCCAAACGCTTCATCTCCAGACCACTGAACCTGCATCCAGTGGTCTTAATGTCTAAATTCAGATGTCTGACTTTGAGTGTAAGGCAAATACCCACCAAAGACAATGGAAGATGGTCGTGCATTTTTGTGAACTGATTGAAGTTAGACATTAATATCGTTTGATGCCAGCTCAGGGATCTGGAAGTTTAAAGTTCACACACGAGATCGGATGTCGTCTGTTCAATACCTGCGTGCGGAGTCATGCTGAGGAGTCCCATACCAGAGCGAAACGACAGTTCAGTGCATCCAGGTTTTCAGTGTTGGTTGAAGTTGGATTGGTCTATGATTTCAGTGACATAAATAAATAATTTGTACAAAATTAACATGAACACGTCTCATATAGAACATCAGGAATGTTAAATAACAAGCTTTTTAGCTGTTACTTAACTATTCACCAAATCTAATAAAAACAAGGTGTTCTATTTAAGCAGAGATGGATGGTGGCTAGCAGTGGAATCCAGTTTGACGCGCGTTTCGTCCTATTTGGGACTCGTCAGTTGGATGTACCTGCATCTCAGAGTTGATGTTCACTCTTGGAGTCGAACCCAGTACCCTCGCTTCAAACGCCATCGCATTATCCACTCGGCCACTGAGTTTGAAGCGAGGGTACTGGGTTCGAGTCCCAGAGTGAACATCAACTCTGAGATACAGGTACATCCAACTGACGAATCCCAAATAGGACGAAACGCGTCCTGGATTCCACTGCTAGCCACTATCCATCTCTGCTTACCATTCTTGTAAATTAGGCTATATCGAGGCAATACGCACAGTATGCACATATGTCAGTTAGAGACTGACCAGTTGCAGTCCTAACAAATCGATGGGAAGATTCAAACAAACAATAATGGTGTTCTATTTACTAGCTATTATTATCAATTTAGATGATGTTTTCTACCATATTAGTCTATCTAGCTCCAAAGTAATTATTTCAAAAAAATATTTTACAATTAGCCTCCTTTGTGTAGTATCAATGCCAATGCATCTAGATTTTAACTCTTAATTATGATGATTAAAACTATCAGGACTAACCAAGTGTGTAAAAATAAGGAGAATCGAAATCTCTTATAATATTAGACTGGTTGTAGATAGTCAGCAGGAAATTCTGTACATGGACTTTCTGCCGTCTAACACTGGTCAGTAAGATGTGCTAAAAATTTTGGGAAAAATCTTTTTTTGTATGTGGGCTTTGAACTATGCATCATCTAATAGAACTAGAATATTCAAATGAATTGGTCACCGGATAGTAAGCATTGTAATAACGCATCTAAAAACACAGAATTGTCTTGGAAACCTATTTTATGAGATTGATTACAAAACTAAGGATGTATAACACCTGTTAAGAGTAAAACGATAGGAGCTGATCCAGTTTTAACTCCTTTTAGTGAAACATTGATAAAATAATCCCCTAGTTGATCATTCATTGGCTTATAGAAACCCTTTAACCAGTGTAGCGGAGTTGACTAATGAAATGAAGTGATGACAGTGTAACCGTATCGATACCGAAAGGACATATACTTAAATATGTTGCTGATAGATAAAGAATATTGGAAATAAATGCATTCGTCATCAGAAGCGAGAAATATATTAATTTTTTTAAATCTGTTAAAGTTTACATAGCCAAATGACTCGAAGTCATGTAATTGAATTTTTCTGCTGGTCATTTTTCCATATTACGAAATAAATGCCTCTAAATGATCCTGGCGAATTCATTTCTCATGCAAAAGTCTAGCCCTTTTATTATGACTTATCATCGACTAAAAATCGCACATTCTTATTTCACTTGCTGTTTGATTGGTTGGAAATGGACAAACGTTAATTTTATTCACTGAACAAATAACTCTCTAGATGGTGTTAATCTGTAACAAAGACCGTTTTCAATATCAACTCATTTTTCACAAAACATTTATTTTTGGTTGTGAGGTATAAAAACACATTGACAAAACACCTTGAGGATATAAAACTATTTTATTTTAACTTCATGTTAGATGCGATCAGGCATTAGTTGAGTGTCACAGGGAATAATTAATGAAAAATACAGACACGAACCCAATGTAACTCATCAATCGTGCATTGTTCAGACCAGCAAATAAGGACAAAATAGTTACCCCGTTTTCATTCTCGGTTTCCAATACTCATCAGCTTATTGATGTAAAGTCCTCTCAAGAATTAAAAAAATAGAAGTTCTCAACTTTAAAAATATTGATTAATTACAAATAATGAACACTTAAACACAAAATTCTGATTGATAGCGATATTGAAAACAAAAGATATTCAATTTGTTAATTAAATTGCTTTTTAACAATGATACCAGTTTTGTTTCATATTACATAATCCATTCAACATCATTTAAATTATTGTTGATTTCATTCTATTGATCATTAGTTATTCACACATAATATGAATCAACTAGTGAGAGATTAGATGAGTTAGTTTAGAAAAAGTGTTTTTTTTCTTTCATTACGTTATAACATGTACGTGTGTATTAGAAAACAAATATTTATAGGACAAATATTTACCAGTCTGATATAATTGAGATCATTAGTCAGTTGAAGCTAGACCATCATGAAAAACCTGGAAGAACTGGACGGCCGTTTCGTCTTATTGTGGGACTCCTCAGCCGAGCGCGTCCACGATCTCGCCTCGCGAAATTCGAACCCAGCACTCAGTGGTCCAGAGGTTAAGCGCTCGCGCTCGAGACTGATAGGACCTGGGTTCGAATCTCGTGAGGCGGGATCGTGAATTCACACTTATGAGGAGTCCCACAATAGGACGCAACGGCCATCGAGTGCTTCCAGGTTTTTCATGGTGGTCTAGCTTCAATTGACTAATGATCTCAACTATCGAAATTAATATAATATCCACAAAACCCCTTCTGATATTAGTCTGATAGAGTTAGTTTTTTCATCAAGATTCTAATCGAACCCACTTATTGTCTCGAGAGTCTCAATGTTATAATTTGATTTACATTTTAAATAGTGAATAATAATCTACATTGAAATAATGGGTAATTTAATTAATTTTTAATAAATTAAGTAAAATACATATCCAACAATAATTAGGACGTCATCAGGCTAAGAAACTCCTTGCTTTGGTTTTTAATAAACTGCATATGGTAAACCTTTTATCTGTTTTCTATACTTCGCTAACCTATAAGGTAAACATACTGTGAAAATTTATTGGGTTGGATAAAAACCATGAATCGAATATCAATCCTTGATAGTCATACTAAAGAGAACAACTAACAAATAGGAAAAGCCTTACTACTTACGTCCTCAAGGAAAGACATCTTATATGAGGGATTTTGTCAGAGAAATCTAGGACACGCACTCTGTCTTATTTGGGATTCATAAGCTAGATATATTTACATCTCACTCTTGCCGGTCATACCGACACGTATGCCCAACACCTTTCGCTTCAAACACCCAAAGGATTATTCACTAAGCTAATTATTTCAGATATCCACTAACTCATGTAACGAGATGAATTTAACTAACTATTTGTAAGTGCTTCGATCTTACCATTAACAATGTTACGGACTCTAATTAATCAATTTCTTTTAGTATAAGGGGAAACCTGAATGGATTACATCGATATAAGCACTTAGTCAGAACTAAACTAGCAGTGAAGTCCGGTGCTGAATGCCATGATATTCCGCTCAAGCTACACATACATCAATAGAAACTGATTAATTAAAATCCTTAGCATTAACAATGAGAAAACTTAAACATTAACAAATTTTGTTAGTATACTTTAAGTTATTTGACAAAAATTATTAAACGTAAAAGTGGCAGTTTAAACTAACTACGATGTCACTGAACAATTAAAAAGTGTACTGTCGTAAGCTTAAACATGCTGAGTTGATATTAATTACGACAATTAATCAATGTCACATGGTCTTTCCTATGAAGGTCAATAGGCTTCAAACTTAATCAGCAGATAAACAAAAATGTTTTAGTATATCACATTACCTTAATTATATCCATCAAACTAAGATTACATTCAAGACAATATGGATTTCTATTCACGGTACATTTCTCTTTGTTCACATTTCCTCGAAATTTTCATAGACAGTTCCACTGAATGAAACCATCACATACGACATCTTCATTATTACAATCTGTGAAACATTGGAAAGATCGAGTCTTAGTATAACAGTGGTTGTCCTAATTTTGATATGAAGATATGTTACATGGAACTCGTTATTTGTATTAGCTTTCTTGCTTAACCAGAATACCAATTTATATTTCTTGATTCCCAATGGTTTATTGCTACATTGTAATTTAACCATCAAAATACCCACTTCAAATTTTTAACCTGGTTTCGTGTAAAACAGCTAGAATCAATTAGTAATAACCTGTATTAGTTTAATAAGTTCATAATGAATACAATGAAATTTCAAACTGATATATGGTAAAAATCATCTCACAAACATTTTTTATCATTATTCACCTAAGTGAAATACTGTCATCAGATTGATAGGGTCGCTATGGGTAGTACTTTATGAGCATTATAATCTGACGTGTTTATAAGATATGTCGAAAATCTAGCTCAAGTTCTAATAGAAAATATGTGCTCTCATAAGAGATATGTGGATGACATAGCTATCTGTGATAATACAGAGGATACAATTCGTTTGTCGAGTAAACTAAACAATCTCTATAACCGCATAAGTGTTTCATGTGAAGAGGAAAAGAACACATAGCTACCTTTTTTAGGTACACATCATATATCTATTGAATTCATTCATTTTGAATAAATCGTAATTTATGCAGAATTCAGTTCAGCAAAATTGTAATTAAACTACATATAAATTACCGTCAAATTGTGATTAAGTAGTTCCACCACGTAAATTACCAATGAAGATAAGCAAAAGTTGGTTGAAATCAAAACATCATTTGAAAGAATAAACTAATATTATCAGCTTCGAAAGACATACAAAAGATTTCTAATAAGTGCTATATAATACGTCAAGTTCTTCATAAACAACACTGTTACTTCACTATCCTTTAGGAGGATTTAGGAATAAAATATTGAAATTAGACGAAGGTAACCGTATTTTAAAAAATCATATGTAATACTCGATATGTTAACGAACATTAAAATAATCGAATGTGAACATGTTGAGATCCAAATGATAACTAAGATAAGTTTTAGAGTATTCAGGGATTTTATAAATGAATCGACAATGACATTGAAAACAGGACATAGAATATACCCATTTTAAGGAAACCACGTTCCTATAAATTATTTTTTATTGTATGGAAAAAATTATTGATAGCTGAAACCGTTTCGTATTTATTAATTACCAAATAATGAGGTTGTTATTTTTTTTCTAATCTGCGTCTATCTCAAATATCACCAAGAACAACCACGTTTACTTATCTGAATAATAATCTGTTATAATTTTCTAAGACAAAGAATTAAATGCACGATTCGGTAAATCAGTTATGTTTATTCTTTTTAATACCTAATCTTTGATGATTTGATTAGTTGAACACTGTAATGATTTAGAACAAGACTGATAGGTTAGTGTTGTGACCTCAGCTAAATGCTTTATACTAGTATCTGCTACTTAGTACAACGAAACGAGACTGTTATGCTGGTGCAATTAATAGGGCAAGTGGGTTGAAGGAGACTAATTTATTCGCCAATCACTGACTTAATTACATCTACCATAGTAATTATAAACTACATATCACTTTAAATGTTTGGTCATTAAATAAATTTAAACGAATTCAACTAGATATTAATCAATAATTTAATGTATTTATATGATTCACTCAATCAATAAACAAATAATCAATCTTTCAATTCGATCAAATTACATTTTCACTGAATTTACATCCAAATATGATTGAATATTTTCACAATAGTTTGACCTTGAATGTGTTGGCGACACTCTATGGGAAATTGTATTTGTAAAACTCTAACTGATTAAAATTAAAAAGAACTTCTACTATTCTGTTGGCAGTTTGAAGTAAGCTTATTTAAAGAATTAGTAAACCATGGAAACTTTCCAAAGTAAATAGAAACCATGAAATAAAGGTTTACTAAATGTCTAGACGTCCATCTGAGAATTTATTAAAGTGTGAAGATGTCTCGTTTGACTTCAAAAGTATCCGGCTAAATTGCGGTTATCTTCACAATATAAATAGTAATTAATGTGAATTAAATCTGTGTAAACTGAGTATAGTTCTGAGATTGATTGAATCTGTATTCAAAGTACGATAGTTCAATATTTATTTGTCTTTTCTCATCGCTTACATCAAGTAATGTACGTTGATGATATGCAAGAAATTCTTTAAAACATATTTTTCAAGCGTTTATTTATTCCCACAGATTTCCCTGTTTTGAAATTGTTTCCACTCACTTATTGTGTTCATCAACTACATGTACTACGCACCTTCACAAAATTTTTATAAACTATCGTGAATTCAATTACTGAGAAACACAAGAAACATCACTATGTTAGTTCGTACACCGTTCTCTTCCACTTTCTTTTTAACAAACGATATCTGATTATCATAAAATGCGTGCACCAAATATAGATTATGTTATTAAACTTGATACCTTGGCGACAAGATGGATCGCAGATATTTACAGATGATTTAATGATAGCTAATCTCTGCTTGTAAACATGTTGAACACATTTTCCTCATATTCACAAATTAAGTGCTTATAAAATTGGGATTTTTTGTGATACTTGAGATTATGTGTTGACAATTGACTACTTCAATCAGACGTGTGGTTTTGAATAAATTTCAAATGTTACAGATTCCACATTGATTTTCTTTTAGTTACTGCTATATCATAGCCCTTATGTTTTACACACTAATGTGGTTGTATCGAAAGATTTTGTCAATATGTACTACCAGAGACTGTTTTATTACCACTTTATTTGTAAAGTTTCAGACAAACCATCACCTACTCAAACTAGTACCATAATTAGTAACATTATTGCTATAATGACAGAGGAGATACATTACAATAATAAAATCCATGCTTCAAAACAACCTACCGTCTTTTTAAAAAAATAGCTGACAAAGAATCATATTTCATCTAAACTTCTAAAATAGTCAATTTGCAAGAAATGAGAGTAACTGATCTTTGGAAAATAATGTAATCTTTTTGAAAACTTGGGTCAGATCATTTCGTAGAGGATCATAGAACAATGATGTATTTATTCATTAAAAAGATGACATGATAACATGAACATTGAATACATAGGGACAGTTAATTACTTACATTATGAATACATCAGTAATTATACTTGTGTAGATCATTGCTTCAATCGTTGCTTCATAATAAACTTCCTAATATATTTGACCGAAACTTCATATCAATCGGTTCTCAGGTATTGTCCACACAATTTAATAAATGATTAATTAAATCATCTAATAAATTTTCATTTCTCTTACTTAGTCTAATCTAAACGACTGTAATTGTTTCTTGAAAAACTACTCCTTAAAATAATAATTAATGTTTAGAAAATGGATAGATCGTGAAGATAATTCAGTCAGTCAGCTACAATGTAGGACCAATTACATATATGTATCGGTCCAAGTTGCCATACCTCATTAGCACAACAAGATGAACACCGAATTCATATAGGCAGTTAATTTAATGGTGGTAATATATAAAAGAATGATTGTATATAAGGATATAGTACAAAAAGAAAGAAATATATGAAGCAATTTTGATTTCATGGTAATCACCTATGCCATTGTGATCGATTCTGAGCCCTGTCACACAGTCTCCAACCATTGGTTATGATAGTTACGCGGACCCCAACCAAGTAGTCTACATCTACCAACATGGCTCAGACTAGAAATTAGTGATTTCAAGGACTGATGCCACGTTTTTTACTTGATTTCTTGTTCACCTAACTGATAATACAAGACTTAGTGGTTTATAAAGCAATATAAACTTTCTTTTGACGAAAAATATCTTCGTTTTACTTTATAAAATTTTTTTCAGAATAATTAACTAAATCAACAAAGAATTTTAATGAACAATATTGATATGACCTGGCCTACAACAACAGTTACTGTATCTAATGAAAAAGCAGTATTTGGTCAACGTAATAGTATAACGGAGAAATCGTCTAGTGATAATATACAGAAATCAGTCTATTCATCTATTCAAAATGATATTAAAAACTTAAACTTAAATTATTTGAATGAAGATGAACGTCAAAAAGTTTTATGCGTAGTCAAGAAAGACTTCGAAGTACGGGCTAAAGAACGAGAAAGATTGAAGTAAGCATTTATTCAACAACTTTATATCTTTTATTACTACTGCAAACTATTTATTAGTTACCAACATTCTTCAAAAATCTGCATAATTATGAACTGATCCACATTTCCACAACTTAAAACAATAAATCATCAGAGAGTGTAAGCAAGAGGAATTATCACAATGTAAATGATTAAATGGGTCAAATTTATTAATTTGATTTTATTAAATCAATAATAAGGTGTAAATAATCAAAATAAATGAGCAAAATCGATTTAGAATCTGCATAGAATAATTAGATTTTCAGGATTTCAAAAAGGTTCTGAAAAAGACTGAATGGTGGTTCATCCTTGTATGGGACTCCTTAATAGTGCATATCCACAACTCTGGGGTTGAGAATCGAACTCAAAACCTTTGTTTTTGTCAGCAAACATCTAACCTCCAGACCGCTGAGTCGGAATTCATAGTATACATTGTTTAACTCCGACCAATCCACGATGCTACATAGCTGTTTTACATTGTCTTTTATGGTCGTCTAATGTAAATTGGCTCGCTATTTGAATAAAATTCAACAATTTCCCCAACCCCTTACTGGCAGTTAACAATTTTATTCTACCTTACAATCATTCCTGAATTCACATGCTATAACTTATAACGATGTATTTAGTCTAAAACTTGGCATCTTCTTGGATTATTAATTTGGTTACACAATTGTAGAACTTATAGAGAATTCATTAGAAAGTATGTTCTCCATTCATACATAAGTGTTAATAGCTTGACAAAATAAGGCAGAAAACGTCTACGCATCTTTGTGCTCAATATCTGAGCTACCATCAGCTGCACTAAAATAAAAGTAGGATCACATTTCCTCATGATAAAAGCCGCCAATGTATAATGTGAACTGAAATTATCCATATCGATTTAAAAAAACGATCAATTAATTAAATAAATGGTAATCATTGATACTTTAATAGCAATCGCAGAACTGGTATAGGGCACTTTTGGCTTACCAATGAAACCAATGTTCAGTCAATCAAAATGTTAATGATATATTTTATTACGTAACATCACTGAAATGTTTAAGGATAGAATTAGGAATTAGATTTAGGATTTAGAGTTAGGTGTTAAGAGTAATAGTTAGAAATAGAGTGGATTAATGCTTCGTAGCCATATACATGTATACTTATAGAAATGGTTCTTTGACTTTAAACAACAAGAACCTCAAAGTTAACTTTAAAACTTGTTAAATCATGGTCTACATTCTTTAGTTTTCATATGTTTACCACTTTTTGTAGTCTCATCAACAAATTTTGTTAGGTTTTAATCAGTTCTTAATAAAATAAAAGTTGCTGCTTTGAATTTCATACAAAAATCCAATAACCACTATCTTAAATCTTATTAGTTCGTCACTAGCATTTACCTCCGTTATTGTGACATGTACTCTGGCAGACTGTAATACGCAGTGAGTTCACAACAGTGACAGGATCATGTAGATTTACTGACACTTGATGATGAATCGTTGGAAACAGTCGGAATGTTTGTGTATCTAGTGATTTATGTTGGCCTGATGTGATTGTGTAACAAGTTATATCTAACTACTTACTTCAAAAGCTAGATCTAAGCTATTCTGGTTGTAAAAACCCTACGGGTATAAACAAACCTTTTCTATATTGGCAAAATTTACATTCTTTAAGCTGAGTATCTTCATTATCTTCTTACGTACGACACCAAGTTGATGTTCGCAAGACTGTAGAAAAGAAGATATTATCATCATTTTAAATCAGTGCATTTGGTACATCTGCAACATTCCATGCTTTTTGTTCAAGTTACTTCCACACATGGAATTAAATACTGATATAAAAGCAAGATGAATAAAGAAGATAAATAATCACCTTATGACGCCGAACCTTGGATTAAGAGTTACTTGTATAGTATTAGCAATTGCTAAAGTACTTGACTTCAGACAATTATAGGCTCAAACTTCAGTACATGTACTTAAATATTTGCCGCGGATAAAGACGTGACACAATGTCTCATTTCTGTAAGTTACTTATTTCTTAACAAACACTTCTTCATTGGAGATCGGACATCTATAAAAATCTCTCTAAAAACGTCACGAGCCTCACAAATCCACAAAAATTTATAAAATGACATGATTATGGTAATAAGAATCGCATTCAGTACCCCTTTTCTTGAAGTTTCTTTTACTGGTTTAACAGTACGCTTTCCATTAGTATATGGAACTGAGTTTTTGATTGATTTGAGAGGGCTACAACTAACAGGATAAGGAGCCAAAACGAACAAATTCACCATATATGTCATGATGCTCTCGTTCTACAACTTACGAAATGATGACTTAATTTTCAGAATTACATACTGTTTATCTTACGAGTTATTACTAACTACCAGACGGATAGTCTATCTCAATACAAGATACATCAACCTGAACTCGGTAAATTTATAACATTGATTATTTATTGATTATAGAAGATTGTTACATTTCACAATTTTACTACATTTCTATTTCATTAATTTATTTTATACATTTTTTAAAAAAAAAATTATTAACTTAGCCGATTTCGTTCGAGTATTTTAAGACGAGATAGAGAATTGGCTGCTAAACATTTGACTTCACTTACGGAAAGTACATCATGTTTATTATGTGGACGTCCATTTATACTTTTAATTAATCCTAAACGTATATGTTACAATTGTAAACGTGAAATATGTCGAAATTGTTCAGAATCTATAAATCAATACAATGAATTCTTTTGTAGAATGTGTTTAAAAGAAAAGTAAGTTACATTTTTTTTAAAAAAAAAAGTAGTTTAGCATCTATATGGATGTCAATGATAAACTGTAGAATTGCTAGAGAAGAATATTTTATAGTTTAAATTCATTTTGTATTATTTGTTTGAATCTTCCCATCAATGTGTTAGGACTGCAACTGAACAAGTAAAAAACAACAGAAAAGTCCATAAATTCACTCGGTATTGTCTGTTTGAATCTTTCCATTGATGTTTAGGACTGCAACAGGTCAGTCTCTAATTGGTATATGTGCATGCTGTGCGCACTGCTTCGATATAGCCTAAATTCACAAGCATTGTAAGTAAAGATGGATAGTGTCTAGCAGTGGAATGGAGGACGCGCGTTTCGTCCTATTCGGGACTCGTCAGCTGGATGTACCTGCAGTACTCTTCGCTGCAAACACCATCGCGTTATCCATTCGGCCACTGAGTCCTGTTAGCCATTTCCTTGTGCAATGGAGTGAAGTTGAAATTTATTTAGTATTGTTTGTTTGAATCTTCCCATTGATGTTTTTAGGACTTCAACTTGTCAGTCTCTAAATAGGACGAAACGCGCGTCCTGGATTACACTGCTAGCCACTATCCATCTTTGCTTACAATTTTATAATCTATTTATTCCAGTTTAAAAAATTATTCTACTCTTTTGTAGTCAGTTTTATGATGCTCAATAAGATACAATTAGTGTCATATAATGAAGATCAGTTGTATGTAACTACTATAATATCATCCAGTATGTTTATAATTGACAATGTTAGTTCTTCCTTGATTATGATGTTCTCAACTGGAGTCACATTTGAATACATCAGCCAAATACGTTCCATTAATCGTATTAAAGTTTTTATCAATGAAAACTTATGTATAACTCAAGAAATATCTAGATCTTTTCAGTTTCTTGAAAAATTTACTTAGTCAAAAAAGAGTATTTTTAAAACAGGCTTTGAAAAACTTAATCTTACTATCTAAATTAAATAATTTTACTCTCCTAGAATGACTGTTCTTTGGACAAACAAATAATAGCTGGAGTTAACAAAGAACTTCTGTTTTAACGATGATATCAGCATAATAACTTTTCAATAATGATTAATTCAACTCTGAAACATAAAAAATCAATCACATAGTTGATTAATCTAACTGAATACCTAATTCGAAAAGTTACAAACGATCTTATATAATTCATCATTTGTTTTATGCCGGTAATTGTTTGATGGAACTCCTTACGCGCAACCGTATTTTGGACTTTGATTTGCACAAAGCTTATGAGTATATCAAAGGTGATTGACTATCAAACTGATTCCCGACCCATGATCAATTTCAATCCACTGGACTAACATAAATTTTTACTATCATCACCATTACAGGGCAAAGAATAGAGAGGAAGGACAGTTAGAATGGAATTTGAAAATTTTTAAAAATGTATTAAGTATACTACATAAGCAAGAACCTTTAATCATTCAGCATCTCAATATTGCACTCGATATTAAGTCACTTAGATTAGTGGTCACCTTGGAACTTGACCGAGAGAATTCAGTTAGCAATTAACAAGACACTGATTAATACTCAACAACGGTTTTTTAGTGTTTATTAATCTTTAGAGCCTTATTCAAATGGTTACAATGCGACCTTGGAATATGCACTAAAATGTGCCTGTTACATAACGTTGGAAGGAAGTAGTTTTCGTGAACCAACTTGAATTCTTTCGTTTTTAATTAAACTGTTTTTAAAAATGAGTGATTATTTCACATATTTTTAAAATGTTTACAGTCCAATAGTTAAAGTTCTCGAATTCTTTAACCGACAATTTCTCTCTCGTTCTAACCGGTTTCATAATCAAATTTGTGTAGTTACCAAGAGATTCCAACAGCGATTTCATGAGCTTATGTCCATAAAAACTTCGAACTCTGTTTAGTCACTCACATAGACACACTAAATGTAATCTATTCATTGTCAGGTTGACGAGGTTCAACTATTAGGATGTTTTTTGTTTTAATTTGGTAGGAAATGTCTTCTTCATGTATGCTGAGAAGGCACATTTATAGTCAGGTATATAAAAATGCACCAAAGGAGCAACACGTCCATAAAGACAATAATTCAGAATCATACATTTTCATTTAAATTTGTTTTTTTAACACACATTAGTTGGATTACGGTTAAGAACTGTGTATCTGAGTTTTAGACAACAAACAACAACTACCTCCTATAACGATATTCCTGTTCCTTCTAGACGATCAATATATTAGCATACCTTCTTTAAATTTTCATTAACTCTGTAAATAATATACTTGATTAGAACCTGGAAATCTATAGTAATTAAATAATCACATCACACATTTTTGAGAGTTGAAAATTATTCCTTTCTTTCTGTGCTTGATGAAAAGCATTCTCAATAATATGATCATATGAGCGATCATTGGGATTGAAATTAACTCCCACTGTCAGTTGGTAAAGTGAACAACTGGGTCAAATTGTTTCAATCAATAGGTAGGTAACAAGCTCAGTTATAAGTATCCATTACCTATAATCTAGAAACAATTTGGTAATAAGCATTAAACAAGCATTCTAAGAGGTGCTTTCAGATATTTAAATGAATTTAGTTTTTTGTGTCACTGGTTGGAAAATTATTATTTCGCACATTGATAAGTGAATAATGTTTAAACTGCAACTCTTCAGGTTAGTCTGCGTTTTACTAATTTATCAATCTAAGTATCAAACATTAGTCAGTGGAAGTGTGATCATAATTCAAAGAATAAAGTGATTGGCTAGTTACCAACTAGCAATAGCTGATGAACATCATAGCTTATTGCCAATCAAGTTGACATCATTCTCACAAAATATACAATTTCTATTCTCTTTCTCTGTAAACGTCATCCTTGTTAGATATTATCCATTGAGAAAGGAGATAACAAAAGTGAATAGACTTAAGTTATTTGTTTATACTTACACCGATGGATCAGCTGGAAATTATACCATCATTGCATCGATAACATAATTATTTCAATGTTTATTAATCATTACTAATTTTTACTAATTCTGTATTATCCTACTTTAACTCGGATCTAAGTAACCTAATCCACTATTTAACTTACAGGGACTAAAAACAGTTGCTAACCCAATTTATCTTCTGTGTTCAATATGGTTTTTCTACTGACTTTACATAAGTGAATAATGTCTACTTTTATCGTATTCAGAAACTATCGTGCAATGACATGTAATTGGTTTTACGAAACAGTAATTCAACGATTCAGAGAATTCGGAAGTACAGCTGTTGCTAAAAGTTTATTTGGATCAAGATACAAACGTAAGTTTAGCATAAAGTTTAATGGAAAAAATTGATTTCAAGCTTTCTCAGTATTATTATTTGTCGAAAAAATCACGATCAGTGATGCTCCATAACATTTCCAGTCAAGATAGTTACCATATATCTTACGTCATTGCTTACCACGAGACTTTAAACCGGTCAGCATAGTAGGATGTTGAAAAAGAGCTAGAAGCCACTTATGCAAGACATCAAATCATTCGACTAAATCACTGATTGTTGGTCTACACGGCTCCAGATGGCGCATATCGCTTAGTTAAAGTCTGTGAAATAAACAAAACCTATGGTTGGAAATCATAGAATAAACAATCAACAACTGAGTCTGGTCAATAACACTCTTAGACAAATGGATTTTACAAACATTCATACAGAATTTTCTTCCATTTAGTTTCCTACTTTTATTGATTAATATCCAAAAAGCTATTTACACTTTACTATTTACTGAAAGTAGTCACTTCCTCAATAATTACTTGAAATAATAATATCAGGATACTATAGGTAGACTTTGTTTGGTCAGATCAACTTTGGGAAAGATTTCAATAAGTTGAAAATTAGAGACCATAACATGTGGTGTTAACCATGTAAGTGGTTTGATTAATTCATCAATTACATTTAATGATGACCATTGAAGTCATAAATATTAACTAATGAATTTTGACACAGTGATTTAATTTCATTATTTACGTGGCTGGAAATCGGAAGGTTAGAGTTTAAATTTAGTGATTAGAATGCATTGTAGATGGAATCTCAAGCTAAGATGAAGTAATGGTCCAGTCCTTTTTTCTTCTCATTGGATGTTTTAAAAGTTAACTGCAGTATATAGTAGAAATTAACTACAGCTGATATAACTTCTTTGTTAAAACAATATGAGTTTCGTTAAAATTCTGTGCGATCTTCACACTGTATCGATGAATAATACAAAACTTCAAGGTGTGAAGTTATGATATTACCATTAGGAGATTTAAAGGTTACAAAAGTGGATAGGTCCAGGAATTATCTAAAAGAAAAAAACGACTGACAGGAAGCTGGTATATTAGAAGTAAATATTAAGTATATTGGTAGAACGTCATTTCCTTCATATTTTGTTCTATTTAAATAGATTTCCCGAATCAGATTTTATTTCACTGTTGGAACAACCAGATATTCTTACATTGCAATTTTAGGTTTGATTGAAAATGTATTTAAAACAAGTTTCATTTTACCGACTAATAATCTTTCGTATTGATAAGTCTGGTGTAATCTAATATTCCTACTTCTCAATGTAACATAAGACAAACAGGGTGATAGTCCTCATATTCGTTGTACATGCGTGCTAGTCCATATTCTCTTCTTCCTTTTATTGTAACAATCTGTCCAGTTATAACAAAAGTTTAACATTTACAACCAGCTAAGAAAGGATTATAAACAAGATTACAGTAGTACAATAGTCGAAATCAGGATTACTGTCAACTAGTTCTCATCACTCACAAAATGAGAGATTATCAAATAAAAAATTTACTAAACATTATTATGTTCGGATGGCTTCCGAGAACTACGACGGAGCCTCCAGAGGTCGAAGAGTTACCATCTAATCATAACGTGGTGAAACTTTCCAGAATATCAACGTGGCATGCTACAATTGGACAGTAGCATAAATGGACTCTTTGAGGATTGGCTAAATTATAATAATGTTATAACAAACGCTAATATCTATAAATACCCATGATTTTCTGTACATTTCGATTCCTAACCAACAACCACGTCTCCATTTTTCTTCTGTCTTCTAATTTACAACTGTGGGGTTTCTGTACGTTCGAGTGACGTAGTTGTATACCGTATTCCGCATTAATCAAGTAGCAAGCGTAACACATTAAGTGAATGCTTTCAAGTACAAACTATCAAGCTTTAATTAGTTTTTCTCTCAGTTAATTTATAATAATGAACTGAATACTTACAATGCGTAAATATTATTGCCGTTCTGAACAACACTATCAATACAAACAACGGGGAATGTTTCTATGGAGTATTTTCATTGCCATCAAGTCTGCAATATACAGATATTTCAAATATCTTCCTAGTCAACTTAATGTTCATCGTTGAAAGCATTAGTCAATTGAAGCTAGACCACCATGGTAAACCTAGAAGCACTGGACGGCCGTTTCGTCCTATTATGGGACTCCTCAGCAGTGCGCATCCACGATCTCGCCTCGCGGGATTCGAACCGAGGACCTACCAGTCTCACGCCCAAGCACTTAACCGACAGACCACTGAGCCGGTATCGAATGGTGTCAATTTTTAACTTCAACCAATTCACGAAGTTGAGCAACCATTCACCAGTTGTCTTCAGTGAGTTGATATCTCACAACAGACGTGGTTGAACCAAACTGGCCACTGCTCAGTGGTCTATCGGTTAAGTGATCTGGCACCAGACTGGTAGGTCCTGGGTTCGAATCCCGCGAGATGAGACCGTGGATGCGCACTGCTGAGGAGTCCCACAATAGGAGGAAACGGCAGTCTAGTGCTTCCATGTTTTCCCTGGTGGTTTAGCTTCAATCGATTCATGCTTTCAACTATGAAAATACTGAAATCTCCACAAAATCCCTTCTGATAATATTGATGTTCATCCTTTTCGAGTTTCAAAACTCATCATATATGAACATAAGGGATTTGAAACGTTATCTATTAAAATATTCTTGTCAAGTAAATAGATAATCATCAGTTTTATCATGAATATTAAACTACATATTTATAATAATTTTATAATTAATTGAATTAATTTCAATAATTACTTCCGATTCATTTCTCTATATAATGAATTTTGTGAAAACATAGTTAGTACTGATATGTATTGATATGTTTTGTTCAGTTTGGTTAATGATGTTTCAGATAATAGGTGATCAAAAGATTTCAACCAAATCACTGAAATTACATTTCGTGCTAGTTTCTTCTTGTTAGTAAGACTCACATGAAACATTAAATGAACTGATCGAGTCTCTGGGATCTGAAACATTGTCTTCCAGTTTACAAGTGTGAGATGTTAAAATTGCATTTTAGATACCGAGACTGATGACTTACATGAAAAAGATATTTATTCTGATTGATTGCTAAACAGTTTTGTTTTTCTATTCCTTATTACTAATCGGATTCCATTGATAGTTTTTTTAATGTTACCACTATTTTAAATGATCTAAAAATAACTTAATACTATAACATATAACATATACCAAAAAGTGTTGATTTTTAACGATGCTTGTTTCATAAACATTACCTTAGGTGAGAAACAAATTAATACACAAAAATGTCTAATAACATATAGGGTTATTGAGGTTTGTGAATCTTGAGTTTTGCATCATTGACAACCGTTATTTGGGCAACCAGTGAAAACTAAAATACATTTGATTGCATTTTCATTTGAGACTAACATTTCACATCCATAACGCTACCATAGATTGAGCCTAGAACCTTTAGGCCTCTCAGCAAGCACATAACTCCAAAAACACTGAATTAATATGCCATGATAGCACTTTTGAATTCAATCAATTCGTAAGACTACCTAACCATCGTCCAATGTTATTTATGATTATCAGTTTTACACTTGACATAATTGAACTCCACTAGTCATAGCTTATAACTAGAAATTCGATAACCACTTCTCAAAATTAGTTATTAGTGCGTACATGTTTGTCCTCGGTATATAGGGTTGTAGGAGTTAATTAGTTCACCAGTCAGTCAACTACAACGTAGGACCACGCACATATATGCATCGTTCCAAGTTGCCATACCTCATTAGCACAACATGATGAACACCGAATTCATAGTTGATTTATTGATGGTAATATATAAAAGAAAGATTGTTTTTAAAGATATAGTGCATTAAGAAAGAAAGACATGAAGCAATTTTAATCTCAAGGTTTAAGAGAAGACAGAGAGTGCATATGCTATTGTGTTCGATTCTGAGTCATGCCACACAGAGTCTCCAACCATTGGTTACAATAGCCACGCGGACCCCAAATAAGTAATCTGCATCTACCAGCACTGCTCAGACTAGAAGTTGGTAACTTTGTAGACTGATGCCACGTTTCGGTTTGACTGCTGCTAACTTTCTTACAACCATCCCTAATACTAGTCAGTATAGTGCGTCGTGGTAGTCGGTGTTCAGGCATACGTAACACGTGGCTCAACCATCTCAGTTGATGAAAATCAATGACCTCATCAACTGATTTACCATCATTCCCTAATACCCTGTGTCTAACCTCACTATTACTTACCCGGTGATCCCAGCAAAAGCAAGCAATATTTCTAAGGCATCTGTGGTCAAATACTGATAGCTTACTAGTATCTTCTACTCCTAATGGCCACGTTTCGCAGTCGTAAAGTAGAACAGAGAAAACTGCTGTGCAATATACTCATCCTTTAATATATAGACGGATATTTCGACTTCGACATAAGTCACGTAAGTTGGTAAAAGCCAAACGCACGTTTTTGATCCGTGCAGAGATTTCTTCAGACAATAACCTATTACGTCTGATCAGACTTCCAAGATAAGTGAAGTTGTCGACGCGTTTGACTACTTCACTCTCTACCCTTAGTTCAGGTATCGACGCAGACCAGTCTTGGAGCAACAATTTACATTTAGAGGGGAAGAAACGCATTTCAAACATCCTGGCACTATTATTCAGTTCTAACAGAAGACTCTGCATTTTGTCTGCGTCTTCACCAAACAGGACTATGTCATCTGCGTATTCTCAGTCGATAAGTAGACCTCCTGGTAGCGGACCAATTCCTTAAGATTCGGTCGACGAGGGCATTATTTCTAGAAGTAGGTTTATGATGAAGTTGAACAAAATTTGAGATAGTGGATAGTCTTGCTGGACATCACTTGAGGTCGTAAAATCAGATGAATGTTCGCCATAAGCTCTTACTTGACTGGTAGTGTTTGAGTAAGCAGTCTCCACAAGGTTTGTTTACTTCTGAGGCACACCTTTCAGTTTCTAGTGCTTTCTAGTTCTTGATGATCATCTAATTGAAGTCATTCCATCATATTTTTTAACTACCAAATACTCGTTTATCATTATATTTGATAACACCTGATTACTAGTCGGTTTCATTAATTATTAATTTGTATATTTTAGAAGTTCAAAATATGGCTGAAGAAGAACTTTGGAATCTTTTATTTCGAACATCATCGTCTAAAAAAAACTCCATCGAATCTAGTATGTGTTTTATGCCCAATCATTTTTTGTGTGTATATTCAAAATGATAAGTTACTGAGTTTTTATTTATTGTTTAAGTTTACAAGAATATTTTCGTTTCAGTTATTATTTTAAATCGTCTGTTAAATTTTTAGTGTCGAAAATCAAATGAATTCCAAGATTTAAATAGAATTTTCTTATCATATATGAATTAACGCCATCATAGCATTAGACATCTGAGTTTGTAGCTTTAAAATTAGATAATGTAACTGATGTAGAACTCTATATGGAATACTTCCTGAATAACAATGAAAGTTTCTTAGATAAACTATCTAGTTTGGAGAACATAACATCACCAAAAGAGTCTACTTGATATGTATATGCTCTCCATTATTTCAGTCACAATAAATGGTCCTACTTTAGACCTAATAATAGAATATATGGAGTGTGGCTAGCAATGGAATCCGGTATTGCGTTCGTGTCCCAGAGTGGTGAGTCCCGAATAGGACGAAACTCGAGCATTCTATTCCATCGCTTACCACATTTCATCTATTCTATATACTCTATCGAGGTAGTCTGCACAGGATGCACATATACCAACTAATACTGATCAAATTCCAGTCAAAAATATCAACAACGGGATAATCCAAACCATTTCATTTACAGTTGTTTTAACGAAATATTTATGCAATTACGTCATAAATTGCTCTTATATGTTATTGTAATAACCCCATTCATTATCAAATTGCTAAATTCTATAGGATACAATGAAAGACTCAAAAATAGTTTTAAAAAGTTTCCTCTTACATCTCTTCTTTTGAGAAATGAGAGATGAACGGATCTGAATCCATGTATTAAACATATTACTTGGTATAAAAGTAGTTAAAAACTTTTTACAGTTGAAAGTAAATGACATACAATTACTGTCGGTACTATATTTGAGCCTACGTTTTTCAAGTGACAGCAAATGTAATGTTTTCTAGAATATAATTTTTTTTATAATTTTGTATATTTTATCCTCAAAGAAAAACTTTTTTTCTGTAACCAACCATGTGTTACTGAATATTACGTTTACTGTTGGTAACAGGAGCTAATCAACGTTTATTCAGTTTTTTCATAAGCATACTTAAATTACTTAAGATTATCTTGTCAGTCTACAATATGTTTTTAAAAAAAAATTATAAACAGCAAAGAAAAACTACTTAATTTGCTTATTCTATAATGCTTGCCACCGCCACCACCACCACCAACAACAACAGTAACAACCTATTAATAGATCATTTCATATTAAACATTTTAGAAGAATCAGAAACGTTTTATTCAGCAGATCAAGCTAGAGAAGCACAAATTAAAAAATTAAGAAATCGATTAGAAAAATTAATGGAAGAAACTTTAACTGAATTGAATGCAGTTGAAAAAAATGATTCATTATCACCAAGACAAATTACTTGGCAACGTAAGTTGTTAATAATAATAATAATAATAATAATAATAATGAGTTTTGATTCGCTTTGTTAAAGTTAACAGTCAAGTAAAGAAGAATACTATCAGAAGAGCATTTTGTGGTCATTATAATAATTTCAATAGTTGAATCAATTAGTCAATTAAAGCTAAACCAACATGGCAAACCTGGAAGCACTGGACAGCCGTTTCGTCCTATTTTTAGGACTCCTCCACCGTAGGACGAAACGATCGTTCAGTGCTTCCAGGTTTTCCATGGTGGTCTTACTTCAACGGACTCATGATCTCAACTATTGAAAAGAAGAATACTGCTGGATAAACTAATGAATTTCATCTATTGTGCATAACTATTGGATTGTACTAAATTTACAGTTGATCAAATAATTATTTTATTAGTCCAGTAACCTTTTTCATCTGTCATCAATCAGAATAAACGTGTAATGACATGAATCTTCTCTCAAGATACGACTTTACATTTCATTCAGTTTCTAAATCAGGTGAGGTCTAATTTCAGTCAAAATGCTGACTAAATTTATACAATGAATATTTAAGTAGAAAGTTTTTCTATGATATTTATTATGAATTAAAATTAGCTCAGTAATATTTTCTAAGTAAAGGGTATTGTATGGCTGTTTTTGTACCACAGTTGATGACTATAATTATGATCATTCCAAATCTTTAGAAAGTGTCTTAAATCAATAATAATCATATCTATGTTAGTGAATTTCTTAGAGTTAGATTGAACAGTTATATAGGGAGATTCAATACTTTGTGAAGTTAAGTAAACTAAGTATTTGACATGGTGACTAAGAGACTGAAATAATAAAGGATAGAACTGTATCACCAATGCTGATTGTCATTGAAAGATTTGATAATTAGATTTCTACTGAGTCGCTTGATGAGTTCGTGTTCACCACGAGACTTTCGTTAATGTATAGGTGAAAATCATAACCCATAGACCAATGATAATTAGAATTGAAGCTTATCAGTAAACTTGAGAATATATTTTCTGTATAAATCAACATGTAAACATAACTCATATGTTACTAGTCTACATTTCAGTATAATTTAATTAATACTGAAACTTTTGATCATAGCGTAATATGTAGTAGATGTAAATAGTTTAATATTACAGTTAATGAAAGGCCTACAAATCACTAAAATTTCAACCTCCGTCAGTTCCCTACAACCAGTGATTTTCTACAAATTCTTTGATTTCAAGATTGAAAATATAATTTACAGACTTTTGTCATTGATTTAGCTTCATAACTCATTAATTCAATTAATCTCTGCTAGTGAACGCATTCCACAAGAATAACTCGACAAAATATTTACAGTTTCAATAAATTGATTCATGCTATAAAGATTTCAAAATTGAATCTGTTACTTTCTTGATATCTTTCTACCCAGTAATATACAGAAGATAACTTGTCTCAAACTAGATTAAGACCTCGACGCTATAAGCTGATTAACTTAACCATGGCGTTAGTATGCATGAATTCGAAGTGAGACCAACTGCTTCGGGTACAGAGACAAAAACTATCTTATCACCTGATTGCCTGACAAGCACGAGAGAGAAAGAAGACAAGTCAACTGGAGCACTACTCGATTTACTCCCAGTTCTGATCCACACTCCAATCTAGTTCCAATTCAGATTAGATACATGAATAAATAGATGACTAACCAAACTATAACTCACAAACAATTTGGAAAATACAATTATGTTCAAAACTAGGGGATTAGGGTAGAAAATGGAGTACAAAAGATTACTTTTGAATCACAAAAGCTTGGAAACAGGAAAGGCTATGATAGTGAATCATACATCAAACGAAAGCTTATGATCTGTAGAATACACGACTAGGGACAAAAGTAAATGTTACTGTTTAACAAGCTTTGAATTAAATGAAATAACGTCCCCAAAAATAGATTCCTTAGTTTATCCAGGCTTCTTGTTTCTCTATTCACATAACAATCATGATAAATATTTAAATAGAATTATAGAATATAACAGTTTCATCTGTTCAATACGTTGTATTCATTATACACGTCTTCATTTTGAAACTAAGATAGGAGTTTTAAAGGAAAAAAATGTTCAAAAGTGATTGTTTTTTTCTTCTCCCTCTCTCTCACTCTCTCTCTCCCGAATAATTTGATTGACATTCAATCATGTTTTTTTACTTTTGAAGTAATTATTTCACCTCACTACTGTCATCTTGGCTTTTTTCACCCGTTATTAAGTTAAATAAAATGATTGACAAGTAACCGAAAAAAAAACATATCGACATACTTATCTCTTTTTTCTCCTAGAAACCAAACCATGAATGAACAAATTTTCAAATTATAAAAAAAAAATTTTAATATTTGAAATTGAAAGGAAAATATGAAAAGTAGAGCAAATCAAATTATCTTGTCAAATATAATAATAATAGTAATATTAATGATAGTAGTAATAATAATGATAATAGTAATAATAACTCGAATTGTGTATTAATAATAATAATAATAACTGTAATGATTTGAGTCATCTCTTTTAAGAGTTGGTACAATACTAAAGTTCTGAAAATAGATAATGTATAGAAACTATCCTTGTTTGAGTCTTCCCATTGATGTTTAGGACTGCAATTGATCAGTCTCTTATTGGCGTAAGGTACTGGGTTTGAGTCTACGGTGAACATCAACTCTGATATGCAAGTACATCCAGCCAAATAGTCTCAAATAGGACGAAACTCGTGTCCTGGATTCCACTGCTATCCACTATCCATCTTTGCTTATTATTCTACAATCAATTTCAGTTATGGTTAATTTTGGTTAGGCCCTTTTTATTAACATACTTAACAGACAATGTTAATAGAACAGTAGCGATTCGTCTTTTTCTATGTACGGTTATGATCACTAGATCACATGATAGGCTCTGGCTTAAATGTTGATTACTTAAATATCACTCGATGATTGATTCTCTTTCCCATGTATTACTTACTTACTTAAGCCTGTTACTCCCGATAGAGCATAGGCCGCCGACCAGCATTCATCAACCCACTCTATCGTGGTCGTTTTTTCTAGTTCTATCCAACTCTTATTCATTCTTCTCATGTCTTTTTCCATTTCTCGGCGTAATGTGTCCTTTGGTCTTCCTCTTCTCCAATGGTCTTGAGGATTCCATGTGAGGGCTTGCCTTGCGACACAGTTGACTGCTTTCCTCAATGTGTGTCCTATCCACTTTCATTGCTTCTTCCTGATTTCTTCCTCCACTGGAATCTGGTTTGTTCTCTCCCACATTAAGTTGCTGCTGATAGGGTCTGGTCAACGGATCCGAAGTATCTTGCGTAGAAAACTGTTAATAAATTTTTGTATCTTCTGGATGATGGCTTTCGTAGTTCTGCTCGTCTCCGCCCCATACAGTAGAACTATCTTGACATTTGTATTGAAAGTTCTGATCTTGGTGTTGATTGACAATTGTTTTGAGTTCCAGATGTACTTCCCCAGGTACATAGGTACTCAAATCCTATTATTAGTTTATGCTTTAACTTGCTGTGCCCTTGTGTGATTTGAATACAAATTTCCCTATGTATTTGCTTGCACATACATGTTCATCTATCTGCTTCAAATTCTATTGGTGTGCTTATAGCTTTGTGGTCTGCGCTATCCACTAATAAACTGTAGTTACCGCTTCTCATTGACTTGTGATTTCAAATACCGTTGAGGTTCATATAATAACGGTTACGAAGGTGATAGGTTAACGAGGTAAAGCCACTACAAATGATATATCGTGTAGTAAATATTATTACTCAATAGGATGTGGAAGTTCCTTTTAGTTTTTACATCGTAGCATAATTAGAAAATGTTCTGCAAGAATATTATACGAGTATTCACTAGAAACCCTTTGTTGTTGTGTTAAGCATTATCAGAATGGTATCTCATGTTATATTTACTTGAGATACTAATCTTCAATCTTCGGTATAAGTTTTAACGTGTACATTTTTCACTTAAAATAACTAATTTCTACTAGGTCAGTTTTATGAGATACATTTAAACAAAATCCTTAAAAATATAAATTTAGGAGTAACCTAAGTTTATTAGTTAAAAAGCAATAGAAGACTCTACTATCATCAGTTACACAATAAAGAAACATTTGAATCATTTTTTTAGTTGCGAACCTTCCCTGACAGTAATCACTTTGTTGTTATTATTAACTGTTATACTTCTGTATTGAACAGAATGTTGTATCGATCATTAAACCTTACCTGTAACTTATCATCTTCTTAGCAATACCTCTAGACTAATTGTTGTGTGATATACTTGGTTTAAACTAATATACACTTAGTTGATAATCTTTTCTTGAAATATAAAGCTCTCTTTCAAAGTCTGATAACATTTATAATTACTTATATGCAGCTTTCATTACGGTAATGCTGTTGTGTTCCCGTTGATGTTCCTAGGAGTTACACAACACCATAAATACCATACGCTACTAAGAAGCATAATAAATTTTCACTAAAGTTAACGAAGTATAAAAATGGTATTCTCAAGTTATTCAAACGCATTCTACTCTGTTACAGTTTATTTAACTTCTAACAATTTCTATGACTTCGTACACCTATATTGTTTGTTATTTAGGAAAATGTTCACAAATATGTTTTTTAACATTTGGTGAGGTTATAAAAAAAACTTTGAAAAGTAATATTTTCCCTTTTTTCTTAAGACGAAAGTTTGAGCATGAAGTTTAAAAAGAATGCCTGCCGTGAAATGAGAAATTTTATTCAAATTCTCTACATAACAACTGAAAGTAAGTGGAAGATTTTACATGTTCTCACGAACATTTAACTATTTAGACTATAACTATGTAAAATATTGGTGCACTACATTCCCAACAGTCTTATCACATATTTACTTGTTAAAACATTTGTACATAGAAAATCAAATGTCAATAGGACAGATTGAAAGTAAGAGAAAAACTACGGCAATAATCAAATCGATGTTAAATGCCACCACAAAGTATTAGCACAAGACAACATAGGTTTGTTGAAGCCCCAACCATATAATGGTTCAAACCTCCTTGTGTTCAAAAAAGTCTGTACTTACAGTAAACCTACCTTGGTAAGGTTGATTTATTATCCGGAGTGGTGTTTCATGGCCTTTTACTTATGATCTATGTTTTCCTCTTATCTTTCAATCTATTTGGTCGACCTTCGGTTTTCAATCTACAAATGTCTTAACTAGTCGATTTATCATCAGGCCGTTAGAATTAGATTGGGCCGATAAATCATATATTTCTAGTTAACTTCACATTTTCATCGCATTATCTAAGTCTATCAAAAGAAACATTTTTTTAAAAATAAAAAAAAAAAAATTTTTTAAGCCTAAATTTTACGTTATTTTATTCTAACTACTGTTTAAATTGCTAGTCGGCAAAAATATTAATAGGATTTTTATCTTATGAATAGCATGTGAATATTTGATTAACATTTTCAAGACACAATTAGGATATACATCGAAGTAAAGTGTGTTTACTCCGTTCAAACTAGTCTGACCAGCCTTTCAATATCAAATCACTTCATTGATATTCCTATTCGTTCACTTCAGCAGGATTCTTTAACTAACTAAGCTACATTCTTTACCATTTATACCTATTATTTATTCCGATGTATATCAATCAATGGATCGATAAAAACAAGCTATGGTGCTTACCAAGATAAAGTGAAACTTTATTTTACAAGTTTGTCAACGTAGGTTTCTTCTTGAACTAAGTTATTGATGCAGTCCGACATACACATGGTATATCATGGATTCTTTCTTACACTGTTGCGAAGCGCAGTTTAAATTGTCATCGTGTTTTCGAAATTTAAGTTACAAGATAAATGATGACACTGTTGATTTCCACCAATTTTAACTTCTTGATGAAATTTTAGGAATCTATCTCATTGCTCGTTACCAGCAGGTTAACAACTGTCTTGTTAGTTTAGTTCAAGTTCCTGGCGGGATTTTTTGGAATAAACAAACGATTTAAACATATTTTATCAAAATGAGAATTAATAAAAATTTACTGCTTTCCACAGACATTGGATATTTTATTATCAATTACAAAACGGATATTATTTGATAAAGAGCAGTGGTTTTCAAATTCAAGCAAAACATTCAGTGTAATGTGACAATTTTCTTGATTAAAAAAGTTGAGATTATGAAAACAACTAAAGGTGGAAAGTTTTCACTCTTTTTATTCACAGTTAGTCAGTCATGACCAATGGAGAACCTGACACAAATCTATATCGGTTAAAGTTGTCATACGTATTAGCACAGTAAAATGAAATTATCAAGACAAATTTTTTGTGTATTACAAGTAGTAACAGTATTAGCTCTATTATTTTCAGTCACCGATGATGAAAGAACATTTTTGCCTGAAATACCACCTCGATGTATCTTTCAAATCGTTCCCTATGTAAGCTAAATTGCTCCACAAGTATTAAGAATATATGCACCAGAAGTAATCCCTTTTTATATAATGAAAGGATACTAAAAGTGTCATAGTTTAATCAATTTGGGAGAATAATGAAAGACAGAACTATCATTGTTATCCCCTACTTCATGTATAATAAATCTTCCTTTTCCATCACGTTATTATTACACAAACAATACATTGCAAAAAATTTACCTTTTCCACCAAACATTTTATCAGAAAATAATACAAATAATCATGATTTTTTTAAATTTTGCTTCATGAATCAAGTGAAGTGAGGGACTATTTGAGCGGGTTAAATTTAGACCCTTAAGTTGACACCTCCACGGTTCACAGTTCCAATCAATATACATAGGCGATAAAACGCTATTATCATTCATTGTTTTCAGTAATACCCATCTAACTAGCTAATTTAAAATTAGCTACTCTTTGGTTACAGTGTTTTCTTTAACCATTTTTTAAAAGGTTAATTACTACTAACTTCAACCAGTGACATAAAACAGAATGAAATAGATTTTTGGTATAGATTATGTATCCGTCTACACATTAAAAGTTGAGAACATTATACAGCAGCCTAATCTGTAACTCCATACGGCTAATAAATACATTCTTAAGAAGCGAAAGACACTCCTAAATTTTAAGTATTTTCGATTTTAGATATCTTTGAATCATTGGTTGAGTTCATTGACAGCACTAAATAAGTGATAATCACGTAAGGCCCAAATAATGAGCAGAAGTGATACATTACTTGATGATTGTAGATTTTTGTTAATAATAGGGCAGTCATCTACACTTACTCATTCTAATAGCCAGCACCGAAGGAGTTAGAACAAAGTAATGGATGAATATATCAAAAACACCACATCAGCTCGCCTCTGCTTTTGTTGATTTGAAGAAATATAATTACAATCTATCAGTCAATAATATAATATACTTTAAAATTTACTGATCAGTAATTCAGCCAACCCGGAAATATGTGCTCATGAGTATTTTGTTTACTGTAATGGTGGGGATTAATTACTACTGAAAGCACTGAAACCTCAAACGTATTTATACACCCATGAATTCGACCACCCAGATAAATCTGTTACAAGACTAATGCTTCCCTGAACAATAAACTAAATGGTCAGATATGTAGGGAAAAACTTATATATCTACTTAAGACTCACAACATATCATAATGTCTCCGCCCATGAAATTTTATGTCGCTGGTTCTAATCTCACTGAAATCCATAGTTCCCTCAGGATTCCAGAAACGTTTTGCCGATAAATATTAACCGGTACAAAACCAAGATTCAAAGTTTCCTACAGATATCCTAATTTCAACGAAATTACTTTGAAACATAGTGTACATGATGTATTGTCACTTAGACTTACGTTCACATTGCGACGTGATTGTCAAAATCTCATCAATATCCAAGACTATGTAAACCTGGCGTTTATCGCCACCAGGTAATGAATAAATATGAAATCTAATTACGTTATTATTGTGAATGAAAATAAACATTGAAATTTCGATATTCTAATTATTTTATCTAGAACGACAACGGAAGCTTCAGGATTAACTTAATCAGTACAGAAAATGCAAACTGATCACCAAAAACATCTTACTAAGCTATGAATATTTCCTTGATAGATACACAGATACAAGTGATACATTTGTCGCTAGCAATGATCAACAGTTTTATCATTAATTTACTAAATATTCCCGTTTTAACACTAATAGGGTAATAGGAAAGTTAGTACTATTAAAATTACTGATATTTAAACAAGTAATTCCTAATATTTCACTATCCTTTATTTTCTACCCGCTCTTCTATGTTAACTGTAATATACTAGAGGAACGAATGAGTCAAGGTATGAACACTAAGAACATTACTCCATATGTAATGGATACTTTAGAGTGTGAAATTGGTCGAATGGTTGGATATAGTGTAAAAGTACGTTTTTACTTTGATTTTAAATTTTGGCAATCTGTTTTTATCAGTTGGTTATTAAGAGCCATTCAAATTTTAAAATCATTCCAGTAGTAGCTATGATGAAGACTCATTGTATTACTGTTTAATGTAACGGGATATGTTATGCTATCCTTATATCGAATTGATAGTGATTTTTTAAAATAAAATACCCTTAAAAAATCCGTTCAATATATTTACCAAGTTGAGTTTCATGGATTTACAAAAATGAATATTATTATTAAAATCATGAATCAATTGAAGCTAGACCACCATCGAAAACCTGGAAGCATTGGACGGCTGTTTCGCCATATTGTGAGACTCCCCAGCAGTGCGCATCCACGATCCCGCCCCGCGAGCGAGATTCAAACCCAGGACCTATCAGTCTCGCACGCAAGCGCTTAACTTCTAAACCCTTTGAGCCGTTATCCAACGGTGTTGATGTCCAACTTCAACCAATCACTGATCCACGAAATTGAGCAACCGTCCACCATTGTCTTCAGTTAGTTGATATCTCACAACAGGCCTGGTTGAACTCCACTAGTCACTACTTCTCACTAGAACTCCAGGAAATATCTCTTAAAGCCAGTCACTAGTGAGTTTCCAGATTTTCCATGGTGGTCTAGCTTCAATTGACTCATGATTTTAACTATAAAATTACTGAAATCTTCACAAAAAACACCTCCTGATAAGAATGAACATGAAGTGTATACTCAGATAAACTATTAACTGAAAGACCATGATTTCCACTTTTAGCATTCGGGTATATTTTGAGACCTAAATTTACTTACCTCGCTAGACGTGGTATTAAACAAATCTTATTATTTATCCTCAGGTCCACTTTTTCATTTATGTAGACTTATTGAAACTTAAGTCCATTACTGTGTATCACGACTATAACGTGTTTCTTTTTCTCGTTGCTGAGTAATCTTTTTTCCAGAATATGTAACTCATTTTCAATTTGCTGAATCTATGTGATTCTGATAAATGAGTTCTCTATATTGATTAAATAAGTTTTAACGGACCAATATCTGACTCATGTCAAAGCGTTTGCTAATTTTTATCGAAATATACATTCCACCAACCCTCGTATATTCTTATCGACTTAATTCACGTTAGAGACTAACGAAATAAAATAAGCCAAATACGAGAATGAATTTTGAATACGTATATTTCATATATTCACTGATCCAGAAAAACAATCAAAAAAACGAAGTGAACGAAGCGAAGTGGAATGTAACGAAGAGGGGAATTGAAGAGATGCTCAGTGAAACAAAATAATCCGGTTGTGTCAACATTTCATTTTATATTTATATACAAAATTTGTTAAATAAAAACCAAATTCAAAATGAAATTACAATGCGTTATCATACTTAATCATATTATTATTATTATTATTATTATTATCATTTCTATCAATTTAACTTGGATAGGGTATTACAGATACAAACAGTTTGGCTGTTGAAGATGATAAAGAATCTGTTACAATGGTTGATCGTGATGGTGTAGAAGGACAGTTGGCTGAAGTTCTTTATAATAAAGTATTTTTGATTAAAATTAATTTATTACTATAATTTTTATCATATTTTATGATCTTATTTTTAATAATAATTTTCATTATGATGTGTAACAATGAAAGGATATTTTATGGATTATTTGGGTTATGATCAATCACCTAACTAAATATGAATACAGTAGATGAACTCATACGACGGACTATAGTGCAAATTGGTACATGGAGGACAGCTGACAGATGCATTCGAATGTGAGGATAATAGTAATACAAGACTGTCCACTCTCTTCCTTACTCTTTCTTCTGGTGGTTGACTGGATTGTGAAAACCTCGACATCTGAGGGGAAGCATGGAATACAATGGACAGCTCAGAACCAACTACACGGTTCGGACTTCGAAGATGACCTAGCACTCTTATCCCATAAACATGAACAAATACAGACAAAGACAACTAATTTAGCAACAGTCTCTGCATCAGTAGGCCTTAACATACACAAAGAGAAGAGCAAGATCCTCAAACACAACACAGATAACACCAACGCAATCATACTTGATGCAGAAACTCTGGAAGATGTGGAATCTTTTACGTACTTGGGAAGCATCATCGATGAACAAGGAGTATCTCATGCAGATCTAAAGGCAACGAGTAGCAATTAAGGGCTGCATTCCTACAACTGAGGGACATATGGAACTCAAAACAACTGTCAACCAATATCAAAGTGAGAATCTTCAATACGAATGTCAAGACAGTTCTACTGTACGTAGCTGAAACTTTGAGAACCACTGCAATCATCATGAATAAAGTAAAGGTATTTATAAACAGTTGTCTACACAAGATACTCAATGTCCAGATACCACCAACAATAGCCTTCTGTAGGAGAGAATAAACCAGCTTCCAGCTGAAGAGGAAATTAGTTAAAGGAGTTTGAGGTGAATAGTACATACATTGAGGAAATCATCAAACTGAATGATGAAGCAAGCCCTAACTTTTAATCTTGGAAGGAAACGGAAAGGAGGAAGGCTAAAGAACACATTACACCGGGAGATTGAAGCAGATATGAAAAGGATAAATAAGAACTGGAAAGGATTAGCCAGGACAAGGTTGGATGTAGAGAGCTGGTGGACAGCCTATGCTCCTCCACGAGGGGTAACAGGTGTAAGTAAGTTGGGTGAACAACAAATTTCAGCCTGGGAAAAAGTGTCAAAATACTGAACAACTTATCAGTAAAACATGAATTGTTTTGTAGAATAAAAATAATGAGTTTAAATGGGAAATATATACCGTAAAAATATTTATATTTAATACTTGCAATAAAATCTAAAAGTTTACAAGATTCGGCTGATCTAGGCCATATGTCAGTACAAAATACCAATAGTGAATTATGTGTTATACACTTTCTACTCCAGACAATTTTCATGACCGTACGTTCTCTATCTAACATCATTACTAATCCAAAACGTAGTTGAAAAAGTTATCAAGTGATTCCTGATTCGCATTAGTTTCGCGAATGACAGTGAAACATGAAAGAAAATTATCTTCAAACCGTATACAAGTAAAAATTCATCTTGTATTTTTTGTTTGGATCTTTCTTTTGATTTTTGGAACTGCAATTGACCAGTCTCTTATTGGCATAAGTGTGCCCTGTGCTCATTGCCTTGATATTGCCTTAAATCACAAACAGGTACCTTCAGCTGATGAGTACCAAATGGGGCGAAACATCCATCTTTGCTTAAAATAAGATAAATTTTTTAAATTATTTAGACAATTTCAAAAAGGTTAAGCTATCCATCAAAACATTACTCTTGTACAAACGATATATGTATTTCACCAGTGAAACTGAAACGTTTTTGGTGTTTTTGAGTTCACTAAGACAGGTGGTTTGGTTTCGAAGCCTTCTTTGTTTCCCCGAACAGCATTATCAGGTTATGCTTAATATAGAAGTCAATTCACGTACAAATGTGGACAACGAAACCATCGAAGACAATTAAACACAATGATGGCCTATAAAAATAAATGATCCAATGCACGTGGAATAACTAAGAAGCTCATTTTTCATAAAATTGGTCCTGATTATGTTTTTTTAAAACGGTAAAGATACCTTAATTAAGCTATATAGCTAACAAAACTCATCAACATTAAATTATCATAAGCAAATGGGATTTCAAAAAATTTGAATGAATCACACTTCTATTTGATAATGGGACCAAATAAGTGAAAAGTTCAGTGAGAAAACAGAATTCTGTTTTCCACCTGAAAGTGGCTCTACAATTAGTGCAGTCAGCTGTTAACCACTTGATATTAAACAGAAAATTTCTTCATCTACCTCTGGTTCATTGGCCTATGATTGGTTACTTACATAGATCATTGTGGGATAATATTTCAGCACTTAATATACATAACGTTTCAGTTATTCCTTGTTAACGCTGACGACTTAAATTAAAAAATGAAAAGTATTGGGTCCGAGTTTCAACGTAAATATTAAAGGTGGGATGAAGGTACATTTATCTGATAAGTTCCAAGTAGCACAAAACGTATGTTATCATTCCACTGTACGCCCCATACCAAGTATACTAAGGTATGTAACACAAAGCTATTTTAAAACATATAGACATGGTAGCAATGACTGAATAAATGCAGCTTTTAATATCAATTTAAGAAGTTAAAAATTCTTATTAATAGGTTCCATTTAGTAATTACTTTCGCATTTGAGAATTTAGTAACGTTCCGGAAACCAAACTTACAGAGAAATTCGTAGGAGCTACTGCAGTTATACCCAAAGGAAAATTGCAAATATCATATACATCAATCACAAACACTTAAGTTGGTATGAACAATATGGTTAAATAATGATTATCCAAAGAAAATTCGACTATCGAATGAATATTAAAAAGTAGAATGACTATACATCAAAAAAGAGTCGTTCTACTGAACATAGTTACACCAGTCATACACACAATTTAATCAAGAATGTGTGAACCCTGTTAGAAACTAACCTAAAACATAGATAATAGTAGGATTTGAACTTTGGTAGACTATTTACGATTCAATGAATTTGAAATCTGACTATATCAGGTTTAATTACTACCTATCTAAAGTAGTATATTGTTACTGTCGATTTACAGTCATCACTATCAATCTAATTTATCTAATTTATTTAGTCTCTCTTTGTTTCAATACATAAAATGATTTGTTAATTAATTTTCTTAATTTTTTCAGCTCTATTCGGACCTTAATTCTACGAAACAAGTGAGTTACTTGTAATTATTAATAGCCAATAATGAAATAATAATTTCCATATAGTATTAGGCATGGTCCATGAATATACATATCTACAGTTGATAAAGAATAAAAATATGGACCTTCCTATTTCAACTCAAATATATCATGCACTCAATGAGAGTTAAAGTTTCTGCCTTCGAACTAAATGTGAGGTTGTCACCTCATACTGCTGAAATGTCCAAAGCAAGAGGAGAATATATTGTATACTGTTTCCCTGTTCTCAATCGTCGTTTGACTAACATGAATAAAATGAAAACCTCATAAAATTTAGGTGGAATTTTGTTGTCTTAGATGGATAGATTATGTTGATGATGTTGTTCAAAAAAATAATAAAAGCTTCAGAGTGAAACCAACCAGCTCAAAGTACAAGACTCTACCTAAATCATCTACCTGAGATTCAAATCTTTTCCACCATCTCAACTTCGTTAAATATAAATAAATATTTAAAACAAACTTCAATACTCATTTCACAAACATTGAAGATCATGACACTGTTCAGTCAAGATATTATGTTTGTTTCAGTTAATAAGTGTCGTTTTCTTAATGCATTACTCAGTTTATAATATTAGAATATTATTGATGATAATTTCCATGAAATCATCTGATTCATTGTAAATATTTGCCAATTTTCAAAAAGATACAAACTTGAAACAACAACACAAAAATATTGTTGATATTAAGGATGTGTCATTTACTTACCTACTCCGTTAATTCTGTTATTGAGGAATCGGGTTAACAATTTACTTATTATACACAATCAGTAATGTTTTTAACCATGAAAATTAATCAAAAGAAAAAGTTAAGTCATCTCTACAATATAATGTTTTATCTGGGTTTTTTTATAGTTGAAATCATTAACCAATTGAAGCTAGTTCACTATGGAAAACCTGGAAGTCCTGTTGTGGGACTCCTCAGCGGTGAGCATCCACGATCCCGCCTCGCGAGCTTCAATCGACTCATGATTTCAACTATAAAACTATAAACTATAAAATCTCCACAAAACCCCCCGTCTAATAATAATAATATGTCTTTATTTTTAATTCTATCCGTATCAGATCTTTTGTTGTATCTATGGTTTTTATATTACTTAATTCTCTCATCCACTAATTGTTTATTTCAATTTAGGAAACTGTTAAAAAGTTATCATTTCAAGCATCTAGTCCAGCATCAACTGATACAAATTTAAATAAATCATCATTCAATTTCATAACTGAATCAGATCATAATAATAATAAACATGAACTCAGTGTTATAGAAGGATATCCAATCAGAATGGAATATTCTTTACCATATAATGAACAATGCGGTTAGTATTTTTTTTTTAAAATTAAATTCCAATAAATTTTTAAAAGCTTTTTTTAAATTCTTCAGAAAATATTTTTTTCAAAAAACTTTTACTACTAATAGGATCATAGTTAATAAAGAAGGGTATTTAAGTAGTATTGTAGTGAACAGAACACTGGTTGGGGACAATCGAATGTATTTAAGCAAAGATTACAGACTATCTCAGTAAATTCTGATAACCAAACAATGAACAGTCAATTTGCAAATTAACAACCAATTGTTTCAATCTTCACTGTTTCTTATCTTATTCCATTGCTTATGCATTTTCCAAACGATTGCGCTTCATTTCAGTTCTTTCCTCATCGGTCTTCTGCCAAAATACATTCTATGTCTGACCCACACCATATACTACTTATATAGATATAAGTAGACCACACCACAGTATGTTCAGTCAAAATTGTGTGCTTTAATAATTTGTAACAATAAATGCAAAAAATCAGATAAACACTGAATGAATCAAAATGCTGTCATAATTACTTGACGATACCATTCTAAACCATTCCAGTCTAATAAAAATTTCACATTTTTGACTGAATAACTAAAAATTATTATAGTGAATGATAAGGTCTTTTCAATTCTCCCTGGGTTTTCAGTGAGATGTCTGCTAGCGTTTGTTTATAATAGTGATCTTTGTTTCGTTAAGAGTGGAATTAGTCACTTCTATCTTTAAGACAAAATAAGCATGAAGTTGAACCGATTTGCAATAAATAAAAATCCAAACCAAATTAAAGTGTAATTTTCATATTTTAAATCTGAAATAATTTTAACTAGACCATCACTGAAAACCTTGTAGCTGTGGACGGTCATTTCACCCTAATATGGGACTCCTCATAGGTGTATATCTACAACTCCGTACGTGGGAATCGATTGTAGCTGATGAAAAGATTCTTAACTCGACTTTTTATAACGTCATAGGTGAACACAGAAATAAACTTTGATTCTGGAACGAAACATCAGTTCAGTGTATCTTGCTTTTCAACGGTCGTACAACTGATTTCGATCGTGGACTTTAAATATTCTGAAACTTGAAATTTTATTCGCGTAATAACTAACAGTGTAATTCAAGACGCGCATTTAGTACTATTTGGATCTCTCATGTTGTACATACCTGTGTCTCAGAGTTGATGCTAACATTAGGACCTAAATCCATTATCATTTGCTTCGAACTCTAAGGTACTATCCATAGAGCCCTGGTACGTGTTATGAAAATGATTTTAGTTTAATTTTATTCCCTCGTTATTAATGTTAAGGACACATGTCACCTGACCAGTATTACCATCCTAAAGAGACTGAGCAATTAGAGACTATGATATTCAAAAAAGGGGAAATACAAATCTTTGCAAATAAAATTCAGCATGCTTTTGTAATGAAATTTGTGAACACAATTTCAAGATGCGTATCTTAACAGATGGAATAGTGTTAATTTATCAGAAATGAGAACTTAAACATCTAATTCTGATTACCATTCTGTAATAAATCAGAGTTATCACATTGTGAACGAGATTTGTAGGATCATAATTAACTGACCAAGAAAAGTATCATTCAACCAATACGTGTCAACTGATCCAGAGCATCCGCATAACCTACACTAGGCTTCATAGCCTAACTGATGCTAAAAAGTGACTCTGATAAGATGATCAATTAGATATATCAAGTTTAATAGTCAGATCTTCATTTCAGAAAAAATATGAAATCATTTTCTTTAAAACCCCTCATCTTTCAATTGACTTATAAAAATATTTGCTCCTATGCTAAATATCTTATGCATAAGTAATTTTATGAGAAAAAAAAACTTTTATCCGGGGCATCTCTATTGACCTTTGGTTTCTGTACAATTTATTGTTATGATCGCACAATACTCGGCCATACCGTATCACGCCATATCGGCAATCAGTTGATATTTCTTCATTCACTTCAACAGTATATTAATGATAACCATAACACTTCAAACTTCCTGTGTAACAAAAACTTGTAACCCAATAAACATGTGAAAGTATTCAAATCCATAATAAGTAACTGAATCTTGTATGGTAGGTTTGTCTAGCTTATGAATTCTTCAAGATTAATACTTAGTTATCAAGAAGCTTACAACTAAACTTAAAATTTATTTCAAATAAGACTAGCTACTATTCAACAAATCAGTAATGATATTGTTTAGTTACGAGTTTACTTTGAACAAATGAAGAAAGAAATGTTTTCTTATGAAACTGTTTTGAATTGTGGTGTGGGTTACTTATATCCAAACAAGTAGTATGTAACGTTGGTCTGGCATTGTATGTATTTCAGTAGAAGATCGATAACAAAAGAACGAGAAAGAAACGCAATTAGTATGAAAATGCATGTACAATAATAATCGTATGTAACGGACTGATATTTTCAGAAGAAACAGTCAAGATTGAGACAATTAATTGATAGTTCGCAAATTAACTATTTACTGTATGGTTGTCAGATTTTAGTAAGATTGTCAGTAATTTTTGTGTCAAATACATTCTATTGTCCTCACTCGTGTTCTCATTCACTACAAAATGAAGTATAGATTTCGTGTGATTATATCTTCATCTCATGTCATTTTCACTATATCACAGTAAAACAGACATTTACTTATCAACTCAAAATGAATTCAGCATACTTCTGATGATTTCCGATTTTAAACAAATTTTTGGTTATCAATTACTGAATCAGTAGTACACTATATTTCTATTATAACTTTATATCAAGTTATTATTCCTTCCATTGTTTTACTGTTTTACATGTCTCTCTCCCACTCCCTCCAAACTTTTTAGAATTTCAATGGTATAAATTAAACAATAAAAATCAACGAGTCCCGGTCAAATTTGATTTTCGTATTGAACATGTCATCACTGGTACAATTAACATGTCATTTAAACAACATCAACAATTGAATCATCAGTATCCGAAACATCCATTTGTTTTGTCAAATTCAGGTTTTATTACAAATGAAACAAAACAAAAATTGAATCAATGGAATTGTAAATTATTAGAATCTAAATCAAACAGTAATTTTAATACTACTAATAATAATAATGGTAATGTAGTTATTTACCTACAACATCATCTCATCATATGGGCATGTAAACTTGATGATGCTGGAAGGTATTTTGCATCAAATCAATATCCATTGAATTCAAATGATATATCATCAACCAAAGAGAAGGAATTTATACTACAAGTAATAAGTAAGTTAACTATTTTTAATTCAATAGTTGAGATCATGAGTCAATTGAAGTTAAACCAACATGGAAAACCTGGAAGCACTGCATGGTCGCTTCATCCTATTGTGGGACTACTGAACACGATATTTATCTTGTAGTAAGAGTACAATTCGTTAAACTAGGAAAAAAACTCTGTTCCGTAGTGACAAAATATATTTCATTTTCAGTATCAATTTACATATATATTGTTAGTTATATTGTTGTGAATGAGAACACAGGTGAGGACAACCAACTATGTATTTAGCACAAATTACAACGTTACTTGGTAAAATACAAAAACCATGCTATGATACACTGTTTGCAAAATGTTCTTCAATTGCTTCAGGCTTCATTGTTCCTGGATTTCCACACAAATTGCTTTTTATTTCTGTTCTTCTCTTCTTGATCTTCTCAATCTTCTGCTGTCAGATATTCTATTCCTTACTCACCATATATGTCGATATCAGTAGCTCACACCACACTTGTCCCCCCTTTTAATAAGCTGTTCTCTCAATCTTTCTGATCGGCGTACTATTGTCTCCTTTGTTGCTGTTCGTGACTCGTGCTCATGATGTTCCTGAAACCATCTCTGTAGTAGACTGGCATTTACACGCCTCTGCTTGTCTTCTCTCCGGATCGTGTAAACTGGGCCGCGTCTCTCCGTGATAATGTACGGTCCCTCCCATTTCGGGGTCAGCTTTCCTGACCCTGGTCCCCCTTCAGTGTTAGCTCTCCGTTCTCTACACTTTACCAGGTCCCCCACTTTAAAAGGCTTCTATGCTCTTCTCTTCTGTTCCGCCTTCTTGATGTCTGATATTTGTTTCTTTTTCACGTTCTTTATTGCCTCCGTCCTCTCTTTCCTTAATCTTGTTGCCGTCCACTTCTGCTGCTGTGGCCACGTCTTATTATGCATCGGAAGTCGTGGCTGTCTACCATACATAAGTAGGAAAGGTGATTTCCTGGTTGTTCCTTGGATGGAGGCACGATGCGCCAGCAAAATTAGTGGTAACTCTTTCTCCCAATTCCCTCCTTTAGATGCTAACCATTCCTTTAATGTCCGGTTGTTTCTTTCTGTAAGCCCGTTTGTCTGAGGGTGATACGGTAAAGTTCGTATTCTCTTGATGCCGAACTGTTTTAAACGAGCCTTAAACTCGTCACTTTCAAAACAGGGACCCTGGTCGGTTAGTATCATCTTCGGTACTCCATGACTCGCTACAATGTGCCGGATTATTACTTCAGTCAATGTTTTCGCCCGCTGGTCGGCAATCGGTACAGCGTCGACCCATCGTGTAGCATGTTCCGTCATTACTAATAAGTATCGGTTGCCGCTTTCCGTCTGTGGAAATGGTCCCATAACATCTACTGACCAAAGATCACCGACTGCGGTTACTGGGACCGACTGCAATGGCGGTTTCATGTATCTGTCGCTTTTCATTAATTGGCACTGCTGGCACGTCAACACATATTGGACCACATCGTCTCTCATGCCTGGCCAGTATGCACTTTGCCGTAGTAAATCTGTCGTTCTTGCGATACCTGTGTGCGCTACCTGATGGCATTCGTGTATCATCTTACGCCGCCAGTCTTTCGGGATCACGGCCACCCAATTTTTGTCATCATCCTGCCAGACCAGAGCTCCATATGTGTTCACTTTCAGTCTTTCCTTTTGCCGAAGCAACATTATTGCCTCCTTGTCCATTGCTCGTTTGTCAACATCTGCCTCCTCTCTTATCACCCTGATTACCTCTCGAAGTTTAGGATCAGATTTCTGTTGCCGGACGATTTCTAGTGGGTCTCCCTCTATACTGTTCACTGCGTATGCTGTCAATGGAAGCTCGGCTTCCATGTCTGGTCTTGACAGGTAGTCCGCCATTACATTTTCCTTCCCTGGAACATGCCCGATACTGAAGTCATACTCCTGCAGACGTATCATCCATCGCTCCAACTTCCCACGTGGGTCTCGTGCTGTTTGTAGCCACTGCAGAGGTTTATGGTCAGTCTCGATGTAAAACCGTCTACCTAACAAATATGGTCTCCACTTGTCTACTGCCCACACAATCGCTAAACACTCCTTTTCGATCGTTGAATACTTCTGTTCCGCAGGTGTGAGAACGCGACTTGCGTATTCCACCACTCTATCAGACTGACTTAAAACGGCACCTATACCATGGTCACTTGCGTCTGTTGTCACTGTAAACGGTTTCTTCAGTTCGGGGCAGTCTTAGCGTCATCTGGCAGTCGTCCAGCATGTTTTTGATTTGATTAAACGTTTGTTGGGCGGTTTCAGTCCACGAAAATTTAGTGTTACTCAACAACTTATAAAGGGGTGCTGCTATATAGTTGAAATTCTTGATGAACCGACTGTAGAACGCCGCCCTTCCCAGAAACTGTCTCAATTTCCTTTTCGAATTCGGTACTGCAACGTTCTTTATAGCCAGAATTTTCTCCGGCAGTGGATTTATTTCTCCATTTCCCACTTTATGCCCCAACAACGTGATACTACTTTTCGCCATCTGTGACTTGTCCTTATTAATTCGAAGTCCGAATTCTTCAATTCACTTTAAGACCGCTTCCACATGCTTGACATGATCTGTTTCTGTCTGGCTGTATACAACTACATCGTCGCCATACACTTCGACGTTATCTAGATCCCTGAGCAGTAGCGACATTATTCTTCTGAACGTAAATGGTGCACCCGCCAATCCAAACGGCATTCGTCTAAATTGATATTGTTTATCACGTATGGTAAATGCTGTCTTGCTTCGATCGCTCTCTTTTATAGGCAGCTGCCAATAACCAGACCGCAAATCCAACACTGTAAACACCGTGGCATTCTGTAGCCGATCTAATGTTTCCACTACTGTTGGCATTGCACACGGCTTTAGTTCTGTTATATTATTCAGTTCTCTAAAATCAACACAAAATCTATATTTCCCATTCGGTTTCTTTACCAAGAGTACCGGTGAGCTATAGGGGCTGTCCGCCTCCTCGATTATTCCTTCTTTCAGCATATCTTGGACCTGTCGATTTACTTCAGCCTCTAAGTGCACAGGGACACGACGTGTTGTGAATATACTTCCTCCATTGTTCTTTATCGGGATTTCGTGCTTTACTTTGTCGCAAAATCCGTACGGTTCTCCTTCTCCAGTGAACAGTTTCGCATACTTTGTGCACAACTCGGTGAGGTTTGGTTTCTTCGTCGAAACGGCTGTTGCCACTCTAACCTCAGCCACCTCGCTACTTTCATGTATTGGGAATGAACCGTACTTCGTGACCACCTTACCGCTTCTTAGGTTAACTATGGCTTTTACTTCTCTTAGGAAATCTGCTCCTAATATTGGTCTCGACAGGTTTGCGGTTACCACGAACGGAAAACTTATCTCCGAACCATCCACTTTTACGATACTGTTAGACACGCCCAATACCTCTAACATGTGCCCTCCTATAGTGTGAACTGCGACTTTACACGGCTTGAATCTCTTACATTGTTCTTTACCTATTAACAAAACTGCTGCCTCTGTATCGATTAGGCACACTAAATCTAATTCATTTACGTTCACTCTTGCATAGACTGCCCCTCTATCTACTAATGCAACAACCCCCAGATCCCTAGAGTAAGAAAGAAACACATAACGTCTAAAATATCTTCGTTTTCGTCGTGTTGGACAGTTTATCTTCCAGTGTCCTGTCCCTCCACATGCGAAACACTTATCATTCCTTTTACGAATCACTCGTAATGCCGCAATCTCGTGCTGCAGTTCTTCAATCTTCTTCTCAATGCTGCTTATCTCCTGACTTCCGCACGCGACCGGAGCTACTGTCCGTGTCATCAACTGTCGCGTCACCTTTGCAAGCTCACTGATATCCATAGGTTGCGCGGCGTGTACCAGTCTCAGCTGCTGGGAAATGGCAACAGGCACGCTCTCGATAAACTGCGACGCCAACAACTGTGCCTCCGACTCCTCATCCAGTTTTGGCAGCGCGCGACGCAGCAACTTGGTAAGCTCCACGGCCAGATCAGCGGATCACCATCGATCGGCAACTTCGCCACTCGGAACTTCTGCAGTGCTTCTTTTCTGTCCACTGGGCTATCGAACTTCACGATCAACCGCTCCGTGACTGCCTCCCATGTCCTCTTACCGCCCGCACCGTCCAGGCTGTCATATACAGCTTTCGCTCTGCCTCTCAGCAGCGTCCCCAAAACCACCGTCTTCGCCTTCGGCTCCTTCACTCCCACCAGCTCCGCTACAGCTTCGAACTCCTTCAGGAAGCCCAGAACATCTCCGTCTTCAAATTCCTTCGGCCATGGGATCTTCATCCTTGGAGGCAGCGACACCAAATGTTGTGAATGAGAACACAGGTGAGGACAACCAACTATGTATTTAGCACAAATTACAACGTTACTTGGTAAAATACAAAAACCATGCTATGATACACTGTTTGCAAAATGTTCTTCAATTGCTTCAGGCTTCATTGTTCCTGGATTTCCACACAAATTGCTTTTTATTTCTGTTCTTCTCTTCTTGATCTTCTCAATCTTCTGCTGTCAGATATTCTATTCCTTACTCACCATATATGTCGATATCAGTAGCTCACACCACAATATATCTAAGTTATTGGTTGATGAAAGATTAACTCCACAATATACATTATCCGTCAACATAACTCAAACTGATCTCGGGAAAATTTTCATAACTGACCTTAGTTACATCGTTCTTTCAAGAAGTGTTTGAGAAACCTAGATAAGCCAAGAAACATTTTAAGTACCTTTGAACAATCAGTTGCTTTATTACTGTTTTGATTTTTGTGGTGTTTGATGTTGTTAAAACATATAGGATCTGGTAGTATGCCGGAAATTCGATATTCCAAGTATATGATATGAAGAGTAGGAGTTCAGATTTACACTTTGTTAACGATAGGATAAACCACCTACAGGTAGTATGTACTGGAAATATTTCACTAAGGCGGGAAAATCAGTTTTTTTAAACTGATAATGATAATGAGAGTAATTAGATATAGAAATATCATTCATTTAACGAGTTAATAAATGAGTTCGATAGTATTTTAAAAATTCAGAATCTTAATTTATTTCGACATCGTGTAGATACTCAAGAGAATAACTATTTACTAGTACTTAACTTTATCAGTTTTTTAATTCTCCGTTAAGAATGGGCCTGTAAGATGGAATAATTCATTGCTGTAGGCAATTTAGTAATTATGATAACAATTGCTCTATTTAGTACCACATGTCTGATTGCATCAAAGAATTATCAACGTTACGTATTTAATATCGTACCGAATTCCCCATTTCATAATCATATAAGTAGTGTACATTCCAAAAAATGCATATAAAAAGTTGTTGTATAGTGATTTTCTGCTATTATTATCCAACCGTAAATTTTTGTGATCGGTCTTGTTTCCATGGCATCACATTGCATGTATGAAATCAATTGTAACCATTTCTCTTTTCTCTACTCAACAAGAAAGACAGAAAATAAACAAACTAATGTAGAGGTACTCTAGAATCTAATAATCATATTCGTAATAGGTAGTAAACATTATATGAAGGGGTATAAGGGGATGCAGCTGATAGTCATACTTAGTGAATGAATACAAATCCACACACAGGAACACTTACGGTAATGAATGCATATTTGGAAAACTAGTGACTCAGAAGTTTGGGCGGGCAGCCATGAAATACGTTGAACCATATCACTGAAAGATATTAATGAAAACACAATTCGTATAGTGATTATAAACTATCAAAATTTCTTCTTTAAAACATCTTGTGTTCCCCTTATTATTATTAGTAAATATTCTTTAAATGGATACATGTATAGTCTCTACCAAGGTAGGTGGTTAATGACAGGAATATTGAAGCACCTATAAACAACGAACCTATACGAATACAATTAATTACAAATCAGATCAGCGGAACCAATTGATTTAAAACGTTTGAAACCATTCTAAATAAGCTCAAACATAAATTAGGTTGACAGGGATTTTGCTGTACAGAATGATAATAAAAACTATCGGTTAAGTGCTCTGGCGCGGGAATGGTAGGTTCTGGGTTCAAATCTCGTGAGGCGAGATCGTGGGTGTGCACTGCTGAGAAGTCCAAGTGCTTCCAGGTTTTTTTTTGGTGGTCTAGCTTTAATTGACTCATGCTTTCAACTATGAAAAAAGCTTCACAATTAAATGACATTGCACAAAGAAGACAGAAACATAAATAGCGTTTAAGAAGTCTTATTGTTTGTTAAAATAATACGAGTTTATGATAGAAATTATGATGAAGTTTATTTTACTGCTTACCTACTGATTATACTATAAATTTCAATTGATATCTCTTTATTTTAAAAATTCAGAATCCAACCAATCACCAGGTAGTCTACAATGTTCACCAGAATTTATTGAACCTCTTATTGTACAGCCTATGAGCAGTACTAACAGTGATCCTTTCATTGAAATGACGTGTATAGTGACAGGCAATCCTATACCAAGATGTTTATTATACAGAAATTCAGTACCTATTCCAGTGGTTGTAATGCCTTTTCTCAATATCCAATGTAATGATCCACTATCTACATTGAGTTCTTTAACGCAAAAATACATTGTAACAACATCTCTGCTTGATTTAAACAAATCAAATCGATCAAACAGTTGTACTAGAAAAATTACACTACGTCTTAATCGGCCATCTAGTTCAGAAGATATAGCTACCTATAGTTGCCGTGCATGGAACTGTTATGGTCGAACTATTACATCAACTGTTTTATCGGTGCAAGGTAAACATTAACTAACTTTCTTCTTATTCATATTGTAATCACATTTTTTAGGGAATTCCTGTAATCTGACTGTATTTTCTTTTTCAATAGGAGACGGAACTTGAATGTGTGTTTTTTTCATAAAGTTTGAAGAAAGATTAATTAACTACCCTTTCTATTCTTAATCAATCATAGTTGAATATGTTCTACAAAACTGCCAGCTGGAGGAAGCATTTAAATTTTTTCCAAGGAATTCAAGGGATTTTAACGGATATTTTTTTGGTAATACAATTTCTGCTTATACTTTAGTCGTAAATTGTTTATTTCCTTTAAAAAGAAATATGGTCTCATTCAGAAGAACCTTCTTTCATGACATCAAAATGGATCAAATAAGTGAATATAATATACCTCAACTCATTTATTCTACATGAAATAAATAGTTAAATAATTACATTGAGTTGTATAACATGTTAAGAAAAATCTGAAAAATTTATTAACAAACATAAAATATTAATTATAGAAGGGGTTTTGTGGAGATTTAGTATTTATCATTGTTGAAAGCGTGAGTCAATTGAAGCTAGACCACCATGGAAAACCTGGAAACACTGGACGGCCGTTTCGTCCTATTATGGGACTCCTCAGCAGTGTGCATCCACGAACCTGCTCTCGCGAGCGAGATTCGAGCCCAGGACCTACTAGTCTCGAGCCGAAGCCCTTAACCGATGGACCACTGAGCTGGCATCCAACGATGTTAATGTCTAACTTCAACTGATCCACGAAGTTGAAATCATCATTCAATTGGAGCTAGAACAACATAGAAAACCCGGAAGCACTGGACGGCCGTTTCATCCTATTGTAGGACTCCTCAGAGAGACTGATAGGTTCTGGGTTCGAATATCGCAAGGTTGGATCGTGGATGCACACTGTTGAGGAGTCCCGCAATAGGAAGAAACGGTCTTCCAGTGCTTCCAAATTTTCTATGGTGGTCTAACTTCAATTGCTAAAATCTCCACAAAACACCCTTCTAATAAAACATAAAATAGTACGAAAAATGAATTTCAAATGTTTGTCAGATATTGTTAAGTAACTGAAGAATGATGTGATCCTAGTAGTTTCATAAGCTTCAGTCATTTGATAACTCATGACTTCCATCCTACAGATTATATCTAATAGTCAAGTGGACAATAATTATAAACATTTATTTAGTTACTATGCATCTATATTTTTCTTTAAAATTATGATTTAACTATTCACTATTTAGATCATTTCACTAAATTCGACTGTCCCTTGGAAAAACCGAATTTGAATGACAATAACAATATAGTAAAAATTGATCAAATTCAATCAACAGTAAATACTTCTCAAAGTGCTCATAATGTAAGCTTGTACTTTATACTAAATACATCATCTTTTCATGTTGTCACATTCATTATTACCTCAGTATTGTTATCAATTTTATGATCAAAATTTATCATTTGTTACAGTTTAATAATAGTAGTATAAATCAATTGTTCACTGGTCATATTATGGACGAAAATTTTCAGAAGTGTTATCACAGACAACAAACTTAGGCGATTATATCAGAAACTCTTTGCACGACGTTTAAAAACTAAATTGAAGGATTTTCTTATAACCTTGTGACCAGTTTACTGTTGTATTCTGCAGCCGAATTCCGTCATCATGCCATTTCCTAGCGATTTACTAACTTAGTACATAGGAAAAAATGAATAAACCAGAATGAACTTTTTGCCAAAAGCCTAATTGTTATATTTACAACTCATTTGTATAAACATACTACTGGACCAACTCAAATATAAAGATTTGAGTGATGATTCTACCTTGATGAAGAAATCGCCTAAAATGGTAAGGTGTAACCTATTGCTTATGTACCACGTAACCCTGGATTTAAATTTGATCTATTCGGAACTCCCCAGCATAACACTAATTTTGCAGTCGGAATAAATTAATTGTAATATATCATTCTATTGTACTGAGCTTTAAGAGTTGGAACCCTTGGTGAGTTATGTATTCTTTTAAAGTCATAGATATGAGTGACTGTTCATTTTCAATAAGCATAAATATAGGAAAAAATCAGCAAATATAAGTAATTCTCTACCTATTACTAAGGTAATGTTTTGATTATATTCCCAGTAGTAAAAAGTAATACAACTCAATTTGGAATAAGTCAGTTAAATCCACATAAATTGACTTTAGTATTATCATCTAGACCATAAAATTGTACCCATAATTTATTAGTAACAAATATTATCTAACAAGCTATCATACACTATGGGACTGATCATTATGGAAACCGATAACGCCAGATATATTTGCCATGTACCACGTTGTTTGAATGACTGTCTGCCGTTAAATTTTAAATATGATCAAATCTAACAATCTTTCGACGGATATATTGATACTGCTTATGTTTCGTAGTGGCTAAAGTAAAAGAATTCTCTAGATGGACAATATATGGGATCTCATTTAATTTAAGTCTAACCAACTTACAACAAGAATAAATTTCAATGACACTTATACTGGACCATGCTGTATAAATTATGCATAATGGCAGCAAATACTGTGTCCTTCGTGATATGTACGGTAGTATGAGTGTATACAAAATAGAAACGTGTATAACCTGTAGTCCTATAATCAGTCAACATTAGTATTGTTTAAGTTGGTATTGTGGCTAACAGCGAGTTCCAAGACAGGAGTTCTGTACTTTTTGGGACTCGCCAGCTGTATGTTCCTTCATCAGCACTTTAATCATCACACTGAAACTCAAACCCAACACCTGTCACCGCAAAAGCCAACGATTTTTTCACCAAACCACCGGGTTCAAACAAGTGATAGCTTTTCGTAGAGGGTACAATACTAATTCGTGAGGGCTTTTTATGCACCTCTGTTAATATATATGACTGCATTTAACCAGTGTTTACCAGAATATGTGCACCCTCAGCGGATACATGAACAATAAAGCTGCTAACAAAAAAGATAATATCGAGGCGTCTGCTCAAGATTCACTTGTCAATAAAGTATAATCAAGATTCAGTACTAAATATCAACAACTGAATAGCGCTTACAAATATTGCTTTAGTTTTTTCTAACTGGTGGATCCATAAAAACAGACGATTGCATATCTATCTTTGGAAATATACCGCCAACAAATTTTCGCCTTCAAAGAAATGAAAACAATATTTAACTATTTAAAAGACCAAATGAAGCCTTAAGGAAACTGAGTGTTTACATTTATGGTACATCACACAGACTCCTATCTCAAAGAAATTAAGTGCTAGAGTCTAAATGTTTTGTTCATCCAGCTTAAACTGAAAATCACAAATATGGTGTGGTGATAGTAATATATCAAATACTGTGTCATCTCTAAGTAAGAGGTAAACATAAAATCTTTATTCAACAAAGATCCTATATGTTTATCCAGCGAATTTAAGTAATAGGAGTTATATCGGTTTTTGAAAAATAAATATCCTTGTTTAAACTTAAAAGGTAATAGCATGATTTTTTGTGTATCGCAAATACAAAATCCTATAAATGCGCCACCAGACACGAGAAATATCATACTTAATACCTTCTAATATAACCCACTGGTCAAATGAAATAATGATACATGCCATTAATTAACCTAAAGTCTAAAGACAAACAAACAACTAATTACATATCTATAAAATCCATTAGAAGATTATGAACCATCGATTAAGTTGCACAAGAAAACTCTGAATCAAATAGTGGAATATATCTGTAAGACAGAATTCAAATCCTCAATTATTAAGGCGTCGATGACATGTCAAAATTACAGTCAATGAAAAAGTACCTGTTCCAATTGGAGGACACCACAGAGCTGTGTCCGATAGATACTAAGTATCAAACAAAAAAAATAAATTGATCAATATGATTTCAAAATAAACAGGCTATCAGAAAGAACAATCGCTTGATAAACAGCACAGGTAATAACAGTGAAAAGGAAATATTAATGCACATAAGAAGTGCAAAAGAGATTTCAAAACACTTTGAAAGTAGGAAAAACCCACCAATTAGCAGCTTTCCTTGATTCTGAATAATTTTACTAAGAAAAATTCTGGTCTATAAAAATTTTTAGATAAAAAAGCCATTTGAATATGTGACATTGATCATGCAACATTGAACTACATTGTGAAATGTTTCTTTGGTTGATATATTCTTTTTAAGTCTGCTTATTTGAAAATGCAGTCTAACATACGGGATTATTGAATGCTCTTTATGTACATAGAAATACTTGTTGAAATGATTATTGTAGGAGAAGCTTCACGTTTTTCTCGTGCATTTTGGTACTTAATATCTATTCAATGAAGTTATCGATAGTCTTCAAATTTTATTAAGCTATATAATGATCAACTTTGTTTTTTCCAGAATGATGATGCTCTGGTCAAAAAAGAAGAATCCCCTCTAATCACCATACTAAACGATTCATATGACGGGTATGAGATATATGTCTATTAATTGGCTTGAATTGTCTATCACTTAATTATCAATGGTGTGACCACTTAAATAGGAACCTTAACCAATATTCATTTAGTATTCACGGTTTTATTATTTGGATATTACTACTGGCAAACAATCCGTAGCCACGGTTGTATCCATAAGAAAATATGTCACATAAAAATGTTATAAAAACATTGAAAAGTGCCTATACACAAAAATCCACTAACAATATTCAACTATCTGAGAATTTGTATACTGAATACTTGAAAGCTTTTAACTGTAAATTTGGAAAGGTGGACAATGATTTCGTCAGAATTATACAGCGATAAAAGCTTAGACTATATATCCCAGTCCCGTCTTTTTTTCAACTATGTGAATCAGTACCTATTAAGGTTTCATTTTTTCTTTATGGATCTAAATTTAATATTCAGAGTTTTCATTAGCTTATTTACCGTATGTCTCATTGTAATAAAGTAGATAGAATTCCTATTAGGGTTAGTATTTAAAGATTATTGACATTCATAACCAAGAAATAACTAAATTCATGATAACAATGTGATTTAAACTCTTTTTGTTCATTACAGTAGTAGGACATGGATAAGAAGCAATTAAGAGTAAGATTATCAATTAACTAAACGTAGCAATCCCTTACTTTAACATCAAATTGAAAACTTATAAATTCACTTGTCATTTATTTGAATAGGATATTCTATAGTATTTGGTACATTCCTATCATGTATTCACTCAGTTTTGATGTGTTCAGTACAAAATTCTTTTTAATTTAGGAATTAGTAATCGCTCCGACAAAAAACTCTATATAAGGAATGATATTTTCCCATTAAATGTATTTCTTCAACGCCATAGGCTTGATTTGGTTTTTTTAACCATTAGAGTCATGGTCAAGGTAATCGGGTGTATAATTTTGACGATTAATTGCCGATATTGTCGACGTTACCTAGCCTTATAATAACAGCGATCTACATAGGCTTCTTGTGGACTATCCTCTCCAATAATACACGCTTTCCTAATCCTAAAACATGATACTTAAATTCTGAATTACTTAATCAGATATTCATCGTGTTGTTCTCGGTTGATTGAATCTGGTAAGCAGAAAAAAATCAACTATACCAAGGGTATCCAGCAGTGTGAAAACTCTATGAGACAAGTGATTCTTGTTATTAACTGACAAGATATATATTTACTGAGTCTATATTGCATACAAAAATCGTTATCATTAAATCTTAATATAAACTGAAACTCATCAAAAAAGTTTATCTGAAATTTCCGAGACAACTTATCCTCCCAGTGAAACAATGAAGAATTCCTTGCCATCATTTAACAACTCATGTAATATCCGGTATCAGAACTTTATCAGTTGATTTCTTTTTAACTGTCTAACTTTTTTAATGTACTGAGATGGAATGAAATTTCATAAATATATATATTAATAGTCTTCTATTTTATCTATCGGGTTTTATAAACTTATTCTAACTGTCCATTTTTACATTTATAGCATCAGTGAATTAAAACGATTTGAGCCAGTAAGTAGTTTTTATACCTTACATATATTATTGGAAAATGTTTTATCTGAATCCTTTGATTTATTCACGTATGAACAGAATTCGGTTATCATTTCTAATTAGTCAACTTATATTTAAGGTGTAAAAATAAACGTATCTTAACTACAGTTAAATCTATGTATTTTAAAAATAAATCGTACATACAAATAACTATTTGATTTAAGGTTGTTAAATGACAACGACTAAGAGCTCTAGATATAAAGCGAGTCTTAGTTGACACTAGTTACTAAAGTGTATTTAAAATCTACGTGAGAAATTGTTAATTGTGTTCCAGAAATCTTAGCGGTAACATCTTTGAATGTGGCATTGAACAAATCGGGTTTGAATCCCTTTGAGATTAGTAGTCTCCTCAGGAATGAAGATATACTGTGTTAATAAACTCCATCCAAAAAGAAACTAAACAGTAGGCTTCTTTATAATTCATCTATCATTTTACTTACATACACCTGTTACACCCCCGTGCAGCATAGGCCGCGGACCAGCATTCTCCAACCCACTCACTCCATCATGGGGCTTCCTTTCTAGTTTTATCCTTTTTTTCATTCTTCTCATGTCTGTCTCCATTTCTTGGCATAATGTGTTATTTGGTCTTCTTCTCTTCTTCCATGTTAGGATTCGCCTTGTGACGCAGTTGGGTGCTTTCCTCAATGTGCATCCTATCCACTTCCAGCGTTTCTTCCTCCACTGAAATTAAATTTGTTCTCTCCCACAGTAGGTTGTTTCTGATAGTGTTTGGTCAACGGATCAGAAGTATTTTGCGTAGACAACTGTTAATAAACATATGTATCTTCTAGATGACGGCTTTCGTATTTCTCCACGTTTCCGCCTCATACAATAGAACCATCTAGACATTTGCATTAAAAATTCCGACTTTGCTGTTGGCTGACAATTGTTTTGAGTTCCAGACGTTCTTCAGTTGTAAATATGCTGTTGTTTTGCCGATCCGCGTCTTCACATCTACCGTGTTCATCGATGATGATGCTCAGATATGTAAAGGTTTTCACATCCTCCAAAGCTTCTCCGTCAAGTGTGATTCAATCAATGCATGCTGTATTATATCGGAGAATCTTGCTTTTCTCTTTGTGTATATTGAGACCCACTGCTGCTGAGGCTGCTGCTACACTGGTCGTCATCTCCTGCATTTGTTGTTGTGTGTGTGATAGAAGAGCCAAATCACCTGGAAAGTCTAGATCGTTCATCTGCGTCTTAGCTGCCATTGTATCCCATGCTTTGCCTGGTATTGAGAGAAGATTGATGCCTCTGTAGTTATCACACCTGCTCGGATTGCCTTTTTGGTATGTTGATCAGAAGTTCTTTCTAGTGTGTTGGTACTTGTTCCTCATCTCAAACCTTATTGGAGTGATTGCGGAGTATCTTTACAGCTACTGCTACACCTGCTTCCAGTGCCTCTGCTGGAACGTTTTCTGGTCCTGCTGCTTTGCCACTTTTGATTTGTCTGATGGCCATGCTGATATCTTCAATTGTTGGTGGACCAACGTCGACTGGGAGGTCTGTGGGTGCTACTTCGCTGTTGGGTGGGTTCAGTGAAGCTTGTCGATTCAAGAGTTCCTTGAAGCGCTTTACCCACCTGTTTCACTGTTCTTCAATGTTGATGATTACTTTGTCTCCCTTACTTATCACTGGTCGTCCAGGTTTATGATAATTTTGAGCGAGTTTCTTTGTTTTATCACACAATTGTCTCATGTTTCTCTTGCAGCATTTGCCGCCGTCATTACTAAGTCTTTCACATACTTACGTCCGTCCGTTCTGATGCTCCTCTTCACTTGCTTCTTTGCCTCTGTGTATTCGGCTAGTGTGTTGGCTTTTTATGCTCCTGTTTGGCTGATATTGATTGCTGCCTTCTTGTTCCTCCTTTCTTCAATCTTATACAGTGTACCAACAGTGATCCATTCCTCGTGATGGTGCTTCTTGTGGCCCAGGACCTACTGACATGTTGAGACGATTGCCTCCTTGATACCTTTCCAGTTGCTCTCCATGGTAGTTCCCTCTCGATTGAGTGGATCATGAAAGGCCTGGAACCTGTTGCTGATGGCTATCTTGAATTTGACGATTCTTAAGTTTTAATTTCATCTTGGTGACCAGCAAGTGATGATCTGATGTTATATCAGCTCCTCTCCTGGTTTTCACATCCTCCATCGTCCTCCTGAACTTTTTGTTGATGCAGATATGGTCAATTTGATTTTGTGTGTGTGTTATCCGGTGAAATCCAAGTGGCTTTGTGTATGCGTTTATGTAGGAATATGGTGTCGCATATGAACAGTTTGTTGAAGGCACATAGGTTTGCAAGTCTCTCACCATTTTTGTTCTTTTCTCCTAGTCCATGTCATCCCATGATGTCTTCATATCCGGTATCGTCCATTCCATCTTTAGCATTTAGGTCCCCCATCAGAATGGTCAAGTCCTTTGTTGGGTACTTCTCAACGATTGACCACAGTCTATCGTAGAATTTATCTTTAACGTCTTTATTGTAGCAGTTGATAGGCGCACAGCATTGAATGACATTCATTGTAATGTCCAACCCTCCTCCTTAAGCCGGGCTTGGGACTGGCAGTAACTCCAGAGGAGCTCCAGGCGGAGTTTATATTCAGTTGTCATTAAAAGTACTGCACTGCTAATTTGAATCCCTCAAACTATTTTCCGATTCCGCTCAGAAATTATAATTAGACAAATTGTTAGTAATTACTGTTGAGAGAATAGAGAATGTAAATCTTTGGTTTGAAAAGGATAAATAAAGAATGAGCTGGAAGAAACTTTATTTTCCGGCTGTTATAACAAGCTTGTACAAAGAATTATCCCCTAGTATTGGTCAGTTTGGGTTAAATAATTATCATAGCAACCTATAGAAATAAACATTAGTTATCTTGTTTACCGCACCTATCAAAAAATAAATAAATAGCATTTCCATTTAACGAGTTTTTGATTGTTGAGGTTATAGAAATACTCTAATTGGCTAAAAAGACAATCGGAAGCCATTCAATTATTCTATAGATAATTACTAGAACAGGTTATGTATCTAATCGAGTATTTTACAAACACGTTTAAACAAAATATCCCTGAAATCTTTTTTAAGAAATAGTTTTTTCCCGATTCTCATCGAATAAATTGATGCATCTTTGCTTGTTTAAACTAGAAATATTCAAGTTCCATCATTGAAATACTTCCTGAAAACCAATGCATCGATGTTAAGTAAGTTCACTTGTTCCATTGAGATTTATTTCTTTTTCTTTTTATTTCTTTGAACCAACAGTCATCTTCTAGAAGACAATGTCATGATTTGAGATTGTTATTTAATTACAGTAAATACTTGATTAACTACTCAGTTAGGAGCGCACAGTGATTATGAACCAAATTTGCTGTACACGATAAACTATGATAGAAAGTTAGAAGGTTATACTGATCACAAGAATAGTTAATATATATGTGAGGACGGTTCACAGGTGAACTTGAGGAAGCTCTAAGAAGCTCAGAAGGAGCGGAACATATTCCATCCATTAAGCTTTTGGAAGAATATTCCAGAATCACTACGTGTAGCTTCGCTATTGGACAAATGCTAATAACCCCCTGTGTGCGGATTGGATAACTAAAATGATGATTTGTTTTTACTAAAAACTATAAATACCTGACAGTTTTGTACCATAATTGACAGTTTGGAATAGCATTCCTTCCACTTGTCTTCTGTCTCCTCATTTTGCGACTTTCAGAAAGTTCTAGCGTTCGAGTGCTCAAGTTATACGCGACATACTAAGAATTTAAGCTCAAGGTATAACAATATACACTTCACTTGCTTGTGTGTTACCAAAATAGATTGTCATCTCCACATCAATGCAAATCAAACTGATGCACCTCACAATCTGAATAATGTTGTTCCAAAAACTTCTTTCAATTAAAAGTATTCCCTGATGATTTCATCTGAACATCACTACAAGTTTCGCAATCGAAACATGTAGATTAGAGAATACAATATCATTAAAAAATACCGTAAAAGTTAATATCCATTTAAATATTGATTTTGTGGGACCCAATAAGAGTAGAGGATAAACATCCATCATCCTCTATTGCTAAACACATAATCGAAACAGGTCATAAGATTGATCTTAACTCAGCTTTTGTTGTGTTGTTTAAAAGTGTTAAAGGGCGTATACTGAGGTTTATTGAAGCCTTAGCCATACGAAAATTCAAACCCCCTTTGTGTATTCAAAAACAGTTTGTTCTCTCCTTAAACCTACCCTGGTAATAAATGCTCATTATCCAGAGTGTCAAATTATTTTTATTATTATTATCCTTGTCTATTTCTTAACCTTATTACCCGTCTAGTTGACCTTTTATTTTTATATATAAATGCTCTTAACAAGTATATGTGTGATCAGGTTGTTCGAAATGTATTGTACTAATGCATCATCACATAGTAAGCAGAGATGGATAGTGGCTAGCAGTGGAATCCAGGACGAGCGTTTCGTCCTATTTGGGACTCGTCAGCTGGATGTACCTGCATCTCAGAGTTGATGTTCACTCTGGGACTCGAACCCAGTACCCTCGCTTCAAACGCCATCGCGTTATCCAGTTGCAGTCCTAAACACATCAATGGGAAGATCCAAACAAACAATACTAAGTGAATTCAGGCATCATCACATAGTTCTGATAATCTTCATCTTCTCATTACATTATCGAAATTTATCAAAGGGACTAATTGCTTTAGATTTTGTGGGACTTGTATTATTATTTCAGTAAATAAATTTCAATAATTTCACGCGTTCCTCAATTAACAATTAAGAATAACAAATATTTTTTTAATAGTTGAAATCATAAATCAATTGAAGCTAGACCACCATTAGAAACCTGAAAGTACTGGACGGCCGTTTCGTCCTGTTGTGGGACTCCTCAGCAGCGCATCCACGATTCCACTTCGCGGGATCTAAACCCAGGACCTACGAGTCTCGCGCGCGAACGCCTAACCACTAGACCACTGAACCGGCCGGCATCCAACGGTGTTAATGTCTAACTTCAACTAATCCACGAAGTTGAGCACCATTCACCAATGTCTTCAGTGAGTTACTATCTTCTTATGTTAAACAGATTGGTTCCCAACAAAATTGATTCAATCATTCAATAGACATTGTTGTCTTTCAAAATGCATAAGATGTATAAAGATCGATGTATAAAATGTCAGTTAACTTGTTAATAAGTAATTGTGATAGTACACTTGAGTGTTTGGATTGGTGTTAGCTTTCTTTCCTTAGTTGAAGTCTATTATAAGTCTTGTTCCCACTGAACATACTATCATTTACGAATTAGGAGTATTAATTCCTCACAGTATAATTGGAATTCATATTGAACAGAAACTATTTTTCGTACAGGTGATTTCTGTTTTTAGTAATATGAATATGAATGAAGATTTAAAAACTTTAGTAGTTGAGATCATGCGTCGTGGATGCACACTTCTGAGGAGTCCCACAATAGGACGAAACGGCCGTCCAGTGCTTCCAGGTTTTCCATGGTGGTCTAGCTTCAATTGACTCATGATCTCATCTATTAAAAGTACCATAATATCCACAAAAACGCCTTCGAATATTTTATTGTTTATTGAATGAAAAACCCTTGTTTTATATAAATAATTGTAGTCGTACATAACTTGTCTCATGATTATTTATTTGACAGTATGAAAAATTCCACTGTGATAAAACAAGTAAGTTTCCTATGATTGTTTTCTTTCATACATTTCCAATTATTTTCTTTGCAAATCATTTATAGTGACATCATTAAGTAGATTTTTCCATCATTTTTATGTTTGAAAATTAAAACTACATGGGTTTTATTAGGACTTCATTTTATGACCAATTAACTTAACTCGTCTCTAAAATTTGTTTAAAATAACAAGATCATACTATCGTTATAGAGCTGTGGAGATGGCTAAAATTCAAAGAGATCAAGAACCGATCAATGTTAGACCATCAATGAAAACCATGAGGTATTAGACTGCAGTTTCGTACTAGTATGAGACTCCTTGACACTACTAAACCACAATTCCTCCGACAGGAATTGAACCTAGGACCTTCGTTTACGCTCCCAAACCCTTAACCTCTAGATCGTTGAGGCCATATCAAAACGTAATAATGTCTAACTCGGGGTAATCCACGATATTGCGTAACCGTCCTCCATTTTCTTAGTTGAGTAAGTGCCTCACATTGGACACAGATTATATCGATTAGTCACGGCTTCTCACTAAGTCTCCGGAAATTTCCTCTCAAAGTTAGTCACATTCAGTATGGGATTGTAGAGATTGTTGAATTTCATTGCAGGTTTTTAATGATTGTACAACGTAATGAAATTTATCATTTTTATTAGGTTCAGCAAATTTTAAATGTCAAATAGTCTGTCAGGGAATTAATAATGAATTTGCTTATAGTATAGCCTGTTCAATTATTTTATTTCACTCAAATTTCATCAATATAAATTCATAGTTGTGTATAGTTGAATGATCTTCAAAAACTTTTGTTATCACAATAGGCTCAATTACAATTTAAATGTTGAAATCCTTATTCACGAATTAAGTTTTCACCAAGAAATGAACTAAACATTTCAAGGAATTTCTGTTACTTCAAATCTTTATTTTGCCTCATAGAATACAACTGTCTGAAAACTTAAAACGTTTTAAATAATACGATGTCATTGAAATTACTTGAATATAACTTCAACAGTGAACAATCATTAACTATTAAGAAATTGAATCTTCAATGAACATAATACAGTTAGATCAATTGAACAAACTAGTTATATGGTTTCTGACTAATTCCATTACATGATGTAGAAATGCCTCCAAATTAAACTGAGATTTTTTATAGAATTTTCTAATTTAATAAGAACAGATGTATACTTACCAATGCTTTGATCCTGACATATTCTCAGGATTTTCAATGAAATTCGTATTTTCTAATTTCAATCAAGTAGAATGTCAATTAAATAACCATTCTCAATGCAAAATGAAGCTCCTGCTATACAGAGTATTGATTGACTTAGGTAAATATTGACTATCGTATTTTTCTTAGGGACTTGTAAAGTTCACACTGGCTTTATTTACTTAAAGCTCAAGTCAATTTTTAATAGATTTTTCACGTCAAATTACACAGAAATGCTACAGAACCCCTCACTAAATAGGATAAAATGTTTATTTCAATAGAGCCTGATAACTTTGAAACTAATCTAACCTTGTTAATCTTCTTTTTTTCTTTTTCTTTCTTCTATTTGAATGTCTCCCTTTGTTGTTCGTCTCATTTTATTTTATCTTAATACTTGTGATGTATATATCTATGTATGTATGCATGTATAAAAATGATTATATTGTTATCATCCTCTTAATATTACAATTACTTAACCTTTAAACATTTCATATTTGATCATAATAAACATCATATTGATCTTGTAATATGACTGATTCATTGGGTGAATGATTTCCTCATTCTCTATATTCGTCATTATTATTAATTTAGCACCGTTGCTGTACACAGTGTACAATCATATAAGAAATTATGAATTATACTTTTTAAGTAATCTAAATTATTCATGTTAAAATCTAATATATATATATATATATATATATATATATATGAGAACTGTATTTATATGTGTAAAATGTTTCATTCTCCTGATGACTGATGATGATGAGGATAATGATGATTGGGGCGATTTCTGTCCTACTCTCGTTTGAAGATCTTCAACAGTCCATAATACTGCATCCACCAAGCCCCTAAAACCATGATCCTCTGATTTTACTTCAATCATAACCCACTTAGATTAAAGAATTATATCCCATTTAGTTAGATACTTCCAACATCTGTAATTTCATGGTTCATATTGCGACAACCAGATAATCCTGTCATTCAGTGATTATCACAAATACTAGATACGGTTAATCTATTTTCAAGCTTCCTTCTTATACATCAAAATGTTTTTTTAGGTAAGTAATTCTCATTATTCCCTTCATTACTATTCAAAGTAATAGAACGATATTTTTAATGCATGTAATGTGAATTTGATTTCCGATTCAGTGTCGTGTATAGATAACAGAAATTTATATTGACCATACAAACTGAATGCATGAATCACAAAGCATGTGTATGTAGCCTCGTTTTCTTTATTTTTACCGATTGTGCTTATTTTTCTCGTAATTTCTTTCCTCTTCTTTTTTTCTGACAGACTATTTGCAAAGAAATTGATAGAAGTGAATCGCCGAAAAGAAATATCCCAGGATTAATAATGAAAAAATCATACGACTATGACACCACAGTAAGTGTGTGTGATGAATGTTCATCTGTATTTTTTTCTTTATGGTAGTATGTTACTTAAAATAGCATCTAAGTAGTTTCGTGAGCTCAATCAAATAAAAGGCTTGGTCTTCTATCACTATTCATTGTCAATCTACTAAATTACATCTTAAAAAAAACTTTTTTTTAAAAATCAGATTTTATTTATTAAGTTTTAATAATCTTACTGGTTTTGCGACTTAAACTTCAGACAAGAACTTTTGATCTTATTTATAACAGTTTCAACTAACCAATATGATTAGAATAAATAATTAATTACTGCTTATTAATTTCTTCATAGACTTTTCTAAATAACATGTTAACTTTAGCTGAAGAATTCGAAAGCATTTCTAGAACCAAAAACAAATGAAAGAATATAACTATAAAACTACATTTCTTGATGATGATGATGATGATGATGATGATGATGATGATGATGATGATGATGATGATGATGATGATGATGATGATGATGATGATGATGATGATGATGATGATGATGATGATGATGATGATGATGATGATGATGATGATGATGATGATGATGATGATGATGATGATGATGATGATGATGATGATGATGATGATGATGATGATGATGATGATGATGATGATGATGATGATGATGATGATGATGATGATGATGATGATGATGATGATGATGATGATGATGATGATGATGATGATGATGATGATGATGATGATGATGATGATGATGATGATGATGATGATGATGATGATGATGATGATGATGATGATGATGATGATGATGATGATGATGATGATGATGATGATGATGATGATGATGATGATGATGATGATGATGATGATGATGATGATGATGATGATGATGATGATGATGATGATGATGATGATGATGATGATGATGATGATGATGATGATGATGATGATGATGATGATGATGATGATGATGATGATGATGATGATTAATTACTTACGGTTTTTTTGGCGTTGATTTTTGATAAATCTATGTCAGCTACCACAATTTAACTGTTTACGCTTATTTAAATATTTCATTTAGTTTAGTTTATTTTTCAGTCAAATATTTCTTCTGAAGTCGATACCAAAAATTACAATACTATTAATATTTCCTCATCAAAACAACAAACTACCAAAATAACCAAAGAGGTTATATCCTTACGAGAAGAAATTAACGTATTTGAACATATTTCAGATGATAATACATCTCAATCTAATTATAATCAACCTAAGCGAAGAATATCATTACAATCAACTGGACCAAAAATTTTTATTGATCGACGACATAATAGAACAAATCGTAGAAGTAGTACATCTTCAAATATCACTGAACTATAATCAATAATCAATTCATTGTGTGTTACATAATCATAATAATAACTATCTATAATAATGAAAATTATTTTTCTAATCATAAACAACATGTAACTTCTTATATATATGAGAATCTATTGAATGTCTTTGAATGTTTTACACTTAGATTCAATTTCTTTTATAAGATGCCTCTGTTTTTTTTTATCATTTGAATTCATTGATATTGCATGTTTGTTTGTTCCTTTCTGTTTTGTTTTTTTCGCAATTAACTGTCTTTCCAGTTTCATTAATATTTTCTTGATGAGATTTAGTACTGTGGTTAATGTATAAAAAAAAATATCTTGAATGTAAAAGGAAAGATTATTGAACAATTCGATTGATAATTATTTTCATAGGACAAGGGAAAGGTTGTGAAAGACTTATATTCATATTGATCATGAAATTTCGTATGTTTAGGTAATATCGAAACATTTGTTCATAGTATGCTTGGACCAACAAATCCAGGAAAGAATCTTGGTGATAAGAAAAAACAGAATTACGAAATTATAATTTTCACATTCATTGAACAGATTAGTGGTCATTATGAAATCTCTAACAAAGTGGATAATGCGTCAGGATCTGAAATTATAGGTGCTGGGGTCCTGGGTTAATTAAGTAGATGAGTCATAAACAAGACAGAATGGGTATCCTCGATTTTATTGTCTTAACACATCTTACAAGATGATCACTTAAATCATTAAATGACTTAAATGACAACAAGGACTTTTCAATCAAACTATCTAACTCACATACGAGATTCTATCGAAAGTATGTAGCCCTAATGAGTTTTAAGATAGAAGAAATAAAAATTCTCATTTATGTTAAGCAATTATAATTAATAAAAGGTGGATAGTATCTAGCAGTGGAATCCAGGACGCGCGTTTCGTCCTATTCGAGACTCGTCAGCCAGATGTATCTACATCTCAGAGTTGATGTTTACTCTGGGACTCGAACCCAGTACTATTCGTTTCAAACCCTTTCGCATTAGGCACTTATCTACTGAGTCCTGGTAGCTACTAGCTTGTGCAATGTGGTGAAGTTTAAATTTACTTGGCGTTGTTTACTTGGATCCTTCCATTGATGTTCAGGACTGATTATAATTAAGTTTATTTTGCGATGTTTTAACAAGTCAGACCTGTTTTCTGATTGATCGCACATAATATTCTTGAGCTGTTCCTTTGTACTATTTAAACTTGGATTAATTTTGAATTTTGTTATGTGTTCTCTGAAGAAGTAGCTTAGACTGAGTTACGAAACGTCAGAAAATGTAATTTTCTACTCTTTGGGATATTACAAATTTATTGTTTTATTTATGATTAGAATTAAGTTTATTTTGAGAAGTTTTTGTTAAATTAAACAAGATAAATATTGGACAACAGTATTTTGACGAAATCGTATGCGGATCCCCTGTCAACATTAGTTGATTGAAATCAAAACTATAAATTTATGATATTTATTATAAGTACCATATAATTGGGAATTCAAGAGATCGATCCTGTGTTGTTGTGGGTAAATACAATTAGACTAGTATAGATCAAGAGTAAGCAACTAGACAATCCTGTTTGCTGTCAATAATTATTCATGTAATGCAGTTTCATGATGAAGTTAACTTTTAAATAATACAAAAAATTCGTAAAAAAAAACAATTCCGTATTGTCATTACTTAGAAATCTACGGATACACTATGAACATACGTATTCTGGTAAATCCCTAATTCATTTTCTATGTGTACATGTTTGTCAAGATTCAGTGATCAGATTTTAAATCTATAAAGAAAATATGTAATGATATAGTGTTCCCAGTGATCTTAATTATGATAACTTAATTTCATTAGTAACCAACAATAAGCTAAACTATTTAAGTGATCTACCAAGTGAGTGTGACAGATTATTTTCGATTACAATAATGTACTACTTATGGATAGTTAAAGGTTCTATTAGAAATTTTTCAGTTTTATTCCCATTTAGCTATTCAATTCAAACTAATGTTTGGTAATTAGTGATTATTAATTGGTAAATTATCTGACTTTTTCCCCGTTATGATATTAAATTTAAAATAATTCACATCATCTATTTGTATTAAAATGATAACGATCGACTACTAAATACCATTTCAAAGTTTTATTAGAATTTAAGGGACCTCGTTATTACAAATACAATTAGATTGAGGACCTATGAATTTTCAGACGATCTCGTAATTATTGAGTCATCGAGTTAGAGTGCGACACTCAGCAGTGCAACCATTTGTGCGTGATTTAAACCTTATTCAATTTATATATATCTTTATAAATCATCCAAAACCAACAGTCATATGACATAGTCTCTAATTGCATTTACAAATTTTCACGTACTATGAATAGAAAGTATACATGAAGGACGTAAAAATACCTTCTAGAGTTTTCGAATATATCACTTTAAGCTTGTTTCTGAAAGGAAGAAAAGTTTAAGCGAGCACAGTTATGATGTATCCAGGAATGTTTGATACAATGTGAGTACTTCTACAAATGTAAAATAATCAACAAAGAACAAGTATTAACTTTAATCCGGTTTGTTGTTGCTATCAGAATCAAATGTTTTAAATTTAGTTTACGTGTACAGAAGAAAAACGTGATAAGTGGTTTTGTGGAGATTTCAGTATTTTCATAATTGAAATCATGAGTCAATTGAAGCTAGAACACTATGGAAAACTTGGAAACACTGGACGGATTGTTTGAAATTAGACATTAACACCGTTGGATGCCGGCTTAGTAGTCTATCGGTTAAGCGCTCTGGTGCGAAACTGGTAGGCCTTGAGTTCGAATCTCGTGAGGCGAGATCGTGGATGCGCACTGCTGAAAAGTCCCATAATAGGACGAAACGGCCGTCCAGTGCTTCCAGGTTTTCCATGGTGGTTTAGCTTCAATTGACTCATGATTTCAACTATGAAAATTTGTCATTGTAAAAATTAAATATAATCATCAAACAAAATCGCTTATAATAATATTAATAATCATAGTAATCATAGTAATAGTGTTACTAGTTAAAATATGCTCATTACGCTCTTATATCAATCAATCTATAATTATTGACAGATTACATAAGGAAAAACTTAAATGGGTTAAATTTTACCTAGAAAATTATGCTTTAAATTAATTGAATTACATTAATAATAATAATAATAATCTTGTCTAAAAAACTTTCCGGTAATCATGCAACTTTATCGCAAAAAAATTATTCACACGTTTCCTTACTTTACTGTCATAATAAAACAAACGAATGAAGAAGAAGAAGACGAAGAAAAAAGAAACGCACACACACACACACAACATGATTAAACGGGGTTCAATAACAATTTAATCAAAACACTTCATAAGTTCAATGTTTTAATGTCAAAATTAATCTAATTGTTTAATTAATTATATATGAATATAAGTACTTAATGGCAAAAGTTAATGACTTAAGTTTATTTACAAATAGTTGACATAATTCTCCAATTTCCCTCTCTCTCTCTCTCTCTATGTATATATAAATCGATAGTTTGCCTACTTGGCAGTTGATATTGGAAAGGAAATTACCTTATTTTGTCAAATTATTGATCTTCAACTAACTGATCCATACATCATTTAAAGCCACATTATTTATTCATCGGTATTACAGTCATCTGACGAATTTGGAGGCAGATACTGTAGTGAACAAGAACAGGAGTCGGAACAATCGAGTGTATTTAAGCACAAAACTACAGACTATATCAGTAAAATATGAGAACCATATACTGTAAATAGTTAATTTGAAAACTATCCATCAATTGACTGATTCTTGACCGTTCCTACTGTAAATATCAATTCATCTTCTCCGATTATTATTGTTCATGCACTTTCATATTAATTGTGCTTCGCTTCCTTTCTTTCCTTATTGATTTTCTACTGAAATACATTCAATGCCCGACCATCGTAATATACTACTTATATGGATAAAAGTAACCCACACCACAATACAAATACTGGTAATTATAAATAATCTAGCGAAAATATTTTACGGCATAACAATGTGGGAGATAAGGGACTACGATAATTGGCACAAACTTTACTGAATCTACAAAATCTATGGCAATCAATGTGATTTCGCTTTACTTACTTACGCCTGTTACTCCCAATGGAGCATAGGCCGCCGACCAGCATTCTCCAACCCACTCTGTCCTGGGCCTTCCTTTCTAGTTCTATCCAGTTTTTGTTCATTCTTCTCGTCTGTCTCTATTTCTTGGCGTAATGTATTCTTTGGTCTTCCTCTTCTCCTTTGGCCTTCAGGATTCCATGTGAGGGCTTGTCTTGTAACGCAATTGGGTGATTTCCTCAAGGTGTGCCCAATCCACTTCCAGCGCCTCTTCCTGATTTCTTCCTCCACCGGATGGAATATGGTTTGTTGTCTCCCACAGTAACTTGTTGCTGATAGTGTCTGGCCATCTGATCCGAAGTATCTTGCGTAGACAACTGTTAATAAATACCTGTAACTTCTGGATAATGGCTTTCGTAGTTCTCCACGTCTCCGCCCCATACAGTAGAACTGTCTTGACATTTGTATTGAAAATTCTAACCTTGGTGTTGGTCGACGATTGTTTTGAGCTCCAGATGTTTTTCAGTTGTAGGTATGCTGCTTTTGCTTTGCCTATCCGCGCCCTCACATCTGCATCTGATCCACCGTGTTCATCAATGATGCTGCCCAGATATGTAAAGGTTTCCACATCCTCCAAAGCTTCTCCGTCAAGTGTAATTTGATTGGTGCATATTGTATTGTATCGGAGAGTCTTGTTTTTCCCTTTGTTTATATTGAGACCTACTGCTGCTGAGGCTGCTGCTACACTGGTCGTTTTCTCCTGCATTTGTTGTTGCGTTTGTGATAGAAGAGTTAGATCATCCGCGAAGTCTAGATCGTCAAGCTGCATCCTTCCTGTCCACTGTATCCCGTGATTTCCTCCAGATGTTGACGTCTTCATGATCCAGTCGATCACCAGGAGAAAGAGAAAGGGTGAGAGTAAGCAACCTTGTCTAACACCGGTCTTTACTTCAAACGAGTAGGTGAGTTGTCCTCCGTGGATGATTTGGCAGTTTAGTCCATCATAGGAGTTCCGTATGATATTGACTATCTTCTCAGGAATACCGTAGTGTCGAAGAAGCCTACAGAGTGTCGTCCTGTCCACGCTTTCAAATGCCTTCTCGTAGTCGATGAAGTTGATGTAGAGTGATGAGTTCCATTCGATTGATTGTTCCACAATGATCCGCACAGTTGCAATTTGATCTGTGCACGATCTATCCTTACGAAATCCAGCTTGTTGATCTCGAAGTTGGGCATCTACGGAATCCTTCATCCTGTTTAACAATACTCGGTTGAAGACTTTTCCTGGTATTGAGAGAACAGTGATGCCCCTGTAGTCGTCGCACTTGCTGAGATCGCCTTTCTTTGGTATCTTGATCAGAAGTTTTTTTTCCAGTCTGTTGGTACTTGTTCTTCATCCCAAATCTTACTGAAGAGGATGTGGAGTATCTTGGCAGTTGCTGCTACATTTGCTTTCAGTGCCTCTGCCGGGATGTTGTCTGGTCCTGCTGCTTTGACGCTCTTGATTTGTCTAATGGCCATGCTGATCTCTTCAATTGTTACTGGGCTAACACATATTGTGAGGTCTGTGGGTGCTGCTTCGATGTTGGGTGGGTTCAGTGGAGCTGGTCGATTCAAGAGTTCATTGAAGTGTTCCACCCACCTGTTTCGTTGGTATTCAATGTTGGTGATTACTTTGCCTTTCTTGCTTTTCACTGGTATTTCTGGCTTACGGTAATTTCCAGCAAGTTTCTTTGTTGTATCATACAGTTGTATCATGTTTCCCTCTCTTGCAGCCTTTTCTGCTGTCATCGCTAAATCTTCCACATATTTACGTTTGACGGTTCTGATGTTCCTCTTCACTTGCTTGTTTGCCTCTGTGTATTCGGCTTGTGCCTTGGCTTTTTCCGCTCTGGTTCGGCTGATATTGATTGCTGCCTTCTTGTTCCTCTTTTCTTCAATTTTATCCAGTGTACCAACAGTGATCCATTCCTCGTGATGGTGCTTCTTTTGGCCCAAAATTTCTTGACATGTTGAGACGATTGCCTCCTTGATACCTTTCCAGTTGCTCTCCATGGTAGTCCTCTCTCCATTGAGTAGATCATGAAAGGCCTGGAACCTGTTGCTGAGGGCTATGTTGAATTTGTTGAGTTTGTCAGCATCTCGAAGAAAGGCCGTATTAAACATTTGTGATGTTGTCCGCACCATTGTCCAGTGCTTCTTGAGTTTTAGTTTCATCTTGGCGACCAGCAAATGATGATCGGATGTTATATCAGCTCCTCTCCTGGTTCTCACATCCTCCATCGTCCTCCTGAACTTTTTGTTGATGCAGATATGGTCAATTTGATTTTGTGTGTGTGTTATCCGGTGAAATCCAAGTGGCTTTGTGTATGCGTTTATGTAGGAATATGGTGTCGCATATGAACAGTTTGTTGAAGGCACATAGGTTTGCAAATCTCTCACCATTTTGTTCCTTTCTCCCAGTCCATGTTGTCCCATGACGTCTTCGTATCCAGTGTTGTCCATTCCAACCTTATCATTGAGATCTCCCATCAGAATGGTCAGGTCCTTGGTTGGGCACTTCTCGAAGATCGACTTCAGCCTATCGTAGAATTGATCTTTAGCGTCTTCATCGTATTCGTTGGTAGGCGCATAGCATTGGATGACGTTCATTGTAATGCCCTCTCTCTTTGTTTTGAACGAGGCTTTGATGATCCTTGGTCCATGAGATTCCCATCCAATAAATGCATTTTGTGCTTTTCTGGACAGCATCAACGCAACTCCTTGTGTATGTGGGGCGTTTTCTTCTTGATGACCGGAGTATAACAGAAGTTCTGAAGACAGTCGTTGTTGTCCAATCTGCGTCCAATGTGTTTCGCTGATTCCAAGCACCTCCAGGTTGTATCTTCTCATTTCTGCAGCAATTTGGAAAACTCTTCCGGTCTCCCACATTGTACGCACATTCCATGCACCTATAAAAATTGTTGCTCTGGTTGTAAGAAGGTGCATCGGCCTCATGACTACCGAATGAACTCGGCTTTCATCATGAGACGTCATAATTGTTCTTTCTACTCCCAGGGCAGGGTTTGAATAGTTCGAATGATTTTTTCTGGTTAGCGTTTTTTTAGCGAGTTGATTTTCTACGGGATGGGGTCGCTAACCCCACGCTAAACCCTCCTCCTTTACCCGGGCTTGGGACCGGCAGTAACCCCCGGAGGAGCTACAGGCGGAGTTGTGATTTTGCTACATCATACTAAATTTTTATTTGTTTAGAACATTCCCTGATCCAAACAAGAATATGTGTGTGCCAAAGATGACTAGATAAATGACTCATTTAATCATTACAATTTGGCACCAAGTTCCACCTCTCATGAGCTATATGGCTTTAAAAGATAAAGTGATGTTTGACCCTGAAAGAGTAATGTGATATTTGAATTAATCTGTAGGTGAACATATCAACAATGGGGACTAGAATAATATGAGGAGTTCCATTTTTAGAATTGAATTTGTGTTATAACTAGGGAAAATCTATATGAATTTGCTTTGAGTGCGCGATCTGTAGCTTGACTTATTTGATGGTATGTGTATCCAAATGATCTTCATGATTGATACCCTTTAGAAATAAAGGTTTTTAATTCGCTCTTTTGTGATGTATTATCAAGTAACCGTTACTAAATACTGACAGGTTATGACTTCGAATACGTTACATAAATCGTGATGAAGAAAATACTTTGTTCTGATTTTTGGAGTGCACTTGAGCATGTGTATAATTCCGATAACGTTTGTCATCGATCCATACCGATGATCTTCTAAAATTACTGGAATTCATACAACCATTAGTAATCATAAATTAATCATTGTCAATGCTTATTTAGTTTCTTTACAATTAAACTTTAAGTAATTAACGTTGTTCTTTTCCTTTTCTTTTAATCTTGCTGTTATTTTGATTTCTTGTTTAATTGAATATTGAATATAATTAAATGTTATTAACAGTATAATTCTGGCATAAACTAATTACTAAACCAATCACTCCTATTTTAAAAGAGAAATTGTGAAAAATTTCCTCTTCTTGACATTTCTTTTTTTCCCTCTAAAACAGTAGAGAAAGTGGAATTCATTCAATTCGAAGAAAGTATTGCACACACACACACACATACACACATGCATACACTTCACAAATGAACAATATTAATCACTAAGTAAATCTACACAAATAAATAGATGTACAAAGATTAAAATAATTGGAGGTAGAACATATATCAGCTAATCAACTGTTTATAATCAAGAGTAATTTAGTCTTATTGTTAGTTAGTTAGTTAGTTCGTTAATTGTTAAGGTTTAATTAGTATTATTAGGATTGCTTAAACTTTACTAAGCTGAAAATAGCGAGAAATTGAATTTCCTGAGGCTATATATATAGAGAGAGAGAGAGAGATTTGAGATGTTCTGTTGAACCATGTACAATATGAGCAAACGGATTCGTTCATCATTGTATGCCATTGTCATCAATTTGCTTCAAAGAGTTGTTTCGATTTGTCCTTATTTTCTTTCTTAAAAGATTGCAACTAGTTGTAGAAGTATACTATATCAAGTGTATTCATGTATGCATGTATACAAGAAAGGGATACATATACAGAGAGAGAGAGAGGGGAGTGAGAGAAGGAATATGTGTTACACATAGAGAGATTTCTTTCAACTCCCTTCAACTTCATCATATATTTATTACTAAATAATTATCTTTAATTATAAAACAGATGAATGATAAAAAGGTAAATAACACAAAAACGAATCAGTTGACTAAATGTTCTTTAGTCAATAAAATATATTCTTCTTTTGTATTTATCCGTTAACATGGATAAATGAAGGGATAAAATTAATCTATGTAATACTTTCTAACCTTAAATATGATTAACTTGTACATAAGTGATTGTATGTTGTTTAGCTTGAAGCATACCTCATATCAAACCTTCCTTAAGTTTCATAATAGTAATAATAATACAATAATTATTATTCTTCACAAGTATGTTTCCCAATTTCATCATCATCATCATCATCATTATTAGTTTGCTTGTGTTTTTTTTGGTTGGGAACATTTTTTTTTTGTTTTCCGATCAATAGAGGAAGAGTGAAAATGGGAAATAAAATTTCTTATTTAATTGACTAGAAACAACAACAGTAATAATGACGAAATAGAAAAATCACTTCAATCATACAAAAATGCTGATAGAAATATATACAGCAAGATAATTAAGGAGGAAGAATAGTAAAGTAATTCATCGCTTTCCTGTTCAATTTTATCTTGTATGCATCCACACACACACACATATATATATATACACTTGCTGCCATGTGCATTTATGTGTGTGTGTGTATGTTAACAGTTAAGTTAACGAAATAATTATAAAACCATTCGAAACATTTCATTGAGAAATATGTTGATGAGCAAAGAAACAAGGAGAGGAATACTAATAATAATAAGGATAATAATAATCATGGTTAGTATTATTATTATTATTGAAAGCAGTATTAATTTAATTACTAGGCAAACTATTTATCTCCATAAAAAAAAGAAAAAAAAACAAATAAAGACATTTATACACTTCGATAATGTAATAAGAAGACGAAGATTATCAGAACTATGTGATGAGATATAAGAACTCTCGTCTAATTAGAACGCATAGTTTCACAGTATTTGAGCGCCGAGTTGAAGTAAGACATTAAATAGGAATAATATATTTGTAAAATCTCAGCGAATGAATTTTGAAGTAAATCCAATGTTTCGCCTGGCAATCTGGTCCAAGCTTTTTCAAGGAATTATATAATGATATAAAATTCATTCGCTGAGATTTTACAAATATATTATTCCTATTGTATATGGTGATATATTAGCGAAATACATTTCGAACAATCTGATCACACATTCTATACTTGTTAAGAACATTTATATATAAAAATAAAAGGTCAACTAGACTGGTAATAAGGTGTGTGTGGTCACACATACATAGGGAGGAGCAATTGTGATCTCAAAATTAGGGTGGGTGAACATGTACCAAAATGGTTACAAAAACAGAGTCAAGCGACCCAATAAGAGTAGAGGATAAACATCCATCATCCTCTGTTGCTAAACATATAATCGAAACAGGTCATAAGATTGATCTTAACTCAGCTTTTGTTGTGTTGTTTAAAAGTGTTAAAGGGCGTATACTGAGGTTTATTGAAGCCTTAGCCATACGAAAATTCAAACCCCCTTTGTGTATTCAAAAACAGTTTGTTCTCTCCTTAAACCTACCCTGGTAATAAATGCTTATTATCCAGAGTGATTAGGTGTCAAGTTGTTTTCACATAATTTTATCATTATTATCCTTGTCTATTCTTACCCCTATTTCCAGTGTAGTTGACCTTTTATTTTATATATAAATGTTCTTAACAAGTATAGAATGTGTGATCAGATTGTTCGAAATGTATTGCGCTAATATCTCATCACATAGTTCTGATAATCTTCGTCTTCTTATTACATTATCGAAACATTTATACACATCAACATAATCATTTCGCAATTGAGTTTACCCATAAGAATTCCGCTTAACATATTGATAGATTATCATTTATAGTTAATTAACAATATGAATTTATAAGGGCCCTATTTCAACTGAAATTTTAATCAGTAAACTCTAAGAAACCAAATGAAACTTTGTAATTGACCCAAAAGTCTATAAAAAGTGTTATATTGTTGAGTTTATTGAATTTGGTTAGATAGCCAATAAAAACTAGAAGGCATGAATATTTCGTCTTAGTAGGGCATTCATCATTTGCCAGTATTTATGACTTCAACAAAGATGTAGCCCAAAACCTCGGAGCCTAAAGTTAATCTTCAAACTCCAGACCATTAAACTAATATCCAGTGATTCACATTTCCAACTCCAGTAATTTTTTTGATATTGTTTGATCATTAATCATTTCCATGGATGGCATTTACTTCACACTCAATTTAGTTGACCTCCAATAGTTACTAACTAAGATGGTTTGAAATGTCAAGTTACAAGAGAATCCACACAACTGGTTTAGGTGAATGGCAGTTTAACATGGATTTTTAAGCTAGAATGGAACATCATTGAGTTTTAGAAGTTTAATCGGTCCTGATGTAAACTATTTTCAAATCTAGTGACTGTTTGTCTCTCATATAGGCGGCTTCAGAGATGGACTTAAGCTGGACATTCAGTGTAAACTAAAAAGCAATGAGTTCCTCTTCCGTCTCAGTATGGAACTCCTCTATGGATATGCACAACCAATATTGAATCAAGAATAAAACGTAAAACGTTCATATTTCACAATAACAACGGTACTCTTAGATCATGAGTATGATTAGTATCTGATAGGTTATATTTCCAGCTCCGGTTAATTCTCAAATACCGTTTGATTTAAATCTACAAGAGCTCGTGATTATACAGTTAAACAAAACATTTGCATTATGATACCTTTTTGATCACTTAGAATAACATCAAATAAATGTAATTCCCAAATAAGTCACTGTATAACCAATCTGTTGTTTGTTCTTGTCTAATATCAACGAGGTGAAACGCTGTAGAAATTGTTGGAGTAAAATTAAACCAAGAAAATTTGACCCAATAATTAATATCATATTTAATTTCATATCCATCTACCTCAAAACAAGTAAGACGTATGTACTATAATGTACTATAATGTTTTTTTTGATAGTTGAATTCCATGAGTCGATTAAAGCTAGACCACCCTAAAAAACACCTGGAAACACTGGACGCCAGTTTCGCCCTAGCATGGGACTTCTTAGCAGTGAGCACTCACTATTCACAACTCCTTAATGTTCAGAACTAATATAAAATTTTATTGGTTTTGAAAAATCCTCGAAATAGCAATAAAATTGTTACTAGATATAATTTCCTGGACAAAATAGATAAGAGTACAAGTCATTAGATATTAACACAGCATTCTAAAGGTAACCTTATCACTAAAAAGACTAAGGCTTCTCATTTCTATAATTTACAAGGTTGTCATTGTGTGCTGTCACACGAAAGTCCTCCACGAGAAAAACACATTTTGTTGCTCCTTGCATTTCATTTATAGTCTGACTAAAACCAATCTTTGATGACCACTACAAAATACGTTGTTTAAGCTAAGAAATATTTGAAATTTTAATGTTTTCATTGGTTTCAAACACTTCTAATTCCTCTTCTTACAAGTATTGTTATTCTTTAACTTATTCCAGTGAAGTGGAAATCATTTGTTCAATTTACTCTAACCATGCAATTAAGCAGATTAAACATTAATAATTGAACAGTTAAAAATGAAAAGAGAATAAGGTGAGTAAAAATGAGACTTAGAAAGAAAGTAAGTAATTATTTCCAGCATTTAAAATAGGTAGAATGATTTTCCTAAGAATAATGACAGAAATTATTAATTATTTTTAAATCACAGATTATACCATTTTTCGTAATGAACAAATTTTTTCTCAACAGTGCACACCTACGATGCCAAATGCGGGATTCGAACGCTGTTGTTGAAAATTTTTTTGGTTTTTGAATGAATCTGATTAATTACTTGAAATATTTTGTGTATTACTAAGTTATAAAGTCACTTCGTATTGTTTACTTCAATCTTTTCCAATGATGTTTAGAACTGTAGTTGATCAGTCTCTTATCGGCGTATGTGCATTCTGTGTGTATTGCCTCGATATTGCCTTAATTCACAAGTATTATAAGCAAAGATGGATAGTGGCTAGCAGTGCACATATGCCAATAAGAGACTGATTAATTGCAGTCCTAAACATCAATGGGAGGATTCAAGTAAACAATTATAAGTGAATTTAAACTTCACCCCATTGCACAGTTAGTGGCTATCAGCACTCGTAGCCAAGTACATAATGACACAGTGTTTGAAGCGAACGGTACTGGGTTCGAGTCCTAGAGTGAACATCAACTCTGAGGTACAGGTACATTCAGCTGACAAGTTGCTTAATTTTGTGGATTGGTTGAAGTTAAACATTAACCCCGTTGGATGCCGGCTCAATGGTCTAGAGTTTAAGCACTCGTGAGCGAGACCAATAGGTCCTGGGCTCAAATCTCGCGAGGCGGGATCGTGGATGGTCGCTACTGAGGAATCCCATAATAGGACAAAACGGCAGTCCAGTGCTTGAAAGCGTGAGTCAATTGAAGCGAGACCACCATGAAAAACCTGGAAGCAATGGACGGCCGTTTCGTCCTATTGTGGGACTCCTCAGCGGTGCTCATCCACGACCTCACCTCCCGAGATTCGAACTGGTAGGTCCTGGGTTCAAATCTCGGGAGGTGAGGCGTGGTTGAGCACTGCTGAGGAGTTCCACAACAGTACGAAACGGCCGTCCAGTGATTCCAGGTTTTCCCTGATGGTCTAGCTTTAATTGAATTACGCTTTCAAGTATGAAAATATGTGAATAACCTACTCATTGGTTGAATGATTTAAACATTTACATTTGTTATAGTCCATCTTTATTTGGATTTCAATGAGTCTATTCTTATTAAGTAAAACTCTGTATTATGATATTAAATATTTTAATGTATTTAATTAAATGTGTTTCTATACATTCCAACATAGAAGTGTGAATATTATACAACAGCTTACAATGAAACAATAATTTCGGTAATCATGTCCATGATGATGTTGTCTTTATTAGTATGATTAATAGGAAGAAATCATTTCTGCCCATATGTTGGATGCCTGTGGTTTTATTATTATTATTGTTATGCAATAAAAGAGAACAGTCTAATTTGTTTTATAATTCATTTTGAATTTAGAACCCCATGTGTCTATTGTCTCCAACTTGTTTAGTATAAATTAAATAAAGATTTGTTGTTTAAACCAATCAGTATTACTTTTGATAATAACAGTATTATATTATTATTATTATTATAAATTGTAGCAATGATTAAACCCCATGTCACTTTACACACTGTAGACAAAGAGAGGTTAGTTATGCATAGGGTATAACAATGGGCACACATATACACTGTTATTGTAAGATGTGATTGAATAATAATAATAATATTATGTGTATTGAAATTAATATTTATATTTTGTCATTTGGGAAATCAATTATATATAAATTAATAATAAACAATTATAAATGCTTATAAAGAATCTGTATGTTATGTGGTTCGAGGCTAACAGTAGGTAACCCTTAGAAGAGATGAGCTTCTCACGGACTGGTGCTCACCAGCTTCATATATAATGCATCATCTTAGATAATCAGATACTCTATAATCTATTTAAATACGTATCGTTTATTGGAATAATTTAGAGAAATCTCCATTTGTGTATTTTACAAAATTCAACGTTAGAATTGTTGTTTCTCTTAATACCTATCATAGTCTATTAATCTTCTCAGAGACTGTACTAATTTTACTGTTTAATATCACAAAGTAACTATTTAGATAATCATGAAGGAGTGAGAAGCACCAATCAGTTGCTTCAATCTAATACAGGACTCGTCAGTAATTGTCCATTAGTGAATCCTACCACGAGTTCGCTACAATTCACTACTTGACTTTAGATTATGACGAAAATTATCCTAAAATTTCAAAAAATTTATCATTCGTTATGTCATCAGAAACGTAAGTTTGATGAAAACCAAATTGGAAGAAAAATAATCACACAAGAATAGTGATGAACAAATATTAGAAAACCACTGTAAACTGGTCAGAGTTAAAAATATTGACCATTCAGTGACTTTAGCTCAAAGTACCTGAAGGCTCTGGATTCAATCTTATTCTAACTTCTGAAGAATTGTAATATAGAGAAGAAAAATTAATTCAATCTTCCCTGGTTTACAGTAGTTCTCTATCTGATGAAAATTATCTAATTTGATTAGATGGTGTGAGATGTAAGTGGCATTCTTTATGGACTGGAACTAAATTGTACAAGATTAAAGGACTCAACTTACTGGACGACTGTTTCGCCTTAGTAATCACTTTTTGACTTATCAAGACAATCAACCGATGGCATTTTCGACGTTTATTTCACTGTCGATCTTTCTGAATTTCACCGATTATTACTCTCTACCAGAACCTCTGGAGCTTATCTAAATGTAAGTTATTAGTAAGCTGACGTTTCATAAAGAATATCACCGATAAACCAAACTAAATTTCTCAAATCTCCTAAATTGTAACAATATAATTAATTACTTAAAGTGTTATTCAATAATTAATCACTCTAGTTACCTTTATTATGTAATATCTGATTGATTTACAGCGTAACTGATTGTATTCAGCATTTTGCCAAACACAGAAAAATGTTTACTGTCAACACAAATTAACCATTGACTTCATCAAATTATCTTTAATATTTTCATTGTGACCATAATGGTTAAACGTTGATATCAAGCAAAAATGAGTAATTGGAGAAAAAAAGAAAACCGTCCAAGTTGAAATTCATCTTCACCTCACTCATTCTAATGAATATGTATAATGAATGAATACTCAGGCGGGGACGACTGATTTATTGTTGAATACAAAATTGCAGAATGTCTTCGTAAAATGTGAGAACCATACATCAAATACTTTATTTGCGAATCTTCCATCAGTTGTCTTTCATATTCTATATGATTTTTCCAATTCAAAATTCACTTTTATTTCCCTTTATATATTCTTCAAGTCGAGTTTTAGACTTTTGCTGCCGTGCATTCCACTTCTGATTGGTGCTACATACTACTTATATCTAGAAACATTAGTAGCATACACCATATAGAGAAGTCTTATTGAATAAATCTTATCTTTCCTCTATTCTACTTGTCTCAATAAGTTCCCATATATATCACTCGTTCTGTCTGGATCCAAATTTAGAACCATTCGATCATAAAATGGATATATTTATGTATCAGTAGTTTGTGTTCTTTAAATGTTTTAGTGAAATAGCGTGATTATTTGTCTTTAAAAATTAATTATTCTAGAGGTCTTTTTCTCTTCTCTCCTCTTGATTTCTGCTAATTAGATTCATTTTTTCTAAAAATTCCAGGAAACAAATTAATTCTTAAAAACATACATTCTTAAGAACATACATTATACACACTTTCATATGTAAGTATACATGTAAGAAATTCAGTATATGATATTTAGCCAACATATTTCTCATGTAATGGTCTGTTCAACACTCTTTTTCCATATCCACCATTCTATTACTCTTTTAATTTTTCTTATTGTTGGTATAATTATGCAATTCGCCTTTCACATTTCTACCCACACAACTATCAATATTTTCATGATTAGTCTTAACCAACCTCTTGTTCTTAATTAAATGATATAAGTTTATTAGTTAATTGAAAGAGATGGACAGACTAACGATGAATATCTACATATAGGATGTACACGATATAATCATTAATGAATGTTAATTATTCGGTATTTATTTAGTAGATTGTTCAACATTTCATAAGTAAATGAGTACAACACCAACACTGCCAACACTGAAATTTAGATAGAACAAAGTAAATCGTGTAAGCAAAAACAAACAAAACAAAATTAATGATGAAAAAACAACATTGATTTGATTAAATATTTTATTATTTAAAGCATCTAAGTAACAATTTTGATTCATTTGTTTGTCGTTATTTTCAACTTCATTCATTTAGTTGTCCATTTACATGTGTTTCTATGTGTATGTATGTGTGTGCGTATGTATATAGTGTGTATGTTTCGAGAAGTTCTTCATTAACCCCCCCCCTTTCGTTCTACTTAATACATGTATCCATTAGAAACATAATGATTAATTTAAATATTACAAATAAAATAAATAATTTTAATTTTAGAAAATGAAAACCAAATAAATAAATGAATTAACTAATATCAAGTGTTGAACATTTTAATCAACATTGGGACAAAACATGGAAAGAAAATTAAGAAAAAAAGAACTAGGAGGACCAATGGACCAATAGCATAAGAATCTATTGGATACATCAATACACATTAATGTATCTAAGATCACCAACAACAACAAAAAATTATCAACGGACGAGACACGAAATGTTAATTAAAATCAAATAATTTTAATATTAAACAGAGAAAACGAAAACAACAACAACAACAACACTATTACACAATTGGAAAGTTTGCATGTTTTTGTAATTAAACAAGAAAAAACTCTAAACGAATTAATATAACAAAATGAGCGTGCATCATAAGTAATAAGAGAAGAAGTCAGAAAATGTCGATATATATTAGTGAGTGTAAGGGTGATGTGTGTGTGGGGGGGGGTGAACAATAAACTAAAATGTTTAAATTGTTTCTAAATCAACCTTTTATTTCTTCTCATTCACTTTTTCATGTTTTCTATATAACCTACTCTAGATACTACTCATAATAGTAGTATGTGTGAAATTCTTTTGAGAAATGACCATTTACTAATGAATATATATATATAGAGAGAGAGGGGGGAGAGGGAGAGGATTATGATGTATACACTGAAAGTTGAAAATACTGAGTCACGAACATTTAGTGCTTATTTTCTATCTTCTTTACAAGGTGAAAGAATATAATTAATATTGTCTGATTGAGGAATTATCTCCCGTTTCTTTTTTTAAATTGATAATTGAAATAATGGTTATTTCTATTAATTTACTTTTTTTAAAATATAGATTTGTAGTTTGGAAGGGTTCTTTCTTAGTTTATATTAATCACTTGTTTCTTATGTAAAATCAATTGATGGAAATGTCATTGAAATATTGTGGATAACTGTGCGAAGTGAAATTGCGATACTTTTTTGTAAACACACTGTCCAAATGTTACAGAATATTCGGTATTCAACGTCGATTTCATGTTTATTGTTGTATTTTTTTCATGTCTTTTGTGTCTCATCAGGTTACACCTGCGAACTTTTTTTTACCAATGATCAAAACTAGAAGATTCAGATTCACTGTGAACATATGTTACAATATTAGTTATGATGAATATATGTATTGTGTACATATATCAGTCTATTTCCTTTTCAAAGTACAACACCAAATAGTATAGTATGGAAGTAGGCTGGCAGAATGCTATAGACGGCTATTGAATAAAATGTCATTATTCTATGCAATCGATGACCAATGGAATACGCCTGATTGTGGTATGTTATATGCACGTCATCTGTAGATCGTAATACCGAACAAGATATTTGAAAATTAGTTACTGCAGTGAAGTTGCATTACTTACTTACGCCTGTTACTCCCAATGGAGCTGCCGACTAGCATTCTCCAACTCATCCTGTCATGGGCATTCCTTTCTAGTTCTATCCAACTTTTCTTCATTCTTCTCATGTCTGTCTCCATTTCTCGGAGTAATGTGTTCTTAGGTCTTCCTTTTCTCCTCTGGCTTCGAGGATTCCATGTTAGGGCTTGCTTTGTGGCGCAGTTGGGTGCTTTCCTCAATGTGTCTCATATCCACTTTCAGCGACTCTTCGTGATTTCTTTCTCCGCTAGAATCTGGTTTATTGTCTTCCACAGCAGGATGTTGCTGGTAGTGTCTAACAACGGATCAGAAGTATCTTGCGTAGACAATTGTTAATAAACACCAGTATCTTCTGGATGATGGCTTTCGTAGTTCTCCAAGTTTCCGCCCCACACAGTAGAACTGTCTTGACTCCATCTGCAGCTTCTCCAGGGGCTACCGCCGGTCCCAAGCCCGGATAAAGGAGGAGGATTGGGCATGGGGTTAGCGACACCATCCCGTAGAAAACTAACTCGCTAAAAAAAGGCTAACCAGTGAAGTTGCATTGCTGTGTAATTTTTTATCATATATTGAGTTCAACGTCGTACATTCTGTTTAAAATATGCCTCCTGTGATTAACTTCTCAATGAACTCAATGTTATTTCTCCCATTCTGTCAAACATTTTATAAGATTCCTGATAAGTCTGCCAATTTAGCGCTCGGTTTGATTTATCTAATTACAAGGTCTGGCGATAAAGATTTCTTTGACTATCAAAGTAAATCTAAAGGATTTATGAATGCTTCGTGTTTGATACGATTTATCTACAATTAGAATAACAATCAGATTTGTATAAATTAAATGGAGTTGTATTTAAAAATAATAATTCAATAACTTACTATATTAACCACTATACTATACATTAAAGCATCTTTAATCCTTCCAAGGATTTCTATACATAGGGCATGCTATTGGAAAAGAGACATTAATATATCATTCTCATTCCAATCGGTTAAAGCATAGCTCACTATATCAATTTCTGTCTCATTATGCTGATGTCAGGTGAGGCAATTTGAATCGGTAAAACATATTCATGTACATGTACTTACTCATCTATAACTAATAGATTAACTTACGTTTTGTCTTAATCATTTAGTTTCCTTAATTAGTTTTTTGAAATCAAGAACACCTTACTAAAGAGAAGGAAACACTCTTTTATCTTGTTTTTTTTTCAAATTCAGATTATAGTTTAGATTACTTTATCAGTTAATATCCCTTTTATAAGTTAGAAATTAGTAACTCTAGTATTAATTGTCAAGCAAATTATTCGCAACTCAAGAGACTGAGTCACTGAATCATTTTTACTTAAAATGACAACTTTATAATTCAAACCATGAATTCACTTGGTATTGCTTTTTTGAATCTTCCCACTGATGGTTAGAACTGCAATCACAAGTGGCTATAAGTAGCTGAGTGAATAATGCGATGGCGTTCGAAGCAAATGGTACTGGGTTCGAGTCCCGTAGTGGACATTAAATCTGAGATGCAGGTGCATCCAGCTGACGAGTCCCAAATAAGACGAAACCTGAGTCCTGGATTCCACTGCTAACCACTATCCATCTTTGTTCAAACCATGAATGTTGAAGATTTAAGCACAGGTTAACGACAATGTCTTGAATATTCAATAACAGCTTAAAATCACACTATACTCTTACGTATATTTTGTACAGAATACTGTGAATAAGATATGAATGCATATCAATGAAGTGTCTAAAAAGTAATAATCAGACAGAAAATGGGTTAATTTTTCTCAAAATTTTCAAGTCTTCATATGAGCTAAATGTCGGATTATGCGTTCATATAACTCCGAAAAGTATGTATGTTGGGTGTAGGATTCGAGCCGACGTCCGTTTCAGACTGTTGCCTGAATCCAGCGCCTTAGACATCTTGGTCACACAACAACTCACTCTGGGAAGAAAGAGGGTTGTCGAAAAGATAAAAAAATACATTTCTAGTTATCAAACGTTCTTCATCTATTTATGCCTATTTATAAACAATAGAAAACTAGGAAATTGTCATATCAAGATGATAAATAATATCTCCATCATTTATAATACTGTTATTGTAAAAGTATTAGTTCAATAGTCTATAATACGAGAAGTCTATAATATAAAAACTAATATAAGTGATATATATATATATATATATATATATATATATATTTATACCCCCTCATATTTCGAAGACTAAATATTCGGTTAACCAATCAATCCATACAAACAAATATTCTCTGATGGAACTAAAGAAGAAGAGTTATTCCAAGAATCCTTTTAAATCAAATCTTCATCTGCAAAGATGGATAGTGTCTAGCAGTGCAATCCAGGTCGCGCGTTTCGTCATATTTGGGACTCGTCAGCTGGATGTACCTGCATCTCAGAGTTGATGTTCACTTTGGGACTCAAACCCAGTACCATTCGCTTCAAATGCCATCACATTATCCACTTAACTACTGAGTCCTGATAGCCACCTGCCAATGCAGTGGGGTGACGTTATATTCACTTGGTGTTGTTTACTTATATCTTTCCATTTTTGTTTAGGACTGCATTTGATCAGTCTCTTATTGGCATATGTGCATACTGTGCGGACTGCCTCGATCTTGCCTGAAGATACAAGTGAACACATCTTCATATGTTTTATAATCTGAATAATTGATGAAATAAGCACATTCTATCTTAGTTTTAATTTTTCTATCAAACAAACGAAGATAGAGTAACTCTTAATTTCATTGGATAATTAACTATCAGCCAATCATAAATTAGTTAATTTATTAATTCATAAGTAAATTAGTTTCAAAAATTTAGCCAATTACTAGTTAAGTTTTATTTTATCCCTCATTTTAATCATTACATTTTAACAAAATGAAAATATAGAAAGGGAGAAACAAGGTAGGATAACTTTACTAGATTATTCTAATAATCTCTCTCTTTCAAAAAAGACAAACAAAAACAAACGAGAATAAACGGAAAGAATTATGAGATTACTTTCTCTTCCCTATTTATATTTATTCTTCCCCATGTTATGAAATAAGTATCTGTGGCTTCCTCCAATTGTTGATTAGACAAAACAACAAACATAATTCACCAGTAATTAATAGGGAAAATTAAATTGATAATTTTATTAATTTTTTTTCTTCATTCTTTATCGTAAATACACATCATTCCTTCCTTTAATGTAAACTGGTAAGTTAATGTACAGAATATATTAGACTTAGTTGTATTCTATTTATCTCGTTAGTTATTTATTGATTATGGGATTTAGGGAAATTAACTTCAATTTCATATTATTATTTGGGGAACTATTCAAAACCAGTAAGTATTAGAGTTTTGGATTCCACTGAAGAACATACCGACCACACTATACTAATATGAAGATCGTATGATAAGGCTATATTTACAAAGTAAAACCATTTTTTAACCGAATGTTTGGTAGGATGAACTTCCCTGTCTCTTTAACTAGTTGTTTATTGACTTTTCAAGTTTTGATCATCCATATATAGTTGGGTCCCAAAACTTTAATTCCAGTAATTTTTCGATAACTTAGTGTCTACATATTCTTCGCTTCTAAGCTACGGGCTGTTGGACTTCCAAAAATAGTTTGCATGGTACCCGAATCTACATGAAAACTGGATATCCTGGGTATAGTTGATGTTGAGGTCATTAATGTCTCAAATTAAGACGAAACAGCTGTTCAGTTTTAATCAGCTTCCCCAATTATCATTTAGCCGACACAGTACATGACAAAACATTTTGGCATACGTAAGTTAATTAGTCTGTACTCAATATTACAAAAATGATGAATGAATGAAAACTAAGATAATATGCCATTTCATTTTATGTTATTACAGTGTTTAAACACATAATAGTTCGAGAAAAAGACATATGAAATAGATCTAATCTTTGATTACGAAAAAATATAATCAGTTCTCTATTCAACAATGTATTCTAACGTAATGACTCTTGTAGATCTCAAATCACGGCTATCGCTGTTGAACACATATAGAATCGATGTCTTTTCAAACGAATAGTTCAAAAGAAATGTCAAACTGTTATAACACAGTTTCAAGTAATACACCTTCAATAAATTTCCATATTCAACAATTACTACACTCATCAAACAATGATACTACTTCAAATGATTTGAGCTTAAAAAGAAATATAAGTACAACAACAACAGAGAACAGATATAGTTCCGGGGGAAAACATCCGACAGTTTCATTGAATGAATCTCACTATACATTAAGTCCAAATAAAAAAGATCAATCCGATACAAATACATCAATTACACAATTATTGAATAATTATGATCCAGAAAAACTTTCATTATTTACAAAATTAACACAAAATTTATGTAGAGATCTTACTGAAATACCATCTGAATTACAAAGTTTTTTAAAGGCCAAATTGGACATTACAAAACTTCTTCATTATCTTCAAGAATCTTATGATAAAGATGTGAATAGCCTGAGAAAAAAGTTATTTACCAATGAACAAAATCATCATCATCATCAGTATCGTCACCATAACTACCCTCATGACCTTGATGGTGATAATGGACAAGGTGAAGAATATGAGGATAATTTGAAAATTATTAAGAATTTAATAAAAGATTATATGGAAAGTAAAGAAATTGGGTTAAAAACTCAACCACAACAGGATGAATTGAAATCTTCCATGTTCTATTCAAACAATAATAGTAATAATAATAATATGAATGAGAATGATGTAAAATATGCACAAAAAGTTTATGAATTTTTAACAAATGAATATGGAACTCATAACTTATTACCATTTATGTTACATAATCCTGGTAAGTTGAATGATTTAAACATGCTAGTTTTACATACTTATAGTTTGACAGTAACTAATCGATTAGTTTTCTGTACTGTTCGACTCTTAGTGATTAATTTTGATAATGATGTCTATGAGGCTAAAGTGGAACAATTATCTATTGAGAAGTTTTGACTAAAACATAATTCGGTTCCAGTATTTTCTGTCGAGTACTCCTAAATAATTAATAGCTCTGTATCTATTATAATTGTTGACTGCTTAGTAGATAGAACTAAAACACAATGTTTTTTTGGTTATATTTCATCGCACTGATCCTCCACATGATTCGAACTCTTCTCATACACCTAATGAAGGCTCTAAGGATCTGAGCCAACAAACAAAATCTCTATGTTCAGAAATTAAAGAATAAAACATGATATTTAACAATAACTGATAGTGGTTTGATCCTTTCTAAAAATTACTTACCTTTAAATACCCAAATTATAAGAAGGAACATTACACTACTGCTATACTATACTGATAGATGAAGTTATTTTAGTTTGAGAAAACTTTTCAGACATAATCTTAAATTAGAAAATAAGAGCGGTCACTTACTACTTATTACTTGTTGTCATTAAGGTTAATATTTCGATCAGTGAACTTAAATCTTATGCAAATAAATTATTACTAATTTGTTAATTATAAGTAAACATATCAATGTTTACCAGTGTGAACACTATGAGCTTTATAACTAAATGACTGCGTTCTTATTTTTCTCAAACAAAACGGTATGCCATGTTTGAGGGAAATTGTTCTACTACTTTAATAACCAAAGCTTGTGTGTTTCAAGAAACCGTTCTTTCTCACTTATTTCCTTCCATTTTTATCGTACAACCTACTGTCTACTACATAAGAACGTTTTTTTTTAAAATATGCAAACAATCTTACAATATGTATGTCAGTTTCTTTCTCTTCAAATTCCTTTAAAATGAATGACGTCTTAGAGCACATTGAACTATATTCTATTCTAAATGATCTTACATTCAACCTTTCTAGATATCATACTGTTAAATTTAGTCTAGGCCATGAACATCACCTACATTCACTACCAAAACTGAATATCTCTTTGAGCGATTGAAGATTCTGTCTAAGTTATTGTATAAAAAGGCTACGTATTTCGATTATCACTCGAAATTTAACTTTACGATTTCTGCATTTTTGTACATTAGTTAGTACCATCTACAGTTCGATGTTGTTTTTTTCTTGGACATTTGAAAGATTTCGCTTTAATGGATAGTGTATTAAAATTAATAATTAGGATAAGCGATGAAACTTGAGAAGTTCTCATAAATTTATTTGTGAATAAAGAAACAACTTGTAGACGTTATCCTACTAGAAATAAACGATCCACTTCATTCATATCTTCTCTCGTTGCATATCTCATGGCAGAACAAGAATCATCATAATTAGATTCATATAGTAAATAAAGTATAAAGAATACGACAGCGTATCTACCATTATACGACGAAAAATGAATAAGTTCCAGGTTATCCAAACATCCTAATTGTTGAATAAATATGCTTGTTAGTCATCATTGTAACGATTTCTCATCTTTCCTTTTAATTAAATAAATAAATATTTATGTTCAAGAGCGTAACTCCGCCTGAAGCCCTCCTAAAGTTACCCTCGGTCCCAAGCCCGGGTGAAAAGATATGACTAAGCATGGGATTAGGAACCATATCCCACAGAAAAGAACCTTTTGAAAAAAATGCCAATGTTGGTGTTCAAGGGTATATATATAGATATATTGTAACATTTCTGATAAGTAAGAGGATGTAGTTCAAATATCTTCTGACAAACATTTAACTTAACATAGATATTTCCTTTCTTTTCTTTAAATTCTGGATTATTCAATGCTTATTACAAGTATCAGTAAACATATACTTTAAAAACTTCATGAAATAATCCCTTCCAGTATGTATGCAAGATTTCGATGGATATATCAGTTGAAAGCTTGGACAACTAATTTGAAAATGATGAAAGTTTCATCTATTTTAACTTCAAAACAGCAGTATCTTTCAAGTTTATTTAGATGAATAGTTCTCCAGTCCAAGAGTACAAACCTGTTCTTTATCAATAAATTTCACTGTATTTGTCATGATGAAGATTTGTATCTCAGGATTAAGAAGTCGAAGATGTTTTGTTCCCCTGAGTTCTTTGAATTATTTCATGATAATATCTTCCAGAAAAATAATGAAAAATTCACGATTAAATCATTCATTTTAGTGAATATAACCTAACCAAAAGATTTAGATGATGATAAACAAGCTAGTTTGTTTAAAGTAATTTCAACAAACCAATGACATTCCAGTTAATGATATTATCCAGGACAACAATAAGGAATTCCTCAATCAAACCAGTCAAATCAGAGAACACAACATCATTAAAATCTGAAAACCCTCGTTATTATTCCAATATCTACTTCTTGTGAAACAGAACCACTACTTACTTTCACTTTATATTACACTACAATGTTTTTGTTCAGTAACTAACTAACACAATGTATAATACTTAAGCTTTTCATCCATCAGAAGACATTCAAAGTACGTCCCTATTATTTCATACTACAGAAAAATGTTAGAAAGCAGTTGATTCAATGAAGACCACTTTTTTTAATATCACCTAAAGCAATACAAACTGAATATTTCCAGATTAAAGACTTACCTATGATATATTTTTCTACTAAATCTTAAGGAACATTCAAGAAGAAATAGAGGTTAGACATTACTGATCACTGTATTGTCCCATCTAGTTTTAACTAGTTAATTCACTACATACTAGTTCATCATGCCGATAGTATTTTGTACTGAGTTTATTATATGGTACTGAAAATTTACTACTTTTATTTAACTCGGGTACAAATTCCCTTTACTAATGTTTATCTACCTCAATTTTAATGTTAAAAATAATTTTATTTTAGTGTCTGGTTATTCTTCAATACAAATTTACAATAGAAATACAATCTCGTCGAAACAATGTCGACGTCGTAAAGCACGAACTGTGTTTAGTGATCAACAATTAAATGGTTTAGAGCATCGTTTTGAAACACAACATTATTTATCTACACCAGAACGTATTGAATTAGCGAATCGATTAAATTTATCAGAAACTCAAGTGAGTTATTACTTTTTTTGGTTGTTTTTTGTCCGAAAGAAGTTTTGTGGAGGTTTTAATAATTTTATAATTGAAATCATGAATCAATTGAAGCTAGACCACCATGGAAAACCTGAAAGCACTGGACGGCCATTTTATCCTAATGCGGAACTCCTCTGGAGTTCCATTATAGAATGAAACGGCTGTCACTTTTCAATTCACTTTTATTGATAATATTACAATACCTAACATATACAGGCCAATATGGTTAAAAGGATTTTTTTACTGTCTTCATCAAATTAATGTATCTAAATACACATTTTTATATACATGTACGAATTAAACTGAAAAGTTTTGTGCTTCAACTTTCATAATAATCAAGATAGTATGTTTATAGTGACTGTTCAGTTTAAGAACAATCTAAATTACGAACTGAATTTATCTAAACACCCACTGAAAACTTGAAGCATAAGAATGTTTTTTTTCATTCCCTAATATTACGAAATGACTGAATATGTAAATATAAACCATCTCATTGGTTTAAAAGTAGCTTGTTACATTTAAGACCTGAAGAAATCCGGTTTAATTCGTAATGGGGTAGTGAGTTAACATCGCTGACGAGTCCCATTCCAGGTCCAGATGACTTCCCAGTTATCTCATTGTTTTCAATGATCATATAGCTAAAGACAGCTTAGGATGACAACTCTCTCAAAATTTGATAGACGGTTAAGTTAAGAACTGGAAAACAACAAATTTTTTATCAATATTTTAACTTGCTTCCAATGGTCCCTAGTATCTACTGAAAACTAAAAACTGATACTATTCACAATCAGGTGATCTAATAACACATTCTGACTGATAGACAGTTTTATAAATAGCTGTTTAATAGGTTTTCTGTTGATAAAATCTCATCATTAATCAACGTGATCCGAGAAACGAAGAACAATAGAAAGACGTTTCTTTTGAGTTCAGGACTACAGAATGAAGAACAATTATAATCATAATATGGGGTCGAATCCAGAACTTTCAAGTCTTTCAGTTAGTTTAATATATTTATATCCCTTAGTTCGAAACCAGAGTGTTTTATGTTTCCTAACGTTAGCCACTTTGTGATAAATAGCACAATTCATATCCATTGTTACTCATCTCGTCATCTCGTATGATTGGCCCATATAAATGTTATGGATTTCCATTAGGACTTGAAGATAACCACCTAAAATTTAATCACTAGTAACCTTGATGACAATTTTTTCTAAAGTGTATAAAGTATGTACTTGTATCAGTAGAGAATAAATTACTATCTTATCAAATCTCATTATGATTTCCTTTACATGTTAAATAATTTAACTCAACTGAATGTTTTGTTTAAAAGGTAAAAACTTGGTTTCAAAATCGACGTATGAAGCACAAAAAGTTAAAGCGCAGTATACCAGATTTACAATTTACACAAAATAATTCATCTTCCAGATGTCAAAGTTCTACAGGAGACGATGATAGATGTTCAAGTGTAGAAGACAACGTCAATATCAATATTTCTTTAACATCGAATGGGATTATGTTTTCCTCTTCATCATCATCATCTACCATAAACGAAATAATTGATATGACATCAGGTCGTAGAATTCAAAAAAATCAAGACAATCATTGTGATGTAGACACGGAAGTCAATAAAAAAGAATTTCATGGTAATTATGTTCAGAATAACATTGGAAACTGTAATTTATTCTCGAAAATATCGTCTCAAATGGAAGAATCGATGGTCACATCATCGACTTTATTACCGAAATCAACAGCTATATCTTCTTCACCATCGTCATCAACTTCATCAACATTATCAATGTTGACATCTTTATCTTTCTCAAATCCATATCCTCCTCATACTTCAAATATAATGCCCATAAATGATAATCATCGGAACTGGACAAATTTCACATCACAATTTAAAATGGATAAAATAAATAACAACTTTCTGATATATGATCACAGCGAGAAAGATTATTGTGAATCCGCTCTTGACTTTACTACCACTACTACTACTACCACCACTACTACTACTGCTAATAATAATAATCATAACTGTAGTGGTGATTCAAGTCCCAAAGATATCTATGACCATTACAAACCTTCTATTATATCATATGACATTGATTCCATAAACTTCATGTGTAGCAAAGATCATTCATCAATGAGAAAGATAAAACCCGACTGATCAAGCGTTGCATTTTTTTCTCTTTTTATCTATCTATCTATCCATCTATTTATTTGTCTATCTTTAAATATTATAAGCAGGTTATGCTAATATTCATTTACTTAATGAGAAAGTTTGAACTGTGACCATAATTATGACCACATTCATATAATATACACCATACTATATAATTGTATTCATGTAATTTGAGTTTAATAAGGATTATAAATAAATGACCATATTCATATGACTTCTTCCCAAAACAACTCATCTTACGTAACACTGACCCACATAATTAGCTCTATAACATAACTAATAATATATGAACTTATACATGTAATCTCTATATAACTAATACTGTTTGAACTAAAGGCCAGAATGGCAGACAAAAAATCAAATTGTACATTTGATTATAATCCTTAATATGTTCTGTTTATTTTTCCTATTTCTAATCAAATTTTACAAATAATCATTTTGTTAAACAACTGGTATACTTACGTAACACACATGTAGATTAGTTAAGAATAATATGACTGTTTTTAATTAAATTCATTTAGTATTGTTTGTTTGAATCTTCCTATCGATGTGTTAGGACTGCAATTGGTCAGTCTCTATTTAGCATTTGTGCATACTGTGCGTATTGCCTCAATTTAGCCTTAATTCACAAGCATGGTAAGCAAAGATGGATAGTGGCTAGCAGTGGAATCCAGTTTGACGCGCGTTTCGTCCTATTTGGGACTCGTCATCTGGATGTACCTGCATATTAGAGTTGATGTTCACTCTGAGACTAGAACCCAGTACCTTTCGCTTCAAACGCCATCGGGTTATCCACTCGGCCGCTGTGTCCTGTTTTTAATTACCTAAAATAAATCCCCACTCTCTCACCCTTTTCTAAGAATGTTTATTATTCCAGGATGATTAAATACCGTTCATCAAGTGTACAGACAAAAGATTCTTTAAGTAGATTGGTCAATAAGTTCATAGTTTTATATAAATTGAATGAAAATTTCGAAATTTTCATGCAGATACTAACAAATAGAAGAGTGAACGTGAAGATTTCGAGATGAATAATTAGTTCATATTAAGTGACTAGGAAAGTGTAGTAAATTATTCTAATGAGAATTGTTTCATGCCCAACGGGTTGATTCTCGTAGAATTGGAAACTTAGCATCATCACATTCTAAGTTCGATGGCTCATTTACCGTGTTGTTTTGGACTTCATGCAAAACTGAGTCCACCATCTTTTGAAATTCCTGATTCAATAAGTAATAGGATTTTGGATGCGCAACGATTTGGAGTCGCATACTAGGACGAAATAGTTGTGTTTCCCTTTTCTAGTTCTATCCAGCTTTCCAGATGATGTTAGTCGGTAATGAATAAAAGCCACATTTCAGTCGCTCAAATCTCTGTAAATCACACTAAAGAAAAGTTAGTATATGTAAGGATGGCTCGTTGGTAAACTCTAGGAAGCCTCAAGAAGCCCAGAAAAAGCTAAAGAGCTATTAGATGGATAAGAATTACCCCTATGTGCCTATTGGTTGTCCGAAATGATGATTTACTCTCAGCCAACAAAACTATAAATACATGAGATTTCTGTACTATATTCTGAAACTGTTTTGGAGAATAAAATTTCTACTTACTGGTCTTTTGTCTTCTCTCTTGCGACGTTGCGGGTTCGATCGTTCAAGTAGTCTAGTAGTACGAGGCATAGCAAGAATCAAAGTTCTAGATATAACAGTATATTTCAACAATCAAAGCATACTATTAAATTATTTATAAGTAGTCAATAGGTATCGGTTTTTCTCCCCATATTTTCATTTTGAATGTGTTAAACTTCAAGTAGGAACTGGTAACTATAATAACTGAAATACGAAAAATCTTGTGAGGTGGTTCTTCAGGGTTACTGATAAAAAACTTCAAATATATTTTACAATGTGGATTTGTTGCATAAAATATTATTACTATTCAACTTAGTATTGTTTGTTTGAATCTTCCCATCGATTTGTTAGGACTGCAACTGGTCAGTCTCTAATTGGCATATGTGCATACTGTGCGTATTGCCTCGATATACCTTAATTCACAAGCATGGTTAGCAGAGATACTCAATACGCACAGTATGCACATATGCAAATTAGAGACTGACCAGTTGCAGTCCTAACAAATCGATGGGAAGATTCAAACAAACAATACTAATTTGAATTTAAACTTCACCCCATCGCACAAGCAAGTGGCTACCTGGACTCAGTGACCGAGTGGATAACGCGATGGCCTCTGAAGTGAATGGTACTGGGTTTGAGTCCCAAAGTGAACATCAACTCTGAGATGCAGGTACATCCAGCTGACGAGTCCCAAATAGGACGAAACCTGAGTCCTGGATTCCACTGCTAGCCACTATCCATCTCTGCTAACCATTATTATTATCATTATTATTATTAATAGTGGCTTTATTCGTTATATTTTTGGTCCAATATACAATTTTAAGCACAAAGTATTTTAACGAGTATCGTTTACTTATTTCTTTGTCGATCCTTGAGATAAATATTGAGTGGTCACCAGTTAGATGTTAGCAGTTCAGGAATCGACATCTGAATAATCTATATTCTTTTCGATGCACATTGTCAGCAACCACGTATCTTTCATTGAACTGTTTTGTAACTTGTACAGCGAAATGTTTTAAACTTTTTACAAACGGACCTGAATAGGTTATGAGACTAATAGACATAATGATGTGTTAAGACAAGCAAGAACACAGACAACATTTTTGATTATTCGGATGGCATGAACAGTAGCCCAGATATTCAAACAAGCCGCCTTGCAAACTAACAGCCATTCTTACTATATGTACTATAAATGAGATTTCTGATGACCTGAAATGTATATCAAGGTTTGTTTTCAATGTATAAACATGAAAGATCCCAATTTTAGACACATAAGTCGAAAAACGATTAAGTTAAATGAAGCAATTTTCAATAAGTTTATTCATATTTCACCGATCACATTAGAACGCTAGATATCAAGGAGTACTACCCAAGTTTTATTTCTAATTGGTAAGTCATTTTAATTCACTGCAAAAATCGAAAGTGAAATTTTACCAAGAACCAAATCTTATTCAACTACAATAATCTATCGGTAAAATTAACTGAGCCAGACCATCGCCTTGAGATCACTTGACTAGCATTTTAATAATCTTTCACTATAACTAGTAGGTATCCACATTTATTTTTCTCCTTATCTTTAAGTGCGTGAACTTAGTAAAATACAATAACAGTTTGAAATTGACAATAGATCAGTTCGTTAAGTCAGTAAGCTAAAAATTAAGAAGGCGAACTTTAAGCACCATAGTTTAGTGACTCTTCATTCACGAAAATGACGACTATTGTTTTTTAGTTCAGTGACTGACTGAAAATGTGCTAAAAATCATTTGTGAATGTGTTGTGTTTAGTTCTGAGAAATATTTCAGTTATTTCTTCTAACCTGAATTTTTTCACTGAATTTAGTAGTAGTATTAACGTATTTCGGTGAATTTAGCCATCATTGAAGCAATACAATGGTAGGAAAGTACCATCTCATCACTTGTCTATATCAAGAAGTGCAGTTACAGAATATTACGTCACTAGTCTATTGAGATTCAATACAATGTTTGTGATTATATCAATGAATGTATAAATAACAATAACTGCATATTCACTCAAATTTTTCAGACGTCACTAATTTCATAATGACTCTGAAAACTGGAATATTATGAATAAAATTATCATTCAAACGAAAAATCCAACATTCATTACAACAATACAAAAACCCGGATTGTCCATTTTTTAAAATAAAACATTAGCCTACTGATAACTTATTTAAGTATGAAACAATTTGCGCTACAAAAAATAAAAGTTTTTTTGATGTGCAAACGTAATTTTTAAAAAAAATGAATAACTGTGAATTGTGAACACGGTTACATAATACATTTTCACATTAATTTGATTGAGAATAATAATTTCTGTATAACATTTTGAAGCATAAACTTTGGTTCACAGTAGTTAACTAATATTATTTTGGTAAACAGGCTGGAAAACACAGAAATGATTACTAAATTACAATTGAAGATCGGTTCCTGTATATATGATCAAACATTTATGAGATTTAACTGATATCCTCATGAACTTGTATGTTAATCATCTAGTATCGTTTAAATTGGTTTGATTTTCCTCCCTGTACGTATAATAGTTAGAGCAAAGAGAATGAATAAAATCTGGAAAAGAAAAGAGTAGAAAATAAACGAAAAAAAGTTTAAGATGAACTGTGAAGAAAAAGACTACATTAGTACTTTATTGCAATAAAATCAAAGAATCATTATAACAATTTAATCACATGAACACATCTTTGGTGCTACAAATGTTTATGTTCATTTTAACCAAGTTCAACTAAATAACATTTAAGTAGAGTACCTACATTTCAAATTATTAAGCACACAGAATACAAGGTTCATGACATAATTAATAAACCATTTCGAGTTGATTGTTTGTATCAACTTCAGTTCTATGATGCCCTCAAATGCCCTGGTACGGCCGAGAGTAGTGAGAGTCAGCTCTTCCTCTCCAAATACTATCTAATGGCCACATGAATGCAACCACTGATAGGGAAGTCCTATTCATTGCCTTCTCGCACCACGGATGTTGTTTACAAAATTGAGAGGAAGAAAAACGAATGTCCTGCTCTTTTAACGGGTTGGTGGACACGGAGGGTACACCTAGGGCGGTTGAAAACCCCGATTACAAACCAATGGTGCTCTAGGCTCCTGAGAGAACAAATAGTGTATGAACCTACTGTTGGTCACCGGCTACCATGGGAATGCATCTCCTGAGGTTGCTCCATTGCCTTGTGGATCAGACCTTTAGGTCAATGGCTCGGGGTGCAGACCCATAAGGAAACCACCTGCTTTGGTTTCGGCCCTCACATAAATCGAATGATTTGAATGACACATGACTATTTAGTGCCTCATTGTGCCAATGTTTATGTGTTCAAATAAATAAATAATGTCATATTCGATGCTTAACTGGATACAACACTTTTTATTGACTTCACTGGAAGTTAATTTACAGAAATTCGGATTGCTGATAATAAATCGAAGTTTTTTCAGTGAATTCCTCCAAAAGGAGAAATACTCATTAATTATTTCCAAATACGATTGCCTTCTATCATCAACTGTTTGAATTTGAAAAGGCATCGATTATCGAGATTTATGATGCAGAGATTCTAAGTTCAGCTACAGACATATACTGAAATAGTTCATACGAATATTCTCAAAGTTTGTGTTGTTATTGTTCAGAAGAGCAATGAAAGCTCCATAACCAAACCATCCAAATCAGAGAATAAAGCTCTACATACATGTACGAATATTCGGACGAATAGTTTGACAGAAATTAGGAGTCGAATATACAGAAGACATTATTTGTGAAAATTATATTTGAAATAATCTCATCGATCGAAAATTAAATAATTCCAACTTCTCGTCCAGCAAATGTTTTTGTTTACTCAGTAGAAATCTCATGAGTCATTGAATTTTATGAAACAGACTATAAAGTAAAACGAAATTCGTTTATACTGTAGAAAACCGAATTGTTCCAAACATTCTAAGCACAACAGATGTTTACTTACTTGCAATCCTACCGCTCCACATAATATATAAGCAGTTATGTTACCATACATTATGATATAACTTTCTATTTTTGGCCAACATCCAACATGTATATTACTGTTTTCCAAAGTAAATTCATCAGGACAACCATTATTAGTTATTTCTTGATTTCTATCCATTTTGCAACAACTGATTGGATATTGAAATTCTAACCAGTTTTGGGTAGGTTAAATAATTGAAGAAAACAGAATATTTATCCTTTTGACTCTTCCCTTTAGAAAAATCTATATGGTCATATATTAACTAGGCGAGAATGTAATGTATAACCTAAGTAAACTGGTTTTCTTGTTGTCTAAGGTTAATACATCATCTCAGTCATCTAAAATCTATCTGAGAAAAATATTGCTAATTCAGCAAACTGAGAGTTATTGACACTTTTATGCTCAAATACGATAAGTATGGCTGAAAAAAGATTCTATAATACGAGCACTACATATAACCACTGATTACAATGTACTTCATGATCCAGAAAACAGAAGTACGTTATCCAACAAAAAAGTCAACTTGCATTTTGAACAGGATTTCTGGTTAATAAAGTGTGAGTTGAGAAAGAAATGAAGTAACCACAGCATAGAAATACAATAAACTTTTTCTAAGGTTGGAATATGTGTATAATGAATAACTAAAGAAATAATCGTATAACAAACGTTTCTAAAACACCACCTTTTCTTACTTAAATTAAACTTAATATATTGCTCATTCCTATATGAACTTTTGTGACATTCATGAATGAATATGCTTTATTAGATTGGTCAAACAGAACAACCATAAATTAAAGCTTCTTTTCTCTAAATTCAAATGTAAGTTTATAATTTTGGAATCGGGATTATACTCCGGCGTGGTTTGAATACTGGCATGAAACTTCGTCATTTCCATTAATTTATTATTGTTTAGATTAAATTATTCAGTTTGATCAATAGTGAGCCCGTGATCGCCCATCACTGGAGAGTTCAATACTAAGAAAGAAAACATCTGTTCAGTCCTCCCTAGCTTTAAATATTGATTTAACTGAGATAAGTGGATGGCCAATATCTCCAAGAAATTCTACTTTTATAAATATTACATTTAATAATTATCCAACGCGTACCGACAACTGCATATGAAATAAAACCCATGGCTATCAAGCATCTCATTGAGTACAATGTCATTGAGCAGCAAAGTCGATATTCCAATGGTGTACTCTTTTTCTAATTTAGTCAACTTGTGGCTTACAAGAGCCATCGAATGTTCTTCTAAAACGCCCTCAGAGACTAAAAACAGTTTGTAAACACTTCGTTCAGTCAGAACACACTAAAAACTTCCTATACAGTTCTAGAAAAACAATAGATTATATATCATATTCTGATTTAACAATTCCCCATTTTATTATTAATTTAAGCATATTTCCAGAAGTTTATAGAATCCAGGGTCAAGCATGAACCTTAAGACATCCTTATTTTATATATTCAAAAAATTTTGGGAGTGAAGCTTCTTTTCTTGCTTTCTTTGTTTGTAATGGCTTAGTGGCTCAAACGCAAGAGATTTCTAAGGGACTAGGAAACTGCTAAAAAAATGCGTGTCAAGTGTTCAAGTATCAAATATATCAAGGAGTTAATACAATCCTCACAAGATATTATCAGTGAACTACCAACTCTCAATTAGTGACCAGTGTCAATTCGTATTTGAAATTACTTTAAGTTTATGCGAAATCTTCATTGGTAAATTAGAAAATAGTTCACAGAAGCATAACTCCCAAAATCTAACACTTGGAACAAGGAATTGTTTTGGTAAACGCAATCATCTACTAAATACTAATTACTAGTCTTCAGAGATAGTTTACCAAACAATTTTAAAATAACTGGTTAATTAATGAAGTGAAGATAAGTTTTGGTTTAATTACTCCAAATACATGTTAAGTGTACTGTTACTCCAGTCAACAAATCACAAAAATGTTTAATTATTAGATGTGCAATAAATAAATTTCAATAGTTGAGATCATAAGTCAGTTGAGGCTAGACCACCATAGAAAACCTGGAATCATTGGACGGCCGTTTCGTCCTATTGTGGGACTCCTCAGAAGTGCTCACCCACGATTCCTCCTCGCGAGATTACAACCCAGGATATATCATTCTCGTGCGTGAGCGCTTAACCTCTAGACTACTGAGTCGACATCCAACGATGTTCATGTCTAACTTCAACCGATCCAGAAATTAAGCGACAAATCCACCATTGTCTTCAGTAAGTCACTAACTCACAACAGACATAGTTGAACTCCATTGGTTACTGCTCACTAGAACTCCAGTAAATACCTCATGGAGCCAATCACTAGTGAGTATATGTTGATTAATATCAGAAAGGGTTTTTTGTGGAGATTTTAGTAATTTTTTTATATAGTTGAAATTATGAGTGGTTAAGCGCTCGCACGCGAGACTGATAGATCCTGGGTTGGAATCTCGTGAGGCTAGATCGTCAATATGCACTGCGTAGGAGTCCCACAATAGGAAGAAACGGCAGTCCAATGCTTTTAGGTTTTTCATGGTGGTCTAGCTTTAATTGACCCATGGTTTCAACTATATAAAAAATTACTAAAATCTCCACAAAACCCCCTTCTAATATCCTTATTGTGTCTGAAAATCTACTTGATGTAAGTTTATAAATCTGTATCATATTTATCATTTCTGTTGAGTAATTTAAAAGCTTTTCTGAGATAAATCCAAATGGTTTAAGGTGGGTTTTTTTTATTTTTCAGTTTTAAATTGACTACTATTATCTTTTAACAATCAATGAAAACTAATGTTTACATCGAAATTTGAAAGTTAATGAGCTTACCACTTTTTGTACTGAGATTAGATTTTGTTATTTCAAATAAGATGACAGTAGATTCATTTAATGTTTTCGGATATGAAATTATTAATAAACTGATCTTTTTCCCATAAAAATAGAAAAGAATCCATATTCCTAGTTGTCAACATAAGAATTAAATACTACACTTAATGGTCACCGAATGTTAATCATCTGGGTTTTGACATTTTATTTTTAATATTAGGAGGGGTTTTGTGGAGATTTCAGTATATTTCAAAGTTGAAATCATGAGTCAATTGAAGCTAGACCACCATCGAAAACCTGGAAGCACTGAACGGCCGTTTAGTCCTATTATGGGACTCCTCAGCAGTGCGCACCCACGATCCCGCACTCGCTCATAATTCGTGGATCAGTTGAAGTTAGACATTAACACTGTTGGATGCCAGCTCAGTGGTCTGTCGGTTAAGGGCTGTGGCTCGTAACTGGTAGGTTCTGGGTTTGAGTCTCGCGAGTGCGGGATTGTGGGTGCGCACTGCTGAGAGGTCCTATAATGGGACGAAACGGCCGTCCAGTGCTTCCAGGTTTTCGATGGTGGTCTAGCTTCAATGATTTTATTTTTAGTTTGACTACTAAATTATGAAATAAACTGTTGCCATATCAAACCTATTACAATGAGTAGTAATTAGTGTAATTTTGCTTAGTCCTTACCTTTGAATGAATTCAGTTCATCAGGATGTATTGTGGTCCCCATTGCATGAGACTTGATATCATGTTACAATCCGTTTTTATATGAAATATTTGAGAGTAATCGGTAAGAAGCTTTAAAGCTAGATTTCACTTCAGCTGGCACTTATCATCAAAGAGAATATGACAAAATGTAGTGAGTCATTAAACATTGTCGAATTCGTATAATTTCCTCATTTATACATCAGATTGAATTTCGTGCACTACTGACATTTCTGACAGTGATCCAACGTAAGGATTCCAGCCGTCCATAAAACATCAACTTCTTCAAAGTTCCAAATGAGCCCCAATAACAAATTTCGACTAGTTTGAGTTCTAGGTTCAAAACTTCCTATTAATTACCTCTAGCCAAAAACATAGAAATAAATTGATTCTAGGAAGGACCGCGATTAACTCTAACTAATTGAAGATATTCAGTGCAAAACAATGTTTTGTACTTTCAAACGCTCCCGAGAATATATGCAGCACCTCTAAAATTCTCATCTTCGTATACCCTATACACCAAAATAGCTAATTAATTATTCAAACCATGTATATCTGTATGAAGAATTAGATTTGATAAGCTGAGTACCAACATATTGAAAGTAATAGAATGCTTCAGTGCTCAATGGTGACATTTTCTGAATTTTGGTCCATTTGTATCAGATATAAAAAAAAATTACAAAACACTTAATACATCTAACAAAATTTCCTAGGCATCACAGTTTACTATTTGACTGCTGAATGTTATTTTGCAATTACAATTAGAACCACACTAAATTCCCTCCGAAATAAAATGCATATTCATAAAAAAATAACATATCATGAAATGCTATTTAACAAAATTTTGTAAATCTGAAACTGCAAATCATGATGCGTAGTGATACTTTTATTCAACTGTACTTTGTTATTACCACAGCTTATTAACCTATCAGACCATACTGTAAGCTGTTAAACCTTACGTCCATGATTTAACTCACATTTTGGAAGGGAAATAATGAATTACTGGGTGTTTTTTAAAGGTAAGTCACCAAGAAAATAAAGTATGATGTTCTAATTCTATTGCTAGTTAATATAAAATAATATGAAACCCAAAGCATCTTATTACAGGAAAATCTCCGTGACAGATTCATAAGCTTTTTATTCTTGATGGTAAATTTAAACAGTAAGACTTCATTCATAGTTGCGAAGACGAAACTGAAGCTAAGCAAAGCAATAGGCAACTGAAAAAACAGCATTTCAAAGGTTTAATACAGCCTTCCTTCAACGTACTGACAAACTCAACCTATTCAATATAACTCTCAACAAAAGGTTCCAAGCCTAACAGGATCTACTGAAACAGGAAACTACGATGGAGAACAATTGAAAAAGGATCAAAGAAGCACTAACTATCAAGAAACATTATCGTAAAGAATGGATCTCTATCGAAACCATAGACAAAATTCAAGAAAAGAAGAACGAGAAGACAGCAATTAACAACAGCCAGCTGAACAACAATAGAGGAAGTCAAGGCACAAACTGAATACACAGAAGCAAACAAGAGAGTGAAGAGGAGCATTAGAGATGACAGGCAGAAATACATGGAAGAGCTATCAACAACAGCTCAAAAGATGGTAGGAAATACGAAACAATTATACGATACGACGAAGAAACTAGCAGGAGGATATAGTCAAGTAAAAATAAGGAAAGACAATAGCAGATATTCAAGAACAGAGGAAGAGATGGGTGGAATACTTCGAGGAACTGCTGAATAGACCATCCCCATTGAATTCACCGGAAGTCGAAACAACACACACAGACCTTCCTACAAATATCACTACACCAACGATCGACTGGGAAGTAACAGGACCAGACAACACACCAGATGAAGCTCTGAAGTCAGACAGAAGTAATTACAAACATGCTCAATGTTCTATTCGGGAGGATTTGAAGAGGGGAGGAACAAGTGTCGCAGACAAATTGAAAAGAAGGATACCTCATCAAGATATAAAAGGAAGGAGGTCTGGGCAAATTTGAAAACTACATAGGCATCATACTAATGTCAGTACCGAAAAACGTTTTCAACAGAGTGTTGCTGAACAGGACGAAAGACTCAGTAGACATCTGGGTAGGAAATCAAAAAACCGGATTCCGTATGGATCGGTTTTACACAGATCATATCGTGACAAGACGGATCGTCGGTGAACAATCAATTGAATGGAACTCGTCACTATACATCAACTTCATTGACTATGAAAAGGCGTTTGACAATGTGGATAGTAGTACATTATGGAAACTTCTTCAACTCTATGGTGTAATTGAGAAAGTCGTCAACATCATACGGAATTCACACGACGAACTACAATGCAATGTCGTGCATGGAGGAGGACATTTGACAGACGCATTCCGAGTGAGGACAGGAGTCAGACATGGCTACCTATTATCCCTCTCTATCTCTCTCTCGTTCTTCTGGTGGTTGACTGGATTATGAAGACATCCACATCTGATAGGAAGCACGAAATACAATGAAGAGATTGGATGCAACAAAACGATTCGGAATTCACAGATGACCTAACTAACATCTTCTATCTCATGCAGGTCAACTAATGCAGGTCAATACATACAGTGTAGCAGCAGTCTCTGCATCAGTAAACCTCAATATACACAACGGAAAGACCATGATTCTCAAATACAACATGGATGAAACCAAACCAACCACACATGATGGACAAATTCTGGAAGAGGTGGAAACTTTCACGTATCTACCTGGTCAACGTCATCGATGAAAAAGAGAATCTGCTGCAGATGTGAAGGCGAGGATCGGCAAAGTAAGTGAAACATTCCTACAATTGACGAACATATGGAACTCGAAAAAACTGTCATCCAACATCAGAGTCAGAATCTTCAATATGAACGTCAAGATAGTTCTACTGTACACAGCTGAAAATTTGAGAACTACTACAACCATTATCAAAAATGGATAAGTATTTATAAACAATTTTCTACACCGTATACTGAAGGTCCTTTGAGCAGATGCCATCAGCAACAGCCTATTGTGGAAGAAAACAAACTAGGTTCCAGCTGAGGAGGAAATTAGGAAAACACTCTGGATGTTGCTAGGACGTACATTACGTAAATCATCAAACTGCATTATAAGACAGGCGGTAACTTGGAATCCTGAAGGGAAACGGAAAAGTGGAAGTTGGAAGTTGGAAATAGATATCGAAAGAATGAATAACAACTGGTAACAACTTCAATAGATTGCTCGGAACAGAGTTGGATGGAGAGTGCTCGTGATGATGAGGTAACAGGCGTAAGTAAGTAAATTTATTTACAAGCAAAAATCAAATTTATTATAATGGTAATAGTTATTTTGCGCGAAACTTAAAACACAATAATGGGTAGTGTATACCTTACTAACAAATAAGTAAAATCTATCAATATATATTTTAAAAAACTCTTATAATTGATAAATATAGCACAACTTTAGAACAGAGAAGAACGTGATCAATTCTTAAAGTCAACCTGAAAAAGTGACTAGTTTTTCACTAAAAATAGATAGAAACAAAAACAGAACTGAAATGTTTGCGACATTTTAATCTGATTTACGGATATTTCCAAGTTAAACGATCTTAGGATCTGAAATCAAAGAACTACTTATGGCTACACAACATTCTTCTACCCTAACTCTAAGCTCTTTTAGTCCTATTTAATAAATTATTCATTTATACTGTCCTCATTTTAATGAAATAACAACAACCGTGTAAAGCTGATAAGATCATTTTTCAGCCACTCATGTTCGTCTATCAAGAATAGTTACTCCAGTTCGACTTACCAATTGTGAATAATCAATCTTACTATTTAAGATAAGTGAAAACGTTATGTATAAAAATAAAAATATTTTACTCACCATACGGTTCACCTTTATACATTATGTTCCGTTTAGTCATTTTCACATGACTGAAGTCACTTCCATTGTTAATACCACAGCATTGTAACTTTAAGGAAAAAATTGAGAAAGAATAGAATTTGTGAATGATTCGTAAAAGAAGTGTTTTATGATTAAAATTCTATTTAAACGCAATTCTCTAAAGAAATGAATAAAAATGAAATTAACTATTTATGTTAACGCAATACTCATAAAATATCAGGACTCAGTGGCCGAGTGGATAACGCGATGGCGTTTGAAGCGAGGGTACTGGGTTCGAATCCCAGAGTGAACATCAACTCTGAGATGCAGCTACATCCAGCTGACGAGTCCCAAATAGGACGAAACGCGCGTCCTGGATTCTACTGCTAGCCACTATCCATCTCTGCTAACCAATAATAATGATAGTAAGAGGGAAGGTAGTCAAAAATATCAGTTTATCATGGCAGTAATATGATAACTGCTGCTTCCAGGACCCATGTGTTTTATCTTGGTTTTTTTAATGACCACTGTTTCAGTGAAGTATTTCGTTGCGTCCTTTGGTCTAGAAATCATTTTGAAAGGATTACAAGCGTCAACGACATGGTTACAACTGAATAAACATCGAACTACTGTACTGTTGTTGGTTGTCAAACCTTTTAATCACAAATTGTTTATAACATGTACGGTAATTATATGTAATTTTCTCTTTATCCTTTCAATATACGTCTTTTCCCATGTACAATATATTCAAGTCTTAAGTCCAGTAAAAGGTGAACTAGTTGATTTTCGTCCATTTTAAATAACAACTCCATTTATATAAGGCAGTGGCTAACCTTATCACTAGATCATTCTTCTTTATTTCAGCATGTAATAATTAATCTAACAATTTTATCACCTTTGAAACGAAAGTGTACAGGAAACAATCTTTACAAATCTGTATTATATATAACACGTTCTTTATATGTTTATTAAGTATAGTTCTGATTTAACAATCAATACAGAAATGCTATATTCATATATAGATTCTAGATAATTCAAGATTGTCAAATGTATCATAAGGTATCTTATAAAAAAGGGATTCTTCATTTAACTTTAAAAGAAAAGTACATGTCGCTTTATATAAAGTCATAGCTAACCAATTACACATCTAGTCATGTCAAATTAATTCACATAAGAGCTTAACAAAAATTTCCGATTTCTGAAATATACATTATGTCTTCAGTTTTTAGTAAAAGTCTAATAATCGGTGCCTAATTTCATAGGTTGATGACCTACTAAACTCACATATTGAAGGTATTTTCTTCTCAAATGGATTTTATTCATATTCGTTTTGTAGCAAATATTTTATACCCAAGTTTATCAATTTCGCTGTACAAATGAACAGTTACTTTGCTGACAAGTTGTTTTATCTTTTGATACCTATTCATTGGGATATTGGATCAATGATAAAAAAGATTCTGAGGGCAGTTAACACTTAACTATATAATTCATTTTAATTTGGATGACTGATTACTTGAATTGAATTGAATTTTTGAAACTATGCATTCGTTTTACATTCAAATGTTAACGATCACATAATATCCAAGGTTAACTGAAATCCCCAAATCGATAGATGTTATGTTTATAAGGCTTAGTGAAAGAGCGTATTTATAGATTCATCCGTTTAGAAATAACTAAGAAGAAACCATATTTGGTTTCGGCACTTCTGAAACCTTAACAACTTTACCACTCCCTATATGTCCCATTACGACATCTGAGTCGTCTTTAGCAGACATCATGTGGTGATAATTGTTACCTGAGAGCTTCAAATCCCATGGTTAGTTCTTTCCTGAACTCCTTCGTGCAAAGCATTATAAATGCATCATATTAACGCACAATACCATATACCCACATCCTTTAATATCGTTATTTTTCTCACCTGTATCATGATGTGATTTAAAGCATAACTGTGTATATCAGGTGAATCATAACCAATGTAACGATGAATACTTGAATTGAATATATTTCGACTAAATGTGGTTACCTATTATAAATGTAAATGTGAAAACAGTCGTTAAATACATACATAAGGGTAAATTTTACATAGCAAACTTGAGTTCAACTGATCACAATAAAGTTGATCAATAAATAAATTGAAAGAGTGGAAGCTGTAACTTTTTGTTTATATTTCCTTCAAACATACACATAAGTGTCAATAGCATAGTCACAACTGAATAAACATCGAACTACTGTACTGTTGTTGGTTTTCAGCTTCATCCCATTGCACAAGCAAGTGGCTATCAGAACTCAGTGGCCGAGTGGATAACGCGATGGCGTTTGAAGCGAAAGGTACTGGGTTCGAGTCCTAGAGTGAACGCGCGTTTCGTCCTATTTGGGACTCGTCAGCTGGATGTACCTGCATCTCAGAGTTGATGTTCACTCTGGGACTCGAATCCAGTACCCTCGCTTCAAACGCCATCGCGTTATCCACTCGGCCACCGAGTCCTGATAGCCACTTGTTTCTGCGATGGGGTGAGATTCAGGTACATCCAGCTGACGAGTCCCAAATAGGACGAAACGCGCGTCCTCGATTCCACTGCTAGCCACTATCCATCTTTGCTTACCATGGTTGTGAATTAAGGCTATATCGAGGCAATCTGCACAAAGTGCACATATGCCAATTAGAGACTGACCAGTTGCAGTCCTAAAAACATCAATGGAAAGATCCAAACAAACAATACTAAGTAAAATACACATAATATGTTTATCATTCTTACAAATGGGTAACCGAAATTTACATTCAACTGAAAAAAGTGAATTAATTAGATATGAGCATTTTATTCTGAAGGTTCAAATTATGGTTCGTCGTATTACGTGGACATAATAATCTTAATAAACAACTCACCCTGATAATAGAGGGAATTTGTGGAGATTGTCAATTCATGTAGCTTACACCAAAAACTAAATTTAGTTAGGTAATCGTTAAAAATCATCAAATAATGAACAGATTCTTTGTCCCGGCACAAGATTTCTCAGTATAGTGCATCCATTACTCCACAGGGGATCAAACTCTGAAATCTTAAGTCTCATAGTGCGAGAGTGAACCTTAGACCACTGAGTTGATATTCAAAGGTTTACATTTATCGCTCCTGGACTTCTAGTGAGAATCTGTGACCGATAGAGTTCGACTATGTCTGGTTTGAGACAAATATTACCAACGTAGTGGATGATGATTGAAATAAATCGTGAAGTGATTGGAGTTAAAAGTATAAACAACCAGATATCAACTCATAGATCAAAGAGTTAAGAGCACCCCATGAGACCTGATTGTTACAAATTTAACCTCCAGTGAGGTTGTGAAAGTACACTACAGATGAGTACCATGATTGTATTAAGCAGGTGTCTTTTGCTTGCTACTTTTTATTTGTTATTTAACAAAGGTCAGTCCGTAAAGTAAACGACAAAATTCATTCTGTTTTCCTATCAGTCAGAATGCAGAATACAAAAATTTCCCCATATTTAATTTTTAGTTGTATCAAAATGTATAGAGTCGTATTTTGCTAAACCACATCTTCCCGCTTCAGTGAAATCTAATGTACATGAGGTGAGAGTAATCATACAGGGTGCTCATTCGTATTTGCGAGAGTAAACCCATCAAACCAAATCATACCCCTACCAAAATCGAAACTCTGATAAAATAACATCATTGAGTAGATATTCTCGGTCGAATTGCGTAATATCTCTTCCGAAGCTTCACAAGATTAAATGTAGAATTTCCATTGATAAAGTCTGCTCAGACTAGTTCTTTTAAAGCAAATCATAGATCTTAATCAATAGTTATGTTTGTTGTCTTAAAAAATATTTACACGAATATTGTTTTAATAAATTAGTATTGGAAATTTAACTAATCTAGGATAATTTTTATTGTGAAATAAAAGAACCTGAAAATAACGTGTACATACAAAACATGCAAAATAATAACATTCTTTGACCTGTTCCCTCTCCTCCTATTCATGCTTATAACATCTTATATAATTGTAAAATTAGAACATTGAGATACTACAACTGTAAGCAGTCCGAGTTATACTGTTGGATTGGAATACAAATCTATATACTTAGGTGTCAACTCAAAGTTTAAAAAGTTCGAATTGTGGCTAACTGTTGAGTACAGGATGCATATTTTGCGCTACTTGAAGACTGTTAGCCGAATTGACTTACATCCTAGTACCCATCTCCATAATGCACATATCCTGACAGAGGCTGATCGATTTCGCTGCTAAATTTCAACAATAGAAAATTACAGACTCTTACTGTTATCTTTACATATGTTGACCAAGTTAATGACCACCTGAACTCAATAACTTAACTGGCAATGAATACTAGGTTCAGGGTTTCACTGTAAACATCAACACTGAAATTCTTGAGAAGTTCCAAATACGACAAAATGTCTGCCCAGAGTTTCACTGCTGGCCATAAGACTATATTGAGGCAATCCACTCACTACATACATATAACAATAGATAGTGATCAAATGCGGTCCTCAATTTCAACAACAGTAAATCCCAAACTATTACCAAAATGGAAGCTAATTAGTTACATAATTCAAAACAGCAAGTAGTTTGGCAGTTAAATCACCCCATAAATAATATGAAAATATCATAAGATAGACATTACAAACAAGTTTATCTAGTTTCTACTGAGAAATATAACTGAAGCATCAAGACAACTCTTTGGAATTAAAATAATCATATATCGCATAAGGACTCCTACAAAACTAACATTTAAGTCCTTTTGCTGACCAATAAATATCAAAGTGAATCTTTATTTCTTTCGATTTAATTTAATAAGAATATTGATTGGATACTTTCCCCTTAATCAATACTTGGAGCTTAAAATCTATAAATGTATTTTACAAAAATGGAAACCAAATTTCACCAGTTTAATAGACCATCAATTTGTATAAATTCTTTAAAACATTACAAGTTACCATTAAAGAAATACATAGAGCAAACTTACTATATCCGTTCGACAGAAATACACAATAATGATAACAATTTCAGGGATAAGAACTAACACATGGAATGTTAGATACTGAAAATAAGCATTTCATAGAAAGATAAGTGAAAACAAAAGTAAATCAGAGTATATTATGAATGATTATAATATGTATACTACAAATATATATGACAAAATATTAAAGATATTTACAGAAATCTAAAGTTGTTTGATGTTGGGTTCAACATCTCTGTATAGTTCTATACGAATGGCCTACAGTAAGATTATCTAATTCTATAAAGAATGAGAATTGTATGAAATGTACAGTCTATTACATTAATTGATATTACTATGTGGTCGACTGATGACTACTTACATAATCCATATTCTTCATGCATTGTCCCAGTGAAAGAATATAAGAAGAAAGAACTGCTTGTCAAAAAACTAAGAGTTCGTTCAAACAGCGAAACTATGTACTTATATCACAAAATATTCTACACAATAAAATGATGTTCCCTGATGGTAGGAAAAAATTCAATCAGTACTTAGTAATCAACTCAAGCACAACCAAGTGGTTATCAGGGCACATTAGCTAAGCGGATAACGTGGTGTTTAAAGCGAACGGTACTGAGTTTGAGTCTCATAGTGAACATCAACTCTGAGATGCAGATACATCTAGCTGACAAGTCCCAAATAGGACGAAACACACGTCCTTGATTCCACTGCTAGCCACTATTCATGTTTACTTGTAAGTCTAGTTTTCATATTTTAAATGTGACATTTTAAATTTCATTGAAAATGTCTGATAAATACTGCCTGTATTTCAAACAGATTATTGTGAATTATAGTTTCATGTACAAATTACTTTTTACCCGGTTATACGAAGAAATCAGATACTTCATCATGGAAATTTAATTTTCTGCACTATGAAGTCATATAATATGAATTATGTAATATAATTCTAAATCGATCAAATTAAAATGGTTAAATATCATTTTAAAAATCAACAGAACTCAATCAGTACTGAAGACTACACAAACACTACATAGATGACTTCCCAGTGTATAATCACAACAAAATGGAGGCCGGTTTTGTTTGATGACAAAAATTTTTCCGGTTGTTGTACTGTTCATGGTAATGTGATGTAGAAAAACAATTAAAGTCTCATGATTAAATTATCCAGTTCAACTGAACTCTACTAAAGATTTTTATCAATGATATGTTTAAAGCAATTAGTCCCTGATAAGAGTAGAGGATAAACATCCATCATCCCCCCATTTCCAGTCTAGTTGACCTTTTATTTTTACATAGAAATGTTCTTAACAAGTATATGTGTGATCAGAGTGTTCGAAATGTATTGCGCTAATATATCACATCTTCTCATTACAAACAATGAACAGTTAATTTGCAAAATAACAATCAATTGTCTCAATCTTCACTTTTCCTTTTGTAAATATCAGTTCATCTTCCCTAATTCCACTGTTCATGCATTTTCCTACCAATCGCGATTCATTTCAGTTCTTTCCTTATCGATCTTCTGCTAAAATACATTCTATGTCTCACAACCGCTATATACTACTCATATGGATATAAGTAGACCACACTACAATGGTACAAACTTACAAGCTAAAGTTCGAGAGACGATAACAATTTATGTTTGAAAACCTTAAAGGATATAACTTTTCGATGTGTTGAACGAATATAACTAATTACACTACCAAAACGGATGAAACTCAAATGATTAGTTGTTAATTTCATGAAATACACTAATGTTGAAATTTTTTTTATCTCACATGAAATTGATTAGATTGTCCAATACTCTGCAGACTGAGTAGATTATCTATTCTTTATAATTGTCTAAGTCAAGGTAAACATAATGATAGTACACTATTGGAACTAGTAACATACTATGATAATGATATTGAGAATCATACAACAAACTATACAAAATCAGGCTATTTGTTGAACAGAACAATGATTATTAACTTAGGAAATTTGCAAAGGCTGTCCAATATAAAGATAATTTACTAAGCAGAATAACTTCTCGGCTGGGTTATGGGTGTATACTTTTGAAATTTCCATACTAAAACGAAAAATTTATCCATTCCTCCAATGTTTCCAATAATGTAATACCTGATGTCAATACATAATACAAACTGTCTTCACAAGAATGAATACAATACAAACCATGGATAAAATATGTTTAATAATTTGAGAAAAACTGATTTAACTTACAATGTAAATTATCAATCTTGATTTAAAACATGTACCAATTACACCAAGCAGACAAATAATGAAGATGATTAGGCCAGAAACAAAAATGTAAACTCCTAAAGGTTCTATTTGTTTATTGTTTTGTTTTTTTTTAGAAAAAAGGGGGGAAAAGATATCAGGGAATTTATCAAACAAAGCACATTATAATTATTTAAATTAAATATGACGATTATAAATCGATCCTCGAAAACAATGATGAAAGTATTAAGATGAATATATAAATAGCATTCTGTTAAGAAAAGAATATCTTCGATGATAGTTCAATTTAAATTCAGTTGGAAGTTGTTAGAATAAACGAAATTCATGGAATTATCCGACGGTGAAATATTATTGAGTGATCTTGTTTATTGCGTATTTAGGTAATGTTCGACTGAAGGTAGATTTTATATTCCCCTTATTGTTAGCTTTCACTTAAATGAATAACTGTGTTACAGAGGTTTTACAATTCCTAAACTATCGTTACTTAATTTTTATTTATTTATTTGAACACATAAATATTGGTACAAAAGGGCACCAGATACATATGCGCTACACAAATCTCATTTGACTTGTGTGAGAGCTGTGATACTGCCCAGGTGCCCAAAGTGAAGAAGGTGGTTTTCTTAGCGGACCACACCCGGAGCCTTCCGCCTAAAGGTCTGATCCACAAGACAGTGGAGCATCGTGAGGGGACGCATTCCCATGGTAGCCGGTGGCCAACGATTGATTAATACACCATTTGTTCCCTCAGGATACTGGAGCCCATGTGCACCGTTGGTTTGGAATCAGTGTTTTCCAACTCCCCCAGGTGGACTCTCTGTGTCCACCGAACCGGTTAAAGCGCCGGACATTCGCTTTTCGTCCTCTCAATTTTGTAAACAATACCCGTGGTGCGAGAAGGCAGTGAGTAGGACTTCCCTGACAGAGGCTATATACATATAACCATGTGAGGACATTTCGATAGGGAGAGCGGACTCTCCCTACTCTCGGCCGTACCAGGGCATTTGGGGGTATTACTTAATTATAAATACATTACTTAGTTTGGTAACCCATCTTGTCTAGTTACATACAAATTATGATTTTTTAATTTGTGGTGCATAGTTTTCTCGTAACTGATATAAATTTTCATAAATTTTTGAGCCATAAGGATTGTGAATCATAGAAGGTACTTCAACTGAATACCCTTGTGTTATGACTGGGCATTAAGTTTAGTGAAATCTGTGTGTTGAACTAATAGGAGTTACAATATCCGATCTGTATTGTTATGTTACTTATAAAACAAAGGTTAATAAGATTGACGAAAAGTGGACTCATTATTCAAGGACTCAATAATTCAGTAATCCGATTAGGTAGACAAATAGACGTTGAAGTTATCACTCAAATCACTAACAGAAATCCCTTGAATATGAGTCTCTTTCTAGTAATCTGTCAACATTATTATCTGAATAGTGAAAGGTCATTATGGCCGTTTAAAGGTGATTAACCGAAATTGTTATTAAAAATTAATGAATTATTTTTTCAACTAAAATGATATTCACTTACGAATCTCTTCGAATACATTAAAAAATAATTTTGTAATTCCTTTTTTAATCGTTAGAGTACTAATTCCATCTACGATAAATGTATGTAGAGTATTATGCAAAGATTTTTCTCCCCAAATGTAAATTCCACCGATTACTGTTATAGCTCCAGCAATAAGCTTATAATAAATGAAACATATTAATAAATTACATCATTAGTAGTAGTGTTAAAAGCTATAAAAAGGACGAAATTATACGGTGCACATACATGTCAGTTATAGAGATAAATACCTTTAAATTTATGGAATCCTTTATTCTTTCTTTATCTGCACTCAATCAGCAACAAAATTTGCATCATACCGTTATGAGATGTTTATAAAGTAACATTATGAAGCAATAAAAATGTAAGAATGACATTCTGCAGGTTTGTATATTTGGATTGAGGCTAGCAGTAGCTTCCACGAACCCCATTTCATTCTATTTGAAACTACCCCAAATGCACTAACACGTGTAACATCATGTGGTATCAAGTCAATCTGCATACGGCAACAGATACTGATTAAGCCCAGTCCTAAATATAAACAACCGAGAACTATAAACCACTACTAACAGTGGGCTTTACCCATAAATTCTACTAAAAAAGTATTCAGTATGTTATTGAATTGAATCGTGTCACTTATCTTCATTGTATTATCTCTATGAGTAAAATCCTACATTCATTTGTCCTTTTAAAAACTTTACTTTTGAGCTGATTGATAACTCATTTGTGGATACCTTAAGCAAATGAATCGATTGCTAAATAATGAAGAGTTCATTGCAAGATGTCGGATATGTAAATTGTTATTATTTAGTTTGATACTAATTGATACATTTCGAATGATATTATTGGAAGTAAACAAACTATTGTCAATGTTTTGAATTTCCGAACATGGTGTTTGATTGTTTAATCACATTTCGTGAAATAGGGTATTACTAATTCATCCTAGTTAATCCAAGTGTTCAGAAGTACGCTAAATTCAATCTACTATGAACAAGTTAGTTGTGTTATACAGCGATTGGATTACTAAGAACGAAGAAAAGGAATTCGAATCTAAGTTTTCAAAATAACAGTGAACGAAAGGTCCAGTCAGTCGTTAAAATTCGTAACTGATGCGTCAAATAAACATTTACTTAAAATTATATATATATATATATCACTTTCCAAACGTTATGCTCTGACTCATTTGACAGTCCTCTCTCTTTCACCATGACTACCTTATATTAATCTAACTCATTATTTGCTATTATATTTGGTCTATCTCTTGATTCTTTACGTTTCACTTCTTATAAGTGACCAAGATGTCAGAAGATTTGCTACATTTACTTGCCCCTTCATGTTCTGAATGTACAGAGCTCCCTTTATAGTATCATATTTTACCTGCTTGCTTGTCTCAGTTGTTTATTAACACTTATTGTAAACTCTGAATCATTTGGGATCCTTTATATTCAGCGAGTTTCCTAGTACGAAGTATCACAAATTGTTTATCACTCTCATTGTATTTAATTTTGATGGTACCGCAACTAGAATATCTAGAACACTGTTGTTTGACTTGATTTGTGTGAACATCAATTTGGTATATCCGATGTTTAAATATCCTCGAGTCACTTCTATTGGCCTAAATACCACTGAACAGGATGTTTATGTGAAGTAACGAATTCATTTAATCGAAGTATATAGTAATCGAATTACTTCTCTTCTAATTACCTTAACGCTTCAATAATTTGTGTCAATGTTATCTCCAAATATTTCTCATCAAACATAATTTTACATTCATTAGTCAAACTTCACCAATCAACATCTTTTAAATAATATCCTTTCTAAGTATACGTTAGCTATTCCTCCATGTCACTGACTGATTTTCTCACCTTGTATACCTTACCAACTGAGTGTGATCTCTGTAAAGGGCAACTCGTAAAGGGCAACCAAAGTACTACTTAGCTGGTTCGTTTTCCTATGGGGTTTGATCAAATCACACATAGAGCATTCACTACAAAACTTATGTAATTTATAGGAGCCATGAAAAATTACAAAATGAAATATCAATCCAATTAAAAGAACTAAGAGTAATGTGCTCTCACCACACTAAATAAATGCCAGTACTCAAACTTGTAAGGTAATTGACTAATAGTTCATTCTACCTGAGAAATTATATTACACGAGAACAAAGCCACCACTAATTTGTAAAGTGTTTTTCTATCGTTTTCTATGATTTATCAGTTCATATTGGTTAACCATAGGAGTTATCAAATATCCTCAAGCAACTAATGATAATGACAGTGCAAACTATACATTAAAATGACATGCGTGAATATTGATTGTTTATATTACGATACATTATGTTATCGACGTCGACACTTGTACCTTGTTTCTAGACTATTTACCATCTTGTTTATTTATCCGCATCTATTAGTGTATACTTACCTCGAATTTGTATATATTATACTGAAAGATATCCATCTATAATTGTGTATGTTCGTGTGTACAACTGTGTTACTAATGCTAAATTAAGTATTGATGACCTCACTCATTATTCTACAACCATATGGATTTATTTTATTTCGGCTAATCTCTTCCCATTTTCTACATTAAAATTACTATGGTTATACAAATGTTAATTATGTTGATTGTAACGATCACTATGACATGTATACACTTAAAGCTGGCACATTTGTTTTTCACATGTTATGATTTCCCTTCACCATGGTAATATTACGACATAGTCTTAAACAGTGACACTTTTTTCAAGGATAAACTAATCCATATCAACGTATTTCCACAAAGAATAATTGGAAAAGTAATGAGTAAACTGTAACCATTGAGTTTAGAATAACAACTCTATTCATAAGATTATATACATAACAACACTTTTCTCAAGAACAAGTTGACCACAAAAAGAGAACATTCACTTTTAACAACGTCTTCATTGTACTCTGACCAGGATCATTAAGAATACAGTTATCTAACTAAATAGAATATATTCTATGATTAAGAACAAGACTCTGATCTGTTCACATTGAAACATTCATATACCATACAATATTTTACAAATAATAACCACTGAAACATGAAATAACTGTATGTTATGTATATATGATACGTCTGTAGGTTGAACGCTATATTCAGATCCTAAGGTATTCTGATAACCCCAGGCTAGAACTACTCAGCGACTTGAACATCAGGAAGAAGACTCGAGTATGAGAGAAAACACTTTACTGCAAGGTTCATTTATGTACAGAAAATACAGGGATTTTATAGTAATTAAGAGACCTTGAGTTTACATAGTAGCAGTGTGTTAATCAGCCAATCAGGATCTCGTTATTTTAGTAACATAACTTCACACAACTTCTAATTAATCGCTGATTGGTTGGAGCTCTTTATGAGCCTCTGGAGGCTCTGATAGAGTTCTTTGGACGCCGACTTAGCACCTGTAGACCATCCTCACAATATATATATATATATATTTAACGAAGCCCCGAAGGTAATTTTGCTTCCTGTGTGATTAGTACCAGCATCAATGCGCTTAAGAGCATGAGAGCGCTTAAGAGACGTTGAAACTAACCTCTAGTATATATATAGCAGCTTCGTAAAATAAACATTAAATTAGATCTATTGTGTAAAAATAGCGAACTTTAAACTGATTGATTAACTACAATCTACTATTAAAGTCAACTGATGAAGAAATAGTGAATCATAATAAGAAAGTAAATTCTAAACTAAAGATACACTCAATTTTTTTCGTTTTTCATTGACTATATCCGAACAAATAATCACCCATACTCTGTAGTTAATTGAGAGAGAAAACTTTTTTGTAAATTTAATTACGTCAATGGATAAGTGATGCGACATTTTTAAACTATTATAACTTACTCCGATGATAATGTTTACCAGAACCAGGATACAACGAAGCACACAAATATATGACATGATTTGTTGATTGAAGATCGGAAACCAACCTAAACTAAAAAAATGAGGGATTTCTCATTAATTTTAATGGTTTATTACTTTATTTAGCAACATAAGAGGTTTATGGACATTGTCAAATTCATTAGTCAACATTACGAACTGACATTGATTAAAGAACCATTAAAAACCGAGAAGTGCTAGATAACTGTTTCATCCAATATGGCAATCCCTTTCAGTGTGCATCTAAGACCCCGCTCGAGGATAAATACAAAGACCGCCGATCTAAGGGGTTTGCATACATTATTAAAATTTATGGTTGGAATCATGGGTTGATCTTAGATGTTCATATCAGGAACTGAATTTGATCAGTATGTAGATTCCCTAAATGAATGTCTAGATCTTACTTCGATTGACAAATCGTTTATACTTCGAGTATCAGCCGCAAGTGTACTCTCGTTTTGTCTTCTTCCGTACTCAGCATCTGGATATAGCTGCATACACGTCGTTGTTCATACTCGGTTTCAAACCTAGTCCTGAAGAATGATGGCCAATAACTCATTTCACAAATATAATATTCATCTTTAGTTTTACTGGTTTGTTGATATTCATGACTTAAGATAATCAACCTATGAAAACACAATGGCTCATTGAATAGAAGTCAGAACACTGCTTCCATTGATAACATGAGCGACAAGTGTCGTGACTGGCAGAGTTCAAGCATGTCATTATAAATGAGACAATTTTTACTCATGATACTGGATTGCCGCCGTATTATATATCGTGAAGTGATTGAAGTTGGAAATGAGGATAAATGAATTGTAACTCAATGATTTAAAAATGGCATCTTCATTGATGAACCCGTTCGATCTCTGTTGGGTTGTGGATACGTACTGCTAAAGAGTCTCATAGTAGAATGAAGCAGTTACCCAGTATTCTCTATTGTTTAAAGTTATATCAACTGTTCTGAGTCCAGAACATAAAGCACCTAGGAAGTGAAACTATTCTTAAAAATCTATCAACTGGAAAATAGCAATTGAGTTGACTAACTCTGCTTTTGCACCACACGTTTTGTGTCAGGTCTGTTAGTATAATCATGTTCCTACAACACAAATTAAGTACGATTGTGGTGAAAATTATCATAGGTTTAATTAATTTAACCAGTGGTTAACCATTGTTTATTTTATTTTGCATTCTAGAGCGCTCTTCAAAATGATACTAATACTAATAGTAGTTATCGTTACATTTTATCACAAAGCCAAATGAAAAGGAGAACTGCTAAAAATTGTGAAGCATTGGATATTCAATAGTGCACAAATGTAACCTAAAAAGAAATCGAACCCATAACATATAGTTTGAACCAGTTAGTTCGATAAATTTAATCGAACAATTCCTCAGCTAACAATTGTCCAAGATGAAAATTACTTTCAACTTTTTCAAAATCTCCAAAAACTTTAATAAGTAACAATAATAATACTCGGTTTGTTAGCCATTATGAATAGTTTTATGGATCTTTAAAATCTCCAACGTGTTTTCCATTTTCCCATGTACACCTAGATTTCCTGAATCTGTAAACTTATAAATAATTTTCAGTGTATATTAATTCCTATCTGTAGAACTGATGAAAAATTATAGTGACTTTTAAATTCAGTTGGAAAGTTAATTAACACATTAGAATAACTTAGGCTTGTACAATTAGTCAAATGAAGTCATTTCATTGCCACAATACAAATTTAATATTCACAGTATCTTATTCTGTCAATACAATAACAACTGAGCTAATCAAAACGTCATTCTCGTCAAAGGATAAATCAGTCGAAAGTGTCAATTAGTTTATTAGGCTTCATAGACATCATTTTAATGTCAAAGTGGTTTTCGTTACAAACTGATTTCAGTGAGACGATCAGTGAAAAATTAGAGAATACCAATCAGCTGTTTCTTCCCAATTGAGGACTGCTCATTATTGGACACTATGATAATATCAATTATCAAGCTCAGACTATTCAAGCTTCTCAGTCAATGTGTTACATTTAGATCTCTAGAGTTTCATCTGTTGAACATCTTACAGGTTCCAATTTCATTCAATTCATAATACAACATGACTATCATTCTATGTAATATGCGACGTTTAAATTACCATGTTACAATAATAATTTTAATAGTTAAATTTATGGGTCGATATAAGCTAGACCACCATTGAAAACCTGGAAACAGTGGACAGTCGTTTCGTCCTATTATGGGACTCCTCAGCACTCAGCGTCCACAAACCCACACGCGGGATTCGAACCATAATAATTAATTAAATATTAATCAACTAACCTTGATGATTACAATGAAATTAGTATAATGTGAATTAAGAATAATATTTAAATGTGTACATGAATTTCCCCATGATAAATAAATATACATGAATAAATAACTCAATAATGTTTCTCCATGTTAACCAATCGTTTATAATTTGTATAATCATTTAATTTTAACCAATTATAATTGAGTTTTGCTTAGTCCATTGTAGGGTGAGTTAAAGAGATTCATTTTCATGGTTTGTAATATCTGAAGTCACTTCATATCAAAACAAAGCGATATTGTTTATCATTGAAACTATGTGTTGAAATGGACATGATTTACTTTGCTTACATTTATGACTGAATTCAACACTTAATGGTCACCATCTTAACCTTTAATTAATCTCTAATTAATATGACTAATAAGGATCTAATTACAACAACACAATTCCTTGTCATTTCTTAGCTTACAGTTTGTAACGAAACTTCATTCTTAATAAATAAATATTTTTTATATATAGTTGAAATCATGAGTCAATTGAAGCTAGACCATCATGGAAAACCTAGAAGCACTGGACAGCCGTTTCATCCTGCTGTGAGACTCCTCAGCAATAATTGATTAAGGAACATGATACTCTTTCGATTTATAGATGCAACATAATTATGAGTTCACACTTTGTCCTATCTGATACGTTTATTAATATTCTTTTCGTTGATAATAATTTTAAATTGGCAGCAAATCACAGTACTAATGTTGCTTTTTTATTATAAATCAGATAGACTACTACTATCAAATTTATTTACTACTTCATACCACCTTTTTTACAATATTCATTTGTACGCTAAAGGTAAATTAACTAACGAATGAGCTTTAATAACTTAATAATTTATATTGTATTACAATAAATACAGAAGAACGAAGAATAGTTCATTTGAATACATTCTTATCAGGTGATACATAAATGAGTTCAAATTATTGTGCAAAAGAAATACGAAGAATGATTTTATCATTAACGTTTAATTAATTTTGTTGTCTGGTGTTTGTGTTACAATCAGTACTTAAATCCTTAGACACCGACTTACTAACTGCATCTTAGTCATTAGATATCTTCCATTCTTGACTTCTGAAAAGTAAATAAAAAGCGAGAAATATGAAGAAAGATTTACTTCGAAGATAGTTTATATACAGAAAAAAGGTTATTCATAGTGGTATATGTGACTATGAGACTTTAGAAACTTCTGGTAACGAAACTTGTGATTGTTTAGTTTTGAAAATCAAACTATTATCAGTCGGTTTCCAGAATGCTCTCGAGAAATTCTAATAAAGCGCCGGTTGGTCAAAATGTTAGCAAAAATTATCGAGGGAACTTAGTAATAGTAAAATGGAGTCCATGCTGAAAAGACTACCTACATATATGGAAAAACGTTGAAAATGCTTCTTATAAACTTAGAGCTCCGGTTTCATTATCCATATAGTTAACGATTCTATTGTTTGGAGGACTCATTCAATTTGTTATATTGAATCGTTTCCAAAATTCCGAATAAATGAGATATTGTAGTATTGGCGTTCAAAATATTCAGCATTAGCTTTTGGAGACTGTTGGATTTCATTGAAATCATGAATTGGTCTAAGTTAAACGGATTTATGATTTCAATTAAATTCGACAGTCTCCATAACGCCAAACTGAAAATTATCATGCGCTCACTAGTGATTAGCTTCGAGAGGTAATTCTCGGAATTACAGTGAAACACAGCGATCACTGAAGTCGAACTGTATAGGGTGTGAGGCAGTTGCACACCGAACACAATGGAAGATAGTCGCACGACATCATGGATTGGTTGAATGTGGACATTGACACCGTTGAGTGCTAGCTCAGTTGTATAGATGTTAAGCGTTTGCGTGAGATACCAAAAGTCCCGTGTTTGAATCCCACGTATGGATCGTAAATGCACATTGTTGAGGAGCCCCATACTATGACAAAACGGACTTCCAGTGTCTCCAGGTTTTTAATGGTGGTTCAACGTAGATCCGTCCACATAATGTCGACGACATTCAAAAATGATTGTTAAAAAACACGTTACTGAAGTTTTGTAAGTAGTATAGTATGTTCAAAAAATAAAAGCATGAAAATGGCTTCAGAAATCTGAAAATAGATTTAACCTAGTGTAATATAGCACACGAAAAACTGAGCAGAAAAGAAATAAAGTTGGAATGTACAAAGGTTATCATCACATATTTTTAGTAATGGTAAAAAAATTTAGAAGAGTTCATCAAGATAGATTAGCTAAATAATCCACTTAACATCTAGTATTCAATAAATAACAAGTAAATTATAAAGCGGACTCATCAAAATTTGTGAAAGTTGACTACTAAAGGGGATATAACATGAGGAATCTCCAAAATTTCTATCATATATTTCTCTGTGGAATGCCTGCCTGTTACAGAGTAATAGGATCAGTATGTTTGAACCGGTGTAACACGTGGTACTATGTCAAGCGGAAATAGGTTAGTCTAGCCTCCGAACTGACCAATCTATCGGTTCTTCTCAAGCAACATTTTTACACTGTTATTTATTCACTTATTAATCCTTATTATTTTTTATATGATCGTATGTGTGTTAATCAATTACCATACTTGTAATGTGTCTGTAACTTATTTTTGTTCGATTATAAACACCGATTCAGGCTTGGTTAAAGAAAGTTGTCTAACATGCCTTCTCCAATCCGTTTCGCTTCGCTTCTTTCACTTCACCTCTTTGATTGTCTATTCTGGTCAACAACTGTACAAAATATAAGTCTTCAAAACTTCATTCTCGTGCTTGACTTATTTTAATTCCGTTATTCACTAACACGAGTTAGGTCAATAATTATATAAGAGGACTGGCGGCATATATTTTTTAATGTCAATCATAATACGATTTAAATGGAGTCAGACATCGGGCCATAAAAAGAATACTGGAGGAAACCTTATCAATTACTGAGATTGTTACTCTGAAGAAATTAAAATAACCATGGTATAATCTTAGGATGCTGACAAAAGCTCTTAGCATTTAGTAAGGTGTACGTTTAGATTAGAAAACCGTGTCACAATAACAAGACATTAGCAGTATTGCAAGATAAATTCCCTAACCATCTAGACGTTGTGGTTGAGATCTTCAAAACGTTGGAAATAACATGTTTCAGATCGTAAACGACATATGATTTGAATTCTTTGCTTCTCTAATATCTTAATCATCCTGTATAACCGTGTTTCCCTAATCATTTGTAATAATATCTTTTCTTCTTTAATATCTTCTTAATATTCCTATAGGGTTTTAATATTTTATCCACGTACTCCCCTTTTGTTGTGACGGATAATGACTAGATACAAGGAAGAAGGTAACACGACGAATGAGAATTTCTTATACATCGAAAACAGATCAAAAACTATGTCCAAATATACTGATGCTTCTTAGCATTAATTAATAGCTAGTTGTTCAATAAATTCAACTGAACAGCACCTATCATTAAATAATACATATTTTACTGCATGAACACAATTTACGAATGACACATAATAAAACTGTTACAACTTATCTGCTTATTCATCACATACTTGCTTCTTTTTAACAGCTGCCTCTTTTTAGTTGGAATATGCTTCAGTTATACAGTATATTGGCACTTGTCAAGTCAAACGTTTCGTCTCGTCAGTGGAACTTAATCGACGTTTAAATAAAAAGTAAAATATGTTATTTGTATAACTCAAAAGATCTTAGTACTTCGTCCCTCTGTATGGCAGGAATACACTAATAGATCACTGAATGTAGTCTCTTGTACCCTTGTACCAAGAGATTAAAAACAGAGAAATACTGAGCATCACCTACTTACCATTTTATATATAATTACTCTGTTTGTTAAATCTGTTTTACAGTTTGTAACTTCATTTCTTTTTGTCTATTACATTAGTTAATAATACTTAACAGTTTGTCTTTTTATCAACCAGTTGAGAAACTTTTTTAATTTTTAGTATCTTTTTCGATCGTAAAGCGTCTCTATTTCTGACCATTTGAACGGATCTCTGATGTTATAACGCGTTTCCTCGATGTAATAATATTTCCCTTTGATTCTTTACTACTTTGTCTTCGTTACATGTGATACATTAATGAAATCTTGTTTGTTCGAAACGATTTGCATGTTTTATTTAACTTTATAGATTATTTCACTAACTGCTGTTAATAGTCTGACAGAATTCCGTGCCATTCTCTAGTTTATCATACCCTGCAATTTAATTCAAATCGGTGGTGGTCAGGATAAAAGAAGGAAATGTGGAAACCGATGAAATTATTGAATTATTAATTAGCATATTTGTATAAATACCAAAGTCCTAATTCGACATTTCTTACACGTGCACAGTTCAATATGACATAAGCTAGATTTCTGTGGAGAATCATTTTCATGAAACCAACAAATATGAATTTGTTGATGGGATGATAATGTGATCCTGAGTGATACAGTCAAAAAGTTACTCGTTGTCACTTAACTTCGATTATATGACTCATTAAGATAGTGAACTTGAGGAAATCGCTCTCTTTCGGGGCGCGTTGAGACTTTTACTGCTCTTAATCTCAGTGATAAGTTTGCTTTCTTTGTTCTCAACTGGTTGCTCCAGTTTACCAGATTCCCCTTCTAGCTTCTTCGTTGTATTGCATATCCTGAGCTTGTTACCATCATAGAGGAAAATTGTGTTGAAGTTTCCTGGTGTTGTTTGTTCAGCTGTTCAACGCTTCTTTAGCTTCACTCCTAGCTTGACCACCACCAGATGCTAATCAGAAGTTACGTCAGCCTCCCTTTCCATTCACGGACCTCCAAAACTTCTTATTGATGTACATGTGATCGATCTGTTTCTCTGTAGCATGGCTCAGTCAAACGCATGTAGCTTTATGCTTGTATTTGTAGGAGAAAATGTTACTGCCTATAATCATAATGATCTATCAGTCTCTTACCGTTCTTGATTCTTTCTTTAGGTCTATATCGCACTAAGAAGTTTCTTGAAGTTAAACTTTTGTATCTCGGTTGTGTCCAATAAGATTAGCTTATTTTATGCAATGTTAAATTATATCTTCTCATATACTCTGCTATTTGAATAACCTTACAGATCTCTCACATTGTTCAAACATTTCATTTCTGATTGTTTATTACTGCCCCAGCCATCAGAAGGAGGGTCGGTCCCATGGTTTCATAAGACTCTTGGTTACCACCATGAGGCGTCACAACTCTTCTAGATGAAAACCCTTAAATCCACAAAAAAGAGTTTGAGTGTTATGCACTGGTTAGTTGGTTTGTTTTTTATAAGGTCAGATGTCTAACTCTATGCCCAAACCTCCTCATTCACCCAGTTTTGGGACCTACAGTAGCTTCATAGACGCTCCGGGTGCAGTCATTAGTCGTATCCAAGATGAATACTCTGAATAATTTAGACTACAATCTCACAACATTAATTGTGGACTGAAAGGTATTTAGTAACGTCAATTTTGTTTGTGCAAGTACATAGATATTCCTCTGTTTTACTGATAAGACTTGTCAAGAAAAGATGTATTACTGTTCTCTCAAATTAATGGTGCCATTCTCTACAAAAATCGGAAACGATCTTAAAACTGATTATTCTTTCGAAAATTCACTTAATTAAGTGACCCATTAAAACAAAAAATTTCAAGCTGATACCAAATGCTTGCAAGGAAATCACTTAAAATCTACTTCACATCAACCACTGTTGGATATTTTTGACCATACTATAGAATACATCTACTTGTGTCGTAGCTTAGAATACACTTTATTTTCCTACTAATATCTTCTAATGACACTTCTACAATATTATCATTGTCCGTCCGCTCGCTTTTTACTTGCCAGCTACACTTAATTTATATCCCTCTATTACCAAAGATCAAAGACCTTTATACAGGCTTTGTTAATCTTGTTGTAGTTGCAACATTTATTATGGTTGGCTGCTGTAACCTCCTGTATATGACATAGATTTAGTCATAAAGCTCTCTGGGTCGACCTTGGTTTATCTACCTTTTTCCCTCTAGTTAATAATTTCCAGCTATAACAAATATGCAAGTTATCGATAACTTACAAAATTGACTTCCTTTCAAATTAAGATACCCTCTTGTCAGGAATAATCATCTTACCCCTCTTGTTAAGACATTCTGGAAATTACAGTTTTAATTATATTATCATGCAGCAAAAGCAACTAGTAATTGAGAATAAAGGAGGTGATTTCATTTACATCTCACATCAACCAACTGCAAGATACTTCAATTGTTTAATCACTCGATCTACTGTAAACCAATAACGAATACTTCTCACTTTACTTGCATTGTCTTTTTGATTTATTGAAAAATCTAGTTCAGCTATTGGTCAGCTTGTGTTGATCCTTCTGAACTTTCTTGTATTCTTGTTGCAAATTCACCAAGTTTCCTACCCAGAAACACTATTGTTGAAGGTTGTTATTTTATCATTTTTATTCAAAATTATTGTTTTAACCAATGGTATGCAACTGTTTGCTTTTAAGATTTCATCCATTGTATTCAAGATCTAAGCATTCTTTACATCATTCATGCATCGATAAACATATTCTGCAAATGTTTTACCCGAAACATCTGAATATGATAAAAATTTATTTATTCCAAACTTCATAAATAAACCACTAATCATTTTTTAATGTTTAGTATTCTGTATTACTGAAATAAATGCTTTCTCCTACAAACTATTGTATTCTGACTACAACGACGGCGAGAATCAAAGAACATTTATATTTGAAAAGACAAGATTTTATTCAACTAGTGTAATGCTTTGTCACATAAGTTGCAAGACACTATCACTAGTAATAATAAATACTCTAATAGAAAATTTTAAATCCAACTATCAACTGTCTCTATGACGAACTACAATTGATAGCTCTGTTGATTACGTATACAAGTTTGAGAACTTTCATCCAACTAATCGGTGTTCGTTGTCAACTAACAGGTGATAATAACTATCAAAAAATAATCGTTTGTCACAGATTAAGGTGAGTGCACAAATATTCTTATTTTGTGGTGAAGTTAAATGAGGAAATTCTGAAAGTAGAAGATAAGATTTTTCATAAAGTATAGTAACATAAAATCAGTCATGCAGAGTTAACCAACCTCTGACTATAAGGTGCTGGAGATTCAAATTTTTTGAGGTACAACCGAAAAGAAAGGCGAACTCTTCAAGTAACTGCATGAAATCGAGATTTAAAAGCATATTATCTATCAGAAAATACCACACTGTGGTGATTAATGAAAATAAATTAAGTCACGTTCCTAAAATAGCCAGATCATCCAGGATAAACGCATGTTTCAGAATAGAGCATACAAGAAAAATAAACAATTAAAGGTAAGAAAACTAATATTAAAAGTAAAAAGTAAAAACTAGAGGGTCTGAATAGGAGGACTTAAGGTGGGTAGCATCTAATTAATAAGTTGTAGATGAACGACTACTTAATAACCGATCAATACCATAAAATAACACACACAAAAAAGCGAAAATTACATTATTGAAGTTCGGACAAACACAAGGCTCTAATTCAAAGAAATTTTAATGTCAGCAGCACTTCATAGATTGTTGGTTTACATTTTCCTATTGACCTAATTAGCTCACTTTACTTGGCCAATCAAATTAACAACCAATTGTATGGAATACTTAAACCATTAAAACATTCTTTAGAATGATTTCTATTCTCTTCTAGACAGCAGGATATAGACAATCACTATTTTCCCCTTTTAAATTTTAACTGACAATGTGTTCTAAAAACACTGAACCATGATTATCAGTTTTATAGATTTTTAAAAAAAACTTCTGTGTGTCTATTCAAAGAAGAATCGGTGAATAGGAATAAAGTATATTCTCCTTTTCTAATTATTTTAAATTGTATGCTCTGTTTAACATACTTCTAATTTCATGTGTATCCTTCTCCTGATACGTATATTGTCATGTTGACAGGATATGAATACTCACAGACAAATAGGCACGCAAAGAACTCAGTTCATGGGCATAAAACTCAGCAGATATATGTTCATCTATATACTTATGTATGCGTACTGATATGAATGTGATGTTTGTTTTTTCACAAAAGAAAGCGTAAGTACATTTAAATCAGGCAAACGAACAGGCATAAAGTGTAACTATTAGCAACTAGACTCAACAATTTTAATATCAATAAATGATATCAATGAACTTTGTTGTCTTTCTGTTCTTTGCTGTAGGGAAAATAACATTAAAAGAAGTTTATTATTATTATTATTATTATTATTATTATTATTATTATTATTATTATTATTATTTTGAAAGTATAAATGTCAGGTAAGAACACTTATTCACTGCTCATTTTTACTGGTAATAAAATGATGGGGTTGAATGCGTCTGTATCGTGCCTGTCTGTGTATGCCCGTCTATCTATCTATATCGAACTGGAAATAATGAATGCATCAGTTTATTTTGAACCATTTGTCATGGACACACTAATTGATAATAGTCCATAACTGCTTTATTCAGGGAAAGGTATGAAACTTGAAACCAATTTGTCCAAACTTTTATGATATTGATGTTCTGCTAGAGGTCGAATCCATTTGCTAAATTAATCATTCGTTCAATGTTAGAATACATCAAAATGATGAGAATAAGTAGGGTATTTTGAATTACTAGTAAATTTGAGTTGGCCTTTCGGATACCAAGATCAGATAGAAGAGGAAACTTTATGATTAAGATTGAAGAATCAAAACTCAAATGAAGAATTTTCAAATTAAAATAGATAATAAAATAAATATCGATCTGTTGCAACCGGCTTATACTCCATGTGGGGTAACAGGCTTAAGAATAAGCAGCTGCAATAGCTATTGCATGGGACTAAATTATTAAACAGAGTTAGGTATACCTTCAGCACGATTAAAATATAAAGTCGTAGTCTGTGCAGTGAACCTGATTATGAACCAGGTCTATACCCATTTGCTGAAATGACCGGTACATATGAATCGACTGAATTCGGGAAACCCAAACCACTTGGTCATGATTTTTTGGCTGAATGATAATACACTTACTCAAAAATGTTAAGGTCCTAGGCTTCGTCATTGTGAAGGTTGTATTTACTCAAATAATAATAATCATTAGTGGCAATAGAAAAGATTAAACACCGAAGATACAATTCGAGAAGAAAATATGAATTCATAGGACAAAATAAAAATTTATAAGGTAATTCAGAAACTTAGGATCTACAGAAAGACGAAGAATGAATCCAGCTGGGTCATTGAGAATGATTTTGAGTTATGTCATTTAGCACTATGATTATGATAATCCCGTGAATCCTTCCAGCAAGTTGGCACTTGCCTACATGACTCAGTCCAACAGTCAGTGTTTTCATAGACTGTTCCCGTCCCTAGCTTCCTTCCAACCTAAATCCTACCTATACCGACCATCATTGCGCATCAAAGTAGGAGGTGGGTGGACACACGTAATACGTGTCCTAATCATCTCAGGAGGATAAAGATTCATTACTCCATGAATCGATTTGTCATCCTTATTTAGTACCTTGAGTCTAATCTCAGAATCACAAACTTGATAGTCCCAAAATGGATCAGCGAGTTACCAAAAACACCTATGATCTAATGCTTATAACCTAGGGATATCCTCTACTTTTCAAAATCACGTTTCACAGCCATAAAACAGAAAAAAGTAAACTGCTGTACAGAAGATACAAACAAACTAAGAGAAAATGAAGCCCTAATTTGTAGTTAAAAATGGAAAATATCAAAAGATAACAGTACGAAATTCAGAATGTTATAATACCAAATTACTAATTGTAATCCAAAAAGAACAAACCAAAATGACCTCGATAGGAGGACAGTTTTAACACATGATACAAAAAGACATCCTAAAAATTGTAATTTCAGAAGTTGTCAATGACTTTTCAGTCTGTGACTGACTCTCTAGAGGGATGAAATGAATATAAAAGTTAGTCATCAGTTCATATCCAATAGAATTTTTACCGTTACATACTGATCAAAGAAATTCAAAAAGATTATTAGGTTGTTCAGTAACATTTCGGTTTGATCCATTTATTTGAAAAATCTATTTAATAGTTATTCCTTAGACCTAATTTTCACCACTTTTAGCCTTCACAATGAACCAGACATTTCATCGTTAAGCTGGAATAATCTAAATAACAATTGAAACTTTCTCAAATTATAGATGAGAAAAAGTCTACGGTAACGTTGTGGAGCAGGAATGATGGTAAATAAGTTCAAAAACAAAAAATATAAACCGATAATCACTAATTCCTTTCTTGTTTGATTGAATCAAATTATGAATAATTCACTGAACAACAGATTCTCACATGGTGTATGGTTGGATAGAACTATTTCCAACGATTGCTTACCTCTAAGTATTATTCTGGTGAGCGTGCAATAACAGTTTGGAAAAAACCTAGATGTACCCAGACTTATGTATAAGATTAGTTCACAAAATCAGTGACTACTAGTTTAAACTGTGAAGTTGGGTCCTAACTTAATGGTTATATGTTTGGGCAAATAATCATTATCAGTGATTGAAAGCTTTAAGTGAAATGATTTGAATTGTAATAATAGTGACCCAAATTAACTTACAGTTTATCAACCTGTAAACTTAGAATGCGGTGTTACTTCATAACTCCGTCACGTGAACTATGAAACTTGATTATCTCCACAAATTCCTCATACTAGAACGAAATGAATGCATAATTCTTTATGAATACAATAAACTAACATTTGAAAAGATTTCTACATTTATGCTACCTAAGCAATGTTGAAATAAACTAAACAAACTTTTACAAAAAATCTGATCTCAGATGCATTTGAATAAACAAATGGAAGTTATTTTATCAATGAAGGATACCCCACCTAAACAACTGAATAAACATTAAAAACACCAATTAACTTCTGAATTTTTAATTCATAAACGATAACTATTTTCTTGGTTTCTTGAAATCAAACTTTTATCCATCTGTACATAAAGAGATTTTATCAAGAATCCGATCACATAAACTGAAATTTGATACTTTGTTTTGGTCATAAATTTTAAAAAAAACATGATGGGTAAATGGGATACAATTATATGAATTCATATTGTGGTGTGCACCTCTTATGCGGACAGTTATAAGTAATATGTATTAGGAATACGAAGTGAAATGCTTACTAGAAAATTGAAATAAAGAGAACAAAGAGGATAACGGAGAACAATCAGAATAACAACAGGATTGGAAGAATGGTGGATTGCAGAAAGGATAAGTCAAAGATATGATTGTACATAGAATAATATGTTAGTCTACTGCACCATCATATTTCTCTGACAATCTCAAGTTGTGACAGAAAATGTGTACAACTTATTAGGCAAATTGCAAACTAGTACACAGATACAGACTGTTTATTTGAGCATTATTATTATTATTATTATTATTGTGATTTCAAGTAAAAGTCAAATATCGGATTCCATCAATTAACAACAACAACCGAATAGAATAAAAAAATTATCAAACTTTAAACTGAAACATTAATCTATGAAACGATGGCCTATATCGGATTTTCACATTATAAAATGGTATCTGTCTTTCAGCTTTTTGCATCAAAATAAAACCATATGATGTTAACTGCGTAAACTAAGTAATGACTTAATTTGTCATATGACAGTTTTAGACATAAATCAATATAACATTCTGGAAATATTCTTACTTATTTTAACTAAGATATACTCTTTGAAATAAGATACAAACCTCATATCTATTCTTAAGGAGAAACCATTTCAATTTATAAACTATATCATATAAATAATCGTCTTTCCTTCTCAGAAGTTAGATAAACTAAGCATAACTTTACCTGTCTATCTTTTGATGTAAACTTGGAATATCATATTATTTCATGATTTCATATTTATTATGCTTGTTCATTGCATAACTAATGATGACTTAATTTAAATGCTTGAGTGTAAAAGCCTGTATCTAATTAGCGAGGTACATTATTATTCTCCATTTACTCTACTTTAATTAGGTATTTTTCTTCGTCCCACTTAACAATCTATTATTATTATTTTCAATCCTTATTTCCGCCTCTCGTTCATCTTTTACTGTATAAAAATGAGATGTGATAGAGTGAAAAGCTAAACATTTGTCCAAGGTCTCACAATGGTTCCCGTTTGTAATTATCATTGCCTCCATAACAAGAAAAAAAACAATTAATCTTTCTTAGTTCATTACACATAGTTAGATGGTCTTTAAAAACTTGATTTTTAAGCTAACTGATGATTATATAGTCCCCTGTATCGTGTTTTCTAATCATCATTATTAGTCAAATTATGTTAATCATGTTGTGTCACAGTTAAACCAAATGACTCAATATAACGACACGTTATGTTTTATGTGGTAGTTTGGGTGGCCTATGCTGCTCCGCGAGGGATAACAGGCGTAAGTAAGTAAGTGAGTTGGTAGTTAGAGGTAGTCAATAGGAAACCCTAAGCCCAAGTTTCATGCTATTTGGCACTTGTTAGCAAGTTGTACCTGTAATCTTTAGAGAATTGTCGCTCCCTGGAAGATTCGATCCCATGTCACCCAGATTCACATTTAGACACATTACTACTGAGCTATCCGGGTAGCGGCTGACCAACTGCGGCGAAAAAACAACTTGGTTGATAGAATCCGATCTACACTAAGAAAGGCCTGATACACATGACACTGGTTACTACTCTGTGATCAGTCAATTGTTAATGCTAAGTGATTAAAAAATTGGCAACAGAAAATTATTGAACTGAATGTATTGGTAGTCGGTACTCCTCAGCCAAAGTGTATCTGTAATCTTGAGGGAACTGACAGTCTTAGTTGTATTCGAAAACAAACCATTCATAGTGACAAAATCAATTCTATGGGCGTTCCATGTTAAATTTTGACATTTTTTATCGTATATATATTTCCTAACTTCTATTTTATTATTAGTGATGTAACCCAGTTTGCTTAAATTATTTTGTTACCATTCATACCTCTCGATGGAGCTTCGACAAATATACGAAATACTCCCAGCTATTCAAATCAGTTCAATCTCATTATTAAAGTTTCTTATGGTGGCGAAATCAACTGCTTATAGTAGGTAATACAACATTTTGACAGTATACATAACATCGTTACAACTTACACTTAAAATATTTGTCAACACATAGTGTCAGACATATTAACATTTTCTTTAAAAAATCAGACATTATTTCTAAGTTTATTTACAAGATTATGTAAGTGCAGACAACTATTGCTCTGTTACCCTCTGCTTAAATGCAAACATTAAATACATTATGATTTCGAAAGTTTCATCAAAATGCATTTTAATAGTTTCTTACATAATGACTCATACACATTTGTTAATATCAGTATCAAATCCCCCCCCTCGTTTTCGGACGTTGCGTTCACATTACAAGACAATAAATTACTTAATAATAACAAAACAAAACTAGTGTCTCCCTATTAGTATGATCAGTATTTCTAACATTCCCTTAAATATGATACATACATTGATAGTTGTTTTTACACATAGGAATTTCAGTGTCTCTATTGTTCAAAACAAAACTGACACTCGTTAAACTTCGTTGCACCGTCTGACTCATTCAAAAATTATGGATCGTACCAAGATGACCTTGAAAGTATACTATTATTATCACTGGAAGTTAATTGGTCTGTTTGTATGTTTTAAACTAAAATGTCAAGGACATGAGAAATCAAGTCAAAATAACAAGGTATGATGCATGGAAAATATTAGATGTGTTGTAGACAGACGTTTAACACTTTTCATTTAGTTAAGTGATCTAATGTAAAATAGGAAAGTCCTCTAAGAAATTATAGAGGAATATTAGTTAAGGGGTTAAGAGCATTGCATTACCAAGAATTATCATTATCCATGTATTATATTCATAAGTTTTTTTCTGGTTAGCGCTTTTTAGCGAGTTGATTTTCTACGGAATGAGGTCGCTAACCCCATGCCCAACCCTCCTCCTTTATCTGGACTTGGGACCGACAGTAGCCCCCGGAGAAGCTACAGGCGGAGTTATATTCATTAGTTATATCCACTATTATAAGTTGATAGAACCTGAATAAAAATAAATTGACACAAATTGTTTCTTCTTCGTGAAATAATGAACAATTTTTGAGTCATATGAACTAAAATATTTACATCAATTCATTGAAAATTGTTATGAGAGATGAATGACAGAGAACTTCAGGTAAATTTTATTTTGCTCAGAATAGCGATTTTTTACACAGTCAAGGTTTATTACCTTCCCTTTGCGTGACGCTTTTATACTAAATTTTTCACTAATCTAGAGTTTTGATTTTTTAGATGATAGAGAACACTTGTTGTTCAGGAAGAGGGTTTCATAGGTATTTTGAGGTCCTTGAGTTGGAAGGTTTAGTAATGAATAATGCCAACATAATTACGGACACCGACTAGTCATATGAGGGTCAACAGAATAAGCAACGAGTCAGTTGGGGAGAAATTTTAACAGTTTAAATTCTTTCGAATTATGTGCTGATGACGCTGTCTGGAAAGACAATGCAAGCCTCACGACTAAATTGTCTAGTTCATAAAAAGCGACACCTAAAATTTATGGCTTATTTATTGTCTCTTCTTATTCTCTAAATGGTTTGATCAGTTTCCAACTACACCAGTAAATAACATTTTTTTATTGAATGCACCCCAAGTTATACAGATATAAATCCAAATTTATGATCCGAAAGAATGCCCAAGCCAAATACATCTTTCACAATTATAGCACAAGAATTTAAGATCGTTAGTAAAATAGGATAAGAAAAATAATAGTGCCATTACAAACCAGATCAAATGTTTGTGCGAGGATTACATGATGTATGAACGATATGGATTTATTGAAAAGAATATTCTTCGTCTATATATATGTACCTTAGTGCGATTCCTTAAATAGTTTTCATCTATTTCAATCAATTACCACTTTATTTCCATGAATTTTCAAAAGATCCCGTAGCTGTTCTAATTATGGATACCAACGCTAAGGAAATCGTTTACTTTCCAAGCCAAACGCTAACTACTTAACCACCTAGACTGACTTCATAACTTACAACACTCCAACCTCTAAAAAAGTGAAACTTAGAAAAAAACTACGACTGAAAACGTCGTCTGAAGATTATAATCTGTATTTAAAGTATGACATATTAATATTGTTTGTAAGAAAAGTTATTACAACAGGTTATAACAATTAGTGACATATTACGAATGAGTTCAATATTGAAGATGAATATGTGGACTTTCGCTCAATAATCTTTTAGAGTTTATCAAGTAAACTGAATGTCTAAGAAGCTGCAATTAAGTTTTCTTTTTTGCCCATAAATGACATACTGTTGTGAACAAAACACCGGTTGGGAACAATCGAATGTATTTAAGCAAACATTAAAGACTATCTCAGTAAATTCTGATAACCAAACAATGAACAGTCAATTTGCAAATTAACAACAAATTGTTTCAATCTTCACTGTTTCTTCTCTTATTCTATTGCTCATGCATTTTCCAAACGATTGCGCTTCATTTCAGTTCTTTCCTCATCGGTCTTCTGCCAAAATACATTCTATGACTGACCCACACCATATACTACTTATATGGATATAAGTAGACCACACCACAATACCATTCGATAAGTCATTTTTAGTTATTATATGATAATATTTTATATTTAGATAAACCATCCAACAGGGAAACTATTGTGGTTAAGTAATTTATGTCTGATTTAAAAACCGATATAATATGAAATAGACTGTTCAAAAAGAATATATCTCATTAATTTTCCATGTATCTATGTCAGTAGACATAATAAAATATTTTATTGGTGTGTTTTACTGATTAAAAAAATAATCATCATAATGGGACGCTTCATAATTTCACTATTATTCAATGAATTTGCCGAAAAAAGAATATCTCCTTTGTCTCGTTCAAATCTCGTGATTACCTTTGGAAATAATACACAGAGATAACATTTAACAAATTTTCAAAATTATTAAAAAAAGACGTTTGGTTTCACATAAGATATGTTTGTTTGAGAAAGAAGCGACGTTTTTCAAAGGAAGATCAAGTATTTTTGTGGAAACAAACATTATCTTTAGAAGCAGATATGAAAAGAATGAATGTTAACTGGAAAGAACTGGAAAGGATTACCCAGGACAGGGTTGGATGGGGAATGCTGGTGTGCGGCCTCTGCTCCTCCACTAAGGTAACAGGCGTAAGTACGTAAGTAAGTAAGAATATTATCCTACTAAAATGTCTAATATATATGAGATGGAATTAACATCGTGATTAGCTAAAGAATTGAAATTATGTAGTATCACTGATAATGAGTAAGACAATTCATGAATATTGTTGGGGAAGAAAAAAATGAGAAGATATGTATGAAAAGGAATACTATAGCTCAAAATCTACCTCAAGAGAAAGATTAAATGAATATGGGATATTATGACTGTTAGAGATTTATGTCACCCAACATTTCCAACCACAAATTGCGATCATGATGCTAACCTCGATCAGATATTCTGGATGAATTGTAATTTTGATGATTACTTTGATTAAAGACGCATGAGAGCTAGAGAACCATTGTCATCTAAAGATCTTTGAATACCTATTCCATATTACTTTGGATGACCTAAACAGTGCAAATTACAGGACCCTAAATACATGAAATAGAACAGAAACAATAAAGTTTCGTAGGGTGCATGATACCATTTAGCTTACAAATCGCTTAGAGATAGATTTTTCAACATTTTAGCAGGGAAGTGGTTACCTATGAAATCAGCTGGGGCAGGGATGAATTGGTTAATTACTGACAGCACTGGATGGTGATCATGCTGTAACCATAAACAAATCCATTTTAAAATGTAAACTAGCGGATCTCGACCGTAGCTACTACCTTAATGGTCAAGTTTGAATATCGTGATAACTCAATGCAGCTATGTAGGCTGTAACAAACATTCTTGAAATTCAGTAGTTTATACTTTCAACTTCATTCAGCCTTGATACAAAGTGATTTTCATTCAATATTGACACGATTATCCTATTATTGTACCCCGCCAACTATGATTTCGTTAATACTATTTAGTGTATATTACAAAACGATCAATGTTCCGATAGTACAATGCTCAAACCTATTTCTAAAATCCTACTATGAGCAAAGCATTTATGGTACGAAACTGAATAAAAGGTTTGCAATTAACAAACAGTAACTTATGGACGGTAAAAAATATGGTGACAACCAATCTGTTAAATGAAGGCTTAGAATTGGGAGGATATAAAAATATAATAACTTCATTCCTTAATAGATTAGCGTCCAAAATATAAATACTGGTCTCAGAGAGAATAGTTTCCAAAGTTTCGCACTTTTACTTTCTTGTCCCCTTTTGATATAAGGTAAAATCATTTACAAACTAAGCAAACTCTTCCTGATACCATCTTAGTGAATGACAATTATGTAACATTACGCGGAAATCATCCACACTTATCAACGAGTAACCGTTTCACTCTGGGTATCTTTCAAAATGATGCAAATGATCTAACTAACTTAATTTCCCATGACATACTCGAAATCTTGTAGTTAGGATCAGTTTTAACAATATGTTACTTAAATTCTATTGAGTCATACAACTCAATAATTATGTTAAAATGCTTTATAAATGTCTCCTGATATTAACTGTCAATCATGGTTTTTCAAATCCCCAAAAACTACACTAAGCTATACTTGTATCCACTCATCTAGAAAGTTTATATTTTACAGTATTGCGCACTCATTAGTTTTATTTCACTAACAAATATTTTTAGGATTACTCTGTATAACAAAGTACTTCAAGTACAAGTTCCTGGAAAAACATTAACAAAAACTGGTGATTGTTTTTTCCAAATGCATTTCAATATCTACCTTAACCTTAATATCACTTTTACATCTTACCTAATGAAATACTTGTGAAGCCAAAAGAGATGGGTAACTTCCTAAATCTCAAATGAACAGTTAGTAAATAACTGGAAAGCCAGTCAATTGAACGCATTTACATAAAAGAAATAGTGGCGCGACTATAATTTATGGACGAACCAATCAGATACAGAATAACAAGTCTCGGATTTTGGCGTGTACTCATCTCATCAATCTGGCTTAATAGCTTCTTGGCATTTTAGCTGATGTCAGGTAGTGACGAAAACTCTAAATCTTGTTCTTAACCATAATCATCAACTGTAAACCATAATTCTAATTCCTTACACGGGTTTATAACTGTCATTTAGTCCTAGTTAATAGGTGGATATCGTCAAGGTCACTCCAGCTTGGCCCAAAGGTCGTCCATAAATTATAGTCTCACTGAAATAGTTGTTATTTATTTACAAAACACTCATACAAGGTAGTATGAAATAAGTTGCTTGGACATAGAGAATGACGAATCAAAAGTAGAATTCAAGGTTATAAAATGAACAATCAGCGAACGATTCGAATGATTATGGAGTACCATGACGTGTGACCTTGACGTCTCGTCTAATCACTAGCGTGTGTTTTATTTTCTTTAAGGTATAAACTTGAACGTATTTTACCAATATTGACTAGAAATACTTGTTTGATAAATGATATTCGAAAACTAGTAGACAAGAAAATAATACTTCTGCCCCTAAACAGTTGACAATAACTGTTAATTCTCTTACGAGTGTTCCTATCCTTGATATTAGGAATACAACTGACTGTACAACACAAAGGACGTTATTACAGGAATATATTAGTTAAAGTAGATACAAGCGAAAGTAGAGCCACTGCCGCACGGGTCAGTCCATGGCGTATGATTAACTGGTGCGCGTTGACTGTCCTTGACCTTGACGAGGATCGATTATCTGTTCCATCTTTAGTGACCCGACTGCCGAATGATTTGGCTAGGGTTCAGTGACATTTCACTGGCCCTACACTGTCTATACATTACCAATTACATGAATCCTGTCCATTATAAACTAAAATTTGTTGATTTAAGAAAATGAATAAATTAACAAAATAACTGTATCGTATCATCATATCCAATTTATCACTATTATTGCTATTATAGTTAAGGTTATAGTAAAACATTATTTAGTATCTGAAGTAAAATGAATCTATCTTCATCACCGCTTGAAGAAATACGCACGTACACGTATGCACACACGGGAGCGTAGAAAAACATATGGTGGCGGGTGGAATAAGAAACTACAAAATTATATGACAAGATTAAATTTTAAAAATTTTAGGACCACCCGTTATCTGTGCGATAATATTACATATTTGTATACCAATGCAAAACGAAGAATTGTCTAAGATACACAGACTGTATTAAGCTTATTATTTAAGAAATTACTTTTTTTATTTCAGAAATAAAGGAACCAGACATTTTATTTCAGTAAAATATAACTAGTGTAGTCATCAGAAGGTTTTGTTGATGTATAATAAAACGAGGTACTTCATATTGTTGTACAAGCAAATTACATTGAATATTGAATGTCTCGATTTAATAATACTTGACTGTAAAATAAAGTCATCAGCTTGGGCAATAAATAAAGGAGAAACTTACTGTAACCCGATTGACTATGTTTATAATATGTTCATTAGGATAACTTAGATGTGAATCAATTTGAGAAAATATTGTCTTTTCATATAGACGGATTACTTAATTTCCTATTTGTCACAAAATAAACCAAATAGGGTTTGGGTATAGATTAGCATAGAAATTCACGATAAGTATTTAGTATTCAATCTCTGCCTACCAAACTATATTAAAATATATTTTACAAAATGTCCTTTGGACTAAATTATCCTAAAAGAAGAAAATTTCGCGAAAATTTTGTTGTTGGGGATGTCAAATCCACAGAAACTACTTGGTAAATGGCTTAGTTTTGTAATTTTATTTTGGAAATTTGAATTTAGCTGTTTTCGCGCTAAACGCGCTCTTTTTACCTTCACGTCATATTTCCCACTTGTAAACTATCTTAAACGCTATTGGTCCATTGTTTCTTTGTGCGTGCTATTTATTAATGATGCTCAAGGACAATTTGTTGCTGTATAAATGCGCTTGACTTTTTCCCTTATTTGATTGCTTGTACTCGGCTGCTTACGGAATACATATATTCCCCTACTTGCCTTGGACTTCTTCATCTAGGTAGCGGGGCCTTGGACAACAGATTAGAATAGCTTATCGTGTCATTGTATCATTGGCTTTCGTTCGTTACCGCGGAATCGATTTAGTTCAAGCATATCACTTGTAGAATTTTTTTAGTTTTTGATAAATAATAATGTATCTAAAACAATATTGATTTGAGTTGGTGCGATCCCCCCCATCACCACAACAACCACTAGTACCGCTTCATCCAGTCTGTAACTACATTTTTACAAATAATTTTATTTCACACTGGTATTTCTAGTAAATGAAAATTAAACATTATGCAAATTTTATAAATTGACAAATAAATTCAGCTAGATGGAGGTTAGCATGTAACGTACATTTATCAATATTTCAATTACTTAAGAAGTAAACAATAACAAGAAATAGTTAATAAAGACTTTGATTCATATATATATATATATATATATATATATATATATATATATATATATATATGGAGATATCCGAAACTGTCTGTTATGTACACGCTTAGTGTACGGTAGCTCGACATGTCATCTGTAAAACATAAATGTAGTAAAATTTAGGATACTGAAGGAAATCTTCAAGTAGAATTGGACCTTAAAATACACCTCAGACCCAGTAAATGAACGATAAACATGAAAATAGCTCTGCTTTAGCACATTTGCATTGTGAGAATATTTGTTTTTTGAAAAAGTCATGTTATGGGTGGTAGCGGTATCTAAGAAGCGTGTTTTATCCTGTTCAGGACTCGACATCTGAATGTATTTGTATCTCAGTGTTGACGTTCACTCTGAAACTCTAAGCCAGTGCCTGTAGCTCCAAACATAAATATATTGTCCACTGAACAACTTAGTTCAAATAACCAAACAGAGAGAAATTCAAATGTTTACATATAAATCTTTATAACGATTAAACAACTTAGCGGCCATATTCAGCTAACGAGTTCCAACTAGGATGAAAAGTATATCCTAGAATTCCACTGTTAGCCACAGTCCAACATTCCTATAACTTGTAACTAAAACCAATCTGGAGTCAACCCTCTTGTGATCCGTATGTGGATTGATAAAATATAATCCTAGATGTTGACAAAGTTAATATTCATACTCTGAAATTAAATCTTTCTCCTAAAATACAATCCATTTATTATCAGGTTAATAAACTGAAATTATCAATTAATTTTAAATTACCAGGTACAAAACGTTCGAGATGTAATTATTCTTCCTATTTTCATTTATCGAAGACGTTATTTGTATAAGAATTTGTAAAAACTATAAAAGGGTATTCACAATGTTTTGAATGTATCTACTGGTTACATTTGGGGGGGGGGGTAAAAGTCTATTCAATTTCTATGACAAAGCCCATATTAAGACTTATCAACAATTATAGATATTTAAATTCATAACAATGTGAAAACTTAGTAAAGAGATATTCTTATTATTTAAAATTAATCTAGACAGTCATTTAAACTATTTTTTTCTTCACAATTTGTTCCACTTTGTTCCACAATTGTACTAAAAAAAGGACATAAATAAAAGTACATTTTAACATGTCACTAAATATTAGGAATAATTTAATGATTTTTAAAAGTATCTAGTTTCCTAAATACATTCAACATTTTACTTCGCTTATTTATATTCAAATACATTCAAATGTAGAAGTTAATCACATATGATTGACATGTTCCTTTTCTTATAACAGTTGAATAAAGTGTTATATGAATATGGCCATTTGGTTAATTAGTAGAAATTGACTGAATGTTAAGTGCTCAGAACTCATCAATGACATATTTTAGAAGTAAACTTCCCTTATATCGATAGTCTTCAGCAAACTTGAGAGAAATCAACCACTCTCCATAGTATTAAAACATTCAGCATTAGTCAATACTAAGAGTAAACTGTTATCATTGAATTATTTAACTTGTAGTTACTCATTATCATTTGTTTCATTAGTAAATTATTGCATTAATCATTGACTTTCTGTCAACTAATGTCTTTTTATATATACTTGAAATCATGAGTCAATTGAAGCTAGACCACCATGGAAAATCTGAAAACACTGGACGGCCAACTCGTCCTATTATGGGACTCCTCAGTAGTGCGCATCCACGATCCCGCCTCACGAGATTCGAATCCTGGACCTACCAGTCCATGGTGGTCTAGCTTCAATTGACTCATGCTTTCTACTATGAAAAATACTAAATCTCCACAAAACCCCTTCTGATAATTAATATAATCATATGCTCACTAGTGACTGGCTCCACGAGGTATTTCCTGGAGTTCTAGTGAGAAGCAGTAACCAGTGAAGTTCAAGCAGGTCTGTTGGGAGATATCAATTCACTGAAGACACTGGTGAAATGGTTGCTCAACTTCGTGGATTCGTTGAAGTTAGACATTAACACCATTGGATGCCGGATCAGTGGTCTATCGGTCAAGTGCTCAGGCGCAAGACTGGTAGGTCCTGGGTTGGAATCTCGTGAGGCGGGATCGTGGATGCGCACTACTGAGGAGTCCCATAATAGGACGAGTTGGCCGTCCAGTGTTTCCAGGTTTTCCATGGTGGTCTAGCTTCAATTGACTCATGCTTTCATTTAAATATTTTTTTCTGATAATCAATCAATAATCGTCTCAATTTCTGATTAGGTTCCACTTCATTCAATTCACTGTCTTATATGAAACCAAGAATTAGCATGTTTACTTTATTCCATTTAGTTAAAAGTATATTAATAAACTAAAAAAAAATTTATATTGATAAATGGAAGGAATATTTTAGGTCATATGATTCCTTTTTATTGTACTGAACTTAAATATTGATCGATTTGTACATCATTATTGATCAAGACAATATATGAATCGATTAATGTAAGACAAACAATCTGCATTCCATTTTTTTTCTTTCAAAAAAAAATATATCAGAATATAGTAATCTAAATAAAATAACTCGGTTCATATTGAGTATAGATGATATTAATAGAACATATTGAAAGTGTACTAAGACATATAATTGTGTATACATTTGTAATATTCATAGTTGGTATGATGGTTAAAAAAAAAAGTTAAATTGAATGATTTGTGTGTTTATCAATACAAACAGTAGTCAATTGTCAATATCATAACCAAAATCTTTATTATTCTTGATTGTATTCAGTTGACAAGTGCCAATAGATTTTTTTTAAATAGTTTTAATAAAATTACAGTATCTATTGGAGTTCAATCGACTATCGGTTGCATTTCGTTTTAACTTTACATGCTTAAATGTTTCATGGTTATGAACTCATAATTTTTTTTGTTAATTTACATTAAATTATGTCTTTTATTCAAATTTCTTTTTAGATATTCATATTCATGAGTTGTCAGTCACTAACTTGGAGCTGTTTGATGTTGTTACTAAACGGAATTGAATATGTGATTATCCTCTTATAAATTCTTTGTAAGTAGATTTTCAGCCAGTTAATTATTCACTTTATAGTCTATTTACCTCTCACTTCAGCAGTGCTAATATATTTTTTGTGATGGAAGATGGTTCGATCAAAAAATAAACACGTCTTGGATTATTGGTTGTTGTGATAAGTGTTTCACAATAAGAAATTTTGACTTATATTACTTCATTGTTAGTTTTTAATATTCAGTAGCTGTTGGAATAATCAAAGTAGATTCTTCATGCATTCGCCTAATGTCATTTCAAGTTGATTAACAAGCAATAAGATGAATAACAATTTGATGAATTCATGGTCTAAGTGATTGATTGCCTGACTGCCTGCATCAAAACTACAAAATATACAGTAGTGTATGATAACAATCACGTGTGTTATCTATTTGTGTTATTCTATCCAATTCGCTCATTACTACAATACCAATTCAATTGGTCATATCATTGTGCAATTTTACCTTTATATTTTTTTAACCAAAGGTGTAAACAACAACTTAGCAGAAATCTTAATTTAAAGGCTGTCATACAATATCTGTTAGCTAGTTAGATAGAAGATATATATAACTATTATTGATGCTCATTGAAACATTAAAACGCCTTTGATTACTAATCACATGCCTTTGGCTAATTTAATTAATCAGAACTAACCACGTGTGTGATGAAGTATACAACACCAATCTGAAATGGAAAACCTGGCAGCAGAAGGTTAGGAAGATCAAGTAGAAGAGGAAACAGGAACGGAAATAGAAAATATTTCAGATTAGGAAGAATCGTAGAATGTGAAGGACAAATGACGGAAATTTGCAAGTGAAGTATTCAATATTTGGTTCTCATACTTTACCAAGACATTCTATAGTTCAGTACTCAACAATAAATTGGTCGTCCCCGTCTGTGTCCTCGTTCACAACATTTAACTTACTTACGCCTGTTACCCCTCGTCCAGAAGCATAGGCCGCCCACAATCATCATTCCACATACAATCCTGTACTGGGCAATCCTCTACACCTCTTTCCACTTGCTATTCATCCTTTTCATGTCTGCTTCCAATTACCAATGCAGTGTATTCCTTGGTGAAAACCTTCACTTCAGGATCCCAAGTTACGACTGGCATCATGATGCAGTTTGAGGATTTACGTAATGTACGTCCTAGCAACATCCAGAGTGTTTTCCTAATTTCCTCCTCAGCTGGAACCTGATTTGTTCTATCCCACAGTAAGTTGTTAATCATGGTATCTGGTTAACTGACATGGAGTATCTTACGTAGGCGATTGTTTATAAATATATTTGTACCTATGTGTGATGATGGTTGTGATAGTTCTCGGATTTTCAGCTGTGTACATTAGAACTGTCTTGATGTTCATATTGAAGATTCTCACTCTGGTATTGGTTGACAGACAGTTGTTTTGAGTTCCATATCTTCTTCAACTGTAAAAATGGTGCCCTTACTCTGCCAATCCTTGCATTCACATCTGCATCAGATCCTCCACGTTCATCGATGATGCTATCGAGATACATGAAAGAGTCCACCTGTTCCAGAATTTGTCCATCAATCAAGTGTGATTGTGTTGGTGTTATCTGTGTTGTATTTGAGGATGTTGGTCTTTCCGTTGTGCATGTTGAGGTTTACTGATTCAGAGACTGTTGCTACATTGTATGTCTTGAGCTGCATTAGTTGGTGTGTATGAGATAGAAGAGGTAGGTTAGGTCATCTGTGAAGTCCGAATCGTCTTGTTGAATCCAACCTGTCAATTGTATTCCGTGCTTCCCATCAGATGTGGATGTCTTCATAATCCAGTCAACCATCAGAAGGAAAAGAGAGAGGGATGTTAGGCAGCCATGTCTGACTCCGGTCCTCACTCGGAATGCGTCTGTCAACTGTCCTCCTCCATGCACGACATTGCATTGTAGTCCGTCGTGTGAATTCCGTATGATGTTGACGACTTTCTCAATTACACCATAGAGTTGAAGTAGTTTCCATAATGTACTCCAACCCACACTTTTAAACGCCTTCTCGTAGTCAATGAAGTAGATGTATAGTGACCGACGATCCGTTTTGTCGTGATATGGTCTGTGTACAAGCGATCCATACGGAATCCGGTTTTTCGATCTCCTACCCAGATGTCTACTGAGTCTTTCGTCCTGTTCAGCAACACTCTGTTGAAAACGTTTTTCGGTACTGACAGTAGTATGATGCCTATGTAGTTTTCAAATTTGCCCAAACCTCCTTCCTTTTATATCTTGATGAGGTATCCTTCTTTTCAATTTGTCTGCGACACTTGTTCCTCCCCTCTCTAAATCCTCCCGAATAGAACATGGAGCATGTTTGTAATAACTTCTGTCTGACTTCAGAACTTCATCTGGTATGTTGTCTGATCCTGATGATTTCCCATTCTTGATTTGTCCGATGGCCATGTTGATTTCTTGATGGCGTGATATCTGTAGGAAGGTCTGTGTGTGTGTTGTTTCGACTCCCGGTGAATTCAATGGGGATGGTTTATTCAGCAGTTCCTCGAAGTATTCCACCCATCTCTTCCTCTGTTCTTGAATATCTGCGATTGTCTTTCCTTATTTTTACTTGACTATATCCTCCTGCCAGTTTCTTCGTCGTATCGTGTAGTTATTTCATATTTCCTTTCATCTTTTTCGCTGTTGTTGGTAGCTCTTCCATGTATTTCTGCTTTTCATCTCTAATGCTCTTCTTCACTCTCTTGTTTGCTTGTGTGTATTCAGTTTGTGCCTTGAATTCCTCTATTGTTGTTCAGCTGGCTGTTGTTAATTGCTGTATTCTTGTTCTTCTTTTCTTGAATCTTGTCTACGGTGTCGATAGAGATTCATTCATTATGAGGATGCTTGTTGCGGCCCAGAACTTCCTGACAAATTGAGGTTGGTGGTTTTTTTAACTGTGTCCATTTGTTTTCCAAAGAATTTTTTTCTTCCTTTAGTAGATCTTGTATGGCTCGGAACCTGTTTGCAAAAGGGAACAAAAATTATTTAATACCTGCTAAACTGATCATTTAAGGAAATTGTTAGATACCACAAAAATCATCAATGAATCAAGTGAAAGCTGAGGACAATACAAAAATACCATAAAACATTTGTTTTGATACTAAACTTCTTAATATATAACTGATTCAGTGTTCTACATTGTTCGTTTATTACTTCGTCTCAGAATCCTATTTGTCAAACATATCATTACTGGTAAATAATAGTTTGTTTACGAGTAAACTCTACCAGTCAGTTACATAGTAGAATCACAAACATATTCAGCAATTCCTAACATTCATTAAACTAAGGTGTTATAAAGATCGATTCCAAATTTAGTGGAAATCTTCGAACCATCAACCAAGACATATTAAGATGATTTTTATTACTGATTTACATTCATAGGGGAACCATTCGAAAGTAAAGATTGAACAGCTCTTTTGTCATAGTTTAAGACTGATGGAGTTCTGCTATTTCATGAGTGAAACTAATATCACAAATGACAATGAATAGTGTTCTGGCTATATTACAAACTGATTGAAGTTGAAAATATATGGACTAATGAATTCCAAATGAGTGATCTAAGAACAATATACCCATCTTGACATTTAAATGTGTTGGGTTTGATCTCTGAAGTGCTTATGGGTGTTCATTTTGAAGAAGTCCCCGAATATGTTGAAGTAGCTATTCAATAATTCCTCAAATGAAGTTAATTAATGAGAAAAGCCACCTTTCTAAGAAAATCATCTCCTTAACCAATTTAACAAAACAAAAAGTGCTACTTCACTCTTAATAAACTAAAAGATGTCACAATTATTTGAGTTTGACAACGTCTCAACCAGCAACACCTTTATAATCAAAATATGCCAACCCAGTCAAATCAAAAGAGAGAAACGAAGAGGTTCGAAAGATATATTAGATAGGCTGTCGATACACCGAGAAATGGTCAATCTAAACTGGCTAGAGGTCGTAGGAGATGTGAAGCACATCTTATCCATTGATGATCTAGTGCAGATGCGTGACCAAGCACCTCCAGATAATTGAGTCCATTAAAACGAATGCAGTCAACAGCAAATGTTGAAGACATACAGAGCTTTTGATTTTGGGGAGGATAATTCCGCTACAAACTTATTGTTTGGTAACATTAATGATTTTTAGATTACTAACCACTACTAATAACAATAATATATTGATTAAACTGGTATAATCACTGATTCTTTTTTATGAAGAAACAATGAAAGAACATAAGCGATGAAATGAAATTAGTCGGTTATTATATACTATTTTTGTACCTTTCTTCAGATTATTGATTTCTGTAAGTTGAGCATTTGAGGGTTCAAGGTCAACTCAGAAATATCTAAAACAAACAGTACTTTTTGATTAACTTTACAACCAATCTATAATAAATACATTTTACGAGTTTGAACATGGAGAAAATAATTCTATGCTGTAAAAATATCCGATTCATTCAAATATTTGTAGTTTACACTTTGATATACATGATAATAAAACTATAAGTGTGCTGATGTGATGTGTGATAACACAGACTGGTGCATGATTTTATTTATGAATGAGTGGTTAACCAATCAAGTGGATAGTTTATCTGAACTGTTATCTAGACAACCGTTAATACAAAGACCGAAGATTCGAATCTTACTTACAAGTAAACTATTCTGTGGAATTTAACATGATTACACTAGCACAATAAATAACATTCAATACATCACATTTGTCTAGTCAGTCAACGGTAATAAGCTGTAGAATAGAACAAAGATACTTTATTATGCGGTACACAGTCTAGACATATATATATATATATCCAGCTGACGAGTCGCAAATAGGACGAAACGCGAGTCCTGGATTCCACTGCTAGCCACTATCCATCTTTCCTTATAGACGATTACCTACTTTAGCATTAAAGGCAAATGAGAAATATAACGAATTGATGCGATATAACATATTTCAAGTTATTTGACCGATGATATTATTTAACCTACTTTAAGCTTATTTTGTTTTCTCCGTTCAGTCATAATTGAGAATGGGTAAAACAAATGTATAACATTTGAGAACCAGGGAACACTGAACGGATGTTTCGTTTCAGCATAAACTTCTCTACAGTGGGATCCCTGACTATTTCAGAGGTCGAACCAAGAAGCTTTATACGTTATAGAAACCGACTAACATTTAGACGAGGAAGTTGGGATCAAATTGTTCATGTCTTCAACTCCAATCAATTTTATATAAAGTGCCACGATCATTTATTGCCATCAATCATGGCCGTCTCATTAGTAGAACAGATGAATTATACCGCTGATTTGGATCCCCGACGAGGTCGTAGATACTCACATATGAAGAGTTCTATAGTAGGACTAAACGGTTGTTCTGTCTATCCTGTTTTTTAATGATGTTGAGTGTTTTGACAGTCCTTACTACAAAAATAAATTAGAATCTCCTTCAAAATTCAGTATATAAGAAAGAATTTAGGTAGGGTTTAGTTGTTGAGTTTATTATACATTGAAGGTGATTCTCAATACAGACTGAGAATAGACGGAGAGAAATAGGGAACCAGTGAGGATTGTACAGCTGTCCTATCCTAGTTTGTGACTTCTTAGTAATGTGGATCACACTAGGACCTGCAAGTCTCATGAGAAGCACATTATTATTGAGTCACACCTGTTCAATGGTTTTTGATTTTCTATTTGAAGTATCAGCTCCTAAAGAAATTAACTCCCAATATCTACAAAACCTCCACAAAACTATCCTCATAAATATTATTTAAATATCAAAATACATGTAGTTTTTAACATAGCCAGATAGCCCAGTCAATGGGTTTTTGAATTTCCGTCCAGAAGCGATTGAACAGATACTTCCAACAAAGTGTAGAATTTATAAGCAAAGATGGATAGTGGCTAGCAGTGGAATCCAGGACGCGCATTTCGACCTATTTGCGACTCAGCTGGATGTACCTGTGTCTCAGAGTTGATGTTCATTCTGAGACTCGAACCCAGTACCTTTCGCTTCAACCAAACAATACCGAGAGAACTTAAACTTCACCCCATTGCACAAGCAAGTGGCTATCGGGACTCAGTAGCTGAGTGGATAACGCGATGTTGTTTGAACCGAACGGTACTGGGTTCGAGTCTCAAAGTGAACACCAACTTTGAGATGTAGATACACCCAATGGACGAGTCCCAAATAGGACGAAACGTGCGTTCTGGATTCCACTGCAAGCCACTATCCATCTTTGTTCATAAAGCTTGTGACTTGAGGTACTATCGATGCAGTCCGCACAGGATGCACATATGCCAACAAGAGACTGATCAACTGCAGTCCTAAATAACAATGGGAAAATACAAGTAAACAACACCAAGTGAATTTAAAGTGAGGAATATTTTTTAAAGTATTCGGTAGTCCCAGTTTCTCAAACATCCTTTCAACCAGTATTGAAAAAAAGCATATTTCCGCAAACTATTCAATAAGTTATAGATAGTTGACATCATTCGATAATATATGAGTCACTTTAAAGACTATCCTAACCATTGAAGTTTGATTGCCTTCGTGTTCTGTTGAACCATACGTTTCTTAGCTGTTCAATCGTATTAGGATGAAAGATTCTTAAATCTAGTTCAAGTTAATTCCAATTGTATTCCAATGACTTGACAACATGTGGGATATCGGAAGCCTTGTTTATGATTACCGCCGAATCATAACTCACCCTTTTCGAAATGTGTTTAAGTAGAATTAGAGGATTAATTTTTGGTATTTGACTGGATAATTGAATTTTGTTTGATTAATTCAGGTGTCGTATATACATATATTTATAGCTAGTCAAGATGGCCTTTAAAGTCACTTCACTCTACCCTATAATTATACACATGAAAATATGTGATTCTATTTTTTTAATATTTTTTTTGGATAATACTGCGATATTCATATTTAATGCAAATCATAGATAGACATATAAATAGAAGATAAATAGGTAGACACACCATAAAAATCCATATAGGTAATCATGGTATCACTAAATACAATGACACACATGTACACATCTCTCACATTTTTGTTTTGTTACATGAGTACAATAATAATATTACTTATGACAATTGTAGAGTAGTTAATTTATTGGCTATTATGGGAAAACTTGACAACATTAAAAAACCGAAACAACGAGGATACAACGTTTGTAAAGGAGAGACAGACTACAAGTCCTTAAATTTATTATTATTATTATTATTATTATTATTATTATGACGACTTATGAAATCAAGCGACATTTAGAAAGTTATTTGGAAGGACTAGTTATTTTTTATGCATTATATTTATGCATGGATACATAAAAAGGAAGCGTGGTATTATTTTACCCAAATGTTACTTCATGATTTAATCTAAATACATAGGTTATACATAGTTACTATTGTTTTATTATTTCTATTCATGTCAATGATTATATCTACTGTATCTTATGAATTGCTTATCAGTTATTATAATAGAATGATTTTTAATTTAGACAAGTTGGTGGGAAATGTATCTGATACTAACCAGGTAATAGTAATGGTTGTAGTTTGCTTTCCATCGTCAAGAACATTTTTAGATAAGCATAATCAATGAATTTGAAAGAATAATATCACTGATGAAGGTTTATAAATCAATGCTTTCAAGATATTGAATTCAGTAAGTTGCTAGTTAAATTGGGAGACCAAGCTGTTAGTTAACTAGATCCACTGAGACTATCAAATTTTAAATGAAAGCCTGTTTATGAGTTGGTATTTAAAGGTCATTTGTAAGGACATAATATAGTTTGACTATATGACTCTGTAGTTCCCCTTGCCTTGTCAGAATGGGGGGGGCTAACAACATTGATTAAATGGTTGACACAGATCGTGTTGTTATCAGTCTCTGTTATGAATCGATTGCTGAGCTAAATCCATTCATTCTGGACCATTTACTTAACATCCTCAAAATACCATCAGCACAAATTCTGACTGGATTTAATTTATAGTATGAACTATACACAATGTACAGTACTTGTATGAATAATAATCAACCAAGTATGTTTATCAGTTTGAGATAATAAGAAATTATCTTTACTCAATAGCCATATTCATTATGAAATCTTGAGATTACATTTTAATAATGTAGAGCACATTAGTAGACTCTGTAAGCATTTTAAAAGCAAAAGCAGTTCTATAGACTAATTCATGCCATCGATCTCCTTAAAGGAAAGTAATACATAGGAACTAACATGATCTAGTTTAGTAAATAATGAAAACTGAGAGCAATAAAAGTGATTGAGGCAGTTAGGAATGTAAATAAAAATAAGATATGATATAATGAGCAGATGTTGTGAAGTGATTTTTATTTAGACTCACTCAATATAGTGGAACAATAAACGGTTTCGGAATCATTCAAACCTAGAAAACAAAAAAACAGAAAAAGAGGCCACGGTCATCAATATCAACAGTGGAAAATTACACTAATACAAAGGACTTCTTACCCGTTGAATAAATTAATGGTTACCTGGACGTGGTAGCTTGATGGATAACACGTTTGAGTTTGAAGCAACTTGTACTGCATTGAGATTTCGGTGTGAACATCGACATAGATGTAGGTACGCTTAATTAACTAGTCTCATTTAGAATAAATCGCACATCCTGGATATCAAATAAATTTATTAAGATTTGTCAGCGCAAATCTGATAATGATTAAAATATGAATCAAACCTATAAAATATTGAATGTTACTATGTCGATATTTATTTTACGAATAGATAAGCCAAATATTTGAGTTTATAAATGCATTTACTGATCAAGTCATATAAGACTACATAGGAAGTAAATGAAGACGATTCTGAGCGGCCGATTTAGTTTTCTCAAATCTATATCACTTACATAGCTAGTGAAGTAGTCGACAATTTATTAAAATCTTGGTATATGTTCTACATACTAATTTATTCAGAAGAGTGGTTGTGATAGATGGTAAATGACAATGAAAATAGTCAAAAGCTGATTAGTAACTTATCATATGAAAATATTCAAAGTATTCATCATGCGAATAGGAACAATTGATTGTGCAACATTGAATTTATGTGGTGTTCTAGAAAAAGGATAATGTGGTAATCATTTGACGAGTTTATTAAACTGTCTCTTGGCCTATAGATTTAAGGAAATAAAAACTGACAGCCTGACTGAGATTCTAATATGGTAGAAATAAATGTGAACATAATTTCGATTGAGGCGATTTGAAATTCAGTACAATTATCTTTATACATTCACTTATTATCCTGAAAGTTGTCAAGTTAAATAGCAAGAATTTGTGTTTGTGTGTTTGAAGGCTTGCCACTGCCAGAGATGCACGACTTTACAGGGATATTATATAATTACTGAGTCGACAGCTCACATTTTCTCTTGTTATTTACTATTGTGTTCTTTATTAGGTGATAATCTACACACTATTTCTTTGATTAAGTAAAAATATATCAATACTACAATTCCATTCGAAAAATACTACTTTCAGAATATTTTAATAAGAAACCTGAAATCTTCTATTTTTTGCCAATAAGATAGAAATATTTCTACTACAAATTTTGATTCACAGTTAGAGTAATTTGACTCTTTTCCCATTGAAAAATGTACATAAATAGTTATATTTTTCTTAAATAATAATTCTTCATAGTCACAAGTCGATTGTGGTCTTCTTGTATACATACAACCTCATGAGATAATATAGTAGAAAGGGAAATAATTATACTTGCTATACATTGATGTATTTTCAGCATTATTTAACTAAACCGCTCGAACATATTTGTTCAACCATTTTTTTAATCCCCCTTCCAGTATTTCAAAGTATAGTTGTGAAGATATTCAGTCTTATGAGAAATATCAATGGTTAAACAAGTCGAATATTGAATACATTTAGATGAATTTAATCAGTGTTTTAAATTAGGCGCGCTCAAATATGTGTAAACTTTAAATTTATCAACTTGTTGAGCTTGTAGATATTTTGATTCATCGCAACGCTTCAAGGGAGATGAACACATTCAATGGCATTCTATTTGGCTCGCTAGAACTGTGAGACAACATAAAAGGAAGTAACTATCGATGAAAATTATTTCATGAACAGTTAATTGTTCACGATAAAAATCAACTGGATAAATCAAATCTAGGTTGTTAAAGGTGTTTTTCAAGTCATTAAACTTATTCTGTGTAAATCACAATGAACGAATAAATCAAGAAATGTATATAACATAAATATTAGTGTACTAAATCAAAATTCTTTGAATAATTCTCTTTCTTATAATTAAATAGAGTCTTTCATATTTCAATTACTACGTTGTAAGGGTTAAGTACATCAAGTCAAATATAACTTTAAATAACTAATCTATCTCCTACACCATGATGAAGCATAAATAAATTGAGGTGATAAATTATTACTCATTGAAATTTCAGTCTAAATAAGGAAAATGTACAGTCGAATCTAATGAAAATGAATGGATTCCACAAGAGAAAGAGAGAAAAAGTACAAGACAACTACTTGCATCCGCCATATTCTCGTCTGCTATTTGTGTGTATAGAAGTTTTAATGTAAACTGAAGATCTACAGAAAGAAAAAGAATAAATACTTTTGTGCTAACGAGACCAAATTTGAGTTACGTTACTTGAGGTCTACAAACACTGGTTATGATTATCTCATGGATCTCAAGCAAGAAATCTGCTTCAACCAACACTGATAAGTCCAGCAAACAGTAACCGCATGGACTCGAAAAATATCTTTCTTTCGGTTCATCTAGCTTTCTTATAACGTACTCTTATTCTGACCATTGTTGATGCAAGATTGAACTGGCCATAACTGATGCATGTTGAAGTCCCTCTACTTTATGGAGATATACAGCCTTATCAAGTATCTCTAATAAATTAGGATCAAACTCATTATTACGCACTTGGTGAATCTGTCATATGACAGCAATACTTCAATATTTATGACAGAATAATAAGAACATACGGATATGGTCAATCTTCCGAAGTCATGTTTCATATCAATAAAGTGATATCAAATGAGACTGTTGCTCAATATACTCACATTCTGATAGGGAGATGAATATCACATCTGAACCACATGAAGTGACAGTTTTTAAAATTATGCCAGTTTTTTTAATCCTTATCCAGATGCAGTCAGCCACTAACTCATCAGAGTTGGTAAGATTTGCGAGGCCAATCATATATTAATTTGTACAAACTTCTATAGTCAACAGTACTACATTACATATATATGCTCGTTTACATTCGCAATTATACTTGAAATTAATTGCTCACCTAACTTTTATCGTTCCATCTCTCACTATTATATGCTCACATATATATAAGCACATGCACTTAATACTATCTCTCGTTAAGCTACGGAAACTGGAACATGTTTGTTTACGAGAGAACAGTAGGAAACATTAACGAAGAATTTCAATTTTTCCATACTACTACTACTACTACTACTACTACTACTACTACTACTAATAATAATAATAATAATAATAATAATAATAATAATAATACGAGATTATAACCACTAGACTAAAACGGTAACACCAAAAAGCTAAAGTTTGAAAAATAATTTCACAAATTATTGTCATTAGTTAAAAATGAATCATAATTCCAGACTATGTTATGGTCACTCCAGTTGTTGTCTAACTGTAGTTGGGCAGACATATTTGTGTGTATATTTGTGCATCCGAATAAATAAGGAGATTACTAATACTTCTTATCATAAGCCTAGGATAAATTCAGAGAAGAGGAGAAGTGGAGAGAGAAAAGTTAAATGGAATGGAGTTTTGTGACAATAAGAAAAAGCTGTAAACTATTAATGAGTGTAAATGTGTTAGATAACTCTACTGTATGGTTTTCACCATGAATTGATTGTAGTTGGACAACCATTGAAAACCAGGAAGCATTGCCCACTCTCTCGTCTTAGTATGGAACTCCTCAGTAGGGCATATCCACAACTCCACTAGGAACTGGACTCAGGACCTTCAGAACTCACGAAGAACGGTTAATCTTCAGATTACTGAGCTGGTATCCAATGATCGGGATTTGTAGCTCCTGTCAATCAGCTATATCACCTGAGCATTTTCATCATTCATTGTCACAATTGGGTAAAACTATCTAACTGCTGAAATGTTTAAGTTCCACTTGTAGAGGTATATCATTCAAACTTTATGAATTTTTCTTGCTTGCAAGTGACTATAATAATAATAATAATAATAATAATAATAATAATAATAATAATAATAATAATAATAATAATAATAATAATAATAATAATAGTCATTATTATTATTATTAGAATCCGAGGTTTGTAAATGTTAATTATTTCTGAACTTACTTTACATTAAAGATTGACTTTACCTAGACAACCATTAAAAACCACAAAGTATTCGACAACTGTTTCAATAACCACCAATCTGAAGGCCAATGCGTAACTATCCTCAAGGCGAATAACCTTCTTAAATATCTTATTCTGGATATATACCACAGTTGTGTGAAAGAAACTAAATGACGTTGGTGGATTTAATATTAAATATAACTCGTCTCATCTTATTTAGTATATGATCGCAATAGTGATGTCAAACTAAATAACAATTGTATTCTAGGTAAACTATTTGATAAATGAACACTTGTTTTTATTTGAAGTAAATGCTGTGATTGCTGTGGCTGTTGATAGTGGTGATGAGGAGGATGAGGAAGACATTATAAACAATTTTGAAAGCTTCATAACTAAGTAATCCAGCTCAGAGGAGTTACAGTATTATCAAACGGTGTAACTCATCCACCAAATACAAGTTTACATAAACCGGATTCAATCAACACTATTTGCGTGTTGTAAGAGCTTTTAGAATTGAAGTAGGTGGATGCTTTAACCATTGAAACAACTCCATATAATATAAAATAAATCTCTACAACTCAATATTTAACAGATACTCATCAAAATCAATTTAAAAAAGGTCCTTTTACTGAAATATCATCTCATTTATTGCGCAATATATCACTGAACATTTGTTCTGGTCAGTAATTATGTTGTTATTTTTTAATCGTATGTTACCACTTCTCATTTCGATTATTGATCTTGGATTTTAAGTTGACCTCAAAAACTGATCCAGGGATTACATTTTGATTCAGTAGATTAAATATTTTATATTCAGCTTGTGAAAAATAGTGATATTTGTTTGCTTTAAATATAGTTAATCTTCGCCCAAATACAGAAAAAAAGTCATTGACAAATTGAGCTCAGCGAATGCATGTTATACTGCGGTCGAATCGAACTTTGAATGGTGCATAACATGCGGGCATTTCTTATTATGTATAATTTCTTCATTGTTCTATTGTAGGTCAATATATTTCTTACAATATAACTCGTGTAATTTGTTAATGTGATTAAATGTCTCGAAAAAATGCATAACATATTTCGTTTTAAAATAATTAGTATATGTATTAGCTCTTAGCTAAGCGGAGTTTGTTTTGTGCGTATTCGGTGTTTTTTAATGTTGACCAGTACAATTTGACATAACTGTTAAGTCTTGTAAAACTTCAGTGTACAATTGAGCGTACAGACAAGATATTGATAAACCGATTGTTAGTGCATGGACTATAGTTTTATCCTTTTTTATTTGAATAACTCAACTGTATATGATGTTTATTTGTAAATAACTATTACTTGAGTGGATAAATACAGGAACATTTGAGAATTTTAGATAATCGTATCACATCAAATTATACAATAATCGAATGTATTATTTGAGTTGAGTATAAATTTGTCAATCTAGTGAACAAAGTGTCTAAGAGAATAGGAATCACCAGTTCAATGCTTCGTCTGCTGACTGAAACTATAGTTGAATAAGCTATTTAACACGTTGTCTTAGTCAATCATAAACATAGGTTCCGCGATAGCTGGCCCTCATCATCAAAGTGTTCCTAGAAACGCGACAAAACTGATGCTCTTAGTGAAAATCAAACCCAACTCACTCAGCTTCACTGTCAAAGACGTTACTGTAGTGAACAATAACTTAGTTTGAGAAGACCAATTTATTTGCCCATCCTCTTTCGGTTATCCTTTACATTCTTCATGATTCTTTCAATTCTGTTGTTATTACAGTTGCTCTCTGTTGACCTTACTGTTCTCTTTAATTCAATCTTCTCAAAATTCTTCTGGCAGCCCTTCTCCATTCGATTACTTCTACATACTATTTATATCTGTCAGCATTATTAGTAAGCACCGCATTACCTGTAGGCTATTCCGGCCACGTATAACCGCCTTCAGGAGTGAGGCATTCATATTGATTTATGACTGAGTAGTGGTCATTGTCGTGATATTATTTCATCAAATGTCATAGTTTAGAATATTTGACAAGATTATTTAAGTTTTTAATATTAATCAACTGGTATATTTTCATTGTAATTCGCATTAACTATTCCTTTTTAGTTGGAGACCCATCAATAGTGCCCACCCATGATTTTACACATGGAGTTGATACCAAAACCATCCAGGTTTCACAAAAAGCACTATACTTACAAGTTGCTATCATAACGGTGATATTTTCAACTATTTTATTTGTATATATTTAAGAGAGAATTTTCAAGTGATGAGAAGAGGAATTAAAGCTTATAAACAATGTGTTTATTTATTTATTAATTCATTACGTAAATTATGACAGATAACATTATGTGATTTTAAAAAAAAATCACAAAATGTGATCCAGGGCTTATTGATTTGAATTTTTTTCTTTTTTTTTTCTGTTGGTTAAAACATAAACTTTACACAAAACTTTGTTTTTATTGATTTACTTAATTTTTTTTATAATTAGTACATACATGTTATTAGTTAAACAAATCGTCTTATTTAAAAATACCGATTAACACAATTATATAAAGTTTTGTATTGCTTTATTTTGAAACAGTTTCATTGTCTGTTCCATTAATCAAGATAATACCATAGAAACAAAAGTATAAATTAATATTTCAATCTAAATCATAATGACAATTTTACTCTATTGTCTATTGTTTATTTTGATAATCAGATGATGGTTTGTATATTATTGACGATTTTCAATTGATTTCATGCTTAAATGTATGTGCATTATGTGTATATCATAATAAAAACAAAATAGACAATACTATTATATTTATATAATAAATGTTGCTGGTGAGCGGCCTATGCTCCTCGACGAAGAGTAACAAGCGTAAGTAAGTAAGTAAGTAAGTAAGTAAGTAAGTAAGTAAGTAAGTAAGTAAGTAAGTAAGTAAGTAAGTAAGTAAGTAAGTAAGTAAGTAAGTAAGTAAGTAAGTAAGTAAGTAAGTAAGTAAGTAAGTAAGTAAGTAAGTAAGTAAGTAAGTAAGTAAGTAAGTAAGTAAGTAAGTAAGTAAGTAAGTAAGTAAGTAAGTAAGTAAGTAAGTAAGTAAGTAAGTAAGTAAGTAAGTAAGTAAGTAAGTAAGTAAGTAAGTAAGTAAGTAAGTAAGTAAGTAAGTAAGTAAGTAAGTAAGTAAGTAAGTAAGTAAGTAAGTAAGTAAGTAAGTAAGTAAGTAAGTAAGTAAGTAAGTAAGTAAGTAAGTAAGTAAGTAAGTAAGTAAGTAAGTAAGTAAGTAAGTAAGTAAGTAAGTAAGTAAGTAAGTAAGTAAGTAAGTAAGTAAGTAAGTAAGTAAGTAAGTAAGTAAGTAAGTAAGTAAGTAAGTAAGTAAGTAAGTAAGTAAGTAAGTAAGTAAGTAAGTAAGTAAGTAAGTAAGTAAGTAAGTAAGTAAGTAAGTAAGTAAGTAAGTAAGTAAGTAAGTAAGTAAGTAAGTAAGTAAGTAAGTAAGTAAGTAAGTAAGTAAGTAAGTAAGTAAGTAAGTAAGTAAGTAAGTAAGTAAGTAAGTAAGTAAGTAAGTAAGTGTAAACTTACAAACAACTGGACTTTACAAGAGATAATTTAAATAACATAGAAAGTTATGAGGCGGGAAACTTATGAGTTCAGATTTAAACAGTTCTTGAATGCCTAAATCAAGTTGATGGACACAGATATTTTATCGGTCCAAATTACAACAATTAACGCAGTAAAGAAAAACTAATAATAATAATAACAATAGTAATAATAATATCCAAAAAGAGTTCCAACGTGAAAGACATACCAAAACAGAGAAATGAATGAAAATATATTCAGGATTTAGAAGAAAATTAGAAGATTACATTTTTGCATTTCTTGATAAGTAAGGAAACTTTCGTCAGTTTTATTTACAATGTTTAATGAATAGAACAAATCTACAACGTAATGCTTAGTTCCAACCCATAACTTGAAATAAGATATTCCTAAATCATTTTGTGCTAAACATAAATGTATTTTTACAGTAGATATTAAGAAGACTGTATTTAATCACTATCTTTACTTACCCATACTTTCCAGTCTCGATACATTATGACAGTTTAAAGAATTTGTAAGAGGACGAATTGATAACATTATATAGTTTGAAAAAGGGACATTTCATCTCTCAATACCTGTTTTCACTAAATTAGGACAGTTAATTTGGCTGAAATATCTTCTATGAATACATATTCACATCTGATGGTAAGCACGGAATACAATTGACAGGTTGGATTCAACAAGACGATTCGGACTTCACAGATGACCTAACCTACCTCTTCTATCTCATACACACCAACTAATGCAGCTCAAGACATACAATGTAGCAACAGTCTCTGAATCAGTAAACCTCAACATGCACAACGGAAAGACCAACATCCTCAAATACAACGCAGATAACACCAACACAATCACACTTGATTGATGGACAAATTCTGGAACAGGTGGACTCTTTCATGTATCTCGATAGCATCATCGATGAACGTGGAGGATCTGATGCAGATGTGAATGCAAGGATTGGTAGAGTAAGGGCACCATTTTTACAGTTGAAGAAGATATGGAACTCAAAACAACTGTCTGTCAACCAATACCAGAGTGAGAATCTTCAATATGAACATCAAGACAGTTCTAATGTACACAGCTGAAAATCCGAGAACTATCACAACCATCATCACACATAGGTACAAATATATTTATAAACAATCGCCTACGTAAGATACTCCATGTCAGTTAACCAGATACCATGATTAACAACTTACTGTGGGATAGAACAAATCAGGTTCCAGCTGAGGAGGAAATTAGGAAAACACTCTGGATGTTGCTAGGACGTACATTACGTAAATCCTCAAACTGCATCATGATGCCAGTCGTAACTTGGGATCCTGAAGTGAAGGTTTTCACCAAGGAATACACTGCATTGGTAATTGGAAGCAGACATGAAAAGAATGAATAGCAAGTGGAAAGAAGTGGAAAAGATTGCCCAGTACAGAGTCGTATGTGAAATAATGATAGCAGGCGGCCTATTCTTCTCCACTAAGGGTAGCAGGCATAAGTAAGTCAGCAAACAGCCAGTAGACAAGTATTATCTTATTGAAAACCATTACGTTGATTCAATAATAAACAACATAGAACCTGTGGTAAATCTACACTTTACGAAGTTGATACACTCCTTATCTATTATATAACGAATGAACTTCCCGCTTTAAATAAATGGACCCATTTATTATTCATATTAGTCATTTATTTTTTGAAATAATTCACATAAAATCCATACCTCAAATTTTTATGATATTAAAATTTAATCCAGTGTTTTAGCCCTAATATCAAATGTATTAATTTAGACCACACATTTTTATATCGAATAAATGTGGTAGGTACCAATTGAAATTGTATATTCAAATAAGTCATTTACACTAATAAAAGTATATTCAATATCTAATATTACAATAATTTGTCGTATTCGGCATTCTGCTTTTTCTATGTTTCCTATCGATTGGTGATTCTCCTCTCATTATTTTAATCATCTAGTAAAAAGTGAAAACTTTGAAGTGATCACCAACAGTTTAAGAATATTTTGAAACAATTTGTTTGCATATTATTATTATTAATCTCACTATTAACATGATTACGCAATTGCTGACATAACATCTTACGTATTTTCATATTAGTATTACACAGTATGTATTTCAGTTCCAAAGTATGGGTAACATCATTGAAATTATGATAAACATTTGTAGTTCAGTGAAATGATTTTGGTGAAATGGTATTCATTATATTGAATAGGTTGATCATGAAGAAAGACAATGAAAGCTTCACGATCAGAACATCCACTCTCGAGAACGTAACTTCACCAGGAAAAGATATGCCATAATGATAGCACAGTTCTAAATTGCAATTGAATATCTTTTGGATTAATAAACATGGGAAAAGTTTGTCAGTTTTGAATATGAATTGATACAGTTGTACATTCACACTTGTGTAGTAACTAAAACATTTTACTTTCATTCAATAGTTCTCAGGTTCAAACCTCAATTCACGAATTTCTGTTTCAGCTGCCTCGCAAAAGTATCACTATACTGCTCTCCATACAAAATAAACCTGTACTCAACAGATAACTTACACCACTACTGTAATACTTAGAACCATAGGCCACTCGATATTTATGAATAACTTCTCTAGTGTACTTTAATATCACTGAATTCAGGCACTAGGTATACATTTTCTTAACTTATGCTAAATGTCTGTGGTAATTCATATGCTTTTTTTTCAATTTGAACTTAAGCTTCTAAGTCGAACAAAGAGCTATCTGCTATTTCATTGGACGTAAATTTCAAAGCCATACAAAATAGATAACAAACGAGTTCATGGATTTCGGCATCAAATGTTTATAAATTTCACACAAACAAATCAACTGTAACCAGAACGTTTTCACAAAATTAATATCGCATCTAATAATAAATGACACAAATTAGACATTATACAGAAATAACCTTTGCATTTTTTTCATTCCTTCCTGATTAAAGTACGTAGGAGGAGAGAAATTTGAAAGTATTACGTTCTAGTATAACTCTGACGGGTTAAACTATCAACTTCTAGTTTCCATTTCAATATTGTCTTCATCTGAGGCTTGTGTTATTGTTGATTGTTGTAGATTCCTTTTGCTATTAAATGGGAGTTCATTTTGTGGGCTCACTGGGTTATCGACTCACCTTTTCTTTTGTTTTTTCTCCCCTCAACCTCTCTTCACTCACGCTACTATGTATGCTACCCTAGTATAAAAAGAATTTTCTGACTAGACAAATAATTATTAAGTAAAAGTTAATATTAATAATCAGAAGGGGTTTTGTGGAGATTTAGTATTTTCATAGTTGAAAGCGTGGGTCAATTGAAGCTAGACCACCATCGAAAGCCTGGAAGCACTGGACGGCCGTTTCGTCCTACTATGGGACTCCTCAGTAGGACGAAACGGCCGTCCAGTGCTTCCAGGTTTTCGATGGTGGTCTAGCTTCAATTGACCCACGCTTTCAACTATGATAATATTAATAAGACAATTATATATTCAGAAGGGGATTTGTGGAGATTTCAGTATTTTTCAAAGTTGAAATCACGAGTCAATTGAAGCTAGACCACCATCGAAAACCTAGAAGCACTGGACGGCCGTTTCGTCCTATTATGGGACTCCTCAGCAGCGGGTGTCCGCGAAACCACTCTCGTGGGATTCGAACCCAGGACCTACCAGTTTCGAGCCGAAGCCCTTAACCGATAGACCACTGAGCTGGCATCCAACGGTGTTAATATCTAACTTCAACTGATCCACGAAATTGAGCAACCATTAACCAATTGCCTTCAGTGAGTTGATATCTCACTTTGAAAAATTAGATATTCACCGTAGAATAGATGTATAACATGAGAAACTTGTTTTCTCAAAGATTATATTCACCATAAACTGATCTCATGAGTAAATTTATGATCCAATATTAAAATTCCTCGTTAGATGCGTTTTTCAACTGAAATTCTTTTGTAACGAAAATAATTTTAACTACACAAAAAACTACCAACTGAATTATTACTTCGGTAAAATATATTTTTTAAGGTTATGAAAGAAAATAACGTTGGAGCTAAAAGAATAAAAATCTGATAAGAATAGTAAGTGAATCGTCAACCATTGAATTCCTCTTTCAAGCATAAAATGACAACGTGCCCATCAAAGGATCTGGGATTCCATAAGTTCAATATTAAAATCATTAGTCACAATACGAGTTCATTCCTCATTTTGAAATAAGGGGATTCAAAATGAGACGTAAATTTGTAAGCGTCACTCCTGTTAAAAGATATTATCGCTAATCAATATCAAGATCTTCAGTGCAATACACTGAGATTTGTATGTGTCGTCCATCAAAGATTGATTTCGGTTGCGGTAACAGTGAAAACTAGAAAGCACTGAGATAGACGATTCGTTCTACTATAGGATTCTTCAAGAATATGCTTCCATTCTCCCTGAAATGATCGAATCTCGTGGTGATTAACATTAACTTTGTGGAAAAATCTCAAAAAAGAAAGATTAAACAATTATCATGTGTTTAATAGAGCTTATTCCATTTCTCAGAAGTGATTATAAATAACATGATGTCACTGATAGATATTAAGATGCTTTTCATCAGAAGTTGATAATATTAAACTTAAAGATCAATTTAAAATCAAAGATTTCTAAACAGTTATCTTGTATAATGAAATGAAGTCAAGAGTATAGAATATCAAGGTTAACATAGTACTTTCATCAAAATATTTATTCCCAAATTCTCAATAACTTAGTGATATAGAATAGTTATCATCGAATATCAAGAGTTAGTCAGTCGCTCGATATATAATGTTAAAGATTCCCATTGTGAAAATTAGAACAACATATGTAAGCGAACAATTGTTTTCAATTAGATCGTCATCAGGCTTTGACCTCTTAATTCTTATGTTTAATTATTGATAAGACTTTTGTTATCGTAATTTACTATTCTTACTACTATCAGTACACCTGTCTTCCCACTATCAACTTGTACTTTTAACTATTATTATGCTTGGTAACGTATTCTATTTCATTGTGATTATTATTGACTCAAATAGCCTTGATTGGTCTAACATTTTCATATAAATATTCATGTATAAGCAGAGTTGGATAGTGGCTAGCAGTGGAATCCAGGACAGTAAAGCCTGATGACGATCTAATTGAAAACAATTGTTCGCTTACATATGTCGATCTATAATGCTTATACTTCATGAAAAATTTAATTTTATAGTGAATTAATCTATTTATTCTCGGCTTTGACTAGAACAGAGTCCGATGGTTAATAATGGTGGGTGGTCTATTTTCCTTGATGAGGGGTAACAGACGTAAGTGAGTAATGTGTTTATTGTCAGGAAGAAGTAATTATGTAACTCAGTAATTTATTATACTGTTAGTTAATACAATTAAATCTATTGATATTGTAAATCATTTACACGCATTTAATTATTGAATAACTTATATCCTATACTGCTGAGTTAAATATATTCATATTTATTATTAGAAGGGGTTTTGAGATTTCAGTATTTTGTATAGTTGAAGTCATGAGTTAATTGAAGCTAGACCACCATGGAAAAACCTGGAAGCACTGGACGGCCGTTTGGTCCTATTATGGGACTCCTCAGCAGTACGCATCCATTATCCCGCACTAGCGAGATTCGAGACTGGTAGGTCCTGGGTTCGAACCATTAGCATAGCTTGTACAAACAGTTGGTTACTTCATGGACCAATGTCAAGTTTTAGTTTTAGTGCTCCTAGTTCTATTTTAACCTCTTCCTACACATATCAATAATGCAAAACGAGGCAGGTACTGGTCGAGTATATGTAACACATTTCCCAGGCACCTTAACTGATGGAAATATACAGTCTCATCAACCAACTCACCATATTTAGCCTTTACCCTACACCTTGCTTTAACATTGCTCACTCACTTATTATATTATATGAAAACAGTGCTTCCAAGTCACCTATGATATAACGCTGATAACTTATGAATATTTATAAACTCTCTGATCAACATTCGACGGTGATGACTAGAAAGTCCAGAGATATGTATCTTGATTACAAAATCTAGGTTGTAACCTCAAATACAACTACGATCACTACTTAATTGCATTAAGTGACAATTTGAATGTGTTTTAAATGAGACAAAAAACACCTTAATGCAATTAGACTGATAAAGTAAATTAAATTAAAAACTGAGTTTATTATTCCCAAGTTCTTAATATTACTGGAACTCAATATTAAAAAATACGATGGAAAGTAACCAACAGATGGGTATTTTCGTAACAAGGATAATTATGTTTTTGTATAATCGGAAAGCAATTTAATTTGATTTATTTCTACTTTATTGTTATAAGACAAGTGTTTACCCATCAGTAATTGGTAACTGTGCTAAAAGAAAGCATGGGATCTAATCTACCCGAGATTCATAACTTGCATATCAGTGAGATAGAAAAACGTGGTATTTATTTTTAATTGTGTAGCTTATTCAAGTTGGTACAATCCTCAACTGCAATAACTGAGTCATAGCAGCTTAAACAATGCAGACTAAACTTATCTGAATGGGTAAAATCAATAATTAATGATTTTATGGAATGGCAGTGTGTCTTGAACTGCATAGTCATCATATTGACATGTGAACACTAGTGTAGATAATGGATTATCGTGTATAACTTACACTCCTAACGTACATGAGATGGTTAATGCTTAAGATCTCATTGACTGACTTATACCTGAGTATGTTTAAAATTCACGGTCTAATTTGTAGGTTTCGCAATTTGTTATCATATAATATTTGAGTAATACTTCGAAAACACGTGATATTGAATAGACATAATATGCTCATTTCATCAACAGCTAACAACTGGACTCATTCACTTAACTTTACAAATCGGTTGATATTTGCAGACACCTGGATACTTTGCTGATAAGATCCTACGTAAAAACACTAACTTAGCGTTTACTTTGATTACTTACTTACTTACGCCTGTTACTCCCAATGGAGCATAGGCCGCCGGCCAGCATTCTCCAACCCACTCCGTCCTGGGCCTGTTTACTTTGATTAGACCACTATAAAAGAAAGAGACTTATCTTAAATGAGTTGATGTGAAATAAAACCGCTGTCATTGGTATCAGTAAATCATAGTCCACGTTGCCACATCTCACATGGGTACAGTAAGAGAAGAGACTGTGTGAATGGACAAATGAAACAGGAATGATAATAGGTGACATCCACAGTTGATAACGCCAATTTTTTCTTCTCAGGTGACGATTCTTGGTCCAGTGAAGCTCGATAACTATTTCAATATCATCTTACTGTTAAACTAACTTGAAAGAACATAAGTAGCAGTCGTCCCCTCACTCATACATCTTTTAGTGACTAGTCTTCCATTGTTAATGACCGCTATTGGTGTTTGAAAATAGTGATGAATGCTGATGATGATTTTCTCACACATGTTGGTATAATTAATCTAGAATATGAACGATTTGTACTAAAAACTATCTCTGAAGACCAGTTAAAATCCACCGATATCCTCACACCACTGTCAAATTGTTTCGACTGAGAACCGAAGGTCACCGCCAACGATATTATTAACGCTGAAAACCAACGGTTGATTAACCTCAGGCTTTGGACCACTTTGGTTCATTTGAGAGGTCAAGGATGTTTCGGAGTCAATGCACTGCACCTACTGCGTCAACAGTACACCAATCATCTCTCTATTACAGCAAACCAGCAAAACAGAAGATGGAAATCCCTTCATGTATATGCTGGAACCAAGTTCCTCAGGACTTCTCTTGATAATACTGTTACAAAAATGACCATCAAAATAAGTGTAAGATGATGGTGGACAAAGATAGGTTTATAAATAGAACATGCAGTTAGATCGATTCAAAAGATGAAACCGGTTACACAACAAATCGATGGGAAAATCGATAGCTTTTGAAGCTAATCAGATTGTCACCTAAATGCAATGGAAATTCATTACATTAACAATAATGGGTTGTCGTACCAACTAGAACTCTATACCACTTCAAGCATCACATTACTGTCAAAAAATAGCTGGAGGAAACCGAGCAGTTCAAAGATTAGCAAGACATTGTAATTAGTATTAACCATCTTTGATTCTCCGAAGAATGTTATGTTGTATTTCGTTTCATGGAAAGTCATGCAGAGGGTTGTAGAGTATTACCGACACTCAGATGAAAATTCTTAGCTTAGATTCGTTCGAAAGTCAGGGTCAAGTGATCTTCAGCATAAATCAGTCTGAAGTGAAAAACTTTTATGTCTCTTTATCTGACTCCAGTTTGATCGGACGAATGACTGTTATTGAAAAATACCTGTCGTCAACTCTCGTATATTATCATCGGCTTGAATGGCGTTAGTGAATAACGAAATGAAATAAGTCAAATGTGAGAACGCATCTTTTAATACGTATATTACGTACAATCATTGATCGGAAAGCAAAGCAAAACAAAATGACGCTCAATGGAGGTGAGTAAGGAAACTCTATTTAATTAAGCGTGAATCGATATTTATAGTCAGACAAAAGTAAGTTACAAATATGTGATGATTAAGATAAGAAATGCACACATATACGCTTACATAAAAACAGCCAAAGTTGATAAGCGAAGTGACAAGGTCAAGATGTGATTTAAGAAGGACGAACAGATTGGCCTGTCCAGAGGTTAGCATAACCTATATGGGTTCCATTTAGGGTCAGCCTCTACAAACCGAGGCACCTCGACTCCGAAGCAAATATCATTTTCAAAAGAAAGTTGTGATCATTTTGGATCAGCAAAAACCATTCTCTATAGCCAGTAAAAAATTAATCATGTATTCTTCTCTAAAAGATTTTGACCCCATGATCTATTACCTAGAGCTGATTGAAAAACAGGTTGTAATAATACCAGTATTCTTCTGCACTTAAGCAGTACCAATATTCCTGATTAAAAATGCAAGTGATACATCACGAATGTATACCGCCCTTAATATCGCGATAACCGCAAAGTTCATTAACCATGTCCAAATGATTTGAGTTAATCAACTCATACTGGATCAGCTAAACCGACTTTCTCTCAATTCACAGGGGTTGGATCAATATACGAAAGTCCGAAATTAAACGCCTCCCCTAAACTCACAAGGATCAAAATGCAATCAAGAGGACTTACAAGAGAAAACAAGTATTTTGTTTCACACCTAAAGTCATTGAAACCACCGATTGATGAAAAAGCTATTATCATGTAAAAGGACGAATCGAAAGAGTAAAAACATTGATATTAGTTAATGAACAATTGTTTCAAAAAGGGTGCGATATACAGTTCACCCAAGTCGGTATAATCATCATGGCCTGTCGGAGTTAGCTTAACAAAAAATTTTATTGTTACTCCTAAAATGCGGCAATGTCATGTAATTTTCGCGTATATCTATTGGTTATTTTGTTGTTTAAAATACTACATACACTGTGATACTTATTATCTTTTCTTGAGATATGAACGGTTTCTTGAAAGCTCCATCTTCTCTCTCCTTACCCAATCGTGACTGTCATTGTTGAAGTATCGTTGAGTATAAGTTAACTAATTGATCTATTTGCGTTAAATCACGTTCTCGTATCTTATTTTATTTATTTATTTAAACACATAAATATTGGTACAAGGAAGCACCAGATACATATGCGCCGCACAAATCAAATGAGATTTGTGTGAGGGCTGTGATACTGCTCAGGTGCCCAAACTGAAACAGATGGTTTTCTTAGGGGGCCACACCCGAAGCTTTTGACCTAAAGATCTGATCTACAAGGCAGTGGAGAAGTGTGAGGAGATGCAGTCTCATGGTATCCGGTGACCAACGATTGATTCATACGCCATTTGTTCCCTCAGGATACTGGAGCCCATGTGCACCATTGGTTTGAAATAAGGGTTTTCCAACTCCCCTAGGTGGACTCGCTGTGTCCACCAACCCGGTTAAAGCGCCGGACATTCGCTTTTCGTCCTCTCAATTTCGTAAACAACACTCCTGGTACGAAAAGGCAGTGAGTAGGACTTCCCTGACAGAGGCTATATACGCGTGGCCATGTGAGGGCATTTCGATAGGGAGAGCGGACTCTCCCCACTCTCGGCCGTACCAGGGCATTTGGGGGCATGTTCTTGTATCTCCAACTCACCATTATTTGTAACTACAAATAATAAATATAATGAACGCACAATTCGTGTGACGTCATTACTTGATTTATGTTGGTTTATGGACTATATATTTAAAGGTAACTCAATATTCTGAATAGTTGAGTACTAATGATATGAAGATCAAAATTGGTATTATTTACATGAACACTTAAAGATCCGTTTCTTCCTTAATTTACCATTTCTTATATTCAGTTAATCAAATGGTTAGAAACCAATAAAATGATCTAACTTCAAACGTAGACCAAAATTTCAAGAATCTTTGAATTTTGCCCTCATAAGGAACTCAATTCTTAACCTCAAAAATAACTTACTGTCACTCCGATTTTAACCATCCTTTAATGAGATGATAAATTGTAGGGAAACTTACCTTTCCAAACAGTAACTTATCTGTAGTACAGATATTTTATGTAAACAACTCGATAATTAGATTATAAGTAACTTAATATCTCAGTTAATTGGTTGGTTTTCCTGAACATAGACAACGATCATTAAGGTCTTTTTCAAAAAAATACTGTCATAAGGTGGAGAAAATTACTGAATTGGGTAACTTTGGTAGATATGAATAATACTAATACTGATGTTGATACTAGTACTAATACTGATAATAGCAATAATAATTTGACTTTTGTGCAGAAAAAATACGCTATACAAAGCAGTCATTTACTTATTCCAAAGAAATCTTGAATTAGCAGAAAACCAGTAAAACGTGATTACATCAACTCGTAATGAGCCACATAAAAACACTTCTCTTTTTTTCCATAAAGTTTAATATTCTCATGTAGTTGGTTGGTTAGTTATTTAGATTGAATAAAGTTAGGTACATTATCGAAAAACGGACAAAATGATGCTTATCTTCAGTTCCACTATTCATAGGTATAGTCTCCTGATGGGTCTATATGATTGCACGCTCGATAGATGATTTACTTCGTAGTATTTCAGAGATGATCCCACGATATGTTGTCACTGGGGGACTACTATCTTACAGAATGTAAGGACCTAAGCTTATTCAAGATTTTTTGGATTTAATAAAAGTTCTTCGTTCATTTGCGCGAATGAGGTTTAGCCATAGAACCCAAAAAACCCGAACAGTGTGTACGCATGTGTCGAATGATTATCTTTTCCAGGCCTTGAACTAAGATGAAATAACTGAAATGATTTACTAGTAAATTTTGATGAGGACTTGTGAATACGATCTTACGGTGAAGTCAAACTACTATATCTAACAACGTTGATATCTTGGTGTATTTTAGTCAATCAGCCAGCAGCAAATCTGAATTACCATTGAAAATCAATGCATATACACAACTAGTGTCTTGTTACAAGTTGGCTATAGGCTTTTAACCGTTAGAAGTGAGAGTTGAGATCAGGGACTCACGGTTGTTTTATGTATGTACCATAACTCCTGATTCCAACCATAATTCTCAGTTTTAATCCTACCACTTATAAATATTGCAACAGAATATCATTCAATATGCTATACATTTAAGCTCATTCAGATTGCTCATATTTCCCACATTTACAAGTTAGTGTTTTCCTCAGCATTTTAGTTTTTCTTACTAAAATTAACTATACTATAGTTGGAAGTTTACATCTTGGTTTGACATAAAAGAAAAGGCATCATGATAGATTGATTTATACGCCACAGCCTTGAAGTTGCTTGCTCTATCCCGACTGGTTAGGCTGTGTAGTTTAACATCAGGACATGCTTATTAACTAACAGCTAATTGAACCTCTCTTGAAATGGGTTTCTAAGAAAAACTTGCATAGAGATATTGTCATACATGGACCTATAAGATCGAATAGGTATGGGTAACATTGAATTACGGTAGTATGGTTTCGCAAATTGTTTGAATGAGGGAAAATATCGACAACTATATTCAAATATCACAAGGGGGGTTTTTGTGGAGATTTAGTAATTTTATAGTTAAGATCATGAGTCAATTGAGGCTAGACCACCATCGAAAACCTGGAAGCACTGGACGGCCGTTGGATGCCAGCTCAGTGGTCTATCGGTTAAGGGCTCCGGCTCGAGACTGGTAGGTCCTGGGTTCGAATCTCGCGAGAGCGGGTTCGTGGATGCGCACTGCTGAGGAGTCCCATAATAGGACGAAACGGCCGTCCAGTGCTTCCAGGTTTTCGATGGTGGTCTAGCCTCAATTGACTCATGATCTTAACTATATATTCAAATATATTAACTTATTGAGACAGTCGAAAGCATCTACGTTCTGTTCATGAGGATACAATGGAGTGTAGTCTATAAGATCAAAAACAATGACAAAACGATATCCAGTTTCATTTCTGACCGATCCCACTAATGAGAATCAATATTGTTGTTTAATGCTGTACAATGGGAAAGCCAGTCGGTTGTATGGTCTTTTAATTATTTTGATAAGCAAACCACACAACGAACTACCTCCCAGAATCACAACATTGCACAGTTTAAGAGTTCAATAATTGGAAATTACAATTATAACGATATAACGTTTGGAATTCAACTTACAACAAACAATCAGTAGTTGACATACCCACGTCTATTCACCATGACTACTTTTGCAAATAACGTCACAAAACTGGTCTGTAATTTATTTGCAATCAACAAATTCACAAAACGATATATATAGATCAAACCTACTAGCGCACATAGTAGCCAATCAAATCACAAGGTTGTCAGTCTGGCTAGAAAAAAATTCGCGCACGCCTCTGATTGGCTCATCTTAAACGACAACGAGTGAAATCTATATTCCGGGCTGAAACTATGCGGTATTTATAATGCATGAAAAATTTAATAAAAACTGGTGCCTTGATTAATGTACATTGTTGCATATAATATGTTCCGTGGGTTGGTAAAAGCCGATTGAAATAAGGGATGGGAAATTAGACAGACGACTACGTAAGGCAATAAAAGATTGGTTATCTGAAGAATGTGGAATCTTCACATGGCATGCATATAAGAGACATATGCTTAGAAAACTTAGACACACAAACATACCAACGCAAAATAATGATAACGTAAGTTGGGTAGACAGGAGGAAATTTTTCTGACCACAATCGATCCATAATTGGAGGTAGAATGATATACTAAAATGACCAAAATAATAAAATACGTCACATAGATCTATGCTATCACCTAAACAAAGACGTTAAATTAGGCATATTAGGCAAGAATAGTCTTGGATGAGTTCAAATAAATTGTTTATTAAGAAGATGGACATTATCAAAACTATGTCACACAATATTGCAATACATTTCGAAAATTCTGATCACTTATATACTTGTTAAGAAAATTTATATGTAAAAATAAAATGTCTACTGGGCTAGAAATGGAGGGTAAGATGAGACAATGATATTAAGGGAAATATTATCATCACCAAATGTGACAGTGAGAGGTGGGACCACTGAACACTCCGTCCATAGCTGATATTTTGTAGGACTTATAAATTTAATTACATACGCCTGTTGCCCCCCCCGTCCAGGAGCATAGGCCGCCCACAATCATCATTCCACATACAACTCTGTACTGGGCAATCCTTTCCACTTCTTTCCACTTGCTATTCATTCTTTTCATGTCTGCTTCCAATTACCAATGCAGTGTATTCCTTGGTGAAAACCTTCACTTCAGGATCCCAAGTTACGACTGGCATCATGATGCAGTTTGATGATTTACGTAATGTACGTCCTAGCAACATCCAGAGTGTTTTCCTAATTTCCTCCTCAGCTGGAACCTGATTTGTTCTATCCCACAGTAAGTTGTTAATCATGGTATCTGGTTAACTGACATGGAGTATCTTACGTAGGCGATTGTTTATAAATATATTTGTACCTATGTGTGATGATGGTTGTGATAGTTCTCGGATTTTCAGCTGTGTACATTAGAACTGTCTTGATGTTCATATTGAAGATTCTCACTCTGGTATTGGTTGACAGACAGTTGTTTTGAGTTCCATATCTTCTTCAACTGTAAAAATGGTGCCCTTACTCTGCCAATCCTTGCATTCACATCTGCATCAGATCCTCCACGTTCATCGATGATGCTATCGAGATACATGAAAGAGTCCACCTGTTCCAGAATTTGTCCATCAATCAAGTGTGATTGTGTTGGTGTTATCTGTGTTGTATTTGAGGATGTTGGTCTTTCCGTTGTGCATGTTGAGGTTTACTGATTCAGAGACTGTTGCTACATTGTATGTCTTGAGCTGCATTAGTTGGTGTGTATGAGATAGAAGAGGTAGGTTAGGTCATCTGTGAAGTCCGAATCGTCTTGTTGAATCCAACCTGTCAATTGTATTCCGTGCTTCCCATCAGATGTGGATGTCTTCATAATCCAGTCAACCATCAGAAGGAAAAGAGAGAGGGATGTTAGGCAGCCATGTCTGACTCCGGTCCTCACTCGGAATGCGTCTGTCAACTGTCCTCCTCCATGCACGACATTGCATTGTAGTCCGTCGTGTGAATTCCGTATGATGTTGACGACTTTCTCAATTACACCATAGAGTTGAAGTAGTTTCCATAATGTACTCCAACCCACACTTTCAAACGCCTTCTCGTAGTCAATGAAGTAGATGTATAGTGACCGACGATCCGTTTTGTCGTGATATGGTCTGTGTACAAGCGATCCTTACGGAATCCGGTTTGTTGATCTCCTATCTAGATGTCTATTGAGTATTTCATCCAGTTCGGCAACATTTTGCTGATTCCAGATCCATGAGATTTTCATCCTAGAAATGTTTTTCATGCTTCTTTGGACAGTATCATTTCAATTCCTTTGGTATGGGGAGCATTTCCTTTCTCAAGGACAGAAGGAAGCAGCATCTCTCTCCGATCTAATTCTTTCTGTCCAGCTTGGGTTCAATGAGTTTCACTTATTCCGAGAACCACCAAGTTGTATCTCTTCTTTTCCATAGCTATTTGATTGATCCTTCTGGTCTCGCACGTTGTCCGGATGTTGGGGTATCGGTCTCGTGACTTCCGAATAATGTGGGATATCATCATGAGGCGTCATAATTCTTCCTTAAGTCTCAGGCCATAGTTTAAATGGTTGATTTTTGTTTATTATTGTTAGCGTTTTTTGTATCAAGGTTGTTTTCTATGGTACGGGGTTGTCGATATCATGCCCAATCTTCCTCCTTTACCCGGCTTGGGATCAATAGTAGTCCTAGAATAGCTACAGGTGGAGTTTTATATATGCGATATATTTTCAAATCATGATGGAGTGTAAGCAGTAATCTAGGCGAATTAACAGTGGATGTACAAAATTTGTGGCCTGATTTATAATAATTTCTTCCTTTCAAATGAATTAATGATTTCTAACAAAAACTATCTTTATATAAAGGAACTAGAGCAGTGACTGATTAGTTGAAACATTGGTGTTTTGACTAAAGGATTATTAGTGGAAACATAGCTCTACTAATCAAGGTTTCAGCAATGTTAATGCAGTTTAGTCCTTGAATTTCTACGTATTATTTTTCTACATCCTCTCAAGCAATCTATATAGTCAAAAGTAACATAAAGGTTGTCTTTCTTTCAGTAAATAGTAGTTTGATTAGTAAAATAAAAGTACATATACAGCCTTTGCATACATTTCCAACATTATAATTGGTTCTGTCGTAATCATTTACCAAGAACTTATGAAATAAAGGAATTAATATTCGACAATGCTGTTTGTTTTTGTTTACTGTAATGAAGTTCTATTTGAAGTGAAGATATGGTTTCCATCTGACATAAATATCACATATATCATGTGACTATCATTTGCATATAAATCGACCAACAAAATATGAATACATTCCAAATGATGACTCAGATCGTTTTGATTGGAAACAAAGATTAAATTGCCAAGTTATGATTACTCATTACTACGTATTTATTGAATAATATGAGAAAAAGACAATAAGATGATCTAATGATTAAATCTGAGTAAATAAAACCATCAATTATTTTCTTTTCAATTATTGAAGAGAATTTAATGAACAAGTTTCATATTCCCATTTATGATCTATGTTATCATCACTTAACTCCGCCTGTAGCTCTTCTAGAGTTACTGCCGGGGTTGATTTAACTGTAAAGATCTTATAATGAAAACCGTGGTCACGTACGTTAATCTCAGCCCTCTTCAGCATCATCATAATATGACTGCAGACAACCAGGTGTAGGAAAATTTTATATACCCAACTTCCTTTATGCTTGGAAAATAAATGACTTTCGGGCTGAATAGACTTGACAAATCTATGTAAAGATGCAATTATTTTGACAACATCGGACTCATTTATAAGCAATAACGCATGAGTATTGACAAAGTATGATAGTATATTTTTGTAGATAATGTTATAATAATGTTATGCAACATTGTTGGCTTTGATGAATAGGCCACATTTTCACTACCGAATATTGTCTGTTGACACATATACTAATTGAAAAAAAGCGGAGAAGCTCTCAGTTCACAAAGTGGTACTGTGGAATAAAAGATAGTTTTACTGGATCAACACATAGGAGTGTAAGGTTTTATTCTTATTTTCATTAACGTGTTTAGAATATTTAGTCTTATTTTTCACTTATTCTTTTGCTTTACTGTGAGAGTTCCATTTCATTTTATTCAACATTTCTCACACCAACTTTCTAATATCAAGGCTATGTACTTAAGCATATACAGAAACTAGTGTAAGAACATTCCTAATGAATGATAAGTCATTTATAAAAAATAAACTCTATTTAGATAAACACTGTTGTCAATACTCTGATTGTGCATATTCTATTTAATGAATCTTCGTTTATCACTCTGATTTTTCCACGGTTGAATGCTTCAGCAGGATTTGTGGGCTATTTGTAAGTTATCAGGTGCTGTTGTTTAAATTATAAATTATCTTAAAGAAAAACCATGGGTTTTCATTGCAGATAAATCACTAGTTTCTTTAAACAATTAACAAATAGCAAAGCTCAATTTGATGCGTAATGTTTATTTTCTTATCAAGAGATGAGGATGGGGATCTCCTAAAATAGTAAATACTGGTTTATTGAAGATGTTACTGTAGTAGAAAATTCTTGTCAAGAAAACTACGTATTCTACTGCTCTAAATAAATGTAATCCTCTTCTTTTGGTGTCATTACACAGTAATGTCTCTATAGTTTCTTAATCCTATCGGTTCTTTCTTACTAGTGTTTTAAGCTGAGTAGTTGATATCTAATTACAAATGTACTATTTGAAGAACTTATCATTAAGCATTAAGAAGTAGTGAATAGTTTTGGCAAGTTTTGCTAAGAAATGCAGTGATATTCAGTAAAATGCTAACATGAGACCATATTGTCTCCATTGATTTGACGACTAACCTTACCTACCATGTTATAAAACCATATTGCATTGTAACACAATCAGTCAAATAAGAGAAATGATGTGGTGTTTCCCCAGTTCACTCTACTTGGTAAAATAAGTCAAACTATAAAAATGAATATCCATCTATTATGAAATCGTAAAATACTCATATTATTTCTTAAAATATTTTATGTTTCAGTTTTGATCGTCGTGGCACACTTTTTGATCAGTTGGTTGCTATAAATTAAACTGTATTACAATCGTGTAAGTAGCATAACGAAAACATAATTTTCAAAGTACAGTTGAATTAAATAATGCACAGCAAACCTACAAATAATTTAAATAATGAGTTAATTAATGAATGAAGTAAATTAACCAAAATCTATAGTCTATTGAGTAGCAAGGAAAGTTCAGGTGAGAATAAGTCTAGTTTTAGGTATTGTGAGACAGACAAGAACTGAATAGTTAACTTTATCAATCTAAACCGCTTAAGAATGAGGTGAAATTGGTACACTGTTAACCTCGGAAAGTGATTTAACCGAGAATTAATTCACCAAGAGATTTAATCACTGAAGTATAAATCTGGTATTCCTGTAATAATATTCACTATATCCCCACCTCAGACGGCTTATTTTGTAGTGTCGTTATAAACAAAGATTTAAAAGACAACCATGATGTCGATTCATTCACTTTCGTAGAGAGTTATTGGCCCTTACATTTCTATCTTTTAATAACTTTTAGGGTACTAAGGTGACAAGTTTTTAATAGTTGAAGAAAGTTGACCCATTTTATTTTATTCAGTGTACCGATCTCAACACATAGTCACGAAATACGTAACTCGCCACTCTTGATGTAAGCGCATTTACAGGGAATCGACAAAAAAAAGCAAAAGATTGGAAAAACGAGTACGAATAGTAACAGGAAAATGGAAGAGAAAAAGAAAGGGGGACGATGAGTAGACAATACTATATTAGATCAACAACAAACGCCTCTATGTGATAGTCACTTGATAGTTAGTTCGTTTGTACATTAGAAGGACGTTGGTAGTATGGAGATGAAGAAAAGAATATCATGTCAAAAACACTTCCAGTCCCATACTTTTGAGATGACTATCATATGGGATTTCTCATCCGATTGCTCAGGAACTCAAAAGACAAATACTAAGTTTCTAGGTTCAATCTCTGTTCAGGTCATGGATGCACACTGTTGAGGAGTTGAAAAGTACGAAGAAACAGTTGTCCAGTGTTTCCTTGTTTAAATGAGTGTTTAGGTGAATTCGCTCAGTGTTGTAATTTATAAATCCAAGTTTATCTGTAAAAAACAAGGACGAAAGAAACCTATGACATCAAGATGCTCATTAACTAAACATGTTTCTCTTCACATTACTCGTAAAGGGAATGATCACATCCTTGCTAGTAATATATATATATATATATATATATATATATACGTTCGTTTCCTTTCAAGACTCTTTTAGTGATAATTGGATCTCGTACGCTTATAACGGTGGATGGATTAGCCTAAAAAACCGATACAAGTTATGTGCTGTAAAAATCAACACTCCTTGGGCAAGAGCTGCTTAGTGTAACTGAATAGATTGGTGAAGAACGTTGTGGACATTAAAACAATGGGAGATGAGTTCAAGTTCTAGTGGGAACATCAACATGCTGATATACGTGAACGTATGAGTGACAGGACCCGTACTGAAAGAAAAGACTTTCGGATTCCAGTGTTAGCTTCTATAAATATTGTATTTGTTTTCTTTACCATTTCCCGTTGTATCACTACCTTGGCAAACATGTTTAGTTTTACAAGTTCTGCTTGCAAAATAAACTCAGTTACATGGTAACATAAGTCACTCAGGTACAAAATGTGGTACATCCCGGCGGTCAAAAAAACAATAAGGCACATAAATATAATGAAGTTGTAATGTCGACAGTGATGTTAATTTACGGACAAAAATTAGGTAGTAAATTAGGTAGTAGGTACAGGCGTCTTACTTTCTTGCGGTATGATAGACAGGTCATGGTGGTGCGCGAAAATCCGGAAGAAGGATCAATATTTTTAATGTTAGCTGTTTGTATCACAATCGTGAAGCATTAGACTTTATCTGTCTATTTAAATAAACCAATCAAATCCTATCGTCATTAGCATACAAGCTGAAATTCGTCAAGCTTGCAACAGGATTGGCCCATCTGTGATCCAGATTTCGGCTGTAGGGGGAATACAAGTTTTTGCATGCTACAGATGTTTTTTGTCAATCGGACCTGCACTTTTTTTCTGACTCTAGACTTTTTAGTGAGTACAATTAATAGTATTATCGCATTCTTCCTACATAAGTATTTACAGACGTACCTCCTAAACTGATTTCCAACGTAAAATTCATTTGATAGTCGTTTTACAATTCATGTAGATTTGAACATTCCTTTTAAAGCAAATCAGGACCGTCAGAAAAAGCGTGGGAATAAAGTGGCATTTATGAATATTTCAGTATCGTTTAGAACTTTTCAGTAGTTCACACTTCATATTGTTCCAGAGTTGAACAAGTGCCTTGCTTGACTTACGGCGAACACATTCTTTTCAAAGGACAACTCATTTGAAACCCAGTTGTCATTACTTTATTTGTAATCCATAGGTTATGAAGCAATCCAAGCTGAAGTTCAGGGCAAGTACCCAGAGGACTTAAAGCAAAAGATGATCACAATATATAATGAGTTGTGGAGATCGTTGAGTTTCTATTGAAATCATGAATCCATCAATATTAGGTCACCATTACCTCAATTATTGATTATTACTAGGATTCTTATGCTCACGGGTTAGTCCAAAAGTTTGTCCATAAAAATCATTCTGATATAAAGCAAAGTCCTCCAAAACTCAATCTGAATTTTATCTTCTTAGTGCATTATGTAAAATGTTAGATTTTTTAACGAGGTTGTTTTCTACGGGATAGGGTTGCTGACCCCATGCCCAACCCTTCTACTTTACACTACCTCGGGACCGGCAGTAATCCTAGAAGATCTAGAGACAGAGCAGATATCCAAACAATGTATATCAACTGGAAAGGATTGCCCAGTACAGAGTTCGGTGGAAAATGCTTGTGAGTGACCTATGCTCCTCCACAAGGGGTAACAGGTGTAAGTATAAGTAGAAGGTAAGAGTAGGCCAGCTTAGTACACAGTCTACAACTTAATGGGTCATTCAGTTCATTTCATAAAGTCTTGTATGTCAATCAAAATTTGTCTGACTCCCTGAGACAGATTAGAAAATGCAATCCTGAGTCCTGCAAATACCACCGCATTACACCTGTGGATGGCGTCGAGTAATGAACCTCAATGTTACACCGGCAAAAAAAATTTAGCCTATTATTTTTATCTAAAGTGGCCTTCGTTAGCACATTAACATTTATAAAAGGACCCTCAAAGATGAATAGGAGCCTAAACAGTGAATAGATTTAAACAATTGGTCATTTTTCTCAACATCTGCACTTCTAAATACAACTAATAAAGGGTTACAGTTTCTTTTCGATCCCCAAGTATTTCGCTCAGATGCCATGCAAATCAAATACGTTTCTTCGTATTACAACATATTAGCTTTCTTCCATTCACAGGACAAGTAAGTGATGTGCTGGGTGACTCAATCGAACTTGAAACCCATTCGGAAGCCAAAATTCGTAGCACTATTCAGAGAACTAGCATTTAATCAGTGGATTCCTGGTTTGTGTCCGATGATGACGTGGATTCTTCGGAGATATCTATACGATATAATTGTGTCAGAGAAACTAATGTGATTTCTGCAAACCCAGATATTTGGGACATAAATAAAGTGCAGTTTGTTTTGATAAGTTTTATTCCACAGGTTTAGGATTTCAATTCTTCCAGGCATGAGTGATGCTTACTTCAAACCAACGAAGAACTGGTCTGTAATAATTACGGAGATTTTGTCAGAACTAGTAAATAGTAATGGGTTCTTTTATTGTCTTATGAGAAGAGGAAGAGTCACAGATGCATTTTTAGGTACCATAGGTTTTAAATTTATGGTGTGTTAACTTTCTACAGCTTGGAAGTTGAATAAAACACTTTTATTTCATCCTATTATAAATTCGAGTTATAGTGGTTTAGTATTTAATGTTGAGATTATGGCCAGTACTTATAGCTAGAATTGTGAATGTCCACGTAGTTTTGATTCAGTTATCTTTTTATGGGAGCAGATTCTCCAATGTCAGTCTAGGTTCCATTAGCTTGATTTAGAGAGAGGTGACCGTAAAATATTCAAATGTTCATTTCAACAACTCTAAAAGAATTTATGTAATTAATTACTTAGATACTTTAGCTAACTGAGCTTCACTAGGAATATGCAGGCGAAACATTTTATTGAAACTATCAATATATAGTGACGTTAGTCAGAACTATGTGCTATGCTACTAGTGTATGTAATTAAATTGAAAACCCACTCTTAATCTTGATATTGTCAATATGATTCGTTAGAATTTATACAAGAATGATACCAAAATAAATCCAAAAACTACAACCCATTTCAAATGGTCTATTAAGTTTCCGAAAAAGAGGATCTCATAAACTTACCCCAGTCAAATACTCCAAGGTGATTTTTCTCTAAATATCCTCTTAAAACACGCTTACAAACGCTTGATACGTGAGTTACATGAGGACTGAGTGTTATTTCCTATCTGTCTTCTCCAATTGTTTTGCTTTGGTCTAAGTAGCCAATCACAAAAAGTACAAACCAAGGTTACCGTTTGGTGAATCAGCCAACCTTCAAGATAGAATATTTGTCTATAATTAGGTCAACTTAGCAAGTCACCTTAATCTAGGGTTGTAGGTCATATGCAATGTCGTGCTTCCTTTCCATGTCTGACTAGTTTTATGAAGACTAGGCTAGGTATAAACAAGTGAGACAACCCTTATTTTATTCAGTGGACGTATAAAAGTACATTTTTACCACTACCAATAGGAGGACAACGTTACTTTATTGCTTATTTATCCAGGCTTTGATAAAACAGTATTTGAGTTTGATTCAATCATAATTACAGAAAAGACCTGCTTTGTTTTGGTGTTCACATGTTTTTACAGCGGGATTTTGATTGAACATATTTCCAGAATGTTACATTTTACAGTATGATGATGTAAAAGTGAAATTTCACCTTCATATATTCGCCTGTCTACTTACAGTTATTCTTGAAACTGTCAGTGATTGTAACGGTATAGGATTTCGCTGATTGTTTAAAATACTAGTTTCCAAATTACTTAACACTAAAGACTTTTGTAATCATTCAGGTCAAGCCAAGGATAACTGGGATGTATGCCAAGCAAAGTCGGACAGATTATATTGTGTTTCAAGTCCACATATTAAATAAGTAGGTTTGGGTGGGCTATTGTAAATAGACTGTTTGCCTAAACAGACTCACCTAGATATGTTTTAGGAATACTTATTCTAATTTTGCAAACAAGGCTTCCAAGTAGCCTTGATCATTTTCCTCCTCATAACTTATGTGGTTGGTACGAAATGTTTAGACAAATATGTTGGGATCCCTTGGTTTATTTTTCTAACCTCAGTCAATTTGTAACATATCATCATTTCCACTTAGTATTATCAGTGAGATATCACTTCGCTTTCTACTTTATTGGCCTGGTTTGCACACTAAATGGCACTTCCTTAAGCCTGTTACCCCTCGTCGAGGAGTATAGGCGCTTACCATTATAATTCCAAATCCAACTCTGTCCTTGGCAATCCTTTTCACTTCTTTCCACTTGCTATTCATTCTTTTCATGTCTGCTTCCAATTACCAATGCAGTGTATTCCTTGGTGAAAACCTTCACTTCAGGATCCCAAGTTACGACTGGCATCATGATGCAGTTTGAGGATTTACGTAATGTACGTCCTAGCAACATCCAGAGTGTTTTCCTAATTTCCTCCTCAGCTGGAACCTGATTTGTTCTATCCCACAGTAAGTTGTTAATCATGGTATCTGGTTAACTGACATGGAGTATCTTACGTAGGCGATTGTTTATAAATATATTTGTACCTATGTGTGATGATGGTTGTGATAGTTCTCGGATTTTCAGCTGTGTACATTAGAACTGTCTTGATGTTCATATTGAAGATTCTCACTCTGGTATTGGTTGACAGACAGTTGTTTTGAGTTCCATATCTTCTTCAACTGTAAAAATGGTGCCCTTACTCTGCCAATCCTTGCATTCACATCTGCATCAGATCCTCCACGTTCATCGATGATGCTATCGAGATACATGAAAGAGTCCACCTGTTCCAGAATTTGTCCATCAATCAAGTGTGATTGTGTTGGTGTTATCTGTGTTGTATTTGAGGATGTTGGTCTTTCCGTTGTGCATGTTGAGGTTTACTGATTCAGAGACTGTTGCTACATTGTATGTCTTGAGCTGCATTAGTTGGTGTGTATGAGATAGAAGAGGTAGGTTAGGTCATCTGTGAAGTCCGAATCGTCTTGTTGAATCCAACCTGTCAATTGTATTCCGTGCTTCCCATCAGATGTGGATGTCTTCATAATCCAGTCAACCATCAGAAGGAAAAGAGAGAGGGATGTTAGGCAGCCATGTCTGACTCCGGTCCTCACTCGGAATGCGTCTGTCAACTGTCCTCCTCCATGCACGACATTGCATTGTAGTCCGTCGTGTGAATTCCGTATGATGTTGACGACTTTCTCAATTACACCATAGAGTTGAAGTAGTTTCCATAATGTACTCCAACCCACACTTTCAAACGCCTTCTCGTAGTCAATGAAGTAGATGTATAGTGACCGACGATCCGTTTTGTCGTGATATGGTCTGTGTACAAGCGATCCTTACGGAATCCGGTTTGTTGATCTCCTATCTAGATGTCTATTGAGTATTTCATCCAGTTCGGCAACATTTTGCTGATTCCAGATCCATGAGATTTTCATCCTAGAAATGTTTTTCATGCTTCTTTGGACAGTATCATTTCAATTCCTTTGGTATGGGGAGCATTTCCTTTCTCAAGGACAGAAGGAAGCAGCATCTCTCTCCGATCTAATTCTTTCTGTCCAGCTTGGGTTCAATGAGTTTCACTTATTCCGAGAACCACCAAGTTGTATCTCTTCTTTTCCATAGCTATTTGATTGATCCTTCTGGTCTCGCACGTTGTCCGGATGTTGGGGTATCGGTCTCGTGACTTCCGAATAATGTGGGATATCATCATGAGGCGTCATAATTCTTCCTTAAGTCTCAGGCCATAGTTTAAATGGTTGATTTTTGTTTATTATTGTTAGCGTTTTTTGTATCAAGGTTGTTTTCTATGGTACGGGGTTGTCGATATCATGCCCAATCTTCCTCCTTCACCCGGGCTTGAGACAGACGGTAGTCCTAGAATAGCTACAGGCGGAATTTTATATATTTAGATTAACTGAATAGTGATAGGTGCGATGTATTTTCAAATCATGATGCTCAGCGATGGACGTCTGTGCCATCTTTAAGAAATGAGCTTTGTTGGTGAGTCTTACCTTACAATATGACATAGTTCCACATATCAATGCTCTACATTCTGCCTTTTCGAAAACTATTTAGACAGCATTCATAAATGAGCAGATGGTTTGAATAATTTAACATCTGATAATTTTTGGTGGAAATTACCATTGAATTCCACAAAATCTGCATAAAACTATTTTAATAGGTAATAAATATGTAGATTGTGTTCATCACTCATTGACTGTCCAATGGTGCCTGATTTTCAATGATACTCGAACTAGGATCAATCAGTGAATAATGCAACTTACGAATTTCAAACTACTTTCACGAAAACCTTTTAAGTGAATACCATGATTACTTCAGTCTGTACAAAAATTAGAATATTCATTTTATTACCTGACAGTTTAAACAAAAAATAAAGAGACCTCGAAATACAAGAGAAGAAAAATTCGAAAGGCATTATTCACTTTACACTTTTCATTTAATCTAATTCTCATATTAGTTAACTTCAGTTAATAATGTTCAAGCATCAGTGTAATATATGTAGACTACGTTTACTTCAGAGTTAATCAATTTCAAAAGTATGTTCTACAAGTAAGAATACAAAAATTATGTAGCCTTGGTAATAATATGAGATGTTAAACATATAATATTGAGTCTATGTTATTGATAGATGGGGAGTCCCAACAAACACAACATTTTTAAGACTTGGAAAACATTAGGATAAAATGGTTGGGAATCCTGATGTATGATTCTTTTACTTGTCACCAGTTTAAAAAAATATTATCATTCACTTATTTTAAACTTTTGGTAACAAATAGCTTTAGTAATTAAACTTAGTCTTATGTGTTACTTCTGTTTTCTTGAACATCACTAATTGTAAGCTGATGACATTTTCTGTAAATACCCTTATGACCCAGTGATATTCATTTTTAGAAATATATGGTAATAAATCTATTACTTCTGAGATAGTGTAAGATTGTATGGTACCTTATTTGATAAGTCTTATATTTAAATCTTTATCTGAATATTGTAATCATCACAACTTAGTATGAAGTAAGGTATTTGGAAAACGATATATGGTGATATCATGACGGTATTGAGTTATATAATTCACAATTAGGATAGTACAATGTTTTGTCTACTATTGGTAGGACAAATTTATTCATCATCTAGGATGACTAATATCAACTTGTTCATCACTCTTTCAAGCGCTTGAATAGTTATGATAACAGAAGTCAACAACCGGCTTCAATTAATAATACTGTTTTTGAATTTCCAAATAAAAGTGACAATTTTATCCAATCGATAATCTACCAAATAGTATTCCTAATGTACATATCTAGGAATATTGGTTTTGATGATTCAATATAATGACTTTAATTCATATGTATATTAGTAGTGAACGAAGACTCAGGTGGGAAAATTATCAAGACACAATTACAGAGTTCTTTGGTAATATACGAAAATCACACATCAAATACATAATTTACGCATCTCCCATCAGTTGTCCTTTATATGCTTCAGAATCCTTTCATTTCCGTTGTTCTTAAAATTACTTTCTGTTTTCTTCAATTGAATTTTCCCAATCTTCTGAGGGCACGCAATCCACTTCGGATTGGTGTTACAACTACTTATATCTATCAACGTAAGTAGCTTGTGCCATATATTGACATTTGAATTCACGGGTTGATTTAAGCTAGAACACTGTTGAAAACCTGGAGTCACCAGACGACCGTTCTGTCCTGGTATGGGACTCAGCACTGTACAATTCCTCACGCGGGATTCGTACCCAGGCTCTTTGGTTCGCATGTGAACTCTTGACCTCAAGACCACTGAGCAGGGATCAAATGGTGTTTATGTCTAACTTCAATCAATTCATGATCTTTCACAACCTTTCATCGATTGTTTGAGGTGGATAACTCTCTTACACCCGACACGGATTGGACTCCACTGGTTACGGCTTCTCACTAGAACTCCAGGAAATCCATCTCGAAGCTAGCCACTAGTGAGCACATGATTATTATCAGTATGGGGATTTGTGGAGATTGTAGTATTTTGAACAGTTGAATTCACGAGTCGATCTAAGCTAGACTACCATTGCAAACCTGGAATCACTGGACGGCCGTTTCGTCGTAGTATGAAACTCCTCAGTAGCATGCAGATTTTCACTGGTGGTCTATCTTAGATCGACTTATGAGTTCAACTGTTGAAAATACTACAATCTCCACAACTCCCCTTACTCAGATATATTGGTTGTTTGGATCTTCCAATTTATGTTCTGGACTGTTTAAAGCTCAGTAGCTCAGTGGGTAACTCGATGAAGTTTGAAGAGAAAGGTTCTGGGTTCGAGTCTTGGGTTGAACATCAACTCTGGGATATAGGTATGTCCATCTGATTAGTCCCAAATGGAATGAGACGCGAGTTTTAGGTTCCGCTGCTAGCCACCACCCATCACTGCTCAAAATTATGTTTGTTGAATTTTGAGCTACTTAAAGAAGTAGTGTGAACATTTTTGGAAGAAATGTTCGGCGAATTAAAGTCATGCCTATTGTGCATACATCTAAAAAAATCAGTAAATAATGAATTCATTATGTATATAGCCTTTTAAGAAATTCTATAATATGCCGGCTTTAGCAACCATCCTCTATTCATAGGCCGTTGAAACGGCGATGTCGAAACTTTTGGAGTCCTTTGAACTAATTTTTAAATGAAACAACACACATTACTCGGTATCAGTGTTATTTACACAATATTTCCAATAAATGACAACAGAAATGAAGAACATATAACCTTCAAATGTCCAAGGGCACGAAACCATAAAAGATCGATAAAAGTCACTAATAATCATTTTATTTAGAGTAATATTAATTTGTGACACTGGTGACTGTGTTCAGTATCTTTCATTGGACGAAATCTATAGATTCGTGAAGAACACTAAAATAAATCACTTTACCAGATAGTTTTTCGACAACTTCAAACAGTTTAAATGTTGCGACAGACAGTATACTAGATGTTATAGTTAATATTTTGTTCCATTTAACCTTTCATAATCATCTATTTAACTTGTTTTAATGATATTTAGGGTTGTATTAGCTTCATGTTGCGTGCTGCTTGTCACGGCTTTGGAATTTTAATTGTTGTACATTGTTGGTGTTTGTATGGATTATGAGTGATCGGGAATATTCTGGTTTGTTCAATTCGATTGTTGGTTTGTTTGTGGCCATTATCAAAATTCATATTTCATGTGCGAGTGAGAAATATAATTACGGACCATACCATATACTTTTTTTTATTCTCTGAAAAAGTGGCTTACACTGAGTCACGAAACGTCAGAAAATCTAATTTTTCTACTCATTGGGATATTACAAATATATAATTTATTCATACCATATACTGTTTTCCTGTTATTAATAATTCTGTACCTTTGATTTGTCGCTATCTAGCTGAGATACTTCTTGTACACGAGATAAAAATACAACACGACAACTAATTATTTCTTAGTGTTGGACCGGTTATTCTATAAGACCACCCTAATCAGTGGAATAATCCTCCTCATTTAGATCTCTGTTTAGCTTCAAAGACAACAAGTAATATGTGTATAGACTCAAAGGTCAGTTCGAACTGATTATCTGAAGTTTCTATAGTCAACTTTCATCAGATTAGTCTATGTTAATGAGTCGCAAAGTAGATTGGAACATTATTGTCTATTCTACTACATTTAATGCAGTTCATGATGTTTATCTACCCTCTTTTCCTGTCTCCGTGTCTTCTTCCATTTGTAACCAATAAAGTTTGTCTTGAATATATTAGGATATCTTCATTTTTTGTCTTGAACTACCGGCTTTCTTAATTCCTTTTTGAATGTTCGATTTAATGTTTTTCTGGTGTCTTGAAAATTGTAACTCAACAAATTAACAACCCTATAGAACATTACTATGATCATAACATTCTTAATAACGTTAATAACGTAGGTGACGTTGGAAAATGTCTGATGATTCCCCGATGAAACAGTTGCTTTATTCAAAGAGTTTCACTTTTTTAATGTGCCTTAAATCATGCATGCTCTATTAAATTTAAGACTCACGAATGTAGGAAGCCAAATTATGATTTTATAAAAGATTTCCTGAAGAAAATCGGGAATTTTCAGCGTAAAAATATCATACGTCTGCAGAAGTCGCGATCACCTAAACCTTTATTCAACGCTCCCATTCCTTCTTGTAGGTTGAAAGAATATTCATTCCCACTGAACTATCAAGTTTTTAGATAAGTAGGGTTACTTAACACTTCAGCATAAAGTTGAGTGTGGTTGATGTTATTGGGTTGAAAAGAACACTTCAGGAGCGTTGACAGTCTGACTTACTACCACATCGCAGAGGTAGCTTCAAATGACTGATATGTGGTAAAGCTTAATAACTAGATGAAAAAGGTTATGGATTCAGTTGAGAGTCAGCAGAAATTAAATTCCGATTTTCGTAAGATCTCATATGAGCTATACTTCATGGATATTTCCCTCAATAAACCTATAAATAATCGGCATGGACTTGGGGAGAAGAAACTTCCGATAAACTCGCGTGACTGGGAACTTTGAGAAGAAAAAAAAGGGATATGACTATGAATGCTGTTATCGGCCTGACTGTGATTTGTCTTTACATGAGAAATAAGAGACGCCTGATAAGACGGCATTTCCAGCACCACCTAATCCTGGTCATTGTAGATGAAAAGAGTAGACTTACATTTCCGTATGTCTATTACTGAAAGTTGACTTATATTTCATTCCGTTCTCTGGAATCTATGAGTTACAGACCGTATTGGGTGGTTCGCTGGTCAAAGTCGTCTTCGATAACATCACAGGCATGCCTAACCTGTGATAAGACTGTGCTTTTACTGAATTGAACTGGAGTAATTATTATTTTGTACACAATCACCAGAGAGCCTCTTAATCTCCTTCAACTTAGCAAGCACAGTCCTTGTAAGATCCATTTTGAAGATTCCGTGTGTGAAAGTCCCTCCATGTATAAATTTGCAACTTCTTCTTAATGGTTCCTTTATTTGTATATATCGTTAATCTTTTTGATGCCATTCGACGTTGTAATGTTTCATTTTATAATACTTTTCTCAGTTTCATTGTTGCTTTCACTGGGTTTCCATGTTTCTTCTTGAAATGCATCTTACTTACTTCCTTACGCCTGTTACCGCTCGTCGAGGAGCATAGGCCGCTCACCAGCTTTCCCCATCCAACTCTGTCCTGAGCCTTTCTTTCCAGTTCTTTCCAGTTACTATTCATCCTTTTCATATCGGCTTCTATTTCCCGGCGTAGTGTGTTTTTTGGCCTTCCTCTTTTCCGCTTCCCTTCCGAGTTCCAAGTTAGGGATTGAGTCGTGATTCACATTGGTGATTTCTTTAATGTATGTCTTTATGTATGCTTTTACATCTGCATCCGATCCTCCTTGTTTATCGACGATGCTCCCCAGGTATGTGAATGTTTCCACCTCTTCCAGAGTTTCGCCATCAAGTGTGATTGGGTTGGTGTTCTCCGTGTTGCATTTGAGAATCTTGCTTTTCCTTTGTGAATGTGGAGGCCTATCGATGCAGAGGCTGCTGCTACATTTGCTGTCTTCATCTGCATTTGGTCGTGTGTATGAGAGAGGAGGGCTAGGTCATCTGCGAAGTCCAAATCATCTGATTGATTCTGCGAAGTCCATTGTATTCCGTATTTCCCTTCAGATGTCGAATTCTTCATAATCCAGTCAATCACTAGAAGGAAGAGGAATGGGGAGAGTAGACAGCCTTGCCTGACTCCGGTCCTTACTGGAAATGCATCTGTCAGCTGTCCTCCATGCATGACTTTGCACTGTAGTCCATCGTATGAGTTTTGGATAATGTTGACGATCTTCTGAGGAACTCCATAGTGTCGAAGAAGTTTCCATAATATTCTCCTGTCCATGCTGTCAGACGCCTTCTCATAGTCAATGAAGTTGACGTATAGTGATGAGTTCCACTCAACAGAATGTTCAACGATGATCAATAGTGTCGCAATCTGGTCTGTGCACGACAGATCCTTACGGAATCCAGCCTGATGATCCCGAAGTTCGGCGTCTACTGCGTCTTTCATCCGATTCAGCAGCACTCTGTTGAAAACTTTTCCTGGTACTGATAACAGTGTGATGCAACTGTAATTCTCACATTTGCTCAGATCTCCTTTCTTTGGTATATTGATGAGATATCCTTCTTTCCAGTTCGTTGGCACTTGTTCCTCTTCCCAAATCTTCTTGAATAGAATGTGAAGCATGTTTGCAGTTATTTCAATGTCTGACTTCGGTGCTTCTGCTGGTATATTGTCAGGTCCTGCCGCCTTCTCACTTTTGATTTGTCTGATGGCCATCTTGACTTCTTCGATCGTTGGTGGAGTGACATCTATTGGAAGGTCAGTGTGGGCTGCTTCGATGTTCGGTGGATTCGATGGGGCTGGTCTATTTAGCAGTTCCTCAAAGTATTCTGCCCATCTTTTCCTCTGTTTTTGAATCCCCAGGATTGTCTTTCCTTCCTTGTTTTTGATTAGTCTCTCTGGTTTACCATATCTTCCTGCTCATTTCTTCGTTGTATCATATCGTTGTTTCATATTTCCTTCTCTTGCAGCTTTTTCCTCTGTCGTTGCTAGTTGAAACGTGGAGAACTACTACAACCATCATCAGGGAGGTACAAGTATTTATAAACAGTTGTTTACGCAAAATACTCAACATCCACTGGCCGGATACTATCAGCAACAGCGTTTTATTGGAGAGGACAAACCGTCTTCGAGCTGAAGAGGAAATTAGGAAAAGACGTTGGAAGTGGATCGGACATACATTAAGGAAATTACGGATGTGAATCACGACTCAATCCCTAACTTGGAACTCGGAAGGGAAGCGGAAAAGAGGAAGGCCAAAAAACACACTACGCCGTGAAATAGAAGCCGATATGAAAAGGATGAATAGTAACTGGAAAGAACTGGAAAGAAAGGCTCAGGACAGAGTTGGATGGGGAAAGCTGGTGAGCGGCCTATGCTCCTCGACGAGCGGTAACAGGCGTAAGGAAGTAAGTAATGTTTGACTAGAATCGTTGTTACCCCAATCACTTTTTTCTGATTTCGATCGGAGTCCACGCGTCTCTAAGTAAATAGACAGTTATTCTTCAGCCTTACTTAGTTTGGATTCTACAGTCATGCGACACAACCACAGCTACTATATTTTCCCCGTGGTGTCACTGTGACTGTGGTTCCTAGACACCCTTTTCGTTTGTCTTGTCATTTCTTAGGTGTGTCACTAGAGGTAGAAATCAGTATAGGACTGGGATCTTAGTTGTTTAATGAGATACTTATGTTAAGCTTTTGAGTTTTGTGGTCAAAATCATGCCCATTTCTGTAGTGAACGAGAACACTCAAGGGAACAATCAGATGTACTTGAACACAAAATTGCAGAATGTTTTCACAAAATCTGACAACCATACAGAAAATTCTTCATTTGCAATATATCAATCAATCATCTCCGATTTAATTGTTCCTTCATCTCCCCATTAATCATTCACTGTTCTCGTTCATTTCTCTTCTTAGTTATGTCCATAACTAACCAACCAAATCGTTGCTTAGGTTGCCAACACATTGCTCTGGTCTGATGCGGCTGTAGACCATCCTGGTTGCATGTGATCTGCCGTTTGAAGGAAATTATTATCCTAATATATTAGTGTGACTCATAATTTTTATTCATTTCGATGACACACAGTACTGGTCGGCATGTTTGAGTGTTTCACCTAATGACTACAATTCCTTTATTATTGTACTAAACGAGTTATTTTTACGCTTAGAAACAGATAAAGTTTAAAGCAAAGTTGTCCTTGTTCTGACGATAGCTTTCACATAGACTCTGAGGTCGCCAGTATCACGTTCACCGTTTTAGTGTTATTTCTGTAGGACAAATTAAATCCCACAACTTTCTACCGCCCGGCATTCCACCTTCGATTGCTGACACATACTACTTATATCCGTGCGGAAAATGGGGTATCTAGGAGACTGTTGCACAAGCAACTCCCTGAAGCCATAACAAGTCCAGGGCCGACTGAGCATGTAGGTGACGATACGAGATGGGAAAAGAACGGAAAACCTTCGAGATCAGATTGCCCACTTTCAAATGATCAAATCACATTCGAAGATTTCCATGTCCAAGCACCAGAAGAGAGTAGTGTAGTGTAGTGCTTCGTTAATCGATCGTCTTGATAACCGTTATTATAACAATCTGAACGGTGTATAATATCAGAAGACAAAGGGAAGCAGCAACTACATTTTTATTGATAACTAACATGGGCTAGAAGGCAGTGAGCACATTAGCAAATGTAAGCAAGCGAAGGAAAGATGACGCAGAGTGGAGATGGCTGGGAAGCCAACTCGTTATAAGCAAGCATTAAACAACATTTATAGTCAGGCTACAATGAATGACAGACATGTGATAGGTAGGATAAGAAGTGTGCATACACATGCGCTCATATAAAAAAAATAGTCAAGGTCAATAAGCGAATAATTAACAAGATCAAAATATGACTCATAACGTTATAGGTGAATTGGCTTGTCCAGAAACTAGAATAAGCTATGTAGGTGTAATATAGTACACGACGTTACACTACTCCCCACAGTAGCGATCATTCAGCTGTCATCTTTAATGTGGTTACAAACTAGGTAATTTAATGTCCGTAGTTACCCCTAGTTCTCTGAAGGTTCCAGAAACACGAATGCCCTCAGGGAAGTTAATTGCTCAAAATACGAGGTACACAGTTAGCTGACTAGTATGTGTGAAGTCGAGTGGTTAGATTACCTTCGTTGATATTGCCGAATGCCTGGAATTATAATCAGACACAAAGAAATCAATAGGTTTTTTCAAACTCGTCGCGAATGTGCTGGGAGGTGAAAACAATGATGTGGAACAGATGAGACTTGGCTAGTAATGGAACTTAAGGGGTTTAGTTCTTCTCAGTTGAAATTCATCAGCTGGATATATTTGCATCTCAGAAACGATATAGGTCCTAAGACTTGAAGCCGATGCTGTTTGCATTAAACTACGTCTCATTATCCATACATCTACTGAATCCAGATAGCTACCTGTTTCTTAACGGGTATATCAACGACAAAATAATACATTGTTTGTTGAACATATCATGCTGTCAAAATCTTGCGTTACTTTGCATTTGGGTGAAGGTTAGTCACCAGTTGGTATGATTATTATGCTTTGTGAAATACCTTATGCATTTTTTACCACACCACAAAACATGAAATATAAAACTAAAGTTGGAATTCACACTTTATAACTGTAAGCTAGATGACTTTCGTATAGAGATTAACTAAGCGACTGGGAGTAATTTTCAGATGGCTCCTAACCAGCCTTTGAAAGTAGATAGTTCGCAGAAAAAGTAATGATGTTGCAGGGTGTAGTAAGATTTCACATGCTTGATAAATGTAATAAAATTCTGCAAGTCAATCTGCCCGTAAAGGGCGATAACGGCGAGATTATAATTTACGGACGGCCTTTGAACGAATCTTAGTGACCTTGAGAAGCATTACCCAACAGTCAGTATAGAGTTAATATATATTATACAAAATCAAAGAGTTAAAGTGGATACACTTCTTTTATATGGTCCAAAGACTTATCAAGGTTAGGAAGAGGTTCAAATATTCTTAATCACGTTGGCTGTGCAAAGCATGTTGTTCTACAAAGTCTCTTCTAATTCTAAGGGCGATTGAGCTTTTGAAAATAACTAGAAAATTGCCCCTAGACAAACAAGCAACAGTAGATGAACAAAATCCCGCTTTCGGGGAAGTAGCGAGCGTTATCATTAGCTCAGCTCTGGATTTGAATGAGACTATAAAGGTGGACCCCATTAGGGAAGCAAATAACAAGCATGCCAATATAGGTATTATTACAAGGACAAAGAATAAACACACTTAGAAGAAACTAATCGACAGTACTAAGGTATGCTTCGGTTTGGTCACCCGGGCAGTATCACAGCACACACACAAATGACATGAAATGACGCACTACACTAACTACACTGCTCTCATTCCCAATAGAAGAAAGACAATTTACATTATTATTATTACCATTATTATTATTATTTACTACGTCGCTTTTTCACTCCCTTTATTCCCAAATTGTGTATCCTTCCTTTCCAACTTATGCAGTAGCTCGCCCATGGTGGAAACTCTGTCCTATCTAAACGATCTCCAGTCACTGTCTGTTTGAAAGTGAATGCTTCCACCGATTACGAATACTGAAGCAGTGTTTCTGAAACCACGTACGCCGTTCAAGCTGGCTTCCTTCAACGTTCGCACACTAATGCATATCGGACAACAGATGGGGCTGTCTATGTCTTTATAAATTTTCAACATCGGTATCTGTTATCTATCCGAGACCCGTATTCAAGACTCTAGTGAAGTACCACAAATTCGCTCTCCATCTGCCGCTTCGAAAAGCTTGTTTCACGTGCGCTTATTCGGGCATCTTCGTCTGGTTTTGCAGACGTTAGTGTTGCACTAAGCGCTAGGGCTGAGGCAGCACTAATCGATTGGATCCCCATTAACAGTCGGTTATGTGCTGTTAGATTAGAAAGTTACATCAAAGTGAGAAGAAACCGGCGTGAGAAACGGTGTCTTTTCGTCATCTCCGCCTATGCCCCGACAGATTGCAGCCCGGATGCAATCAAGGATGAGTTTTACCATCAGTTAACAGTTCTTCTCCAGAAAGCGCGTTCGACAGATATTGTAGTATTAGCCGGAGACTTGAATGCTCAGGTCGGGCGTCCAGGCACAGAAGAGAGTCGTTTAGGTGGCCGATGGGGACTTGTTGGTCGCAGGACAGATAACGGGGACCGTTTGCTGCAACTGTGCACAGACCACAACCTGTTTCTGGCTAGCACTAACTTCCGGCACAGTCATCGCCGGTGTGCCACCTGGCGTCCTCCCTCTGCATCTCTAGCCTGGACTCAGATTGATCACATCGCGATCAGCTACCGCTGGCGTGGTTGTGTACAAGACTGCCGCTCCTTTTGGAGTACCTATCTGGAGTGTGATCATGCCCTGGTCTGCGCCAATCTCACCTTACTTTTCAGTGGCCGAAGGATTGACCACCACCAACGGATCGATGTTAGTAAACTGGCTGCAACATCTGTTGCAAGTAAGTATCGAGCGGAGCTAGCCTCTAGGCTAGCTACCACCCCACCGAAAAGTATAGATGAGCATTGGTTGCATCTTCACGACGCCATGAAAATGGCGAGTAAAGCCGCTTGCGGCTTCGCGAAACGTCCCGCTTACAAGCACTGGGTTTCTTCTGGCTCCTTACAACTGATGGAAGCCCGTCGGTCTACTCCGGGTGACCGTCCGTTTAACCACAAACGAAGGCTGTTACGTAATGAAATTGGGCAAAGCTTGCGTAAGGACCGAGAAGCCTGATGGTCGGAGCGTGCTAATGAGATGGAAGCAGCAGTTGCATCTGGTAACTGCCGGAAGTTCTTCCAACTCATCCGAGCCACTGGCAGCAAGAAGTCTGGTGTGAGTGAAACAATTTACGAGGATTACGGGATGCCAATCACTAACATCTCTCGACGTCTTGAACGATGGGCGGAATTTTTTGAAGGGCAGTTCAACTGGCCTGCTGCTCCGGCAACATCAACCAGTTTGTCCTGACCCCCATGGCCGGTGACGACTGATCCACCAAACGAGGCGGAAGTCCGCAAGGAACTCCAACTCTTGAAGTGCTACAAATCACCGGACCCAAATGACCTACCTCCGACTTGTTTTTAAAGATGGTGGTGACTTTCTGGCTAAGGAACTGACTATGTTGTTTGCAAAGGTTTGGGAGCAAGAAAGTGTTCCAACATCATGGAAAGAGTCGATAGTCGTCCCAATCTTTAAAAAGGGTTCACGTTGTTCCTGTAACAACTATCGGGGGATAAGTCTACTTCCGATTGCGTCCAAACTATCGGCTTCTGTCATTCTTCGTAGGTTGTTTAAAACCCGAGAACGATTGACTCGCGAGGAGCAGGCTGGTTTTCGTTCTGGTCGAGGATGCATTGATCACATCTTCACCCTCCGCCAAATGTTAGAACATCGTCATACTTATCGCAGGCCAACAATCGTAGTGTTTCTTGATATCAGGGCTGCCTTCGATTCGTTGGACAGGACTGTTCTCTGGGATTGTCTATTGATGAAGGGTGTGCCTGAGAAGTTCATTAACATCTTAAGGGCCCTGTATACGAACACCTCAGGCAGAGTGAGGGTATACAACCACCTTTCTCCCTTGTTCCATTCAAGCAGTGGGGTTAGGCAGGGTTGCCCGATCTCACCATTCCTCTTCAACTTTGCCATCAATGACATCCTGGAAACAGCTCTGATGGATGTAAGTAATGGCGGTGTGGATATGTTGCCTGGAGAACGACTTCTCGACCTCGAGTATGCGGATGATATTGTCTTACTGTGCGATAATGCCCAAGGCATGCAATCCGCACTTAATCAGTTGGCAATCAGTGTCCACAGGTACGGCATGTGCTTTGCACCCTCCAAGTGCAAAGTACTCCTACAAGACTGGCAGGATTCTCATCCTGTACTCACCCTGGATGGTGAACAGATTGAAATAGTTGAGAAGTTCCTGTATCTAGGTAGCTATATAAGTGCTGGTGGTGGCGTGAGTGATGAGATTGATGCACGTATAATGAAAGCAAGAGCGGCGTTTGCCGATCTGGGCCATCTTTGGCGCCTTCGTGATGTTAGTCTGGCTGTAAAAGGTCGGATCTACAACGCGTCGGTGAGAGCAGTTTTGCCCTATGCTTGTGAAACCTGGCCTATCCGAGTTGAGAATGTTAGACGTCTCTCTGTGTTCGATCATCGTTGTCTCCGAGGGATTGCTGACATACAGTGGCAACACCATGTTAGTAATGCAGAGGTTCGGCATCGTGTGTTTGGGCGCAGAGACGATCACCATCTTAAAACACCGACTTCGGAGGCTTGGACATGTTTTACGAATGTCGTCCCAGAGACTTCCACGTCGTGCATTATTTGCCGACTCTGGGACTGGTTGGAAAAAGCGGAGAGGAGGTCAGTGTATGACATGATGTCGTGGCATGAAAGAAAGCTGCAAAGGGCTACCTTCTGTTGGTCCTCCACGACTCCCTGGCTGGGGTCCGAGAGATGGTGCAACACAGTGGCTAGAGACGTTATCAGATATGGCTCAGAATAGAAGCCAGTGGCGATCCTGCTGCAACCTTCTTTTACTTCCTACATAAAGAATGGTTCTAACTTTCCTAACTGAAAGAGTCTTCTGGTTTTACATTTCAGTCCGCCTTATCTTTTCATCCTTTCTCTTCCTACTTTCATTATTTTGTGTGGCGCATATGTACCTGGTGCCCTTTTGTACCAATATATATATATATATATATATATATATATATATATATATATATATATATATATATGTTTAAATAAATAATAAAGGTATGTGAGTCTACGGTTACAGTTCCGGATTCACATATCAACGCAGAACAAACTATGGGGAAGCAAAGTGTGAGCGGTGTAGAGGATGTGATCAAGAGACAAAATAAGGTAAATGATTGGCTCACAGTTACACTCAGGAAAAGAAAAGTAAGAAAACAGAATGTGTCCTTTGCGTTTGACGTCAAATAGGAATCGGATTGCTGGGAAGAGACGATTTATAAGTCTGCTTCTTAATTAACAACCGACAATTAAGGATGTGCTACTTTTCTTGGATGAAATTAAATCAACTCTTTGGCCTTGATGATTAGTCTTTTTCTAGAGTGTGATCAATTTTCTATCCGTATTCCAGAAAATTTATCTGGCGTATATCGTGATGTCGTCCAATGTTGGTCTCATCAGTCGTCAATGCAGACGTACGTGCGATCGTTACCAGTTTTTCGACCAAAAAATAGCCGTGGAAAAGTTAACTGGTTTGGTTTTAGTTGGTGAGACGTTCAGCAACCATCGTTCTGAAAATACAGGTAAATTGATACAATCATATTGACACGTTACAGATGCGAAAGCAACAAATCCTCCAACAAAATATTACATTTCGTCCCTTCAGAAGTTTCATTGTAATATATGTCAGTTGAAAATGGAGAATGCAGTAGATATGGTATCTTTCACAAAAAATCTTCTATGCTAATGATTGTTTTTTCACTCCAGCGGGAACACTTCAAAAGTGAATGGCATATCTGCAATATAAACCGTTCCTTACGTGGTTATTGTCCATTAAATCTTGATTTATTCGAAACTTTAAGACAAGAGAAAATAGAAAATGTTTCCGATAAAAATACCGTCGATCAAGTTGGAATGAGTCCAATTAATTCACTATCATCAACTATAGAGTCAAATATTGACAACAATAACTGTGATAATGGCACATCACCTAACACAGTTACTAATTCGTCACTTACTGCATCGTCACATAAGCAGATGTTATTTTTCCGAAATTATAATTCAGAAATAGTTGGAATAAATCGTTGTGTTTTATTTACTAGGAAGGTAAACAGTTTTCAGAATAATACTGATGATAAATTTATTCGATATGGTATATGTATACTTATACATATTTTCAATACGTAGTTGCGCAGCGATTCAGAGGTTGACATTATAGCCATAAAACTAATTTATTTATTTAAACGCATAAACATTAGTACGAGGAGGCACCGAATAATATGCTCCACACAAGTCATTCGATTTGTGCGAGGGCTGTGATACTGTCCGGGCGCCCAAACTAAAGCAGGTGGTCTTCTTAGAGAGCCATACCCCGAACCTTTGACCTAAAGGTCTAATCAACAAGGCAGTGGAGCAACCTCAGGAGATTCATTCCCATGGCAGCCGGTGACCAACAGTAGGTTCATACGCTATTTGTTCTCTCAGGAGCCTAGAGCCTATGTGCACCATTGGTTTGTAATCGGGGTTTTCCAACTGCCCTAGGTGTACCCTCCGTGTCCACTAACCCGGTAAGCGCCGGACATTCGTTTTTCGTCCTCTCAATTTTGTAAACAACACCCGTGGTGCGAGAAGGCAATGAGTAGGACTTCCCTATCAGTGGTTGTATTCACGTGGCCATGTGAGAGTATTTGGAGAGGAAGAGATGACTGTCACCACTCTTGGCCGTACCAGGGCATTTGGGGGCAATAGAACCAATACTGATGGTAAGAAAAATTATGATAAAATCGCATCTATTAAAACAATATACTTTATTCTCTCACGTTTCTCGTAATGTAAATGCGTATAAATGAGATTTGTAGTAGTCCTGATAATTTTAAATAGTCACCTGCGTACATTTAGACACGAGTGTTACTAAAGGGCCCAAGTGAGAGGGCAAGTTACTGCAATGTTGTAATGCAGCACGCTGTCCATTTCTTTATTTACCAAATCTAGATAGAAACAAATCGTTACTACATGTTCGGCATTTTTTCAGAAGTGTATCTTCCAATCTTATTAGTTACAGTATGACTGAATGCAGCTTCCTTTAATAATGAAACTGTGGAGCAGGTCTAGTTATTGATATTAGATAACTTGAGCAGTTCACAGTATTTTAGCTTGATGTTGTGTCTTATTACTTTTAGACTATGCCTTCAACAATGGATGAGTTGCTAGCATCTGTTTCACGTGTTCGACAAAGTCGAAAATGGGCTATTCTTCTTTATTCTGGAGGTAAATTCGCTGGTGGTATTTTTGATGGGTAAGTTACTTGAGGTCGGTTTTTGAAACAAAATTTGGGAGAATTTTATAAAGCTTCAGCTATATTTATTGTACTTCTGTAGTTTTGTATGTCGTTTATAAAAGTTATATCATGGTCTTAGGATCCAGTTTCCTTACAGTGCTAGTAGTATACACACCAGTTACTATATTTTATAGGTAATCGGAGTGAGCAGCAATATTGAATGTTGTGTATATTATAAATTCCGTGATCTGTCTAAAACGTACTATTAACTGCAAATAAACAGGCTCACGAAGAAAGGAGGATGCCGTAGGGGGATGTGGAGGCAATGCATAGTAATTAAGATAACGCTCTCAATTATGTACGAAGCGATTGCTCTTCCGTACAAATACCACATCTGCCACAACTTAAATGAACATCTTGACGTTTGTACTTCACCGTATGTTTTCTACGAAGGTCCGTTGATTGTATAACGGGCTATGTATTGGAGATAGTATTTGTGTTACTAAGAATGCGTTCATTAGTTACAGAATTGACTATAAGAATTGGAATGAATTGGAAATGTATTTGATCAACATAGTGGTTGTGTTGTGAGGTCACTAATATCCCACATATGCACAATAGACATGTCATTGTTCTTCAATAGAATTTCTTTGGATGGCCAGAGATTATTTTCACGATGATTATTTTATTTTATTTTATTTAAACACATATATATATATATTGGTACAAAAGGGCACCAGGTACATATGCGCCACACAAAATAATGAAAGTAGGAAGAGAAAGGATGAAAAGATAAGGCGGACTGAAATGTAAAACCAGAAGACTCTTTCAGTTAGGAAAGTTAGAACCATTCTTTATGTAGGAAGTAAAAGAAGGTTGCAGCAGGATCGCCACTGGCTTCTATTCTGAGCCATATCTGATAACGTCTCTAGCCACTGTGTTGCACCATCTCTCGGACCCCAGCCAGGGAGTCGTGAAGGACCAACAGATGATAGTTAACTTCTGTAAACTCTAAACACTTCATATTCAAACGAATGGTCTTGCTTTTCGACAACGCTTCAGGAGTTACTCTTGTCTCAGAATGCCTAGTATTTCCATAATGCAGAAAAAATGTATCTACATCCCTCTCCAGTTCGTTGTGTTGCAGTACAAATGAAATTTGTAGCAGTTTTCATAGTCTTGACAAAACTCTCTTCTTGACCGTTAAAACAGATATGTATGGGAGCAGTGTACAGATGTTTTCACCTTATGCCGTTCGGTCAAGCGGTAACAGAAAATGCTTCACAATGCAAACAGTTACCAGTTACTAATACTGTAGGCAACTTTTACAACTGGGTACTTTTCTCAATGCTTGAATTGTGAAATCAGAATTTGTTTCATCAGGTTTTAGAACCCGGGCTTACTTACCGATGCCCAATCATAGTTCTATTCATTGATTTTAAGAGAGCATTCAAGTTTGTTGATCGAGAGGATTCTTATCCTTACTTGTAATTAAATAGCGTACCTAAGAAGCATATAAACTTTATAAAGGTTCTATTCAAACACTTTTAGTTGAATTACAAATGACATGATAATTACTACTGAAAAATTGCTCTTGCTTCAACGCTTATTCAGATGAATCATATTCACAATCATTCGATAGTATTCGTTTTTATTTTTATTTGTTATTTTTCTTTTATACTACGTCACTTATGTACTCCCTTTTATTCCTATCTTGCGTATTATGCTTTTCAACTTAAATAACAGCTCGCCTATGGTAGAAACTTTGTCCTATCTAGACGTTCTCAAGTCAATGACTAGTCGAAAGTTGAATTCTACCGTCGATTACAAATACTGAAACAGTCTTTCTGAAAACATGTATACCATTCAAACTGCCTTTCTTCAACATTCGCACACTAATGCAGATCGGACAACAGATAGAATTGACTATGTCTTTATAAAGTTTCAACATCGGTATCTGTTATCTATCCGAGACCCTTATTCAAGACTCTGATGAGGTTCTACAAATTCGCTCTCCATCTGTCGCTCCGAGAAGCTTGTTTTACGCGCGTTTACCCAGGGACCCTGTAGCATCTTCGTCTGGTTTTTCTGGCGTTGGTGTCACACTAGGCTCTAGAGCTGAGACAGCACTAATCGACTGGATCCCTATCAACAGTCGGTTATGTGCTGTTAGATTAGAAAGTTTCATCAAGGTGCAAAGAAATCGGTGTGACAAACAACGTCTTTTCATCATCTTCACCTACACCGATAGATTACAGTCTGTATGCGATCAAGGATGAGTCTTATCACCAGTTAACTGTTATTCTTCAGAAAGTGCGTTCGACAATTATTTTAGTACTAGCCGGAGACTTAGATGCTTAAGTCGGGCGTCTAGGCACAGAAGAGAGTCGTTTGGGTGGTCTATGGGGACTTGTTAATCGCAGGTAAGATAACGGTGACTGTTTACTGCAACTGTGTGCAGACTACAATCTGTTTCTGGTTAGTACTAACTACTGGCACAGTCATCGCTGATGTGCTACCTGGCATCTTCTCTCTGCATTTCAAGCCCGGACTCAGATTGATCGCATCGCGATCAGCTACGGTTGGTGTAGTTGTGTACAAGACTGCCGCTGAATTCAGGGCTAGCTACCTAAAAGTATAGATCAGCATTGGCTTCAGTTGCATGACGTCATGAAGATGGTGAGTAAAGTCGCTTGCTGCTCCGCTTGTGAGCACTGGGTTTCATCAGGCTCTTTACACTTCATTGAAGCACGTCAGTCTACCCTGGGTGACCTCGAATTTGACCATAAACGAAGGTTGTTATGTAGTGAGATTGTGCAAAGCTTGAGTAAGGACAGAGAACCTTGGTTATCGTTTAGTGAACGAATACTCATATGGGGAAGGCCAATTTACTGTTTAATGCAAAATTACAGATTGCTTTCATAAAATATGAAAACCATACATCAAATACTTTATTCGCACATCTTCCATCAATTGTCTCTTAAAAACTTCATCGTTCCTTCACTTCTGCTATTACACTTACTTTCTCTTTACATTCCTGTTCTCTTCAGTTTAATCTTCTGAACTTTCTGCTTCCAGGCATTCTAATTCTGATTGGTGTTACTTAATTACTGCTTATGTCTGTCGGTATAAGTAGCATACATCACAGTCGGAGCGTGCTAGTGAGTTGGAAACAGCAGTTGCATCTGGCAACTACCGGTAGCTCTTTCGACTCACCCGAATCATTGGCAGAAAGAAGTCTAATGTGCGTGAAAAGATTTGTGAAGATGGCAGGATGTCAGTCAATAACACCTACCGACGTCCTGGACGATGGGCAGTTTTTCAAATTGCAGTTCAACTGGTCTGTTGTCCCGGTGACATCGATCAGACTATCCTTCTTTTCATGGCTGGTGACGACTGATCCACCTAACGAGACGGAAGTCCGCAAGGAACTCCGACTCCTGAAGCGCTACAAATCACCAGGCGCAAATGACTTACTTCTAGCCCTTTTTAAAGATGGTGACGAATTTCTGGTTAGGGAACTGACTGATTTGTTTACAAAGTTCTGTTTATTAGAGAGTATCCCAACATCGTGGAATCAGTTAATAATTGTACTTATCTTTGAAAAGGGTTCACATTGTTTCTGCAAAAACTTCGCTATGATCGATTGCAGCCTCTAGTAAAACTGATCTTTATCGTCGTCATTGCTATCATTGATGGGTGCATAATATTGGTTAACATTCATTGTGATTCTTTCCTACTTTAGTTTGAAGGACGTTTTGGTGATCCCAGATCCATGAAATTTCCGTTCTATAAATGTTCTTCATGCTTCTTTTGACAGCATCAGTACAACTCCCTTGGTGTGGGGAACATTTTCTTCCTCAAGATTAGAGGGGAGCACTATCTCTCTCGAATCTAATATTTTCTGTTCAGCTTGGGTTCAATGAGTTCCGAGAACCACCAAGTTATATCTCCTCATTTCCATAGCTATTTGATTGCTCCTCATGGTCTCGCACGTTGTCCGAACGTTCCATATACCTATAGAAATTGTTGCTCTGGTTGTTTTTATATGGGGTATCGGCCTCGTGACCTCCAAAGAACTTTGGCTTCCATCATGAAGCGTCATAATTCTTCTGAATGAATATCCTTGAACTTTTAGGACAGAGTTTAAATAGTTTGAATGGTTTTCTTCTGGTTATTATTTTTTGTAGCAGGGTTGTTTTCTACGGGATGGGGTTGCTGATCCCATGCCCAACCCTCCTCCTTTACTCGGGCTTGGGACCGACAGTAACTCTAGAAGAGCCACAGGCGGAGTTACAAAGGCATAATTAATTAACTGCCATTTACGAACGTTAAACCTGTATCTGCAGCTCACGGATTAAATGAAAGTTAACAGTTAAGTCCCTATAAAATTGCCATAGGCCAAACACTTAAAGAATACATAGTAAAAATCTATATAGTAAGCCACCTTTGAATAGTTTTTAAAGTTCTACCCTTTTGTATATTCGTCCAAATTGAAAACATGGTTTTTTATTTTACTTGGTTCAACCTATGTGACAAGGTTGAGGAGTTTGCTCTCTCAAGATTTTGTCATGTGACCATGGCCTGATTGCTTCTGCCATGAAAGTTGGTGTCATGCTAACCACAAGAATAAAGGCAACATTAATCAAATGAGTCTCTGGTAACAGTCCTTTATGTGCGATTAAATCAAAAAGCTTCATCAAGGTGAAAAATACACTGTGGCGAATATTGTCTTTCTATAATCTCTGTTGACGCCTCAACATATTGGAACTCGGATACAAATGAGACCGATTTCTACTATTACCTGAGTGGTATTTTCGAGAAAGTACAGTTGACAGATGTTATAATCATAACTGGAGATTTGAATTTTCAGTCCGAGTGTCTACGCACAGAAGAGAGTCGTTTGAGTACCCAATGAGAACCGTATGTTTGCAGGTCAGTTAACGGTGACCAATTCCTCTAGCACATAGCAGAACACTACATATTTCTAGCAAGCACATTATTTCGATACAGTCGCCACCGAGGTGTTACTTGACGTCCTCTCTCTACAACTCAAGAATGGATTCAGATTGATCAGATCGTGACTTGTTACCACTGGTGTAGTGGTTCCCGAGATTCCCGCTTCTTTTGGAGTGCCTATCTGAACTCTGATCACGGTCTAGTCTGTTCCAATCTTATCTTTTTTTCATTTACCAATAAATTTGTTATTTGGAAGAGATTTACGTAGGCGAGATGGCTGTATCTTTTGTTACAACCACAAACCAAACCGAGCTAAGTCCAGTCCTAGCTATTGACCAACCGAAAGTTATGGATGAGGACTGGCTCCATTTGCATGAAACCATCGAAAGGATGAGTAAATTCTCTCGCGGCTTTGTAAACCGTAATAATAATGAGTTTTAGGTTTCCACAGGTTCCTTATGACTTTTGAGGCACGTCCATCTATTCAGGGAGTGAGTGGGAAAAGTAGAGATGCAAGCAGTTCGTGATAAGCTGTGTGGTATAATAGGAATTTACATAAACTGACAGCTGTCGGTCAGTCACAAATTCCTTATTGTAGTGCTAGATATAATGTATCTCAGTGATGTAAGACCTTATCAAAGTCGATTATCATCATAATGCAGTTCTTTTCTAAATTCTTAGTAAAAGTTAGAGGAACTCGTGAAACTGGAAGAAGACTCTCTTAGTTGTATTGATAGTTGATTTGTACTTCATATTCTGTACTGTTCTTGTTGATCTTTCCCTTCTTTGACTGCTCTCTTTAGTACTCCTTTATTTCTTCACAGCGTGATTTCTTTATTTCCTGTGCCCAGTTGTACCAGATTCTCTGTGTTTTAAATAAAGTAAATGAATAAAAAGTGGGACTATTGAGGGTGGTGACAACTCAAAAATCAAATTATTCATATAATACGAGGGTAGGTAATTTTGGTTATCAAATTCAACTATTGAGTTAAGATAATGAAAGACAAGTCTAAACACATGACTTCGGTCTTATGGGCAGTTAGTTCGTTATATTTCTTTGGTATCCAAATGGATGTGCATATGCTGGGTGCCTATCTTCTTTGCTATGAAAAAGAATTTTCGCTTTTCCAGTTAAACAATGATGTATTACACAATATATTACAACAAAGAAACAGGGAAAGATTATGAGAAGAAATTATAATGATCAAAGAGGGGATAAAAATCCCCTCTGAGAATTACATTTCAAAAGCTGTTCTTATTGCTTAATCTATTTTGTCGTTCCAGTTTATTTGAACCAATAAGAATTGGTACAAGGGGGCACGAAATACATATGCTCCACACAATAACAATGAGGCCAGTAGCAGTTATTAATTTGTGTGAGGGCTGTGATACTGTCCGGGCGCCCAAACTAAAGCAGGTGGTCTTCTTAGAGAGCCATACCCCGAACCTTTGACCTAAAGGTCTAATCAACAAGGCAGTGGAGCAACCTCAGGAGATTCATTCCCATGGCAGCCGGTGACCAACAGTAGGTTCATACGCTATTTGTTCTCTCAGGAGCCTAGAGCCTATGTGCACCATTGGTTTGTAATCGGGGTTTTCCAACTGCCCTAGGTGTACCCTCCGTGTCCACTAACCCGGTAAGCGCCGGACATTCGTTTTTCGTCCTCTCAATTTTGTAAACAACACCCGTGGTGCGAGAAGGCAATGAGTAGGACTTCCCTATCAGTGGTTGTATTCACGTGGCCATGTGAGAGTATTTGGAGAGGAAGAGATGACTGTCACCACTCTTGGCCGTACCAGGGCATTTGAAGGCTACTTTTCTAGTCCAAAACATGAGAGAACTGACTGTGTTGATATTGCTCTCGATTTTGAGTAATTGTGATGATTTTGTCTGGTACACATTCTGTTAAATAAATGAATTAATAAATAATTAAATTCGCTCGACATACTATAAGGTACATTAGCCTTATTCTGTTCAATATACCTTCTATTTATTGCACTAACTTTATCCTGTCTTCGTTTTTATTGTTTGAAACATCTCTGGGACCCTTTGGGGTCAACATTTTCCCCATCTTTTCGTTTTACTTCTCATCATCCCTCACTCTGTGACTTCAACTCAGTATCGTACTCATAGAACCATGATCCTGTTTTTTTAGCTATTGTTTTGATGCCATCAATTATGAAACAATTTTTGATTGTAGACTCAAGTGTTCTGCTTAAACTGTATACACAGACAATTTTCTCAAGTTCATCTGATCATCTAGGTAGTGAATTGGTAATCGGAATGCCCATGAAATCTCACGCGTTTTAAGTTCTTATCATTACATGGAGTCCACAACTAACAACCTTAATAGCAGAGTTTGCGTAATTACTGAACAAATAATAATAATCTCTGAGTCCTTTTGATCAAATAGTTCATCTTATAGAATGCAACATACCACTTAATATATTTTCCGCGTTACAGCATGTCAGGCTTAAGATTTTCTTGACTTTTAAAATGAACCCAAATTAATGTTATACAATAGAAGTAAATCAATTAGTCTTCATCAATCACTACTGTCTTATCCCCGAATATGTTTGTCATTATGTTTTTTTCACTTTCAAAGAACAAACGAGGTTGTTCATAAAACTTTGCACAGTTATACAGTACGCGCTAAACAAGGTGGTGGTCAATCATCTTATGATTCACAATGTGGTGGTCTTGGTGGGGCGAAATCAGCTGGAGCTAATCTTCGACGTCATGGTGAAGCAACTATTCGTAATGTAATTATCGTTAATAATTATTATTGCGTCATTGTTTTACATACCCATTTCTTAGTGATTATGGTGATTTCTATATAATTACGCGAATACGAACTTCTCAAGTTTTTGAAGTAGCATACAATAATCCGTTGTTACCGCTTGCAAAGTAAGGGAAGATAGCAAAGAACTGGCTTATATCTGAAAAAGTTTATGTTGAGTGCCTTGGTCTTTTTACTTGATCAGTAAAGTATATTCACAGAAGCGAGAAAATCAGGATTGAAATCATATGGCCTATTGGTTAAAAGACTTGATTTCTGGCCAATGAGCTGTAGATGCATCTAACTCAGTTTAGGTGACTACATGTGGTGTCACTTTCCTTTGCAATAAGTATGACTTGAAGCCATGTACATGGACCTGTACTTGATTGTCAAGTTGCATAAAAAAATCCAAATCATGATAAATTAGTGAGACATATCATCTCAGTTCCAGTAAGAAACTGTGACCATTGAAGTTCAACCATATAGGATGTAAAGCAATTACCCACTACTGGTAATAGATGACTGCGCCATTTTGCAAATCGATTTAAATTGATTAAAGGATTTGTGCTCACTTAAACACCTGAAGTTTTTGGGTTCGATCTCGCATGAGATCGTGAATGAGCAGTGCTACTGAATAGAAGCAAATTGGATCAAAATAGCAGTCTAATACTCTTGGGTGTTCAGTTGTTGTTAATCCATGATGAAGACTAGATGTTATATCCCCTGGTGAATTATGAATGGTAAATCTAAGGTCTATTTATGGACTAGAGCAGCGTTTTAAAAAGAGTCAGTTGGATTTCATTGACAAGTTACACGCGAAGCTACTGAATCACCCATGCTTTGGGGGTGCAACAGAAGTTGACGCATTGATTTCTAAATTGCGTACAGAACTGGAAGTCGATTGCAGAACGAATGAATATGCCGGGGAAAACCTCAATGAATCCGTTAAAAAAATGATTTAAGCTCAGCAGTTATACATGATCAGCCCAGTACTACCTGTTTCAGAGACATGCCCTATAAACGGTCCAAATCCTGTTATCCCAGAAAAAGGACGTGCAAACAGTGAATTATCCTGTTCACAGGAAGACAATGTCTTGCTAAATGCTTATGAAAGTGCTGTAGTACCCGCGCATGAAGAAATGGGAAACAAATCGAGCAGTATAGTGGATACAGTGGCGCTAAATGAAACTAGTAGTAATGCGAAAAATGTTTCTAATGAATCTAATGATCAAGATTCTCTAATTGTTCTGCCAGATTTAGATTATTTTGATGATTCATATGTTCCTGTTGAAATCTCTTATAAAAATGGGAGAAAAATGTCAGATGCATTAAATGATAGTCAAGAATCCCGTACGATTTTCACAGATACTGATTATGATTCATTATCTGCTAATGAGGTTCCGAAAAAATTCAAGGAAACTGTTTCAGAAGAATCAAACGCTGGTGACCTCAAATCAATTGTCGTCGATCCTCATGATCTAGTCAGTTCTAATGGATTCTCTGTTAAATATAACAAACATGTTCTATATAATGTCACATTAATGGTAACTTGGCAATATGAGGATCCAACAGTCTTTCGTGGGGGAGGAGGAATTCGAGAAATTTAAAATCCGGATATCAACTCCGGATTTCTCAAAAAGGGAAGGTGTTATATCCCCTGGTTAATTATGAATGGTAAATTTGAGGTCTATTTATGGACAGATGTAATATACCTATTTCCTATTGTATAGTTGTTAAATAACTGACCTAATCGTATTCGTGTTCATCTTATCATAACCTTTATTTTGACCTTTGAACTATTATTATTGATTACTTCCCCCTATCCACAGCCACATTGGCCAATTATTGTACAAATGTTATTTTTCTATTTTTCGGTATAATGTGGTCTGTTTGGTTAGTATATAAACCCAGTATGCTTGTCAATAATGATTCATATTGCCGAGGCTGTTATTTGTGTTCTGGACTTAACTGGCTGGGCTAGGCAGAAAGCAGGGCCGATACGCATTCAAGACTGCTCGTACGATTTTATGTATCATTGCGCCGATCAGTAAAATCCATTACCTATCTAATTGGACGTTTATATATTAAGAGGGCATACGTTATAACACTAGATTTTGCGATAACGGATGCGTTAAAACTCCACTCACACATGAAAAATAAGTAAATTTGAAGCAGTAATTTGTCGAGTGTTTGGGAATTATTGCATTCGCAAGTGATCTGTATCCAATTAAGACACTCACAGCACAAATCTGAATAGTAGATTTATAATTAATTTATAATAATTTGGGAACAGAACGATATGTAATAATAGTTAATAATTCCATCCAACCTTGTTATGGCTCTTTACCCGAACATTGTTGATCGAATCAGAACTTATAAAAACTTTCACCAGAATCTTCAATCTCAAGTGGTGTCCGTTAGAGTCCCCCACTGTCTCCCTTCTTATACAGATTCGTCATAGTTGTCCTCTTAGAAATAACACCACCTAGCTTTTCAGGAGTTAATATCCTACTAGGAGATTCACTTATCGACTGCAGATGATATAACCTTATTCGGTGAAGACACTGACAAGGTATATCCTTTTCATTACTTTGAGGAACAATGCAAGCATGTCCAGGATGCGTTTGCCTCCTTATAAATGTAAAATGCTGTTTCAGTATTGGTTCGCACAAACTCCTGACCTGGTAACGGTTGAGTGTGTTAACCACTTCATTTACCTTGAAAGTCGCATCATCCCCGATGAGTTGGTGATGACTGACCGACTGAATTCAGTGTCATTTCCAGAACAGACGTTAAGCTATATGACTTCAAGTTCTCGAAAGGTCCACAGTAAATGACATCAGTCTTGTTTTTCTATAGGTCTAGCGACGCCATTTCAATATCTGGTAATTTATTATCCATATGTCCAGTACGTTGAAGTCGTCTTAGTAAAAAGTTAGAACAGTTATCTTGAATGACTAGATGTAACCATTTAACATGTCAGTAAAAACTGGAAAGAATTAGGTTTGAGACAACAGCGATAACAAATAAAATGGGCAGAGTAAGAGTGTCATAGACTTGAAACTCCAAGGTATTAAATATTACTTCAATATACCAGTTAGCATACTTACTTTTCTTAGGAAGAAACTAATATACAACTCGACAGTTTAGTTATCTTGTTAGTTGTTACACTGATTCTGTAAATTGTATAGATACACTAAGTTATTAATTAATCAGTGGCAAGTTCTGATCAATTCGATGTATTCATGTTTACCTATTGACCACCAGTTAAGTGAATCATATATAACTTGATGTAATGTTGATATAGTTCTTGAACCAGTGGTTAGTACATGAATAAATATGAATCTGCAATCTTCCTTCTTTGCATCAAACCGTATCAATCCTTGTTCCACTGTACAAGACAAGTCATAAATAGTCATATCAATATTTTGTCCAACTACATCGGTCATAACACTTTATGAAGATACAATAACTTTTTTGTGTCTATGAAATCAGATGTAGTGACTGTAGTGCAACGTATGTAGGTGAAACATCAAGGCAACTGAATTTAAGGGTGAAGAAACATAAACAATGCTTGAAACACATTCCTAAATCCTCAGATGATGTAAGGAAACTGGAGAACAAATCAGCGATAGCATTACACTCGATAGAATCGGGTCATACAATTGAGTTCGACGGCACTAGAATTCTTCAAAAAGCTTTCAATTTTTACAAGGAAAGATAAACAGCCGAAGCCTTATAGATATGGGCTAATCCAAACGGTATTAATAGGCGGGATGGAACACCATTAGCTGTGCCATGGCAGCTAATCATTAATAATTAAAAACCTAAATTTCTTTGCGTTTTATCTATCACGTATTATCATAGTGACAATTACATTCAATTATTCTAATCAGTTGTCTTATCGGAACTTGTTAAACAATTAATTGGAACATTAAAATAACACATATTCGAAAAATAGTTTATTCGGAGAATTGAAGTTATAAATAGCTGCTTTGTTCAATTCAATGCATTTCAAGATACTTTAAATAGTAGATTGACCTTAGCTAGATACAACCATTGAAAACAAGAGAGTACTGAAAAGCTTTTATGTTCTAGTTACGGACTCATCTGAGGCTGAATCTAAAATTCTCAGGTCCATTGGCGAACGTATTACCTTTAAACTACTAAGTTGTCACGTATCAGTTAGTCACTGGATGCTTTTTCAATTTCTCTTGATTAATTTTTTCTTTCTAAGATTTTCTTCTAAATTTTTTTTAGGAAATAAGTGATCTTTTACATAATAAATGGCGTGTTCTGTTACAATCTTGTCAGCTGATATTTTTGTGGTCTCCTAAAGTACATCGAAGTATATTTTTTAATCCACCTGTATCGTCCTCATCTGTGCCATCTAATCATAAATTTACCAGTGATAATATGAATGAATCAACTGACTACTCTTCGACCAATTCCAGTTATCGAATTTCCTCACCTCTTGTCCCAGATTCATTAGCTTCAAAAGCTTGTGATTGTCGACTTGGAATGACAATGGATGATCCAAGATTACGCAGAATACCTTGTCGTAGTAAACATATCACATATTTACATGTTAAAGAATTACACAAAGAATTGTCAACTTTCGATGTTTATGGTATGATACACGAAACAATTTGTTTTTTCCCCGATGACTTTATTATTATTATTGGCTTTATTCAATATTATATTTTTGGTACAATATAGAATTCTCAGCACAAAGTATTTCAACAAGTTTCCGTTTCTTACTTCTTGGTCGATCCTGACGATAAATATTGAGTGATCACCAGTTAGAAGTTAGCAATCCAGTCAATCCACATCTGAATAATGTACACTCTTTTCTTTCATATTTTCAGCAACCGCGATATCCCTGATCAAGCCTTTTGTAACCTTTACAGCGCAAGGTTGTACACTTCAGAAATGCACCTAAATAGGTTGTGCGATTAATAGCCATAATGATGTTTTGAAACAAACAAAATAAGACAACTTGTTGAAATATCTAGATGACAGGAACGGGTAGCCCAGATGTTTAAGCAGGTCGCATGATCAACTTATTAAATTGGGTTGATCAACCACTGTTAACTCAGGCTTTTTTGTACGGTTTCTATTATATTAAAACGATAACCTTATTTAGTGATAGTGTGTGATGCCATTCAGCTCGTTTATCTCATTCATTTTACGACCGTTTAGCTGAATATTCACATATTATAGTGTTTTCGTTTGAATAATGTGGTCAGATAGGATACTTATTTGTTCAAATATCAATGAATTAGCTGATAAACTATCAATTTATAACAACTATTTATTGTCCAAGTCAATTTTCAATGTAATAATTCTGCTTTGTTTTATTTTCAATCTGTAAATTGTCCAATATTGTTTTAATTAAGTAGGATTAGGTTATTCAATTGTTGTTTGAGTGTATTATGTGGTATAGATGGCTTACTTTGTAAAATTTTAACTGTTTTTAACGGATATATAGACGAAAAGGCAAACATCGGTAAGGATTGTTTATTACCAAGATAACTTGATTATCATATGTTTAGCAATAGAGGATGATGGATGTTTATCCTCTACTCTTATTGGGTCATTCGACTGTATTTGTTTTTGCAACCATTTTGGTACATGTTCACCCACCCTAATTTTCAGATCACGATTGCTCCTCCCTATGTATGTGTGACCACACACACATTTAAATTGGTAAACACAGTGGGATGTGACACAATCGTTTTCATTTCGTCTAGGTTTTGAATGAAGCATGGACCTCGTTCTTTCCTTGATTATGACTTTCGCAGCACAATACGTTTTGTTGATAACAGATTTAAGCCTTTGTTTCAATAAAAGGCTATTTGAATCACCTCTAAATGGTAAGGTGATGTAGACAGGCTTTTTCTCTACCAAGGCTACAGTAGGTCTCGCTGTGCCCTGAACTTTCCATCTATTGATAAATTTAGGTGGATAGCCATTCCCAATTAATGTCTTGGTTAACAACCTAACATCGTCATCAATAGCGTCATTTGTGCAAATACGACGAAGCCTGTTAAAAAGGCACTTTACCAAACCACGTTTGTATTGTACAGGGCAATAACTATAGTAACTAAGATATTGACCCGTCCACGTCGGTTTTCGAAAAATGGATCGTTTTATTGAGCCATCTTCTCGTCTGTTTAGAAGTACATCTAAGAAGGGAAGCTGGTCGTTCTTCTCCTCTTCACATGAAAGACTGTTATGGTTTTGGATAGTATTAAATTTATTCAATAGGCAGTTTATATCCTCCTTTCTTTCACCAATTACTAAGATATCATCTACATATCTCTTATAAAGTGACATGTTTTTGATTAAGTCTTTAGATACATTTTCTACATGTGCCATAAACACATCATAACTAACATATCATAACTAAATTTTTCTACTGAATTATAATTATAATTACATCGGATTGCTTCGTGATTCAATCTGATGATTTCCGCCATTTGTTTTCTACCCATCTCTACCATCTTTCCCCAATTTCCTCGTCAACTGTAAGTTGATTTGTTATCTGTCATAGTAGGTTGTTGCTGATGGTATCTGGGCAATAGACATTGAGTATTTTGCGTAGACGATTTTTTTATAAATACTTGTACGTTTTTGATGATGGTTGTAGTAGTTCTCGAAGCTTCGACTTCGAACGGTATATATTTATTTATATAATTGGTCGATCACTGAATGAAATACATTTTTTTAAAAGTCCATTTTTGGTTTTATTTCTACACTGTATTATCAGCATTGCTATTATTTTTGCTATAGTATTATTATTTATATTACCAAACAGTTTTACATTTTATCGTAAAATAGTTTTGATAGTCACTCTACCAATTTCATTGGTAGTTTGACTTCAAGCCTTAGTTACATAAACATGTGACATTTTTTGTTTCTATTCATCGAAATAGACTTGTTTTCTGTATTGTAGGTAAGAAAAAATAAATTACAAAACTTCTCACCATCATTATCTTGTTCACTTACTGCACTTTTTTTTAAACAGATCCTGATGCTAATCTGGAGTTTCTCAGTAAATCAGGTCGAAATCAATGGCGCAAATTATCTGAAAGCGGTGATGAAACTTTGTTAGAAACTAAAAGTGGTCGATTAATTTACGGTAAGCATTTTCTTCCCGTAGATACTACTAATGAGTAGATGTTTATCAGTTATACTAACCGATCCTTACTACTACTACTACTACTACTACTACTACGATAATATATCAAGGTGATTTATGTCTTAATCAACTAAAAATGAATTATTATCATCCGGAATTCATCTGCTTCTATTTATAATTCTCTATTTAAATGTACGATTATAATGAAAATTTGAAAGTTGGAGTGTTAGCGAGACTATAATTGATGAACGAACCAATGAACTTGAGAGGTGGTGAGTCCTGGACTTTGGCGCGAAATTCATTTATCCATATGGTTAAATAGCATTTTAGCATTATATCTGATGTCAGTTCGTGATGAAAACTTTTAACCTCATTCGGAACTTTAACTCCTAACTTTAAATTTTAATCTTAATTTCTCACACTGATTTGTACACCTCATTTGAACCTAGTAAGCAGGTGAATTTTCTCAAGGTCATTCTGGGGTTTCTTGAAGATCGTAGATTAATTATAGCCTCGCCAAAATGTTCATCATCGATTACATTATCATAAATTTGTCGACATATATGTACGCTGTCTAGTCGTTTTGAATTTCTGCTTCATTAAAATGATTTTATTACTTTTTCCAAGGTGAACTATTGTTCATGATGAAAAATAATTCCATATTAAGCTAATCTCAGTAAGATTTTCAACCAAACGTCTATTTTTTGTTGCTCACTAGTGATTGGTTTTTTAATGAGGTCTTGAATTTCTTGTGAGAAGTTGTAACTGACAAAGCCCAACCATGTCGATAGTGACTCAGCTTTACCTCCACAAGAAAAGGTGGTGTCAACTATTTACCCTTCGTTCAAAAATTCATGGCGGACAACACCAATATTGTCAAATAAACATCTTGTTTTTATTAGATGGGTCATGAATATTATTCAGAAAAGATAATTATTCATTGTGTACGACTTATATTTAATTAATTAAAGCCTTATTTCTCCCATTTTCATCACTTTATGTTTTAGGTCCACTTAGCCTACTGGCAACTAGTCCTAAAAAGAATTTATTGTCATCAAGTTCAGATACTTCTGATTTATCAGATTGTGCCAGTTCACAAGACGATACTGATGATGTTGATGATAGCAATGATGATCGAGTGGAACAAATTGTGAACTCAGAAAATAATATTAGGAAAACCACAGAAACAGTCAGGAAGGCGAAGCCAAACAGTCAATCTTCATTGCTTTCGACTCCCAAAGATTATGAAAGTAATGATGTCAAAGCAATGACTGATAATTTCGAAGGTTTGTTTTGACTGTTTATGTTAATGTGTCTTTATACTTTAAGATTATATGCGTAATATATTGTCATTGAAACAAATTATTTTATTAGGTTGCTTATATGTACAGGAATCCAATAAGTTATTTTTTCCATCATGGCTCCATATTGCCTGAAGGATCATTAAAATCCAGTCTGTAGTCTACTCTGTATTGTAAAACATGTTTTGCGAAAGTTGAAGGAATCTATATACCAGAGCATTTTGTTCGCAGTTTTTTTCAAAGCATTGTTCGGTGTACCGTAGAACTACTGAGTGAACGTCGGTGAGGTTATGGATAGTATGCTGGGTAAGTACGAAAGATCTATTGATGAGAGTGCGAATGTTGATCAACTGGGGTGTTTGAGACTTATACCTTGAGATGTATACCTTACTACCACCACCTCCTTGACGCGCTGTTTTGGGTGGAGGAGTGGATGATTGGAAGTAAGCTATGGAAGGTCAAACCATGAGATGGTATCAGTTCATGTAACCATTGGTTGTTGGTGTGAATTATGTTAGTAAATGCAGACTATGTGTTTGTAGTGCATAGAGTTATTGTGATGAATGGTTGGAGACGTTGTGTGACATTGATTTGAATCTGTCATGATGACTGTGACATGTATACTTTTTATTGTCTTTTAGATCTTGAGTAGTAGTATTCGAATCTATATGTTTTGATACCTTCTCGAACCATATTCCCAATATTTATTCAACGTTATTTTGACTCTTCTACATTTGTTTCTGTTAATTTGATATGACAAATTGGAGTTAATGCACATTTATGCCAGACTCAACGTTGATGATTACTTAATCGACCGCACGGCTGCTTCATCTTAGTTTGGTAGCTGGAACTATTCTATTCCGATTCAAGTAGTCTAAAACGGTATCCCTTTAGTCCCAAGAGTCGGTGATCATTTTTCATTCCCTTTTTGGCGTTTTAGGTTGGATATGAAATGATGATTAGTTACCAGTAGGTCTCATCTTTAAAATCTCCCCATTTGTTCAAGTTCTTAGAGCTGGGAGGGAGTTTTCCACAGCCATAACAGAATGCACCCCAAAGCCTTGTATAAGCTTCATAAATGAGGTAAAGTAAGTAAAGGTACTCATTGATGAGTGGTCCCGAAATTCCTTTATTAACAAACATCAATTTATATGATGAGAATTAGGCTTAGATCTTTTCATCGATTGCCTTATGTCAGGTATGCGCTAATGATCGGAAACGTTGAATCAGTCTACAGATAATAAACTAACTCATTTAATCCTACCACTACTTCTACTCATGGAGTATGGCTAACTGTCTTAGTAACCCATAGCGACTCTGTCCTCTGCGCTCCTTTCCAGTCGGTGATTCGTGGTTTTGTAGTCTGCCTCCAATTCTTGACGCCATATGTTCTATGGTCTGCTTCTTTTCCTTTGCTTTGGGGGGTTTAAGCTAGAGCTTTCCTTGTGACATAGTTCAGTGGTTTGTGTTTAGTTTGCGTATTTTACTAATTTCTTTCTTAGCTGGCATCTTGTTTGTTCGCTACCGGAGTAGGATGTTGCTAATGGTCTCTGACAAATAATTCGGGAGTATCTTGAGTAGGCGGCTTTTTATAAATACCTGTACTTTTTGTTGATGGTGGTAGTTTTACAAGCTCCGATTCTGTGTAATAGAACTTGTTATGACTAGTAAGTTGAACGTTTTATTCGGATCCTAGCTATTCGGATAACCCCAGGCTAGCACTACTCAGCGACTTGGAAGACCAGAGAGAAGACACGAGTATCAGAGAAGCACTTTACTACAAGGTTCAATTATGTACAGAAAAACAGGGGTTTTATAGTAGCTAAAAGACCTTGAGATCCCATAGTAACAGTATGTCAACAGCCAATCAGGACCTTGTTATTTTAGTAGCATAGCTTCTAACTAATCGCTGATTGGTTGGTCTCTTTATGAGCCTCTCTGGAGGCTCTGATAGAGTTTATTGTAAGCCGATCTAACAGAACTGCTTTAATGTTAGTGTTGGGTCATAATTATCTTAGGCTCTAGATTATTCTTTAGATGTAGGGGAGCTGCCTCTTGTTTCTTCCTTCCAGTTTATGTCTCCTAATGCGTTCGTATCTCCTGTTGTGCGTCTCAATTTCTGCGTTTAGATCCCCTATCAGTATGGTTGAGAATTCTATATGGTATTTAATTCTTCAGGGTTAAATACAGACTTTCTTAAAACTGGTCTTTATCATCTTTTCAGTGGGTGCGTAGCACTGAATGGCATTCATTGTGACCTTTTCCTTCTTTCCTTTGAAGGATATTATGATGATCCTGGAGCCGCGGGTTCCCCATCCTATGGGCACTTTTTGTGCTTCTCCGGCCAGAATCAGTGCGAATCCTTGTGTATGAACCAATTTCTTCTTCGTGACTTGAATACAACTACATTTTTCGTGAAGTTAGTTTTTTCTGTTCAGATTGTGTTTAACGAGTTTCATTTATTCCAAGTAGAGCTTGACTGTATCTTCTCGTTTCTGTCGATATTCGAATGGTTTTTCCGGTTTCTCACATTGTTCGGATATCTCATTTCCCCATATTTGTCGTTGCTTTGGTTTGTAAAAGGGGGTTCTGAACACGTGGTTCTTAGAGATTCGCAGCTTTCACGATGAAACGTCATAACTCTTGTGTGTGAAGACCCTTCAACTCCCATAGCAAATTTTTGCCAGCTAAGTTGGCTTTATCTAGTTAGCGTCTTTGTAGCGCGGTTTTCTCCTACGAGTTGGTGTTATTAATTGTAATTCAACCCTACCTATTTTCTTGAACTCAGAATTCTCAGCAACTCTTGTGGAGGAATAGTTCTGCAATTTTTTTATTGTGTATTTATTAGAAATTCCGTTTATGACATTTTATGACACCCGTATTGTAAGTTTCCATTTCTTTCATGAACTGTTGGTATATGTTATGCTGTTATTGTACTATTGTTAATTCATTATGCATCTATTATTCCGCTCGGTATCATGTATCTACTCTGGTTCGGTCAACCGAGTAGTATCGTTAGCCTTCACATTTAGAGTGTGGCTCTTACCAGGTACCTGGTGAATGAGTTAATAAAAAAACGTGGTGCGTTGTTGCCGTATATTTGATGCATATTAACATGTGCGCTTTTGAATCATGGAACATTACAATAATAGAAACTAAATTGATTGATTATCTTCTTGTTCTAACTGCGCTTCGGGAATATAATCTGCGCAGACTAGCAGTTGTTAAGATATCCGAGTATTGTTGGTAAACATTTGTGTTATTGCATAAAGTAGTAGGCATAAATCGTGTTGGAATAATTGTTTCCAACTTTAATTATAATTGATCTTATAGATTCGTATATATTCCACTGATTAATTCTTCAAGTACGGTTAAATTTATTTCTACCCGAGCAAATTAACTCAACAAATCACACCTTATCAATCAAACCAGACTCATGAAAGGAATGTGAATTGATTGAGTTTGTTTTGAATATCAATATTGTGTACATAAGTATTAAATTATTAACCGACTATGTCTACAGCAAATAGGAGAATAGATAAAAAAAATACTAGATACGTAAATAGTCGCACACATAACTGGATATACAATATAACAAATATCGTTACAATAGTTTGTATCAGTGTACCATATCACTTCACGATGCAACTGTTTATTTGATAAAGTTTGTAATTCAAATGTACAATAAGAGACAATAGCTCACCACAAGCGAAATCCTCACAATTAGGTAGTATGAGAAGATTGAATTTATAACTTCTTTAGTTATGTAACATACTGATAATCACTTGAATTTAATGTAGATAAAGCTTAAAAATTCATCGGATATTTACAAAATGACACTTTTGTTCTGAGTAATATCCAGTAGGGCACTATTCACGCAATGGTGCATGCCTCAATTATAATCCTTCTACCTGAAGTTTGTGCTGGTGATATCGTTCAGAAGAACGATGAAAGTTCCACAACCACACCATCTAGCTCAGAGAAAAAACTTCATCAAAATTATTCTTTTATTATTCCATTTTGACATAAAATGAGCACTTAGTTTGAATCTTTTTTCCTCATTCTTTTCTTGTTTTGTGTGATAAATTGCTAACGAGATTTTTCATTTTGCTTTAATTAAAAACATTACACAGATTTATATTTCACCTATCAAGGTTGGCATAGACGTTTACGTGTAGCAATTGCTTCTGGAGATTTAGTTATTTTACGCTCTTTATTACCAATGGATATTTCCAATATAACTCAAAGCGATAATTTAAATGAATTGGAGGAAACAGTTCATAATTCAACTGGTTCTTTGAATACTACTACCACTACTGCTGCTACTACGACAACTATGCTGACCGCTACTAATACATCCCCTACTGGTTGGTGTACAGTTTTAAGATGATTACTTAACATTTTCAGGATTTTTAAATGTATAGGTGTGTAGATGATATTATTTGTCCCCAGTATTGTGGACCCTCAGCTCTGATTTGGATACACTAGATATCACAATTCTGTTTTTTTTCTGGTCACAATTAGTCAGAAAGGCAGAACTTTCAGGGAATATTTATTGCTAGGGACAAAATAATACTGAGATTGGCAAGAAGCTATTCAGTATACAAATGTATTTACAATATCTTTGGAAGTAAGAAAGAAAGTCGGCACGTGGAATAAATATCGAACCGATGGTGGGGGAATTTAAAAAAATTGCGTTGATTAGGCTTTGATTATTGCTGTATGATCACAAAATGTCATTATCGATTTATTTATATGATTTGAAAGTCCCTCGCTTTAATCCCTGGTAGAGTCATGTATACTCACTTCTGAGGATTCTCAGATATCAAGATGAATCAGCTGTTCAGTGCTTCTTGCTTTTCAATAGTATTCTAACTGCTGTCAATCCCTAACTCAAGGAATGATAAGAAGCGATGGAGAGTAAGATTATTGATTAGTTCAATATGGTAAACGTTCAGTTTAATATTCGTTTATATTTCTGAAAATTAAGTTATGAACTATTTCGGTGTTACTCTACTGTATTCGAATAATTATTCGCTCAGTTTTGACAGTGTTAAGTTCGTTTCAGGTAATAATTATTTAAATGTAATTAATAATCACTGCTTCTTAATCGTTGGGCATTGTGTCGACGAGTCTTTGTTTTGCAATCGCCGTTACATTGGTATTTCCGGATTGCATAGCAAAGAACAGTTAATAATGCTGGCGAAGGTGTTAACTTACAAGTTTCATTTTGGGTGGTATCTGGTTTAAGTTAACAGTGAATTCTCTTCGGATTCATGTTATACCAGTACTTTAGATAGATCAAATTGTTCAATTTTTGTTTTGTGCTGTTTTTGTAGGAATATTATTGTTTATATTTCATTTAAGAGTTTATCTTATTTATGATACTTTTAAGAGTACTGCAAAAGCGATATTCTATAATTTCAAATAATTAATCAGAAAGAAATTTATTTGTTTATTTTTTAGAATGTATGATTAGTACATTGCATTCTCTTTACAATCAGGTTTAAATTATAATTTTATGAAATAAAATATCGAGTCAAATATCATGTGACAAAATCCTCAATCAGAATACCGACTTCTGTGACCTTGTTTCTGTGCTAAACCAATGATTCATCAACCAGCACTATCAGCCTGGAATCAGCTGAGTCCTTATTGACCCTCCGTTTAGTAGCTTCTCGCCTAATCCAGCCCGTTCAGTATATACACAAACAGACCAGATCATATTACGCCTTAGAACGAAAAATAACGATTATAAAAGATCAATCCCAAAGTGGTTGTGAGTGTAAGGGACTGTAGCTAACATAGATTGGGAATAAATTGAGGATGGTAAATCGTATTATAGTAGTCAATAAGTCAAATAAAAGCTTATGCTGAAAGGATATATATATATATATATGTATATATATATATATATATATATATATATATATATATATATATATATATATATATATATATATATATATATATGATAACAGTTCATAAATTACTCCTAGCAGCTGCCACTCATTTATTCTTCGTTCGGACATAACAAGTAACATTTCATGTGATAGGTAAATAGAGCGAAAAACAGACATTAACACGCCCATACACACACAAAACATTTATTTATTTTTAAAATGACTTAAGTGTTTATTTACTTTTGAGACATATTAAATCTTTTCATATTGTTATTAATACATAGAGTGTACTTCACCTGGATCATCAAATGTACCACCATATCGTGTTTGTTTAAAATTAATTAATCATCCATTGACTGATGGACGAAGACTTTTACATGTAGCTGTAGAATTTCAAAGTGATCCTGAACTAATTCGTTTATTACTTGAATGTGGTTGTGATCCAGCAGTTAGGTCAGTGTAAAATATTACTTTAAGTTATACATATATAAAATGTATTAATTTATGTTTCTATATAATCATTTCGTTACTCTGTTGATTTGTTGAGTATTTTTTTCGTTCTAAATTGGGATTTCAATGCTATAATGATGATTTCTTGCATACACATCGTAGAGTTCAAGCTTGCAGGTTTACATTTTTATATCAAATAGTTCATTTTGGTCAGTAATCGAATAATTTGAAAGAAATACCCATATTGTGAATTAGAACGACAAATATAAGCGAACAATGTTGTTTTCAATTAGATTTTCATCAGGCTTTACTCTAATATACAGTAATATTTATATGCATATACGAAATTACTAAACCAATCAAGGCAGTTTATTATTCAGTGAAAATAGTGGAATAGACTACATAGATAAACATAATAAGTGAAAAGTACGAATCGGTAGTGTAATGACAGGTGTATTATTTATGATAAGAATAATAAAGGCTTGTATCCATGTTTCATAGTGGGAATTAGGTCAATGATTTGAAAAACATAAATGCTGAGATGACATTCATAAAAACTATGAGATTATGTAATCAGACGTGTTCAGACAATTAGACAATGAAGTGTGTATTTGGAGAAAAATAGGTGGGAAGGGTTGGGGAAAAACAAGCGAAAAAAGAGTATAGAAAATAATAATAAATGGAATCACTTATTAAAACTAAGGGAGAGATAAAGTTGTTAAAAATTTCTCATGAACACAAAGACTTAGATTGTTGGCTCGAATTTCTATGGATTTTACTATGTGTCCACCAACCCGGTTAAATCGCCGGACATTCGCTTTTCGTCCTCTCAATTTCATAAACAACACCCCTGCAACGAGAAGGCAATGAGTAGGACTTCCCTGACAGAGGCTATATATTCGCGTGGCCATTTGAGAGCATTTCGAGAGGGAGAGCGGACTTTCCCCACTCTCGGCCATACCAGGGCATTTGGGGGCATTTCTTAAGTAAGTTGTATTAGTTTGAATAAAGTAAGAACCAACAATCGTAGCCGAATTATACATGAATTCATTTACTTCATGATTTCCCTTCATCTGCTTACAGTCTAGAAATCCAGAAAAGAAACAGAATAAATACATCAAATTTCTTTCTGAAAAGTAATCAAAGGTTTGATTTGACTTGTAGATATTGATTGATGAAAGACAATAATTTTGGGCGGAATGAATAAAAACCATTCAAATGGTTGTCTATTCAAAGGTTAAATAATATGAATAGAAAACTGAGAAGAGTATGAAGACAGAATTTATGTTGTACTTAAAAAAAACGACTAGCTGAGTAAACCTCAAGCAAGCGGCAAGAAATTAAAAAAAAACTGTAAAAATACTCTTGAAAATAATTTCAATACGTAGCAAGCTCATTAAAACTCTGTCGCTTTGACAAAGCAGGGTTCATAACCTTGTCTTTTGGGATGCAAAAATTTAATTTAAATATTTTTATAATGACGGTTTCAGTAAAGTGTGATACATGCAAAGTCCTTTGTCTATCGATTATCCCGAAAGATTTTGAGACATCAACATCGTGTCCACTTGTCAGGCAGATAACGTGTTAGATTAACTTATGATAATAAAATTTAAAACTGTACATTGCGAAAATTAGTGGAGGAACGAAATTCAGAAGTTTAGCTAGTTTTCTCTAGACCACTGTTACATTAGCAAGGAGAGTACGTCGGGTTTAGGGAATGATTGTTAAGTATCGATAATTAGATAATGTTTTGATGTATTGGATATACATTGTTGTTATAGTTTATAGATTATCTCTGCTAAACAGTAAATTGATTGTTACAGATATATTCTCTAATTAATTTTTATCAATAATACCTTTCATCATATATTTTGAATTATTTTTCACTTTACCTATGGTATGCTGCTTTAAGGTCATAACTATAATTTAAAAATTCACTTTATTTTTCTATTGTATTAGTTTATTTTATCTAATCTATTCGATTCTTCAATGATATTGTACAACCAGTTACTAATGGCCTACATTCTTTCTCTGTGATAGTGATTCGAGGGGGTAGTAATATGTTAGCTGGGATTTACTCAAGATTTAATTTTAAATCCGGTATACTTTTCCATCTGCATCAATATTCCGAGTCAGATAGTAGTATATTAGAAATCTCGTGGTGTATTTAATAAACTTCTGAAATCCTTCCATAAATATTTACAATCTCACGGTATCAAGTTTACTTGAAATTGTGCTATTACATATCCTTAATCGATAAGCTAACTTAGAACCGTATCCATTGTGAAAATTGTTTAAAATAATTAGTGACTATTTTTAAGGAAGTTAATTTAACGAACGAGATGTCGATTTGTCTATTAAAAGGCTATTAAATAGCATTGGCGTCTACTCTGCATTGCTTTATTGTTATTGAAGATGTTTTGCGAAACTTGAAGGAATCTATAGACTAGAGCGTTTTATTCGCAGCTTTTTTCAAAGCATTGTTCTGTGTACCGTAGAACTACTGAGTGAACGTCGGTGAGGTTATGGATAGTATGCTGGGTAAGCACGAAAGATCTATTGATGAGTGTGCGAATGTTGATCAACTGGGGTGTTTGAGACTTATACCTTGAGATGTGGCCTTGACCTTCTGATTATATTTGCTAACATTAATAATGATATAATTGTTAATTAATTTTTACAGCTTAATTACTATACTTATTGATATTTGATGTTATTTAGTAGTTCACATCATATTTTTTTGTTGATGAGGTTACATATATGCTACATATATAATCGTAATTTTAAATTTCTCAACCTGCTCCAGAACTGTTATAAAATCACTATGAGTTTAGAAATGATGTAAATGACGCAGTAAAAGTCGTTAAATCGATTTTAGTCGGTGCATTTGGTATTTTGTATTCGTGATTGAAATTCTGGTTTTTTATTGTTTGAGTGTGTGTGTGTGTGTTTAATACTATTTACTATTATCAAAGTTGAAACACTAAATAGTTAGATATAGAAATCTGATTAACATTTCCAGGTTGTTGTAAATTGGGTTTTTTACAAGTAGATGTATATCATATCTGCTAACTTAAATTCATTTTGATTTTACTGTTAAAAAAGTAATATGGTCTTCTTCATTGTCACTAACGGACAAACAACTTACTAACTTTTAACATTATCAGCAGTTTTTCTCTGACGATTAGTGGAGATATAGTTTCTCTTCAATCATATGATGATAAAGTGTTATTTACCATGATAATAATGGTATGCTTTAGAATTTTACTCATCAGCTGGTTATATGTTCAATGATGCTTATATGTAATAATATTTAGATATTTGTAACTGAAAAGATGTGAACAATCTAGTATACGGATGAGCTTAAATGAATTGCGACAAAATTTTAGTTATTTTCTGGCCAATTAGAAAATAGCATTTATAAATGGATAGTTTTTAATGGAGAGGAGTGTTGCGTTGTTCAAGCTATTCGAGGTTGGTGAAGCACCACTTCAAAAACCCCATAGGCTTATCTGAGTTAGAAATCCGCTCTGCAAGACTCACGAACCAATCACGTGGATGTGCTGTGGTTGGGAAATATAGGCGCTATCCAACTATTTTCTGCTTAAAATGTAAAGCCACTAGGTTAAGGCTTGATTCATTATTAGGGGTTTATGGTTTGAATTCAGGAATAATGTCGGTTAACTTGTTATATGCCATCTTAAGAGGTAGAATCAAGTGTTTTATGTATTTAGCGCTGTCATTTTTACTCTATATTTACAAAGGTATTTTTATTGCTCACTATACATAATTTCTAAATTTCGTACAATAACCTAAACATCGGATTCTCGATTCCTGTTTGCTCGTCCATAAAATATGCCTTTTACCGAAAAGGTTTACTCTTATTAATAAATTATTGACTGACAATATGCATATATCCTTTAATACTGCTTGTAATTGCGATCGATTATAAAATTTACGAATTAGTAACGAAATCAACAAATTCTATTCTGATACTTGTTCATACTGTTAGTCTGGATTTTGCTTTCTCGAACGTGTACTCTCAAAACGTTAGTTCTGAAATATCTGAATAGACAAATTAAACGAATCCTATTTATAAATTATTATTTCTTATCATTTTAGTGATGGAGATGGTATAACACCTTATCAATTAGCTACACGACTGCATAAAAAATCAATAGCCAACGTGTTTCGACGTTTTCGATTTCATCATCCAAATCGTTATGATTATGAAAAAGCTAAAGTAAGTTGTTTGGACTAATTATTTACTTACGATATTTTTGCAGTGCATAATTAGGAATGTTTTATTCTGAGTTTATTTCAAGGCTGTCAAGTGTAATGACTTAGTATTTATAGCACCTGACTTGGATCACATGTTCAAACTCCTCCTCACCTATTTCGGTTCAAGGAGTCGGATAATATCACTGGTTTTTCTACGTACCGTGCAACAGAAAATTTAGTGCGTAAACCTGTACTTGGTTAATAAGTTAGATTATCTCAAGACATATATATATAAAGCAGCTTGCCAATTAGGTGAAAAACTATTAGCTTCTACTCAGATATACCCCTTGTCTTCTTCCTACTTCTGCGTAATTGAAAAGACAGATTTTATTCTGAAGATTTATTGAAAGCGACCAATGAATATTAATTCACCTCAACAACTATCTATTTCATTTAAAGAGATTGACCATATCCTTGAATGTAGAAGAAAATTAGCATATCAGGAGTGTAATGAATTAATAAGAAGTAATATAGCTATAGCGTAATATAACCTCTTCCAGGGAAGTCCTACTCATTGCCTTCTCGTGGCATTACTGTTGTTTACGAAATTAAAAGGACGAAAAGCGAAGGTCCGGCGCTTTAACCGGGTTGGTGGACACGAATAGTCCACCTAGTGGAGTTGGCAAACCCTGATTCCAAACCAATGGTGCACATGGGCTCCAGTATCCTGAAGGAACGAATGGCGTATGAACCAATTGTTGGCCACCGGCTTCCATGGGAATACATCACCTCACGATGCTCCACTGCCTTGTGGATCAGACCTTTAGGTCGAAGGCTCCAGCTGCTTCAGTTTGGACACCTGAGCAGTATCACAGCCCTCTTACAAATCTCATTTTTGTGAGGCGCATATTTATCTGGCGCTTCCTTGTACCAATATTTATGTGTATAAATAAAATAAAAGAAATAAATAAGAAGTAAACTTTTTTCTCTGAAGTAGAAATTAAGGATAACTCTCATAGAGAATTCCGGCTTAAAATAACAGAAAATTCCAATTCACACTAAAGGGAAACTAACAAACTAATTAGTAAGTGAGCGGCATTTAAGCATATCCAACAATTAGATATGTTTATTATTATAATTATCACTTGTTCATATCATAGATCATAGGATCACAGGCCGCCCGCCAGCATTCTCCATCGAACTCTATCTTGGGCAATCCTTTCCAGAAATTTATAGTATGATCGAGACGAAACACAATTAAATCGATTTTAAGATTTTTGGGAACAAGATGTAGATAATCTCTCATTTGGTTTCTATTTTGCACAGTATTTTGCCACTGTTAAATCTGATTTTTTTTCAAAAAATTGTTTGAAAAAATATTTTCGAAATATATATTTAGATACCTGCTCCATTGGATCCATCAAAAGAGGCTGCCAAACTTGAACGTGAACGTGAACGTGCAAAACGACAAAAACAACGACAAAAAGAAAAACGTGCTGCAGAACGTACAGCTATTGAACAACAAAAAAAGGATGCCGAAGAACAAGCACGTTTTTTAGCCTTATCCGATCGCGAAAAAGTGAATATTGTTTTTACTTGATAATAGTAATAATAATAATAAGTTGAAATGTAAATTATTGGATGGTAACTCAGTGATTTAAGGACTAAGTGCTCTTCGTAATACCTAAAAGTCCTGAGGTTGATCTCCGGTGGCGGGTCGTGGATAGCCACATGTATGAGTAGTCCTATACTGGATGAAACAACGATCCTGTGCTTTCTAGTTTTCAGTAGCTGTCTCAATAAAATCAATGGTTATCAAAAAATTATTAGTCATTAGACCACGTCCTATTTCAGTGTTGTATTTATTTAGTATTGGATCATTTTGCATTTATTTGGTGTAAATCTCATTCACTTTAGCAAGCATTGTGAAATCTAATTTTATATTTCCCCTATTTCGGTTATTGGTGTCTAATAATCGAATCTCGCTAAGATTAGTATGTAATTAAATGTATTTAAGCTAAAGTATCGTCGTGTTTTTTTCTGAAGGGTGAATAAATTCCTCACTTGGCATTAATTTTTGTCTTCTTTCGTGTGTCATGGGAATCTCAGCGTTTTCATTTCGCCATTATCAGTTATAACAATAATATAAAACAGTGATGTAATGATTAGAGCGTTTTACTTCAGTCAGTTGCAGAATGATAGTTACAACTTTGTTGTACTTATTTAGGATTCGGATAGTTGAGTAGTGTCGATAGTTGTTATGGAAAATCTATGCATAATTAAAAATTATTACTATAAAATTGCACACTACTTGATTGTTTAATTTATTTCGAACAACTTATCGATATTGTGTCAAAGTGATAAATCTCATCTTGTTCCTGTGGGCTTTCCAACCCCTCTACCTTGGATACTTGATGTTAGTAGCCTGACGATCTGTTAATTTGGAAACACTTATCATTTCCAGTGGATACATAAAATCATGTTCATTACAGAATTTATTCTCAGTTTTGTATTTTAGTTGATCAAATTAAGTGTCCTTAAAATGTTTGCCAGTTTTTTTAATGTTGATTATATTTTTTCTGTAAAATGGTTTAATGTAATGACCAATTTATATAATAAGAAAATTTTTAAATTTAACAATAATACAGAGCAGATTCTTCCTTTTCTGACTGAGTACTTATATCTCTTCGCATATAGTTGGAATGTTGTTGGGAATGAAATGCATAATGTACATTTCATTCTATTCGGAACTCGTCATCTGAATATACCTACATACCAGTGCTGGTGTTGAAACCTGAACTTCATACCTGTCACTTCGGAAGCCGACTCGCTATCTACTGATCTACTGGATAACGATAGGTACTGGTTTTGAGTGACAATGTTGACACCAACTCATAGGCACGTAAATCCAGTTGATGAGTCCTGAACAGTACTAAATTCACTTTATGGATCACACAACTAGGCAAAGTCAAATTTTGCTAAAACTTGTATTTCAAGATAATATCGATGCCATCTGCTCTGAATGCAGGTATGTTAGTAGAGACTGATCAAATCCAAATCATAATGCCAACAATGGAAAAATTGAACACATGACTACAATACTTTTTTATTACCACTATTACCTGGTTGCAGTTCGAAAAAGGTTTCAGATTCTCATTAATTTCTCTTAAATATATGTATCTTTCTTACTTGTGATGAATTAAAGTCTCCTATCCATTTTTCTTTGTTTCTTTCCATTGGGTTTTAAAATAAAAAATATATACATTAGCGTGCTATCATGACAGAACGTCGTCTGATGTCTTCTAGTTCTGCCACTGGTGAACCATTCATGGTATTCAGGTAATGTCAAATATGTTTATGTGTATATCTTTATTTATTTGCAAATATTCGATGTTGGCTTAGCTGGGATTAAATCATGTTTGTTTCCCATTCAGGAGCACGTTCAATGTTTCGATGAACGATATTGGATACTAGGTTGTGTTTTTAGATGGTGTGTCAAAAATAATGTGACTCAAATTCGAGTGGATTAGTTTTTTAATGTGAAAGGATGTTTTAATCCTTAAGGAAAAATCTTGACTTTTCAGCTATAAATATGTGCAAAGATAGTATGTAATCGTCTTACTGGTTTTAATTCAGTAGTATAAAAGTGGGATGAAAATTCGATCAAGTGTGTTCAAAATCGTCGTTGCACACTGTTAAGTTGTCTTAAGTTCGGGTGAAACATCTGTTCTCTATTTTAGCTTACAATGACCTTTCACCTAATGTCATAAAATGTGATGAAAATCAATCTCAGATTACTTATTTTTCTATGTCTCTGAATTCTATGGATAGATATGTTCATTGTAGTGCTTGCTGGAGGATTTCGGTAGAAAAGGTCTGTTTTTTCACAGTTGAAATCACAAACTGATTTTAACTGGATCCTGATTAGTGGAGTTCGGTCGTTGTTAAATGTGAGACAATTATCTACCTCAAACAGCTGTTGAAGAGTTGCGCAAGATCATGGGTTGATCGAAGTTAGGCATTGACAACATTGGATGCCAGTCCAATGGCCTAGAGGTTAGGCACTTTCATGAGTGATCAAAAGTTCTGCGTTCGATTCTTGGATGCGAGGTCATCAATGCGCGCAGATGAGATGTCTCATTATAGGGTGAAACAACCACCTAGTGCTTCCAAGTTTTCAATAGTTGTCTAGCTAAGATCAGTTCGTGATTTCAACTGTAAAAACTGTCCAATTATCCACAAATCCCCTATACTAAGAAGATTTCTTGTTGTTATGAAATTACATGCCTGAGAAGAAATCGTTTGTCTCAGTTCTTAATCTCATAAATATGTATTTAGAAAAATAAATGAGTTGATTATTTTGAAAATTGAATGAGATTTCAGTTTTATTGTGCTACATTTAGTTTATTTATTTACAAAAAAGGAACCCGAAAAAAAAGTTAATATTATGTGAAATTAAGTAAATTATTGAAAAACATTTTATAACTAGATAATTAGTATTCGCTTTTCTGGTGCATAAACAACAATAATCATAATATATGAGGGATTTTTACCATTCATTAAAATTTGGACATTGTTTTGTGAATTTGAGTGGGACAGTTTACTCGTTATATAATTTCGATGGTTCTTTGGAAATTTCTTCAAAGTTTAGAAAAGTGCTGAATTTACTGTTATCAGTCAGTATTCTTTAGAAATTTCCTAGAGGTACCTTCTTTGTTGTGATTGACGATCTTGTTTTTCCGAAGCATTTAGAGTTTCAATGTCAAATATGATTTTATAAATGTCCTGCTTTTATGTACCTAGACGAACTTTTGAAGTAAAGCATCCCCAGTACTTTTAATCTGTGTTTTCTGTTCGGGGTTTAGTGTAGATATTCGGGGACTAGAAAGTTATTTTCTAAGCACTGAACTTCAAGACGCCATTTTAATGTCTCATAATGCTTAACGTTTTTTTTTACAATCTATTTGTTTCCTCATATAAATCAATTAATTTGCACTAGTTGTTTTTTATTCTTACCAATCGTAAATATTCAACCTAAAAAAGGTTAAGAACTATCATATATCAAAATTAGTCAATTATAAGCAACGTCGGGCCTAGTGTTTATGTTCAGCAATTCACTTTATCTCTCTGTATCATCATCACAAAGAGATGAATGTCTAAGTAACAAAAATGTCAATGATGGTAACAAATATTAGACATAAACAATGTAATTCGAGAAAAATGAATAAATCTATGGAATAGAAAGTATGAGATTATTTTAAAACCTAAAATTTAAAAGAAGATGAATAGTGATTGAACCTGTGAGTTTGAGATCAATTCTGAACTATGTCACTCAATATCTCCCATTCCCATCCACATAAAAATCATCTATTGATATATCTTCTCTGTTTTTTCCTGTTTTTTTCTCTTTACCTTTGTAGTCGTTGTTTTCAATGTGGTTGTGATATAAGCGGTAAAGTTCCATTCACTTATATGGATTATAATTTTTGTACATCGAATTGTTTAAAACAACATCGTTTAAAATCAATAAATAATAACAGGTAATATAGTCCGGAAAAAAATAATCACCAACCAAATACTTACCGTTTCTGATTCAAAAAAAGAAGAATTTTATTCATCATTCATGAATATTATTATTACTACTTATTTTGTATAAAATGGAAATTTAAAAAAGAAAACTGTTTATCAAACAAACTACTAATTGAAAGTAGTACTTGTATTATTATCTTCATTATGATGAATGAATTGTATATTGTAAATGAATGAATTCAATTGTTTCTTTAAGTTGAATAGTTAATCTCAATCATCATTATCGTTGTTATCATTTACTATTTCTATTTTGAAATGAAAGAATAAATCTGAATGTAATGTATGAATATTCTAATTGATCGAGCGTTTTGTTTTGTTTTGCTTTGCTTTTTGGAAGTAACCAAAATCTAACGGACTCATCAATGTTGTTTGGATAACCGATGTTGATTGTTTTTAGTCATGTATAATGTTGTGTTGTACAGTAAAGAATTTTATTAATCATTATGATTTTCAGCTGTGTGGCGCATATATATCTCGTGCCTCCTTGTACCAATATTTATGTGTTTAAATAAATAAATAAATGATTTCCAGTTGTTAAAATGAGTAAATAGAACAATGATCAATGAATGGAATGCATTCATATGATGTAGTTACTCAGGGGATCAGATTATTGACTCAAAACTCTAAATTAGTTAACAACAAAGACAAACCCACTGTTATAACTTGTGAGTGTGTGCTTGCCCAGTTCATATATGACGTTATGAGACCGCCAATTAGCGAGCAGTGAAATTATTGATCGCCCAATGTTACACAAAAACCCGTATGAGCAGTCTTGAGCACTTATTAGTCCTGTTATCTACCTAGCCCAGCCAGTTAAGTCCAGAACAACAATAACAGTCTCTGCAATATGAATCATTATTCTCAAACATACTGGGTTTATATACCAAACAAACAGACCACGTCGTACCATAAAATAGAAAATAACATTTGTACAAAATTTGGCCAAATGTGGCTGTGAATAGGGGAAACAGTAATTAATGGACTAAGGATAACTCCAGAATGGTAAATCGTATAATATTAGTTCATAGGTCAAGATAAAGCTCATCTTTGCTGTGTCCTCTTTTTCAAATTGTTCTCTTAGGAACACATCAGAAAAAATTAAATAAAGCTATGAACTACGACAAACAATCAATATTTAGTCAATGAACCCTCAGATTGCGTTAGGAGATAATTATTAATATAGCCATTTTTTCATGGGATTTGTCCATACAACTTATTTTGAGTATCTTACGTCTTACTCATAGTCAGTATGCATTTATTTTCATAATTTCATATTCTTTAGTGTTTTCGTTACAGACCATCCCAAAAGTTTATCTTGAGCTATCAAATTTTAGTCACCATCTCATAATCACAGAGTATTAGGGTAGTGTATAAACTATCCTTAACCACAGAGTAACAGAATTGATCAAGGAACGGAAAAGTACTAAGCTAGTCGAGTAATGGTGAAATAAACTTATACACTATCTCAATTTGGTTTCAATAAAATTATATTTCCAACATTGTCCTTCCCAACTAGTACTCCGAAAACCCGATCACTTGTTCAATTCTATTTAATCAGCAATCGGTCTACATTTATTAGGTATGATAAGCTTTGAGATGACGCTTGTTATGTAGTTCTATTCTTTTTCTAGTGGTTTTTGCTGTTCTTGTTTGTAATTTCTTTTTACAACATTTTAATTTAGTGCCCGATTTTAAGTTTTCTATGAATATATTTTTCTGGAAATCCGATAGTACGTTTCGACACATGACATTGAACATCAAAACTTATCTCTTCATTTATACTACTCATAGTTGAAAGCGTGAGTCAATTGAAGCTAGACCACCATGGAAAACCTAGACGATCATTTCGTCCTAGTGAAATTCGAACCGAGGACCTACCAGTCTCGCGCAGAGCACTTAACCTCTTGGTCACTGAGCCGGCATACAACGGTGTTAATATCCAACTTAAACCGATCCACGAAGTTGAGCAACCGTCCAGTGCTTCCAGGTTTTAGATGGTGGTCTAGCTTCAATTGAATCACGCTTTCAACAATGAAAATTCTAAATCTTCTGATGATTATACTACTCAATTATAATAAAGTAGATTGTATCCTTTTATTTAAAAAATCTAGAAAATAAGACAATATTAACTTCCATAAAAATAATTAAATGATTGATCAAATTGAGTAATTCTAGGAGAGAGGTTTATAGTTTACTAAAATAATAATCATCAATGTAATAATTAAACTGAAGTATTAAGCTATTGTTGGAGAATGCTGGTCGGCGGCCTATGGTCCGTTGGGAGTAACAGGCGTAAGTAAGTAATTAAGCTATTGTAGATTTTATAATTTTATAACACATTAAATAATTGATTGAATCACATTTTTCATAGTTGATTTTCACTTGACCTATTCTATAATCAAATGACCATGTAATACCAAATTTGGTTGAAGAATTAGTAGACCATTCATCACATCCAAAAGTAATACCACCTCCAAGCCAGAATTTTCTGTATTATGAAAATAAAGAGAATATTTTATTTGAAATCATTTCAATGAAGTTTATTTTTGATTAATACAAACACTGATTGTTTTTAAAGGCGTCTTTTACTTAGTTATTCTCTGCTCAAACACAATACTAATGAATGAATTAAGCTAGTTGTGTAATCTGCATCATAGTAACCCAATAATAAATAGACCAACTTGTTGTGACTTTAAGGCCGGCTAGTTATCATGTTATTTATTCACCAATCGAAATACAACGTATTCAATCTGAGTATTGTGCCGAACCAATCACGTTCGACCGGTATGAGCAGCCTAGCGTCCTCATTGGCCCTTTGTTCTCTTAAATCATCCAGTTAAGTTCAGTAAGCCAATAACAGCTTACACTATGCGAATTAGTTATTTCAAACATACTTGCTTAACATACCAGCCAAACAGACCACATCACACCATGAAATAGAAAATAACATTTATACAACATCAAGTCAAAAGTGGCTGTGATTGTGAAAGACAGCAACTAATAAGTTGGGAATATCTCATAAATAGTAAATCAGATAATAATAATCTATAAATCTAAATGAAGCTTATAATAAGGTGAATATGATTATACATAATGTAGTTACTGAATAGTTATACAATAAGAATATATATATATAACATAGGTTCATTAATAGTTTTCATAAGTTACCCGTAATTTAATCTTCACTAGGATATAACACAACTGATCTAAATTAACTTTTAAAGCATGTAAATATCGTTTGAATGTGATGTTCGTTATTCGGCAAAAACCTTTTTTATTAACTTTGACTTTTGATGATATTTGAATACTATGATTTTGTCTTTTAAATAGGCATACTTTCTGATAAAAAATTTCTATCAAATACTTGTAACTACTTGAAATTGTCTATAAATTAGAATGTGTCAAATGTGATTTATCGGTGTTTGAGAATAAATTATTGTAATTAGAAGATTAATTTATGTTAATATTCGCTGAGTAGTGTATATTTTCCTACCTACAATGTATGTAGGTTTACTAATACTGAACATCTATTTCAATCACAATTTACTTACATAATTTATTAAATGTGCTAATGAAATGGGTTGAAGAACCTAACTCATACAGACGTCGTTATTAAATAACAGTATCTTTTAATGTTGATTTTATCAATCAACTTGTAAGGTAACCACTTGTTTAAGTGATTTAATATCGCGTCATGTCAGTTAATTCGACTTGATAAATATGACATTAGTCGCTACTCAGTGATCAATCAATGTGAATATGGGGCATTAGTTAACTTACATTAAAAATTATCAGTAATTGTTCGATAGTCTTTGCATTTTTCTTTAAATTAAGTATATATACATCATATGACAATTTTAATCAGTTACCTTAGTTTTCATATATCTTATTTGGTACATTGTTTATGTCTATTCATAGTGCATTATTTAATTTTACTGTAGCTTCTTAAGGCTACATTGAATTCATAAAGGAGTACATATAATATAAGAAAATATGACTTATAGTGCTTATAGTGATATTAATTTACTAGTCTAGATGGTGATAACAGATATTTAATAAATAAATATACTGTCTTATGTTTATTGTCTCCAGAATAATCTGGCATAAATATTTACGAATTCGAAACAAGTTGCATAACTTATGGAGATGTGACATGCATGTTTTTTGGGCTTACTTTTAATCATTTTTAAAAATCTAATGTAATGGAGATTTATTCAAAGGGAAAAATTAGACTTTTGATATTTTTGAATACGTAAAGTGATACATTAATCTGATAGTAGGCATCTTATACACATATACAATTATTAGAAATTCACTTGATATTGTTTGTTTGAATCTTCCCATTGATGTTTTTAGGACTGCACTTGATCAGTCTCTTATTGACATATGGGCATATTGTGCGTATTGCTTTGATATTGCAATAATTCACAAGCATTATAAGCAATGATATAAATATGAAGAGTAATAAAGTATTATTATGATATTTACTTACTTAGAATGAACTTGTAAATCAGGCATACCATATAAATCGTACAGTGGTACGTTTGTATTCGAACGAATACCATATAGGAAATCTCTCCATTTTGTAAATACAGTTTGACTCTGTAATGATATATATGAATAGTGGTGCACAAAATATTAGCCTTTTTCACAGCAGAAAACAATCAAGTTTTATAAACTAGATAAAACAGATGAACATTTTATTCACTGTCCAAAAACTAAACAATTAACCAATTATGTTATATAACAGTGAATTAATAAAAATGAATGTTGGATATCTTACTTAACGAATAACCCACAAATGTTACCGTGAATTAAAATCAATGTTGTACCGGATAAGTATCATACTGGATTAAGACCTAATTTTGCTTCAAATCTGTTCTAACAGTTTTATGAAAGCAGGTTTAATCTAGTGATAGATTTTGTTACGAATAAACATCATTTCGTGAATTATTTTTAAGCGAGGAAACACTGAATAACTGCTTTTTCTTATTATAAGATTTAGAATCTATACACCCAAAACATAACATCAAATTGTATGGAAGACCTTGATGTCTTCCCAATGAGCATGAATTGAAATTCAATAGTTCCACATTTCTAGTTTGAGTCGATTCGTGATGGTATAACTATGAATATGAAGTCTATCATATTACAATACTAACTAGTTGATCATTAAAAACCCTGACAATGTTAATCAATGTCTTCATTTTTTTTATTTATAACTGTTCATCAAGTTAGAAACAGACTCTAAATCTTTACATTTGTGCACAGAAAAGTGAAAATTTTCACTATTTGTCACTTAAAAACGAGTTCAACTCATAAAATTCAGTATTCTACACTTTAATTTGTCATTTCTTGTTGCATCCCAGCATAGTAGATTAGATCGAATTCAGAGAAAGTGAAGCAATAATTCCAAAAATTTATTCTTTATAACCTATGGGTGACCAGATTGTAATTTGTAACAAAAGATACCTGATAATTTAACTGATTTCTAGTCTAATAACCTTTTAGGAGAATAAGGTAATCGTTAATAGTCCTTCATGATTATACAAAAATATATTGACCGATCAACTTTAGAAACGTCCAAGAGAATCCTAGAAAACATGTGGTAGCCTTTGAAGTAAAGCTTCTTTTATACTTTCAGCACTTTGTTTTATGCTTAAGGTTCCAGAGTGGAAGACAGTTGATGACAATAGTGTTTAGGAAGTCAGTTTCTAAACGCTCAAGAAACAAGACGTGTTAAAAATGTAGTGTGTAAAATAATAAGTTGAAATCACTATTTAAATTTGTTGAAAGGAAGTACTTACACCTAGATTTATAATAGGTACATGTTTGTATTGCCATTTGATAAGACGTTCTATTGGAAAATTTCTGTCTACAAGGAGTACTTTAAAGTCAGGTATTCCAAGATGATGGAGAGCAGTCTCATGACATTTCTTATTGGCTCCATGCCATCCTGAAAATGACCCTCCAGTCAAAGGAACAGGATGAAATGCAAATACTATCTGAAACGACAAAATGAATCAGTAGAAATTGAAATCGCTAATGTTTTCGAGGGATATGATTTAATGGTCTCAAGGTAGATAAATGAACTAAAGTACTTCACAACTGTAGTTCCCTGTAGCATTATTTGTAGTCAGTGAAGAGATCGTGTTAGTAATGAATGCCTACTGAGCCAGTAGAATCTCAATGGTCAAAATATATTTATATTATCCAAAAAGTTGTATTCCAATGTTCTTGACCATTAACTTACAACAAACGTCCGTTAGACTTTCCTTCAGGCTCAAAACGAATGTATTTTAATCAAAAATATAAAAAACGTAAATGATAATGCCATATATCAGCCAAACATTTTTTTTAGTAACTTGGAAATATTAAATTTGAAATAGATCGGATTATCCCTTTGTCGATTTGTTGTGTGGAATTTGATCAGCCTCTGTTGGTATATGTGCATCCTATGTGGATTGCCTCAATATAGCCATTGCCATATAAGTTAGCTTAGAACAGATGGAATAAGAATTTAGAGTGCGCATTTCGTCCTACTTGAAACTTCCTTGATTCAGTTTGGGCGCTCGGATAGTATCCAAGCCCTTACACAAATCAAATGATGAAGCGTGAAGCATATGTATTCGGTGCCTCTTTGCGTGTTTAAATAAAATAAATAAGACTTTAGCTGGGTTCAATCGTCTGAGTGAACAACTCTAGAATGTAGGTAAATCCAGCTGAAGAGTATTGAACAGGACGAAACGGGCGTCCTTGATTCTACTGCCAGACGCTTTTTATCTATTCTTTGGAAATATTCATTAGTTTAATGTTTCTTGCATTTTGGACCCAGAAATTTTAGACTCAGCACTGTGAAAAATTAATCTTAAACTATTAAACACAGTTCTTAGATTTTAATTTAATTAATAAGCGATTTTTCTATGGGATTTATGATTCAAAACAAACTTTTCTTGAGATCATTCTGAATTTTCAAATCCATTAAAAAATAAATAAAAATCAACCTACTTTTTCTTTATGTCGAGGGGTATTAATTTTAGATGAAGGTTCTTTGGAAGATGAACTGTTGTAGATTTGTAAATTAGGCTAATTCAGGAATTAAGAATAAAACATGTAACAGTTTATCATTGATTAGGAATACACTTATTTATATAGAAATCATTTATGGAAACAGGAAAGTAGAGAATTATCAGAATGGTTTGTTGCTAAACTTTAGATGTTGAGACTCTCCGGTTTACATGCATTATACTTACCTTGGTTACAGGTATTCTATCCTTTAAGTTGTTTCAGAGGCAATATAAGAGTAGGGTCTATGAAACCCAACCTTTGTTATGAAGAAAGCGAGAGGTACCTAAACAAATGTTTTGACATTTTTAGGGAATATCGGGTTGACTGGGACCTAGTGGTTCCAGAAGGTTATTCAGCTGTCTTATGCTGTGAGGAGACTCATAAACAATATAACTTTCTCCATTTTAGTTTTGGGCTTCCTTAGAAGTTTTCTTTTCGTCTATTTATTCTCTCGCCTTGTCGTTGAACAGGGCTTCTATGACTATGGACATTATTAGGAATGCTGTCACAGGTTGAATCCATTGTTTTTCTCCTCCTTTGGAGATTGGACAGAGAATGGCTGATTCTCAATCTTATGCGAATTATTAGGACTATAGTGAGTGCCTGAGAAGTTTATATGCTGGTTTTCAGATGGTCTCTCAGCACCGTTTTGGCAATATGGGATGGATATAATCACAGCCCAGGAACTTATATATATATATATATATATATATATATATATATATATATATATATATATATATATAGCTTCTTCCTCGTTTATATGTTCTTTGTTTAAGTGTGTAGTGAAGTTAGCAATAAAATTTATGATATTTCTAAGTGAAGTCTTCACCACTAGTCCCTTTGTTAAGACAAGCTCCATGTTTTATCAGATTAATTGGTCTGGGAGTACATGGATCTTATCTAGAATGGTGCATATGAGCTCCGGAAACCTCATGAACCACCATACTGTTAGGTACTTTAGTGTTTACGGTGGGTTTTATAGCGTCCTTCCTTTCCGAACAAGGTTATGTCAAATCCTGACGTCCGATGATCCCCTGATAGCTGGCTTCCGAGATATGAAATTCAACTTTATCTTGTGTTTGGAGTTCAACATGACTTTTAATGAAGGGGTTGTTCCATAGTATTTGGCGCAGATACACAGTTCAGCTAGAATATTACCAATACCACTCTCTGTCCATGGATGTTGCGTATAGAGGCTTGGCGTATGGTGGGATAGTAAGTAAATTTATCAGTATATTCATACTGCAATCCTAGTGGGCAGCGGTTATTTTCGGGGTACCGACGTCCGTGGCCACATATATGACAGATCGGGACAACGGGGACTGGATGCTCATAGTGAGCCCGCAATATCGGAAGTGTATCTTAAAGTTACAAAGAAGGTGAATCGATCTCGCACAGAAGTTGGATGTGGACGCAGAGTCACTTGTTGTAATTATTGAGATGCATACGGTACAATCATTACCATTTTGTGCTAATCATCAAAGTACATAATGTTTTCGAAGGTCTTGTTCATAGATGCTCTTTCATATCGCTTTTTTTATTGGTTGTCAACGACACCGAAGAAAGAAAGCTAGGTCGGAATGATATCGTTATTTAATGAGATGCTCGTATTAGACGTTTGAGTCGTTCCTTGTGGGTCAGTATTCTGTCTGCTTTCGTGAGATGTATCTTCCAATCTTGGCTTAGGGTTCTGAAAAATCCTTTGTTTAGAGATTGGGATGCTTGATTTATCACTGAACCTTGTGGCAGAACCCTGATAGTTTGTCCTTGTTTTTATGGAGTGAGAACTAGCACAGACACTGATAACGTGCTTTGCACTCGATGAATGGAAAGTAAAGATAATAAAAGACAGTATTCAAAAAGGATAGATTTTTAAACAATTCACGACTTCAATCTCTTAGAAATATTTAAACTTGCAACCTTGCAACTTTTACCACTCCCCCAATTGACTTCATATGACCCAAGCAAGTGTTCCACAAATCCCGTGTTTTCAAGTAGTTGTAACGATACCAGTCACTAACAGAACAAAGATGGTTTCATATCCATCAATCGTTAATGCAAAATTTCCATCGTTTACAACACTATTACCTATCGTTCAGTGGTATTAATTGTTTTAAAATTATATCATAGGTTATAATGACTATAATTGTTAGGGACAATTATTCTTCCACCTAATTGTGGATTATGATAATCAAGCAAGTATGAATTTGGTTTCAGTTTCGAACATTATCACGGCTACAGAAAATTTGGTCATAACCATGCTGTTTGTTTTTAAAATATTGCATTTCTATCTCTAGTAATTTTAAAGGGAATTTGCAAATGGGAACTTATTTCTAGTTTTCGGTTTCTGATTCTTAAAGAAATAAGAATCAGAAATTGTTATTAGATCCGCATTTTTTATTTTAAGCCTTTTAAGATCGTAACCAAATTTTTATTTCACTTTTACATGATGTTTTTCTTCTTTGATAATTGCATAGTTGCAAGCATGAGTCAATTGAAGCTAGACCACCAAGGTAAACCTGGAAGCACTGTACGGTTTTTTCACGAGGCGAGGTCGTGGGTGCGCACTGTTGAGGAGTCCCACAATAGGACGGAACAGCCGTTCAGTGCTTGCAGGTTTTCATTGGTGGTCTAGCTTCAATTAACTCACGCTTGCAACTATGAAAATACTAAATCTCCACAAAACCCCTTCTTTCATAATTTTCTTTTTTTCTTTTGAAGAAGGAAAATGAATAAAATTGTGTTAAAATAATTGAAAGTTATTTACTTACGTGATGTTGACCAAATGTTACTTCTTGTCCGAATTTCTGTGAAACATTTCGCATCCGAAAACAAGAAAAAAAACTTAAAATGATAAACCTAACTGTTATAACGGTAGGATACGTGTTATAACGTTAGGGTTTCTTGTTATAACAGTCCTTTCACTTTTTACATATATGTGGGACTTTAATTTACTTTAGACGAATGTCTACGAATGTTTATTCTAGAGAACTTCAACATAACTCAAATCAAGAACACGTAATTAGCCTGCCTAGTACGTAAATATATTTCCACACTGGAATCCAACAAAATCCGACAACAAAGAGCTGTGTATCAATAATAATAATAATAAATAATAAGGATAGGGGAATACATAGCTCATCTGACACCTGTTAGAGTATCTACATAATTGATTAGGCAAAACAACCAATCAATATCATTTTCATCCACACATCACTAACTGAACATAAGCTTGCAAATCTAATTAAGAATCCAAGTTTTTAAGTGATTTATTCCTAGAATTCATTAAAAGTTTACATTGTAAATAGTAATATTAATGTACATAATCATAACGATAGAGACAACAATAATCATTTCATAGTTGAAATCATAAGTCAATTGCAGCTGGACCACCATCGAAAACCTAGAAGCACTGGACGGCCGCTTCGTCTTTTTGTGGGACTCCCCAGCAGTGCGCATCCACGATCCCGCACCTGAGAGATTCGAACCCAGGACCTACCAGCTTCGCGCCGGTGCACTTAACCTATAGATCACTTAGCCGGCATCCAACAGTGTTAATGTCCAACTTCAACTGATTCCATGGTGGTCTAGCTTCAATTGACTCACGCTTCCAACTATGAAAAACTGAAATATCCACAATAACCCCTTCTGATCAATAATCATTTCATTCAGTATTAAATATTTAGTTATAATAAGGGATTCTATGCTCAAAATATGCAAATATTGTAACTAAGCTTCTATGTTGTATCCATTTGATATGTGTATATTTTGAGAAACTATGTACAAAAAAAGTTTGTCTGCAATGGATTAACTGTAATTTATATTCATCCATGAATGTTTACCATCAGTTTTTCCCACCTAAAAAGTTATTTTTTGCATTGCATAATATGTTTAACGTATGAAGACAACATGATCAATCCTAGTTTCCCTTGACGATGATTAAAGAGGGAAATATATCTGTCACTACATTCGTTGTGCTTAAATATTGTTGATATATGGCTACTGAATGTAAATGTGATTGGCCATCAAGTGTGCACAAAGATATATTTTCAGCTTATTGATTAATAAATGTGAGATTTCCTTTCCTATTATTGATTCCTTGTCCGGACTCTCAGAGTGTAGACTGTTTGTAATTGTGTTGAATAAAATACTGTCTAGTCTACACTCTGGTTTTCTATTTTTGATCACTAATCGCGTATTCGGTACAACTTGACCCAGTCTATGTATGATGAGTATGATCGAGTATTCAGTCTAATGGTAGAAAACTCTCGGTTTACCCGTCCACATTTTTTGTCAATTATATAATTTACTTTTGTGATAGGCTGCAAACTTTCTATAGAAACTCAAGACTAAATCATGGTTAACATACGTAATTGATTAGTCATGAATAAGTGAAAAGTTGGAAAAATGTTATATTTTTCTTTACGAAAAATGGTTGCTCATTTGTCCCAGTTCACTGTCGATGCCGTCATTATCATTTTAAAGAAACTAGTTTTTACCTCTGTCCCCTTAAAAGGAGTCGGTTTTAAATAACAACTAAAGTCTAATCAGCTAAATTTTATTAAGAAACTATGATGTTTATAATGAAATCACACTTAAGATCAAATTCAAACGGCTGTCTAAAAGCACATTTCTGATTTGAATCTTCTCACAATTATGACTGGTTCTGTTTACTTCATGAGATGTTATAAATTATTTTTTTTTAAAAAACAGCACAACATTCATGATTGATGTAACCATTACTTCTTAAACTTGATTCTTAAACAAACTTACAACGTGCAGTCTTTTCCATGTATTATGAATATTTTCAATTTTCATAAATAAACCCAATGAATTAATTGGATTCCATTGAATTTCTTTATTGAAATCCCATTTAGATAAATGGTCATCATTTATTAATGATAATATTTCATAATTGGGCAATTCAGTAACAACTAAAGCACCAACTGGTAGAATTGAACTAAGAGTTTTGAATTCATTAAGATGATGAATTATTTTAACCTTTTTTTTTGTTGTTGTTGATTAAAAATCAATAAAAAAGAGTTTTGATAAATATCAATGTCAAAGTTGTACTTTATAGTATCAAATATATTGAGTATTGAATAGAAAGTTAATCATAAATCCCAATGGGTAGAAAAATTGTATTTCTGACTTGTTTCGTGACTTAATGTAAGCTGCTTCTTCAGAGTAAATAAATAACGTGATTAAATTAACGTAAGTTTAAGTAGTGCAAACGAATCAACGTAATATTTAAACTTGTGTTAATTGAATTTGTTTATTTATTTAGTCTAAAGAAGAAGCTTACAATAGGTTACAAAGCGTCATAAATACAACTTATCTATTTATTGGGATATGATAAAAAAACACTCTTTATTAGAGTTTTGATAAGTTAAAAAAATAATCCATTGTCAAAAAATCTCAACATAATTGACCAAATGCCTGAACATATAGAGTATAAGACTGGTTATGTAAGGATTTATTTGATAACATAAATATTGGTACAAAGGGGCACTAAATAAATATGCGCTACACAAGTCACTTGATTTATGTGTGGGCTGCGATACTCCCCGGGTTCCCAAACCGAAGCAGGGGGTTTTCCTAAAACGCTACATCGCGAGCCTTTGACCTAAAAGTCTGATCCATGAGGTAACTTCAGGAGATGCATTCCCATGGTAGCCGGTAACCAACGATTGGTTCATACGGCATTTGTTCCTTCAGGATCCTGGAACCTATGTTCACAATTGGTCTGTAACCAAGGTTTCTCAACTCCATTAGGTGGATCCTTGATATCTACCAACCCGGTAAGAGCACCGGACATTCGCTTTTCATCCACTCGATTTCGTGAACAACGCTCCCACGACGAGATGGCAGTGAGTAGGACTTTCTTGTCAGTGGCTGTATACGTGAGGCCATGTGAGAGCATTTCGGGAGGGAGAGTGGACTTCCCCACTCTCGGCCGCACCAGAGCATTTGAGGGATGCAGATATTTGAAGCACGAATGATCACTTTCTGTTGGTACATGAATTCTTTCAACTGATGACTTGATTTAGTCTCCGTTTATGTATTGGTTAGACGTTTTGAGTAGTAACTTATAGTAGTAGTACTATCCTTACAACAAAAAACATTCTTTATACGTCTGTATGAATCAATATCAAGGGTTTATCGGAATTAGATGATAGCTCTAATGATATTTTTTATTTGGATTAATTGACACATGTCTGATAGACGTTATGATGCTTTTAATTATCATTTAAGTACGTATATGAGTATACGAATTACAATCTGGACACAACCTATGATGTAATTTAATTGATTAACATTATGAGTAACGTAATAACGGTAACAATAGTGCTTGCTTTATTCAATATCATGTATATAATTACAGTAATGGATCCTCAGAATGGTTTTAAAACCATAAATGTCTTTAAACAGTGATTACAAAACATCGATATCTATCCAAAAATCCTACTAATCAGTCTTAGTTCTTTGATACCATTTCTCATCATTTAATCTATATGATGTATAAATTGTGCAATAATCCTATCTCATTTCACCAAAGAACAAACAAGGAGAAAATTAGACAGACCACAGTGGTGGTGCATTCCGAGTCTCTTAGTGATTAGATTCTTGACAAGTTGTAAACACTATATGAAAGTGAATATGTGCATACACTTGGGAGAAATAATGAATAAAGATAAATTTGAAACAAGAAATTTCCTATCTATAAGTTGATACTTGAAGAAAAAGGTTGGAGCAGGTTGTTGCGTTCACCAAAGAGGTATGAACACAATGCAATTGAATTTTTCATTTGTTCATACATAAATTTTATTTCTCTAACTTACACCTAAGATTTTTTGTTTTTCTAAGTGTGCAAAACTTGATCCAGTGAATAATATACTTGAGTCATTTGTTGATTGATTCAAAGAATTCATAAATGAACGTTTTACACGTTTCTTATTTTCCTGTAAAGAATGAATTCGAAGATTTAAATGATCATAATCTTGTTGTTGTTCCCGTTTACGTCGATGAATATTTCTGTTATTCTGTGTATATATACTTCTTTGAATGAGTTTTCTCTGAATCCTTTCACCTTTATCCCCTTTTTGACCTTTAGGAAAATAATTTGATGACTAAAAATAGAAATAAGTAGTAGATAATGCATCATCTAAATTGTCCATTTATTATCTAAGTCTTATTAATTTCAAGAAAAGCTAAGTAGTTTTCTGACATAAAGTTAGTTTTCTTCGTTTGGAACTCTTCAACAACATGAATCCATATTTATGCATCTTAACAGATGTGTTATCTTTAAACATCATTGTATCTATCCATTGCATCACATTTCCAACTTCAATCAATGAACAATATTGTTCTCGACTAGCATTCATTGTTACTAATGTTAAATGACTGGAATTAAAGATGCTATAAGCTATTGGATACTAGTCTAGTGATCTAATTTTTGTATTATTTACCGATAAACATTAAATCCTAAGTTCAATATCCGACCGTGTTGCAAGTGTATAATGCTTAATAGTCTTATAATAAGAGAAAATAATTAATAAAATACTCCCTTCTTTTTATTAATTGTCTAGTGAAAGTCAAGTTGTCCTGTAAACTATCTTTACATAAAAAGCCTATAATAAGACTATCATCTTGATTACTTTCAGTTTATTCATTTAAATAGTAGATTTACTATCAGCTATAAAAATAAAGATCACTAGCTTCACAAGTACCATTCAATCAATCATTGATCTCATTTCAATAATGAAACAAATGATCAATTAGAATTGCTTTTGATATTCGGAAAAAAAGTCTTTGTTGATGTCGACTAATGTATTACATTCAAATTACAATGTTCAGCGAAAGGATCTCTTTTCAACGAATTTATTATCAAGCTGTACAATCGTATATATATACATGAGGATTTTTTGGTAAAGTATTAGTTCCGTGACGACGTATGAACAAGGAATAAACATGACAATACGGTTGTACAGCTAAATGATAACTTCGTTAAAAAGAGATTCTTTCGTTGAACTTGTATTATAAAAGTATTTCATAAAAGCTTGTCAAATATATGGTAGTAATAATTTAAACTTACTGTGATGTTTATAGTGTATTTAATTAATTGTAAGGCTTTTGAAAATGATAATACTAGTGTATCTCCCATATCACCTTTTAGACCCTGAAATTTACAAGAAATGATGAATGATATTAAGTAAATAAATGTCAATCCAAGTTAGAACTACACATAAATCCATATTAGGCTTTACTCTAATACACAGTAGTATTTATATACATATATGAAATTGTTAAACCAATCAAGGTGTAGTAGTGTCTGATGCTATATTAAGCCCGTTTGCCTTATTCTAGCTTCTGGACAGACCAATTCATCCATTCTTCTTGAGTCACGTTTTGATATTGTTTTTGATACTATTTTTATATGAGCGTGTGTGTACACTTCTTATCCTATTCATCACAAGTCTGTGACCTACTTTAATCTGGCTATAAATATTGATTAGCGCTTGATTGAATGGAGTTGGCTCACACGCCTTCTCTACTGCACGTCATTTCACTTTGCTCTCTTCTCTTTGTTTCGTCTCCCTGATTTCCTATTCAAATCATTAGGTGCATGAAATATACATATTCAAAATCCATTATCCTATTCCGTTATACACTAAAGCGGATTTATGTTTCGACAGTAACTATTCAATAACAATCATTCCTACGATCTAATTAGAGTCAGATAAAGGGTCAACAAAGGTAGTTTATGAGTCACTGATAACAGTGGAATACAGTACATAAGTAAACATAATAAGTAAAAAGTACAAATTGGTAATTTGATAATGGGTGTACTAATTGTGAAAAGAATAATAAATGTTTCATAATGGGTAATAGAATTTAATCAAAAACAGTATTGTTCACTTCTAAGTTTGTAATATATACATTTAATCTTATCTCACACTTTTATAGCAATTAGTCCCTTTGATAAATTTTGATAATGTAATAAGAAGACGAAGGTTATCAGAACTATGTGTGTGGTCACACATACATAGGGAGGAGCAATCGTGATCTAGGGTGGATGAACATGTACCAAAATGGTTGCAAAAACAAATAGAGTCAAATGACCCAATAAGAGTAGAGGATAAACATCCATCATCCTCTATTGCCAAACGTATAATCGAAACAGGTCATAAGATTTCATTATATGTGAAAAAAATTATAATTGAAATAGTCTCAGCGATTGAAATAAAAATAATTCCAACGTTCCATCCAGCTAACTTGTCTGGACTTCTTCACGGAAATAATCAAAGTCAAAATCATCAAAGAAATATATAGTGTTTTTCTTTAACAATCATATCAAAATCTCCACTACTTTTTAATCCAATCATATTTGGATGTCGAATATTTTTCTTGTAACCAGGATAATATGAGTCAGTTGAATGAGGATCAAGTGAAAAGTCCAACGATGTGAAATAAAAGGAGACTGGATGAATTGTGTGTGTGTGTATGTATGTGTAAGATGAGTTATTAATGAATGATATTCAGTGTTGATATGTTTCTATGTGAAGTAAAAATAAGAATAAAAGTGCAAATTGAAGATTGAAAAGTTTTTTCTGAATCATCGAAATTGCAAATAACATGAGAATCATCATCAAGTACATAATTGTAATGATAAACATAACTCATATTGATTTCAGTCATAATAACGATTCATGTGAAGTAAGCAGGTTGAATAAAAGAAGAAAAGGTCAAATTACTTGTTGATGAATATTTGCCAAATGGCAGCTAGCTGAATACCATCCTTTCTGTTTAGGCTGTTCTTATTCGCCCATATATACATACAGCGCTTCTGCTGTCAATCTTTCTTTATGAGTGTTGAAACCTTTCTGAAGTATTTTGACCCCTTCAAAACTAATCATGTGTCCCGTTTCTAACGCATGTAACGCTATTGCAGACTTATTCTCAAGTTTCCTTAAGTCAACCGAAGTTTTGGGAACGTTTGTGTTCCTTCAACCTTACCTTCAATTGTCTGGATGTTTCTCCAATATAAGCTGCATTACAATCATGACAATATTTTGTTGTTCTTCCTTTTGTAACTTATCCTCACCAATGACGATCTTATAGTGTCAGAAATTACACACTCATACTGGTCGAACGTGACTGATTTGTCACAGTGTTAATATCGGAAAGTTGTGTTTCGATTGGTGGATAATTTACGTGATAAAAAGCCGGACAGAAGATCAATAACGAATTAGCATAAGTCTTATTTTTTATAAACTCATAACAATATCAGAAGCGGTTTTGTGGATATTATAGTAATTTTAATGGTTGAGATCATGAATCAATTGAAGCTAGACCACCATGGAAAACCTAGAAACACTGGACGGCCGTTTCGTCCTATTGTGGAACTCCTTAGCAGTGCGCATCCACGATCCCGCCTCGCGAGATTCGAATCCAGGACCTATTTAATTATTATTATGAAGCTTAGTTGGTTTGTTCAATAATTCAAGGTAATATACACCAATCAGTAGGATATCAATAACTATTGAACTTACTTTTATGCCTTTTAATCCAATCATTCCATCAATAGTTTTACATGGTCTATCACACCATTCACTTGATCCAGTCTCGCCTTGATCACCCTAAAATGTTAATCCAAATTTGTTTGTAAGCGAAAAAAAGATAAAGTAGCTAATTATTGGGTTGTAAATTCATTCTTTTCAAATAAAAGTACTTGAGTAACTATTACGGATAATCGTTAACAGCATGTAATTTACTTATTATTACTATTGCCAATGTTATTTTTAGCTGTAATTTAAGCTTACTGTATCGAAGTGTAATATTGATAAAATAAAGTTTCAATTATTTTTTACGTGATATTCGTTATAGACAGTGCTGGATAGTTGTTACATCCTGGTGTGATGCTATTCAGCAGGAAGCATCCATAACCCCTTGTAGATCAGACCTAAAACTTTGGGTTCACGTGGAGAACGCTCAACCATTAGTTTCACGTTCAATGTTAAAAATATTTGCAAACTCAAACTTTCGGTTAAATTAAAAAATCTGTATTATATTTATTTGTAATATTTGTGAGCTCCGAATGCATACGGTACACAAGACTTGACAACTCAAATATAAATTCTTTTACAAACACTTATGGAGGTTTATTTCCAGCAAAATAGTCTTACAGTTGTTTGGTTTGAATAAGTAACTCAGGTTTTCATAATCTTTAATTTGTAATTTTTGCTAATAGACCATATTTACTGGTCAAACAGTTTGATTGAGGTGTGTATCTTTGACTCTTGTTGTATGTCGTCTAGGAAACACGACCATACAGACACAGGATATCATCAGTGATTACGACCAAAACTGCAATTAATTGAAAACTTATAAGCTAATAGAAAGTGTACGCTGCAGTTCAGGTTATTGAAGTTATTGAAAACAATTGTTCACTAGAATATTCCTTGTATTGAGATACTCTTTGGGATCTTTACACTGTGTAATATTATTCAATCTGATAAAATGAACTGATACAGAAAAGAATGACTAGTTGTACTTAAGAACATGAATCTACAATATATGTGATTGAGATATAGAACTTCATATTTCACTAAATTGTAAAAATATCAAAATTAAATACAGAGCATGTGACTGTAAAGAGTTAACTTTTTAGAGAACATACAACTGTCATAATACATTTTCAGCCAATGTAGAACTACATTGGTACAAATAATCAAATGATTGATTTTAATGGTACAATAAATCTATTTGATAGAACTATCATGAAAGAAAATCTGAAACGAGGAAACTTCTGGAACATCGGCCAACATCCTACGTTTCATTTGATTCAATTAAGTTGGTCTCCATTAACCACGGCTGAAAATATGTAATAATTTATTCTAGAATCCATTTGAAAAAATGTTCGATCTACTTTATTATCTTCCTGACTGTAGTTCAAATGTTTTCTACATCTTCTGTTATATTATCTTAGATATGTTCATAAAAAATTCAAAACGATAATTTATGATCTTTTCTGTGTATTCACTTTTGTATTGGTTGTTTGAATCTTCCTGTAAAAATGGCTCGTTGGCAAACTCAAGGAAGCCTCAAGAAGCCCAGAAAGATTTGAAGACATTCCATCCGTTTACCGCTAGAAGAACATTCTAGCCTCCCAATTGAATGAATAAGAAGGATCCCTATGTGCTTATAAATATACATGAGATTTTTGTACTATATTCGACACTGTGTTGGGAATAACATTCCTACTTACTAGTCTTCTGTTTTCTCTCTTACTACGTTTCGGGTTCGATCGTTCAAGTAGTCTAGTAGTACACGGCATATCACGAATCTAAAGCTCTAGATATAACATTTCCCATTGATGTTTATTACTGCAATTGATCAGTCTCTTATTAGTATTGTGAATCTTGTAAATATTGCCTCGATATTGCCTTAAGTCACAGAGATATATCGAGTTGACGAGTTCCAAATGAGACAAAACATGCGTTCTTGATTCCATCACTGGCCACTATCATCTCTGCTTAAAATGTTCTGTGTATTGTTCTTGAAAGTGTTCGTGAATTATTCACATTTCCTATCGCTATTTTTAACTTTTTACACCTATCCCATTTTCTTTCTATATCTATCTATTTGCTTTAGGGGGTTAATAATACAATTCATTTTCATCATTCTATATTATTCTATAAGAAATGAGATAAAAGGTTATCATGAAACTTTTACAAAAATTAGTAAAAGCTTCAATTCAATAATCAATGATGAATCTAATGGAAATTTTAATGTTACGGTAATAAATCAAACCGGTTTAACTTTCTAATCTTTCTAATGTAAATTACTAAGTAACCAATTTATTTTACTTTTTTCTTCTCTTTCTTTTTTTAAAGTAACTTTGAACCATGTGTGTTTTAATATTTATTTTTGATAGTTTATAATGATCGATAGCAATCGATCAGCACTAAGAAGGACTTGACACGCATGACATTGATCACCACCCAGTGATCAATCAATTGTGATTACATCTCAGCCCTACAGGGGGTCGGTCGCGGCCCGGTTAGCTCAGTGGTGACGTCTCTGACTGTGAAGCTGAGTGACACGGGATCGAATCCATCAGGGAGCATCAGTTCCCTCAAGATTACAGGTACACCTTGCTGACAAGTGTCAAGTGGCACGAAACCCGGGTCCAGGGTTTCCTGTTGACCACCTTCAACCACGGTCTTATCTCAATATATAGAGCACGCAGTGTCGAGCCACCTAGACTAGTGGCCACATTGCAACTTGGTCGATAGCATTCGATCAGCACTAAGAAGGACTTGACATGCATGACATTGATCACCACCCAGTAATCAATCAATTGTGATTATAATGATTCTATTATATTTCATGTATTATCATTGATAAATAATAACTTACTTTAAATGAACTCATATCAATTGGTGGACATATTGTTTCTGGACAATAACCCATGGAACCCTCTGGACCAGCTGAACCCTAAACTTACAATGAAAGGATATTAATTTTTTTTCAATGAAAACAAAAGAAATAATCAACATTTATTATGATCATTCCTGTTATAAATCAGTATTAGTTGATTAGTTTCAAGAGAAATTGATCAATTCAGTCATATAAATCAATGATGGAATGGTAACGATACAAAAACAAAGTTAATTTAATATTTAGTTATCTTCAATCTGGTTACATTACTTAATACATTGAATATATATTTTTACATATTACTGAATTCTAATGAAAATCACCCTTGAAAACAGCAAATTTGCAAAAATGTCGATCAACTTAGAAAACATGAAAATATTACAGAATGTTCAAAAGTAATAATAATCAAATATATGGTTCATAGTTGAAAGCGTGAGTCAATTGAAGCTAGACCACCATGGAAAACCTAAAAGCACTGGATGGCCGTTTCGTCCTATTGTGGGACTCCACGGTGGCAGTGCGCATCCACGATCCTGCACTAGCGAGACTCGAACCTAGGACCTACCAGTCTCGAGCCAGAGCCCCTAACCAATAGACCACGCGAGTGCGGAGTCGTGGATGCGCATTGTTGAGGAGTTCAATAGTTGGACGAAACGGCTGTCCAGTGCTTCCAGGTTTTCCATGATCTAGCTTCAATTGACTCACGCTTTCAACTATGAAACATACTAAATCTCCACAAAACCCCTTCTGATAATTAAATATATGGTTGCTTTAAGTCATATGAGAAAAATCTTTTCTAAAATTAACTAACTAATCAAAAATATATACCACTGACTATTGTATATAATGCTAGTCAAGAATAGAATATCTGACAGCAGAAGGTCAAGAAGATCGAGGAGGAAAGAACAGGAACAGAAAAGTAATTGGTGTGGAAATTCAGAAACAATGAAGTCTGGAACAATTAATAAATATTTTGAAAATAAAGAATTTACTACATGGTTCTCAGATTTTACTAAGATGTTTTGTAATTTTGTGTTTAATTACATTCGATTATCCCCACTTGTGTTCTTGTTCACTACAATACTTTAAGATTATCAAATTAATAAAGGTTTAAGACAATTGCAAGCCAATCAAAATTTTAAGCTTAAAAAATTAAGTATTAAAAATAATGTGTTACCTGTGGTCCAATGTCTCCTTTCTGTCCCTAAATTAAGGAAAACAATTCGTAATAAATTCTATTCAATAAATTAAACTTACAATATGGACTATGACTTCTTCCAATGAAGACTGAAGAAAATTAAAAAAGCAACAATATTGAAATGTTGTTTAGAATATGGAAAAGCTACAGAGTTGTTTGTAATATATGCCAAAGAAATCTCTCAACGATGTAAATACTATGCAAAGAATCAATGTTTGACGACAAAATGTTCAAGTACTTATGAGATGTCAACCATTGCTCAAATAGGTCAGTGGTAATTTCTTTTACTGTGGAACTGGATTAGAAGGTTCAAATAACATACCGAATATCGAGTATTGACATGAATATTAACATATTTCGCTGATAAATACCAAATGAAATGATACATAAGTTAAGTAGAGCTATTTTGTGACTGTCCACAAATACTTAACATTTATGACATATCAAAATAAATTGCTTACTAACAACCAGAATTTGTCAGTAATCTGATCGAAGCTTCAACTGAAACGTAATTCGAAAAATCACATATCAACAGTCTTCCTGTTAACATCGACTTAGACACTATCTTGGACATTGTATAACAAGTGTATCGCAGACGTTGTGCAGAATACTCAGAAAACTGTCTGTTTCGAAGATTGTTCAAACTACTGTTAATGAGAATACTTGTGTTTTCCAACTACTTACACATCTTTAATTCTGTGTATCTAACTGTGGGACTATGTTTTTCTCTTTAAAAAATATCAATTACGAAACTTCCTGTCTTGATTAATGTAATTAGCGCTTTATACCTAATTTACTTCAGATTTTTATATGTGGTTTAGTACAAAACATTTTAAAATCTACACATTATTCTGGACCATGAAGTCAGTTCTCTAGTAATAACCAGATGATTAAAGTTGAAAATGTGGGGACTTGGATCTCAGTTCAGTTAATTAAAGGTTTCTTATTTGTCTCCGTGCCTGACGATTCCGATTTCCATCCATTATTGAGTCATGGGTGTCCGCTGACTAGAAATTTTAAACCAATAGGCTGTTTAGTGATCGTTAGTTTTAAGTGTCTCTTCATTTAAAAACGATCTGCGATGAAGTCCATCTCAAAATTTTGAATAAGGTGTTCGAGGAAACTCAAATAACAAATCGCTTATTCCATGTTTGTACAAATTTTCTCAACGACCTAATATTACTCTTAAGTACCAACACTATCTACTGTGAACGGTGCCTATTTTGTCAAAGAACTGAAAATGAATCGCGAATGATAAGAATTACTAACCGCAAAATACAAATTTTGGTATATTCTATTACCGTTTTAGCCTATAATGTTCTCCAGAGACCTTTCAAATGATAGACTATTGTCATATTCTCATGATCTCAACGCTTACCTGGATGTCATTATAAATGTTACTACCTACCACGTAGGCCTTTATAAACGAAATGAGTTTCAACTTTCTCTTAAGAAGCTTCAGTACTTTTAAAACCAATTAATTGTTTTCAGTAACAGTTAAAATTTCATCTCTTCACTGAACTCATTATTTTGCTCTGGATTACTTGGAATCGTCCGGGAGTTATCAAGGCTCACTCACATTACAGATTTTATTTTTTGATACAACCATAACATTCAAAATGAGGTCCAAATCGAATAATTTTATCTAGGACAAATGTAGAAATGCAAAGAACTTAGTAGATACTTACATTCATGGTGTAATTATAATCAGCTCTTCTGTTCATTCGATAGGTTCCTGAGACTTCTCCAAATGTTATATACGTTGCATTTTTATTATGAGACTGTTTTTCTGTTTTCTGTTTAACCAGTCCCACGTACAAGTCATCAGATGATTGATTCATTAAATCCGTTGGTTTATACATCTACAGGGAGTTTCATTAGAAAAAAAGTACCGGATGAAAATGACCAAGAAGTCGGCTTCATGTGAAACTGAAATGCGTCAATGAAAGTGAATTGTAATCGACTTTTAATGAATTTCTTAAGTAAACATATACTTCTGTGATTTCTGCTTCTAAGACTAAAAGTTTGAATTAATTGTTTTTAATATTGATGGAGTTATTTTTATGGAAAAAGTTTTGTTTACATCCAATTGATATGATGATACAGTTGTTACTTATTACATTCTAGTGAACAAAAATCACTTGGCTGATGTTATTCCTCAGCAGTGCGCATCCACGATCCCGCATCGCGAGATTCGAACCCAAGACCTATCAGTCTTGCGCGCAGGCGCTTAAGCACTAAACCACTGAGCCGGCATCCAACGGTGTTATTGTCTAACTTCAACTAATCCACGAAATTGAGCAAACGTCCACCATTGTCTTCAGTGAGTTGATATCTCACAACATACCTGGTTGTACTCCACTGGTCACTGCTTCTCACTAGAACTCCAGGAAATATCACTTGAAACCAGTTACTAGTGAGCACATGATTATTATCAGAAGGAGGTTTGTGGAGCTTATAGTAATTTTAAACGCTCGCGAGCGAGACTGATAGGTCCTCGGTTCGAATCTCGCGGGGCGGGATAGTGGATGTGGACTGTTGAGGAGTCTCACAATAGGACGAAACGGATGTTCAGTGCTTCCAACCCCACTTTTGATATTATTCCATTGTTATCAGTATATTAAAGTGGGTGCTAATACATATTCATATATTTATACGAAATGACAAACATCTTTGGTTTGCATAAATAGTAATTTATAATTAATATTTCATTTATTATTTTCTAAATTAGTATGAATAAATTTATGGCCATTCTCCTACAGTTGATTTTGTCGAGCCCTTTCCTTTAATCAACGTGTCTAACAGACAATGTTATTCTAACAGTAAAAATTTGTTTATTTCTTTGTATTATTATAATTACTATATCATGTGTATCGAAAATTGTATACTTGATTACATGTAACAGCCTACGCACATATCCCCCTCTCTAGCTTAGATATTAGTTGCTCAAAAATTACTCTGCAGGCCATTTGCTTTCCCATATGTATATATACTTGAATCTGATTGGTTGATTCGACTCAGTATTCGCTTACTCGCGCGTATTAGCATTTCTGCTCAAATTTATTTGGTGTGCTTGTAAAATTGTTATCTGCGCTATCCAATAATAAACTGCAATCAGCGCTTTGTGTTGCCTTCTGAATTCATGCACCGTCGGGATTTATTTAATAATGATTATCAGGGTGATTGATAAACGAAGCCAAGCCACTACAGAAATGGTAACTTCGACGTGGGAACGTGATGCATTTTTCGACGACACGGTCTTATATCGAAAAATTAACTTACTTTGTCTCTATTCGGATTATTATTTGGATTATAATCATAATTGTGTATTACTAATATCATTATTTTCATTACACGTACATTATCTCAGAAGACATTACTGGAAATGATTTAACAATAATAAATATAATAATAAAATGTAAAAGGAACATTTCACAAACAGTTGATATACTGGTGCAATTTAGTGTGTCTGATCTATATTATATCATTGAATCATTTGTTATTATCATTGATGTTGTCAGTTGATTACTCTTTTTGACATTAAAATTGTTTTATTCGTCTACTATCAATTCTTTTTATACACATGACATCGGAAAAGCCTACGTTACATTTACACCAAACGCCGTCTGTGAAGTCTTTTTAGACTTGAAAATTATTTCTTGGCAAAATGCATTATTTGCAATGAAACAAGTTCGGTCACGCATGCACGCTCCTTCCAGATAAATCTGCAGATAGCATACGAGAGGTTTTATCTAGACAGGATTGCCAGAGGCCATATGACGAAATAAAGTAAGCCATAGTTAGATGCGTCTGTTCAATCGACCCAACAAACTGTTGACCAACCGCCTAATCAGGTGCAAATAAAGGATAGGACTGCTTCAAAGCTAAAAATATCAAATGAAAAGTCATATGATGAGCAGGAAAGTAGACATCAAACTATACTATCAACTAAGGCTCCGCCGCCTTCCGTTGAATTTACAACAGATAATAACCGCAGTAGACAGCGATGCTGATAAAGATAATATTGCAAAAAAGGCTGATAGCATACGCGACAGGATCAAGCAAACGAGTACATAACATGATGGAAGACGAGAAGATAAATGTGCGACAGAAAAAGAAAACTGTATTATGCCAAAATTTGAAAGAATTGACACAAAATAACACCACGAAAAAGGTTACGCACTAGTAAAAAAATTATCCAGGCGACAGGTAGAATATTCGAAATGTTGGAATCATAATTACAATATAAACTCAGAGGAGCAAAAGGAATTAAAATGACTAACAAAGAATAATTCAACGACAACAGCAAAGGTGCAATAAGCAGGACTAAAACAAATAAATTACCAATATATTCACACGAACAAAAATAGAATGCAAAAAAGAAATCCGATGATTCACAGGAAGAAGTAAAATATTTAAAATAAAACACTAAGAAATGTCCAAATGTATATGATTGGGTGAGCACACATTGCATGCATTGGACAACACCTCGTGACTTCCATGCATCATCGTCGATGCGTTATCCACTAGTGTTGGTCACTACACCTCAGACAGATTCACAAACACACAAGAACACGCACACAGGCACATTGTCCAGTTGACACATTCCCACCACATCCAACACTCGATCGACAAGTAACGGTGTTGTCAAGTGATCTGATGTGGTGTCGAATGCCTACACATACCACTAGTCACCGATCTCATCAACATTCCACAACACGTCAATTAAGGAAACAAGTGTGTGAACGAGATTACCTGTGTGTCGAGAAGATTCTCCTCACTGGCACCGACACCAACACCCATGTGACTGATCGAGTCAGAGTCTGTTGAAGTGTCTCTGGTCTCATCGTCTCCGGTCTGACGTTCACTCGTCGATGCTGGTTGTTCACTTGACACCTGAAAGTGAAAGAGATCATGGAGTGTATTAAGCTCGAGTGTGTAGTGTGCAGTATTTGGTGCTAGATTGTGACTGTGTGAGACCTATGCATTATATTGGTGTTGTCATGATTTCTGTTTTGTAGTGGTTGTGTGGATGACGTGTCAATGGTGAATTGGTCAGACCAATCCTCATCTGACAAGTAATGGGCGACAGTCACACCCAACCACATCACACCTCTACTCACTGAATCCACTGAAAATACATACAATGACAGTTGGTGGTGTGTTCATTCTCACGTCACAGATTTTCACAGCATCTCATATCACACATTCACACAACTTGTCAATCAGTCAGCTCATCGACGTTGTCTGCAGTCACAATGCACCATTCAGTCAGCACACATATTTGCTGTTGACAACCTCGGTCGGAATCCCAGTCACATCTGCATCAGGTCACTCACCCATTGTCACTCACATATACTCACTGTCAATCTCCACATGCATATGATTGGGTGAGCACACATTTGCATGCATTGGACAACACCTCGTGACTTCCATGCATCATCGTCGATGCGTTATCCACTAGTGTTGGTCACTACACCTCAGACAGATTCACAAACACACAAGAACACGCACACAGGCACATTGTCCAGTTGACACATTCCCACCACATCCAACACTCGATCGACAAGTAACGGTGTTGTCAAGTGATCTGATGTGGTGTCGAATGCCTACACATACCACTAGTCACCGATCTCATCAACATTCCACAACACGTCAATTAAGGAAACAAGTGTGTGAACGAGATTACCTGTGTGTCGAGAAGATTCTCCTCACTGGCACCGACACCAACACCCATGTGACTGATCGAGTCAGAGTCTGTTGAAGTGTCTCTGGTCTCATCGTCTCCGGTCTGACGTTCACTCGTCGATGCTGGTTGTTCACTTGACACCTGAAAGTGAAAGAGATCATGGAGTGTATTAAGCTCGAGTGTGTAGTGTGCAGTATTTGGTGCTAGATTGTGACTGTGTGAGACCTATGCATTATATTGGTGTTGTCATGATTTCTGTTTTGTAGTGGTTGTGTGGATGACGTGTCAATGGTGAATTGGTCAGACCAATCCTCATCTGACAAGTAATGGGCGACAGTCACACCCAACCACATCACACCTCTACTCACTGAATCCACTGAAAATACATACAATGACAGTTGGTGGTGTGTTCATTCTCACGTCACAGATTTTCACAGCATCTCATATCACACATTCACACAACTTGTCAATCAGTCAGCTCATCGACGTTGTCTGCAGTCACAATGCACCATTCAGTCAGCACACATATTTGCTGTTGACAACCTCGGTCGGAATCCCAGTCACATCTGCATCAGGTCACTCACCCATTGTCACTCACATATACTCACTGTCAATCTCCACATGCATATGATTGGGTGAGCACACATTTGCATGCATTGGACAACACCTCGTGACTTCCATGCATCATCGTCGATGCGTTATCCACTAGTGTTGGTCACTACACCTCAGACAGATTCACAAACACACAAGAACACGCACACAGGCACATTGTCCAGTTGACACATTCCCACCACATCCAACACTCGATCGACAAGTAACGGTGTTGTCAAGTGATCTGATGTGGTGTCGAATGCCTACACATACCACTAGTCACCGATCTCATCAACATTCCACAACACGTCAATTAAGGAAACAAGTGTGTGAACGAGATTACCTGTGTGTCGAGAAGATTCTCCTCACTGGCACCGACACCAACACCCATGTGACTGATCGAGTCAGAGTCTGTTGAAGTGTCTCTGGTCTCATCGTCTCCGGTCTGACGTTCACTCGTCGATGCTGGTTGTTCACTTGACACCTGAAAGTGAAAGAGATCATGGAGTGTATTAAGCTCGAGTGTGTAGTGTGCAGTATTTGGTGCTAGATTGTGACTGTGTGAGACCTATGCATTATATTGGTGTTGTCATGATTTCTGTTTTGTAGTGGTTGTGTGGATGACGTGTCAATGGTGAATTGGTCAGACCAATCCTCATCTGACAAGTAATGGGCGACAGTCACACCCAACCACATCACACCTCTACTCACTGAATCCACTGAAAATACATACAATGACAGTTGGTGGTGTGTTCATTCTCACGTCACAGATTTTCACAGCATCTCATATCACACATTCACACAACTTGTCAATCAGTCAGCTCATCGACGTTGTCTGCAGTCACAATGCACCATTCAGTCAGCACACATATTTGCTGTTGACAACCTCGGTCGGAATCCCAGTCACATCTGCATCAGGTCACTCACCCATTGTCACTCACATATACTCACTGTCAATCTCCACATGCATATGATTGGGTGAGCACACATTGCATGCATTGGACAACACCTCGTGACTTCCATGCATCATCGTCGATGCGTTATCCACTAGTGTTGGTCACTACACCTCAGACAGATTCACAAACACACAAGAACACGCACACAGGCACATTGTCCAGTTGACATATTCCCACCACATCCAACACTCGATCGACAAGTAACGGTGTTGTCAAGTGATCTGATGTGGTGTCGAATGCCTACACATACCACTAGTCACCGATCTCATCAACATTCCACAACACGTCAATTAAGGAAACAAGTGTGTGAACGAGATTACCTGTGTGTCGAGAAGATTCTCCTCACTGGCACCGACACCAACACCCATGTGACTGATCGAGTCAGAGTCTGTTGAAGTGTCTCTGGTCTCATCGTCTCCGGTCTGACGTTCACTCGTCGATGCTGGTTGTTCACTTGACACCTGAAAGTGAAAGAGATCATGGAGTGTATTAAGCTCGAGTGTGTAGTGTGCAGTATTTGGTGCTAGATTGTGACTGTGTGAGACCTATGCATTATATTGGTGTTGTCATGATTTCTGTTTTGTAGTGGTTGTGTGGATGACGTGTCAATGGTGAATTGGTCAGACCAATCCTCATCTGACAAGTAATGGGCGACAGTCACACCCAACCACATCACACCTCTACTCACTGAATCCACTGAAAATACATACAATGACAGTTGGTGGTGTGTTCATTCTCACGTCACAGATTTTCACAGCATCTCATATCACACATTCACACAACTTGTCAATCAGTCAGCTCATCGACGTTGTCTGCAGTCACAATGCACCATTCAGTCAGCACACATATTTGCTGTTGACAACCTCGGTCGGAATCCCAGTCACATCTGCATCAGGTCACTCACCCATTGTCACTCACATATACTCACTGTCAATCTCCACATGCATATGATTGGGTGAGCACACATTTGCATGCATTGGACAACACCTCGTGACTTCCATGCATCATCGTCGATGCGTTATCCACTAGTGTTGGTCACTACACCTCAGACAGATTCACAAACACACAAGAACACGCACACAGGCACATTGTCCAGTTGACACATTCCCACCACATCCAACACTCGATCGACAAGTAACGGTGTTGTCAAGTGATCTGATGTGGTGTCGAATGCCTACACATACCACTAGTCACCGATCTCATCAACATTCCACAACACGTCAATTAAGGAAACAAGTGTGTGAACGAGATTACCTGTGTGTCGAGAAGATTCTCCTCACTGGCACCGACACCAACACCCATGTGACTGATCGAGTCAGAGTCTGTTGAAGTGTCTCTGGTCTCATCGTCTCCGGTCTGACGTTCACTCGTCGATGCTGGTTGTTCACTTGACACCTGAAAGTGAAAGAGATCATGGAGTGTATTAAGCTCGAGTGTGTAGTGTGCAGTATTTGGTGCTAGATTGTGACTGTGTGAGACCTATGCATTATATTGGTGTTGTCATGATTTCTGTTTTGTAGTGGTTGTGTGGATGACGTGTCAATGGTGAATTGGTCAGACCAATCCTCATCTGACAAGTAATGGGCGACAGTCACACCCAACCACATCACACCTCTACTCACTGAATCCACTGAAAATACATACAATGACAGTTGGTGGTGTGTTCATTCTCACGTCACAGATTTTCACAGCATCTCATATCACACATTCACACAACTTGTCAATCAGTCAGCTCATCGACGTTGTCTGCAGTCACAATGCACCATTCAGTCAGCACACATATTTGCTGTTGACAACCTCGGTCGGAATCCCAGTCACATCTGCATCAGGTCACTCACCCATTGTCACTCACATATACTCACTGTCAATCTCCACATGCATATGATTGGGTGAGCACACATTGCATGCATTGGACAACACCTCGTGACTTCCATGCATCATCGTCGATGCGTTATCCACTAGTGTTGGTCACTACACCTCAGACAGATTCACAAACACACAAGAACACGCACACAGGCACATTGTCCAGTTGACACATTCCCACCACATCCAACACTCGATCGACAAGTAACGGTGTTGTCAAGTGATCTGATGTGGTGTCGAATGCCTACACATACCACTAGTCACCGATCTCATCAACATTCCACAACACGTCAATTAAGGAAACAAGTGTGTGAACGAGATTACCTGTGTGTCGAGAAGATTCTCCTCACTGGCACCGACACCAACACCCATGTGACTGATCGAGTCAGAGTCTGTTGAAGTGTCTCTGGTCTCATCGTCTCCGGTCTGACGTTCACTCGTCGATGCTGGTTGTTCACTTGACACCTGAAAGTGAAAGAGATCATGGAGTGTATTAAGCTCGAGTGTGTAGTGTGCAGTATTTGGTGCTAGATTGTGACTGTGTGAGACCTATGCATTATATTGGTGTTGTCATGATTTCTGTTTTGTAGTGGTTGTGTGGATGACGTGTCAATGGTGAATTGGTCAGACCAATCCTCATCTGACAAGTAATGGGCGACAGTCACACCCAACCACATCACACCTCTACTCACTGAATCCACTGAAAATACATACAATGACAGTTGGTGGTGTGTTCATTCTCACGTCACAGATTTTCACAGCATCTCATATCACACATTCACACAACTTGTCAATCAGTCAGCTCATCGACGTTGTCTGCAGTCACAATGCACCATTCAGTCAGCACACATATTTGCTGTTGACAACCTCGGTCGGAATCCCAGTCACATCTGCATCAGGTCACTCACCCATTGTCACTCACATATACTCACTGTCAATCTCCACATGCATATGATTGGGTGAGCACACATTGCATGCATTGGACAACACCTCGTGACTTCCATGCATCATCGTCGATGCGTTATCCACTAGTGTTGGTCACTACACCTCAGACAGATTCACAAACACACAAGAACACGCACACAGGCACATTGTCCAGTTGACACATTCCCACCACATCCAACACTCGATCGACAAGTAACGGTGTTGTCAAGTGATCTGATGTGGTGTCGAATGCCTACACATACCACTAGTCACCGATCTCATCAACATTCCACAACACGTCAATTAAGGAAACAAGTGTGTGAACGAGATTACCTGTGTGTCGAGAAGATTCTCCTCACTGGCACCGACACCAACACCCATGTGACTGATCGAGTCAGAGTCTGTTGAAGTGTCTCTGGTCTCATCGTCTCCGGTCTGACGTTCACTCGTCGATGCTGGTTGTTCACTTGACACCTGAAAGTGAAAGAGATCATGGAGTGTATTAAGCTCGAGTGTGTAGTGTGCAGTATTTGGTGCTAGATTGTGACTGTGTGAGACCTATGCATTATATTGGTGTTGTCATGATTTCTGTTTTGTAGTGGTTGTGTGGATGACGTGTCAATGGTGAATTGGTCAGACCAATCCTCATCTGACAAGTAATGGGCGACAGTCACACCCAACCACATCACACCTCTACTCACTGAATCCACTGAAAATACATACAATGACAGTTGGTGGTGTGTTCATTCTCACGTCACAGATTTTCACAGCATCTCATATCACACATTCACACAACTTGTCAATCAGTCAGCTCATCGACGTTGTCTGCAGTCACAATGCACCATTCAGTCAGCACACATATTTGCTGTTGACAACCTCGGTCGGAATCCCAGTCACATCTGCATCAGGTCACTCACCCATTGTCACTCACATATACTCACTGTCAATCTCCACATGCATATGATTGGGTGAGCACACATTGCATGCATTGGACAACACCTCGTGACTTCCATGCATCATCGTCGATGCGTTATCCACTAGTGTTGGTCACTACACCTCAGACAGATTCACAAACACACAAGAACACGCACACAGGCACATTGTCCAGTTGACACATTCCCACCACATCCAACACTCGATCGACAAGTAACGGTGTTGTCAAGTGATCTGATGTGGTGTCGAATGCCTACACATACCACTAGTCACCGATCTCATCAACATTCCACAACACGTCAATTAAGGAAACAAGTGTGTGAACGAGATTACCTGTGTGTCGAGAAGATTCTCCTCACTGGCACCGACACCAACACCCATGTGACTGATCGAGTCAGAGTCTGTTGAAGTGTCTCTGGTCTCATCGTCTCCGGTCTGACGTTCACTCGTCGATGCTGGTTGTTCACTTGACACCTGAAAGTGAAAGAGATCATGGAGTGTATTAAGCTCGAGTGTGTAGTGTGCAGTATTTGGTGCTAGATTGTGACTGTGTGAGACCTATGCATTATATTGGTGTTGTCATGATTTCTGTTTTGTAGTGGTTGTGTGGATGACGTGTCAATGGTGAATTGGTCAGACCAATCCTCATCTGACAAGTAATGGGCGACAGTCACACCCAACCACATCACACCTCTACTCACTGAATCCACTGAAAATACATACAATGACAGTTGGTGGTGTGTTCATTCTCACGTCACAAATTTTCACAGCATCTCATATCACACATTCACACAACTTGTCAATCAGTCAGCTCATCGACGTTGTCTGCAGTCACAATGCACCATTCAGTCAGCACACATATTTGCTGTTGACAACCTCGGTCGGAATCCCAGTCACATCTGCATCAGGTCACTCACCCATTGTCACTCACATATACTCACTGTCAATCTCCACATGCATATGATTGGGTGAGCACACATTGCATGCATTGGACAACACTGTTATATCCCCTGGTGAATTATGAATCGTAAATCTGAGGTCTATTATCGACCAATGTATTATGCCTATTTCTTATTGTACAGTTGTTACGTAACTAAATTATTCATATTTGTGTTTCTCTTATCATTAGCTTTATTTTGATCTTTGATTTATGATCATACGATACTTGAGTTATAATCAGTTTATTGATTACTTTGGTTTGTATAAAAACCCAGTGTGTTTGTAAATAATGATTCATATTGCCGAGGCTGTTATTTGTGTTCTGGACTCAACTGGCTGGGCTAGGCAGTTAGGAAGGACCGAATAGCACCCAAGACTGCTCAGGGCATGCGTTATATCAGTGGCGACGGGGAAAAACTACAAGACATATCAGTGGCGACGGGGAAAAACTACAAGACATATCACTGGCGACAAAAAAAAAATGACAATGAGTATTTCTTTAGAGCAATTTGAAGCTTATATGGAGCGTCAAGAAAAACGGTTTGAACAGTCTCAAATCAGAGTCATGGAAGCTCTTATGCAGAAATTATGTATGTCTCAACAAAACTCTGCTGCTGGTGAATTTCAAGTATCTCATACTGACTCAGTTATTAACGCAATCCATGAATTTAATTTTGATGGTGCAGCAGGTGTCACTTTTAACTCTTGGTTTAAGAAGTATGAAGATTTGTTTCATATTGATCTCTGCAGACTGGATGACGCTTCAAAAGTCAGAATACTTCTAAGGAAGCTTGGGACAACAGAACATGAACGCTATAGTAACTTTATTCTCCCGAAGAACCCACGAGACTTTAGTTTTGATGAAACAATTCAAACCCTGTCTCAAATCTTTGGAGAACAGTCGTCTCTATTTAATATCCGTTACCAGTGCTTGAAGATAACGAAAGAATCAGGAGATGACTGGGTGAAACATGCAGGTATTGTGAACCGAGAATGCGAGAGGTTCAATTTGTCTTCCATGTCTGAAGACCAGTTTAAATGCTTAGTATTTGTCTGTAGCCTGCGTTCACCTGAGGATGCTGACATCCGAACGAGAATCCTAAGCAAACTTGAGCATTGTCCCAACATGACCCTGCAGGAAGTGACTAATGAATGTCAAAGGTTAGTGAATTTGAAGCACGATACCTCGATGGTAGAAAACACTAACCAGTTCCTCCACGTTAATGCTGTTGAGAGGAAAGTCGAGCAAGGTTCCAGTATACAGAATTATCGAAATGATTGCGGTAAACCATCATCCCCATGCTGGTTATGCGGAGGTTGGCATTTCAAAAGGTTTTGTCCGTTTAAAAGTCATCGTTGCACTACGTGTTCCAGGAAAGGACACAAAGAAAGTCATTGCAAAACCCGTAAACGTCGTCAACCTAAAGTTTATTCTAAAAGATTCAAGCCACGCACAGCCAAGGTGACGGTAGCTGCTAACAGAATCGGCTCCCATAATCGTAGAAAGTATGTTTCCCTCAAGATTAACGGGTACGATGCCCGCTTACAGCTAGACACAGCCTCCGATATAACGCTTATAAGCAGGAGGACGTGGGAGAAAATTGGGAGGCCGAGAATATTTTCAACCTATCAGACAGCACACGGCGCATCCGGGGGGATTATAAACATTGCTGGTGAGGTTCACTGTAAAATCACAGTCGCAGAGCTTACAAAGAAGGGAGTAATATTTTTGACAGAACGGCCAGCACTCGACCTATTGGGACTTGATTGGATAGAAAAGTTGAAATTATTAGATCGTCCCATAAATTCAATCTGCAACAACGGCACTATGTCGAAAGTTGGGGACCCAACATTGTTTCGTGGGGGCGGTTGAAGTCAGCAAATGCAGTCTGGATACCTACCCCGCTTCTTCAAAAAAGGGGAGGTGTTAGATCGGCATACAATAAACTCTATCAGAGCCTCCAGAGAGGCTCATAAAGAGACCAACCAATCAGCGATCAGTTAGAAGCTATGCTACTAAAAATGCTACTAAAATAACAAGGTCCTGATTGGCTGTTAACATATTGCTACTATGGAATCTCAAGGTCTTTCTAATTACTATAAAACCCCTGTTTTTTCTGTACATAATCGAACCTTGTAGTAAAGTGATTTCTCTGTTACTCGTGTCTTCTTACTGGTCTTTCAAGTCGCTGAGTAGTGCTAGCCTGGGGTTATCCGAATAGCTTAGGATCTGAATATAGCGTTCAACCCACAAGTCATATCAGTGGCGACGGGGAAAAACTACAAGATATAACAGTGGCGACGGGGATTTTGGTACGCAAAAGAAAAAAGTATACAGTTTTCGACGGGGATTCTGGAAAAAAATACAGCAATCAAGACTGCTCGTACGTATTTCAAGTATCATTTGCATCCGATCAGTAAAATCCACTACATCTCCAATTGCACGTCCATATATATTACGAGTCCATACGATATAACAACTGACGACAGGGTAAAAAAATGGCTTTAACTTCCGATCAATTTCAGTTGCTAATTCAGAGACAAGAGCAGCGTTTTAAAAATAGTCAGTTGGATTTCATTGACAAGTTACACGCGACGCTGCTGAATCACCCATGCTTTGGGGGTGCAACGGAAGTTGACGCATTGATTTCTAAATTGCGTACAGAACTGGAAGTCGATTACAGAACAAATGAATATGCAGAGGAAAGCCTCTATGAATCCGCGAAAAACAGTAATTTAGATGCAGCAGTAACAGTCCTACATGATCAGCCCAGTAGTCCGGTGCTGCCTGTTTCAGAGACATGCCCTATACACGGTCCAAGTTCTATTAACCCCGAAAACGGACGTGCAAACAGTGGATCAACCTGTTTACAGAAAGACAATGTTTTGCTAAATGCTCATAAAATTACTGTAGTATCCGCCCACGAAGAAACGGGGAACAAATCGGGCAGTATATTGAATACAGTGGCGCCAAATCAAACCAGTCATGATGCAAAAAAGTTTTTTTATGAATCTAATGATCAAGATTATCTAATTGTTCTGCCAGATCCCGATTATTTTGCTGATTCATATGTTCCAGTTCAAATCTCTTATAAAAATGGGAGAAAAATATCGGATGCATTACATGATAATCAAGAATCCAATACAAATTTCATAGATACTGATTATCCTAATGATTCATTATCTACTAATGAGGTTCCGAGTAAATTCAAGGAAAGTGTTTCAAAAGAATCAGACGCCGGTGACCTCAAATCGAATGTCGTCGATCCTCACGATATAATCAGTTCTGGTGGATTCTCAGTTAAATACGACGAATATGTTTTAAATAATGTCACAATAACGGTAACTTGGGTACATGAGGATCCAACAATCTTTCGTGGGGGAGGGTGAATTCGAGAAATTTAAAATCCGGATGTCAACTCCGTATTTCTCAAAAAGGGGAGGTGTTATATCCCCTGGTGAATTATGAATCGTAAATCTGAGGTCTATTATCGACCAATGTATTATGCCTATTTCTTATTGTACAGTTGTTACGTAACTAAATTATTCATATTTGTGTTTCTCTTATCATTAGCTTTATTTTGATCTTTGATTTATGATCATACGATACTTGAGTTATAATCAGTTTATTGATTACTTTGGTTTGTATAAAAACCCAGTGTGTTTGTAAATAATGATTCATATTGCCGAGGCTGTTATTTGTGTTCTGGACTCAACTGGCTGGGCTAGGCAGTTAGGAAGGACCGAATAGCACCCAAGACTGCTCAGGCATACGTTATAACAAACACCTCGTGACTTCCATGCATCATCGTCGATGCGTTATCCACTAGTGTTGGTCACTACACCTCAGACAGATTCACAAACACACAAGAACACGCACACAGGCACATTGTCCAGTTGACACATTCCCACCACATCCAACACTCGATCGACAAGTAACGGTGTTGTCAAGTGATCTGATGTGGTGTCGAATGCCTACACATACCACTAGTCACCGATCTCATCAACATTCCACAACACGTCAATTAAGGAAACAAGTGTGTGAACGAGATTACCTGTGTGTCGAGAAGATTCTCCTCACTGGCACCGACACCAACACCCATGTGACTGATCGAGTCAGAGTCTGTTGAAGTGTCTCTGGTCTCATCGTCTCCGGTCTGACGTTCACTCGTCGATGCTGGTTGTTCACTTGACACCTGAAAGTGAAAGAGATCATGGAGTGTATTAAGCTCGAGTGTGTAGTGTGCAGTATTTGGTGCTAGATTGTGACTGTGTGAGACCTATGCATTATATTGGTGTTGTCATGATTTCTGTTTTGTAGTGGTTGTGTGGATGACGTGTCAATGGTGAATTGGTCAGACCAATCCTCATCTGACAAGTAATGGGCGACAGTCACACCCAACCACATCACACCTCTACTCACTGAATCCACTGAAAATACATACAATGACAGTTGGTGGTGTGTTCATTCTCACGTCACAGATTTTCACAGCATCTCATATCACACATTCACACAACTTGTCAATCAGTCAGCTCATCGACGTTGTCTGCAGTCACAATGCACCATTCAGTCAGCACACATATTTGCTGTTGACAACCTCGGTCGGAATCCCAGTCACATCTGCATCAGGTCACTCACCCATTGTCACTCACATATACTCACTGTCAATCTCCACATGCATATGATTGGGTGAGCACACATTGCATGCATTGGACAACACCTCGTGACTTCCATGCATCATCGTCGATGCGTTATCCACTAGTGTTGGTCACTACACCTCAGACAGATTCACAAACACACAAGAACACGCACACAGGCACATTGTCCAGTTGACACATTCCCACCACATCCAACACTCGATCGACAAGTAACGGTGTTGTCAAGTGATCTGATGTGGTGTCGAATGCCTACACATACCACTAGTCACCGATCTCATCAACATTCCACAACACGTCAATTAAGGAAACAAGTGTGTGAACGAGATTACCTGTGTGTCGAGAAGATTCTCCTCACTGGCACCGACACCAACACCCATGTGACTGATCGAGTCAGAGTCTGTTGAAGTGTCTCTGGTCTCATCGTCTCCGGTCTGACGTTCACTCGTCGATGCTGGTTGTTCACTTGACACCTGAAAGTGAAAGAGATCATGGAGTGTATTAAGCTCGAGTGTGTAGTGTGCAGTATTTGGTGCTAGATTGTGACTGTGTGAGACCTATGCATTATATTGGTGTTGTCATGATTTCTGTTTTGTAGTGGTTGTGTGGATGACGTGTCAATGGTGAATTGGTCAGACCAATCCTCATCTGACAAGTAATGGGCGACAGTCACACCCAACCACATCACACCTCTACTCACTGAATCCACTGAAAATACATACAATGACAGTTGGTGGTGTGTTCATTCTCACGTCACAGATTTTCACAGCATCTCATATCACACATTCACACAACTTGTCAATCAGTCAGCTCATCGACGTTGTCTGCAGTCACAATGCACCATTCAGTCAGCACACATATTTGCTGTTGACAACCTCGGTCGGAATCCCAGTCACATCTGCATCAGGTCACTCACCCATTGTCACTCACATATACTCACTGTCAATCTCCACATGCATATGATTGGGTGAGCACACATTGCATGCATTGGACAACACCTCGTGACTTCCATGCATCATCGTCGATGCGTTATCCACTAGTGTTGGTCACTACACCTCAGACAGATTCACAAACACACAAGAACACGCACACAGGCACATTGTCCAGTTGACACATTCCCACCACATCCAACACTCGATCGACAAGTAACGGTGTTGTCAAGTGATCTGATGTGGTGTCGAATGCCTACACATACCACTAGTCACCGATCTCATCAACATTCCACAACACGTCAATTAAGGAAACAAGTGTGTGAACGAGATTACCTGTGTGTCGAGAAGATTCTCCTCACTGGCACCGACACCAACACCCATGTGACTGATCGAGTCAGAGTCTGTTGAAGTGTCTCTGGTCTCATCGTCTCCGGTCTGACGTTCACTCGTCGATGCTGGTTGTTCACTTGACACCTGAAAGTGAAAGAGATCATGGAGTGTATTAAGCTCGAGTGTGTAGTGTGCAGTATTTGGTGCTAGATTGTGACTGTGTGAGACCTATGCATTATATTGGTGTTGTCATGATTTCTGTTTTGTAGTGGTTGTGTGGATGACGTGTCAATGGTGAATTGGTCAGACCAATCCTCATCTGACAAGTAATGGGCGACAGTCACACCCAACCACATCACACCTCTACTCACTGAATCCACTGAAAATACATACAATGACAGTTGGTGGTGTGTTCATTCTCACGTCACAGATTTTCACAGCATCTCATATCACACATTCACACAACTTGTCAATCAGTCAGCTCATCGACGTTGTCTGCAGTCACAATGCACCATTCAGTCAGCACACATATTTGCTGTTGACAACCTCGGTCGGAATCCCAGTCACATCTGCATCAGGTCACTCACCCATTGTCACTCACATATACTCACTGTCAATCTCCACATGCATATGATTGGGTGAGCACACATTGCATGCATTGGACAACACCTCGTGACTTCCATGCATCATCGTCGATGCGTTATCCACTAGTGTTGGTCACTACACCTCAGACAGATTCACAAACACACAAGAACACGCACACAGGCACATTGTCCAGTTGACACATTCCCACCACATCCAACACTCGATCGACAAGTAACGGTGTTGTCAAGTGATCTGATGTGGTGTCGAATGCCTACACATACCACTAGTCACCGATCTCATCAACATTCCACAACACGTCAATTAAGGAAACAAGTGTGTGAACGAGATTACCTGTGTGTCGAGAAGATTCTCCTCACTGGCACCGACACCAACACCCATGTGACTGATCGAGTCAGAGTCTGTTGAAGTGTCTCTGGTCTCATCGTCTCCGGTCTGACGTTCACTCGTCGATGCTGGTTGTTCACTTGACACCTGAAAGTGAAAGAGATCATGGAGTGTATTAAGCTCGAGTGTGTAGTGTGCAGTATTTGGTGCTAGATTGTGACTGTGTGAGACCTATGCATTATATTGGTGTTGTCATGATTTCTGTTTTGTAGTGGTTGTGTGGATGACGTGTCAATGGTGAATTGGTCAGACCAATCCTCATCTGACAAGTAATGGGCGACAGTCACACCCAACCACATCACACCTCTACTCACTGAATCCACTGAAAATACATACAATGACAGTTGGTGGTGTGTTCATTCTCACGTCACAGATTTTCACAGCATCTCATATCACACATTCACACAACTTGTCAATCAGTCAGCTCATCGACGTTGTCTGCAGTCACAATGCACCATTCAGTCAGCACACATATTTGCTGTTGACAACCTCGGTCGGAATCCCAGTCACATCTGCATCAGGTCACTCACCCATTGTCACTCACATATACTCACTGTCAATCTCCACATGCATATGATTGGGTGAGCACACATTGCATGCATTGGACAACACCTCGTGACTTCCATGCATCATCGTCGATGCGTTATCCACTAGTGTTGGTCACTACACCTCAGACAGATTCACAAACACACAAGAACACGCACACAGGCACATTGTCCAGTTGACACATTCCCACCACATCCAACACTCGATCGACAAGTAACGGTGTTGTCAAGTGATCTGATGTGGTGTCGAATGCCTACACATACCACTAGTCACCGATCTCATCAACATTCCACAACACGTCAATTAAGGAAACAAGTGTGTGAACGAGATTACCTGTGTGTCGAGAAGATTCTCCTCACTGGCACCGACACCAACACCCATGTGACTGATCGAGTCAGAGTCTGTTGAAGTGTCTCTGGTCTCATCGTCTCCGGTCTGACGTTCACTCGTCGATGCTGGTTGTTCACTTGACACCTGAAAGTGAAAGAGATCATGGAGTGTATTAAGCTCGAGTGTGTAGTGTGCAGTATTTGGTGCTAGATTGTGACTGTGTGAGACCTATGCATTATATTGGTGTTGTCATGATTTCTGTTTTGTAGTGGTTGTGTGGATGACGTGTCAATGGTGAATTGGTCAGACCAATCCTCATCTGACAAGTAATGGGCGACAGTCACACCCAACCACATCACACCTCTACTCACTGAATCCACTGAAAATACATACAATGACAGTTGGTGGTGTGTTCATTCTCACGTCACAGATTTTCACAGCATCTCATATCACACATTCACACAACTTGTCAATCAGTCAGCTCATCGACGTTGTCTGCAGTCACAATGCACCATTCAGTCAGCACACATATTTGCTGTTGACAACCTCGGTCGGAATCCCAGTCACATCTGCATCAGGTCACTCACCCATTGTCACTCACATATACTCACTGTCAATCTCCACATGCATATGATTGGGTGAGCACACATTGCATGCATTGGACAACACCTCGTGACTTCCATGCATCATCGTCGATGCGTTATCCACTAGTGTTGGTCACTACACCTCAGACAGATTCACAAACACACAAGAACACGCACACAGGCACATTGTCCAGTTGACACATTCCCACCACATCCAACACTCGATCGACAAGTAACGGTGTTGTCAAGTGATCTGATGTGGTGTCGAATGCCTACACATACCACTAGTCACCGATCTCATCAACATTCCACAACACGTCAATTAAGGAAACAAGTGTGTGAACGAGATTACCTGTGTGTCGAGAAGATTCTCCTCACTGGCACCGACACCAACACCCATGTGACTGATCGAGTCAGAGTCTGTTGAAGTGTCTCTGGTCTCATCGTCTCCGGTCTGACGTTCACTCGTCGATGCTGGTTGTTCACTTGACACCTGAAAGTGAAAGAGATCATGGAGTGTATTAAGCTCGAGTGTGTAGTGTGCAGTATTTGGTGCTAGATTGTGACTGTGTGAGACCTATGCATTATATTGGTGTTGTCATGATTTCTGTTTTGTAGTGGTTGTGTGGATGACGTGTCAATGGTGAATTGGTCAGACCAATCCTCATCTGACAAGTAATGGGCGACAGTCACACCCAACCACATCACACCTCTACTCACTGAATCCACTGAAAATACATACAATGACAGTTGGTGGTGTGTTCATTCTCACGTCACAGATTTTCACAGCATCTCATATCACACATTCACACAACTTGTCAATCAGTCAGCTCATCGACGTTGTCTGCAGTCACAATGCACCATTCAGTCAGCACACATATTTGCTGTTGACAACCTCGGTCGGAATCCCAGTCACATCTGCATCAGGTCACTCACCCATTGTCACTCACATATACTCACTGTCAATCTCCACATGCATATGATTGGGTGAGCACACATTGCATGCATTGGACAACACCTCGTGACTTCCATGCATCATCGTCGATGCGTTATCCACTAGTGTTGGTCACTACACCTCAGACAGATTCACAAACACACAAGAACACGCACACAGGCACATTGTCCAGTTGACACATTCCCACCACATCCAACACTCGATCGACAAGTAACGGTGTTGTCAAGTGATCTGATGTGGTGTCGAATGCCTACACATACCACTAGTCACCGATCTCATCAACATTCCACAACACGTCAATTAAGGAAACAAGTGTGTGAACGAGATTACCTGTGTGTCGAGAAGATTCTCCTCACTGGCACCGACACCAACACCCATGTGACTGATCGAGTCAGAGTCTGTTGAAGTGTCTCTGGTCTCATCGTCTCCGGTCTGACGTTCACTCGTCGATGCTGGTTGTTCACTTGACACCTGAAAGTGAAAGAGATCATGGAGTGTATTAAGCTCGAGTGTGTAGTGTGCAGTATTTGGTGCTAGATTGTGACTGTGTGAGACCTATGCATTATATTGGTGTTGTCATGATTTCTGTTTTGTAGTGGTTGTGTGGATGACGTGTCAATGGTGAATTGGTCAGACCAATCCTCATCTGACAAGTAATGGGCGACAGTCACACCCAACCACATCACACCTCTACTCACTGAATCCACTGAAAATACATACAATGACAGTTGGTGGTGTGTTCATTCTCACGTCACAGATTTTCACAGCATCTCATATCACACATTCACACAACTTGTCAATCAGTCAGCTCATCGACGTTGTCTGCAGTCACAATGCACCATTCAGTCAGCACACATATTTGCTGTTGACAACCTCGGTCGGAATCCCAGTCACATCTGCATCAGGTCACTCACCCATTGTCACTCACATATACTCACTGTCAATCTCCACATGCATATGATTGGGTGAGCACACATTGCATGCATTGGACAACACCTCGTGACTTCCATGCATCATCGTCGATGCGTTATCCACTAGTGTTGGTCACTACACCTCAGACAGATTCACAAACACACAAGAACACGCACACAGGCACATTGTCCAGTTGACACATTCCCACCACATCCAACACTCGATCGACAAGTAACGGTGTTGTCAAGTGATCTGATGTGGTGTCGAATGCCTACACATACCACTAGTCACCGATCTCATCAACATTCCACAACACGTCAATTAAGGAAACAAGTGTGTGAACGAGATTACCTGTGTGTCGAGAAGATTCTCCTCACTGGCACCGACACCAACACCCATGTGACTGATCGAGTCAGAGTCTGTTGAAGTGTCTCTGGTCTCATCGTCTCCGGTCTGACGTTCACTCGTCGATGCTGGTTGTTCACTTGACACCTGAAAGTGAAAGAGATCATGGAGTGTATTAAGCTCGAGTGTGTAGTGTGCAGTATTTGGTGCTAGATTGTGACTGTGTGAGACCTATGCATTATATTGGTGTTGTCATGATTTCTGTTTTGTAGTGGTTGTGTGGATGACGTGTCAATGGTGAATTGGTCAGACCAATCCTCATCTGACAAGTAATGGGCGACAGTCACACCCAACCACATCACACCTCTACTCACTGAATCCACTGAAAATACATACAATGACAGTTGGTGGTGTGTTCATTCTCACGTCACAGATTTTCACAGCATCTCATATCACACATTCACACAACTTGTCAATCAGTCAGCTCATCGACGTTGTCTGCAGTCACAATGCACCATTCAGTCAGCACACATATTTGCTGTTGACAACCTCGGTCGGAATCCCAGTCACATCTGCATCAGGTCACTCACCCATTGTCACTCACATATACTCACTGTCAATCTCCACATGCATATGATTGGGTGAGCACACATTGCATGCATTGGACAACACCTCGTGACTTCCATGCATCATCGTCGATGCGTTATCCACTAGTGTTGGTCACTACACCTCAGACAGATTCACAAACACACAAGAACACGCACACAGGCACATTGTCCAGTTGACACATTCCCACCACATCCAACACTCGATCGACAAGTAACGGTGTTGTCAAGTGATCTGATGTGGTGTCGAATGCCTACACATACCACTAGTCACCGATCTCATCAACATTCCACAACACGTCAATTAAGGAAACAAGTGTGTGAACGAGATTACCTGTGTGTCGAGAAGATTCTCCTCACTGGCACCGACACCAACACCCATGTGACTGATCGAGTCAGAGTCTGTTGAAGTGTCTCTGGTCTCATCGTCTCCGGTCTGACGTTCACTCGTCGATGCTGGTTGTTCACTTGACACCTGAAAGTGAAAGAGATCATGGAGTGTATTAAGCTCGAGTGTGTAGTGTGCAGTATTTGGTGCTAGATTGTGACTGTGTGAGACCTATGCATTATATTGGTGTTGTCATGATTTCTGTTTTGTAGTGGTTGTGTGGATGACGTGTCAATGGTGAATTGGTCAGACCAATCCTCATCTGACAAGTAATGGGCGACAGTCACACCCAACCACATCACACCTCTACTCACTGAATCCACTGAAAATACATACAATGACAGTTGGTGGTGTGTTCATTCTCACGTCACAGATTTTCACAGCATCTCATATCACACATTCACACAACTTGTCAATCAGTCAGCTCATCGACGTTGTCTGCAGTCACAATGCACCATTCAGTCAGCACACATATTTGCTGTTGACAACCTCGGTCGGAATCCCAGTCACATCTGCATCAGGTCACTCACCCATTGTCACTCACATATACTCACTGTCAATCTCCACATGCATATGATTGGGTGAGCACACATTGCATGCATTGGACAACACCTCGTGACTTCCATGCATCATCGTCGATGCGTTATCCACTAGTGTTGGTCACTACACCTCAGACAGATTCACAAACACACAAGAACACGCACACAGGCACATTGTCCAGTTGACACATTCCCACCACATCCAACACTCGATCGACAAGTAACGGTGTTGTCAAGTGATCTGATGTGGTGTCGAATGCCTACACATACCACTAGTCACCGATCTCATCAACATTCCACAACACGTCAATTAAGGAAACAAGTGTGTGAACGAGATTACCTGTGTGTCGAGAAGATTCTCCTCACTGGCACCGACACCAACACCCATGTGACTGATCGAGTCAGAGTCTGTTGAAGTGTCTCTGGTCTCATCGTCTCCGGTCTGACGTTCACTCGTCGATGCTGGTTGTTCACTTGACACCTGAAAGTGAAAGAGATCATGGAGTGTATTAAGCTCGAGTGTGTAGTGTGCAGTATTTGGTGCTAGATTGTGACTGTGTGAGACCTATGCATTATATTGGTGTTGTCATGATTTCTGTTTTGTAGTGGTTGTGTGGATGACGTGTCAATGGTGAATTGGTCAGACCAATCCTCATCTGACAAGTAATGGGCGACAGTCACACCCAACCACATCACACCTCTACTCACTGAATCCACTGAAAATACATACAATGACAGTTGGTGGTGTGTTCATTCTCACGTCACAGATTTTCACAGCATCTCATATCACACATTCACACAACTTGTCAATCAGTCAGCTCATCGACGTTGTCTGCAGTCACAATGCACCATTCAGTCAGCACACATATTTGCTGTTGACAACCTCGGTCGGAATCCCAGTCACATCTGCATCAGGTCACTCACCCATTGTCACTCACATATACTCACTGTCAATCTCCACATGCATATGATTGGGTGAGCACACATTGCATGCATTGGACAACACCTCGTGACTTCCATGCATCATCGTCGATGCGTTATCCACTAGTGTTGGTCACTACACCTCAGACAGATTCACAAACACACAAGAACACGCACACAGGCACATTGTCCAGTTGACACATTCCCACCACATCCAACACTCGATCGACAAGTAACGGTGTTGTCAAGTGATCTGATGTGGTGTCGAATGCCTACACATACCACTAGTCACCGATCTCATCAACATTCCACAACACGTCAATTAAGGAAACAAGTGTGTGAACGAGATTACCTGTGTGTCGAGAAGATTCTCCTCACTGGCACCGACACCAACACCCATGTGACTGATCGAGTCAGAGTCTGTTGAAGTGTCTCTGGTCTCATCGTCTCCGGTCTGACGTTCACTCGTCGATGCTGGTTGTTCACTTGACACCTGAAAGTGAAAGAGATCATGGAGTGTATTAAGCTCGAGTGTGTAGTGTGCAGTATTTGGTGCTAGATTGTGACTGTGTGAGACCTATGCATTATATTGGTGTTGTCATGATTTCTGTTTTGTAGTGGTTGTGTGGATGACGTGTCAATGGTGAATTGGTCAGACCAATCCTCATCTGACAAGTAATGGGCGACAGTCACACCCAACCACATCACACCTCTACTCACTGAATCCACTGAAAATACATACAATGACAGTTGGTGGTGTGTTCATTCTCACGTCACAGATTTTCACAGCATCTCATATCACACATTCACACAACTTGTCAATCAGTCAGCTCATCGACGTTGTCTGCAGTCACAATGCACCATTCAGTCAGCACACATATTTGCTGTTGACAACCTCGGTCGGAATCCCAGTCACATCTGCATCAGGTCACTCACCCATTGTCACTCACATATACTCACTGTCAATCTCCACATGCATATGATTGGGTGAGCACACATTGCATGCATTGGACAACACCTCGTGACTTCCATGCATCATCGTCGATGCGTTATCCACTAGTGTTGGTCACTACACCTCAGACAGATTCACAAACACACAAGAACACGCACACAGGCACATTGTCCAGTTGACACATTCCCACCACATCCAACACTCGATCGACAAGTAACGGTGTTGTCAAGTGATCTGATGTGGTGTCGAATGCCTACACATACCACTAGTCACCGATCTCATCAACATTCCACAACACGTCAATTAAGGAAACAAGTGTGTGAACGAGATTACCTGTGTGTCGAGAAGATTCTCCTCACTGGCACCGACACCAACACCCATGTGACTGATCGAGTCAGAGTCTGTTGAAGTGTCTCTGGTCTCATCGTCTCCGGTCTGACGTTCACTCGTCGATGCTGGTTGTTCACTTGACACCTGAAAGTGAAAGAGATCATGGAGTGTATTAAGCTCGAGTGTGTAGTGTGCAGTATTTGGTGCTAGATTGTGACTGTGTGAGACCTATGCATTATATTGGTGTTGTCATGATTTCTGTTTTGTAGTGGTTGTGTGGATGACGTGTCAATGGTGAATTGGTCAGACCAATCCTCATCTGACAAGTAATGGGCGACAGTCACACCCAACCACATCACACCTCTACTCACTGAATCCACTGAAAATACATACAATGACAGTTGGTGGTGTGTTCATTCTCACGTCACAGATTTTCACAGCATCTCATATCACACATTCACACAACTTGTCAATCAGTCAGCTCATCGACGTTGTCTGCAGTCACAATGCACCATTCAGTCAGCACACATATTTGCTGTTGACAACCTCGGTCGGAATCCCAGTCACATCTGCATCAGGTCACTCACCCATTGTCACTCACATATACTCACTGTCAATCTCCACATGCATATGATTGGTTGAGCACACATTGCATGCATTGGACAACACCTCGTGACTTCCATGCATCATCGTCGATGCGTTATCCACTAGTGTTGGTCACTACACCTCAGACAGATTCACAAACACACAAGAACACGCACACAGGCACATTGTCCAGTTGACACATTCCCACCACATCCAACACTCGATCGACAAGTAACGGTGTTGTCAAGTGATCTGATGTGGTGTCGAATGCCTACACATACCACTAGTCACCGATCTCATCAACATTCCACAACACGTCAATTAAGGAAACAAGTGTGTGAACGAGATTACCTGTGTGTCGAGAAGATTCTCCTCACTGGCACCGACACCAACACCCATGTGACTGATCGAGTCAGAGTCTGTTGAAGTGTCTCTGGTCTCATCGTCTCCGGTCTGACGTTCACTCGTCGATGCTGGTTGTTCACTTGACACCTGAAAGTGAAAGAGATCATGGAGTGTATTAAGCTCGAGTGTGTAGTGTGCAGTATTTGGTGCTAGATTGTGACTGTGTGAGACCTATGCATTATATTGGTGTTGTCATGATTTCTGTTTTGTAGTGGTTGTGTGGATGACGTGTCAATGGTGAATTGGTCAGACCAATCCTCATCTGACAAGTAATGGGCGACAGTCACACCCAACCACATCACACCTCTACTCACTGAATCCACTGAAAATACATACAATGACAGTTGGTGGTGTGTTCATTCTCACGTCACAGATTTTCACAGCATCTCATATCACACATTCACACAACTTGTCAATCAGTCAGCTCATCGACGTTGTCTGCAGTCACAATGCACCATTCAGTCAGCACACATATTTGCTGTTGACAACCTCGGTCGGAATCCCAGTCACATCTGCATCAGGTCACTCACCCATTGTCACTCACATATACACACTGTCAATCTCCACATGCATATGATTGGGTGAGCACACATTGCATGCATTGGACAACACCTCGTGACTTCCATGCATCATCGTCGATGCGTTATCCACTAGTGTTGGTCACTACACCTCAGACAGATTCACAAACACACAAGAACACGCACACAGGCACATTGTCCAGTTGACACATTCCCACCACATCCAACACTCGATCGACAAGTAACGGTGTTGTCAAGTGATCTGATGTGGTGTCGAATGCCTACACATACCACTAGTCACCGATCTCATCAACATTCCACAACACGTCAATTAAGGAAACAAGTGTGTGAACGAGATTACCTGTGTGTCGAGAAGATTCTCCTCACTGGCACCGACACCAACACCCATGTGACTGATCGAGTCAGAGTCTGTTGAAGTGTCTCTGGTCTGATCGACGAGATCAAGCATCACATATCAGTCGCACATACCACCTCACTATGTGTGCATGGGTTGGACAATGCAACGTGACTTCAACGGATGGTGGACAATGCTTCGTCGAACCAATTTTGCTCAGCACACATCAGACTGATTCAAAACTACTGAAAAACACATGCACACATAACGACAGTGGCTACGATCACGGTGTCGACATGAGACGTTTCGACCTCATCACATACTCAATGGATCCTTCACTCCAAATTCAAGTGATCTGATAGGAGACACACCGTACAAGTACTAACGTGGCAACGCTCACACACAGTTACACAGAGAGTGAGTGAGAGAGAGTCACAGTCACAGTCATAGAAACTGACACACACACACACACAGATTGACAAATTTATCAAAATTCTACAACACTGCAATGAACGAAACAAGTAGTTGAATGGGATTACCTGTGTTCTTTGAAGATTCTCCCAACTGGAATCGACACGGTCCATGTGACTGACAGAATGGGTGCCTGTCGAAGCGTCTCCACTCACATCTCGCTCACCTCCGACTTCCTCTGTCAGTGCTGGTGTTCCATCTGTTACCTGAAATGGAATGAGACCACAGAGTGGATTAGGCGCGAGTGTGTAGTGTGAAGTAATTAGTGTGGGATTGCAAGTGTGTGAGACCTATGCATTATGTTTGGTGAGACATTCATAGTGTTTTAGTGGTTGTCTGGATCACTTGTCTGAAGTGAATTATTCGGCACGCTCGTCACCTAACATGTTCTCCTCTAGCCAATCATCTGCCTCCCCTTCACCCAATTCGACTCAACACATTCTCTGAAGAATCCATGTGCCTGTCCAATAGCATCTTTGTTCCTTGTCCGCCTACACTGAAACACACCCACTTACTCACACTCTACTTCACACAATCAAACTCAACTCAGTCATTTCATCACAAATGTTTACGTTCACAGTCGACCTTTCATGCACCACATATATCTAGGATTGCCGACTCCAGTGAGAATCATCAATACTGAACGACGAGATCAAACATCACATATCAGTCGCACATACCACCTCACTATGTGTGCATGGGTTGGACAATGCAACGTGACTTCAACGGATGGTGGACAATGCTTCGTCGAACCAATTTTGCTCAGCACACATCAGACTGATTCAAAACTACTGAAAAACACATGCACACATAACGACAGTGGCTACGATCACGGTGTCGACATGAGACGTTTCGACCTCATCACATACTCAATGGATCCTTCACTCCAAATTCAAGTGATCTGATAGGAGACACACCGTACAAGTACTAACGTGGCAACGCTCACACACAGTTACACAGAGAGTGAGTGAGAGAGAGTCACAGTCACAGTCATAGAAACTGACACACACACACACACAGATTGACAAATTTATCAAAATTCTACAACACTGCAATGAACGAAACAAGTAGTTGAATGGGATTACCTGTGTTCTTTGAAGATTCTCCCAACTGGAATCGACACGGTCCATGTGACTGACAGAATGGGTGCCTGTCGAAGCGTCTCCACTCACATCTCGCTCACCTCCGACTTCCTCTGTCAGTGCTGGTGTTCCATCTGTTACCTGAAATGGAATGAGACCACAGAGTGGATTAGGCGCGAGTGTGTAGTGTGCAGTAATTAGTGTGGGATTGCAAGTGTGTGAGACCTATGCATTATGTTTGGTGAGACATTCATAGTGTTTTAGTGGTTGTCTGGATCACTTGTCTGAAGTGAATTATTCGGCACGCTCGTCACCTAACATGTTCTCCTCTAGCCAATCATCTGCCTCCCCTTCACCCAATTCGACTCAACACATTCTCTGAAGAATCCATGTGCCTGTCCAATAGCATCTTTGTTCCTTGTCCGCCTACACTGAAACACACCCACTTACTCACACTCTACTTCACACAATCAAACTCAACTCAGTCATTTCATCACAAATGTTTACGTTCACAGTCGACCTTTCATGCACCACATATATCTAGGATTGCCGACTCCAGTGAGAATCATCAATACTGAACGACGAGATCAAACATCACATATCAGTCGCACATACCACCTCACTATGTGTGCATGGGTTGGACAATGCAACGTGACTTCAACGGATGGTGGACAATGCTTCGTCGAACCAATTTTGCTCAGCACACATCAGACTGATTCAAAACTACTGAAAAACACATGCACACATAACGACAGTGGCTACGATCACGGTGTCGACATGAGACGTTTCGACCTCATCACATACTCAATGGATCCTTCACTCCAAATTCAAGTGATCTGATAGGAGACACACCGTACAAGTACTAACGTGGCAACGCTCACACACAGTTACACAGAGAGTGAGTGAGAGAGAGTCACAGTCACAGTCATAGAAACTGACACACACACACACACAGATTGACAAATTTATCAAAATTCTACAACACTGCAATGAACGAAACAAGTAGTTGAATGGGATTACCTGTGTTCTTTGAAGATTCTCCCAACTGGAATCGACACGGTCCATGTGACTGACAGAATGGGTGCCTGTCGAAGCGTCTCCACTCACATCTCGCTCACCTCCGACTTCCTCTGTCAGTGCTGGTGTTCCATCTGTTACCTGAAATGGAATGAGACCACAGAGTGGATTAGGCGCGAGTGTGTAGTGTGCAGTAATTAGTGTGGGATTGCAAGTGTGTGAGACCTATGCATTATGTTTGGTGAGACATTCATAGTGTTTTAGTGGTTGTCTGGATCACTTGTCTGAAGTGAATTATTCGGCACGCTCGTCACCTAACATGTTCTCCTCTAGCCAATCATCTGCCTCCCCTTCACCCAATTCGACTCAACACATTCTCTGAAGAATCCATGTGCCTGTCCAATAGCATCTTTGTTCCTTGTCCGCCTACACTGAAACACACCCACTTACTCACACTCTACTTCACACAATCAAACTCAACTCAGTCATTTCATCACAAATGTTTACGTTCACAGTCGACCTTTCATGCACCACATATATCTAGGATTGCCGACTCCAGTGAGAATCATCAATACTGAACGACGAGATCAAACATCACATATCAGTCGCACATACCACCTCACTATGTGTGCATGGGTTGGACAATGCAACGTGACTTCAACGGATGGTGGACAATGCTTCGTCGAACCAATTTTGCTCAGCACACATCAGACTGATTCAAAACTACTGAAAAACACATGCACACATAACGACAGTGGCTACGATCACGGTGTCGACATGAGACGTTTCGACCTCATCACATACTCAATGGATCCTTCACTCCAAATTCAAGTGATCTGATAGGAGACACACCGTACAAGTACTAACGTGGCAACGCTCACACACAGTTACACAGAGAGTGAGTGAGAGAGAGTCACAGTCACAGTCATAGAAACTGACACACACACACACACAGATTGACAAATTTATCAAAATTCTACAACACTGCAATGAACGAAACAAGTAGTTGAATGGGATTACCTGTGTTCTTTGAAGATTCTCCCAACTGGAATCGACACGGTCCATGTGACTGACAGAATGGGTGCCTGTCGAAGCGTCTCCACTCACATCTCGCTCACCTCCGACTTCCTCTGTCAGTGCTGGTGTTCCATCTGTTACCTGAAATGGAATGAGACCACAGAGTGGATTAGGCGCGAGTGTGTAGTGTGCAGTAATTAGTGTGGGATTGCAAGTGTGTGAGACCTATGCATTATGTTTGGTGAGACATTCATAGTGTTTTAGTGGTTGTCTGGATCACTTGTCTGAAGTGAATTATTCGGCACGCTCGTCACCTAACATGTTCTCCTCTAGCCAATCATCTGCCTCCCCTTCACCCAATTCGACTCAACACATTCTCTGAAGAATCCATGTGCCTGTCCAATAGCATCTTTGTTCCTTGTCCGCCTACACTGAAACACACCCACTTACTCACACTCTACTTCACACAATCAAACTCAACTCAGTCATTTCATCACAAATGTTTACGTTCACAGTCGACCTTTCATGCACCACATATATCTAGGATTGCCGACTCCAGTGAGAATCATCAATACTGAACGACGAGATCAAACATCACATATCAGTCGCACATACCACCTCACTATGTGTGCATGGGTTGGACAATGCCACGTGACTTCAACGGATGGTGGACAATGCTTCGTCGAACCAATTTTGCTCAGCACACATCAGACTGATTCAAAACTACTGAAAAACACATGCACACATAACGACAGTGGCTACGATCACGGTGTCGACATGAGACGTTTCGACCTCATCACATACTCAATGGATCCTTCACTCCAAATTCAAGTGATCTGATAGGAGACACACCGTACAAGTACTAACGTGGCAACGCTCACACACAGTTACACAGAGAGTGAGTGAGAGAGAGTCACAGTCACAGTCATAGAAACTGACACACACACACACACAGATTGACAAATTTATCAAAATTCTACAACACTGCAATGAACGAAACAAGTAGTTGAATGGGATTACCTGTGTTCTTTGAAGATTCTCCCAACTGGAATCGACACGGTCCATGTGACTGACAGAATGGGTGCCTGTCGAAGCGTCTCCACTCACATCTCGCTCACCTCCGACTTCCTCTGTCAGTGCTGGTGTTCCATCTGTTACCTGAAATGGAATGAGACCACAGAGTGGATTAGGCGCGAGTGTGTAGTGTGCAGTAATTAGTGTGGGATTGCAAGTGTGTGAGACCTATGCATTATGTTTGGTGAGACATTCATAGTGTTTTAGTGGTTGTCTGGATCACTTGTCTGAAGTGAATTATTCGGCACGCTCGTCACCTAACATGTTCTCCTCTAGCCAATCATCTGCCTCCCCTTCACCCAATTCGACTCAACACATTCTCTGAAGAATCCATGTGCCTGTCCAATAGCATCTTTGTTCCTTGTCCGCCTACACTGAAACACACCCACTTACTCACACTCTACTTCACACAATCAAACTCAACTCAGTCATTTCATCACAAATGTTTACGTTCACAGTCGACCTTTCATGCACCACATATATCTAGGATTGCCGACTCCAGTGAGAATCATCAATACTGAACGACGAGATCAAACATCACATATCAGTCGCACATACCACCTCACTATGTGTGCATGGGTTGGACAATGCAACGTGACTTCAACGGATGGTGGACAATGCTTCGTCGAACCAATTTTGCTCAGCACACATCAGACTGATTCAAAACTACTGAAAAACACATGCACACATAACGACAGTGGCTACGATCACGGTGTCGACATGAGACGTTTCGACCTCATCACATACTCAATGGATCCTTCACTCCAAATTCAAGTGATCTGATAGGAGACACACCGTACAAGTACTAACGTGGCAACGCTCACACACAGTTACACAGAGAGTGAGTGAGAGAGAGTCACAGTCACAGTCATAGAAACTGACACACACACACACACAGATTGACAAATTTATCAAAATTCTACAACACTGCAATGAACGAAACAAGTAGTTGAATGGGATTACCTGTGTTCTTTGAAGATTCTCCCAACTGGAATCGACACGGTCCATGTGACTGACAGAATGGGTGCCTGTCGAAGCGTCTCCACTCACATCTCGCTCACCTCCGACTTCCTCTGTCAGTGCTGGTGTTCCATCTGTTACCTGAAATGGAATGAGACCACAGAGTGGATTAGGCGCGAGTGTGTAGTGTGCAGTAATTAGTGTGGGATTGCAAGTGTGTGAGACCTATGCATTATGTTTGGTGAGACATTCATAGTGTTTTAGTGGTTGTCTGGATCACTTGTCTGAAGTGAATTATTCGGCACGCTCGTCACCTAACATGTTCTCCTCTAGCCAATCATCTGCCTCCCCTTCACCCAATTCGACTCAACACATTCTCTGAAGAATCCATGTGCCTGTCCAATAGCATCTTTGTTCCTTGTCCGCCTACACTGAAACACACCCACTTACTCACACTCTACTTCACACAATCAAACTCAACTCAGTCATTTCATCACAAATGTTTACGTTCACAGTCGACCTTTCATGCACCACATATATCTAGGATTGCCGACTCCAGTGAGAATCATCAATACTGAACGACGAGATCAAACATCACATATCAGTCGCACATACCACCTCACTATGTGTGCATGGGTTGGACAATGCCACGTGACTTCAACGGATGGTGGACAATGCTTCGTCGAACCAATTTTGCTCAGCACACATCAGACTGATTCAAAACTACTGAAAAACACATGCACACATAACGACAGTGGCTACGATCACGGTGTCGACATGAGACGTTTCGACCTCATCACATACTCAATGGATCCTTCACTCCAAATTCAAGTGATCTGATAGGAGACACACCGTACAAGTACTAACGTGGCAACGCTCACACACAGTTACACAGAGAGTGAGTGAGAGAGAGTCACAGTCACAGTCATAGAAACTGACACACACACACACACAGATTGACAAATTTATCAAAATTCTACAACACTGCAATGAACGAAACAAGTAGTTGAATGGGATTACCTGTGTTCTTTGAAGATTCTCCCAACTGGAATCGACACGGTCCATGTGACTGACAGAATGGGTGCCTGTCGAAGCGTCTCCACTCACATCTCGCTCACCTCCGACTTCCTCTGTCAGTGCTGGTGTTCCATCTGTTACCTGAAATGGAATGAGACCACAGAGTGGATTAGGCGCGAGTGTGTAGTGTGCAGTAATTAGTGTGGGATTGCAAGTGTGTGAGACCTATGCATTATGTTTGGTGAGACATTCATAGTGTTTTAGTGGTTGTCTGGATCACTTGTCTGAAGTGAATTATTCGGCACGCTCGTCACCTAACATGTTCTCCTCTAGCCAATCATCTGCCTCCCCTTCACCCAATTCGACTCAACACATTCTCTGAAGAATCCATGTGCCTGTCCAATAGCATCTTTGTTCCTTGTCCGCCTACACTGAAACACACCCACTTACTCACACTCTACTTCACACAATCAAACTCAACTCACTGATTTCATCACAAATTCTCATATTCACCTTCGATCTTTTATGCATCTGCTTTTGTACGTTTTTTGAATTTCAGTGTTATTGTGGTTTATTTTGTCACTTATTTCGATTATTCTTCCGTGTATTCTGTTATATGCTTTTGTGTGGTCTATTGTTTGCTTGTTGTTTCTTACTATTATGTCTTTTTTCATCCGTTTTTCATCGTGTATTTTTTTTATTATTTTAATTCTTGGTTGTTTTTTATGTTTTTCTTTCTGTTTTTTTGCGGCGTTTCAGCTTATTTTGTGTAATTTTATCTTTGTGTTTATTTTTGTTTGTTTTTTAACTTTTTGCTTCTTATTGTTACACAATTTACATATTTTGATAAACGTACTACATTGGCATCCTTATTTCTTTTTGCTTTTCTGGTAATTGTTCCAGATAGTATTTTTTCTGTTGAACTTTTATTCTTGTATTTGTAATTAGTCCTCTTACATGAATTTCCCATTAACTCGTCTTGTTTTTTATATCGGGTTATTTAATGTCTTAATCCAAACTCAGCAACATTTAAATCCTCAACAATTTTTTATTCGAAATCTTTTTGATTAAAATTATATGAAGTTTTTAGTTGAATATTCGTTTCTGTCAAAGTTCCGTTTAATTAGTCTAATGAATTAAACAAATACTTCTATACATATTTAATCAGTGTTTATCAATGTATCACAAGTTTAATTCATTAGAGTGTTTGGGGTTGTTTTGAACATCGGAGTTAATTATTCAATTTTATAAAGGTGAATAGGAAGACTATTATTTATGGATAACCTTTGAGTGAAGCTAAACTGACCTTGAGAGTATCCACTAAATAACTATGACCAAACGACGGTTATAAACCAGTGTGAGGAATTAGAATTATGAATAACAGTTGATGGTTAAGGTTAGGAATTAGATTTGAGATTTTCATCATGAACTGACATCAGCTATAAAGCCAAAACTCTATTTAGCCAATTGTATGTGTGAATTTCCTTATGAGATTTAATTGGAAAAATGTGTATTTTTAATTTCTTTACTTAAATACAAATAAGAAGAATTACGATCAGTAAACAATGTGTTACGAATGAATTATGACGTCGTGTTTATTTAACAGGGTGTACACTAAGGTGCAAGGAAGTTGAATAAATGTTAAAGATGAAGCATATTTCAGTAATGTTATTGTAAAAGGAATGTCAATGCACAATACTTTAACCTCTCTAGTCTAAATTGATGAAATTTACTGAACTACTATTATATACAACTATGGAATAGAATATTGATTTTTATACTTCATATATTTCAATGGCATAAAGCATCACAGTATATTCTTGTTTTGTTCAAGAAATTAACCAAATGGTGTTTGTACAATTCAAAAAAAATCATTCTATCATGTTACCATATGCATACATATATATGTTAAAATCATATAAAACACACCTGGCCAGAGATCTGGCGGTGTTCAGCTACTAGGTACAATTTCTTTCGATAGAGAAATACTTTGGTCTACATTTATTTTTATTACTACATGTGCGTAAAATGAAGATTTTTTTATAGAACGACTTTCAAATAATACATAGACACAAAACGCGACTAGGTATTTGGGGAGATTGAAATAAATTGCATGGATAATTCCGACTGCAGAATGTTTGATCTGTCTACCATATATGTAAACAAGTTTCGGTCGGAAGAAGTTAGTCAAAATGGTAATCAAATTAGATAAATATTTAGCCATTGGATGAAATACATCCTCGAGAAGAAAGGCGGTTGGATTTTTATGTGATTTATCAGGTGAATGTTTTTAGATGGATAAACATCTATTTAGTAATGTATAAACGTGATTCACCATTATTATTAAACTACTTCCAAAGAAAAAGTAAAAGTTTTTGTTAAGGATTGATTTATGTAGAACATTATTTGTTACTCTGTGTAAACATTGTTCCTGATTCAAATATTGTCAATGAAAATAAATCTATATTGATATGCTTCAACAAATTCACTTATTTACCCAGGTTTCAATTAGTATTTACTTGGGATAATGGAGATTGCCTTATTCAAGGAGTTCTGCAAACATGTATCATGTAATTCGATAATCATTTGCTACAGTATCTCTACGTTTACTAGTAGTTTGTTAGTACGGGTTTTGTATTAGATTGAAATTAAAGGATTTTGAATAACCCATTAAGAAGAAAACAATAAGTTGTTACACATTGTGGGAAACCCTGGTGATTTGTCGGTCTCTAGTCCGATTTATATGAAATAAGAGTATGTTTCACTGGGCACAGTCTCAATAAACTAACAATGCTTACTTAAACTTTTAATAATATCTCTTCTTTCAACAGTAAAGAGGATGGTACTACGTCAAGCCTCTATGGGTTATTCTAGTCTCTGAACAGACCAATCTATTTGATCTTCTGAAGCCACATTCTTACCTTGTTACTTATTCACATATTAACCCTGACTGTTTTTATTTGAGTGTGTTAATTACTCACCCTATTCACTATGTGTCTGTAACATATTATGTTTGACAATAAATATCGAGTCATACTTGGTTGAAACCGAGTTGACTCACTTGCTTTCATCATCGTATTTCATTTCGTTTCGTTTCGCTCTCTCATCTCCACTTTCTTCGCTTGGTCTCTTCGATTGTCTGTCCAGGTCAACGATTGTGTGAAACAAACGTATTCGAAATCCCTTCTCGTATTTGACTTATTTTTATTCCGTTATTTCCTAGCGTGATTCAAGTCAATGATCATTTACGAGAGTAACCGGGAAACATATTAATAATCTATTATTCATTCATACAATCGAACTGGAGTCAGGTAAGAGGGCCACTAAAACACATACCATCGACGAATATTTTAAACGCACTCTCACATAATCATAATAACTCCATTGTTCAGTTTCATTGTACTTCTACGTTATTTATATTGTGAATATTGTAACTGTATTTATAAAAGGTTTTACGCTCAAACTAAAGTTAGAACCATCTTTTATTGTCAAGTATAATAAACACTGAAAATGACCCAGTAACTTTCAGGACCCTTATTAGACACTGAATACACAGAGTGTAAAAACATTAATGTATATAAAATGTGTATGATTTTTACGCTGTTTGAATTTTTCAAGATTTGTTATTTTTGTTACTTTTGCTACAGACACTCATTTCTCCAAGAGGTATTAGATATTCCTGTAGGTTTGTCAATGAATTATACAGCCGATGGTTGTGTGATTAAATTTCTTGAATGTTAGCAAGTGCCTCACTCTTACAACTTCAGATAAAAAAAGCAAAGAAGTACAAAAACGATTATAAGTTTTTAATCAGTAAAAATATTTAACAGGAACTCAAAGTGAAACTGACGGCGAGACTATAATTTATGGATGACCTTTGAACGAAAATTGAGTGACCTTGATAAATGTTAGCCAATCAGTAAACAGTCAGCATAGAGTAAAAATATAGTATACAAAACCAAATAATTAAAGTGCATACACTTCTTTTATATGGTCCAAAAACTTGTCAAGGTTAGAAAATGATTCAAAGGTTCCAAAATCGTAATGCATAAGGTAAAGGAACTCATCCATACGGCTCCATCATAGTTGGTCTCTGTGGCCATGATAAGATCATAAAAACCCTTTCAGCTTCGAACACACAGCTTCATTATTGTTTGTGTGTACTCCGGTTGTGTAAGTCTATCATTTTTGTTATGGATATGTCCCTACAATACTCATACCGCTGAACAGCCAAAGCTTCCGTAACATCTGCGATTATTGCAGGCAATGCCACTAGTGCTTTTATTATACAGTTGGCAGCAATTATTATCATATGCCTTAGTCTCAATCTGGATCGAGTGATAAAGGTTCCTATCCTAGCAAACGTCTTCCTTCAACATATGTTACATCGAAGGACAACATCACGGTTGTCTGCACAAAGTCTACAAGTCATTTAATACTCGTAATTACAAATACAGGAACTTCTTAGTAGTTTCATTTGTTGTAGCCGCTTAATTGTCAAGTCCTTTTTTAAAATTTTCTGTTAACCGATCGCATATGAGCACCAGGTACTGAAATTGGCGCCATGACCATGAAAACCCTCAAACGCTTTTGATTGGCTCGTCTATAAATTATAGTCTCGCCAAACTGACAGTTGTGAGTTTAGTGATTTCAGTAGCAAAAATTATTATGTTTAATTACTTAATGAACTATGTCAAAGAGAAATCAATTTAATACGGCGTTCTTTTTTATTATCATAATTACTGGATGATTAGATTACTATGAATGAAGGGATTTTTCCCGTGTCATATATATACTTAACTAGTTTTAAGAAGTATTTTTCATCTTTTTATGACTAAGACAATGTATACTGACCAAAATGAAATCTTTTCAATGATCAATGTGAAATAATTTCATGTCTGTTGATTAATGAAAAAGGTAATTCTTAGATTATTAATAAAATATTGTTTTGAATACATTGGTACCGTAGTCAAGTTGAAAAAGTAGTTAACTGTTTAAAATTAAAATCGTCTTCACTCTGGAAGAATCATTTCGAGTTGAAAGTTACTCTTATATATAAAAACGAAAAATCTTGGCAAAACAGCCCTAGTACACCTAGAATAGTTATAGAACCCCACATAATACCCATTCAAAATAGAGATTTTGTGTAACGGAAATTAAAGGATAATACATATTTACTCAACGTACTAAATATCTTTATATTCCATAGTCTTAAACATTAACAGAATAATTTCATTTACTAAACATTTGAAATATGGTTTAAAAATAGATGAATAGATTCTATTTATAAACAACTACATGTTGGTGTTAAGGATTTGGTCACTTCAAGGAAAATTATTGAATCTAGTTGTTATGAGATCCATGTTAGAAAACACAAAAAAGACTACATGAAATCAACTCCACATTGATTTTGTATCCGTTAATACTTTTGTAGTGAACAAGAACACAAGTGGGGACAATCTAGTGTATTCGACACGAAAATTACAGAATACCTTACTAAAATCTAAGAACCATGTAGTAAATAGGTAATTTGCAAAATAACAATCCATCATCTCAAACTTGACTTTTCCTTTCTCAAATATCAATTCATTGTCTTAGATTTCATTGTTCATGTATTTTCATACGAATTGCGTTTTGTTCTCGTTCTTTCCTTATCGATCTTCTACTGAAATACATTCAATGGCTGACAATCATTATATACTACTTATTTGGATGTAAGTAACCCACACTACATATTTTACTTCTCCGATATTATCTATTTAGAGGAAAATTCTTTTCATTAATTTGTTGGTACATAAGAATTTTTCTTCTTCATGGGGGTTCATACAAATGATACTTGGAATATTACATGTATATATATACACAATATTTTTGGGATATTTTATAAAATGTAATAAACATTGGAATTCGGTTAAAAAAAAATCCAATAATTTATTCACAGTTCACAGTTTCATTAACTTTTTTCCTTTCTTTTAGGTAAAATAGTGAAATTTTCTAACTTCTTCTCTTCCCCTCCCCCTTCATTTTCTTTTTCAAATAACGTTCTTTTTCTGATTACATAACTTTGAGAATTTGTTTTTCTTAAATATTTTTGTTAGTAAAATGGAGGTAGAAAGTCTATAAACCAGTGATGAAACGTTTTTAGTAGTTTCGTAATGCAAAAATCCAATTCATTTTGTGTGGAAATCAGGATATTAGCTTCATTAGTGCCAGATATTTGAGATAAGTCGACTGGATATCCTGTGTTTTTAAATTATTAACATTTAATATCGATCGATGTAGGATGATGTTTGGGGATAATCGATGGGAAATTATTGCTCTAGATTCCGTGTTATTTGACATCTCTTAATCACTTTGTATCTTTAGTCTTGTAGGGACTAATAATCTCTGGCAAATTCGGTCCCCTGACACTTAGTTTCACAGTTAATAACATTACTATTAAGCAATCCGGGTCTCAGTTGACCTCTTTTAGGGCTTAGATGTATTAACAATTCATTGATCATTATATTTATTTATTTGTTTAAACACATAAATATTGGTACAATGAAGCACCAGATAAATATGCGCCTCACAAATCTCATTCGATTTGTGTGAGGGCTGTGATACTGTCCAGGTGCACAGACTGAAGCAGGTGGTTTTCTTAGGGGGCCACACCCGGAGCCTTTGACCTGAATGTCTGATCCACAAGGCAGTGGAGCATCGTGAGGAGATGCAGTCCCTTTGTAGCCGTTGACCAATGACAGGTTCGTCCGCCATTCGTTCCATCAGGATACTGGAGCCCATGTGTACCATTGGTTTGGAATCAGGGTTTTCCAACTCCCTTAGGTGGACCCTCCGTGTCCACCAACCCGGTTAAAGCGCCGGACATTCGCTTTTCGTCCTCTCACTTTCGTAAACAACACCCCCGCCACGAGAAGGCAGTGAGTAGGACTTCCCTGACAGAGGCTATATATTCGCTGGCCATATGAGAGCATTTCGAGAGGGAGAGGTGACTCTCCCCACTCTCGGCCGTACCAGGGCATTTGGGTATTAATTAATTTTATATATTCAAAGTCCTTCTTTGGTGTACAAAACTTTTGATGTACAATAAACTTGCGTAATTTGACAAACATAACAGCTGGGAATTATTGAGGTGATTGACTACTGACTGTCAGTTGTTTTTGTATAATTATGGAAAACTGTTACAAATCATTGAAATCAATTATGTATACAGTTTCATCCCAAAAAATAGAATATAATAAAGAATATAGCAAGCATGGTTATTAATGGTAGATTGATCAAAGGTTCATGCCTTAAAAGAAACCAAAAATAGGTAACTACTGTTTACTAGGTCGAACATTTCTTAGGAATATTCATATGTATATATGGTTTTACATGTGTCAATCATTCATTGACATTCATTCATTATTTAGAAAATAATGGAAAATAAGCTGATGGAAATTTCATAGAGTTATATTAAATAGTTAAACAATAACATTGTCTACTTTTCTACCAAAATAAACAAATCATATAGTTCTTGCTTTCTTTCCAGTATAGAAGACGCAGCATGAAAACTAGTCTAATTGTTTGAACAGTAAATAACTTTTGTCAAATATTCTGAAGTCATAGCCATTTCAGTAGATAATAGTTTATAGGGAGTAGAAAGGGAGATAAATGGAACGAGTAGACTGTTAATCATCTTGTAGTTGTTTAATATAAGTAGATAATTATAGAAATATTAGAAGAAAAAATCCATAGTGCATTTACAGATAAACTAATTTATTTATTTATATATCAATAAACCTCTTTTTTTAATGATGATTTCAGTTATGGTTATTGCAAAAAAGAAAAGAGGAAACCTAAGCGGGTTTTTTTCATAATGACTGATGTATATTAATAAACAGAAAATTTATGTCAGACTGTGAAATTGATCTTTTAATAGTTGAATTCATCAGTTGATGTAAGCTAAACCACCACTAAAAACCTGGAAGTACTGGATAGCCGCTTCGTCCTAGTGTGCGTTTCCTCGGCAGTGCGCATCCACGATACTTAAAGTGGGCTTCGCTCATACAAAAAAGGGAAGCGAAAACTGATCATTGGAAATTATGATTTATGGAGTTATCAAGAATAATAATAAAAATTCGGATAGCTACTTTGTGTTTTCGCACAATATCATAGAAGTATACATCAAAATGCCTTCATATTCAATCACCAATAGATGATTATCAAACATCATATTCCGCTTATTACTATTGACTAGTTTTAAGATGAAATACTTACCTACATGTTTTTAAATTGTTATTTTTAAAACAAACTAGAATGCAATATCATATATTCCACTAACGATGCACCTGGGTGCCCAGAAAGACTGAATACATTTAATATTGCTTACCAACAACAGAATAATAAAAACACTTACAAGTCAGGGGTTTACCATACTAATCGTTATTGCTGAACTGTCTGTTGAGTACATGCAGTTGATGGCAACATGTAAGGGGAATTTGTGTCATTTGTTGAATTAAGTAAAATTATGGTTTAATTAGATCAAATTCATTTTCTCTTAATTTTAACGTACCAGCTTGAAGAAAATAGTGAGAGAGTTTTAAGTTAGACCGTATACAAAAACCCATGGTACCACATGACGAAAAGATCACTTGGTTGTTAACTTTCTTTATGAATGTTCAACTTACTTTGTACGGAAATTCGAAAGGCTTTCCAGTTAGTCTTTATAATGATAGTACAGATTTAATAGTAGAGGATAGATAAGAGGTTATTTAGAAATATTACACTGACTAGTAATTCAGTGAAATTAGGACATCACCAAATTTGTTATCCGATGATCAGTAATTGTGTTTATTTTTTCTGGTGTTGACAGGACTATGCTATGAAGCTAGCTGAAGAAACTAGGTTAGATGATTATCATTAGTCGTTATCAGTTAAACAGTTAATCTTCTTATTATGATTATTTATATGATTACTAGTTTAAATGACTGGAAAAAGCTACGTCTCGTTAGAAACGTGATCGATATTCTTATTACTGATAAAAAAATTAGGGATCTTAGTGACTGATATTAGTTTAAATATTTATATCGGTGAATATGTTTTCATGAAAATGTCATCAGTTTCAAACTACTTTTCTTTTCTGTTTCAAATACCCCAGATGCAGGTAAAATAAACTCATTCAGTTTCTGATTGACATCATGAACCGATTGTTCCCGAGAGTGGAATCATGGATGCGCTCTGCTGAGGAGTTCCACAATAGGACCAAATGACTTTCCAGTGCTTCGAGGTTTTCAATGGTGGTCTAAATCAATCGGTTCATGATCTCAACGAAAAATATCATAATCTCCAAAACCCCACACTGATCATTCAGTATCTGCCTGTGTTGAAGGTAATAAACATAAAACTATGAAAGTGAATTCACTTGACAAATTTCTCTGTAACTAATGGGATGATTTTCCCAAAGTATAATTTATGAATGCAGTAAAATATGCATATTATAAACTTTAAAATAATGAATCAATCTGATGTTTATAACCATATGCATTATGAACATGCATTTTCATAAAATGATAAGTTTGATCTGGAAAATCAATATGAAAAAGACAATCTAGTCCATTTTCAGAGCTATGTGATGTATTAGCGTAATACATATCAAACAACCTGATCACACATATACTTGTCAAAAACATTTATATGTAGAAATAAATGGTCAGCTATACTAGAAATGGAGGTTAAGAAGAGACAAGGATAATAAGAAAATAGTGTGGAAACAATTTAAAACCTCATCACTCCGAATAATAAGCTAATATATTACCAGGGTTGGCTTAAGGTAAGAACAAACTGTTTTTGAATACACAAAGGGGGTTTGAAGTTTCGTATGGCTAATGCTTCAATAAACCTTAGTATACACCCTTTTACACTTTTGTACAACACCACAAAAGCCAAGTTAAGATTAATCTTATGACCTGTTTAAATTGTTTTTTTAGCAATAGAGGATGATGGATGTTTATTCTCTACTCTTATTGCGTTGTTTAAATTTATCATTTGCCGACAAGTGGATAACTGTGTTTTCAAATCATATAAATTTTATTGATAAAATGTGTAAAACGTTTTATAAAAGTCTTTTTTTACATTTTTCTACTTGAATATTTTATTTAATATAAGGAATACATCCTCATATTCCTACCTTATCCCTTGATTATTGAGTAACCTCATTTGATATTTAGTCTCGAATCAATTTATGATGTTATCTTTTCTATCCTTCTATAGACATATATATTTCGTTTTAACTAACTTCAAGTGAACTCTTTAATCTTATTACATAATTATTTACATTTAATATATATAATTTAATAATTGAGATCATGAGTCACTTGAAGCTAGACCATCATGGAAAAACCTGTAGGCATTGGATGGCCTTTTCGTCCTATTGTGGGACTCCTTAGCAGTGCGCATCCACGGTGTTAATGTCTAACTTCAACCGATTCACGAAATTCAGCGAGACATCCACCATTGTCTTCAGTGAGTTACTATCTCACAACAGACCCGGTTGAACTCCACTAGTCACTGCTTCTGAGTAGAACTCCAGGAAATACCTCTTGAAGCATATGTTGAATAATATCAGAACGGGGAGTTTTGTGGATATTATAATAATTTCAATAGTTAAATTTGTACTTACATTTATCACCGACTTATTCAAACTTAATTTATTACAATTATCTCCATGAATATTTTGATTACATTTATTAAACTGGCTGTTTGATTTCAATTTATTCAAGGGTACCAGATTGTTTATATTAATGAATTGTTTTGTTCTATCATAGATGTTATTGTTGTTTAATTGTTGATTGACTTTGTCATTGGTAAATTCATTACTGCTTAATTCAACTAAATATATTAATATAATATATAAATTGGAAATAAGTTTAATTATAATTGAATCAGTTAAATACATGATTAATTACGTTATATAATAAATGTGATTCAACTATTCAATTCATTATTCAATATACTTAATTATTATTTCACATTGAAGATTATGGAACTTGATCATTCTATGTCATATTGCTAGCAACTGTTCCTTAATTTTATTCCTTATTACATAGAAGCAATATTAATAATATATTATACAGAAATTATTCGGTTATAAGGGGGGGGAGTGAGAAAATGAATTAGATAAATAGGAACTTTCTTTGAAAATTGATAATAGGGAAATTAAAATTCACAGCTAAATGTATATATGTAGGCGTCAGTATATAATACAGTGTATTAATGAACTGTCTTAATGGTTAGAATTGTAGACTAAGTTAAATTTAATAACTGAAACAATATTACATCAAGTGTAATTATATGGATCAATTTTGTATATTTAATTATTTTATTTCCTTTCGATTTTAACCAATAGTGTTGTGTACATTGTTATCGATTGACATCCCACACTTCTGGTTGGGTTGATTACATAGGCTAAAGATTTTGATCAGAACTTTAAAAATCTATCTTGATATAAGTCACCAGTGAGAGAAGAGAAAGGCGACAGAATATAACTAAAGTCTGTCGAATTTATTTTATACCATTAACGACACTAAGAACAGAGGTAGTGATGTGTTTTCACTAAGTCTGTAGAATATATAACATAATTTTGTTATGGAACATTACGGTATATCTTAGCTTTTGTCACTGGACATGCATAGCAATGAATATAAGTTTGAATAAACAAGGCATAAAGTAATGAATAAAAAAAATTAAAAAAGACTCAAAATATGGAAATAAAAAATTGAAAATAAGTGACCAAGAAATCTATTGAGTTTCATTTAAAATAAAAAACATCCTTAGCCCATTTTATTTTGACGGCAACAAAAACTAACTTCACTGCAAGACGGTAATAAACAACTTATTAAGATGGACTCTATTCCTGAATATAGTTATCTACTTAGTTATATTATCAGTCCTAGAGGTTTTTTATGTATGTACATGTGTGCACCAGAGCAAAGAATCAATCTCAGCTCAACATTCACTTCATGAATAATTCAATTAGGTAAGTACGAATTCTTTTAATGTTTTCACATTTGAAAGCGCTCCTCATTTTTATATTTATGGTTTAATAAACAACATAATTTAACTGGAGACCTAGTTAGATATTACTTTTAATGCATATTCTTTAATTGTAGAGTGAACTTGAAGTAGAGAGGTACTCTATATAATAATTATTATAATTTTGTAGACTATAAAGGCTATCGAGGCCCATCGATCAGAGTGACAAAAAGGCTTTAATTGAAGGAAGTCAGTAGGGACCCATTGTTTTATCAGTCTCAAGAATCAGCTTAGTCAACGAATTATAGCTTTATGCTTATGAAAAACTATCGATAAGGCTTATTCACATTACTGCCGAAAACTAAATCCTTTTCTAGATCCGATTCTGTATTATGCACGAATATATAAATGTCTCTGCAATGAATGAGTAATTGAAATCAATGTTGCCAAAAGAACCGGAAAACATAGATACTCAACAATGTATGAGGTACTTACTCACATTTCCTCACCTGTTTGATTTGACTGGTCAGATGTATTTAATTTCTGCCATCGTGTTCGGACATATTGTTCAAATAAAACACTTTTGCATGGTTCGAAATTCTATGCAAATATACGGAAGATAAATTTGTGAAAACCGGTTTCTGTGTTAAAAATTTTACTTGTAATTAATTCTGAATCAGGGTGAGGCAAAGAAAAGCCCGAGATATATAACGAGTCCAACGTCAGTTATTCATTTAGCGAAATATTTAAGAAAGTGTCAATGTTAAGAAGTACATCTGTAGTGAACGAGAACATAAGTAGGTACAATGGAATACAGTTGAGCACAAAATTACAGAATTTGCTAGTAAAATCTGAGAATCATACAGTAAATATTTAATCTGTAAAATATCAGTCAATTGTCACGGACTTCACTGTTCCTTCATTTCCATACCAATCGCTTTCTGTTCTCATTCTTTCCATCTCGATCTCCTCAACCTTCTGCTGCAATACATCTTATTCCTGACTAGCGTTATATACTACTTATGCTGATCCACTACCTTTTTAAATGGAAGATGAAGATTATCAGATTGCACTACATGAACAAAAAGGTTGTTTTTTTTCATTTATGGCTCGTGATTCTAGATGAGAATGAAGCAGAAAGTAAGCATAGCGTACTTGACCAATGAAAGAAACAGAAGTTTACACACAATGAGTATTATATTCAGTTTTTATGTGGATGTAGAAGGTAAGAGGTGTTTTTCTTACTATTTATATCTGTCTTCAACTTGGACAATTTTATTACTGGCACTTTATTTTATTTATTTATTATAAAACAAACAGGCAACCTGGATTATGTTCAGAAAGGTAATGTTAATATAGAGATTATCTACTTCAGACGATGAAATTTTATAATTTTCATACTTTAATTAATGTTATCATATTAAAAACTTTATGACATCGTTTCATCCTGTTTTACGTATTCCAACGAGTCAACCTATTGCAAACAATAAGAGCATATTTCAATTGATTAATTGGATATGTACATTGGGGTATTATTTCCTCCAGAAATATTTGGAGACGATCAGAAGACTACAATTATTGCTTGAGAGATAGCTGCTTTTTGTAAATATAGTCTCACAACTCAGCAAATGTTCAAGCACCTAGGAAAAGGAAGTGCCAATAAAACATCTCATTTGATGGGATGATTTACAGCTTCTGTTGATAAGATAGTTTTATGGTAATTACACAAAATTATTGCTTTATTATGCTTTGGAATAACAATGTTCTATACTGATGTACCGCCCATTGTATTTTTCACTAGACAATCCATTTTATAATGGGGTTTCTTTTTATTTAGATCAAAGATTTGCCGTTCATCATTAAAATTGATCATCACTTCATGTTGTTTCATCATTGATACTTCAAACATAACATGAGATTATAAGAATAGAACTGTTGATATTTATTTTTCTTAGTTGAAAGCGTGAGTCAATTGAAACTAGACCATCATAGAAAACCTGGAAGCACTGGACGGCTGTTTCGTTCCATTATGGGGCTCCTCAGCAGTGCGCATCCACGATCCCGCACTCGCGAGATTCGAACCCAGGACCTACCAGTCTCGAGCCAGAGCGAGTGGGGGATCGTGGATGCTCACTGCTGAGGAGTCCCATAATAGAACGAGACGGCCATCCAGTGCTTCCAGGTTTTTCATGGTGGTCTAGCTCCAATTGACTCACGCTTTCAACTATGAAAATACTAAATCTCTACAAAACCCCTTCTCATAATTTATCTTTCTCTTAAATATGAATAATACAAATGGAATAATGTTTAAAGATTTATGACCAATGAAAAACAATAAGATTTTAACTTTCCTAATTGACAACACTTATGCCAGTATTTATCATTCATAGTAAATTGTGCTCCTACATTTTATTTACATAATCGTGTAAAATTTCTAGCCGTAAAAGTATGGGGAATATAATTTGCACATGCCATTTGGTTGACTTTATGGTACGGAAAATTAAAAATTTTTGGTGACCAATCAAACATTAAGCAAAATAACGCAAAGGCATTCGTGCATCGACTAACCTTCTGTAGAACTGATATATTTACATTGACTGTTAATACATTAGCGGTCGATATCCTGTCTGTCTAACTCTTAGTCCTGATCAACTACTATTCTTACAGATTGTGGTTTACTGCAGACCTACTGAAAACTAGAAATACTGAAAAGCTGTTTCATTTTAGATAAGAATGAAGTTTTGAAGAGTTATAAATAGTTATTCAGTACTCAGGATTCTCAAGTCATATTTAATAAGCGTCAGTTTATTAAGGTAACTCCAGGCCTTTACCAATAAGTCCTTCCCTATTACTTATTAAGTGAAATAATATTTCTAAATGGTCTTGAAATTAATCGGGACATTTGGTTATATTCAGCAATATGTAATTCAGAGTAGTATATTATTCTTTATTATAACATACAACAATAACTAATACTGATCACTTACACTATCATCAGAACAATATTTTCTAGCTCCATATTCAGTAAAAAACATTTTCATTCGTTTCATAAGACCCTGAAATAATTAAATACAATGAGATATAACAAATTTGTACATAAATGAGTTTTAATATTCGTAATGTTCTCTACTTGATTAACGCAGAATATGGTATACAAATACGGCACTCTAACGTATAGAACCACAGATTGGCAAATCAGCTCCATCATGCTCCGATTGGATAGAAATTCTTCGACTCCATTAGGATTTTGGAGGCCCCGTGATAGTTCTTGGAAGCCATCCCAACAATAATCTTCATTACACTGAGTTATTTTGTAAATTAGTATAATTAAGTTGAAAAATATGAGCAAAATGATATTTATTTACCAGGAATCAAAGAAGTGTCTGTAAATCCATATCGCGTTATCCAGCCAAAACTATGATAAATATATAATTATCAATTATTGTAGAATGTTCTATACAATTCAATTACTAAATTGAATTTTAATTAAGATCAAAGATAGTAACATAGTAAAGATGGCAATGATTGGTCAATTTAATCACTTTAGTTATATGGTAATGTTGAGACAAATGAGTTTAAACTTTGTGAATAAAGTGTTATCGAGAGAATGAGATGAGCTGATTCAATGATAAGATGGTGGTTGAAGGTGGTCAACATTAAACAGGGTTTCCCGTTGACCACCTCCAACCACCATCTTACCTCAATATATAGTGCAAGCAGTGTCGAGCCACCTAGACTGGTGGCCACATTGCAACTTCATCGATAGCATTCGATCAGCACTAAAGAAAGACTTGACACGCATGACATTGATCACCACCCAATGATCAATCAATTGGGATGATTGAATGGTAGTTTAACTAGTCACTTAAAGTGAAAATATGACAAATATTGTTATGGTTTGGTTAAATACAACTTCGATGAATTCCAGATTATTGGATAGACTCCACAATGAAATACTGTTCATAAAACTGAGCTAATGAAGTGACACGTTTGATTATTTTACGATATATTACTAACAACATAAGCAAGTAGACTATAATTTCAGATAAGAAATATTTTAAAACATAAAGTTATCTTTGGGTTATTTCCCTTAATATGCAGTATATGTCGATTATCGGTTGACCAATAAAGTCAGAATTCTTAATTATTTTTACTTCTCAGAATATTTCAGATTTTTAGATTTGTAATTTCAAATCAATAAAATTTGGAAAGTTGCCCTAAAGTTGGCAGTAACCTGCTGAACTGATGGATTCAGGTTCACCGAATTAAAAGAAAAATCATATTTGTAAGTCAGTAATTATTAAGCTATTATTGTCATTAGCTTTATTGAATATTATGTTTTTGGTAAAATATAGAATTCTCAGAACAAAGTATTTTTGCGAGTTTCCATTTCTTATTTCTTGTTCGATATTGATGATAAATGTTGAGTGATCACCAGTTAGATATTAGGATTTTAGAAGTCGACATCTGATTAATGTACATCATTTTCTATGTATATTGACAAGCAATACGATGTCTCCGATTGTACATTTTTGTAACTTGTACAGAGAAAGGTTGCACACTTTTCACAAACGCACATGAATAGGTTTTGTAATTAATTGACATACCGATCTGTTAAAACAAACAAGGAGACAGGTAACTTGCTGAAATATCTAGATGATCTAGTTTATAGGTATCGTGCTCACCAGGATATTTAGAGGTACTAAATGCAATCCAGTAAGAGATTATAGGTGACCCATATAACAATGTTGTGGTCTGTTGTAGTAAATCTGATCTTCAGAGTTATTGAACTTAAACAATGGGATTCATATTTAAATAGCATATTCGAAACTGTGATATACAAAACGACCTAAAGATTTGAAAGCCCAAAAAGAAGAAAGATCGACTATAGTTGCAATTTAATAAATACACATTTAGAAATATCATCATAGAAAGAACCAAGTTAACAAATTACATGATAACTTACTAAAAATCTGTCACCATGATATGGTCCTCCTGATAGAGCATAGAATTTATCCATTCTTGATGATTCTTTTGATTTATTTTCAAATCTATCTCCATGTAAGTGATGATATTTTATATTTTGTCGATAATCGATACTAAATAGAGGTTTATTGTATAACTTACATTTTTTGTACACTTTAACACTGGTGTTTGTAATCTTGTTTTTCAATTAATATGAACAATGTGAGAAAAGGAGTCAATATTAGATTTACATAATGAAAGATAAAGAGTTTTTTTTTTTAAATCTTGGCAACAGTGGAAATCAATGCATAACCGATATCTGTTTAAGCGATGTATAAACTTTGATTAAGATCTCTGCTAATAATTACAAGGTTTATCCATTAACTAAACGTAATTTTCATTATTCTCTCTTATACATCCCTTTTGAACTACTTTTCTGTAATGTATATGTGACGATAAGCATAACAAATTTATTTTGTAAATAGTTTTCTTGATATTATTTGCATTTATTTTGTCAATTTTCATAATTTGTACCACAAAATGATGTTGTTTAAGTGTATGACCTTGAACGTAAAACTTTTCTGTTCTGTACTACTCATAGCATGACACACTCTTAATCGCTCGTAGATACACTGTTACACACACGTCTCTCGTTCTCAATTGCCTATGGTTACGATAATTGAACTATATAATATCTATTATCTACATTTATAGACTGTGGTAGCATTCCCATTATATTCTACGTTTGGCTATATTAGTGGAGCCATATCAACCTCACTGGAATTATTAATTATCTATAATTGTGGATTCTGGCACCAAACGCAACAGGACACGCACGAATCAGCTGATTCAAGTAACGTCCCTTAACTTTTATTTGTGTTCATAACTATACTATTATATTTACTTTTGAACGTAATAACTTTATTGCCATTTTTTGAGTTAATATACTTTTTGGTCCGCCACAAATATCACTAATTCTCCTCTTCTTTTCTTCATCTTTATAATTTCCTTTCTCATATAATATTTGTTCTGATATCGGTAAGAATCAATGCTTTAATAAAACAGATCGCTTTTCAAAGAATAACATACAAAGACGAACAACGAGTCTTTTTTATAGAAAGAAGTCTACAATTTTATCATAAGAATCACAACAACATTGGAAGATAGTTTCAATTTCAGTTGATTTGATCTGCTAGAAACTAAATATTACTTCGAATCTGATTGATGCATTCAAGTGATATAATAACCATACAGATAGTCTGTTTTCACAATACAATTGTTAAATCCTTTCATTGTCATTCATACTATTTTATTCAGATTAAGGATTATGCATTGTGATTTTCTTTCATATATTGTTCAGTATAAATCTATATTTATAAATAACCAGAGTATTCTGATTTATCGTTTATATTTTCACCGAATTGTTGTTTATCGTTGATATTCTGGTTAATAAATTAGTCTCATAATGACTAGGTCTTAATTTCATAAATTATTGAACAGCCTATAAATTAAGAACTGTCCATTCATTTCACTTGGTGTTGGTACATCCAGCTGATGAGTCTCAAATAGAACGAAACGCGCGTCCTGGATTCCACTGTTAGCCATTATCTATCTTTGTCCACTCATTTATTTCGTCAATAATTTTTAATCATGTTTATTTTGTGCGAAATATTTTGTACATAAACGTGTAATTTTGTCGTATGTTACAACTGAGATTTCAGTTAAAAATCATTGTGATATAGCAGAAAAGTTGGTCTAAACAGTTCAACCCTGAACTATAATTACAACTAATTGATATAAACAATAATATAATTAATACGTTCTTTATACTAGAGTAAAAAAACGGATACATGTTGGGGAAGTAATTAGGTCAAGTTCTTACATAAGATTTTTTTAAACAGTCTTACGGATAAATCAATGACCAAATATAGTTGCTGAATTATTAGATACGAGAGAATAATTGGCATTACGATACCTATATGATTCGTTTGTATTGGTTGTTTGAACATTTCCATTGATGTTGAAAACTGGAATTGACCGGCTTTTATCCTGAGCCTCGGTATTGCCATTACTTCATAAGCATCATAAGCAGAGATTGATGATGGCAAGCAATGGAATCTACGACAAGCGTTTCGTCCTATTTGGGACTGGTCGTCTAGATCTACCCTCACTCCAGAGTTCATGTTTACTCCGGGATTCATTTTATAACGCAATAACCAAATATTCGTTTACAGCATTTTTATATTGACTTAATTATATCTAGCTGTATTTACTAGTGTTTTATGTTCCCAGTTTCGATAAAATTCTATTAAAACATGTCGAACGTATTTACCTATAACTCCGAGTGCGATGAACTATAAGCAATATATATAAATGGATAGTGGAGGATTGCTATTCATCAGTAAAGCTGAAGTATTATCACTGGCATTAATTGTACGTCTTTAAGTGTTTTCGAAGTATGTAATAATAATAATAATAATAATAATAATAATTTAAATATCCATAGATATCAACATACTTCAATAATTAATGTAATAAGTTTGTTAGTATTGAATTGATAATTTGGTAAAGGTACTATTACAAGACCGGCATGATTCACTAAACCTGATCCAGTATAATACGTGGAAATTTTCGGAGTTGGTTCCAGACTATAAAATAATTCATGATGTATCCATAATTCCATGCATTCACCAGTTTTACCCCATTGGTTTAATCCAATAGCCAAACGTATACGATTTAAGTTATCTAGACGACTAAAGAAAAATGATCGTCCAGGATATAATCTTGGATATGGTATCATTTCAACCAAAAAGCTCACTGGCAATAATGGAGTGTAGGATAAAGATATATCCTCTTGAACACTGTAGTTTAATTGGAGAGTTCCAATAGTACTAGAAGCTTGTAAGTTCCAGTTTTCCCATTGATTGCAATCTGATTCAGGTGTTGTTACTGGGTTGAAGTGAAGATAATCATTGACAGGCTTGATTGAACCTAATAGGTCAATATATTTCTCAGCTGTAGTATGAAAATTGACAGAAACCAATAGATATGGTCAGTCTTTATATATATATAAATCACACTGGTAACCTAGAACATAATTCATTTTCATTGTAATAAATAACTGATTAAAAGTTAGTGTACTATTACCAGCAATACCAGGAAACGTTCTAACTTTTTGTATAGAATAGTGCCAAACTACTTAGTGATAGATCAGTAGACAAGATGTAGAGAATAATATATTTAACACGTTTTTTCATGGACTTGACAGTAAAACTGTCTTGACGTTCGTAGTAAAGATTATGATTTTGATATTGGTTGACAGTTGTTTTGAGTTCTATACATTCTTCAACTGCAGGAATTCTCTCTATATTTGACATTACATGTGTTCACATTTGCAGCAGAACATCTTCGTTTATCGATGGTGCTGCAAACGTGATCGATTTGGTTCTCTGCAGTGTGCTCCTGTGAGACTCATGTAGCTCTATGTGTGAGTTTGTGGGGGAATATTGTGTCACCTATAACCATTCTGTTGAGTGCATATAGACTTCCATATCTCTCGCCATTCTTTTTACTTTATCCTAGTTAGTCCATGTCGCCCCATGATATCGTAATACCCGGTATTGTCCATTCAAACTTTGCCGTTTAGACCTATCATCAGGGTGGTCATTTCCCATCCAGAGCGCTTTTCTGCGATCGAGTGAAGCCTCTCCTAAAACTGATCTTTCCCGTCGTCGTTGCTATGATTGATAAGTACATAATGTTGAATAACATTCATTGTGATCCCGTCCTACTTTTTTTGAAGAATGCAAAGAGCGTAAACGAAGATCCTTTAACTCGGAGGGCAGAGTTTGAATGGCTTGAATGGTTTATTACGGTTAGCGTTTTTTTAGTATGGCTGTTTTCTACGGAATGGAGTTGCTGATCCCATACCTAACCCTCCTCCTTTACTCGGGCTTTTAACCTGCAGTGACCTTAGAAGGGCGACAGGAGGAGTTGTTCAAATTACTTAGTGCTAATGAATTACCAGGAACATTTATCAACAAATACATTTACGAAGATAGTGGAATACTCTCAACAAACGTTATCTGCATTCGAGCATAATGTTTTAATTTACGTAAATCTGATACTAATTTTCATAAAAAAATGAATAACAAACTGAATGCAATCCTTCCTCTCCATGTTCGTCAGTCAAGTGCTCTTATGGAGCTGAATAACGCAAGTACACACAATCAATCCTTCTTCATTATTCATTATTATTTTCACTTGAGAATTGTGAACTGATAAACACTGTTAACTGATGCATAATCACTCGACTGAAATTACTTTGATAAACGATGGAAATATATATATATTACTTAAACAACTATGAGTAGAAATGAAGATATAATATTTTGTTTTGCATAAATACAGGAACACATTAAATTGTACAAAAATAATTATCCTTTATATTCATTTAACAGTGTTGCAACAAGTATGATTACTTATGATTCAACTTACGTAATGAATGAAAAGAGTCTGTTAGTGGACGTTCCATTATAATAGGATTTGATGAATAGCATGATGATGAGCAAATTAGGTGAACAAATACCAACAATTTCCATTTAAACGTTTGTTCAAGCGATAAATACTGATCGACAGTATGCATATTTTCTTTCATTCTTTTACCAGTTTTTAGACAAAAATCTGAATAGACCATAAACAGAAGTACACAATGTCGGTTTCATTGGATCTGTTGAAATTCTTTCAACATTTACACAATCTGCCAAACAATAAAAAAGAGAAGATTCGTTATAGTATGGGATCAAGATAATAACAGGCATTGGTTCATCTGCAAACTGCCATTCATATTACATAATTTTGAATAAGGACGATGGAATAAATACAAGGATATTCATCATTCCTATCTGCTTTAATATTGTTTATTTACTATGTTTGTAATTTATTTTTATCGTAATACAAATAGGGACATGTAGTTCATTCCAAGCATAGATTATTATAACAAAATTATTAGTTGTTTATTAGTTCGTTAATAGATTTTGTTTCATGTTATTTGACTAGCTGTAGAGAGTAATTTAACTATATCGTCTGATATTTTCACTTATTCAATAAAATATTATGGCTTAGCTGAAGCAGTTCCAATGTTTCACAAGTACTTACTAAGGATGTAGTTAATAATATATCTCTAATCATGATATATAACACTTATGGTTTGTAGCTCTTCTATTTTCTCATGAATTATATAAGTGGTATCTAAGCAAATAACACAAGTTTCTTTGCACAGTTCATTGAGTTTTAGAGCATAGTCAGTGTTAAGGATGTCTTCAAAATATGCGTTAATTTAGGTGTCATGAAGAACCTATGTTCCAGCAGTTAATCGTAGTTACAAATAGCATGTGGTCAGAAGCATATCTACTATTGACATTGTATATAATCATTTGGAGTTACCAAATAAAGCTCTTAATTTTTAAAGTGATAATTAAGATTGAGACAATTGGGCTCATTAGTTGTAGAATGTGAAAATAATGTTAAGTTTTACGTTAATATACTACATTCGAATTTTCAGTTCATTACGTTGAAAGATATGTGTATAGTTTATTTAGATCAGTCATTCATAATTAGGATACAACGACATCATCTCATCTTTATGTTACTTACCTATAATTAATAGTTGTATGTACAGAATGAAGGTAAGAAGGTTATGAAAAGAATAAATCAACCCTTAAGAAATAGAAAGTTAACATAACTACCTAGTCAAAGAGGGAAAACCATTATTCATTGAACGTTCCAATGAAAAAGCAAGTCTGACTGTGTGACCATTATTCACAAAAGTTGGATTATTAACACACAACGCTCCAACCAATGCATATCAGTAGTCAGAAAGACTGCTTAGGAAATATGAGTCAATTTATATAAAAAAATAACTATCATATCCAGAATATTTTACATTAAAACGTATATGATTAATTGTTACCTTAAACAGATATGTATTATAGTTCAGGTTTAATAAATAATCACCATTTCATAATGGTTATTACCGTCTCGGTTAATATCTCATAATAACTAACAAAAGAAAAACAGAAACTTTTGCCATAATGAACGATCCAATATATAAAGATTCGAAGTTGAACCTGCTCAGTGGAATAGTGAATACTTTTTTAGCTAAGATCGTATCAAATTAACTTTTTTTAATAACTGAAATAAATTTTTTTCAAAGTAAAACAAACTTGTTCATTCTTTTTTTTTATTGGGTCATTTTTGAAATATTGTAGTCTTGAATAATCAAATCGGTGCAATGAAAAACAGGAATTTATAATTATATTATGACATTATCAAATAAATTATAGAAGGGATAGAGAGATAGAGGCAAAAGTCATCAATTCTAAGTATTAATAAACACAAAGTTTTATAAATAAATTAATATAATTGTAATATCCCAATGAGTAGAAAAATTACATTTGCCGACGTTTCGTGACTCAGTGTAAGCCACTTCTTCAGAGAATAAATAACCAAATTAATATTAATCCAAGTTTAAATAGTACAACGGAACAACATACGAATATTAGGTGCGATCAATCAATCAATCAATCAAAAAACAGGTCTGAATAGATCAATGTCATGTGATTTCATTTCGGTCAAGGTGATTAATAAGTGACATACATGTAATTTTTTGTGTGTATGTGTGCACTGTTAACGATGAAAAAATGTGTGACCTTTATAATGACAAAAGATAGAGTTTAATTTGTAATGTAATGGTGTGAAATTGTAAATGATATCAGACTGGTTGACTAGGATAGATAGTCCAAATAGGATGTATGGTAAGGCCTTCCTTTCTATTGAGAGCAGTGGGATTAAGCATTATATGGAAAGCTTCAGCTACTCTTCTTTCTTTGTGATTGGAAAAAACTTTCTGTAGTATTTTGATATTTTTGAAATCAATTTGATGATTGTTGAAAATGGCATGAACTGCTATTATCAATTTAACTTGAAGTCTATCTAGTTCTACAGGATTATTAGGAGGTTTCTTTGTGTAGCTAATATGTTTTTTGGCGCGAGTCAAGATTTCGCTGTTTCTTACTAGAACTCCAGGAAATACCTCTTGAAGCCATTAACACCGTTGGATACCGGCTCAGTGGTCCAGAGGTCAAGTGCTCGCGCACGAGACTGGTAAGTCTTGGGTTCGAATCTCGCGGGGCGGGATCATGGATGTGCACAGCTGAGGTGGACGACTTCTCGACCTTGAGTATGCGGATGATATTGTCTTACTGTGAGGTGATGCCCAAGGCATGTAATCCGCACTTAATCAGTTGGCAATCAGTATCCGCAGCTACGGCATGTGCTTTGCACCCTCCAAGTGCAAGGTACTCCTACAACACTGGCAGGATTCTCATCCTGTACTCACCCTAGATGGTGAGCAGATTGAATTAGTTGAGAAGTTCGTGTATCTAGGTAGCTACATAAGTACTGGTGGTGGCGTGAGTGATGAGATTGATGCACGTATAATGAAAGCCAGAGCGGCTTATGCCAATCTGGGCCATCTTTGGCGCCTTCGTGATGTTGGTCTGGCTGTAAAAGGTCGGATCTACAACGCGTCGGTGAGAGCAGTTTTACTCTATGCTTGTGAAACCTGGCCTCTCCAAGTTGAGGATGTTAGACGTCTCTCTGTGTTCGATCATCGTTGTCTCCGAAGGATCGCTGACATTCAGTGGCAACACCATGTTAGTAATGCAGAGGTTCGGCATCGTGTGCTCGGGCGCAGAGATGATAATTCAATTGGTGTCACCATCTTGAAACACCGACTTCGGTGGCTTGGACGTGTTTTACGAATGTCGTCCCAGAGGCTTCCACGTCGTGCATTATTTGCCGACTCTGGGTCTGGTTGGAAAAAGCGGAGAGGAGGTCAGTGTATGACATGGTGTCGTGGCATGAAAGAAAGCTGCAAAGGGCTAGCTTCTGTTGATCCTTCACGACTCCCTGGCTGGGGTCCGAGAAATGGTGTAACACAGTGGCCAGAGACGTTATCAGATATGGCTCAAAATAGAAGCCAGTGGTGGTCCTGCTGTAACCTTCTTCTACTTTCTTCATAAAGAGTGGCTATAACTTTCCTAACTGAGAGAGTTCTTATGGTTGTACATTCAGTTCCCCCCATCATTACTCTTCTCCTTTTCTTTATTTTTTCCTTCTTTTATATATACGAATGTTCTTTATTCTCCCATTCTCATTATTTTGTGTGGAGCATATGTATCCGGTGCCCTTTGTACCAATATATATGCCATTAAATAAATAAATAAATAATAAACAGCTGAGGAGTTCCACAATAGAACGAAACGGCCGTCCAGTGCTTCCAGGTTTTTCATGGTGGTCTAGCTTCAGTTTGGCTCATGAATTCAACCATAAAATTACTAAAATCTCCTAGAAAACCTCTTCTGTTAACTACAAAAATATTTATTTGTACCCCATAATTACCCGTTTGAAACTTAACTGCAACTCTAGTGAATTTAAAATAAAATTTATCACTTAAAAAGGGTATAGAAACATGTCATGTTAATGCCTATTTATTATCAGCTGTAAAATGGGACATTATTTCTACTTTATTCATCTAATTGTAGATTACTTTTATTAGAATAATGTATTTTTACCCTAACTTTTTGTGAAATATTTATAACTATTTGCAAACATCTGACTTACTGCTATCAAACTACACTATTATAGAGAAACTATCAAATGTGGAGTAACAGAATTAAAGTTTCGAAGGGAAACTTGAAATAATCAACCCTTTTGATCGGTGATTCGGAATAGGACATATATATGTATATATATGAGAGGGAGAGAGTAGAAATAAGGCATAAGGATTTCTTTGGTAGTCTGTAACAGAAGTTGGGAGAACAAATAACAATTTATGAAAGCAAATGTGTGCGCTAAAATATTAAAGAAGTATATTTACGTCTAGTTAATCTAGTTTATTAGTTATAAAATGTTTTCAAAAAAATGAGATAGAAATAATTACCCAAGACATGTTGTAAAGAACAATAAGCAGACCAAAGTAATTTGAAGCAGAAACTTTTAAAAAAGTATTAACATTTGAAAAATGAGCCAACATATTGAAATCTTATCATCTTACGCCCAATATAAATAAACGATTTGCTTGTATCGTTGATAAAATGAAAGGTTTAGAAAAAATAATCAAAGTATCCGTCTTTATTTCCATTTCCTGTATTTGACTTTTTCAGTAAGACTATCCATATGAAGTAATAGCTCCTCTAAAACTGAAGATGCAGCTTGCTTGTAATTTCTAACTGGTATGAAACATTCATTCAAGACGTGTTAATTTCATCATCTCAAGCGTGTCTTGATAACGAAACGTAGATATAAGATCTTCTGATAATCATTATTGTTAGTAAATATTTATTAGTTTAGTTTTATAATATAAAAGTTTGAAATCCATGAATTCTGACATTTGCTGAGTTGACTGTCAAAATAACGAACTATACAATATTATTAGTTGATTTACGTGGTAAACTGATTGTAGTAAAATATAGTCAAAATTCAGATAAAAATGTCTATAGCTAATATACTATACAAACTAAGGACATCGTTTGAAAAAAATAATGAAGATTCTATAGTTTTTAAGATTTCAAAACAAAGCTAATCAAGCAAAGATGGATAGTGGCTAGCAGTGGAATCCATGAAGCTCGTTTCGTCTTATTTGGGACTCGTCAGCTGGATGTACCTGTATCTCAGAGTTGATGTTCAGGTGACGAGTCCCAAATAGGACGAAACGCGCGTCCTGAATTCCACTGCTAGCCACTATTCATCTTTCCGTATAATGCTTGTGAATTAAGGCTATATCGAGGCAGACCGCATAGTATGCACATATACCAATAAGAGACAGATCAATCGCAGTACTGAACATTACTAGTAAGATTCAACCAAACAATACCAATTGAATACAAAGCTAATCAATTATGCTGCAGCTCACTCTTATGAGAGACATTTACAATCAAAGAGATCTTTTGGCTTGTGTTAATTTGGACCTGACAAATGCTTTCATTTTCAGAAACATGATTTTCGACAAAATTTAGCATACTGAGGACTGGGAAGATATACTATTCAGTTGAATGGGTCATGTAACGTTACGTTCCTGAGATGTGTGATTTAAGTGTAAATATTTTATTGTTGTTCTATAGAACTTCGTCAGATTTTTAAAACTAGTCCTCCCCCTCACATTGGTTTTGTGATTATTGATCGCATGTTGATATTTCTGCATTCACTAGTGTATACCTACGATCATTAACTTTACTAATTCTCTTCCAAACTATTTGGCCAACTTCCACAGCCACTTTGGAACTTACAAGACAATTCTAGAAAACGACAAATCATGGTTTAATTTTTTCACTGAACAGTTACGAAATTTGCTTTCTATTTTAACATATTTTCCAGAGACTTCTAGGAGTTCAAAACCATTCATGATATGGTAATTTCTTTTTTTTCTGTATATAAGTTAAGTCAGGCTTTTTCCATACTTTATACCTTACATTCAGGATTTATAAGTAAGTATCTGAGGACTGGAAATAAAAAAAATTGGCTTGAGCTTAACTATAACTCGTTTTGGTGCTGAGACTGAAAGTGAAATTCGTACAGGTACCTTGTTCAGTAATGCTAGTTACGCCTTTTCCATCATCTGACATAATAAACATTTAAAAATTTAAAATAAATTCATTGGTACGTAAGGCATATAATAATAAAATTGCTATGAAGAAAGTATTCTACTGAATTTTCTGAGCAGTTAGCGTAAGTGCATTGAATTTCATTTTCTAGACTGCACTGAATAATCTCAACAAGCATATCTTGTCTGTAGGTAATTACGTTACGAATACTGAACTTAATAATTAATTAATTATTAAAACATTGGTTCAGCTGTCATACTGAATGATAATTCCCTTTTAAATTTAATAGTTGTGCTAGTACTTTCTATAAAGCAGTCCTGAATTAGAATAAAACTATTATCTATTACCCATTGATTTTCAGTGATTGTTCGATAAATTTCAGAACGTAAGGAAAACCATTATCAAACTAAATTATTCACTTCTTCAAACCTTCTAATCAATGAAAAAAAGCAACTAATTAAATAGACTTCCCTAAGTACAATATAAGAATACTGACGGTATAATTTCAAACTTTCTGGATCTTGAAAAGCATCTAACTAAACTTATCAACTTGTTGATATAAATAGAAAATGTAATAAATATTCATGTTACTTTGTATTAACCCATTTGCTGTTGTTGTTTTTTTCTTTTTTTTTTAATTAAAGTACAATCAAAATTTAGTTTTAACTGATTACATAAAGAGAATAATCAGAATAATAATAACAATCAAAAGTTAACTAATACTTTGTTTGTAATCGGTTCAAATCCTTTGATCTTAGAATCTTTCTAAATCATCCTAATTAAAATGTAACTTAACAACAAATTCTAATAGAATATGGAAACTTTTGAAATTTTTATTTGTATTTTATAAAATCGATTAAAATTCCAAAAAAAAATAGTTTTATAAGTTAATTAAACCTACTATTTAAACTATTTTTTCTTTCATTTTCAGTGCAATAAAGTCGAATGAATAAACAGTGTAAGTTTTAGTTATTGTCTTTTTTTAAGATTGATTTAATCTAAGAAAAGATTCAATGGGCGATTTGTAAGATTGACACTGTTGGAATCCCGCTCAATGGTCTAGAGGTTAAGCGTTCGCACGCGACACTGATACGTTTTGGGTTCGAATCTCGCGAGGCGGGATCGTGGGTGTGCACTGCTGAGGACTCCCATAATAAAACGAAACGGCCGTCCAGTGCTTCCAGGTTTTCCATGATGGTCTAGCTTCATTTGACTCATGATTTTAACTATAAAATTACTATAATATGTACAAAATCCCCTTCTGATAATTTTTAAGATGTTCAATAGGATCGAATATCGCGAGGCGAGATCGTGGATGTGCGTTGCTAAGGAAGACCACAATAGAATGAAATGGTCATCCAGTGCTTCTAGTTTTTCAATGGTGGTATAACATCAACCGGTTCATTATTTCAATCAAAATATTAAAAAAACATTAAAGTAATTAGGCTATGGGAAATTGAAGTGAAACTTAGATCTCATGAATTCAACATTGAAATTATTTAAAACAAGGAGACTAGTAAAAATAAACACTTTATTCATTCGTCAGGACTAAACATTATTATATTTTATTCCTCTTTGAAAACATATCGAACGGCAATATTTGTATAGATTAACATAATAAAAGAGATTTTCACAACCATGATTAACTCACTATTCATCTGCATCCTAAAAGCTTTTTAATTTGTTATACGCATAACATTACGCTTTTCAGCATACACTAACTAATAAGAATTTCCTATTCGAATTTTTAACTAGTTCATACTAATCTAGTCTAAGGGCTTTCTACAAAATGTACACGAGAACATTACGCGGCTAACATAAATAATATTTTGTGATAAATGAAGATGAATTTTGCAAAATGTTTTGTTCATCGCTATTACAAATCATACTCAGTAAATCATACGTCATACTAATAATCCCACTTTCTTCCTAGCTTCAATTCCTTTCATTTAACACAGTTGGAAATTATCGTAGTAATGGTGTTCGATTTGATTAGTGGAACAATCACTGATAGGATTTAAATCAGACATAGTTACAATATCTCACAAGCTAATCATTGTTCGTTCTCATAGCATGCATCATGAAATGATTTTATTAAGCCAACTATCGGAAACCACAGAGCATGGGATAACCGTCTCGTCTCACTACAAATTTCTTCCACAGTGCTCATCCCTTGACAACACCAAAACCTTCGGTCTCATTCAGATCAGTTGATCTCTGATCAACTGAGCCACTCTTCAGTGGTTTGCTTGTTTGATTCCGATTTATTTGTGTCATTGTTTAACCATCTCTGATTGCTATGTGAGAATAATTGTCCCACACTAGACGTAAGTGATCTTCACTGGTTACGACTTCTCAATGGAAAACCTAGAATTGCGTTTCAAAGTTAGTTGAAGATAAAACATCTTTCATGGCTTCCTATTTCCAGTGGTTGTTTAGCTGAGATCAGTAAGTTATTTAAACTGTGATATCTCAATAACCTCCACAAATACTTCTCTACTACTAATAATAATTGCATGCTCATCAGCGAATAACTTCACATGGATTAGGAATTCCTTAATAGTATGGGATCGTGGACAGATTACTTGTATTTTACCAGTTAGTGTGAAGATACCTGAACTTCATCCTGTTCCAGTTCAAAGTAAGACAAATAAAACACATGAAATGTTTTCTGATTTTAAGGTGGTCCTGGATCTGGTCTGAAAAAATTAGCTATTAGCTATTTATTTATTTGATTTCTTAATTTAAATAATGTCTCAAACAGGTTTAGTTCACAGTAATTTATTCATTTGTAATACTAATTATCAAATACTAACAGTAGATTATCATAGTTCTTATTCTATTTATTCATTCAATGTTCTTTCATTCTTTGTTATTTCATAGGAATTAAATATTCTATTCTTTCATTATAACAATAATAATGACATCATTAAAAGTACCAAAAAGGATCAACTTGCCCATAATAAGTACTGAATAAACATTTAAATAAAAATAAACCGAAGCATATCCGCATATAAACTATCTCATTTAATAATTCAAATTATAAAACTCGATATTATTTAACAGTTCCATTGATATTTATCATTTACCAATGATAATGCATGTTGATTATGTAAATGATGTTAAGTATTGTGAAAAGAAAAGAAAACAAACACTATAGTAATCGAGAATAAGTAACAATGTTTTGTTTTCTCTTTTTTGAAAATCTTATTCTTAGATCTGAATCTTTTGATTTAATCGTTGTTGTTTTTCTTTCAAATATTAAACTTTACCCCAGATACTGAACATAATGACAAGATTATTTGGTAATTGAACAAACTGTTTTGTAGTGATGATATTTGTTAAAAATGGTATTTGCTAAAAAATGAGTACTTATTTTATAAGCTGAATTTTTTAAACCATCAATGTTTACATAAAATCTGTTAATGTTAGTTCGCCATCGAGTGAATTAAACTCCACTATTTACCTCATCCAATACATAAAATCTTCATAACAACGGTACATTAACTGAGTTCGTGACTGTCAAACTCTTAACCCCTTGAGCCAATAACGAGTAGGAAGCAGAATGTTTAAGTATACATTTTACTCGAAGTTAGTTTTATCTAATTAAGTAAATAAATAGCATTACTGTTGCAACTATCGGATGAAATACAATGGCGTAACATCTTGAAAAGTGTTGTTTGGTTGTGATTTAGTCATTTTGGGTGTATAGTTAGGTAAGATTAACATTTCGTTTAGTTGAGTGGCCGCTATTGAATCGTCTTCATATCATAAATCAAAGTGATTTGTCATAATGTAACACTTATCACACATGCATATGCTTATTTTTTGAATGAGATTTTTTCACCGTGTAGCTATTTTTTGTGAGGTGGGAATTAATGCCCGTTCGATCTTCGTCTGTATGAATTAGAATGGTCACTAGGTCCCTTCCCTGTAACACTTTAACTCACCTTCTGAATCACGTGCAAATATTACTTGGATTATAAGGAGTTTAAGTATTTGTATTTAATTTTTATGGTTTTGAAACGTAATTTTTTCACTAAACTGCATCAACATATTCACTAACCCTCAGGCAATTACAGATATCTGTTTTCTAGTTACATACATAAAATATGATACTTTTTGGGCTGAATATTTCATATTTTGATGTTCTTAAATATTTGGCACATGTTACCACCAATATAGCACGACTGAACATAAACACTTTTTTATATATTTTAAGTTAATATCAGAGTTACATATGTGTTATAGTCATCAGTTGCAATCACATTTTACCCAGAGATTGATTCAAGCAAGTGTGCAGGATTTAGGAGCCTAAAAAATACCTAAGAAGCTTTATGTCAAAGGCCGAGTAACCATATTTATAAATCTTGCTTATACATGCATAGTATTAGGGTGATCCAAGCAAAAGTATATGCAAAATGTCAATGATTTGAAACAGTATGTGATCAGTTTGAAGTTTCAGGGACACTTAATCTCTTTGAACTAGTCCGATTTATTGTCTCTCACTTCACATGTTTCTTCTGTATTCAGTTAAAGTGAGGGGACAAAGTTAATATAACTAAAAGCATATAATCATATCTGTATGGGCTTTTTTAAAATTTACTTCTTTTTTTATGTTAGTTTGTTCCCTGAGCTGGATGGTTTGGTCGTAGAGCTTTCATCGTCCTTCTGAACGACATCATCAGCACAAACTTCGGGTAGAAGTGAAATGTTTGAATTTCTCCACATGTGATTCACAGCTTGTCCTCTGCACCTCGATGTTGATTGGTTCTTATTGACCTTAAATCTGTCATTGTTTATTTCTTTGTTTTGGTTGTATCTCCTATTGGTTTGATCATTGTTCTACCCGAAGTTTGTGCTGATGATGTCGTTCAGAAGGACGATGGAAGCTCCACGACCAAACCATCCAGCTCAGAGAACAAACCAACATCAAAATCACCCACCTGAGCTACAAATCTTCTCCACCATCTCAAAATTTACTTTTGGCTTATTTAAACATGAACATACAATGCTTTCCAAAAAATAATGTGATATAAAATTTGATGGATGTTATGTGAGTCAGTACAATTATAATGCATCTCATTTTTGCTCTTTTTTGATGAAATCATACAAGTTTTTAAAGTTAATAAGTATTCGCGGATCTATTATAGAAATCTTACAAATTCTTACTTTCTCAATCTCTTTTGTCTTCATTTAAACGATCACTTGAATATTTGTAATTAACTTTCAACGACCTTGATTACACTTTTAGTTATAACCTAAACATCTTTGAAGAAATATAAGCTTTGTTAATGAATGCTGGTAAAAATCATTTACAGCCAACTACAATGTAGTGTTATATCTAAACAAATAATTAAAAAAACCACACTTTATAATTGTTCCAAATGTTGAACACTCCGTATTTAACATTTTCATGTTGTACGTCATTATATACATATATCAGCTGATTCTCTTTTTCTGATCAGATGTCAATTATTAGTTTATTTTTGATAGTCAATCATTCATTTTATGTTCATTCGATTGATAAAAATACTTGAAAGGGGTTTTCAACTATATGTCATTGAATATTAATTCTTTTTTCACAATTAGATACTTTTCAATCAAATTCTTTACAATTACCACAAATGTTAAGGTCAAAGTGGTAAGTCCTATCAACAACACAAAAAAAACAGTTAAATGAAGAAAATGAGTACTTTTGGTTAATTGTGTTACTTTTGTTTGTTTTCCCAATAATCTCTAACTGTTTACTATACACAATATATGATCGAATAAGATAAAACAATAATAATAACAATAATGTTGATTTTCCTATTATCACTTCTTCGTCTACATCTCCCACCCCCCTTTACTTGTAATTTTCTTTTTTTGAAAAAAAAACACAATTTCATCTCGATTAAATAATTTGCAAAGTGAACAGGTTTTTAATGTACCATTATTTACGTTCTACCATTTACATAACTTTTAATGGAGATATATGAGTATTTTATATAAAAGAAAAAAAACTGTAAAAAGAAAAGAGGAATCACGGAAAAACAGATATATAATTATTATACATTTTCTTAACTTGGATACTATTGGAATAATACTGGTTCAAAGTAATAACCTATTTAATTATTATTACTTTAAATAGAGAAGACTAATTTTTGGACGTTTTTTACATTGCAAATAATGAATAAACAGTTTACATATTTTAATAAAAAAATTATTCTCGATGATTATTTATTGGTGCATAATTTAGTTTTGAACATAAATGTTTAATAAATTCACCCCATCGCACAAGCAAGTGGCTATCAGGACTCAGTGGCCGAGTGGATAACGCGATGGCGTTTGAAGCGAGGGTACTGGGTTCGAGTCCCAGAGTGAAAATCAACTCTGAGATGCAGGTACATCCAGCTGACGAGTCCCAAATAGGACGAAACGCGCGTCCTGGATTCCACTGCTAGCCACTATCCATCTTTGCTTATCATAAATGTTTAATGTTTAAATAAACATTACTATTTTTGGGTAGTAAACAACATTTTAATCACTATGGAGGGTGATTAGATAAATATTGTATTCTTATAGAACTGAGTCTTGATTATATTATTGATGAAGAAGTTTATTTCGATTTTTCTTTAAAGATGTATTACACTGGAAAAGGAGAACAGAGATCCATAAATCATGTTAGAAACAAGATTTTTGTTGTATGCCTTCTAATAAGAACCACAGATAGTAGTCTGTGAAATTAAATTATCAAAGTGTGAATCAACAAATTACATACCAGTAGAACAAAAAGTGATATTAACAATTTAAGCTCTAAGAAATAAGTAATTAGTTGTAGAATAAAAGGTATCACTTAAAAGTGATCCAATTCAAATACCTACAGGATATTCTCTGTTTGAGTTCTATCAATTCACAAAGATGCACTCTATAACAATCTTTTAAATTTAATTAAGAAAATTTGACAACATTACTTATAAATTCTGTATAGAAGTGACTAAGAAAAAACAAAATAGAAGTTCAGTACTCCTTGTTTTTGCCAATTCTTCTCCTGACTTTAACTGCTTTCATATGATGACAGATGTTCCTACATACATAAGTAAATTTCGGTGAATATTTTAGGGTTTAAACAAAATAGTTGATAGACCTCTCTTAATTATGCATACAAATATAATTTTTTAACGATAAATACTTGTACTACCTTATTATTATTGCCTCACTATCACTATTAATCATTTCATTTATCGTTTGATTAGTTGATTGTCTTCGCAATTCGCCGATTTATTTGCTTATTATTTTACTAGTCTATCAGTCACTTAAACGCAAAGTAGTACCTGGTGTGTTTGTTAATCAATTCAACTTGTCATACCGCATTAGCACAGTGTCAAATCCCAATATAATAGAGGCAGTAACACTATAAGTGCTAATAAAAAAAGACTAGGCACAGAGGATACGATTCAACGAAATATAAATTGATGCAATAAAAATATTACGTAGAATCTAGAAACTTGTGATCTAAACGAAGACAAAAAGTGGATCGGTCGGGTCAATTACAGAAGATAGATCTTCACGCCTAACTTCTTATCTACAGTGCTTTTTTTCAAACGATATTAGTTAAATAGAATGGCAGTCTATTTAGCTCAATATAACAAAATTTATTGTTTGTTACTAATTTGCTTATTATTGCATATACACATTACAATACGATCATGTTGTTTTGTATAGAATAATCATCGTTTATTGTATGGAAATCTGGAAAGATACTTTTCAAAATCAGAGTTAGTAAGTGGAATTCATTTTAACTTAACAACTTGTAGTTCATATGTCTATTTTCAGTCATCATGCTATATCGAATGACAGTCATCTATTGCTACTAGTGATGATTGTCCAGTGCTCCCTAGGTTTTTTTCAGAATACAGTCTGTGGTATAAACTATCTACAAATGGAATAATGTATAAAAGACTTTAATTTCTATACTCTTAATATTGTTTAATTAACTCCATTCTCTAGACAAATAATTAAACAGAAATTATCACCATCATAATTTAATAAAACGTATGACATAACACAGATATCAATTTGTAATTGACCAAAAAACGCTAAGTCAGTTACAGTTACTTGTCTTCTGATTGGTTTGTTACTCCTAATTAGGGTTCATTAGAGAGAGGTAACCTTTAAAAATAAATTTGGAATGAACATAGCAACCATTCAACAAGACTGCTTCACTAAGTGAAGAAAAGAAGAATTTAATGTTCTACCTTGTTATTAAATGATAGTAGTCACATTGTAAGGATCATAAAGCTAAAATAAAATAATTTATAACATTTCTTTTAATATTTCTAACTCTATTTACTTGTACGTTTCTTTAATGGATTTGATAAACGTGCATCTCAACAAGTTCAGTCATATTAGAAGAGAAATTCACAATTCATATTTCCCAACCTTGATCGGTTTGCAATAAGAATTAAAAAAATATTAAAACAATTAGTTGACTAAACAAATAATAAATTCGTTGAAAAGAGATCCCTTCTCTGAACTTCGTGTTTTCAATTTTAATGTTTAAATAGGAATTATATGCCAATTAAACAAAAGCAAAGACCATATGACGATGAAGGAACTCAATGGGTTCTTACGTTACACCGTCAAGCTTGTGCTAGTGAAATGTGAGATCAATTTTCTCGAAAGCTTTATCGAAAGTAATGATTATCCTAAACTCTTCTGGAAGGCACTAAGACGAAACTACATTCATCCCAATGCAAAAACTCTCAGACATCATGCACTCAATTCTATCGATGCTATTACATCTCGAATAGTTGAACTAAATCGCAACATATCTCTAAGAAGTCGCGCATTGTTTGAACTGTCGTTAGATGAACGTAAACAATTTGAAGATTATGATACTGATGTTAATGAAAAACTGTCACAGAAAGCTAAACGTAAACACTTAGAAACATTGCAACACGTAGACGTGGTTAAAAAATTTCCAGGACATCCCGAAAATTATGTATTTAATCATTCTTCTATTAAACTTTCGGTTATCCAAATGCAGGCCTTATCATTGGGTCCCGAATCCTGTAATAGTACCTTCAAAACCAGTAGACTTTATACACAAATACAATTTGAAAATCTATCAAATTTAACTCATGATCTTGTGCCGACAGCCCCACAAAATCTTCAGCATTTTAAATCCATATTACTGGACTGTAGTCATGGATATGTTAATATGCAATGTAGTAAGAATAACTTATTAATTAAGAACCATTTGGATCAGCTAATGCTCCTGAAAAGAAATAAGGATTTAATCTTAAGTAAACCTGACAAAGGAGCTGGTGTAGTACTACTTCACTGCCAAGAATATTTGGATAAAATGAGGTCCTAGAAGATGTCACTAAATTCTTCAAACCTAAAGGAGATGACAAAACACTGAAGATTGAAAAACAACTAACGGATGTTGTTAAAAATCTTAAAAATTAGGGGATAATAACCCAGGATTTGTATGATAACATATACCCAATGGATTCAATCATCCCACGCTTATATGGACTACCTAAAGTACATAAAGCTGGTTTACCATTACGACCTATTTTGGGTATTTCAAGTTCACCATACCACCGAATAGCCCAATGGTTAGCTGAAAAATCGGAACCAGATAGAAGGCAAGTATCTAAATATTCTATTCATGATACTTTTCAATTCATTGATCGTACTAAGGATGTTAATACTTCCGGAAAACATATGTTCTCGTATGGCGTTAATTCTTTATTCACTAGTGTACCGTTAAAGAAAACGATATGTTATATTTCTGAGCATATTGACTCTAACAACATAGATCTAGATATTCTAACTGAACAATTAAAAGAATTATTGGTACGTTGTACCTTTAATGTCCAGTTCAGTTTCAAAGATGAAACACATAGACAAAGAGATGGGATTGCAATGGGTCCAATTCCAGCAGACTGTTTCGTGGCAAAACTAGAAAATGACAAACTCAGTTCAATGACCAATCGATTCCACCTATACGTAAGATACATGGACGGCACATTTGTCGTTTGTGACGATAATATTGATTTAGAGTATATCTTACACTCCTTTAATTCATGCGACCCTTCCATAGACTTCACGTTAGAAAGGAAGTGAGACCAATCAATCCCTTTTCTCGATGTACGTCTGGTGAGAAGAAGTAATGGTTTTTTAAAAAGATCCATCGTTAGGAAACAAACATGGAATGGCCAACAAACCAACTTCTATAGCTGGGTTCCGTTAAGTAGAAAGAGAAACCTGATTCATTCTTCATGATATCGTATGCATCGGATATGTAGTACGGAATGCATTAACGAAGAACTCGCGTTCCTCGAGAAAACCTTGATGAAAAATGGCTACCCAGACCGGTTCATAGAGAAGAATATTAATAGAAGTAGCTTCGACAAGAAAACTAGTTGTTCTTCCCAAAGAAAAACCTTTATATAAGTCTGGAATTTAAAGGTGATCGAACATCAGACGTAATCAAAAAATCGTTTAACAAAAACGATTAAAAGGACATTTAATGCTGCCAAACTGCGATAAGCCTTCACTAGTAAGAACTTATTTTCTGTATCCATAAAAGATAAGCTTTCGCGTTTGGTCACCTCTATGTGCATCTACCAGTTCACCTGCTCTTGTGGAGCAAGGTACATCGGCCGTAACCAGCGCTGGCTTTCAACTCGGATACAAGAAGATATCCCAGTTTGGTTCTACAAGGGTGAAAGGAAAGCAGTTAGGAGTTCTTTACTTGAACACCTAATCGACTGTGATCATTCTACGGATCCATAGTCTGACTTTAAGGTTGTTTATATGATTCGTTCAAATCTACCTAGATTTCTTCGTATCCAACTCCTAAAAATAGCCGAAGTTCTTACCATCCAGGAGCTTAAACCAGAACTATGCGTACGAAAGAAGTACGTCTTATCATAATCGTTACCATGGCCTTAATATTATTATTATTACTCCATTTCCCCTTTACTTGTGCCCTATATTCTCATTATTTCATTCATGAATACTCATCATATCACCTTATTTATTTTTACACCTCTATGACCTCTAATGACCTTTAATTATTGTAACAAACAAACATTTTATTCATTTTAATCATCTTATTATATTAATTATCAGAAGGGGTTTTGTGGAGATTTAGTATTTATCATAGTTGAAAGCGTGAGTCAATTGAAGCTAGACCACCATCGGTTAAGGGCTTCGGCTCGAGACTGGTAGGTTCGAATCTCGCGAGAGCGGGTTCGTGGATGCGTACTGCTGAGGAGTCCCATAATAGGACGAAACGGCCGTCCAGTGTTTCCAGGTTTTCCATGGTGGTCTAGTTTCAATTGACTCATGCTTTCATCTTATTATATTCGGTAAATCTATCGTTATTGCTCGTATTACGTAATCTAGTATTATAATCTTTCTATTACGTCATCTTGGTTATTAGTGTTCACATTAGTAGTACTTTAACAAAACGTTCATTTCAACGAATGAACAGCTTGATAATAAATTCGTTGAAAAGAGATCCCTTCGCTGAACTTCGTGTTTTTAAATAATTTACAACCAAGTTTCTTTTAAATTCACTTGGTGTTGTTTACTTGTTTCTTCCCATTGCTAATTAGGACTGCAATTGACCAGTCTCTTGTTGGCATATGTGCGTCCTGTGCGGACTGCCTCGATATTGTTTAAAGTCACAAGCTTTATAAGCAAAGTTGAATAGTGGCTAGCAGTGGAATTCAGAACGCGCGTTTCGTCCTATTTGGGACTCATCAGCTGGTTTCTTTTATGTTCATCTGAACTTGATTTCTGAAATCCTACTATACTTTCAAAGATGCTTGTAAAAGCTTCAATAAAATATAATTTCAGTTCACTAACCATTTGACTGCGACTGACAATAAATTCAGGGAAACTTTAACTGACTAGGTTGTAACTAATGTCGGTAAACATACATCACTTTACCATAAGATATCAATGAAGATGATTGAGCGCAGATCTTTATTCTTGTTGTGTTCAACTACGTAAAACTTGATATTCTAGTTGTTTTAAAATGTACGGATCTACTTACAGATGGAAACATCAAATATACTGCAAGAAACTATTTAGATAACTAGTTCAAACAGAAGGATAAATAATCATCGGGTGTTTTGTATAATATCCGAGTGTGTTGAAAAACAGAACACGATTTATCTAGAAGTTCTGCTTCGTAAATCACAGATCTAGTAGGAGGAGTAGTCAAAATTAATTTAAAATTAAATAGGTAGTCAAGTTGTTCGGATAGTTTAGTTGGAGAAACCAAAGTCTAACACTCGAATAACTTAGGTCGTAATCGCCAAGATTATTTCAGGTATAATTCCTTTACTATAAACTTGGGATTTCCGCCAAACTGTTCGATAAAATTTTGACGAATGTTTATGTAAGTGTATTCAAATTAGTGTATTAAATCATATACATAAGTAGTAAATTCACCCAATAGTAATGGTGTCGTACGGTGAATGGTCATGTAGGAAATTATTAATTTCATTAAGCTTACTTGACTTCTTTGATCGCGAAAATGATTATTATTAGCTAAAAAACCATTGTACTCTGCATTAATACTTACCAACAAATACACAAGCATCAATCGTAACTGTTTATTCATGCATTTTGTGTCCTATTCTTTTTCTAATCACGATTGGTTATAATTTCTCTTTTTATGACCCAGCTACTCTTATTGTTTAGTATTCTTGGACACTAATTCACTCGACAAGTCCGCAAGTCAGAATACTGTTGAACAGGAACGAAATTATATTCCAAATAACAAGGGTAGGTAGGAATAGGAATCACAGTAAAAGAAACGTTAGTCTTATCCAGGTATCCACTAGCGCTGATTGGATAAGAAATAGCCAGCCAACGTATCCGAAGATAATCCTGCACGGAATGTGCTTTAATTCAATCTATATCCCGCTAACACCATGCCGGTCACGTTCCCAATATTTATATAAACTTCACAAAGTAAGGTACGTTAAACAATTGTTGGTAATTATATTAATAGTAGTAATTTTTGGCTATATACAGCTGATGAGAGACCGTAAGATAGGGTGGATTCATTTTACTTTGCAAATCTTGTTCTTACTCTATTTATATTCTAATATCAAGAGTTTTACTGGTTGTATAATGTATTTAGGTACCAGCTATTTTAAAAATTCGAAAGGGAGTGAAACAAATATAAAGTACTGATTGACCAACTACCAGTTGTCGACGAATGTAATGTACGAATCATTTGTTGATGGATGAATATGTACTGCGGAATTATGTTAAAGATTATTCCTAATTCGTAAGTAGCATAAAGAGAAAATACAACAGAATAACTTGTTTTTTCCCAAGTTGATTACTTGTCTCCAAGAAATCACTAGACCTCCAAGTCTATTAATAGCTGTTGGTAACACCGTAACTCGCCAACCCCAAAGCTCATTTTTACGAATTGTGTTTAGTTGTTATGAACATCATGTTGTGCTCGATATTTCTATCCGAAAAAAATGTTATTATTTTGTCAAGTTACAGATGTTTATCATAAATTTATGTTAAAACCGTTAAACTAAGATAATCAATGCAATTCAGATCATATTGTACATACATAATTTTCTTCTCTTTAGGTTTATAAATGTACTAAACAGTTCATCTGAAGATTTTTATTCACAAACGATTCAATAAAAATATGATAACTGCTTATTAGCCATAGCAAATGAATGAATAACATAAAAGGGATATGAACATACATTAGGGAAAACTATTCATTTATCCTTTAAACCATTTGAATAATAATGATTTCATTTTCCTAACTGTATCATTCATTAAGTGAAAATAGAATAAAATTATCCAGATCATGAAAAAACACACAAGGTTATTTGCGACTAAACTTTCTGACTACTATCAGATTATAAATAGTATATGTATAGCAAATATGCTACCATTTCATACTAACCTGTTCGTGGATAGTATTTACGCGTTGAATTGAAGTCTATGAACTTGTTCACTTACAGAAGCTACAAATTCCTCTATTCTTGGTTACTTTCAAAATAAGATGCTTTTTGATAACCAATAAACAGATTGCATGAATTTAAAAATGCGCATAACTGATTTTCATGGAAACGGTATAATTTAAAATTTAAGTCTTATTTCTGAAGTTAAATAAAATGCTTTTCTTATATTCTTTGTTAGATTGAAATCAAAGTCACATTTCGAAAGAATGATGAAATGTGTTGCCAGCTAACTGGAACCTAGTTTTCTTAAGTATAAAAGTCATTTGATATGTGGTAGTGAAAATCGGGCAATTTTTCATTCCATAAATATATCAATAATGACACCAGTATATCTATATATTAATTCGTTTGCAAGCCAATTAACGCACAGGTCAAAATATAGATTGTTTATTTAAATAGATTTGGTGATTATTTCCGGACTAACAACACCCTGTGACATAATTAAAGAGCGTTCAGTGATGTGATCACTTTATAAAAAGGAGAAGTAGCACTTTATAGTAGTTTAGTTTAATTTACTTTCAACAACAGAATTAATATAAGTGTACCGTTACTATTATATATTTACTGTATGAGTGTTACTATGTACGATCATATCTGATTGTTGACTAATAAATGGATTCAAATGAACATAAATGAAAGAGAATATTCTTAAGAAATCTGGGGTCGTTGGGTGCTTTATAAACACTGATATATTAACTAATCCTTATTATAATGTTAGCAAACAGTTCAATAGCGCCTTACCTTTTATTATTTTCATTAGCTCAGTGGTTATATCTGTAATTCAAATACATACATACGTACATTCGTGAAGTGATTCTGAATCCCACAAGGAACATTATTTCCCTCATGGTTGTACGTATTACTTACTGACAAGTGTAAATGAGCAAGTAACCTAGTTTCTTTGGCTATTACCTCCAACAATCTGACATCTCAACATATACATTTATTTGTAGCATATATCATGAAATAACTTTAGTTAGGATATCAACCAAGGTCTGTTACGTATTTGGATGGGTCACGCAAACAACCATCCGTAACTCAGTATGAGATTGAACCGTGGAACACCAGGTATGATGATGAGTTTGTTAACTTCAAATCACTGAATCAGCATCCAGTGATTCGCACATGTAAGTTTAAACTAAATAACTTGCACTAATCTTCTAACATAAACAAATTAAGAAAAACTTTTCTCATTCAAAACACTATATAGATCATAAATTTGATTTGTAGTCAATAATATCAAAATATTATTATTACAAAACCTTCAAGAATAGTGTTTTATCAAAAATAAGTCGACATAGAAAAAGGGGTCAATTGAACAGACACGGAAAATTAATAAAAGGAGTAGTGATGAAAATAACTTTTATTGACGTAGACCATTGGACATATACGCGTCGAATCAATTTTCCACACCACATCAAAGTGAGATTAAGTTATAGAAACAAATTCTCGAGTGGTAATAGAATAATAGTAGTAATAGTATCAGTGGCAGTACAACAGATTATGGGTATAAACAATATCATTCGAGAAGAAAGAATGAACTCAAGGAATAAAACAATTATAGGATAGAGATGGATAGTGGCTAGCAGTGGAATCCAGGACGCGCGTTTCGTCCTATTTGGGACTCGTCAGCTGGATGTACCTGCATCTCAGAGTTGATGTTCACTCTGGGATTCGAACCCGGTACCCTCGATTCAAACGCCATCGCGTCATCCACTCGGCCACTGAGTCCTGATAGCCACTTGCTTGTGCGATGGGGTGAAGTTTAAATTCAACTTAGTATTGTTTGTTTGAATCTTCCCATCGATTTGTTAGGACTGCAACTGGTCAGTCAGACCAAGTTGAATTATAGGATAGTTTGAAATTGAAGATCTTATAGGAGACGTCGAGTGGGTGCACCTGTGACAATAAAAGATACCCCAAGTCATATCAACCAAAATATCTAGCCATTAGTTATAATGATCGTGTGAACACTAACCAGATAGTGTTATCAATCATTATAGAGGGATGAGATTTTAGCTTACAAGATTTCATTACTACTCTGTTGCTTGCAGTATTCACCAAGCTTATATATAAATTATTCTGTTAAGCTTATTTTCAGTGAACTAGAATTGGAAACATTCTTGGAGAGCATGTTGGAAAATTTTTTGAATATGATTATTTTTTAGTATGTGAATAGTAGAATGTCAAAAGTACAAAAACTTTATATATTCTCAGTGTATATGTGAAGTTGAATAAGGTAAATGAAAAATTATTAAAGATATAAAAAGTATTTCATAGATGCTTAGTCTTAGAATCTAATAAATCAGGAAATACTAATCCCTTAACACCATTTTGTTGATGCGATGGTGAATGTATCTTCAAAACAGTGTATGACCAGTCTCGAATCATGATTAAAAAACTTTCATTACACAGCTTTACTCTACGACACGGGAAAGGTCAATTTATTGAGTAACATGTGAGACAGTTATTCAGTTTATTATTAATTAATATGTGTTATTGTAATTCTTTCCATCATCAATGCCAATTGTTTCACATTATGTATTAACTTAACGTTACATTTTAATACGTATATTGTTGTAAGCAGCTGATAAGAAAGCACGAAATAAGATGAATCCGTATTATTATGCCTCAGTTGCCGTTCTGGCTTTTATCAAATTCCTAAAGGGTACCAGTTGTATGAAATTCAATTTTTAATCTAAAGTTTACTCATGCTTGTTAGAAATCCATTTTTAGTGCTTATTACTGGCCGATCGGCAGATTTCAGTAAATCTCCTGTTATGGCTTGAGACCGCTGATTGATATCAGGAGTTAAGGTCACCAATCGCAATTCAATTCTGAATTTTCCCTCTTCCTGAGCTTGCCAATTACACGTCTGACTTGCACTGTTAACCTTGGTCGGACGCAAGATAGATCCCTATTGGCTAATTATGCTCAAGCCTTTCTAGACCCCTTGCCTTAACTCCAAGGTGTAGTCAGTAGTTAGCTTATATCATTATGCTTAACTCAGTAATGGCTCAAAACCTATACAATAAAATCCAGTAAGATTCTGACTAAACATCGTCATTATTAAGGAAGTACATTAATGGCATAATGACACCATAGGTGGGAGTGAACTGAGTAATCGGTCCTCAATAAATTAACAGTAACCAAAGGAAGTTACAAAACACAACAACAGTTTATGCATCATGGAAAACTTGCAAGCAGATGAATATAAAAGTACAATAATTCAAGTATTTATTACTTAAAAAACAAATATATCAATCATAAATTCAGTTAAGGCAGTCCCGAAAATTCAACTTCGCAATATTCATCCCATTATAATATTCTTTTTAAAAATTCCAAGTGAATAAAATGGAAAAAAACTATGCATCTAATTAATACTAAAGGTCATGATGTTTAACTCAGTGTTAGAAACAGAAGGTCCTAGTTTCACCCCCGTGAACAGTATACTGGGTAAACAGTAAATTATGAGATAAGACAGAATAATTGTTTGAAGGATGTTATCATTCAGTAATGTCCAACTTTACATCATACGAATCCTTTAATCCACCATTGTAAAAAAAGAAACTCATCATCATTATTCATTATTTATTAATTTTAGAAACAACAGATAGAAAGCTTCTTCAAATCAACTAATCACTATACGATGACATTAACGGTTATAATCTGTGAGATATCTCTAAAATGATCTCATATTTATTGTCTGAATATATAATCGTAGATAATTTATACAACAGTTTTCTCATAACTGCCATATTCAGCTAATATCACCTTGTTATACTGCAAGCTAATGATAAATTAAAAAACAACATTCAATGTTCCGGATTAATTAACCTTTAATCAATATTAAAGTACATATAAGACTTAAATAATCATATAGGTGTACAACCTTTCATTTAATTATTATGATGATGCCTTAAAATATTCTAAGCCTAAAGATCATATGACTTCAGTTTGATTTACATAAGTGCAGATAGATAAAATTATCAGGATTATAAAGACAGGTGGTTTCAAATAAAGATCAAATGATTATACATAGATATATGATATCCTGAAATCTGTTAGTTAATATGCTAGTTATGTATATCTTATTTCAATAAACTACAATGGAATGAAATTAGCAAGAACATTATCAGAAGTCATTGTCAACTAGACGACAACTTCTTACTAAGCTGAATTAATTCAATGAGTACTTTAGATTCCTCATGAAACTGAATTAAGATCCTTACTTTCAACAAACAGATTACATTTGTTTCTGGTGTTAATATAAAATGTTTAAATATTCATCATTTCAAGGCAGTTGCTGAGATGATAAACTTTATTAGACTTCTGAATAAACTGCCTCGATTACGTAATACTAGTGGTAGAATTAGCATGAGCGACGTCATCATTATGATGTAATTCAATTCTTCATATTCCATTTTCTGTTTAAAGGTATTTAAATTTATTTGACGTGGTTGGGTTTGCTAGATATTTGACCACTAATTTTTGGTTTTACCTAGAATATAATATTTTAGCTATATTTAACCCATAATACTCGAAGGTTTCAGAAGGTCATCAGAATTATTTGATATATTTTGATCAATCTTTACTGACATATAAGCATTGAATGCTGATTAACTATCTGATTTTAGTAGGTCAGGTGATAACACATTATTGTTTGAAGTGGAAGGTATGGCGTTCCAGTTCCAATAAGAACATCACACAAATCCAAGTAAATCAAAGTGAAAATTTCAAAAAAGCACGAAATACATGACTCAGACTTCCCTATCAGTTGTAATTCACGTATTTTAAAAAGCTATAACTTCCATCCAACCCAGACCTAAATCAACCGCCTTCAAATACTTGTAATCAGAAAGTAATCAATGCTAACAAAGGTCTTGGATTTCTTTCAACTTCAATAATCGTTCTCATATAATATCGAATAATGTTGTCGTGAATACTCCAACTGAATGCTAACTTATTAACTGAACGTTTATGTATCTTAATTAAAAACGGAAGGAAAAAAAATACTCACTTTGGTTGACAAATGAGGTAGAGGATAATATTATTGCATAGTTTGTTACCTTCAAAAGTTAAATAAATAGTATTCCACAATCGTAACCTGTAAAGTAAACAAATCAGCACTTGCTTTTTACTTAAATATACCTCGCTCAGTTAGTACTTTTGGTTCAAAATTTTAAAACTGACCAATCATAATGAGAATTGAATTATTATGCACGTAGAATTCGTTAATTTGATTGGTCAAATTGTTTTATAGACAAAAACAGCTGTAAAAAGACGTAATGAGTGGTGGATGATAGTAAGCATGGCTTATGAAATTATTATTACAATATCTATGCTTATGGAGTATTTAAGACAAAGTGAGATATATGGTAGGAATATCATAAAGTTTTAATCATTATAGTAACGTTAATGAGTGACTTGAAAATAAACTATTTGTAGGTATTTATAAATTGTAAGTCTTTTATCATTACAGAAAGACTCCATTGGAGAAGCGTTGGAAACCGGGGAATACTGGACTGGCGCATTTTCGCAGGTTAGGATTTCTCGGTGATGCACATATACTACTCCTTATGGGATTGGAATGATGACTTCCTACATTCCTAACTTTAGACTACTAAGCTGCATATCAGTGATCTACAATTCCGATTTTATTCAACTAGTGACATCAAAAGAAAATAATCCTTATTGTTCCATGATACTCACCTAATTCCTGATATGGTTAATAGTCATTAACTTCAAGACGATTGATTTGTACAATATTACTTTGCTAGTGTCTTCGTTTGCTATATCTTTTATATTGTGATGACTATGTATGAAATGACCCAAAAGAGAAATGACCTACAAAATGTAGCAGTCGGCGCTGTCGAATTGAAGGGTTATACACTTAAGGTGAACACCGGTTGAGAACGTTCTACAGTGATCTGCTTAGCGAGACCGGTAATGAATTGCATAATATTAATAATTTTTAACTATTCGCATAATTTAATTGTCTGGCAACATTTAGAAAACTGTGTGAGAACTGAATTCACGAATTCTGGAAGTCAGTGTTAATAAAGTATTTATGAACTTTGACAAGGAGTAATGTGTATGCTGTCTCATCTAAAATGGAACAAATATGACTCGAACCAAGAGACAGAAAGAAAACACTGAATGCGGATGAAAATATTTGTAAGGATGATTAATAGGAAGAAGTTAAATAGATCCGACTGAGTGGCTTTTGACACTAACTTATCAATAAGATACTGTATGAACACAAGTAACGAATATCGCAAGGTTAAACTGATATTACTACCATAAATAACTGATCTGCGAAACCGCTTCCCCATAACTTGAGTCAATATATTTTCTGATCAACCTGAAGAATCATTGTGCCCAATTTTATAGTAAGTACAATGTCTGTTAACTGTATAATTGCTTTCTACAGATACCGTTTTATATTCTTTAATCTGCTTTTACTGATAGGTTGTCGATTTATGGAGGACAATGCTAGGTATTGGTTATGACATACTGGAATCGGAATTATTTTGTTAGTAGAGTTGATTTTTAAGCTATAAATAAATGTATTTCGGTATACAATAGAAACCGTTGCTATTAAAAAAAAATTAAAAAAGCTGTTGACAGACTATATTGATAGTTTCATCTAACATATTCAAAGGACGTAATTTAGTTACGTGAAAGATGGTTATATGATGCATTTCTAGGAAGGAACGTAACGTTGTTCAAATTGTGAAAATCCAAATTTCCTTTAATGAATTGCAACTTTTATATTGACTACAGGTACACTTTGCTAACAAGAATAAAATAGAACGAAACCTAGTTCAAGGGTTTTCTGTCGAGTACTTCCAACTATCATCTCAAATCCACAATCGGGTTTTACGTGCCACTCACAACCTACAATTAGAAACGTTCCAAATTTCCATACTACTTCTCGATAGATATTTAACTTTTAAAAAACTGTAGTTGATTCTATATGGTCATCAGCAATCCAAAACGTGATCAACGGCTAATCCAAATAGGTTTTTAATTTCTAAAAAGGCTAAAAGTTTCTCCATTATGCATTGCAATCACAAGCGCTACTGAAAACTATATAAGCTTATTTTCCTCGTTAAAAATTTATTGGAGGTCACTCAAGTCATATGAACCCAGATAGCTTTGAGACAAACTACAGAGTGCCATAATTATGAAATATGATTTACTCACATTATGACAGGTTTTGATGGGAAAATGGCCAAATGTTTTTGAATGCGGAAAGTCTTTGTACAGCGTAATCATCACTATATATCCTACTATTAAAAATAGGCATTAAAATATCAGTCAATCAGCCAGTCAAGTACAACGTAGGACCAGGCACATACATGGATTGGTCCAAGTTGTCATACCTCATGAGCACAACAAGATGAACACCAAATTCTTAGTAGTTAATTTAGTGGTGGTAATATATAAAAGAAAGGTTGTCTATAGGGATATAGCACAGGAAGAAAGACAGGGAAGATAAAGAGTGTATGCACCTACGCCATTGTGATCGATTCTGACCCATGTCACCTACAGTCTCCAAACATTGGTTACGATAGTCAGGCGGGCCCCAACCAATTTGTCTGCATCTACCAACATGGCTCAGACTAGAAGTTAGTGACTTTAAGCACTGATGCCATGTTTTGGTTTGGCCGCCCCTAACTCTCTTCCAACCATCCCCTACACTAGTCAACATTGCGCGTCGTGGTAATCGGTGTTCAGGCATACGTAACACGTGGCCCAATCATCTCAGTCGATGAAGATTCATGACCTCATCAACTGATTTACCATAATTCCCTAATACCTCGCGTCTAACCTCATTATTACTTATTTCTAAGGCATCTGTGGTCAAATACCAGTAACTTACGAGTATCTTCTACTCTTAAAGGTCATGTTTCACAGCCGTAAAGTAGAACAGAGCGAACTGCTGTGCAGTATACTCCTCCCTTAATTGATAGACGGATGTCTCGTCTTCGCCATAGGTGACGTAAATTGGCAAAAGCCAAACGAGCTTTTTGAATCAGTGGTGAGATTTCGTCCGACACCAACCCATTAGGGCTGATCAGACTTCCAAGATAAGTGAAGCTGTCAACGCGTTCGACTACTTCACTCCCTATCCTTAGTTCATGTGTTGACGCAGGCCGGTCCTGGAGTAACAATTTACATTTAGAGGGGGAGAAACGCATCCGAAACATACTGGCATTATTACTCAGCATCTTCACCAAACAGGACTATGTCATCTACGTATTCTAAGTCGATAAGTGGACCTCCTGGTAGGAGATCAATTCCTGAAAATTCAGTCGACGATAGTGTTATTTTCAGCAGTAAGTCTGTGATAAAAATGAACAAAAATGGGGATAGTGAACAGTCTTGCCGCACACCACTTGAGGTTGCAAAATCATATGACAGTTCGTCATAAGCTCTTACTCGACTGGTAATGTTCGAGTAAAGAGTCTTCACAAGGTTTATGTACTTCTCAGGTACACCTTTCTATGACAGACACTGCCACAGAACCTCTCGGTCTCCAGAGTTGAATGCTACTTTTAAGTCAAGAAAAACTATCATTGTCGGACGCTGATAAACATGTCTGTGCTCTAAAACCAGACGAATAGCGAATATGTGGTCGATACAGTCACAACCAGGCCTGATTTCCTCGTGTTTGCAGTTCACGAGTCTTAGTTAGGCGCCCGATAATTATTGAGGCTAGTATTTTAGATGCTATGTTAGTCAGACTAATCCCTCTATGGTTATCACAGGATGATTTAGACTCCTTATATATTGGGACAATCAGTGATTATGACCAGTCAGATGTGACTACGTCCAACTCCCAAATTTTAGCTTAAATACTAGTCAACCTACTTACTAAGACTGGACCACTATATTTAAAGACCTCTTGAGCCAATCCATCTGGATCAGCTGTTCTTTCTCGTTTCAAATTAGCTTTAGCCTTTTGAACCTCAGCTAGACTCGGGAGACCTTCTTCAATGTTTGGGAGTGGTGGGTAACTATAGAGTAGCTGAAGACCGGCTAAACTGTTCCACCCATCGTTCTAAACGTTTGGGTTGAGAGCAGATAAGGGTTCCGTCTTTTTCGGAGATTGTCTCACTTACACTTGACTTCTTAATTCCAGTTTCTTTTATTAGTCTGAATAGTTGCCTGGTGTTACCTACAGCCGCTGCCTTTTACATCTCTTTTGCTTTCGTTGCCCACCACTGCTCATGATCGTTCTGTAAACTTTTGGTTAACCTAGATCTGATTTCTTTTCGCTCTTTGTCGTGTTCAGAACCTGATGGGATGAGTTTACAAGAATCCATCAGTGTAATAGACTAAGAAGAAATCCATTGTTCTTTTATAACCCTTTGGTTTAAATTACTAATAGATGTTACTGCTGTTTCTACAGCTGTTCGTATGTCTTTCCAAGCAGCATCTGGGTCAGTCTCGTTTACAGAACTGCCTAGATGTGAACTCAGTTGTTTCTGGAATTCGCATTTGGCTTTCTCGTCCTCCAGTTCAATCCTAATGGGTCTTCTTAGTGTACTTTTCCTGCGTCCATTGAGGCGCAGACAAATGCGCGCTCGTATTAAAGCGTGATCAGAGTCTAAACAAGTGTTCCAATACGAGCGACAATCTTCTATTGAGCCACTCCAACGATGACTGATGACAATATGGTCTATTTGAGTCCATCGTTGGTTTGATGCAGGTGGTCACCATGTCAGACGATGTCGCTCCTTATGCTTAAAATTAGTGCTTGCTAAAAATAAACGATTGTCTGAGCATAGTTGCAACAGACGATCACCATTATCGGTTCGTTGAGCCGGAATAACGATATACCCACCTAAATGTCTTTCTGTTTCGTTTAAGCTGCCCAATTGGGCATTGAAGTCACCCGCTACGACTACTATGTCTGAGTGCTTAGCTTTTTGAAAACGTTCAGAGAGCTTTCTGTAAAAGTCATCTTTCGCTTCATCCGAGCTGCAGTCAGTGGGAGCGCAGGCAGAAACGACCCGACCGTTGCTGCTACCTTGACGTGGTGGTCGGGCTTGCCTATCGTGATGATCCAGTCGAGTTATGCTGGCTGGAACAATCGTTCCTCAAGGTCCTACCATGCCAGACAGGTCGGTTGAAGAGCGGTGAGACTAAAAGCAGCAATCCCAAGGTCCGAAGGCGAAGTCGTACTGCTGACTGTACAGAGGTGTGAAAGCAGTAAGGTGTTTCCTTCAGACAACCAGCATAACAGCGATGCTGCCTTCCCACAAGGAGGGGTGGGGTTAGAAAAGGTCGATCCCACGGATTCCCGTCTCCGGCGGTAAGGACTTTTGAAGAACGGAGCTAACACGTCAAAAATCCCCCACAAAAAGGCCGTGCGTGACCGACCTCAAGCAATTGTCTCTTGAGCACTGCGGTCACGCTCCCAGGTCGTTAAGACCAATACTAATCCAACTTATTTTTCGGGTCGCACAAGAAATACCCCTCCACATTGTGGGCAACCGGGAAGTGATATTAGCTCTCATACCTGTAACTGCACACGAGACCAAGTTGGTCGCTTTCAAATTCTTCCTACACCTAATAATTCTGTTATCTCCACGACTAACCCTTTCCACGTCCTTTTATCACCTCGCACCGCTAGGGCAAACGATTCGAGTACACAGAACGTTATTCCTGGTCTCCTGAAACCACGCTCTAAACTACATGTAGGAACTTTTAATGTCCGAACATTGTGCCAAATAGGACAACAGGCTTCCTTAGCTAGGACTCTAGAATCTTACACCGTCGATGTGTGCTGCGTCTCCGAAACGCGCATACAAGATCCGAGTAGCGTCATTCATTTGACCTCACATAATCAAAGTAAAGAACCATCTCGATACACGCTTCATGTATCTGGAAGCCCTGATGCTGCTTCCCGTGGCCTCGCTTGAGTGGGTATAGCATTAAGTCCTAGGACAGAACTAGCTCTTTTAGACTGGATCCCAGTAGACAGTCGTCTATGCGCCGTCCGACTAAACGGATCAGTAAGGACTCGGAAAGATAGGGAAACTCGTCGTTGTCTCTTCGTCATCTCTGCCTACTCTCCCACTGACTGCAGCTCAGACGATATAAAAGATGAGTTCTACAGGAAACTTTCTGACCTTCTCCGAGAAGCTAGGCGTTCTGATGTAGTAATAGTAGCAGGTGACTTTAATGCTCAAGTAGGTAAACTAAGTGAAAGGGAAAGACACCTGGGTGGATCTTATGGTGTCATGGCGGAAAAAACAGATAATGGCGACCGTCTGTTGCAGCTATGCTCAGATAACCGCCTATTTCTTGCAAATACTAACTTTAAGCATAAGGAAAACATCTTTTGACATGGCGACCCCCGAATTCGTCCCAACGTTGGACCCAATTAGATCACATCGCTATCAGCCACCGATGGAGGGGCTCGATAGAAGACTGTCGCTCATCCTGGGGCACATGTTTATATTCAGATCATGCTCTAGTGCGAGCACGTATCTGTCTGCGTCTTACTGGTCGTAGGAAAGACACTGCAGGGAAGCCTCTGAGGGTTCTGCTTAATGATAGGCAAGCTAAGAATATATTTCAGGAACAACTAGGCAGCCATGTAAGTTGTGTCCACCCCAAGGCAGCGTGGAATGACATCCGAAAAGCTGTGGAAACAGCAGTGATATCCGCTAGTAAGGTAAACCATAACGTTAGGGAGAAACAATGGATCTCGGCAGCATCTACCGCACTGATAGATGCTCGTAAACTCATCCCACCTGGCTCTGAACATAACGAAGAGCGGAGTCAACTTAAGCGCAGGCTTATAAGAAGCCTACGTAATGATCGTGAACAGTGGTGGGTAGCGAAAGCAAAAGAGATGGAAAAGGCAGCGGCAATAGGTAACAGTAGGCAGCTATTCAGACTCGTTAAAGAAACCGGTATTAGGAGCCCGAATATCAGCGAAACCATCTCAGATAAAGATGGTCATATTATTCATTCTCAATCCAGGAGATTGGATCGATGGGCAGAACACTTTAGGGATCAGTTCAACTGGCCTTCAGACACACTTCAATTACCCACGATCCCTGAATGGCAAATTTATGTAAGTCCTCCAACCCTCTGTGAGGTTGAAAAAGCTATAGGAAATCTGAAGCGAGGGAGAGCAGCAGGCCCTGACAGGTTGACCCCTGAGATTTTTAAGAATGGTGGTCCAGTACTAGCAGTGAGATTGACTGAGGTCTTAGGTAGAATCTGGGAACTGGACGTAATTCCATCTGACTGGTCCCAATCACTGATTGTGGCAGTCTATAAGAAAGGACAAAAGTCCTCCTGTGACAATCACAGAGGGATCAGTTTGACTAATATAGTGTCTAAAATATTAGCTTCAATAATACTAGGTCGCCTAACCAAAGCTCGTGAAGAGCAGACTAGAGAAAACCAGGCTGGTTTTCGACCTGGACGTGGTTGCATAGACCAGATATTCACCCTACGTCCGGTCCTAGAACATAGACACAAATTCAGACGTCCCACAATAGTAGTATCTCTTGACCTTAGGGAGGCATTTGACTCTGTTGATCGTGCGGTTCTATGGCAGTGTTTGTCAGTGAAAGGAGTACCAAAAAAGTACATTAACCTCATAAAGGCTCTCTACTCGAACACAACTGGTCGAGTTAGAGCCTATGGCGAACTGTCATCAGAACTGATTACCACAAGTGGCGTTCGTCAGGGCTGTCCACTCTCCCCATTCTTGTTTAACTTTGTCATTGACATACTTTTAGAGATAGCACTTTCATCAGCTAAACCTCCAGGAGTTGAACTTTTACCAGGAGGCTCACTTGTTGACTTAGAATACGCCGACGACATAGTTTTACTCGGTGAAGACGCTGACAAAATGCAGAGTCTTCTGACCACTATAAGCAACTATGCAGGCATGTTCGGGATGCGATTCCCTCCCTCGAAGTGCAAAATGTTACTTCAGGATTGGGTTGCAGCCACACCTGAACTAATGATAGGGAGTGAAGTAGTTGAGCGTGTAGACCACTTCACTTATCTTGAGTCTCATCAGCCCTTGTGGTCTGGTATGTGACGAAATCTCAGCACGGATACAGAAGGCTCGTCTAGCTTTCGCCAACTTGCGTCATTTATGGCGTAGGCGAGATATCCGTCTAGCAAAGGACGGGTTTACTGTGCAGCAGTTCGCTCCGTCCTACTTTATGGCAATGAAACATGGCCAATAAGAGTAGAGAATATTCAAAGGCTACTAGTGTTCGATCATAGGTGTCTTCGAAGCATTGCTCGTATATCCTGAGACCACCGGGTAAGTAATGGAGTTGTTAGAAAACGAGTACTAGGTAGGGATGGCAAATCGATTGATGAAGTAGTGAAACTTCATCAGTTGAGATGGCTGGGACATGTGTTACGTATGCCCGACCACTGACTGCCCCGACGTGCAATGTTTCATGGTGTAGGAGTAGGTTGGAAGAAAGCTAGGGGTGGCCAGACCAAAACGTGGCACAAATCAATGAAGTCACTGACAAGTGGACTGGGCCATGTTGGTAGGTGTAGACTACCTGGTTGGGATTCGCGAGATGACAGCAACCGATGGTTAGAGACCTTGAATGACATGGCTCAAAATCTTTTACAATGGCGAAGGTGCATCCACTCTTTGTGTTCTACCAAATTCTAATCTTCTGAATTCCTCATGTCTTTATCTTTTTCTCTTTCCAAATTTATTTCACTGTACTATACTTCTTCAATAATTTCTTCAAACCCTAAACATTTGGATTTCTGATTATACTCCTACTACCACTATGGGATTTGAATCCACAACTGCATCTCTGTGTTAATGTGGTATGGCACGTATGTACGAAGTTCTACGTTGTGACTGACTGACTGACTGGAGGCAGAAACGACGGAAAGGCAGCGACGTGTGTCCCTATCCTTATGAGTTTTTACAGAGCCCGAAAGTACACAGGCGACTGTTAACGCGGATCCATTCTAATAGTGCTTGTTCTGCTCTTGTACTAAGTGCTATGCCTACACCTGCAAGTCCACGAGAACTAGCCAACGGGTCGCCAGATACACTGAGGGTGTATTTCGTCAACTGTCCATTTTGGCGAGGCGAAGTCAAATGAATGACCACACTAGGATCCTGTATGCGTGTTTCGGAGACACAGCATACATCAATGATACAAGATTCTAGGGTTTTAGCCAAGGAGGCCTGTTGGCCGATTTAACATAGGGTGAGTGCGTTGAAGGCTCCAATGTGTAGTTTGGAGCGAGGTTTTAGTAGACCTGGGACGGAATCGTTGGCTATGGTGACACGTGGAGAGGAAGCCGAAAGAGGAAGTTTAGTGTTGAAAGTAGAGGTGTTAGGAAAAATAAGAATTGAAGAAGGAGACTGATTATGAATACAGTGATCTTGAGTGCTGTTATAGGTATGAGGGCAGTTATCACTTCCCGGTTGTCCACACTGTGGAAGGGTTCCTCTAGAGGTAAATGAAAAGAAAATTGGATTAGAAGAGGTCTTAATGACCTGAGAGCGTGACCGCAGTGCCCAAGAGACAATTGCTTGAGGCTGGTCACACACGACCTTTTTGTGGGTAATTTTTGTGTTAGCTCCGTTATTCAAAGGACCTTACCGCCGGAGACGGATATCCGTGGGATAAGGCGAGGTGTGAATTTTCAGGGTCGACCTTTTCTAACCCCACCCCTCCTTGTGGGAAGGCAGCATCGCTGTTATGCTGGTTGTCTGAAGGAAACACCTTACTGCTTTCACACCTCTGTACAGTCAGCAGTACGACTTCGCCTTCGGACCTTGGGATTGCTGCTTTTAGTCTCACCGCTCTTCAACCGACCTGTCTGGCATGGTAGGACCCTGAGGAACGGATGTTTCAGCCAGTATAGCTCGATTAGTAAGTGTAAGTAGAGCTTAATGCAATGACTTGATATTCATTTTTAGATGAGAGTAAACCCATACGGTACGGTATTATTGGTCAGGCTTTAAGGACCGTAGTATCACGCTATCTCTACGGTAATACCTTTGAAAATCACAAAAAAACATGGTGTATATTCAAGTGCTGTTTTCTAAAACCGTGGGAAGGTTACTTAATAGTTAAATAACTTGACTCGTAACCACCGAGTTGCGGACTCGAACCCTGTCAACTTTATTTCGGACAGCTGAGTAGTATTACCACCTTTCAAAGATGAAAAGAATGAATGAATAGCACACTCGATAAATAAACTACAACTAACTTGAAACTAAACCTGAAAGGGACACAATTCGGAAAACAAGTGAGTCATATAAGAATTCACCAAGGTCAAAGTGATTCTTGGAAATCAACTTCCAGAAAACATGTTAACTAAAATATGGTGACATATCAGTCCGACATTTAAAAGATACTTAATACGGAAATTAGCTTTGAAAGGAAGAACCCAATACTCAACTCAATAATTTATTTTACTGTAAGTTAATGTAGTTAACTTGCTATGTCGTATGGATGCATGTAGTCGTTGACCAACTTATATGAAATATCGTGCATTTTAGATATACGTTTGTGCATAATACTAATATTCAACAACTCCGACTTCAGTACAGTGAATGACACCATTTTCATCCTTTTCTTCTCTGCTCGAATAACTAGAGTAAAACAACCATTTTAGCGATGGGTGCTTTGTATTTAACAACCACAGTACAATTGAAAATATATTTAAATTAATTTTATTTTAATTAAAATCTATGATTTGAGTATATGCAACTGAACAAAACCCATAGTAAAAAATGCACTGAGGATCAATCAACGGAGTTCACACTGAATAATTGGATGTAACAGAAAATTACCAAAATCAATAATGATTTCTTTTGCCATAAATTATATTTGAGGATCGTACATCTTCAACATTTAATATTTTCATTGACCAGATTAGAAAATCAGACATAATTTAGCGTTATTTTGATATAGCTTTAAATCAATGGTTGTATTTGTTGTGGATCTATTTTGTAGTATTAAGGAATGCACAAACGCAGTTATGTATAATACATTAGGCCGAGAAATACTAGTATTTGTACTGTTATGAAGTGGCAAATAGCGATCCAGAAGGATGTAACAAACAGCCATAGCAATATTAATGCACATCACAATAAATTAATAAAGGACCAGTCAGTTGGCGAGATCGTACCCAACGTAGGTGATAGGTGTTCGTTGGCAAAAGTTTTCACACCACAACACAGTATGATGTAAGTTTCAAAACAAATTCTCGAGTGGTAGTAGAATAATATTAGTAATAGCATCAGTGGTAGTACAACAGATTATGTATATAGGGATAGAAAAATTATGGGATAATTTCAAACTGGAGATCTAAGGGAAAATGCTGAATGGGTGCATCTGTACCAATTAGAAATATCCTAAACCACGTCACTCAACGTTTCTACCTATTGGTTACGATAGATGTAACACCAATCAGGTGACCTGCATCTGACAACATGGTTCAGTCTAACAGTGAATGGACTTTACGGATTGATGTCACAGCTTGATTTGGTAGAGCCCACACAGTCACGCGTATACAGCCTCTGCCAAGGAAGTCCTACTCACTGCCTTCTCGCACCACGGGTGTTGTTTACAAAATTAAGAGGACGAAAAACGAATGTCCGGAGCTTTAACCAGGCTGGTGAACACGGTGAGTTCAACTAGGGGATTTGGGAAACCCTGATTTCAAACCAATGGTGTGCATGGGCTCCAGTACCCCAAACGAACAAATGGCATATGAACCTACCATCGGTCATCGGCTACCATGGGACTACATCTAACGCTGATCCTCTGCTTCGTGGATTAGCCATGTGGGTCAAGGGCTCGGGGAGTTGGCCCCTAAGAAAACGACTTGTATCGGTTTGGGCGCCCTGGCAGTATCATATCCCACACACAAATCAAGTGACTTGTGTGGCGCACAAGTATTCGGTGCCCCTTTGTACCAATATTTATGTGTAATACATGTACTAAGCTCTCCAGTAGATGAGAATCCACTATTGTATCAGTCAATTCGCCACACTGACCCCTTACACTGAAGCTAACTTCAGTATTGCTTTTGAGGTGATTCCAAAATATACAAGAAATGTTTCGAATGTATGCACACAATTTTAACAAGTAGAACAGCGTTTGACATATCCTTGGGAGAAAACATATAGTTTACGACTAGAAGTTATATAAAGGAAAGGTTCACCTTAAAAACTAGGAAAATCACGCTTACTATTTTCTGAGGAAATCAACATCGTGAATTTACATATAGTAATGTAATATATGAAAATCTTTGTAAATAACTAGTATAGACAAATATTATCGATTCCTTACTGATCTGATGATGTAATATCAGGGACCAATCGAAACTTAAGCTAATAAACACTTGAGGGAACAAAACAGTTTAAATTCTATGTTAAAGTAGTTCGTGATTGTCAACAAAGTCAATTTGGTAGCAAAGCAATAAATCTATTGTAAGCTCAATAAAGTATCGTAAGTCACAATAATAGACACTATCATTACTATGACTCTTTCGGTAAGGAACTTTTTATCTTTCTGTTGATGTAGTGTAGCTACCGCAGCTCATGAATATTGATACGAGGTAGTGTTGCTTTAATGGACGGATGGGCCTAGAGACAGTTAGTCATAATGACTTTTTTCAAGATTGATGATGAACTGACTAGTTTTCAAAGCTGTAAAATGACTTTTTTTACATTTATTACACTTGAAGAAAAATATAACAGTATCTCGAGATGAAAGGAAATTCACAAAAACTCAGATTGTATTTGAAAGTGATCTTGAGTCAATATACATGTATATGAAGGTAGATAAAGTGTGTTTATGTGTGTGAAAAAGAAAACCAATTATACTGTACAAATTCAATAGAACAAATAAAAATGCTGATAGGAAAACTGGTTTACAATCTTCATAAGGGAAAAATGTCGAGAGAGATTTGAATAAGAAACGAAAATTTCACCGACGTACTTTAGGTTTGCGTTTAGTTTTTTGCTTCCTGTTGAGGCTAACTTGAGAAGGAGACCAACGATCATCTGATGAGAATGAGTCAATTGACAAGTCATCATCTTCATCAGTACATTGTGATGAATTAACAAAAGATGAATCGTTTGATGGTTCTGAAGTGGAAACGCAAGACATTTCCGAAGTATATAAAGATTGACTAGAAGAGTCACTATCATCAGATATATTTGAAGGTCGGCGTCGACGAGGTCGCTTACGAATAGGACGTTTTTTATTGGATTGAGCAATGACAGAATTTTTCTTAGATTTAACTTTTTTACTAGTACTGCTTGTTGAAGGGAGATTTTCAATTTCTTTTTGATTTTGTTCATTGGATGCTTCAGATGTACTTCTGATACGAGTAGATCGTTCTTGTATTAGGCGTGCTAATGCAGCAGCTTGTTGCTGTTTAATTATATGAGCATTGCGACGACCAGTACTTGTAGAAGAACTTGCTATTGAACAAGGTTTATCTGGGAATTCATCTATAAAACAACAAAGATAGAAATACAAAGTAGACTGAAGATTAATGAATAAAATATTTGAAAACAAGTAAAATCTTTCATTCATTTTCAGCTGCTTAGGATGAAATAATATAAATCCAATTAAAATAATAAAGCGATCAAATTGTAAACAAACAAATACTATGTCTATAAAGAGTAGGAGAACTCACTAAATAAACAATCATAATTTGTTTACCAACAGTATATATATATATATATATATATATATATATATATATGAAAATAAGTCTGACTATCTAGACAAAATATTAAAAGTTATGAGCAGTGTGTAAATTAACCCAACTGACTGTAAGAACAGTTAGCCTGGGAAAACAAAGTTGAAGTTTCAGTTACTAAAACCGGTGATTAGAAAAGCAAAAGAAGCGCAAAATGAAGCATTAGAACATTAAGATGAGATCATGGATTTATTATAATCAAAAGCTTTCAAGAAATTAAGAATAAACAGAATAATGGGCAAAACTGGTTTAATGAATGACAACATAGATTGACTGAAGTTAAGCAACCACTGTGAAACAGCAAGGACTGGACAGCCATCTCACACCATTATGGGACCCACCAGTGGGAGCACTCGTTCACAATGATGTCAGAGATCGTGGCTGGGTTTTTTAGAAAGCGCTTAAACTTTAGACCATTACATAGACAAACATCCTTGCTGGCGAGGCCATAGACTTACATTTCCCCCAGGGAGTTTCATACCATGACGAAACAACTGTCTAGTGCTTTCCTATTTTTAATGGTTGTCTGAGGCCAGTCTGTGATTAACACCACAAAAGTTTTATAAACCCCCTCTATTTATTTATTTGAACACATGAACAGTGAAACAAAGGGGCAATAAATACACATGCGCCGTACAATAACAATGAGGTTGTGAAGATATAGAGAATGTAAAGTGTGTATAATAATAATAATAATGGGGGAAACAGTTCGGTTAGTGAGGATACAACCAGAAAGAATTCCTTCAGTTGAAGTCACATTTACTTTTATGAAGTAAAATAAGGTTACAGCAGAATCGCCATTAGCTTCTATTCTGAGCCATGTCTGATAACGTCCCTAGCTACTGAGTCGCACCATCTCTAGGACTCCAACCAAGGAGTCATGAGGGATCAACAGACGCCATTCCTGTACAACTTTCTTTCATACCACGACATCATGTCATACAATGACTACATCTCTACTTTTCCCAACCAATGCCAGCGTCGGAAAACAATGAACGACGTGGAACCTGGGAATACATTCGTAAGTCATGTCTAAGCCACCGAAGCCGGTGTTTCAAGATAGTGACAATAGTTGGATTGTTGTCGCTGTGCCCGAACACACGATGTCGAATCTCTGAATTATTAACATGGTGTTGTCACCGGATGTTTGCAATCTTTCGGAGACAACGATGATCAAACGCAGAGAAACCAGGTTTCATAAGCATACAGCGAAAATGCTCTTACCGAAGTGTTATAGATCCAAACGTTTGCTCCCAGACTAACATCATGAAGGACCCAAAGATGGTCCAGATTGGCATAAACCACTCTGGCTTTCACTATACATGAACTGATCTCATCACTCACGCCATCAGCAGCAATTACGCAGCTACCAAGATGCACGAACTTCTCGACTACTACTATCTGCTCACTACCGAGGTTGAGTGCAGGATCACGGTCCAGTCACTCTTGTAAAATTACTTTGCAGTTTGAAGGTGCAAAGCACATGTCATAATTACAGACACTGACTGCCAACTGATTAAGTGTGAATTACATGGCTTGGGTATCTTCGCACAATAAGACAATATTATCCGCATACTCTGGGTCGAGAAGTCTTTCTCCAGGAAACGTACCCACACCACCATTACCTTCATCCATCCGAGCTGTTTCCATAACATCATTGATAGCAAAGTTGAAGATAAATGGTGAGCCTGAGCAACCCTGTAATAAATATGACAGTGTTCTAACATTTGCTGGAGGGTAAAGATATGATCAATACATCCTCGACTAGAATCAAAGCCAGCGAGTCAATCTTTCTCGGATTTTTGAACAATATACTAGGTATGACGGAAGCCAATGGTCTGGACGCAATCGGTAGTAGACTTATCACCCGAAAGTTGTTGCAGGAACGATGTGGACAATTTCTTAAGATAGGGACAAATATCGACTCATTCCGTGATGTTGGAATACTCTCCAACTGCCAGACATTTGTAAACAACTCAGTCAGTTCTTTAACCAGAAAGTCATTACCATCTTTAGAAAGGACTGGAGGTAAGTCATCTGGGTCTGGTGATATATAGGGCTCCAAGATTCGGGTTTCCTTGCGGACTTCCACGCCGTTAGGTGGATCAGTCGTCACAGGTCATGGAGGGTAGGGCAGTTTGATCGATGTTGCCAGTAAAACACCTTACATTAATAAAATCACGGGTTAACAATTTATTATAACATGAAAACTCACCTTCAGAATCAGATGTTAATACCTTCTTAGATGTTTTTGGTCTACTATTAACCTTGTTATTATTAGGTCTAGTTGAAGTTCCTTTCCTCTTAGACCCACCACCATCAAAAGCAAGAGATAATGCCTTGTTATATAACAATTTTTCATTATCTTTTAAGGAAATATGCGAATTTCTTTTAAGCATTGTTTGATTCACTCGATGAGCAGTTACTTCCAATAGTCGTTGATAGAAAGCAGATTTAGAATCATTGATATCAAACTGATTTATATTGTTAAAGGAACTATTAGAGGTTCTCAGCATAGTTTGTACAAGTCCTGGAGGCCAATTACTGTCTGCACGTGAAATCTGTTTGGGATCCATAGTCAATTCATTACGTATAGCGGTAAATTCATCTAAATGTGAATTTAAATCATTTTCTTCAGTTGAGCCAGACAAAGAATTGGGAATACTTATAGACGGTAACGGGCTAATCACTATTAACGGACCTTTATTACCAAATCGAATTTCATCTCTTGTACGAATAAAGTCAGATGAAAGATCCGACTGTTGAATATCATTTGTCGGGACAATATGATCAGTAGTAAAAGGGGCCTCCAATATTCTGTTATTTGGTTCACAGAGTGATGAAGAATCTGAATCGTCATTTGTCAGATCAATTTCAAGCGTAAAAGTTCGTGTAGACTGCGTATTACTTGAGCTATGGAGAATCGAAAATAGAAGTGATATAGATATACGTAAAAACTGGTTCAAACGTAGCTAGTTACATTTTAAGTTATCAAATATATTAAAAACACTGGTAATTCCGACAAGAAGTTATCATAGTGGTGATATTTTTATAGACAGAAGATATAAAAACAGACGGATTGGGGCTAGTAGTAGCATCAAGGATTAGTGTTTCGTCCCGCCTGGGACTCATCAGCCCAATATACCCTTCTTTAATAATAATAATAATAATACATAAGATATGACTTTCCAACTCCCGAAAATGTATGCTCATATGACGTGGGTTTGTTTCCCGAAATTTTATCGTTTCCTGTTTTTTAAATATCTGTTGCTCTAGTATTATCAGATGCAAACACAACAGTATTAAATCTATTGCACAACTTATTCAACTGTTTATAGATAAGTACACATTATATAATACAAGAGAAACGACTGAATACATGTAAACACTAGTGGAACATATAAAAGTGTTGACTTACATAATACTTTTTTCTTTTAAACATGGAAAACCATTATTTATGTCATTTTTCTGACTGTTATTACAAGTGGTTTTAAGCTTGTCAACTTTTTGTGGACACTGATTGATACTTTTATTATTACGGTCATTTTGGAGATTTGTCTCCGCCTCCTTTATATCATTATTATTATTATCATTATGATCATCATCATCGTCACTTAAGATAATTACGTCAGGTTCTAGCTGATAATGGTTATTATTACTAATAGTATTATTTTGATTATCGTTAGTTACTTGTTCTGTTGTGTCCATATGTGTATTGTTTACATCCACAGTGTTTGTTTCGGATTCATTTGACTTATCAGTAGTCAATTTGGCTTTTTCATTAGGTACATCAAGTTTTTCCAATGTAATAGAAGCCTTTACCTCCTCTTCAACATTTTTCTGTTCACTTTTTGTTTGATTAGATTCCGTGATGAATGAACTATTTGGACTAACGTCATTAGGATTATTTAAATGCCAATCACCATTTCCATCCAACTGAACAAATTCAACATCAACACTACGGGGATTCTTCAAAATACTCATAAAAAATCTAGTATGGAAAGGAAAACGAAATTACAAAGAAAAATATTTTTTTAAATCAACAATATGTACACTCCAATTTACTCTTTATAAGAATAAATATTAAGTAATTAGTGCTTCAAGGAATATAAATTTAATGATATATGAATAGTGAAAAGTGATGTTATTAAATTCTATCAATTAGTCGTAAGCAACGTAGAACCTGCCATATATATCCATTAGATCAAGTTGTCACACCATATCGGCACAGTATGATGAAAGTATCGAAGTAAATTCTCGAGCGGTAGTAAAACAGATTACGTATATTCGAGAATGATTTCAGGGGATAAAATAATTGTAGGATAATTTAAAAGTGAAAACCAAAGAGAATGATCCCAAGCCACATCACTCAACGTTTCCAGCTATTGGTTACGATAGTCGTGACACCAATCAGGTGAGTTGAATCTGACAACAAAGTTCAGTTCAACAGTCAGCGGATTTTACGGATTGATGCCACAACTTAGTTTGTTCAACATTATAGATTTCTTTCAATCTACAACGATAGACATAAAAGCACTAAAAAATTCCACTTACTCATCTACTCTCAAGTCACGAAATGGTGCAGAGATACTACAAATAGGGCAAGACCAACGAGGTCTTCGCATGTTGATTGTTAAATATGAATGTAAATCAAAACATTGAAGATGTGAACAATTGAACGATCGTACAGGAAGCTAGAATAAAAATATGAGAAGATTAAATAATTTCAACAAATAACATTTTTTTATATATGCTTAAATAATTTAAAGTGATAGTTGATATGATTATTATATTAGACAATTAACGGTTGTATGAAATACGCTTTTTATGTTGGCATATAATTTTTTTTAGTTTCGAATACTGTTTTATTAAAACATCTTGATGAAAAGTTATTCGAATTGTATAATCAAACCATCGGGAGTGATAACTTAGTTGTTAAAACAATTGGTTTTCAATTCGGGCAACTCCAAAGAATCACATGAAATGTTTGACTCAGATGAATTACATTACAATTGTAGTTGTTAGGTCGACTTACAATAAACTCTATCAGAGCCTCCAGAGAGGCTCATAAAGAGCCCAACCAATCAGCGATTAGTTAGAAGCTATGCTACTAAAATAATGAGGTCCTGATTGGCTGTTAAACAAATTGCTACTATGGAATCTCAAGGTCTTTTTAATTACTATAAAACCCCTGTTTTTTCTGTACATGAATGAACCTTGTAGTAAAGTGATTCTCTGATACTCGTGTCTTTTCTCTGGTCTTTCAAGTCGCTGAGTAGTGCTAGCCTGAGGTTATCCGAATAGCTAGTATCCGAATAAAGCATTCAACCTACGAGACATAACAGTAGTATACACAGCAAACCATGTATAAAATTTTACTTAACAACACCCTTAGATGCGGGTAATAACAATGCCGCTAGAATACCTACAATTGACTAATGTTTTCCATTTAAAAAAATGGAACAGTGCCTTTTTGTATTAGTACGTTAAACGAGAGGGCTTATAGTATGTATAACCGAATGACACTGGAGCAAATTCAAATCTACGTACAATCCGACATTTGTGTAAAAACTGCGGACAGAATTCAGTAGTAGACAATTATTACAACACAGAAATAGTGAAAATAAAGTCTTAAATAACAAATTTAGAAAAGCAAACTAATCACAGGAAAGTAATAACAATGTTGGTATAAAGGGGGAGAAACTTACATCGATTCTTGTCCGAGTCAGTGGACACAATAAGCACACAGGGATGTAGTCTGCAAGTTCAACGTCACCATCTTCAATACATAAATCACTATCGTTAGACGATTTTTGAAGCCGAGATTTCAGTTCATGCTAGAGTGCAAAAATAACGGTATAATAAGAAATAACTTGTTTATTAATGGTTAGTTTTAATCTGAGTTGCGGGAATATATAACATTAACAGATGTCTTTCGCAAACCACAGATTACTATTAATTGTTAGAAGTGCTAAAAATTAGTCATTCTGTACTTGAAAATCTAGTTTGAAAATAATAATTCAAGATTACGAAATTAACCTAGCTATTTCATTCAAGTGAATGACCACTTTTTCTAACATGTTATTTCACTCATAGAAACCGAACTCAGATAACATAAACTTGTGTAATAATTGCTTACTTAAGTGTGGTACAAAAACACTCGTTTACATAATAAGATTGATTAATATTAGTGTTGGCGGGAAATAAACCGGATTAAGGCACGTTATGTGCATTATCGTGACAGCGCACGCTGATTGGCTAATTCTAAACCAATCAGCTCCAGCAGATTATTGAAGAAGCATCTAGAAGCTTCTTATGCACATACTATAAATGTAGGAACGTTTTTCTAACGATTGATTGCTGTTCACCTACCCTTGTTATTTTGAATACAATTTCGCTCCTGTTCAACGTGTTCTGATTATTGGGGTCTTATCGAGTGTCATTTTATAAGAATACTAAGCCATAGGAGTAGCTGGACCGTTTATTAGCAAAACAATTATAACAATTAGACTTCTCTACCATTTATTTGTTAGAGGTAAACGATGATGTTAAACAATATATAGACGTCGATAGTACTAGATTACCTGTGTCTTTGACACGTTGCTCAGATGGAGTACAACTACAAATTATGATAAAGGTTAGGTACAACGTTTAAAAAAGGAATATGATGAGACTATCAAACGAACTCATTTTTAGATAATATATATCAAGTCACCACTTGTTTGATGTTCAGTGTTGGTTAATGTAGTTTTTAAAATAAAACGTGGAAAACCTAAATTAAAACATAGAATTAGCCTTCGGAATTATAGTTTGGGCAGTATAAAGAACCAGTCTTTTAGGCTAGAATAAGTAGGATTTGATTTTGAAACTTTGATAGACTAGGGTTTACTTCGTAGAATGGTAGTTATTTGGATCATCCCTGATGTTATTAAGTCAGCAGATTAACTATGTTCACCAATAAATTTTACATCACACTGAATACTAGAAATCATAATAATATGATCATATATAATATATAATATATAATATATGACCATAATAATATAATCATAATGATATGAAAACGGAAATAAATTTAATTACATCTACCCTAATGATGAACAATTATCCAAAAGATTTTATTAAAAGAATAATTAAGAATGAAAGAAAAGACGACATTGTTAATACAAAAAGATTACAGAAAAAGGAATGGGTTAACACAGTGGTGATCCCATATCGGAAAGGAGTTTCGGAAGATATTCGAAGAATCTTAAATAATCAAAATATAAGAGTATTTTTTCGAACAAACAATACTCTAAAATCAAAATTAGTAAGAATTAAAGATCCAATATATAAAGAAGAACAACAAAATTGTGTCTGAAATCAAATGTAATGACTGTAATGCAACGTATGTAGGTGAAACATCAAGACAACTGAATGTGAGGGTGAAGGAACACAAACAATGCTTGAAACACATTCCTAAATCCTCAGATGATGTAAGGAAACTGGAGAACAAATCAGCGATAGCATTACACTCGATAGAATCGGGTCATACAATTGATTTCGTTCACACAAAAATCCTTCAAAAAGATTTCAAATCTTACAAGTAAAGACAAATAGCTGAAGCCCTATACATTTGGGCTAATCCAAACAATATTAATAGGAGAGATGGAATACAATTAGCAGTACCATGGCAGCTAATCATTAATAAGTAATAACCTGAACTCCTTAATGTTTTTATCTAGTTCGTATTATCTAAAATGACAACAATTACACTCAATGATTCTAATCTGTTGTCTTATCGGAATTTGTTAAACAATTCATTGGAACATTAAAAATGACACATACATACAGTCAAAATTGCGCTCTTCAAATCTCACCTTTTATATTTTTATTTTGTTTAATTATCTTCATGTTATACATGCTGTGACACAGATATGATTCATATCACATATATATTACAAATTGTAAGTTTTCTTATAAATTCACTGATAAGAGACAATATATGAATGTGAATGTAATTTTCTCCTATCACCTCTTACGTTTTTCTATACAATATGTTATATGAACACTCATCAATTCACATCACATACCTCTTAAACATACCTAGTTTAGACTTATTGTTAACGTTGATTGGATGACCTATTCAGTGTATAATGAACTCGGAGAACCATGTACCTATTTATATTCGATAATTTTGATGTTTGATTATAATTCCTTGAAAAAGCTTGGACCAGATTGCCAGGCGAAACATTGGATTTACTTCAAAATTCATTCGCTGAGATTTTACAAATATACTATTCCTATTTAGTGTCATAATAGGCTTTGTTTTGAACAATTTAAGGTTGAAAACTATCACTTCTGATGAATAACTTCTCTATTCATTTTTTGTTGGTTAATTAGAAACTTACTAGTTACTAATTATTAATATATATAACAGTTATCTGACTATATTAACCTATATTTTTTGTTGTTTGTTGTTGCTTTCATCACTTCAAAAGCATCAAAATACATCTGGACATTAAGATAAATAAAATGTTAAGATCGTTGTCATAACATTATGCATAGGAACTTTAAAAGAACTGACAACTAGCAATCTAGTTGGGACAAAAATCATTACCTTTGTATCATCAGCAGGAAGTGAGAATGTCGGTGGCAAACAATTGTCATAAGCTCCGAAAACCCCATGATCTTCTAAAGTTCCTGAACCATCTGCATTTACTGTTAATGATGGAAATTCGATAGGATCTAAGAAAGGTCCATTAATGAAATTTTTGTGGGCTTCTGGATTGTCTAAATTAAAAGTATTTCGAAGATCTGAAACTGAATAAGCCCGATCAAGTGTAACTTGAACTAGAGGCAACCCAATTAGATGACATAACAATGGAGAAACCAGTCCATCAGCAACCAAGTTTAAAAGTCCTACAGACTGATCTTCCAATGGTGCATGCAACCAGGTCAATTCAATATCGACGACTCTGTTTCTAACTGCAGAACCACACTTCAAGAGTACCTGATTAAAAAAATTATTGTTTAAGTAATAATTCTTGAAATCTATGTGGAACAAGCAACACCAATACGTAAATATACTTGGTTCATTTATTCTCTATCGGGAAATTTATTGTGATAAGTAAACAGTAAAAAGTCACTAATCGTTAAAATGTTTGTGAGATAAATAATACAACAATACACAGTTGGATATCTACAATAGATTCATTGGAATGTTTACTTCAGCTTGTCTAGAAATTAACTAAATTTAATGAAATGAACAAGGCTTCAGTGAAACCAAGTTAAAAACAGGAATTTGGTGAATATGTTTACCAAACCTGTTGAAAATTGCATACATCAATTTGGAAACCATTATGGAAGGCACATCATTTCTACAATGTTTTCATCATGTAATTCTTACATCGGTAGTTTATGGAAAATAATTCAGTCTGGAGATCATTTTCATCACCAATCAAATAAAAGCAACTGAAAAAACAAAACAAAGCACCAGGTAAAGGTTGAAAATCTGTTGAGGTAGTAAATTTTCATCGTCTGAGGTGTTTCGGATATGTATTACATGGGCCCGTACCTTGACGCACAGTTGTAAGATTTTTCTTGTATGCATCCCTTCATACATAAAATCCATGTGATGGCATTTATTTGTTTCTCTATATGTGTAACGCTTCTCTTATTATTCTCTATTCATGTATATTATTTCCAAAATTATTGATTTGTTTGAAGTGGCTACAGACTCCGGAATTGACCAATGCATATATGTATCGTAATCTACATTGCTTACGACTATTAGCTTGAATTGAAGGGACGTTCAAAACCGGGATATACTGGGAGGATTTTTCATCTTACATTTCCGTTCCCTAGCAGCGTTCCATTGTATTTCTAACAGAGATTGAATGTACGACTTTGTAACCTCAAAGCGAGTGCGTTATCTTGAAAACACTCAATTAGAAATACAAGGGTTTATATTTATAACTTCTATTAATCAACGATATAGTACAATCATTAGTTAATTCCACTGGTGATATCTATTTAACTAGAGAGGTATTTTAACCCCGGTTGAAACGATTTATTATTTGAACTTCGAGAATTCGTCATGAAGTTAGTCAATATTGAACATATCATAGTTTACTTAGACGGTTTGTGGATATTTCTTAATTCATTTCATCAAGCATTGTTGCATATATGAAACAAAAACGTTGACAGGTTTTATTTCATATGAATAAATTGTCAAAACAAGAGATGTGCTGAGGTTAACTAGATTAAATTGTTTACCAGGTGCTTGTGTACGAGCAACACTGTAAGTGTGAGGGCTAATGATACTATCCAGTTGCTCAAACAGAATTAGGTGTGGCGGGGTTCAGACCTGCAACTGAGGTTAAAGCATAATTAAACCGTACCACTATGACTAAGTTGAGAATGATTTATGTTCTGTTATGCGGTAACTAAATTATTGTTTATTAACTTTGACACTGAGTGAATAGAGAACACATAACTTTCAATCTATCGAAAACCTAGTTTATATGTGGAGATACGAATCAGTCATTGATAAACTAGATTTCCAAACACTGCCTTAAATACATCTCATCTATATAGGATTGTGTGATCAGACTACATCCTTATCTTACACAAAAAAATCTCTAGGTCTAAGGAGGCTAAAACTGGGGTCCAGTAGCGCAAGAAATCAAACATTAAACTGATTACTACCATATCATTCTTTCACATTTCCTGAAATATTTCCTATTTTTAGTCAAGTTTTGAGATAGTTTAAAAGATGATTAAAAAAGTAAATAGATTACACGGTATATCTAAGAATATAAAGAGAACTACTGAGATTTTCTATAAGCTTAGAATAAACTTAATTAGGCGATTTGGTGGATTGTATTAGATCACTATTATAACATTTGTCTTCCGGTTAAGTTATGTTTACAACTCCCAGTTTTTAAATCACGATTATATATAAAAAAAAATTAACCAGTTAAATGTATTGAGTAAATGCTTTGCCAAAATAAATGGAGTTAAAAAACATAACTAGATTAAAACGAGGCACATACTTTGTCTGTTATATCAATTGATAAACGTAGGCGCTTTCCAAGACGTTGGGCCTGACCACCATGAAAAATGGGGTCAGGTAGGGGTACGGGTCGACCGGAGACACGAATAGAAAGACAACGAGGTAATGCCTCTAAGACAAGGGCTCGCCGAGATGAAGCAACCGAGGATACATTGCTTGGAACATAGAAATCCGTCGTAGCCCAACCAAGCCTTAAAACTACTCTCCATTCTGAATGGTCACCAGTCCTTTAAAAAAAATATGACGGGAAATTGTAACTATGATCCTCCAAAGACTATAAGAAGTTTAAAGCTTTAATTAATACAGAGATGTGAAACAACAAATCGAATTAATAATTTCTCGACTGAACGAACAACTAGACTAGAAAGCAATTTTGGAGAAATTTATGTGAAATGTAACATTTATTCAGAGAAAAATCAAGAAATTCCACCAAAAGTCTAAGAGAGTGAACATTGAGGTAGAAATGAGATAACCCTAACGAATAAGGCCGAAATCAATAACATTCAGATCTTGGCATGTATTACGCATGCCTATTCACCGAAGCTTGACGCACGGTGTAAGAAATTCATGAACTCAACCAAATCAAGCTGTGACATCAATCCGTAAAGTCCATTCACTGTTAGACTGAACCATGTTGTCAGATGCAGGTCACCTGATTGGTGTTACATCTATCGTAACCAATAGGTGGAAACGTTGAGTGACGTGGTTTAGGATATTTCTAATTGGTACAGATGCACCCATTCAGCATTTTCCCTTAGATCTCCAGTTTTATTATTATTAATGGCTTTATTCAATATTATATTTTTGGTACAATATAGAGTTCTCAGCACAAGGTATTTCACTGAATTTATTTTTCTTATTTCTTCATCTATCCTGACGATAAATATTGAGTGATCACCAGTTAGATGTTAGCAGTTCAGGAATCGACATCTGAACAATGAACATCCTCCGCAATGTCACTGAATGTACGTTTTTGTATATTGTAGGACGAAGTATCGCAAACTTTTCCTGAACGCGTAGGTTACTTGTTGAGATGTGTTGATGTCAGCAACGCCATCATTATTATCCCATAATCACTCTATCCCTTGAATTCATTCTTTCTTCTCAAATGTCATTGTCTATATACACAATCTGTCGTACTACCACTGATACTATTACTAATATTATTCTACTAACACTCGAGAATTTGTTTTGATACTTTCATCATACCGTGATGATATTGTGTGACAAAGTGAGTCAACGGACATGTGCCAGGGCCTAATTTGTATATGACTGACTGAGCTATAAATACAAAATAACGGAAGGAGTGGTTTCCCGCTTTGCAAAATAAGACGGTAGCTGACATAAGGTAGTTGGAGACAGTTGGAAAAACTTGGACCTAGGTTTCCTACCAGTTGAGAATCATCCGTAATTCGGATCTGGTATCAGAGAGGATCCAGTACTCCAAATGGAATTCGGACCAAGTTCACCCGATTTCATAGCCTTAGAATATGCAAAATACCTGTTCAAGCTGCAACTGAGCTCCTGTAAGAATGAAATATGTACAATGGTTAGTGACTGAGTAGTAGTCCTAAGGACTAACCCGCCATTGGTTACTATCCGGTGGTCAAAGTCACAAAGGCAACCTGTTTCTGTCAGTCAGTCACAACGTAGAACTTCTTACGTACGTACATCAGTTCAAGTTGCCATACCACATTAGCACAGAGATGAAGTTGTCAATTCAAATCCCATTTTGGTAGAAGTAGTAAGAGTATAAGCATTATGTAAAAGATTAGGGTTTGAAGATGTTATTCAAGGAGCATAATCTAGTGAAATAAATTTGGAAAGAGAAAAAGGATAAAGACATGAGCTTAAGTTCCCAGTATTCGAGAGTTATCATAGTATACGAATGATTAAAAGTAATAACTTCTCGGTGGAGTCCGAAAATACCATGCACTCGAATATCAAAAAATCTCATCCGACCAAAAAAATATGTTGATTGTCACACGAGTTACTTATAAGTAGTGGAAAACAGAATACAAAAGTAAATAGACGACGCATGGGATTTGACGAGAACAAAAACAAGTGACATACATGATATATCGATCAGTAAAAATATTCATCTGAAAGGCGAAAACACCAGATACCTCATCCAAAAATCACTTACCACTAAAGAAAGCATAAACAACGTATCAGTGAAAGAGAAAGTCACCTATAGATATCATCTGAGTTAATGAAACAACACGTAGAAAAACTATGGAAGCATTGAGGAGGGAAATTCGCAGAATACTCAACAGACATTACTTTTACATTTATAAATTGAGAATATCTAGCCTCAGAAAGACCAACTATTACAGAACTTTAATTAAAATACCGCTTGCCTGAAGTGTTAATAAAAGAAAACATTGAAATCAAAATGTTCAAAAGTCGAACGATGACGAAAGTTCACAACTTGATGAAACTTATAGCTGAATAAGAAACCGATGAAGATGTCAAGATCTAGGCCCTCCAGAACTGCCCTAAATGAAAAACCTCTATCTAGAAAAGGATTAATTTAGACAGACTGTCCTTGGGCTGACCTGTCTAGTTTCGATCACAAGTGACCTACAAAGGCGACCAATCACGATGGGAGTTGAAAAGTCGATCGATTAACTTATGTACTGACACGCTCACAGTGAGACTTGCAGTCTGAATTAGTGGACCACTTGCTTAATTTAATTCATGTCCGCCTATCTAAAATGTGAATACATAATTTAGTGTGACAAACATACTGGAGAAAAATCTAATCAATATTTTAGTACACAGACAAATCAACGAAAATAACACGAAATATGAGAACTTGTGTTTGGCTTAAGGTAATATTACCTTGCAAATAAACGATAAAAACTACATCTGTGTTTTATATCAATGCTTGCATGGGAAACCAGTCCTCTCATACAGTTTGAGCTTAAGATGGCAATTAGGAATATCTTTCCATGAAATTATATGTTTTTTGTTTAGACCATGTGGCACCCGTTACCATCTAAATATGACTTCGTAAAACAATTACTATGACACCAACTTCAAAATTACTCAGTTTTACATTGGAACGTATACCATAAATTTTCAGTGGCATGCCAACACACACTTGGACAATGTATTAAAAAAGAATCCCTTCATTTATATTTTTCATTTCAGCGCGTTGTTTTATAAAAAGCCTGAATATTATGGTAATGAGACAGTGAGTCAAATGCGATGGATTTCAAGAAAAGATGAAAATCAAAACTGTCGCAAACCACTGTCGGTTAAGATGTATGGAGATAATAAGAAAACAAGATTATGGAATTGTTGTTATCATTATTATTATTGCTGCTATTATTATTACTGGGTTTATTCAATATTATGTGTTTAGTACGATGTGGAATTATTAACACACAGTATTTTAACGAGTTTTAACGAGTCTCTAATTGGCATATGTGCATACTGTGCGTATTGCCTCAATATAGCCTTAATTCACAAGCATGGTAAGCAAAGATGGATAGTGGCTAGCAGTGGAATCCAGGACGCGCGTTTCGCCGAGTGGATAACGCGATGTCGTTTGAAGCGAAACGTACTGGGTTCGAATCCCAGAGTGAACATCAACTCTGAGATGCAGGTACATCCAGTTGACGAGTCCCAAATAGGACGAAACGCGCGTCCTGGATTCCACTGCTAGCCACTATCCATCTTTGCTTATACACTAAGTTAGTAAACTACCTGGAATTAAATGAAATGTTTTGAATACAATAAGAATCTGTAGAGTTTTTAATTAAAAACATTTAAGAATACAAGTTATTGACTTGGTCAGCTCTAACAACCTGCTAGTCAAAATATATTTGTTAGATAAGGTACTAAAAAGCTTTTATACCTTTACTTATGTGCATGGAATTTAATGTCGGAGCCTCGTTCTGCGAGAAGATAGAAATGAAGTGGATAGTTAGTATCTGATAAGATAATACCTTCCAAAAGTTTGCAAGATTTTAAAAACCTATCCACAACCACATTATTGATGACCTCAAAAGATTCATCACACAACCTGCTAACTGCGTTCATCATTCTGCAACACAGCAAAATATTTTTTGAGAAGCCCGGGAAAGAATGACAGTTAATATGCAATAATTTACAAATTGTAAAAGTAATGAAGAAAGTATGTAGTCTCTTTATATAATAAGTTAAGCGGAAAACTCTTCACTATCACCAAAACATGATAAGACCGATAGAGATTGAAGGGAAAACCTTCACAAAAACAAATAACTTTTGACACTATTTATTTCAAAATCTACAACAGTATAAACTTTATGGGAATCCAACAAGGTGTTTAAGGGCTGTTCATGTCTCAGACTAAAATTAAGAGTTTGCCATTTTATTTATTTATTTAAACACAAACATTGGTACAAGAAAGCACCAAATAGATATATGCGCCATATAAATCCTTCGATGTGCGAGGGCTGAAATACTGCCTGGACGTCCAATCAGAAGCAGGTGGTTTTCTGAGGGGGCCACACCTCGAGCCTTTGACCTAAAAATTCTGACCCACAAGGTAGTGCAGCACCGTAAGGAGATGCAGTCCCATGGTAGCCGGTGACCAACAATAAGTTCATACGCCATTTGTTCCCTCAGGGTACTGGAGCCCATGTACACCATTGGATTGGAATCATGATTTTCCAACTCCCCTAGGTGAACTCACCGTGTCCACCGGCCCGGTGCAAGCGCCGGACATTTGCTTTTTGTCCTCTTGATTTCGTACATGACACCTCCACCATGAGAAGGCAGTGAGTAGGACTTCCTTGGCAGAGGCTGTATACACTCTGTTATGTGAAGGCATTTCGAGAGGGGGCGGGCCCTCCGCACTTTCAGCCGTACCAGGGAATTCAGGGAAGTTTGCGACTCAGAAAGATTACGTGTGAAACTATTAACAACCAACGATCGTTTAATGAGACGAAAACTCATTCATTTTAAATGGACATAAACAGGTAGATATCGGTGTACATGTAATGAGATCGTCCGCATACTGAACAAAAGAATTTTCTGTGAAAGATGACAGATCATTTAGAAAAAAAGGAGGAAGAGACAGAACAGCTCATTGTGACATACCTTCATGAGTAAGCAGAGACGTAGAACACTTCCTTCCAAGGACAGTGTACTGTTCTCTTCTTGAGAGGTAAGAACCATCCAGATGGTTATCCGGTTGCAGGTTTTAATGACAGCAAACTTGTTTTGTAGTAGCGGTCTTGGAATAAAGTCAAAGGCGGAAGTATAATCTACAAATGAGCATCGAACATACTTCCTTTTCTTTTCCAAGATGAACACTGTTATGATGTAGAATAATAGAAGCATCTAAGATACTTCTGTATTTGTAAGCAAACTGATATGGATCAATATGCTCCTTTAATGCAGGTTGAAGTGGAAGTAGTAATAGTTTTCCGATTGTTTTTAGAAAAGGGGAAGTTATCGCTATGGGTGTAAGTTTCACATTCTTATCACAATATACTTTTCTGCACTTTTTCAGTATGAAATTATTTGTCATTCAGTCACAACGTAGAACTTAGTACGTACGTACATCAGTTCGAGTTGCTATGAAATTAGCTGGGAAGAATTTGTTAAAGATGCCCGTGAATGGATGGCACAGTGTCAGCACACTTCTTAAAAAGGAGGTTTGGGATTTCGTCAGGTCCCAAATATTAGGACGAGTCGATTGACTGGAGACACTATCGGGCATCAGTTTCAATGAATATCGAAACACACAACTATTCTTCAAACTTGTGGATACAGGAAGCATGGCATAAGATGACTGACGTACAAAAGACTTAAGTCACAAACATTCAGCTGGTTATCTTCACTAATGCATCTCCCACATGTAAGCTCTTTAAATAGTTCCCACACATTTGAAGAGCTTTTACAAGATATGATTTACTGGGTAAGCATCGGATTCGGATGGGTAGGTATTATTACCGAGGCCTGACTTGATAATTTCGCGTAAATTGAGCATTGAGTAGATTTTTATTAATAAAATACTATGTATGTAATATCGCGATGAGTAGAAAAATTAAGCTTTTGAATTTTCTGACATGTCGTGTCTCAGTGTAAGCCATTTCTACTGAAATGGTTCTAGTTGTATGGGAATTGTTCGAGTGGACGGTTTTATTACATGGATTTCGTTTGCATTATACAGATGATTATTGGGACAAAGTTTGGTACGTGGTTATGAAACTAAAAAAATAAGTTTTAAAAAAGCATATTTTTCGTGCACATTGCAGAAACAGAACTTAATAAGGCTGATCAGAACGAAATATTCAAATAGACTCAACATATGCTTTGGTGATTGATGAAAATAAGTATCTTGTCTGTAACTCCGACACTTTCATTTTCTTTAAAATTAGACAGGGTTGTGAAATACATAATGTTCAATTTTTTACCCACTATAAAACGTATTTACCATCACCATTTCAAAAACAGTTTGTCTACATATTTTTTCTAGATTTCCTCTACTTATTTGTAGATTTAAATTAATTTCCAATTTAATTTTACGAAAGTCTTTTTAAAGATAAAATGCACGGCTATCAGCCTTTTCGTTGAGATCTCACTATGCAGTGTCATGAAAACCTGCATCTAATCTATCATTATTCAAGGATTTATCTGATTAGTCCAACAACTCAATGAGCTTCAACCTTATTTGTTGACACTTTTATTATAGCAGTACATATAAACTTACTTAGGACGCAGTAGTTTGACAACTTGACGCTCCAATTCTAACGTAAATACGTAGGTCATGTAGTCTGTTGTGAAACCTACAGAAGCTGCGGAAGGTGGAAATTGTGGAGCGAAACCTGGATACTTTGTTACTTTAGCATCAGCCATTTCACGCAGAGAACGGACCATATTATCAGTATCTGGTATATTTGGATTGACATTTCCAGGAGCAGTAAACTGAACACGGCGTAGTAGTACTACAGGTCGTAAAAAAGGAGATTCAGAATAAATGCCTAAAAGACCAGGAGGAGAAATAATCCAGTTCATTTCATGCAATGCATCTGAATCGGCTTTGCATCGAGGCCAAACAGAAATCCGCTCCTTTCTGAACGACCGTGTACACGCTAAATACAAAGGAAAGGAAATGTTATTATATAAATTAGTCATACAGCTTAAATGATAAGCACAAATTAGACAGTTACGTGTAAACAATGTTTTGCGAATTCGATATACATTCCAAACATTAGCAAGTATTATATAACAAATTTAGTTTGATCACTAGACACCACTAACTTAGGCTGTAGCACCTCCGGGGGCTACTGCCGATCCCAAGCCCGGATAAAGGAGGAGGGTTGGGCATAGGGGTAGCGATCCCATCCCGTAGAAAACTAACTCGCCAAAAAAAACGGCAACCAGAAAAAATTATTCAGACCATTTAAACTCTGCTCTGGGAGTTGAAGGAATAATAATTATTATTTATTTAAACACATAAATATTGGTACAAGGAAGCACCAGATACATATGCGCCATACAAATCTCATTTGATTTGCTTGAGGACTGTGATACTGCCCAAGTGCCCGAACTGAAGCAGGTGGTTTTCTTAGGGGTCCACAACCCGAGCCTTTGACCGAAAGATCTGATCCACAAGGCAGTGGAGCATCGTGAGGAGATGCAGTCCCATGGTAGCCGGTGATCAACGATAGTTTCGTACGCCATTTGTTCCCTCAGGATACTGGAGCCCATGTGCACCAGTGGTTTGGAATCAGGGTTTTCCAACTCCTCTAGGTGGACTCGCCTTGTCCACCAACCCGGTTAAAGCGCCAGAAGGAATAATTATGACGCCCCGTGATGAAAGCTGAGTTCCTTCGGAAGTTATGAGGCCGATGCGCCTTCTAACAACCAGAACAACAATTTTTATAGGTACATGGAACGTCCGGACAATGTGAGAGACCGGAAGAGTCTCCCAAATTGCTGCAGAAATGAGGAAATCCAACCCGGGGTGCTTGGGATCAGTGAAACACATTGGACGCAGGTTGGACAACAACGACTATCTTCAGAAGAGGGTTCTGTTATATTAAGGCTATGAAGAAGAAAATGCCCCACATACACAAGGAGTTGCATTGATGCTGTTCAAACAAGTACAACATGCACTAATAGAATGGGAATCTCAAGGACCAAAGATCATCAAAGCCTCCTTCAAAACAGAGTAAGAGGATATTACAATGAACGTCATACAATGCTATGCGCCTAACGACGACTACAACGAAGACGTTAACGATCAATTCTACGATAGGCTGCAGTCGATCGTCGAGAAGTGTCCAACAAAGGACCTGAACATTCTGATGGGAGATTTCAATGCCAAGGTTGGAATGGACAACACTGGATACGAAGACGTCATGGGACAACATGGACTGTGAGAAAGCAACAAAAATGGTGAGAGATTTGCAAACCTATGTGCCTTCAATAAACTGGTCATAGGTGGCACTATATTCCCACACAAACGCATTCACAAAACCACATGGACTTCACCGGATCACACTAGGCAGAACCAAATCTACAATATCTGCATCAACAAAAAGTTCAGGAGGACGATGGAGGAAGTGAGAACCGGGAGAGAAGCTGATATAGCATCAGATAATCATTTGCTGATCGCCGAGATGAAATTAAAACTTCAGAAGCACTAGATAACGGGGTGGACAACATCACAAAAGTTTAATATGGCTTTTCTTCGGGATACTGACAAACAACAAATTCAAGATAGCCTTCAGCAATAGGTTCCAGGCCTTTCATGATCTACTCAATGGAGAGGGAACTACCATGCAGAGCAACTGGAAAGGGATAAAAGAGGCAATCACTTCAAAATGTCATGAGATTCTGGGCCACAAGAAGCACCATCACAAGGAATGGATCACTGTTGGTACACTGGATAAGATTGAAGGAAGGAGGAACAAAAAGGCAGCAATCAATACCAGCCGAACAAGAGCAGGAAAAGCCAAGGCACAAGCCGAATACACAGATGCAATGAACAAGTGAAGAGGAGCATCAGAGCGGAAAAACGTAAATATGTGGAAGATTTAACAATGACAGTGGAAAAGGCTGCAAGAGAAGGAACCGTGAGACAAATGTATGATACAACAAAGAAACTTGCTGGAAATTACCGTAAACCAGAACCAGTGAAAAGCAAGGAAGGCAAGGTAATCGTCAACATTAAAGAACATCGAAAAAGGTGGGTAGAACACTTTAATGAACTCTTGAATCGACCAGCTCCACTGAACCCACATAACACACGGACCTCCCAATCGATGTCGGCCCACCAACAATTGAAGAGATCAGCATAGCCATTAGACAAATCAAGAGTGGCAAAGCAGCGGGACCAGACAACATCCCGGCAGAGGCATTGAAGGCAAACGTAGCAGCAACTGCCAAGATACTCCACATCCTATTCAGTAAGATTTTTGATGAAGAACAAGTACCAACAGACTGGAAAGAAGGACTTCTGATCAAGATACCAAAGTAAGGCGATCTGAGCAAGTGTGATAACTACAGGGGCATCACTATTCTCTCAATATCACGAAAAGTCTTCAACAGAGTATTGTTAAACGGAATAAAGGACTCCGTAGACGCCCAATTTCGAGATCAACAGGCTGGATTCCGTAAGGATCGATCGTGTACAGACCAAATCGCAACTCTATGGATCATTGTGGAACAATCAATTGAATGGAATTCATCACTCTACATCAACTTCATCGACTACGAGAAGGCATTTGATAGCGTAGATAGCACAACACTATGGAGGCTTCTTCGACACTACGTGATGCCTGAGAAGATAGTCAATATCATGCGGAATTCCTAAGATGGAATAAACTGCAGAATCAAGCATGGAGGACAGCTCACTGACTCATTCGAGGTAAAGACTGGTGTCAGGCAAGGTTACTTACTTCCACTTTTTCTCTTTCTCCTGGTAATCGACTGGATTGTGAAGACGTCAACGACTGGAGGGACGCACGAGATATAATGGACAGCTAGGATGCAGCTGGACGATTTAGACTTCGCAGATGATCTGGCTCTTCTATCACACATGCAACAACAAATGCAGAAGACGGCCAGTTTAGCAGCAGCCTCAGCAGCAGTAGGTCTCAATATACACAAAGGGAAAAGCAAGATTCTTTGGTAAAACAAAGCATGCACCGATCGAATCTCACTTGAAGGAGAAGCTTTTGAGGATGTAGAAACCTTTACATATCTGGGCAGCATCATCGATGAACACAGTAGATCTGATGCAGATGTGAAGACGCGGATCGGCAAAGCAAGAGCAGCATATTACAACTGAAGAACATCTGGAACTCAAAACAATTGTCAACCAACACCAAAATCAGAATTTTTAATACAAATGTCAGGACAGTTCTGCTGTATGAAGCGGAAACCTGGAGGACTACGAAAGCCATCATCCAGAAGTTACAGGTGTTTATTAACAGTTGTCTACACAAGATACTTCGGATCCGTTGGACAGAAACTATCAGCAACAAGCTACTGTGGGAGACAACAAACCAGATTTCAGCGGAGAAAATGAGGAAGAAGCGCTGGAAGTGGATAGAACACACATTGAGGAAATCACCCAACTGTGTCACAAGACAAGCCCTCACATGAAATCCTGAAGGCCAAAGGAGAAGAGGAAGACCAAAGAACATATTACGCCGAGAAATGGAGACAAACATGAGAATGAGCAAAAACTGGATAGAACTAGAAAGGAAGGCTCAGGACAGAATGGGTTGGAGAATGCTGGTCGGCGGACTATGCTCCATTGGGAGTAACAGGCGTAAGTAAGTAAGTACTACACACTACTGCTATTTCTAGTTTCTGTGAAATACAAATAAGATGAAACCAGAACTTGGCAAAAACCCAAAGTAAAATAATACCACGGACGTCAATGGTAATCATTCTAACTAACACTAAACGCATTAAGGAAAACGATAAATTCACATCAAAGAGAGCTGTTTTAATCAAATAAAAAAGAAACTAAGTCACACTACTTTATTCAGCAATTGTATCGATATGAAGCCTAAGAAATACGCCTAAGTCGAGTTCGAATTTGTTGGCGAGTGACTGATCTATAAGTTCCTTATCTCCCAATCGCCTAGGAAATCTAATTATGTTTATTTTGTAATTAATGTATTATACATGAACATAATATTATGCCAAAAGAAAACTTATTCTGCTAGATAGTTGACTTGTTTTTTTAGTGTGACTTACGGCAATAGTTTGAACTTGTAAACAGTTATTACTCGGTTAAACCGCATAATCGAGTCTCCTCTGTCGATCAGAATTAGATTCCTTTACTTTAACAAGCCAAAGGCCATTTGCTATTATAAAATACTCGAAATCCTTCCATGACATATACCTTCAACGACGGAGTTTTAAACATGAAACAGTGATATTACCATATGCATGTAAAAGAAATAAATTTTATCCGTACTGAATTTTAATACACATGCAAGGTATAAAATGAATTTGTGATCTACGATCGCAGGGAACCAGTGATTTCACTAAATGTCATTAAGCGAATAGCTGAACTGCTTTCGAACTTGCAGTAAGCGCAGTAGAATTATCAAATATTTTGTCTACAAGAGAGGGCTAAAATGAAGTTCTATGATAAGTTCGAGTAAAAAGCATTCTAGAAAAGAAGTCGAACATTACAAACCTTCCGCCCATCGAAGAAAAGCCGTAGCACCCAATTTTTGCGTTCGATTGATTGAGTCAGAAACTGGAACAAGATTACTTGACACAAATAATGATTCCACGGATGGATTGGCTGTACGACTGGTAGTCAGTGAATTACAAGTTGTAGTGGCCGTGGTTGTACATGTCGATGTGGAACTAACACTGTTACGTGTGGTATAGTTTGTTGACCTCAACGCAACTGAGTTTACTGTGCCATGAGTGGATCCAGACGAAATAATTCCAGGCGCAGTGATGCGTATATTCGGCTGATAAGATAGTTGCGTAGGTCGAAAACCAGTGAACAGATTTCCATTCGGTCCTGCCACTGTATTAACATAACCTGAGACATTTGGGGGAGAAATGGTAACTTGAGATGGATTTGTTCCGCGTAAAAGTGTTTGAAAAATACTGTTAAATGCTGGGTAATTTGCGAAAGTGTTGGCATTTGACTGAGCAATGTTACTTGTAGTGGCTAAAGAAAAATTTGACGTTGAATTACTGACTAGAAAAGCAATTTTAATAAACTAGATTTATTTTACCGGTAGGTTTCTGTAGGACATTACTGCCTCTGGATTGTGTACTTGATGGATAGGTATTAAATACATTTCTAGGAACGGAAACTAAGGGTGATGCTTGTGATATGACCGTTATCGGGAGGGAGTAGTCAGAACGGCATAACTCAAAAGGTAAGCCAGATCTGATATTACCATTCGGTAGATTAGGAGTGCTCATTTTCAAACTATAAAAAGGTAAGATTTGAAATAAATAAACAGAAATTAAAAGAATGGTGAGACAATAACTATGCAGAAAGATTTACCCAAAAGATTGCGACATATATATATATATATAATTAAAATTCCCCGATACAATGGGTGACTACTGTCAGTGATTCAGTCTGTTCTTTATTTTTGATCGTCCCCGTCCATAAGTGAGGAAAATACTCTTTTTGTGATAGCCAAAGAGGTATCAGTTTGTTTAGAACTTCATTCTTTACAATCATTTGACACGTAAGTGGATTTCGGGAATAGAAAGCTGAAGAAAACCAATCAGGTCTCAGGTCTACTCGTGTATGTGTTGACCAAATATCTACCTTTAAGCAGTTTATGTAACAGTAATGGCATTTGTCACAAGGATGTACAATGTAGGAATGTAGGAATGCAGGAATTTTCAAATCTTTAATCCAGTATTAATTATGTCAGCCAACGATGAACTCTCGTCTAAATTGGCAAACTCGGATAGTTTTAGAAGGGACTAATTACCTTTATTTAATTCTCACTTAGTTTCGTTAGATGTATGCTTCTAGAAATAACACTTTTGGTAACCTCTTAGACACTCACCAACTTAGAAACTCACTCTCTAACTAACCGTTTTTTAGAAAAGATAAATATTTAGTGAAGAGACGTACAAAATGCAGTCTTTTATGTGAGAAATATTGTTTTGGGACTTGTCTGAGTCAATGCCCAGTTTGATCATGTGTTAAAAGTAGTTGTACTGACAACTACACTTATATTAGATGTATCATCAGTCCCAGTGGGTTGTTAGTCGATGAAATCATAGCACTGATCCAAAAAAATGTTTGTCCCTCGCTGGCTTATGCCGTCTGAGGTGAAGCAGGACATTCGTCATCAAGGGTAAGTATATTATATAGTTCACTGTCTAACTTTGTGGTAGTAACCCTTTACAGGTATAGGATATAGGTTGGTTATTATTTGACCATAGATATTTTTGTAGCATTGGTGCTGGATGGTGGAACAATAGAGTGAGTAATATTAAAATTGGGTGCAAGACGCTAGGTGACGATAACAAGGTGGTCAATAAAGTCACTAATCTACATTTACTGGAATAACTGGGATACATGTTACGTATCCTCACCGGCCACTTAGCTCGACACTTAATGCTGCCTGGAGCAGAAGTAGGTTGAAAAGAAACGAAGGGTGGACAAATCGAAATGTGCCATTAACCAGTGATTATTGAACTGAGAAGTGTTGGTAGATGCAGGCTCTGCATGTGATCTACTTGATAATTGTGACTATAGGTTGGAGACCTTGTGTGGTATGGCTGAAGATTATTCACAGTGATGCAGACTGATTGTTTTACTTCCCTATAGGTCTTCGATTTCACTATTGGTTCATGTTTTTTTTGCTTCCTGATCATATCCTCTCTTTTCCAAGCATATTACATGTATTTATTTCTAACTACTATAGATACTACCATTACTTCGACTCCAATGTTATGTATTACTCGAGCTAAGATAATGTGAAGTAGCAGCTTTGAACCACACACATTTTGTCTGATCTTGCTACTGAGAGCTACGGATACTATCTGGCTATTTTATCTAAGAAAAAAGAGATAGCAGGGTCCCGGCCAGAAAATCGAGATGTTGAGCTATTTTTACATAATTTTAGGGTCTAATCCTAACCCTACCCCCGAATTGTTTAACGTTAGACGAAGACGCACAACCTGGGGAGCCAATTCTGTTTCGATACTTATTTTATTTGTGAAAAGGCAGATCAGTTAGAGATATAAGCCCCCAGACGCCCTAGTACGGCTTAAAGTGCGGAGGGCCCGCCCCCTCTCGAAATGCCTTCACATAACAGAGTGTATACAGCCTCTGCCAAGGAAGTCCTACTCACTGCCTTCTCATGGTGGAGGTGTCATGTACGAAATCAAGAGGACAAAAAGCAAATGTCCGGCGCTTGCACCGGGCCGGTGGACACGGTGAGTTCACCTAGGGGAGTTGGAAAATCATGATTCCAATCCAATGGTGTACATGGGCTCCAGTACCCTGAGGGAACAAATGGCGTATGAACTTATTGTTGGTCACCGGCTACCATGGGACTGCATCTCCTTACGGTGCTGCACTACCTTGTGGGTCAGAATTTTTAGGTCAAAGGCTCGAGGTGTGGCCCCCTCAGAAAACCACCTGCTTCTGATTAGGCGTCCGGCAGTATCATAGCCCTCACACATTTAAAATGAAATGACAATATGTGGCGCACATATTTCTGATACTCCCTTGTACCAATATTTATGTGTTCAAATAAGTGAAAAAATAGAGAGATAAATTATTTGTGAAACACTGCTAAATGGTGGCCATGATTACAAGTTTTCAAAACGACAGAATATACCTAAGGTAAGCTGGAAATATAAACACAAAATAGTAGTCACATCCACAAAATATGTGATTTAGACAAATGAGTTATATAATAGAGGATCACTAAAAGACTCAATATATTTATAAACAAGTGGTAATACAATGAATTAGAAATGATCCTGACAGAAAATGATTTATGTAAAAAGAATATTATTAACGCATACAAATATCTGACCAAATAGGATGTAGAGATAAGAGGAAATTGATGAAGTCTACATAATGTTTAGGAATGTACATTTACTTTCCACTTTGAGTGACGTTTTGGTTAGGCAAGACGGGTTGAAAGCTGAGCACTGAAGCTACTGGTTGTAACGGTCGCTGGTAGTGCAGAACGAGGTAGGAGTTGAATCATAATGCAGAGAGCCTATTAGTACACTTTCCATCACTTCTGAAAAACCGAGGTGTAATGCTTTTTGGCTTATACGAGAGCAACTTTAAGTTTATCAACTAAAAATTTCAATCTTCTCCTTTCTGCTGAGCTATTTATCGACCCACTTTAGGACTTTAAAGTCTTTCAAACGAGCAGTGCAATGAACGTTTTACAGTGTCACCATGAACAAAAAACGGCAAATGCTACAGTTTACTGGTCTGTTTTTTGATATAAGCTTCATGTGTTACTACAGGTTTTTAATTTTTCTTCAGAAAGACGTGATACCAGCACATTTAACTCGTATAGGGGTAACAAGCCAAACTGTAACCATAGACAAGTTGCGCAAGTGTACGATTTAAACCCTTAACGATTGAGCGAGTCCTGAGTAAAAACCAGAAGTATGTATTCATTTCACCAGGATACCCTAGACTGAGCTACCAGCGCTTTTTAGTTCTCACTGGAACCTCTCCACAAGTCCGTTAACCGTCGGATGGCATACTGTGTAATGCGGACCCATAACTTGAGTGAGTTCATTCAGCAAACTATATTGGGATTGGGAACCACTGTTTTAAGTGACTGCTAATGGTACGCTAAGGTTTGAAACCTATCTGTTGAAGAAAACAATCTCGGGAGAGATATCGTCCATAAAAAGAGCAGTTGATTATACAGTAAAACAAACCACTGAAGTAATGATTTACTTGAAACTGTTAGATGAATTAAATGGACTCACCAAGGTGGTGTGCACGACATACCAACTTCCGCTAGTCCGGTGGTTGTATGTAAATCTTACTACGCTGGAAAAGCAAGGAATCCTGAAAACACTGCTATATATCAGTATTCATCTTACGCTAAACAAATTCCTGAGATCAATTCAGTGGTAGCGCGAATCCCAGGATGAGATATGTGATGCTCAAAAACTTTCTTCCGAAAGGCTGTCAATACAAAAAGTCAGTTTGTTCAAGTAGATGTGTCGCATACAGCTGTAGGACCTCAAAATGATAGTGAAGTACTCTTCAAAGCTAAACTAATTTTTCCTACACCTCTGGGTTGTAGCTTGCTTATAGTGATAGCTTAACACTTACAGGACAACGTGTAGCCTCTACGAGGAACTAGACGTGCTAATATAGCGTTTTCTTGTCTAACAGCCAGATGTGAACAATTTGACACCTAAAGACACGGTACCTAGCTAAGATTACACTTCTACATAAGAACAGTAACTACAAGCTACATAATCACATTTTTGAGGTCTGAGGTGTTACATTATATGCTTATTAGTAGAAACATATATTGGACCAACTTATGTGCTCTTCAGAAACAAATTGAGAGATTTAATGCTTACGGAAACTATTGAATTCGCAAGGAAATTGTGCAAATAACTTGCTAACTTCCAGCTCCTCTAATATTGTCTTGAATCACATGGTATGACTTATTTAAAACAAAATTAACAGACAAATAGTAATGAGTGAAAGCTAAACTGTTTAACTACGGATAGTATACCCATGCAGTGTTTAACGTTAGTACATGAATGATTGACCGATATCCACTAAAACGATATAACAATCCGCAAATTTAGCAACGAAAAAGCTAAACACGAAATACCATAAAGGAACTCTGCAAGGACTCACAGAACCAGCTAATCGAATCCCTTCCCGCCAGGAGGGTGGCATTGAAATATGCTTCAGACATAGGTACAATATCCAATAACATTCAGATGAGCTTGCACAAATCGACCGATTTCTTTGCGTTCACTTTCTGAAGTCACCCCACAGTTCTCGTTGTAAAATATAGTTCAATGTGGGTATTTTAGCAATTTTTCCACATTTACTCTAGAGAAGCTGATGTGTGGTTGGACGCTAAAATACTGTATGAATGAATACGTCTGTTTTAGAGAAATAGGAGTGCTATAAGCAAAAGTTATCTTATCGTGTCGCGCAGCCAGCTCAGCTAGATCCTAGGAACTTTGATAGACTGTTGAATAATTCGAACTGATATTTAGTTTCGGATGTGCAACAAAACCAGTAGGATTTATGCCCTCTCTGAATAATAATCTGAATAATAATCGAACTGGTATTTAGTTTTGGATGTGCGACAAAACCAGTAGGATTTATGCCCTCTGTAAATAATAATCATGTCAGATGTGCTGAACAAAGTTATCTAGTTTCGAAAAGAGTCTTAAGGGCTGCCAATTGTTGATTCAATAGATGATAGCTTTGTGAAAGATACGACCAAGAGTTATGCATTTATGAAGTAGCCTATGTCTTAGATTTCACCCGTCTACTAAAACGGGCAGTCATCGGCGTCTACATGGGATACAGATTGACTAAAATCATGACTATATTGCTCCTATGTTTCTCCGTAAAAAACTTCTCCAAGCAAATATTTCAGAAGCAATCGATTTCTGTATTGAGACTACTAGTTCTGACAAGTACCCTAGCTTAAGTCAGTTAGCCAAGCGTCATAGACATATCTCTAGGCATTCGATGTGGGACACTTTTCCCATTATCTAGGCAGATGGCTCAGAAGTCGAGCGTTCACCAGATTCTGTCTGCAATTACATATCTTCTGTCCTCCGATCACTGCCGTCGCCTTCCTTGTTTGCCTTCAGTAAGCATCCTATGATTTTGCCATCTCAAGACTTCTGCACTCATTCAGATTGCTTTAACATTAAATAGTCAGACTATTTTATCCACAGTTAAATTTGTTTCCATTATCCCGGAGCTGCAGTCCCGAAATACATTGCTTAACAACCATCGTAGCACCGGTCAAAACAACTATACTACTGTCACCATTTCGGCTACTGTATTATCACACTTACGGAGTGCGTTTTTATGTGAACATAGTCTACCTTGCAGGCCCTTCTTTAGGCAATCTTAGAGAAGAAACATATTAAAGTTCTGTTCTTGATGAGGTTTAAATTGCGCCTAATCATACCTCTGAGACTGTGCTACAGTGGAATTGTCCGAAAATAATTTGTGCTACATTTAATGAGTAAGGCTATAAATTTTGCGTACAGTAGATCTTAGATAGGTCTTGTGAATCTTAGTGGCATTTAAGGAGTTCTGAGTATATATTTTGTCCAACATATCTTAAGCGAACTGTTTCAATGATGGTGTGATTCAAAAGTTCGCGAACCAAGTATAACTGACTTAGCCGTAGTTTGGATGACTGGACAGAGTGTATTGAGACCAGAAGAAATAACTGTGTTTCGAGCAGTTGCAGAATCTAATGATCACAAGTACCTAAATGTGCTGATTTCCAATTATTTTCTCAATTGGGACCACTAACTTTGGTTAATCACCAGGTAGAAACCCAGTTTCCGAAACCTTAGCGACAAGTTTAAATCTATAGTTGAAGATGTTGTGTGGCTACAGAAAATAAAATACCAACACTCGGACAGGTTTATTGAATGTAATAAAAATACGATACTTTATGCATGTATTAACTTACAGTTATTGTCAAGTATTATCTTTGCAGTTAGGTAAACGTGACGCACGTGAAATCGAAGACTTCGGTTGTTAGAGAGTGCAACAATATAACCATATAAACTTGATGCTATCTAATAATCAACTGAACTTTGCAAAAATGTCTCATTACGCCTGTAGTAAATTTACGAACATTGGTCATGAATATCATCTAGGGCTGATTTGTCTTGTCGTACGGTGTGTCATGAAGATTTTTTAAGAAAAATACGGAGTTATATTTGAATGCTAGGAATTCCATAATATACTCACTTATGAGTCAGACGAGTATCCATACAATTAACAGCTTACGTTTTTCTAAGGAAGAGCCATCTTTCTTAAAAGCCAAAACTTATGAGAGTTGATAGCAGTTATTTGTATCAGGGGCGAGAATTATGGTATATGGAAGAGGAGACTCAAATTTAACCTTATTTCTTTTTCAAAATACTTAACAAACTATCCTTCACATCCAACCAGGCGATTCAATATGCTAAAGCTTCACATTACAACATTCGTAACTCCTAGTCTTTAGCGAAACAAACATATTCTAGATCTTCTCTCTATATGAATTACTTTACTTGTAAGTTTTCTAGGCTCTGGAATAAGCTACCTCAAACTATCCGTACGTTAAGCTCTCTCCCATTGTTTGTTCGATCCATTATTGCCTATCGCTCTTCTGAAAATGCATTAAATGCTCTAGCGCCTGTAAGTGTATCTTACTGCACAAGTGAGATTATCGGAACTTTGAATGTTCAACCTCTTACTTGCTATCATTGTTTTGTTGTTCCGTGCTCTTTGCTTTTATCTTACTTTCTTTAGTTGTAGATAATTATCAATAAATCGCTCTGGCACTGGAAATAACCTTACAGAACAACGTCCATAAATCATCAGGCTATCCGTTCAAGAAAAAATGAAAAGTTCCCTGGTGTTACATCGGCTGGCCGTGATATATGCCATGTATATACTACTTATCAATTACTAATCCAGCAGACATAAAACTTTCTTATATTTCATGTCTGTTCTCTACACTAAATGTTGCTTTCTATATCAATCTGATCATGCCTGTAAACTGGTGTGAATTCTGTAAATATTATTTTCAGAATTTATTATTATTATTATTATTATATTATCGTCTACCTAACAGGACCTTGAGAGCAATCTGTTGATATAAAGAAATGAAATGCATGTTTTACATGCATAGGCTTGAGATATGTGCGTTCCATCAATTTCGGACTGGTAAAAGGGATTCTGTCTAGCTTGATACTGCACATGTAATGCAAAGATGAGAATATTTTATTTTGGCTAAATGGCTTCTAAATATCAACCCCTGCTTGGGTATGGTGTCATTCGTAATTGTTTTAAATTGTAAATGCTTTCAGTCCCGGGATTATTAATATGGGGCACTCTGTACTTCCGATATAATTTGTTCACATTGCACACACGGTTTGTGTTGTTATATAATCTAAAACGAGTCTTTCAAAAATGCTTCGTGCGCCATGCGGAAGAGCGTAGTTTGTTTTCATCAAATAAATTTTCGTTCATTAGATGCGTGTTCATACCAAATACTGAAATGTTGGTCATTGTAATGTTAAATAAATATCACCAGTAAACATGCCTTAATTATTCCATCACAAATGACTAGACTCCAATAGTCTTAAACACTGTCCATCCTGCTTCTCGCTCTGCTTTTTTCCCCTTTCATTTTCAGCACCCTCGAGGTATACCTTCGAAAATATATGACTTCGTTATATGCCGTTATCAGAGTTTATCTGGGATCACTATCAAGAAACACAAATATAATTCGTTAAATTTGACGTCTTTGACCAACTGCTCTGGAAATTAATTTCATTGATTCTCAACCACCAAGCGCTTGTCGCAACACCCCCCCACAAAACGCATCACCTCTCATATTGAACATTGGAGCCTTACGAAAATTATTATTCGAATATATGAAACGTTGTCCACTGTTTATCTAACAGATATGCCCAATAATATATCATTCTTATTGAGTAACTAATTAGAGTAAGCCCTGTAGCATTTATAACAATCTGATCTTACATGTAAACTGCCACGCCTCGTGTAAAATATTGTTTTACGAGAGTATATATTGTTATTATTCTAGTAAATGCTTTCCATGGATTGTACTGGAGTCATGAAATTTGCAGTTATTGGGAATCACGAAGCAACCAGCATTTTTTCAGGCATTTTCATATCTTTAAGGAATATGCCAGATCTAGGCATCATTACCAAGTTTTGGTTTGATAATTTCGAATAAATAAAGCATTGGGTAAATTGTTATAAACAAATAATATATTTGTAATTTCCCAATGAGTAAAAAACTTAGATTTTTTGACGTTTCGTGACTCAGTGTAGGCCACTTTTTTGTAATTGGAAAAGTCTTTTTGTATTATTTTTCATTTTTGAAATCGATTTGATGATTGTTGAAAATGGCGTGAACTGCTATTGCTGATTTAATTTGAAGTATATCCAGTTCTACGGGATTATTAGGAGGTTTCTTTGTGTAGCTAATATGTTCTTTGGCACGAGTCAAGATCTCGCGAGATGACTCTTCAATATAGAAGGCATCACAATCCAATTGTTATTATAACGTAATGAAACGTCTTGTTGTAATATACTTCTAATAATCTTCATGAAAAAATTATAAAATTGTAAGATGCTTGTTATATTCTTTTGTTCCTTTTGTTTGTCCTCTTCCGAAGTGATGATCTTGTTGGCTCTTCTAAAAAGATTTGAGGCTAACGAGATCTTAGCACTGAAAGGATTTTTTGAATGGAAGTCAATATAATGATTAGAGTGTGTGGGCTTTCGGTAGACCAATAGATTCAGAACTCCATTTACATCTCTTTTCACTAAGCAATCTAAGAAAGGTAGCCCACACTTTTATAACCATGAGCGGAAATTTCCAACCGAAGCAACCACTGACTCACTAAAGGCCTAATTGGGATCATCGACATGAACAAACTCAGCATCTCAACCAGACACAGAAAGGAACCAGGCCACAAATTTCAGTTAGTACTGTAAACCTCTTACACCAGTCTGAAAGATAACCTACAATAACGGTCGAAATTCAGTTTTCCGAAAATGAGAAAAAATAACCTCAACATCTAAAAGTGATACAAATAACCTAACCGATAGAAATCACATCAAAATTATAGTTTGCGGAACTAGTGAACATTTTGTCCTGCAAAATCACCAGGAGCGGTTACTAAATTCTTTGCTCCTGTTACCCTTCGTGGAGGAGAATAGGCCGCCCACCAACACTCTCCATATAACCCTGTCTTGGGCAGTCCTTTCCACTTCTCCGCAGTTACCATTCACCATTTTCCTGTGTGCTTCCAATTCCTGACATAGTGTTTTCTTTTCAGCCTTGCTCTTTCCCGTACCCCTTCAGGATTCCAAGTTGGAGTTCGCCTCTTGATAAATTTTGTGATTTCTCAGATGTATGTCCTATCCACTCCCAGTGTCTTTTCCCAATTGAGATGAGAGTTAGTTTGTTTCCTCCTACACTAAGCTACTGCTGTCCGATCAGCGGACATTGTGTATCTTGTGTAAACAACTGTTTATCAATACGTATACCATTTTGGTGATGGTTGTGGTAGTTCTTCAAGTTTTAAACTCCACGTCCATATTGAAGATTGAAGACTTTAATATTGGCTAACAGTTGTTTTGAGTTCAATATGCTCTTCAGTTGTAGGAACGTTGTCCCTGCTGTGTCAATCCTCGCATTTACGTTCGCATCAGATCTTCCTTGCTCATCGATGATACTAACCAGGTACGTGAAACATTCCACGTCTTCTAAAGCTTCTCCATCAGGTGTGATTGGGTTGATAATCTCCGTGTTGTGTTTTAAGATCTCGGCTTTTCCCCTGTGTATGTTGAGGCCTACTGGTGCAGATGCTGCTGCTAAACTGATTGTCTTGACCTTCATTTTGGTGTGTGTGTCATCTGCGTAGTCCAAATCGTCCAAATGATTCGGAGCTGTTTATTATGTTCCGTGCTTCTCCTTCGACGTGAAGGTTTAATAGTCCAGTCAACCACCCTAAGAAAATGACAGACTTGTCTCGCTGCGTTCCTCACATGGAATGCATTTGTCAGCTGTCCTCTATGCACCTCTTCGCATCGAAGTTCGTCGTATGAATTTAGTGTGATGGCGATTTTCTCGGGCACACCATGGTGCCAAAGAAGTTTCCATAATGTTCTCCTACCTACACTGTACAATGCCTTCTCATAATCAAGGAACTTGATTGTTCAATGATGACCCGTAGTGTCGCGATTTGGTCTGTGCACGACCGATCCTTACGGAATCCATCATGTTGATCCCGAAGTTGGGCGCCTACTAAGTCTTTCATTCGGTTCAGCAATATTCTATTGAAAACGATTCCTGATACTGATAACAGTGTGATGCCTCTGTAATTCTCACATTTGCTCAGATCGCTTTTCTTTTGTATCTTGATGAAGTATCCTTCATTCCAGTCCGTCAGTGGCACTTGTTCTACCTTCCATATCATCTTGAGTAAAAGGTGAAGCATGTTTTCAGTTACTTTAATGTCTGGCTTAAAAGCTTCAGATGGTGTGTTATCAGGTCACTATGCTTTCTCTCTCATGACCTGTTGATGAGAGTTTTCTTGAAGTTTTCGAGTTTGTTAGTATCTTGAAGGGATGCTGCATTGAAGCTTAGTAATGCTGTTCCCCTAGTTATCCAGTGTTTCTTTAGCTTCAGTTTCATCTTGACTTTAACCAGGCTGTGGTGATCTGAAGCTGTTTCAGCTGTTCTCCTGACTCTCACATCTTCCATTGTCCTTCGGAATTTTTAGTTGATGCGAATATGACCTGTCTGGTTCGCTGTGCTGTGGTTCAGCGACATCAATTTTTCTTTGTGTATGCATTTACCGCCTATAACCAATTTGTTGAATACACGTATATTTGCAAATCTCTCCCCATTTTCATTTCTCTCTCACAGTCCATATCATCTCATGATATCTCCATATCCGATGTTTTCCATTCTGACTTTGACTTTTAGATCTCCTAACAGGATGGTCAGGTCCTTTCTTGGGCACTTAGTTATTATTGATTGCAGTCTTTCATAGAACTGATCTTAAGTGTCGTCGTTGCTATAATTGGTTGGTGAACAACACTGGATAACAATCATCATGATTCCGTCCTTCTTTGCTTTGAATGAGGCTTTAATAGTTCAGGATCCGTGAGATTTCCATCCTATAAGTGCACTACGTGCTACCCTGTACAACATTAGAGCAACTCCTTAAGTATGTGGTACATTTTCCTCTTCGTGATCGGATTTCAGCAGCACTTCTCCTGTATCCAGAGTTTCCTATCCAGTCGATACTGTCATGAAGTAAGGTCCATAATTACTGCCGTGTCCATCTGGTAAGCTACAAGACAAGCATGGATATATCACCTGCTAACGTCACCACATGATATGGCTAGCTGGAACAGTGACTGTTTAACTTACTTGTCCCTAAATTAAAGTTAACCTTAGCGTCATTTCAGTGATTCCAAAGTATTCCTTTAATATGACATATATGTATCAAATAGTAACTCGTTTAATTAAGTTTTTTTAAAGACAACATTTGGTATCTAGTATTGATGATCTAGTGAACCTCTGACCAGCACAGTCGGCTTATCAGTTCGGATTATCAAAATTAAGTTGGGAAGCGAAAATCCATAAGCTCTATACTCCAAGATATTTCATCTCAACAATCAATATTTCATATGACAATCAGACAATGTTCATATTTTGGGTAATTAAAGGTAATAGGAAACATACTGTAAGGTATTTCTACTTATACAGTTTGCCTCTGCTTTGGATCTCTGTGATGTTGCATGCCTTGACTTTGTGTGGCTGAAAATACGTGTATTTACGTTGGACAATGACAGTCCAGAAATTGATTTACATACTGAGTTTTATCAGACAAACTCTTTCATGTCTCTTTACATAAAATGCGCACAAATGTTTTTATTCAGAAAACTGATGAGATTTGTGTATTTACCGAAAGAAGGTCTCGAGCTCTGTCTGTCCTATTCTACGGTCTAAACAAAGACCTATTCAGTATTAGCCTGGTTTATTTTATCGATAAGACAAGGTATACTCACCGAAACGAAAGCATCTTTACGTTTGATCCCGATCCAAAGTAAATCAAAGGCGACGAATTATTGAGCACTATCACTCAGCTAAAGTGACTGGAACTAAACCCAACTCCGGTCCGCAATTTCAGCATTCTACTTGACGATCAATCAAACTGAAGCGGAAATTATTAATTCCGCCATTTTTGTCAGCAATGGTTGTCGGCTTGCCTCTCTGAGTTTTCTGCTTGCTTTTTAATGTCACTGAAAAATCTAATCTTTCAGTGCTTGGATAAACTGCAATTAATGTGGTCCCCCAAAAGTTTGAGCAAATATTTTTGAATCTGTTTGGTTTCTTTGTTTCATGCCCCTCCTTTTATCTATAGAAGAACAGGTCCTTATTCAGACCGTATAAGAGAACGCTCGGGGCGCAAAGTTACTTTTTTGAAGCACGCAATGTTTTTAACATTCATTGTGAAATAATAGGAAATATGATGCGCACACAAAATAAAGAAGCAAATGTATACTTGAGTCATAATATTTTGATATTACACAGATTTTTTCGATCAACCCTTAACCGGTCGACCTAAGTCATTACATTGACTTCGTTCTGAATTCGACTTCCATAGGTATTTCGGTCCAATTGGTTTACCAAACAGGAATATGTCAGTTCAACTAACGCAGCGTAATGCGGAATTACTGCTTCATTGAATGTTTTACCTCCTATCAATGATGGACATCACCCAGTCATTAATCTGAGATACTCTCTGGATGTCGCATACTTTACTAGCTTGCTACCTTATCTCATGGCATTCATCTTTTTTCTACAAATTACCGCACAAGACTCGTTAGAAGTTCTTTTTCTATGACGATTACAGCCTTTAAGGAGATGGGGAGTAAGAACATGAAAAAAGAATATCTAAGGAAGTGTCGCGAACGGGCTACCCAGCAGCACGTTCATGAGGTATGATTTTCACATACTCTACCCGGCTATCAGGTGATCTCTCGCCCACCTTCTGAGTATTCTTTAAATCAAAACAAAAGAGAATCTATTTCGAAAAAAATAAATAAATTCAGTCAAAGCTGGTAATTTACTCCACTGTTTGTATAAAATAACCAGATACAAAAAAGAAATGTAAAATTATGTGATAAATATTTTGTTCCACATAAATATTTGGTTTCGAGAACACACTGACAATCTGGAAGGAAATAGACATAGTGTACACTTATTGGCCACGAATATGCATTACAACGGGAAGTTTCCTTCTCAAAAGATACATATAAATGTGAACGTGCAGGAAGCTGGATTCATCTACAAACTCGATTAAATATACGACCGTGAATCTTCGACAACCGCCCTAAATAACGTGGTTGATACTCGTGGATTCAGAAAGCGTCCACTGTCCAGGTGTACCTGGAATACAAAAACACAAGACAATGAAAATGCTTCGTCCCAGAATAGAATAGAATTCTTGTGGTGAGGGACATAATCCAAGTTTTACAGATTAATTATTTGATTGGCCTAATGTTATTATGCATGTTATAGCAAGACTATATTTCCTAAGGTCACTTAGAAACTAAATTCGTTTGCACTTTACAATGATGTATATTCGAATAATCATAAGAATCCTAATAATCGACCACGTTTATTCATGAAACTCATAATCACATACTATGTCCGCTGATTCTAGGTTACTCAAACATGAGAAAAACAAACAAAAAACGTGCTTCTAGTCAGAGCGTGTGATGGATTCCCAAATACAGATAAACCATTGGCCATTCTTTTGCCTAACCACCTATAATTTACTATGATCGAAATGGCTGGATTTAGATTTTGTAGGTTCATTATGGCAATAAAGTGGGTAGAATTCCTAACGTCAAAGAGTACTGATGAAAGTAGCGACGATCATAAGAAGCAAAGTTTGCTAGTTGTACGCGATGGTTTTTAACCTGTTGTATGACCGATAAAACTGCATACACATTAGCCATTGGTTTGGATTTACTATCAACACTCGTACGGAAAAGATTGGTCCACGGGTTGTTTGAAAGCGAAAATGGATGCAATTATGATAGTTAAAGAAAAAGCGGTTTGATGCACCAAAGTTTCCCAACAAAGTACACCATGATACAAAGCGTTAACTGATGGTTAGCTGCTTAAAGTGTTAACAGCACATTTGTTTTCTGCTCATGTTAATGATAATGAAATAGAAAAACCACATATGTGATGCGATTTAGTTATGCTGCAACAATATGTAAAGTATTATATATAAGAAGGGGTTTTGTGAAAGCTTCCAGGTTTCACATGGTGGTCTAGCTTCAATTGATTCATGATCTCAACTATTGAAATTATTATGTATAGATTAAAGTTTTTCCGAGTGACAGTAGTGGTAATTTTGAGGATTTCGTACGGACAACTTATCACGACTGGATTAACCGGAGTGCAGCCCACAAGTCATTCTGTAAACTTAATATTCTGATTGCAAAGTGGATCAACTATCCATAATGACGCCCATTGATGGATAGTTAGAATTAACTGTTCCTACAAGCTAGTTGGGGGAAGGAGGTTAAACAGAAACTATAAATGCAGCCGTGTGAAATTAATGCAGCTTACATGCTTCCATTAAAAATGATATACTGTACAGAGTCTTCAGTCAAATGAATGCTCATTAGTCAATAAAGTGAGTGCAGGCCATGTGATTATCGGGAAGAGGAGAGACTTTAGTCAAAGGGAATAGAACTGTCAACCCATTTATGTGATCATGGTATGAGCTTTTATGTAGTGTTTGTGTAGATATGACAATGAAGCTTTCAGTTTTCAGGAAATTTGTTTGACTACACATATATAACACATGGAAAATTATATATGTTTATCCTTTGCAATTAATTATGACATTTATGACATCATTCTAAATTATTATTGCACAAGAGTTCATATTACTATCAAGTTCAACTCGGTATGCCTTTACATAAATTTACGTGTTTTTACGTATACTTCAGAGGTCGATATTATCATGCTTGAACCCTCTCACTAAGTGTTTTTTCCTCTCTTCCTTCTAAATTATTCTTAAGTATCCGAAGATTGTAATTAAGACGATGTCTTGTGATATACTGAAATTAATTTCTCAGACTCGTTTTATCTTCATTATGTCTATGTATATACATTTTAATATTTTGTTATTCTTTGAACCTCATTGAGACTTTCATAGCATCGCTCCAAACCATTACTGGATAAACATTTATTCTACCACCGTATCTTACTGTAGTAATAAGTTGTATTCTTATTCATTTATTTATTTATAATCTTTGTCTGTCTTTTCTCTTCGTTATTCATTTGACGACACATTCATAGTCGTTTTTCGTTGTTCTGTGTTCACAAACATGCTAATTAAACTATTTACGTATTTCGTGTTTCATTCCTTTCTATTCCCTTATTTTCTCCCTTTCCTTCTTCAAAATCAACCCAATATTCTCAATTATACAGAACCTGATTTATTATTCTATCATCGCCACTATTTTTTTCTTTTTCCTTTATTTCTTTTTACTCAAATATAAACGTTATGTTAACACCATTAAAACTAGTTTATTATTGCATTTCTGAAGAAGCCCTAAGTGGTTTCTTCACAACACTTATGTACCCATAGAACGTTTGTGAATAATAATAATAACTGATAATTTGCATAAATGGCTGTCATTAAACCTCGGATCAAATTGATAAATTTCCAAAGTGTACACCAAGGAACCAATTGATAGGAAAATCTTTCTCTTTGTGTAAACATTTATCAGTTTGATTGTAGCCTGAGTTTCATCGCTTGAGTCGACCGTATTATGTGGTTACCAAATCGTAACGAAGCTTTATGGCGGCGTTGAGAGACTATTATGAGAGACTATGAATGCTTTTTATTCAGCGTTTGTTGTGGAAAAAATAGGTAGTGCTGTTTTAGATGCCGAATACTTTCGATACTTCAGAATACTTTCACGTTTATTGATTCAGACATGTCAGCAATTAAAATAAAGTGATTTAGATAACGCTAATAAACATGAGTAACCTGATTATATCACAAATCATGTTGTAGAAATATTCTTTAACTAAGTGCAAGACTCGTATAAACATGTAAAAATGGTGTTGAGGACATTAAAAGATTTTTGAGCTGTTGCTTAGTTTAAAATGCTTTCATAGTAGCGTGTTGTCATATGAAACCACTAAATGCATTTTGTATTAAAAACATGTTGGTGACATTTTAATATGGTAATATTTATATGACTAGTCTAAATGAGTCTTAAACGCTGCATATTATAAATTGCTGTCAACATTATGGACCGTTTGGTGAACTAGTGGAAATAGCCAAGATTATTTTCGGGATTCGTCGTTATTACAAGGGCTCACTTTCTGAATTTATAGTTAGTATTCACGTAATATTTGTTTGGTGCTTCCACCCAACATTCTTGTTGTTTTTTCTGTTGGCGAAAGGTCTAGAAAAAAGACTAATTCCACAAACATAGCATGCTTAAATCCCTCACCTCAGTCAAGGACTGTTCGTTCGTTTGTGACTTACCCCTGCTGATGTGGAGTTTCTGATTTGCATTTCTTGTTGGGCTTTTTATCAATAAACCGTTAAAAATACTTAGTATAAAAACGAATACAGCACTTATGCATCAAAAGTGAAAGATTTCAAAAGGAATAGGTACCATATTAATTAAGACTGAACTAATTTCAAAAAATTTCACTGTTAACGATGAAACGGTATGTAAAAACTTTAATTTTGTTTTCTCACCTGAATACACACATAAAAAGTAATCAGCTAAGGTTTTAGTAGATACGTTGCAAAAGTTTAGATGCAAGTCAAGACTGTAGATTAGAATAATTGATTAAGTTCATCTGACCATTTTTGATCGCTTGCGGAGAATCTTGGTTATTAATTGTCCATTTTGTGATTGTTTTGTCACGTAAGCAGCCTAAAAACAAGTACGGTGGTTCATTATCTAAATAAACTGTGTTTAGCCTATCAATACTTTCTGCGTCGTTGTTTTCTTGTTTTCGCACTATGAAGTATTTAGGTTTCCTTGAGATAATTTTGTATGGAACTTTGAACGAAGGGTTAAACAGTACCTTCACTTTATCACACCTTGTCCAAATGTGCATGCAAGTGCCTAGATCCTTGAGTTTAAATGTATCTCTTGGCTATTCACGAGCATTAATTCGTCTAGGTTTTCAAGTTTGGTTACGTATATGTTCCACTTAACGTGCTTGGTCATGTTTTCTTTTTTCAGTACAAGGATTAATAAACTTCCCTACGTTTTCCTTATAAAGAGGGGATGCCCAGTGGCTATCCGACAGACAGATAATACCCAGTTGTACCCTGTATTCAAATTCGACCCTAGAGAGTTTAAGCTTATCCTGTGCTAGTCTACTGGATCCAGCGAACTTCGTGGCGCGTTCAGTTTTGACTGCATCGCTCACCTTTTGCTTACTATTGAAAAGATGGGGGTTGGACTTGGTTAGGTTTAAAAATTCCACAAGTAAACCTTGGAACTTGGCATTTATTACTGGGGAAATTTGTGTCTAATTAAGGAGAGCAATGTTACTTCCTTCGCCTTTTGTATAACTTGAAGCTCATTTAGGTGTCGAACGTTGTTTCTCAGTATTCACTAGATATCCATATCTTTTTAAACCGTCCATTTCCAGTATTGTTAGATCTAAATGGGCTTAGACGAATACCCAGGGGAGTTGCCCTTTCAACCCCAAGTCTAGCGTTGGAGTTTTCTGCTTAAATACCGCTATTTTAGTTTAGTCGGCAGCTTGATGTGTAGCTAGGGAAATTTTCTAATCCAGCCCAGTTTTATTCACAGGAATGATACTAAGTGCAGCACCGGTATTTACCAAAAAGGTCAGGCCTGAATTTTTCTTTTCATCATAAAACAAGTGACGGTTTTGGCACCCATCCCCAGTAGTTGCGGCCTTCATATTCTTGTGAGTCTGTTTAGGTCAAGCACATAGTTGACTGCATCTGCTTGATTTGGCCTCACACTTTCAGTGGTATTGTAGTGTCGGTTGTTATGTCAAGCCCATATACCTTATTCCAGCTTCTGGACAGGCCAATTTATCCATTCTTCTTGAGTCTTGACTTTGTTAAATATTGAACCTATCAACCCTGACTGTTTTATACGTGCGTGCACGTGTACACTTCTTATCATTTTCATCACATGTCTGTAACTCGCTTTCATATGGTTACAATTACTGATTGCCGCTTGAATAAATGGAGTTGGCTCACGCACCTCCACCGCGCGTCATTTCTCTTCGCTCTCTTCTATTCGCTTCCATTCCTCTGATTTCCGGTCCAGACAAGTTGGTGTAAATAATGTATGTATTCGAAAATCCATTCTCGCATTTGACTTATTTAATTACGTTACTCACCAACGCTACGTGAGTCGATCAAATATACGAGGATAGCCGACACGTGCATTTGGATGACAATCAGCATACAATAAAACTGGAGTCAGATATAGAGCAACTAAAGTACTAATAGAACAATCTGGATTGTCTGGACGTTTATAGCCTGATACTGTCCATATGGTCTATTCTCAGTTTCGCAACTGTCTCTGTCACTTTTAACACTCGTAATAAGTCCTGCTATGACTGGGTCTTTAAACGAACCTCCTTTTTCTGTGATGTATCGAACGTTATCCACTTGGAGGACCTCTCTCCATTACTTTGTCTTCAATACAGGCTGAGTAAGGTGAGGAGGTGTCCGGGTCTTAAACATCAAAAAATATTTGGACGTAGCTTGAGAGAGCCTATATCTATCCTCTCTTTGAGACTGCACCACACATTGTGTTATCATCTACCGAGATTTGAAGGTGACGATAACTGTGACGATGATCTATTACCAAATGTTTCTCCAAGCAAAAGCTGTTGAATTCCTTGACCATCTAATGCAGATAGATTGTTCATTATCTAACGTCCTAAAATGGTGTGTAGTGTTGCCGTTGAAGGACTAAAAATTAGGTCGCAGACGTCTTTGGAGACTAAAGAGAGGATAGAGCATAAATCCTGGTGATAGCGTTGGTCATTATTTTTACCTAGAAATCCTCTTCTTATGCTTCGGTCATAAAGTATATTAATTCTAGATGGTATAAATCCTCCTTGGTACTACATACCACTACACTCTCCAATTTTAACTAATGCCGGATTTTAGTTTATATATATACCGCACACACTACTCATTTCGATAGTTCGAAGCGAAATACCAACATATCTAGACTGCTTTATTATATAAGGCATATCTCCCCATGTAATACCTAGGTTAAAATCTATCTTACAGGCACATTTTTGTCCTATTTTACATCTCAACATATACTTGCATACTACGTCTCTACTGCCATCTCTCAGCGATTCCTTCCTCCTGCATTTGTTATCTTCACTAATGATCGCGATACTGCTACACTTGTTCCAAACACAGGTCTTCGTTTCCGAACTAACTTGAGCTTTCCAGTTTGATCTTTTGCACCTGTCTCCAATTTCGCACCTTTTTCAAGTCATCTGCACCAGTCACTTTTCAATCATACCTCGGAAAGTTTTGAAAGCCCCTGCCTACAAGCGTCCATTCAAATGTAGGAAAAAGGCATAATCTAACACACATCGACTATTCGCGCTACGCGATTCATCTAGAAACAGGCAAGCTTATGCCGGTCCTCGCTGTTGCAGTCTTGTTGAATATTTTCTTAGTAAAGTGTGATAACCGATACTATCATCATATGGATGACATAAGAAAGCTGCAAGTTAACATAAACAGTATTAACCCACTTAAGTATTTTGTGAACTCCTAACTCGCGGAAATTGTTGATCAAATGAACGACAAAGATAATTTCTTGCAGCGTATTGCCCCATAGGTGTTTGAAAGAGCAAGACGATTCAGCAATGCAAACGTGTTTAATATACTGGAAAAATGTGCTCCAAAAAATATCAAGTCTTAGTTGCTTAAAGCCAGCAACATTACATATGTACCATGTGTGCCCACAAGATTAAAAGAGAGTAACCCTGGTGTGCATTCACCGGTAATGTCCGAATTCTGTAAACATCAGTCAGTTTCTGATCTTTTCCAGTATGACCAGACAAAAACAGATTCCCAGGGATGTTAGGATTCTTCCAGATAGAACATCGTGTTAGTGAAAAGCAAGAAGAGCTAGTTACAGACCACTAATATCAAGGTCCCAAAGGCATCGCATTCCTAAAAGTGGTAAGAAGAAGTCTGATTCTAAGAAAACCTCTAACCTTGTAAGTATGCTAGAAATGCTAAACCCTCTAGAATTCTTTATAATCCAGAACCCAGAAGAAAGTGACTCTTGTGTAAACGATGTCCATTATTCTAAAAACGTTGATTTAGATCTGAACATAAAGATTTGTGTAAAATTATTATCTACTCCATTATTAGTAATGCCATAATGATTGGCGTTATCTTGGAATTGTAGATCTGTCATGATGTCACTACCTAATCTACGAGATCTTACGTGGAAGTCCTATCTTTGTTTACACTAACTCATCCTATAGTGACATTAACAGTGTAAGATCCATTTTTAAGGTTTTGTGCATGAAAATCCCTCCATGCATACATTTGCAACTTGTTCCTACTGGTTTCTTTAGATGTACATTTTGTTAGTCTTTTCGATGCCGTTTGAGATGGTAATATTTCATTTCATTATAGTTTTCTCACTCTTCCTTTGCATTCACTGAGTTTCAATGTTTCGTCCAGACGTGTATTTATGTTGTTTTAGTCGATATTTAATCTCGGTGGCAGCCATATTGATTGTTCCCCATTCGGTTGTGTTACTTGGGTTGACTGGGATTGTGCATTTTGATTGTGAGTTGAAACACTTTTCCAAAATTGGAAACACTTCGTGTTATAAAGCAACAATAACACTTATCTTTTGGCACGCCTCCACCGGCTTGTCTGTCGGCAACTATAAACATATTACAAATAATGAAAACATTTCTAAGTCTAATCGTCCTTATAACATAACACCATGGGTATCTACGGAACCACTGATTATGATTTACATTCTAACCTGCTACTTTATGATGCCTCTGAGTTTTTTATTCTTTCACTTAATATCTGCCCTCTCTCCAAGGGACTTAGTCATTGTTGTTCGGAAAATTATCTGGTGGTGTAATGTATGTACAGATCACCATGCACATACTAACTTTGACAAATTGTCCGTAAACTTATTTTTCGTTGTTTTGCACGAACCTGATATGTTTAAAATCGGCATAGGTGATTTTAATTTGTTGAACATTACATGGAATTCGAATTGGGTACCAGGACGATAACACATGTTAGTTGAAACGATAGGACTCTACTGATAGACCCAGAAAGTTCAAAAGCCGGCTAGGAGGAATAATATGCTTGATTTAATATTTGCAATCAACATCAACGATATCTCAGTACACGTGAAGCATGAATTTTTCATGAGTGATCAATGAATCGTATTAAGTAATAATAATACTCCAAACACTATATCATCGAACTTTTAGGCTGTAACAACGTATCAAGGCGATAGTTTATAGTTGCTGTTTATTTTGACGCAGATTAGATCGGACTATGATGTCGTCAACGGGCTCACCAGTTTACTGGTCGTGTATCTGACTACAGTTAAATCGTCTGGTGATTGTTGTTCAGATATGCATCCAAGTTACCCTTATATAAGTCGAATACGGTAATGGTTTTTGAATATGCATAGTTCATATAATCGTTGGTTTGAATTGATAATCAGGGAAACGAAAGCAGTGGAAGTCAAATGGAACGAAACGAAACGACGCACAACAGTGAAGACGAGTGGGCCAACACATTTCGATAAAGTGCGACTCAGCATTTGCATAAGATCAAGCCGGTACTTCTGCTTTTCAAATCCAACGTAAAATCAAGTTTTCTTAATACAACCAGGTTTTTCGTAATTAGCGGCAGCATTGTTGACCACCCTGATGGGTCTGATGGGATTCCTGCATCATTCGTGAAATATGGTAATAGATAGATTCCATTATCCTGTTTAAGACCGTTCAACTTGTCTAAGAGTTGTATACCCATCCATATGTATGGAAAACATCGCTTATCACCTCAGGACTCAAAACGAGATCGCTTACCAAAGTTGCTAGCTAAAGGACTACGGATTTGCGATACATAGAAGTTTATTACGGATATGTGGGGAGTAGTGTAACGTCGTGTACTATATTACACCTACATAGCTTATTCTAGTTTCTGGACAAGCCAATTCACCTATAACGTTATGAGTCATGTTTTGATCTTGTTAATTATTCCCTTATTGACCTTGACTATTTTTTTATATGAGCGTATGTGTATGCACACTTCTTATCCTACCTATCACATGTCTGTCATTCATTTTAGCCTGACTATAAATGTTGATTAATGCTTGCTTATAACGAGTTGGCTTCCCAGCCATCTCCACTCTGCGTCATCTTTCCTTCGCTTGCTTACATTTGCTAATGTGCTCACTGCCTTCTAGCCCATGTTAGTTATCAATAAAAATGTAGTTGCCACTTCCCTTTGTATCCTGATATTATACACCGTTCAGATTGATATAATAACGGTTATCGAGACGATCGATTAACGAAGCACTACACTACATATTGGTAATCCCGACGTACGAACACGCAACACTATTGGCGATCCCGAATTACGAACGCGAAGCAAAGTTGGTAACTTCAACGTACGAACTCACAACATATTGGTTAGCCCTACATGCGAACACGTAACAAAATTGGATGCCTCGCCGAACGAACACTCAACATATTGGTTAGCTGTATTTGGAACACGCATCAGAATTGGCGACCGCAACGAGCGAACAGAAACCAAAAATGGAACCGTCGACGACATATTTCGTTATGATTCAAATAATCATCATATGCTCATTATTACAATAATGTCATATCATCGTCTAACGTGGAATTATTATTTTTGTTCGTATTGACATTAAACTATGACATATACGCAGTCATATCACTAATCGAACAAATTATAATGATATGGACATTACACGTTATGATATTCGAAACTCACTGGATTATTTTTATAATCCAATGACGAAAATTTTTCCTGATTCGGGTGAGTTCGTTCCAATTTTTTTTATGTCATTTTCGGCTTAATATTACACTCTATCATAGACATAAGTTTGGAGTCATACTCTCGATAGTAGGAACTTATGTTCTCCATAGACAACTGATGTTCATTCATCTCATCGGTACTCAGCAATCGTCGTTTTCTACTTTTTACGCGACAACCTTAACTGAGCTTCAGCAATTTTTGTTTCACGATGATCCCTACTTTAATGTCTATACATAAACCAAGTATTTGACGCCGCATTACCAGCCGATTAGTAATGATTATGCTCATATTATTTATTCATTCACATGTATATCTGAATGCTGCATCATCCATCACCGATAATCACAATTCGATTACTGCAATTAATATTTTATTTCCATTGTACTGTACACCAGAACATAGAGTTTAGAGCTAGTCTCTCAAAGATACACTCTTGTTCGTCACATTCAAGTCAGTCTCACTCGCTGTCATCGACAATCATATGTATTGGTATTTTTATCATGCCTTAAAACGGTTTCGTAACAAATGAGGTTGAGCGCATATCCCTCTAACTACACAAACCACGCTGGGCTTCTAGACCAAAAAGGAATACGACTCCGCATATCTCGTCTAAGCAGTCACTATCCTGTTCCTCTGGTCATTCTACTAATACATATTTAACGATAACTCAACGCAAGCGTTAGCGCACGCTGATTTCGCATTTTATTATCATAATCAATTGCAGTACAGCAATGAATACCACCTGTTGATGCAGTCATCTTCCTACGGCTGGATTACTTCTTATCCCACATAAACTTCAGTTACGTAAATTCGAATACACTCATCGCTAAGCGACTCTATTTACTCTACTGCGACTTATCAGAACATCATATTTCACTGTTCTTCATTCTCATATTCAATTGGCACTACAGACCAATTTTAATTATATTCTACATTACTTATTTCCACGATTTATTCCGCTGTCATACCCATAAACAATTTATTGCTCTATTTTCACGATATTTCGAATCGCTCATACAAACATGTTATTTTATCATCCGGACAGTGACGACATAAATGCATGTTAAATTTTTTGTACGCTTACTAATTTACTCATAATCACATGCTAACATTTCCATTTCTGTCCTCATTTTGACAATTTTCATGTACATTTTCGCATAAGTGTGACACTTTCGTTTAATAAACTCGCCCCTCGATTGACACTGTAACTTATTCGATATAGTACAATTTTTTTCTCTACATATTATTAACGTTATCCACATGCCATTTCAGCGTTATTTTCAAATTAATGTGCTAATACTTTAATTTTGGTTTGTGAACGCATATACACCTCCTCCCCCTTGTTTATTTTGCATAACAGTGTTTCCTCCGGACACTCTGAGGGGAGCTATGTGGGGAGTAGTGTAACGTCGTGTACTATATTACACCTACATAGCTTATTCTAGTTTCTGGACAAGCCAATTCACCTATAACGTTATGAGTCATGTTTTGATCTTGTTAATTATTCCCTTATTGACCTTGACTATTTTTTTATATGAGCGTATGTGTATGCACACTTCTTATCCTACCTATCACATGTCTGTCATTCATTTTAGCCTGACTATAAATGTTGATTAATGCTTGCTTATAACGAGTTGGCTTCCCAGCCATCTCCACTCTGCGTCATCTTTCCTTCGCTTGCTTACATTTGCTAATGTGCTCACTGCCTTCTAGCCCATGTTAGTTATCAATAAAAATGTAGTTGCCACTTCCCTTTGTATCCTGATATTATACACCGTTCAGATTGATATAATAACGGTTATCGAGACGATCGATTAACGAAGCACTACACTACAGATATTCAGGAAGAAAAACTGAATTACAATAGAGGAATAAGACAGACTGTTAAAGATTCCTGATGCATGAAAGCAAACTGAAGATTCACGAGCATTAAAATGTCAAATATGAGTTAGGTATTATGCAACAGAGCTGCTGTATAAATGTTTACTTCATGAGAATTAACATTGAAGACGGATTTTTTAAAAATATTTCTCTACATAACAATTAAAAAACTGTTAAGTTTGAGAATTTGATAAATTACTCAGTACACTCTTGTATTAACAAAACATCGTACAGTATGAAGTGAAAACTGACAAAAACCACATTGTTATTAATTTCTCACCAATTAGACATTTCAGACACACAGGATTGAATTATAGTTCCTTAAAGTGAAACTGTAAGAAGCAAAAAAAACATTAAAAGCAAGCAGAGTAAGAAATAAGAACAAATTTTAACGTTATGTACAACTCGATACCGTGTGTCAGTTTGTTTTTCTTATCCAAATAATTAGGTCATTGTACATCAAGGTAACCAATGTATACAGCAAAAATTCACAATAGTTGGAGATGGTGAGTGAACTTTTCAAGTAAAACTTTTTTAGTCACTTGAACACTATAAAAAGTCATCTTTACTTCTTAATGCTTCGTTAGTATTTAGCAAACTGAATTTAACTGACTTTCGTTGTTATCCAAAACTATATAGATTTGGATAATAATATATAAATATATAGTCTTGGACAAATCTATCCAGTTCCCTATTTCGAAGATTTTGCCCGCTTTTGGTAAATTTTGAGGAAACTGCTATAGAAAACTTCTGGTACATCTCGGGGAAACGGTAAAAAAACTCAAAATTTCCATGGGTATTAGAAAATCCGTACTACGCTTGGGTTTTCCAAAATGTTTCCACATAATCTTATAACAATTTGAGATTTCCCCCTAAAAATTTCCCTAACAATAGGGCGGAACCCCAAAAATTATCCATAGTTCCCCAAAATGTCTCGAAAATATTTCACTATATAAGGAGATTGTGAACTTAACCCTATGATATCACAGAGACCTTATAAGGTTTTGTGATGTTGAAGAATATTTGAACCACAGCATAAAATGGTAATCCCAGCAATAACGCAATTTAATCTAGAAGTATTAGATGAGCACGAATGAATGTACTGTATTTAGAATTCAAAATCAAAACACTCATCAATACAACAAAATCATTGGTTCATATAAACACCACAGGTTTCCACAGTGTAGTCAATACCAATTAGTGATAAAATATCCTTACTATAGTTTTAAGCACAGAAGGCAAACGTCTGTGCAAGAACTTTTCTGCCATTTCATTTTCAATTGTTCTGCAGACCCAAACTCAAATAGGGTTTTGTGATCGGGATATCGTTTTCCATCTTGGATCCCATCAGTGCTATGACAGTGAGAGTGTTTCGTAGCTTTTTTACCTGTGTAAGAGGTTTTCGTAACTCTCGTACTGTTTCAAGACTATGGAATAACCAGTTCTATAGATTGCCGCTGAAGATGGTAAAATCCTCATTTCTGTCTAAAAAGGTCCATAGCAGTCATGAATGGACTGGAGTGGAAGTTCGAGAAAAAAAACGAGGACATCAACGGAATGTGCTGGTTATGCAAAATGCAGCTTACTTACTTACTTACTCCTGTTACTCCCAATGGAGCATAGTCCGCCGACCAGCATTCTCCAACCCATTCTGTCCTGAGCCTTCCTTTCTAGTTCTATCCAGTTTTTGCTCATTCTCATGTTTGTCTCCATTTCTCGGCGTAATATGTTCTTTGGTCTTCCTCTTCTCCTTTGGCCTTCAGGATTTCATGTGAGGGCTTGTCTTGTGACACAGTTGGGTGATTTCCTCAATGTGTGTTCTATCCACTTCCAGCGCTTCTTCCTCATTTTCTCCGCTGAAATCTGGTTTGTTGTCTCCCACAGTAGCTTGTTGCTGATAGTTTCTGTCCAACGGATCCGAAGTATCTTGTGTAGACAACTGTTAATAAACACCTGTAACTTCTGGATGATGGCTTTCGTAGTCCTCCAGGTTTCCGCTTCATACAGCAGAACTGTCCTGACATTTGTATTAAAAATTCTGATTTTGGTGTTGGTTGACAATTGTTTTGAGTTCCAGATGTTCTTCAGTTGTAATATGCTGCTCTTGCTTTGCCGATCCGCGTCTTCACATCTGCATCAGATCTACTGTGTTCATCGATGATGCTGCCCAGATATGTAAAGGTTTCTACATCCTCAAAAGCTTCTCCTTCAAGTGAGATTCGATCGGTGCATGCTTTGTTTTACCAAAGAATCTTGCTTTTCCCTTTGTGTATATTGAGACCTACTGCTGCTGAGGCTGCTGCTAAACTGGCCGTCTTCTGCATTTGTTGTTGCATGTGTGATAGAAGAGCCAGATCATCTGCGAAGTCTAAATCGTCCAGCTGCATCCTAGCTGTCCATTATATCTCGTGCGTCCCTCCAGTCGTTGACGTCTTCACAATCCAGTCGATTACCAGGAGAAAGAGAAAGGCTGAGAGTACATTTTTTAAAGTTGTCATATATAAAACGCAGCTAATACTTAAGAAATGTTCATATGATTCTAAAAATACTAAAAACATTTAGCTGCAATCGAAATTTGGTAGATGGATGTCTTCAAAGCTTAATTTGATTTTTTTCTGAAATTTACCGTGAGTTATGACTAATTGCAGAGATGTTTTAGTTATTTTACCAGTAATGCCACCTGGATCTTTGATGTACATGAATTCATTACCACATTTATAAGTTATAATTATATCTCAGCCCAGCTGGGCAAATATTAGTTATTCCCTGCTCCTGATATAGAGCAGCAATGCAGATTCTATGTAATAATCATTATCGTTCAGATCATGAAAAGTAGACCTCATAATGGGAGCTTTCATGCCTCGTCTGGAGTTTTAGAGCAGATTCTTAAATTTTTATAAAGGTCGATCTGTCACCTCGGAAGATCAATAAGGGGGAACTTAAAAGTGACAAATATATGGTCACTTTGAGACGTGTGGAAGGTAGTATGTTTGACTGACTCTGTGAAATGAACTAAGAACTGGCTAGGAGTGTTAAGTTGCGCGGTGGTTGTTTGTAAATTATGTTTTGCATAAGGACTAAGACAATCATTGGCTTGAGAAAACTGGTTCGTCAATGACTACACTTAGAGATATCTTCAATCTGTATAAGGCACCGTAAAATCACTTACATTATGAATCGTATACCTGTTAAACGAAGCCAGAAATTCATTAAAGTGTAATTCACACGGTTTACACTCAAGGCTTTAGTACACTTAAACTGGTACAATGTCATGACTTGAGTCCCTACTGATTTTGTCTTTAATCGTTTTCATTGGTATAAAAGATTTAAGTGTTTATGATAATCGACGCATTTCAAAGAACACTTTGCATAGCGTGTAATTCACAACAATGAACCAATTTGAAAGTTTGGCACCTAAGTGTATTAATTCTGAAGATTGATACTGACAATAATTTTGTATTCAGTACAGCATACTGAAGTCTAATTTTTTTCCGAAATATACTTTCAGTTTCAAACACTGTTTTTAACAAAATTTAGATAGACGAACTGTATTGACGGTTTCTGCGACCTACACATCAAGTCATCAGTATTTGGGTAATGTAGTGACCGAAACTTAGAAAGAACATTAGACGATTTAACTGAAGAAGAAAGTTCATTTCACTAATCAAAAATACAACTAAGCTGAATGAATAAATGAAATATATTATATTACATTGAAATATCAGATGCTTGTCTGTATAGTTTCATTGTTCCCATCTTATCACACAGATAAATCTAGCACACCGTTTAACATGTGTTACAGTGAGTTTTTATATATTTTCTGGAAAATAGAGTCACAAAAGTTATGAAGGGTGTTTACGAAATTTATTGTCTTAAAAGATAAGACCATATAGATGAAATTAGATCAAGTCTCTCAATACATTTCGCAAAGTTGCAGATTAATGATAGAAAAACATGGGCTTCCTGTTTTATTAACGTTTCCCTGGTAGCGTTCTATATCTCTTCAAAAACAATTATATCAAAATAAATAAATAGGTCAAATTAGGAATATAAAGCAATTTATAGCAGTTCAATGTCAAAAGGCAAAACATAGTTGTAAGAAATAAGTATATGAAGTAAATAGGAAATCATAAGTAGCCGGCTCCAGTAGAAAATAAGAACATTGACGTCTAGCTTAGAATAAGTCACATAACATTTTATGAAGATCTAGTCAAAAGTTCATAAATAACAAGAGGATATCAGTCGTGAGCAACCAGTATATTTGTTCGAGAAAGAAAATGAACAAGAGAGAAATTGCTTATGTGTTTAGAAGCAAGCGAATAAGAGTAACGCATGTGCAGTGTGGGCTGCGAAGATGAAGGTTACACTTCACCATATACTCTAAGTTTCATATTTTTTAGGAATAAAAGCTTTCCTAGTCAGTTTTTTAAGTACTCCATCTGAGATAGATTAAAGTCAAATGAACGTTTTTTAAATTCTTGGAATATGGAGTTATATATATAAGTTATCCAATAGTACACTAAACTAGTTAAAATTAAAAACATTCGAATCGATGAGACTAGTACTAAAAATTTAATAATAAGCATAGATTAGCTAAACACCGATCACTTTGGTATAGACAAGCAAATTTAACTACTTTGAACGGTATGGACTTAACAAACTACTAACTGAAGTGCAAAGAGTAAGTTTATTTAGAAAAATAATGGTAATTTATAAGTGATATAACTCATAAATATTTCATATTTATAAATCGATGTACGAATTAACAGTAATAGTAGTGTATTTTGAAGTTTACATAAACCTGGATCTGGATTTAGTGTAAATTAACTTAACAAATTCATATCATTTATCTAATATTCCTCTATTCAATTAGAAAATTAAAAGCGAAGTTAAATCATTAAATCATTCGATTTCACTGATGGATTCATCATCATTTCAAGAGACAATCAACACTGATCCAGAATTAACATTCGATGATTTACCGATGCCATTTAAAATGTTAGACAAATTATTATGGAACATATTTGAAGAAACATGGAATTTAATTGAAGCAAAGGAAAAACATGGAAGTAAGAAATTCATTTTCCAACAATCTTGTCTACAAAAACTGGATGTGAATGTGGTAAGTTGGAAATGAAATTTGTTTTAACAAAGATACTAATTAAAATATTGATAATAGGACATTGAGAATATTCACATATTTACAATTGTCGGACAGTATTTATTTAGAATATTTGAAAATCAAATTAGTGCATATGATCTAAACGATCTGAAATTGATTTCAGAGTGGAATTATTTGAATGGGCTTAACAGTTGCAGTGTAATACGTACATTTAAAACAATTCAATACGATAAAAATGTTATTTTGCAGCTTATTATCAATGACTCAGGTAATATAGGTATTGTGTGATGGTTTTGTTACAGATAAGGTAAATATTTATTATAACTAAATAATAGACTTTTGATTCCTAACTTATTTGAAATTTTAGCTTAATGATTTGATTGAGTACCTACTAATTGTGTTACACAAATGCTTTTGTTATAACGATCGTATGTTACTAAATCTCTCCTTGATTATAAGTGACTAAACGTTTCCTTGTTCGGAAGATATTATTACATACCATCTCGAAAGTACTTTGTTGCGTGCAAATTATTTCCTATTCATAGCACTGATCAAGACACCTTAATTTCTATCATTCCTTAATGATTGAAGTATTTTGATTTATTTGAACGTTGATCTGTCTTCTTCTTCTAACATTTCACATATGGGTAGTTATTTTTTACTGTAGACTCAAAAATCTAAATAAAATTAGACTATTCTACAGATTAAGGTCTTATCTAGTATACTTTTTGTGTATATAGAAAGGTGGTTCTAAAGAGCATAGTGAAAACACTAATACAAGGACAGTTTTTTATCTTTAGTAAAATGCTGGCATGCATTCAACATAGTTTAGATCTAAGCAGACTAGTAAGCAGTGAAAATTTAACGCTAAACACTGATTAGTACCATCAGTTAAGATGCTGAGATAGAGTGGATTAATGTCAAAAACAATCACTATTGCGTCTACATAAATCCACTTTATCCGTTTTGGTGAGTAGAGATAATCGGTAAGGTAGAGTTTGTTGATTACAAATTAAAAGATATTGATGGTTATATAAGTGGCAGAAATTTGTTTCCAAATTACACTAACAAATAGTTAGTAATCAATGAAAGATTTTGGAATAGAATTTATATTTTTGATCTGCGAATAAATGTTACCTTCTTGTTTCATATGTGGGTATCAAATATCAATCCAAAACAACATATTTATGAAAACGCAAATAGAAACGTAAGATCAGTTGGCTCATCCAGTTTCCCTTATCTTCAGATCTGTTCTGAGTTTTTAGAGGGATTAGTCAAAAAAGATGTAAGTAGTTCATAACATGTACAGAAGTTAAATAGAGAGCAAATCCAGGAGAAAATAATTATCTGTTTTATCTTTTTTATGAATACTTCAATGAACATAGACCCCAGAACTTTTAAGTTTCATGATGAATTTTGACTAAAGAGTTAGAATTGGGTTAAAACGAAAACAATTTTTCTTCAGCTTCGGCATTATTTTGTAGTGCAACTTCTATGAAGTTTAAACCCTTCAAATAAATTTTATTCTGATAGAAGTAAGAATTTTAATATTTGTTATTTCTTTATCTGTTTATTTTTTGAAAGGTGAACGACTGTACATGTAAACATACAAAAGTTATGATGTAATCATTGTTATTACACATTTTGCTATCAGGAATTAAAAAGTTTTTCAGCAAGAATACGCATTTGTTGTTTGGTAATAAAAAAGAATCAATAATAAGGGGATGAAAAAAATTCATCAACCTGATGTGGTATATATATATATATATATAATCTAGTATTTGTTAGAGTTCATGCCACTGTTACTTTTATGGGATAATTTTATAATGTCCACAATTGGATTGTTTTATCTAAAAAATTGTTGATCTTTTCAAATTATGTACTTATTTTTATCAATTATTATTACTGTAAAGTGAAAAGATGGTGAAGTACCTAGGCTACTCAACTTTTAAACACTTACTAGTAGATCCGAATACTGCTTCTACATTGATTCACTCAACCGGATAATCTTACCTAAGATTTAAAGTTAAATACAAAACGTTGTATATGGTTAGTGTCTGAAATTATTGGTTAATTACATAATTTCTAAAGTGTATTTAATACGGATTAGCCATAGTTGTGGTACAAGCAAATGCCACAGAACTCTGAGCAATTGTTTATTCTTAGTATGTGAGTGCATATCCATGACCCCTTCAGGTTTCGAATTCAGGACTTCCAGATTTTGTGGAGAATAGTTAACCAATAGAGCCACTAGGTCGGTGTCCAGTGGTACAATTCCAACTGCACAACGATCATCTAGTGCTACTGATCAATCTAAACATATCTGAACTACATCAGTCACAACAAATCAATTCAATTTCCACTCACCCCCTTTAATTCCCTTTCGTAAATAACTATTGACAACTTTATTATTTGATTTTGCAAAACTTCATGGCTTATTTTACGAAATCTCACTTATTCAGGTCAACTAAGCCTTGTGATGTTTGTCGAAGGGTTATTCATTCCAATAAAACAAATCAATTTACCGTCCGATAGTTTACTATATCATACACTCAATGGGAAGATTTCACGGTGTGGAAAATATTTTATCTCCTTAAATGAAGGTAATATATATATATATATTGATTGTAAATCTATTCATTACATTTGACTGAAGTTTTGTTGATCTAGAAAATTAACTTTTAACTGAAATTCTTGCGACGAATCACTAAAACAAAACATATTAATGATATGTTGTGGTGAATGTTACTTATGCTGACAGTAATAAGTAGTATGTATCACCAATCGGAAATAGAATGCCTGGCAGAAGATTGAATTGAAGAGAACAGAAAAGAAATCTCAGAGCAATCAAGATAACAACAGAATTAAAGCAACAGTTGAGTGTGTAAAGGATAACGTAATGAAGATGTGGAAATGATGTACTTAATGTATGATTTTCATACTTTTACTAAACCGCTATGTAATTTTGCATGCAATTAAACATTATTTTTCCCCACCTTAGTTCTTGTTTACTACAATGTTAGAATTAACATTGACGTATATTTTAATGTCTATTCATATAGAGCACCATGTCTGTTAACTTTTAAGAACTTTTTTATTTGACTTGTCATTTGAACGTTTGCTATTCTAGGTTCGGTTGCACTCAGATAACAGCTAACTTTAAACAAATAACTAAAAAGGGGATTTGTGGAGATTTCAGTATTTTTCAAAGTTGAAATGATGAGTCAATTGAAGCTAGACCACCATCGAAAACCTGGAAGCACTGGACGGCCGTTTCGCCCTATTATGGGACTCCTCAGCTGACCAGTTTAAGTTAGACATTAACACCGTTGGATGCCAGCTCAGTGGTCTATCGGTTAAGGGCTTCGGCTCGAAACTGGTAGGTCCTGGGTTCGAATCCCGCTCGCGAGAGCAGGTTCGTGGATGCGCTCTGCTGAGGAGTCCCATAATAGGACGAAACGGCCGTCCAGTGCTTCCAGGTTTTCGATGGTGGTCTAGCTTCAATTGACTCATGATTTCAACTTTGAAAAATAACTAAAAAGCTTGATAACTTTGGAATGTGGTTAGGAGTGGAATACTGAAGGCTCGTTTCTACCTTTTTTAGGTTCATCCACACAATGCACCTTCATTCTAATGGTAATATTCAAACTAAACTCTATCTGCCTACCCATTATAACTCTGAAGCATTATTTCGGAGCTTCAATGAAAGATGTATTCCAATAAAATTTTCATTTTAATAAATTCAGAAGATTTTACTATAAAAATTTCATACTTATTTGATCAACCATAAATTTATTAATTGCTTTATATGTATAATAGAGTTAGTGCATACTAATAACGTTATTTTAAAATTTTTACATGGTTTGAGAGATATGAGTTTGAATCGTGATCAAATTTTTCTTATTTGTGTCTCGAGCTTAAACCTTATTAACCATGAAGTCTAAATTTCAACGAATAATTCATGAAGATAGATTTTACTTCGGCTAGCTGAGACTAGACAATCACTGTTATCAAAATTTGAATAATAATTACAGTTGATTGCTGAATTGAAAAAAAATAATTATTAACCAAATAACTGTTTAATATTTATCCTATTGTTTGTTCGTTAATTGTAATACACAGAATTTTATTCATTTAAAAATTTATTATTAAATACCTATTCAATAAAACTTAGGTTTAATTAATATCATGTATATCTGTGTATAACAAATTTTGACAGATTCAATTAATTCAAAAATTTGGTTAGAAGTTTATCGTTTACCAGTAGACGTATGGATGAAAGAAATTTTACCAATCGTCCAAGAATTTCAAAATGCAAAAATGTCCACATCTAGTATAGAAACTTCTACAACTCAGGTGAGTAATTGTTTATTAATTAAGAATTATGATTATCTATATTATCATGGAATAGTATACGAGTTTTATTAGTAATAGATTGCTTTTGATAAAATATAAATAACAAATAGATATTGTTATTTTTATGTGAATTTTTGTGATTAATTTCTATTATATTTATTATCATTTACAGCTGTTAAGAAGTATGATTAATTCATAAGTATCGATGTCAAAGTTGAACTTGATTGTTTCAAATAAATTAAGCATTGGGTAAAGAGTTAATAATAATAAACATATTCTTATCATATTTCAATGAGTAGAAAAAATTGTATTTTTGACATTTTGTGACTTAATATAAGCCATTTCTTTAGAGTAAATAAATAACCGAATTTCGGGTAAATAATTTTTGTAAATCATGTTGTTTATATTGTGTTTTGAACTTAACAGGAGAACTAAATGTATGTATAGCTCTTAAATTAAGTTATTCTCTTTAAACATCTTTTATTCTAACATTAAAATCCATATAATAATGTTGTAGCGCATATTAGAGTTTATTTCCCAAAATGTATTCGAATAATATTATCTATAAATTGATTATTCATTAATTAGATAATTTAGAAGTAAAAAAACCCCGATTATATTTATTTTATTCTAGGAGATAACCGTTAATCTGGTCGAACGAAAATTATTTTATGAAAATCAATTTCAGCTTAGTTCACCTGTGTTATTAGGAAGAATTAAATATCCAGTACTGCCACCAAGTGAGAAAGTTTTTTTGAAATCCCACCGTGTCTTATTATTATTATTTTAAACAACAATTTTTTCATGAATATTCTACTCAACTCTGATAAAAACTGATTCAAAAACACTGAATTAGCTCCATAAATTGAAATTATGTGATGAGAAGATTATTCATTAAAATTATATAATATATTAATGCAATATAATTTCGGAAAGTTCGATCACACATTAACTTGTCAAGGCATTTAGATATGAAAAATCAAAGATAAACTTGACAAACAAGAAAATAAGAGGAAAACAGAGACAATAATGAAAATGACATGAAAAACAACATGAATAACACTACCGTAGATAATAGATCAATATTACTGAATTAGATTTAGTGTAGGCACAAATTGTTTTTAAACAAACAAAATGGTTTTAACTCTTGTATGGCTGGAGTTTCAATAAACCTAACCCAGGAGTTGTCCACTTTGAATACTAGACAGTACTGTGGTATCTATGATCTGAACGTGAAAACAAGATACTATGATATGAATATGTCTGAAGTTGATATAACTCGACTCAAAGAAGACGACAAACACTGTTGGTAGATTATGATATTTTTGTCCATCCGAAATTGACGATTTTTTTCATTTCTTAGTAATACATTTATCTACATGAATTAATTATTCAATAAAAAAATGTATCACTAAAATAAACGAAATACTACAATAAAATTATTCCAAAACAAAAAAAATCAACAAAAGATTAATTGTTGTCCAGTGCACTTTGATTTTTAATGATTTTCTGAATGATGTCTGTGTTTTTTGAACAAAACTAGCTTTAAACTATGATTGAATGTCTCAGTAAATGAGTCCGCTCAAAAGTTATTACTTTTCATTTAAGTAGAAGACTAGCTGTCAGTTAATCGATAAATTTGCAATCGTTTGAATGGTACATACTAGGTAGGACGGATTGTAGGAGTTAGTAAATCTAAAAATTAATAGCATATACTATATTCTGGCTAGAAGGTACAAATGTTGCTAGTGAGAAAACGCTAGATAGAGGACAATCTACTATTTAGCGAAAAAATGATGAACTGCTTGAAATGAATTGACAAATTCACTTATTAAAAAATCTTATCAGTGGATAAGTCATCTGTAAGTTTTTAAAAATGCAAAACACTTTACAAATAGTCTTTACTTAGTGATTTCTGTTCTGTGATGCTAAATCAGTCCTGCCATAATTGATATCACTGTTTGGAAAAACTTTAAATGAAATGTAAAAATTTTATTTTTCACAAAACTTCCCCTGAAGAAATTCAAACTAGTTTGCTAGATGAAACTTTAAAATTATTTATATTTCAATTTCTTGATTCACCAAAATATAAGTTATATATTTTATGTCTTCATATATACTATGTGCCCAATTTCTGTCGAACTACTGGTTTAAACGTTAACAAACGTTCATATATATCTAAATTTCTTTATTACTACTTAATAAATTGAAGTAGTCTAAGATTATTAGTAAATATTTTGCATATCACCTTCATCGTTCTCATTTACTTATTTCGGAAGGTCCTGCATGTAAATCAATAACAGCAGCACTCAAGCAAGCTAATGATAAGGCTAATTTTTTAAGTTACTCAAATCTTGGTACTCACTTGTTCTCCGATGCAATTATTGAAACAAATCAGTTGGCATTCATCGAACATCGAAATTATCCTTCCTGTTTAACAGCCATTCCTAAACCACAGCTTGATGAGAAGAATTCAGTGTCCGTCCAAGAATTCATAGAGAGCCCTGAATCTGTGAAACGTAAGTTTACTTAGGCAGATAAAAGACAGAAAGAAATGTTTAGTTGATTGTTTCTGGAAGTGGTTATTTATTATTTTGAGAAATTTAAACAATGAAATCAACTGTAAAAGGTTTAAAAGAAAGGAAAACGATGCAGAAATAGAATGAACTTTGAATTGCTTTGTGTGATAAAAATAAATGTAACACAAAGTTTTAAAAATGTTTAGTATCATTATTTTTATGCGTAAAGTTAATTCTTCAATGGTTAAGATTTAATACTTTTATAGCTTTGATTAATTTTCAGTATAGGGTTGCGTAGATTGTTGAGTTCACTGAAATCATGAACTGACCATTGTTAGAATACCATTGAAAACTTGAAAGCACTGGACCACCGTTCGGTCCGAGCTTCCTCAGCACTTTACAATCAATCCACTATATTGCGCAACCAGCTTGCATTGTTTGGTTTATGATCTCAATGAAGATCAACAATCTCCGCAACCGTAGTTGTTGTGCTCTCACTGGTGACTAATTTCGAGAGGTTGGTCTCGGAGTTATAATGAAAAGCCACGACCAGTGAAGTTGGACCGTGTTGGGTGAAACAGTAACCTACCAAAGGCAAATGAAGATGGTCGCCCGACATCGTGGATTGATTGACGTTAGACGTAAACTGGCTCAGTGGTCTAGAGGTTAAGCGTTTGCGCTCGAGATTGAAGGTCCTGGGTTCTATCGCAAAGTGCGGAGTTGTGGATACCCACTGCTGAAAAGCACCATAGTAGGAAGAAACGGCCGTTCAGTGCTTCTAGGTTTTCTGTGGTGTTTTATGATTGTTCGGTCCATGATTTTACACCAATTTATTGACTTACCATCTGCTTATAATTAGGCATCCAATTATATGTGTTTCATCTATGAAGATATTTGTTCTTATTAACGGGTTTTATTTAGACATGTAGTAAGTCGAAATCAATTCACCTAGACTCTTTATTTGAGTCAAGTTTGTGTTTTTTACAGAAGCATGCAATAAGAAATCTGACTGATAATTCATATCTTTAGTCTACAATTGAATGAATTATAAATTATTGACCCATAAATATGTTCTTTAATATATTTTTAAATGAAGATTTAGTATTCACATTTGACTCTTAGCTTAAATTTTTTATTGTTCATTTGTTAAATCAATTCATGTTTCATTAAGTATGGATTACGAAAAGTAACTAAAATTGTTTTCATTGTTTTTAATTATTTCCATGGTTTAATTGTCTTAATTTCTGTCTTATCGTTATAATGCCCAATATAGGCATATTAAACTTGTAATGCTACGTCTAACTAAAAAAAGAAATTTGCTGCGTTTTTTTTGTTGCTTAAAAAGATTTCATTTTATTGTTGCATACTTTCATATTACACAAAAAAAAGAAATATCTGAACCCACAACAGAAAGAAGTCAACCACATTCACCAAGTTCAATAAAACATCAAACTAGAAATACAAAATCTTCTAAACGTAAACAACCAATTAATAGAGAGCACAAAGAAAAAACAACAAATGGACGTAATAATAATAAAAAAGCTGAAAAGATGAACGCTACTGCTGAAACTATCGATGAATTATCAAATAAAGACAATGATGAAAAGTCAAAGAAGAAGCAGAACAAGACTAATAATAAAAAACAAGAAATTGAATTAGATATTGAAACAAATTTAAAAGATTCGACTACTGATGAAACTGATCGAGTAGATAATTTATTTAAAAAATCTCAACAAAATGAAGAAATTAGAAGGCAGTTATTAAAAGATTTAAATGAAGTACAACCTAAATGGTAAAAGTGTACAGCTTGTTATATTTTTTTACTTATTTATAAAGAAATTCTTAAATGAATGAAATAACATTCAGTAGTTATTATTATACACAGTATTATGTTTAAATCATTAGAATGATTATAGTGAATAAGTAATTAACTCTAATTATAAGTCATATTATATTTTCAAATTTAACAATAAGTAAAGTTTATTAGGGTGTGTTTTTCACTTAACATCACATTATTAACTACTATTATCAAATTTCATTTAGTATTGTTTGTTTGAATCTTCCCATCGATGTGTTAGGACTGCAACTGGTCAGTCTCTAATTGGCATATGTGTATACTGTGCGTATTGCCTAGATATAGCCTTAATTCACAAGCATGGTAAGCAAAGATGGATAATGGCTAGCAGTGGAATCCAGTACGCGCTTTTCGTCCTATTTGGGACTTGTCAGCTGGATGTACCTGCATCTCAGAGTTGATGTTCACTCTGAGACTCGAACCCAGTATCTTTCGCTTCAAACACCATCGCGTTATCCACTCGATCACTGAGTCCTCATAGCCACTTGCTTGTGCAATGGGGTGAAGTTGAAATTTACTTAGTATTGTTTGTTTGGATGTTCCCATTGATGTGTTTAGGACTGCAACTGGTCAGTCTCGAATTGGCATATGTGCATACTATGCGTATTGCCTCGATATAGCCTTGATTCACAAGCATGATAAGCAAAGATGGATAGTGGCTAGCAGTGGAATCCAGGATGCGCGTTTCGTCCTATTTGGGACTCGTCAGCTGGATGTACCTGCATCTCAGAGTTGATGTTCAATTTGGGACTCGAACCCAGTACCCTCGCTTCAAACGCCATCACGTTGTCCACTCAGTCACTGAGTCCTGATAGACACTTGCTTGTGTGATGGGGTGAAGTTTAAATTCACTTAGTATTGTTTGTTAGTACTTGTTTGTTCGAGTCCCAGAGTGAACATCAACTCTGAGATGCAAGTACATCCAGCTGACCAGTCCCAAATAGGACGAAACGTGCGTCCTGGATTCCACTGCTAGCCACTATCCATTTTTTTATCAACAGTGTTATTTTTCTTCTTTGCATAGAGCCATATCAGTCTTGTTTCGTCAAATAAATAACATAAAACAGTTTGTATCACAATCATAACAAACCATTAGGAGCACTAATAGCACTTTGTTCAATTACTACAAAAATACATGCTAGAAGCACAGATATACGAATGGAGAATGTTATTTTCAATAAGTTCTCCTCAGGTTCTATTGGCATAAATCTAAATTAATGTTTCTAATGGAATAGCCAAGTTCAAAGCAAACATGTCATTCAAAACTGCAGTTTGTAAAATCCAGGATTATTTGCGGAAGCACATAACATGAGATGAGGAAAATAGTAATGTAATTGCAAATCACAATAAATATTTGGTCTGCAATTGCATAATGAATAGAATAATATGGATTAAGTAAGATTTAGTAAATAGGAATGGATGTCAATTACATTCCTCAAGTGTTTACAAGCGTCGTAATAAAATACTTAGATAAGTGACTCAGGTAATTCCAAGCTATGAAAATACAAAGATGAAAGCAGTACATACATTTGTCAAACTGTGTCTCTATAACATCAGAATGATTGTTGACAAATTGTCTTAGAAGTTGATCAAGATAAAAGAAGCAGTTGAACATATTTTTTGAACTTAAAGCTCCTGCTTTTTTACCCGAATAGCTACTGCGTCATTTTATTCTGCTCAAACCTTTGTTCTTCTCCCCTTCAAGTAAATTAAATTGATTATATAAACGCAATATATTAACATACATCTAAATCGCAATTATTCTCAAGAGGATTTTTTGAGTGCTTATTATCAGTCAGCATCTTCCACTTACATTGAATCGCAAAAGCTTTATACTATTTTAAACGCTGTGTTCTTTATCGTTATATGATGGATGTATGAATTTTAGTGCAGTAATTTCTTGTTTGTTCAAATTATAAAAAAAGGGAAATATGCCAAGAACCTCTGTTTCAGTGTATAATTCTTCTAGTGCTTAACATCCCGACAAGTTGTAAAATTTTTATAAAAACTCGTGGTTGCATGCATTTGACCTTAATAACTACTCAGCTGAAAGTTTGTGCTGATGATGTCGTTCAGAAGGACGATGAAAGCTCCACAACCAAACCATCCAGCTCAGAGAACAAAACTCCACCAAAGTTAAACATCATCTAAATCGAGAAGGTTGGTTGTAACATTTACATAGTTGGAAAGAAAACCGACCCAATTATCAAATTATCTACCTTGTATTAGTTTACGGACTCTGTTTGAATTAAATCTGGAATTAGGTTCTTGAAAAAGCAGATCAGACTGTATTTTATGTTTATACGTGTTACTCACCAAAGCAAGATATTTGGTTTTATATTTAATTAATTCTAATTCATAGATTTAAAACACTCAATATGTTAGCTGTCTATTGTATTTTAGGGAAAATAAACTTGTGTAGATCATATACAACCGGTTACAGTTTTTTAAAGCGTATAACAAAGAAAATACATTTCCGTTTTTTCTCACTTTATTATAGCTATCCATATTTTGAATTCCTGCCAATAAGTTTGACCTCTGATAGTAAACAATCAGGAATTTCATCTTTGACCAATCTGTGTAAGTTTACAAACTTATTATGTTCCCTACTCTCTCTCATTAGAGAGAGTAATTTTTCTCGAAAACTTCCCGATTCGCCTTAGTACTATACTAATAAATCTATAGATTATTCATTTTTATTTTACTGACATCAGCTTATTCATCGGCTATTAATGTTACTTACTGTTACCCTCATAAAGCATAGGCTCAGAATCGATCACAATGGCGTAGGTGTATACACTCTCTGTCTTCCTTTAAACTATGAAATTAAAATTGCTTTGTATCTTTCTTTCTTCCTGTACTATACCCTTATATATAATGTTTCTTTTATATAATACCACCATTAAATTAACAAATTCTATGAATTCGGTGTTCATCTTGTTGTACTAATGAGGCTATGGCAACTTGGACTGATGCATATATGTGCCTGGTCCTACGTTGTAGCTGACTGACTGACCTTCCTTTTCAATTGTTACTAAATGATATTCATTACTTTGATGTCTATCTTTAATTTCCTAGCCAGTGTGTTCTTTAGTCCTTTTTCCTTCTTAACTTGAGGAATACCAAGTTAAGGTTTGTTTTGTGATGATGATTTCTGCAATGTTTGCCTTATCCACGTTCTGTTATTCCCTACGTTCCTCCGCAGTTGGGAGCTGGTTTCTTTGCCTTAGTAGGCTGCTGCTGATGGTATCTGGCTAACGGATCTGGAGTATCTTAGTGTTTATAAATACCTGTACTTTTTGGATGATAGTTGTAGTAGTCTTTCAAGTTTAAGCTCAGTAAAATAAAACTGTCTTGTTGTTTGTGTTGAAAATTCTGATTTTGGCGGTGACTGACGGTTGTTTTGAGTTGCAGATGCTGTTCAATTGTAATAATGCTGCCCTTGATTTGCTAATCCGTGCCTTCACAGCTTCATCAAATTTCCCTTGTTTATCAATGCTACTGCCTAGGTACGTAAAACTTTTCATCTCTTCCAGAGCTTCTCCATTAAGTGTGAATTGGATGGTGCTCACTGCATTGTATTTCAAGATCTTGTTTTTCCCCTCGTGTATGTTGAGGTTATTGATGTCGATGAACGCAAACATAAGTACTGTAAATATTGGTTGTATACTGCAATAAATACTATCAACATATAAAAATGGATGGATTTGGGCTTTTTTTATTATTTGACTATTAAGAACCAAGGTTACTGTTGAAACTGTTCTTTTTGTCTAAGTTGCATTCTGTCTAATTTTTCACAACGTGTCGCTCGCCATTAAAAATTGATTCGATCAAATTCTGATTATTTCAAAAGTTCTTTATTGTGAAAAAGGATACAAATTTGTTCGGACAAAGCATTTATTTCATCACTTCATAGTGTTGTTTCTCTATTATAACTCATTTTTCTAGCTGCAATGACATCTGATTTTTCAGATCGTTATTTATTTATTTGTTCGGGCGTTATTTATAAAATTTTAAAAGCGTGTAAAGACTAATTTATTTTTGTTAATTGCTAATAATTTAGCTTGACCCATTAGTATGCTGGTCCCAATTTATGGACGTTTTTTCTTCGATCATGCCTTTATATGGCACAACAGACAAACGAAAAACTCATGATTTGAGATTTAGACAGAAGTTAACATTTACCAAATGGAGGTATTTATAACTGCAGTAATGGATAACAGAGAAAAAATTATGAAAGGGACTAGTTGCTTGAAATTTTGAATAAGAGTTAAACTAACTGATGGCAAACTTGCATGAGATTACTGACTATTCATCTAGAGAATGTCGATAATCAGTGGTTTACTGATTGTATTTTTGCTAGTGATTATAAATAGGAACAATTAAAATATTTGCTCCATATTTCTAGGAGTTTCTTTGATTTGCCTTATTACATTGACTCCTCAGTTAATTTATTATCGCTTCACTTTTTCATGAAATTTATCGGAGTCGAATTTATGAGTGGTTTAGAATGACTGTATACTTTACCAATTACTTCCTTTTTTTTCATGACTTGGTTACTCTGTAGAAAAGCGTGTAAAATTATCATAAGCAATCTGCTTAACTTTTACAAAAGTGATAATAATAACAACACAGTATTCTTCAAAAACAATCAAAATCACTTATATTATTGAAAGTACAATTTGAGCCGAGGTTTATTTCTCTTCAATTAGCTCCTCATCATGGCCTAATATTTGAATATAAAATCAATACCGCTGAGATAGTTGTAAGTAAATTAACATGTTAACAATGAGAACAAATTGCAAATCGACTGACTATTGAGACTTACTATATGTGAGTGAATATACGCTAAAACTCAAGTTTAAATTTGGGTTTTAGAGTCAGTTTTATTGAGAGTACAACAAAGTGAAGCGATCATCATACTTTGGTACATCATCCAGCATGGTTGGACAAAAGACAAATAAGAATGGTAAACAAATATTCACACATACAATTAGTCGATAAAGATTCAGCATACAAAGTTATACATCGAATCACACATAATTTGCTCCATGTCTCAAGATTCACTCCCCAACACCTGGCACAAAGCCACATGAATTCATCTAGATAAACTTGATCTTTGTATCCAAAAATGGTTTGTATGGCCCCTTTCTACTGACCACATTTAACTAATTTCAAACTTACACTTACATTTTTCTCGTCAAAATGGTACTTAATGATTCATAGTAGTCAACAGATTATGAGTCCAATTTTTTGCGCATAATTATTATTTTATTCTTCTTAAATAGTCATTAGAAATAATTAAGTGATTCTAAAATTCAAACTCACGCTTACGTTTTTTGCACTTACATGTCTAAAAGGACCTATGTATTACTGTTCAATAGTTAATAATCCTAGGTTTTCATGAAATTTTGATTTAAAAACAAATAATGAATGAATTCCTTATGATGTAAACAATCAAATTTCAAACGTGTTTAAAAAAATATTTCTGTGAATAATAAATAACTGACTTTTATTCTTTTGTAGCGTACTCAGGATCTATTTGTGTTCATTGGTCAAGATCATGTTATCTTTTCTTTTATCCTTTAGATAAGTTCTCCAAAAGTAAGACTTTTACAAATAAAATACTTATAGTTTGCTTTTTTCTTGGTATCTTCATGTTTTCAGCTTACATGGATAAACAGACCAAAAATATCAAGATTAGTTTAGGGAATCGAAACAGCTTTAAATACATTTTCAGTGTTTAGGCTAGGGTAATAAAAGCTCAATTGTTGAGTCATCTTCCACTCTAACTAGCTTTTTAATTCGTCAGATATCAATTTAGGGACTACTTTAATGGAGTAGGTGTATAATCACTATTTTCAAAATTCGTTAATATGTATCTCGGTATCGTGAGTTCTCTACTATAATCTTGATTAGTACCGTTTTAGGGGTCGTTAAAAACACTATCCTATTATTAAGTCAGTAATAAACTGTAACAAACGTTTGTAAGCTGGACAATTTATAAGTTAGAGTTAGAGTAACTGAATTATAGGGGTCGAAAACAGTCCATTCAAATATGTCCTAATCAATAATTATTCAGGTTTGATGTAAATAACCAAATATCGTTTATTTATTTGATGACCACATATCATCATTGATCACATAACTTTGAATATAGAACATGGAAACTAGGGCATCCATAGGATGGTTACAGATGCAATAGAAATTATATTAGATTTAAAACATCGAATTCATTCCACTGATCGTTTAGTTAAACTGTTACACTTGACTTTTCAACTTATCAGATCAGTAAGATAAACCACTTGGTAAACGATTTATAATACTTCTACTACACTTGATTTTGTTTACATTTAATTTCATAATGTCCTTCAACCAAATTATTTAACAAAGTGTCACTAGAACAATAAGAATTTGTATATCTTGATGTTGTTATCATGCCTGTATGAACATGTGTGCTTGATCACATGTGACAGCCTACACACATACCCCTCTCCCTAGCTTAAATGTTAGTTGCTTAGATCTCACAATGAATTATATATACTTGTGCTTGAATCTTATTACTGGATTTAACTCTTCATTCACCTCTATGTTCACTCGTTCGCGCGCATTGGCTTTTCTGCTCAAATTTTGTGCTTACGGTTTATTGATCTGGATTTACACAATGTTGGGATTTATTTAATAGCGGTTATCAGGATGATTGATATACGAAGTCTATCAGATTATCTCGAAGCTGGTCCACTAGAGATTTGTTATTTTTAGTTTAAAGACCGGGAATTAATTTCTGCATACTTACTGTATCTGGAAAAAATACGAAGTTATAGATAACTGAGAAACATCTGAATTTAATGATGTCAACCAGTTAATAATTAAACTTATTCTTTTCTGCTTTATTTGTCTACATAGCCGAAGAAGGTGTAATAGAAGAAGTACGATATTTCGGTTCAGAAATAACGTATATTTCAGTTATTTATTCTAGTCGTTCCGTTAATGCAAACGAAATGTCCATTGATGATAAAGAAAATCTACCGAAGAAGCTAGATTTAATTAATTCGAGGAATAATTATCTGGTGATTGGTCTTCAATCTAGATTAGTTATAATTAAAGAACTACAGTCAGGTTAGTCAATCTTAATGGTCATTAACTATTAACTGACAGAATAATGATCTTTGTTGCGCAAATATTTTAATGAATACTATTCGTAGTTTTCATTAGAAATTGGTCTAAACTGAGGATTATTTTATTATACATCATAACTGACTATAGCTAAAAACGAATGAAAACTAGGAAGATGGCTGTTTTTCCTAAATACAAGTCTTCGCAGTAGTGGCGCTTCTGTGCTACCCCATTAGGTATCAGACTCAAGACTTCTAATTTGCATAGGGAGCTCTTAACCTCTCGGAGTTTGTTGCTAGTGAACACATAATGGACAGATTTATCAAGAACCATCTAACACTAGAGAGCTATTCTGTACTTGACCTACAGTTTCACAGTGTGGCTGCATTTAAAATATCTAGGTTCCGTAGTTTTAATATACACTGTTGAATAGCTTGTCGAAATAAAATGATCATTATTTTTCAACATTAGTTCAGTTTCTAAATACATCTATCTCTTTGTTATCTAATTTTCTAAGGTATTGATCAATTTTTAATTCTATACATTTATTTGAAATTTGATAGCTTCCTTTCAGCTAATAAACATACTTTGGACAATTGTCATCATATATGAGGATATTTACACGATCATTAAATTCAGTAGAGTAAATTTTATGTGGATTATGAAGTCGATGTATAAAGTAGACGAAATTTGCTTGACAGTAATTCGAAAACAATATGTTAACTGAATTGTATTTAACTTGTAAAAAGAAATCATAGAAATGATGCATATGTAGTTCATTTTCATCTATAGCTTCCACAGTGATTATTTATAATCAAGTATTTTCATGACAAATCTTTATTCATTGTACATTGTGACATAATTTTAAATGGCATTAAAACGCTTGAGAAAAAGATTGTTACTTTTGAATAAATGAGGACAACAGATAAGAAAGGAGATAAATATTGAGTTAACAGCTTTTACTCTGGTTTCATTACCTAGAATTAGTCAAAATACAATGTATTCCACATTTCCTTGCAACTTGATTTAGTATTGTCCTCCTTTACGGTTAACTAAGCATGGAAGTATGTTATTTGAAATTAAGTTTTTGTATGTTAATTAAACTTGTATATTTAAAACTAGTTAAACTGTTTGATAACCTAAATTCTGAAATAGTTGTGTTAGGGTATTGAATGCCGATAGTTATTTTCCATATAATCGGCCATCTTCTATTAATTAAGTAGGATATGTCTCGCTCTTTGGACAGAATTCATTCAATGATCATCATTTTGTCAGATTGATTCGGGTAGAATAAAATAGAATTGAATTACCAACTGAAAATATGATTTGAATGAACCATTAATTTTTTTGATTATTTAGAAATAAAATGTTACCTAATACTGTGTCCGGTGAACCAGGCGCATTGTTTTATTGAAATGAACAAAATGAAAAATATCTTATGTATTTCACAATATAATTTATTAAATCGTGCATTTGATTACTATCACACCAATTTAATTTATTTTTATTATTATAATAACACTTTTATATAAGCAAAGATGGAGTGAACATCAACTCTGGGATGCAGGTAAATCTAGCTGACGTGTCCCATGGGACGAAACGCACACCCTGGCTTTCACTGCTAGCCACCATCTATCCTTGCATATAATGCTTATGACTTAAGGCAATATCGAGGCAATCCTTAGAGGATGCACATATGCCAATAAGAGACTGGTTAATTTCAATCCAAAACGTCAATGGGAAGATTTAAACAAACAATACAAAAACGAATCAAAACGAGTTTTCTACGAAAACACAAATGAAGTAATTCGAGTGGACAGAAAATAAAGCGTGAAATATCTTTAGCATACCACGAGTTGAGAAAGTATGACATTTGGCTTGTTCTTCACCAAAAGCTTCACGAATCTGTAATAAATGAAGTTATAACAGCTTTAAACTTAAGTTACAAAAAATTTTCCAGTCGATTATTAATGGATTACCAGGATCATTCCAATTTACTAGGAGCATTTCAAGAAGAAACAAGGATGATTGTTAAAATTGAATGAACACGATAGTCGATAAACGTGACTATGAAATTTTTGCCATACAGTACATTGGAAGATTTTCAAGTGAATAAGGCATTTATTACAAACATTCTAAGATTTCTATCTCTTTGTTATCATTTATGTTATAAATCATTTGTGGGTGGTGACCACCTCAAAGAATGTATATTACAGACAATTTGTGCATTTAGGCTTCTTTTTACCTGATCAGGTGAATGAATTTAAAAAAAAACTAACGAATGAATATGAACAACTCAACCCGGTTATTTTAGATCTGTGTACATGAAAGTTTTGTAAATGCCGCTGATATATTTCTCTGACGATCATCAGTAATGTGAAACTTGGGATAGAAAACTATTACTGACTTACTCTGTGTTAAAAATATCACTACAGAGTTCACCATAATGTTGTCTCACTTGATGAAATAACCACAAGGAATTTTTCGACTAATATATGTTTGTCAAAACTTAAAATTTGAGGGATCAATAGATTTTCATTCGTCGATTTATTACCTATATAGTTTTCTGTGTTTGTCGTTTGCGGCAGATAATCAACATTTTTAATAAACTCTTAAACTTCAATTATTTTGAAAATGAGAACTCATAAGTAAACATGATTTCAAGATATCATTGAAATTAAAGTAAAAAGAAACAATGATGTATTTTATAACAATAAAAATAATTTATTACTCAATTAAAAAATATAACCATTCTGCAATCAACTCCTACCTTGCAGTTAACGCAAAAAAATGACAATACGGATAAAAGAAAATGGATAATTTGTCATCGAAACTATTCAACCAACCAACCAACAAAACAATCAAATACTTCAGTAGACTGAAAATAATCAATTATTAATTAAATTTAATTTTACTTTTTATTTTCTTTCAGCAAACTTACTTTTAGACAAACTTACTTTTTTTACATTATTCAACAACGGTTGATTGTTGTTGTGTCTCATCCAAATCTTTTCAAAAATTGATATCACTTCCCCGTTCCTTTATACTGCTTTGTATTTGAGTGCATTTATATAAAAGGAGAAATTTGTACTCAGTAATCAATCGATTAATTAATAAAAGTATAGGCAACAGTGTTACTTCACTTACAGTATGTTACGTCGAAAAATAAAATACTTGCATTTCAATTTATTTAAGAAATACTAATTATAAGAGAGTCCTTGAGCATTACTATTCTCTAGTCCAAAAGTTATTCTAATAGACAAATTATTTTATTATTTAAAAAAAAACATGAATATCTGCTTTTAAAAGTATGTATTGAACTAAGAGTCTGGAAACTACTTTTTATTTTCAGGTAATATGCCTTTAAAACATGATATTTTTATGTAATTTGTTGTAGTGCTTACAAAAAGCGGTAATTTCAAAAAGTTCATCATCTAATTTTGATATGTACTCACGTGAAATCAGGGCGTACTGTAATGAATCAGTTGATATTATCTCTCATTATCAAACTGTAACATTTGTATATCACATTTAAGGTAAATGAAAGAGATGTTACATTGAAGGTGGTTTCAGTCAAAGTTTTATATCATCCGGAGTGTCGATTAAAATCAGCTACAACTAAACATGTGTACCATTTTATTTTGGAGTATTGAAGAATCAAGACATCATCTATTCAATTTCAATTGATTCCCAATATAACACGATGAATGATGTCGTTTCTTTCAAATCAGATACCGCTGAACTCCATCATTAATGACTCCGCACTGGATGCCAAGAGGTCATTTCTGATCTGATCACTTGTAAGCAAGTGATTATATTTTGGTTGAAAAGTTTGGCCTTGCCTAGTCTCGAGTGAGACGTTTGTCATGAATAATATTAACTGATCGTCGAGCTAAGTAGCAAAATTTTGTTGAACCTTGGGATTGTTGATGACTGAATTCCTACAAATAGTCTAGGGATCAAGTTCTAGCTATGAACCCTAGAAGTCCTTAGTTGAACTCTTTGCTTCATATTTTGTTTGCAATGATACCTGAGATTATGCTAATTCGAGAGAAAAACAGCTTATAAACCGAGTGAGCATCCGTTAACTCTTTCAAGCAAAGTACAACTGACATAATATTTCATTTACCCTTTTATAATTATAACATGAAACAATTACTTAAATATGATATATAACTAATTCATATATCTTCATTTTTAGGAAGATACTTACCCCTATTTTATACCGAATTAGGATCATTGGTAGATGCTGGTCTGTCAATAAGTACCAAATATATCAACTTACTCACTGCATGTTATCTAAATAAGAATAGACACTCAAACAAAGATGATTTGATGTTACACAAAAAATTCACGTTTGATATTTATAATTTAGATGAAAATCAATTGATTTGGAAAAAAACGCATATTGTGTATGTTGGAATATTCATGCCAGTTTTTTTTTAAAAAAAGATGCTGTTTTCTTAACATTTGATATGGACTGTATTTCTTATGTAACATAAGAAAATTGGCGAAATACCAGTCGTTTAATACACATAATTATTTACATAAACCAGAAAAGATAATAATCATCATGGATTGAATACTTAAACTCGACTATTGATTTTTCATATTTTAAATGTAGATTGAATAATCGATACAATCTGAGTCATTCACTGCTAACTATACAAGGCTAATAGAATAATTGATTGATCGATTGATATGGAAAATTCAATTTAATGATTCGTAAGCTAAATAACATTGAATGGAATATGGAATTAATATGTTCTAGTTATGGTGACTTTTATTGAAAACGAATAACTCATATTCATTGAGCAAGGTATTCTGAAAATTGTAGTGACCTACTTTTATGCCGAGAGCGCGATTGCTATAATGGAACCAGTTGTACCAGTGATTGTTTTACTGTACTTGTTTGTCTAACTGTACCAAAGACACTTTTCCTTCCGTTGCCTGTAACCTTGTACGAGCTCGCTTCTGCTCGGCAGTTCCGCTTGTAATCTACAAACTTGTGTGAAACATGTTTTAAAATAATAACGATAACAAATCACCATCAGTGTAACACCGATCAGAATAATTATAGTATCGTTAGCAATCTATATGGTTGAAATTCATTAGTTCCTAACTAGATTTTTTCTAAAAATATTATGAAATAAATTTGTTTATAAATTTTAGTTTGTTGTTAGGTAATTCTTAACATCATATAGTATTAATTGATGTGGCTAAACGGATATAACTGACAAAAGAAAGAGGAAAATGGAATAAACAGTTATAAATTTATTTAAATCAAAACTAGACCTTAAATCCACTTGGTATTGTTTGTTTGAATCTTCCAATTGATCAGTCTCTTATTGGCATATGGGCATACTGTATGTATTGCCTCGATATAGCCTTAATTGACAATCATTATAAGCCAAGATGGATGCCTATCTTTGCTTATAAAATTGAGCTCTTTCTATATGTATAAAAGATAAGTTAAATTTTAAAATAACTACTAGTTCAGTCAACTAGTAGTTAATTAATCAATAGTATATCATGAGAAACCAAACTAACATAATGATGATAGTAAACATATTCTAAATAAAAAAAAATAACCGGTTTATTCAATCATACGTACTCTTGATCCCATATTTTTAAAAATATTAAATCACTTCATCTAATTGATTACATTATAGTTTTATCGATAGAATTGAAATAGTTTTAATGATGAATCAACTATACTACTTAATGATTGACTAAATATTAATAATATTTAACTAGTAATGATTAATTTATTATTTGTTACTATGAAAATATTGATTTTTTTTATTCTTAGGGGAAAGAAGAATTTTCATTGTCAAGCAATTACCATTTTAACTGTAGATGATAATTTCAATGTAAGTTAATAGACAATTTACAAGAATTGAAATGCAGATTTTACTACTCTGTTAAAAAAAAAGAAAATTCAACGATGGATTTTTCTTTTTTTTTTCAAAAAAATTTATTGTTCATATTCAATTTCCTTAGTATTTCTGAACAATAACATTTCACGTCACATTTGATGTTTTTATAATTTATACATCGTATTATTAATATTGTCGGATAATTGTTTTGGGTAACTCCAGAAAAAAAACAAAGCAGACTTGCTTTTCTGGTTCCCTTTTGAAAACATTATTTTTATTTTTATTATTTAAATTTCTGTCTAAAAATTAGTAGGCTACGATTAAATAGAATTAACCATACGCCTGAAATACTGTTTTTATCAATTTCCCTTTTTTTGTCTCTTTTTCTTTGGGTAGTAGTAAGTATTACATTGTTTTTTTCTGCACTGACTTTTAATGTCTCTCTTTCCTCAGTATACTTGTTTCAGTTTTATTAAATTAAATGTTGCATTTTGGCATCAGATAAGAAATTGTATTCATTTATTATGTTTGTCTTTTTGTAACGTACAATTAGGATAAAAAATTGCTTAGAACAAGAAAGTTACTTTAACTGTAACTTTCTTGTGGATTTCTTCTATAGAAGATCACATTTATCTAAGTTTTTATGTTCACGTTAACTGATGCTTGGTCGGTAAACAATGTTATGTTCATCTATTCAGTAGCATTGATCACATTCTGTTAATGAAGTTAGAGTTAGTCTAGTGGTCTATGTGACTCCGCATGGAAGGGGGGTATATTTAGTTTGATACTTAGAGATAACATGTAAGAACTTTCATCTAAATTGGAGCGAATAGTTTCACAGTATTTAAGCGCCGAGTTGATATAAGACATTAAATAGGAATAATATATTTGTAAAATCTCAGCGAATGAATTTGAGATTTTACAAATATATTATTCCAATTTAATGTCTTAGAGATAACAGACTTCTGAGGACTACAAAAACACCATGGCTGGCAACTGTTGACATAGGTGAGACCTAAATTCACGGATTTGTGCCAACTATCTCCAATTATTTAGTAAGATTATGTTTACTTTATTGTTAAGTAACATTCTTTTTTCTTAAAAAAATCTAGGTTGCTGTCTGTTTAGTCTCATCGAAGGATTTGCTCATTTATTCCCTGGATCATCAACAAAATTGCTTACATCACCAACAGCCGGTTAAACAACATATCGAATCACATCAATCAAACCAGGTAGTTGACGCTGACCTAAATCAGTTCTGTCAAAGTTCTATTCAAATTAGTTTACCTAACCCATACGTAATTAATCTAAACACAGGGACTGTTAGTTTATTCCCAGAAGTCAATGAACAATGGATAGACAACGTCGAATTCTACAATCAATTATGTTTGACTTCATGTCCAGCAAAATCAAGTATTCAGGAAGTTGAAAATGATAGCCATGTAAATCACGAAGGGAAAAAAGAGGAAAAATTAAATAGAAGACAAAGCACTTATCAACTTTGGATACGAGGTAGTTAAAAAATGTTATGATAAAATTTATATAATTTATGAACAGTTAGTGTATTTATTTGCGGTTTTCAAAAATCTAAATAATTATTATGGTTATAAAAACCCTTAAAGTCCAGCAAATTTAAAGCTATCTTAGATATTTCAGTTGAGATCTTATATAATTAGGAAATAGCTTCAAAGTTATTTCCATTAACTAAGGAATTGTCGAAAGTCATTTAAATAAATGTTTTCCCCTCGTTCAAGACTCTTTTATACATTTGTCTGGAATACTTTTTCGTATTGTATGACGTCGGTATAGGACGTAAGTTTCCAATGGAAACGATACTTTAGTGAAAAAATTCTTCAGGCTTGAATCGTCTTCTGATTGGTAACCTTTAAAAGTCAAGCCAACATTTAACAGTATATAGCATATTAATTGAAAAGAGAATGTGTTTTTTAATCTACAAATACCTGTATTCAAGAGGCAATGTTTACAAAATTGCAGACAAATTGAAATGAGTGGATTCTACATATTTATCTGATAGAACAGAGTACACTAGTTATTGTTAGTTATTTTAAATTTCACAACTTTGAACAGTTATTTTAGTTATTAGATGGATTGCTTTTTGAATAAACTTCAAACTAGTCATATGGAATCCGTTGAGATTAGAGGTAGATATCCCAGCATGAACAAACAAAATAAATTACTAGATAAAATTATGTAAAAGCTCTACGATCAAACCATCCGACTGACAGAACGAAACTCACCTGAGGTACAAATTTTTTCCACCAATACGAAATTCTTTAATATGATCTACAGTATGCTCATAATAAGTCTTTTTAGAATAAATTTATTTATCTTATTGATAAATTTCAGTTGAACGAGACCATCTTTCACAAGACATTTCTTTGAATAAAGCTTCGGTGGTTGACATTGTTTTCATGATATACATATGTACAATTATGTCCACCTATGTGATTATGTTATCTCAGAATGATTTTGTTATTATTTAAAACATAAGTGACTTCGTGGGGTTCAATTTTTGATTAAGTTTTTATTTCTTCCACTAAATTCATTACTTTTAAAGCTTGAGTAATTATTAACACAGTCTAGAATAGTTCTTTTGTATCGGTTGTTTGAATTCTTCGGTTGATGTTTAGGACTGTAATTGGTCAGTTTTTTTGGCGAACGTGCATTTTGTGCGGATTGCCTCGATACTGCTACTAAGTCATTAGAACTGACAAATTTAAAATAGGACGAAATGTGAGTTCAAGATTTCACCATCTATCTCCCGTTATAATACAGTCTAGAATAGATTATTTTGAAAGATATGTTGATGAAAAGATGGAGTTACTTAGTGATATAAATATCACTCATTCGATGTGAAACAAAGACCCATAAAATGCATTGAATCATAAATTATCAAACAGCTGAACAAACAAATAATGGTCCATTTAGAACTATAATATATTGGTCAGAAAACTGTAGCCTTTAAACTTTAACCGAAATGGAATCATATGCATATTATATTAATCAGCTGATTGTTTGATTATTCACCATCAGTAACTCAGTGAAATCAAAGTTATTCTTAGTAGAAGTTTGGCTTATAGAAAGTCGGAACCATTTTGATTAAAAAATGACAAACGAAACCCTTAGCACCAAAGATAGTTGAGAAAAGAAAACTTTTTTTCTTCAGCGTCAGTTGCTAATACTTCTATTTTACGTATAGTAGTTTATAGGAAAACAGGAAGTTGTTACATATTCAACAAGGTTACTAAACATCTATCAAAAATATTTACGATTATTGAATACTAGAATCTCTCATCCAGCCTACCTTAGAACCAGTTCGTTTGACTTAGTAAACAGTTTCGAATGTAAAAATAGTTGACTAAAATTGACAAGATGTTAGACAACAGAACTTTTGATTGATTTACATTCACCCTTAAATAACGATACTTTTTAGCGCTCGGATATAAATTTGAAAAGAGCATTCTCTGTGTGTCTAACAAAAGATACTAGTAAATGACATGGTGGAGATTATTTTGTTTTGTTTTCCGTATTTATAGTTTGGTTTACGATGATACTTCAGTACTATTAAGCGGGTATATGTTAGTTTATATGCTAGGAATCATGAATATTATTACTCTGTATAGAGAACAAAACTGAGACTTAGTTTTTGATACACTTGATTTAAAAGCAACTACTTGACAAGATAAAATCTGGTTCTGATTAGATTAGTTTGAGCATGCAGGTAGTATGATGAGGTTGGGCCAAAATTGTTTATCATGCTCATTTATTACTCTTACTCTATCACACAATTAACTGAAATGGTGTAGCTACCTAGATTACGTAGCATTATATTGAAGTTATAATATTCAGTGATTCTCGATTCCTTTCCTCTCATGTGGAATCAAAGCTATTCTATTTCTTTCACAAAGGGTTAAGGAATAAGCAAAGTTTACCTAGATAGAGCTCTTTTCATGAGAGTAGAAAAACAGAATAAAGTACGTCACTATTAGTCCTGTTCAAGTACTGACCCTACAAAATTGACTAATGAGTTACAGTTGGGATTTGTTGATAATTGTGAGTTACGATAATCAGTTTAACATCTGGTAATCGGTCTTTTGGGATAAGGATGGGTTCATTACGACAGATAATCAGGCTTGAATTCCGTGTTGTTTCACTGAACTTACAGTATTGTTAGTTTTTATTCATAACTTGTAACGAGAAAACGAATAAAAACGTAGTCAATAAACGCGTTTAATCTGTGAAATAATGCTTAGGTATATCAAGATTAGGATATTATAAGGTATACTTTTAAAAAGTGATGTGTATAAAATAACGGGTCACATATTCGATGCACAGCACAAACTATAATGAAGTATTTCGCCTACTTGAATAAATAATTATTGTTTTTAATATTGTTTATAACAATATTTTATTTAACTTTTATCCATAAAGGAACTAAAATTGAGCAACAGGACGAGGGTAGGATCCAATCCAAACTATTTCGTGTTGACTTAGAGTAAGTACAGGTCGTGTTATATATATATATATATATATATATATATATATATATATTCTTAAATGGTAAACGACTTTTTGTTACTAAAGTTGCCATGCAGTTACTGGTCTAAATGATTCCACATGATAGTTCATTATGTGTTGTGCTCGTTTGTTAAAGGGAATCTCCAAGAAATTCGCAATTTAGGTTCCTTGTTAGTTGATAATCTTAGTGGAGTTAAGACTTATAGTCACAGTCTTATTTATTAACAGTGACTAAATTATGGATAATTTTTAAAAGCATTATGTTACAATTATCATTCTAAATCATTTTGTATCCATCTGATTAGCCCATATTTTACTTTTGGTTCTGTCCCTATTCGGACATGGCAGTTTAAACTGTAAAAACTCATCTAGTTTCCGTGTTTATTAGTTGTCAACATAAGATCTAACGCGAATATGGATTTCTTGAAGTTGCTAAATGTCATTTCAACAAGATGCGAAGGGAAGAGGTGAAAATAATAATAACTGTAGTAGAAATCTGAAAACTAGAAATCGAAGAATGAAAGTTTAAAAAGGATAATATTTAACATAAAGTTTGGTCGAAAACATAAATCTAATGCAGTTGTGCCATCGAAATCGTTTGTGCACTATATCCCAAAAGGTTTCCAACCATGGATTATAATTGTTGCGTGAGCACCTACCAGATTATTTTCATATCTCTTTATAATTCAAACTAACAGTCTATGATTTCATGAACCAATATCTTATGTTAAATCCATTTCATTTTTTGACCAAGTACATTTTTAAGAGGCTGAAAGAGATGAGTTTATTGACCATGACAATAATCACTACATCTGTTTTATACACTAATGTGTTCTCTTGCTTTCTCCATCTTTTATTTCACTGTATAAATTTATTTATATTCCTGTGAAAAATATCCGTATAAAATTAGCCGCATAATCATCATGTATGTGTGCCAGTTGGTCTTCTTTCAAATTTCTTTCTCAACTGAATAAATTTCTATCAAAATACCGAATGACTTTATGTTTAATGTTTTTGTCAATATGAAAAGTGACTAGTGTTTTTGGTCAAAGAGACATAAAAAAGAGAAATGGGCAAACCTTATTGAATTTCATGAATTTTACAATATTAATAATTCACGTTTATAAAAATAGTGTATGTCAAAGCGTAGTCTTTGATCTTGTCATAAAACATTTTCTTTTGATCACTTTTTTGAATATATTTATTATTATTAAAGAACACTTCCGGATTGAAAATATTTAAAAAGATCATATGTTTTTAGTATAATAATAATAATAATAATTATTATTATTATTTAACATTGACTTTTACAGTTTAACAATTTCTATGTATCTTCGATTTTATCAGAATTTGCCCTACTTTCCTTTTTCTTAAAACTTCTGAGAAAAAAAGTAAAAAGTAATTTCATACGTAGACTATATTAAAGGTTGCCAGTGTTGGACTATTTTGATATGACATTTATTGTATTATATGAGAAAGATGTTGAAATTTACTGAATCTACTGAAATGTAAATAGAAGAGTTTACATATACTCATTTACTAAGAACAGGTTCATGTAGTCCATTTTGAGTCATATATTATTGGTAAGCAGAGATGGATAGTGGCTAGCAGTGGAATCCAGGACGCGCGTTTTGTCCTATTTCGGACTCGTCAGCTGGATGTACCTGCATCTCAGAGTTGATGTTCACTCTGGGACTCGAACCCAGTACCCTCGCTTCAAACGACATCGCGTTATCCACTCGGCCACTGAGTCCTGATAGCCACTTGCTTGTGCGATGGGGTGAAGTTTGAATTCACTTAGTATTGTTTGTTTGGATCTTCCCATCGATGTGTTTAGGACTGCAACTGGTCAGTCTCTAATTGGCATATGTGCATACTGTGCGTATTGCCTCGATATACCTTAATTCACAAGCATGGTAAGCAGAGATGGACTCAGTGGCCGAGTGGATAACGCGATGGCGTTTGAAGCGAGGGTACTGGGTTCGAGTCCCAAATTGAACATCAACTCTGAGATGCAGGTACATCCAGCTGACCAGTCCCAAATAGGACGAAACGCGCGTCCTGGATTCCACTGCTAGCCACTATCCATCTTTGCTTACCATGCTTGTGAATTAAGGTATATCGAGGCAATACGCACAGTATGCACATATGCCAATTAGAGACTGACCAGTTGCAGTCCTAAACACATCGGTGGGAAGATCCAAACAAACAATACTAAGTGAATTCATATATTATTGGTGTTATGACTAATGATTTTAACGCATCTGCCTAAATCAAAGTAGGTAGTGAGTAGTGTTTGGATATGCAACCTGTTAATTGAAACTGAAAATTATTTATTCACCCCTTATTCAATGTTGATATTAAGAAAGTCTTCTACTCTTCTATTCGTAAACTAAATTTCATTAACCCACTGATTACACAATAAAGAAACAAGTCATAATGACAATATATTATTCTGAAAAGTCGTCCTTTTGATTAAAGTCTGATTATCCATTATGTAAGCTTAAATATATATTATTTAGACAGTTTGATCTAATGAAAACACCTCACTAACTTCTGGATATTCTTGAAGTTCTATAGTGAATTCATGAGTGATAGAGTTCAGATATGTCAGAAATAAAATACTTTTCACCATTGACATCTGATAACTGCTACTCTATTTCACTAAATAATCGAAGTTGGAACTGTGAGGTGTTTACTACTCAAAAGCTTGATAATGATTCTCAGATTACGCGAATATTCAAACGCTTGAGTCCCAAATAGTGAAGAAAAGTGAGTAATAAGAGCAGAAGCGTTAGTGTGAGATAGATTTATGTACAGAAAATACGCTCGATTTGAAGACAAAATAAACATTTATCTAGTCGAATCAAGATTTATAATGCCAAGCTTTTCTGAACGTTTCTGTGAAGTTTTTATTTGATGCTGTTACTGGGTTTGATATTTTCAACCTTTTCCTGGCTTCTGAAGACTTTATTGAGGAATTCCTGAGAACTTACAGTGAAATGTACCATTAGGCGCCAACTCAGTAGTTCTAAAGTCTAAGCGTTCACCAAGAAACCTGCATTCTCTTGGTTAAGCCCTTTGCAAGGTTGTAAGTGTTCGCTTCTGAAGAGTCCCATACTAGGATGAAACAACTGTACCACTAATAAAATCATTGTGATTGGCATATATAGCCTACCCGTTAAACCAATCACCATAAAGCTCTGATAACTAGAAACCATATTTCTCTTTATGTAAGCACAAAGGGTTAAAGTTCTACAAGCATAGGTACTTGGGATTCATTAACTGTTGAGAAATTATCAACTAACCAATGATCTCCTATGAAGATCTTATATTATCGCTTACTGGCGAAAGTCGATATTTTAAATTATTAGGTCCCGATCCAATGATCCACACGATATTTTGTTAACTTAAAGCTGTAGGTTTAAAGTTTAGTTCCATACGGTTGTGAATACTTATTTGAGAGTTGTCCTGAAATGAGGTTTAATGGAAATTCAGTTTTCCGTGTTTTCTAACATTTTCGAAGATAATTTCAGTTTCAGATGTAAATTAGTTTCAAAGTAATTATAAAATAACATGCTTCTACGCATAAAATTGAACACTGAAATGAACTTATTTTAAGTACCTCATGCAAATGTAACATTAGATCAACCATCAAACAACCAAATAATAGCTGAATGTTAGGTTTACTGTATAAAATTACTTGTATATAAATAACGCAAGTTTTAACTAAGATACCCTTTCTGTAAACAATGTTACGTGTTAAAAATTCCTTGTTAAAATGAATTTAGCGAATTTCAGTAAATCACCCAAGTACTAAATTTTATAGGGAAATGTACTTATGCGAAAAAAGTCTGTATCTACAAAAACCATTTCCAAAAACACATTCCTGTTGCAATTTTAAAAGAAAAACATTCACCTCGAAGTGACTAAAATTTGTGAAATATGTAATGAAAGGTTGGTTAGTTATTCATAAAAAAACATAGTACCTGATACAGATATTCATCAGCCAAACTTCTTTTCAAGCATAGAGGAACGAAACAGGTGAAAAGCTAGTAAGTGTAGGTATCAAAATTAAAATAAACTAACTGGTCAATGCATCTGTATTATATCAACCAAAAGAGTATGAGTGTAATTATTTAACAAATAAATGTCTAATGTGGATCACCATTGAAAGTAAGAGTGGCCGCTTGGTCCTAACATAGCACTCAGCAACAGTGCGCATTCACGATACCGCACGTGGAAATCGAGCTTAGGATCTTCGGTCTCGCGCATGAATGCCTGACCACTAAGCCGGTATCCAACGATGATAATGTCTAACTTCAATCAATCCATGATCTTGCTCAAACCTTCATCCATTGACCGCGATTAATCACCTTTTGACACCCAACACGGTTCAACTCCACTGGTCATGGCTTCTCACTCGAACTCCGGGATTTATATCCCGAGGCTAGTCACTGGTGAAGATATAAATGTTTGATTGGATGCGTACTGCTGAGGACTCCGATACTAGGACGAAATAGCAATCTGGTGCTAGTTTAGCTTAGATCGAATCGTGATTGCAACTGTTAAAATACTAAAATCTCCACAAATCCTCCATACTACATAAATCACTAGTCAAAAGTGAAGACAAAGTTTTGTAAAGTGAATCGGTGGATATTCATTTTTATTCATCATGGAAATACCATTCGTACATTTAGTACACAGTTTAATAGTGTCTATATCTTATGAACCATAATTTATCCGCATGAACACAAGTAATACGTATAAAATATTAAAGTGCTTATAATTCAGGTACCTATATCTTTTACTCAACAATGAAACTGGTGTTAACTCGTCAAATAATCTGTGATATCGGAAAGAATTTGTTTCTCGGAAGAATGATTTTGGTGAAGTTCTGTTCTTTAAGCTTAATGTTTTGGTGATGAAGCTCTGATTGTCTGCCTCAATAACAACATCAGCATGAACTTTAGGTAAAATTGAGCTATTCAGATTTCTCTGTGTATGACTAAGAGCTTTTTTGTCAACGTTGAGTCTGGTTGATAGTTGTTGACTAATCATTGTCTGTTTGTGTTATTTTAATTTTCTGCCTCACTGACATGATTCTTGACTTTTGTTTTCTGTAACTTTTTTAGTAGATTGTTGAATCTGAAGTTTGCCCATGAGAAGTTATTTAGAAAGGCAATTAAAGCTTCACAGTTATTGCACTCAACTAAGAGAAATCAACTCCATCATAATCATACGTGTTAACGGTGCCACTTCGTCAATGTAATTAGTACAGATTGCATAGTTTTCATTAGTGCGTTGTAATAATGACTCCAAATTGTTTCTGTTCGCTAATATCTGAAACTCGGCTTGTTGAAGTTCGTACGCGAGATTTGTTGCTCAGAAAAGAACTTACCCAGAAAATGCAACATTGTATGTACAGAATTTTTAAGCATGTATCATTCATTCTTGTCATTGATGAATGGAATAAAATCAGTGTATTAAACCCATTTGTGAAATCTACAAACCAGTTTTTCAACGTCTGAACATCAAGTTCCCCAAATCATTTCAGGTCGTCTCATATCTGACCTTTTTTTCTGCTCATTTATTGATGACTTTTTGTTAGGTGAAATGCAATGAATAATGGAATGCAGCTCGCGTGTCGTAATTTGCCCCATTCTTTACCAAAGCTATTCAGTACATTTTTGAATATCGCTAAACATTTAACACATGTGACATCAACTACACTGAAGTTAGTATTTCGTAAAACTCCTCTGTGACTGTAAGACATCTCGTACTTTGCAATTTCTAGTAAAAATACACTGTTAAAAATTTGTCAATTACAATAGTGAATTATCTTAATTTTATTGTGCATTAGAGAACTCTTTTGTAGATTTAGCATCCCATAATATTTCACAAAAATGATAAAGTTATAATCTGGTAGTAAGTTTCTAATGCCGAAATACGAACTTTAGTCATTATTAATCCAAATACTTATCTCTTTTAAGTTATTCGTATAAAAGTGTAGATACGTAAACTTTTGAAGTCATTTAACTGTTCATATGATGAGGTATGAGAAATACTAAAGCATATGACTTATCTATGTGCAGTTGAATCTTTGGTTATGCCTTATGTTAGTAAAGCGTTGAAATATAATTAGGATATACTTGAACTATGACACCTACTTTTTTAGACAATTGAATAGCTTAAGAATACATGATTCAACCTAACACGTTTATTTACGATTCTGAATTTAAGTTATTTTACTTGCTAGTGTTTCTTGAAGTTCATCTTTAGTACGTCACAATAACTAGTCACCTCTTTTGATAGATAAAGAGATGAAAAATAAAATAAAATATCGTTTTTCATTCTGATAACCAGGACGTTTGTGAGTATAATACATGAAATATGCAATGTAGTCAACATAGTTCTTAGTATACAAAACGTTTTAATAAAAATATAAAGCAAAACCATTCATATCAACATTGCACAAAGACCGTTCTAAAAGAGGAAAGAATGTAAGCAATATTACTTTTGTGAATGGTTAATGCTTATGTAATGAAAGGTAGGTTCAACGGTCAATCTTCATTAATATCTGGCCAGATTTCGTATTTCATGTAGAATAATGAATATTTTGACCTTATTACCTGTTACAAAACAAGATTCAATTATAGATATCAATGCCAACGTTGAATTTGATGGTTTGAAATAGATTGAGGATTGTTTAGAGAGTTTATATATATATATATATATATATATATATATATATATGACATTCTTTGACATTCACAGTATTTTATAAGTTAAATTGATAAAATTTAAATGGGAACATTTAATAAACTGTTGTTGATGAGAGACACTTACTTTTCGACAATATTTGCTATAAATACTGGGTAGAACATCCCAGTTTTTCCAGTAGTAAAACCTGTTACGTAAGGATCAAGATTAAGATCTGCAATAGCATTCCAAATGTCCACCAGTAAATATTTTACAAACAATGGTTTTCAGCTCATATCGCTATTAAGTAGTATTTGATTGCAAAAACTTCATTTTATGTGCATACACAGTTAATGTGGTGAGTGAACCATTAAAAATGATAATAAGTGCGAAAACTCCACGACTATATTTTTTAAAACTTCTTGTCGATTATGATAACCTGTTGCTTAATATCATGACACAATTGTTTTGCGTTTATGAATTTAATTTGACTGATGATAGCAGTCTTCACTAAACTTCAGTATTGGATTTTGTCAAGGAATAACCGGATTGTTTAAACCCCCACAAATAACAACATAAATTTCACACCAGCTACAGTCGAAAATGGTTGTCTGGTATTAGATGCTTAGTGAATAACACATTATTGTGTGAAACTAAAGTTACTGGGTTCGAGTTCCATAATGAATATCCACATGGATGTATATGCACTCAAATAAGACTAAACATACATCCTGAATTAAATTTCTTACCACAAACTATCCATTATAAAACAACGTGCTACGAAAATTCTTGTATCTAATTATTTCACCCAAGATTTCCATATAACTATAGAATATGATCGGAATTCAGTCCTAAACATCGGCAAGAGGAAAATTAAAACACTGTTAATTCATTTGTATGGGTTGTTTACCTCATCGCACAAGCCATTGGCTATTTGGACTCAGTGGCTGAGTAGATAACGTGATGACATATGAAGCGAACGTAAATGGGTTCGAGTACTGAAATGAACATCGACTTTGGCATGCAATTATGTTTGGCTGATGAGTCCCAAATAGGACGAAACTTGAGTTGTGGATTCCACTACTAGCCATCACCCAGCTACTCCTATAGTCTTACCAGTAATTTCAATACCAACTTCAGCGTTATTGTTGTTTAAACTATTCATTATAACAACAATATGATGATTATTCTACTAATGTTAAATGTAAGAAATTTCCTTTCAGTAAAAGTGATACCATTGATATTATAAGACTAAAATGTTTATGTTTCGAAGTAATTTTTATTATTACTAATTTAGGATACATTACATTTGGATTGAAATGAATGTTTACAAACCAAAGTATCGACGGAAAGCCTACAATGAACAAACAGTACAGAATAAATGATCAGCAAAGTGTGTCATTGTTATCATTATTAGCAAAATTACACAAACTATTTAATACCAAAATAATGAACTAAGAATGTGGGTTTCATGCGAATTAAAATTTGACTGTTATACCTAGTTACTGCAAGCTAGATAAGTTAAAGATTTATTTAAAGTATTCACCCATACACATTTGAATGACATTCATCATAAATAATTAGTTCAAATGTCAAGAATGATTAGCTAATTAATGGCTTTATTTTCGCTGTATTTCCATTTTAAAGATTTAAATCACTTGAAATTAATACCGATTCGTTGGAACTGAATAATGAAGAGGATTTTAAAGAGATCTATTCGGAACCACTTCAAAATTATTCAAATAACTTATTGATGAAAAGGTAAAATTAATATAAAAAACATAAAGCTTGTAAAATGATTAATATAATCATTTTTATCAGTAAAATTATTTTATTACTTTTTTAAACATAAGTTCCATCAATAACTTTTGATGTCATCAACACCGTTGGATGCCGGCTCAGTGGTTCTAGAGGTTAAGCGCTCGCGCGCGAGACTGATAGGTCCTGGGTTCGAATCTCGCGAGGTGGAATCGTGGATGCGCACTGCTGTGGGGTTCCACAATAGGACGAAACGATCATCCAGTGCTTTCGGGTTTCCCATAGTGGTCTAGCTTCAAATGACTCATGATTTCAACTATAAAATGATAATAATGAAACAGAAAAAGAAATTTTGTAATAAAGTTTGTGATGAATGAAATCCAAGTTACCACTTAACGGAATAGACGTGATTTTTCCAATAAGAATATTTAATTAGTAAAACGGCAATTGAATGTAAGTAAAGAATATCATTTCAAAGATATAAGAAAGAAAATATTATGAAACATTAAATAAGCTATTTGATTTTAATTAGAACATCTTAAGTGACAATGTAAGATGATTGATGGAAGTCGAAAAGAAACCCTAGAATCAGGGCATCAGTTTCTTCAAAATTTCAGGTACGCTTTCCTAACATGTCTCAACTAGCACGAACCTGAATCCGAGATTTTCTATCCATTATCTCAAAATGCCTAACATTCTAATATGGTTCATGCATACAAAAACTTTGTCATTAAAAGGTATCACTGAAAAAATTTCGTTAGAATAGTGACTGCGTAAAAGTATAAAGAGAAATAAATTACATTGAAAAATCTGTCAAATAGATTTTAAATATTAAACTTTTCCATTCCCACAAAAGATATTTTTTGTAAAAAGACATTTGAAAGCATTTTGACAAGTTAATGTAGCATTCAGCCATCAAAATTGATTTGAATACGATTTACTCAAGTATATTTGGGAAAGAGTAAAAATTACCAACCATTCAAATTTAAATGACTTTTACTGTGTTGTTTCACTTAAAAACAGTCATCTAATCACGAAATCTAATTCAAAGAAATGCAATGAAAACTTAAGTAATAAATAACTTAGGACCTGAGAGTGATCTATATTGGTTCAGGTCATACACTGCGCATTCGTACATTTAAAAGAAATGAAAAGAAAATCAGTACTAATAGCAATATTATTAAAAATCATGGTGGAATGTTAATATTTAGAATTGACTTTCAAAAGAATCTATGAAATCAAGAAATGAAAAACATGAAATAACTGTAATTTTAAAAGTTATATGAAGATTTTTAGTTGCTACTTCTATGTCACGACTAATTTTGCGTGACTCCATTCAATATCTGGACTACGATATACCGTTATTTTCGTGGATTGGATGCAGATAATAAGAAGCTGCTTGCAAGTTGTATTCTTACGGTCAATCACTTTATCGATTGATAGATGTTTTTCAACGATTATTTTACTATCCGACCAAGCAAAGAGTGAGTATAATAAAATCTCTGTCCGATCATCTCCATCTAATAAAGTTACTCAACTATAACCGAAATTAGTGAGACGAATTTCGAGGTTACATCTCGGTTGACGATGTTCAGGCATAAAACATCTTAACCAAGATGAACGATTCCGATTGCACCACCACTTCCTCGATTGTCTTATCATTAAAAAATGCTTCAAAGAAATCTATGAATCATTACAAATAGTCAAAATGTCTGTTCTAGCTACAAAGAATACGCTTAAAAGACTTAAAACATGGTGAAATAATATATTAGGCAGCTTTTTACATGTAGATGACATTTCATCCACCATGAAGGTAGTACTATTTGAGAAACGCTATTGGAGCCTTTTAGATTTCTACAAATATAAACGCACATGGGGTGATAATGCTTCAAGTATAACTGGTTAAAAGGACTAAAATATATACAAATATTTAGTCGGACCGAGCATTGACTAATAGTATCCTCGAAGCACTATTTCGGTGTCTAAGAGAGAGAGAAAAAAAGTATCTCGAACGTTTCTCCATTATTGCACAGAGCATACAAAAGATCATGTTATGAAATTTTCTGATCAAATCGATCGAAAATTTATATATATATATATATATATATATATATATATATATATATATATATATATATATATATAACGAGTTGTTCTAGAAACGAAATGACCGCTTTCAATTTTCATTATTTTATTCCAATTTAGAGGTCGTAATGAAGCAGTCAGAAGATTATCGTTTCAGAAAGTCTGGGAACAACTTGCTACTTGTTAAGAAATGTCACAATTGATAATTTTATTAGTGTTACAATTACAATTTAATAATTTGATATAATTACAACCGGCTAATACAAAATATGTATTATCTTTCTCAATAGTCAAGTGTAATGGTAATTATTTTGTTTTTGAATCAAATGACGTGGCATATTGTACATGCAAACCCAACCCAGTTAATTTTTTATGATAATAATAATAACTGTTCAACGAAATGATCACCCATAAAATACGCCCTTTTTCCATTCTTTGGATTTAATTTTCAATAGATTGATACATTCAATTTTCAGTTGCGATTTATTGTAATAATGAATTTTAACTACATGGTAATAATGAACATTTGTAGATTGTAAAATAAGTTTGTGGTGAAGTTCAGTTCATTTCTGTATAAAGGTAATTTAAATAATCAGGTCATAACTACGATAGTGTATGAAATGCAGGGTTTTTGTTTACTTGGTACAACTTCTGGTCGGGATAATAACTTAATGTAAAATGATAACTATGTATAATATTCATTAATATTATATTTGCACGAGATATTCTGTTAAATTTACGCTAGCAACCATTTATAATAGTGATTTCAGTCTGAAAAAAATGGATCTTTATAGGTTTTCGTTAAGTGCTTTCTACTCGAACATTGCTGGTGGAGTCAGAGTGTACGAAGAACTGTCATCAAAATTCATAAAATCAAGAAGTGCTTTTCAGGATTGTGTGCTTTCTCCATTTTAATTTGTTTTGATTACAGATATTCTTTCAGAAATGAAGCGTTCATTCTTTGACTTTCCAGAGACTGATTCATCACCAGGTGACTCATTTATCGACTAAGAAAACGTAAGTGATATAGTCGTTTTTGATGAAGACCCGATAAGACATGACCTTCTGATCGTCTTGAATAGCGATACAAGTGTGTTTAGGATGCGTTTTTTTCTTCCCAAGTGTAAAAGAGAAATTTCAGGAAAAGTCTGAGCCAACGCCTAAATTGTCCACATGGTGTGAGGTCTTTGCGCTTCTTAATCATCTCGCTTGTCGTTAACTTTGAGAATATCTATAGGTTACAAGCACTTGATCATAGATGTCCTCAATAGATTACTCATTCCCTCTTGGGTCATCGAGTGGACAATACTGAAATTGAACTCAGAGTACAAAGCAGGGGTGGTAAATCATTTGACAAGGTAGTGAATATGCACTGAATGAGGTGGTTGGGATATGTATTAAGTCTACCAAAACACCTTCAATCTCAACGCACTATATTTACTGATCTGGAAGTAAGTTGTCAGAATGCTCGGTATAGTCAAACCAAGATATGGTATCGGTTAACGAAATCATCTAATTTTGGCTTAGGCTCTCTTTGTTGGCGCAAATCACCTGCTTGGTGTCCACACGATTATCGTAACCAATAGTCGCCGATATGGCTCCTAATAAGTTTTAATGGTGCTTAACTTTACACCTTCAGTTTTAAAATTTTCCTATAATTTTCAGTTCTTCAATAGATGCTTTCTTCCGGAATCGTATTATCTTCGAATAACATTTTGTACTACCATTAAAACTGTTAATAACTCTATTATTGTGGTATTCCTGTTGATACATTCTTGTCGCTAAGCTGATATTATGCGGCAACGTGAACCTATGCATATATGTGTCAGGATCTGTGTTAATTGTGACTGATGGACATTCATTTATAATATTGAATTTTGAAAGCCAGATTCAAATAATCTTGTTTTTGTAGAAACGCCAATTTGTTAAGATTTTCCCGAGAAAATAATGTTAGTGTTTTTTGTGATCTATTGTATCGCTAAACTTTTAAAATGTGGAATTCCGGGTACTTCACTCTGGGTACAACATCCAAATATTCCATTGCAATATTTTGAACATAAAGATGTTCAATTTGTGCAACGGCAAAGGAAGTAGATTTGCGTATTATACGTACAGGTTGAGTTTAGAAAGTCAACAGCACAAATGACAAACGTTCACTTATTTAGAGTGTGCTAAATATTGATAACTAGTTGGTAGGACAGATGATTAGGCGGGTAAAAACAGTTTCCATTTAAAAGCTAAATTTTATTTCTTGTTCATTTTGATTGTGTCTCACAGTACATGGATTCCAGAACTGATGCTCAGAGTAAGATTTGAAATTAGCGCCTATCACTAGAACTGTTAATACATTATCATCTAGGCTAATTGGAGTTGTTTGCTGAATTGATAGGCGCTCCGAAACTCATCCCATCTGGTTGCAAGCACGATAAGGAACGGGGGCAGGTTCAAAGTAGGTTGGTTTACGCAATGATTGTAAGCAGTGGTTGGTAGTGAAACCTCAAGTGATGGAAAAGTCATCGGTGATAGGTGACAGTAGACAACTGTTCAAACTCATCAAAGAAACAGGTGTTAAAAATCTGGCGGTTAGTGAGAATATGTTGCAAAGCGATGGGACAACTGTTTGACTACCATTCAGGGGGTTGGATTGATGGACAGGAGACTTCATGGAGCAGTTCGACTGACTTTTAGCCATAGATCAGTTGCTCACCATCTCCAAGCAACCTGAATATCGAACTGATGCACGTTCTCCAGCTCCTAGTGAGGTTAAAAAAGTTATCAATAATATAAAGCTAGGGAGAGCAGCAGGGCCTGATTGGTTAACCTATGAGATTTTTAAGGATGGTAGTTCAGTTTTAGCAGCTTTCTGTCTAATTAGTGACTACTATATTTGCGAGAAGTAAAATTACAATTGATGGCGCTTTCACACTTTCCGATAGCATTCTTCAACGCCTCCATCAATGGACTGGTTACCAAAAACAACGCAAAAGTTTTTTTATGTCTTTCGCCACGTCCAAAATCCCTTCACTTGTATTTACTCATAATTGGGGAAAAAAGTGTAATTATTCTGCAAATTATTCTCTTTTTATCCCCATTTACAAACAATCTTAACTAATGACTTTATCGTCAGAACTACGAATTTCATTGAACAAAAAATGTTGCTGATACATGAAGAGGTGAGATGAAAAGTTTTTTTACTATTGTGTTATCAATTTCATTGATTGTTGTATTTGATATTTGAATTTTTTTTTATTATTTTGAATAACTTATTTTTTAATGATACAATACTCTTCCATACTACTTGTAAAAACTACTTATTAATAATAAGATTGCACAAATTAATTAGATGAGTAGGTTAAAATGAAACAAAATTTACTTTACATAATTGTCATTATTTTCTTTCTTAAATGATACAATAAGTTTCTTATGTCTGATTAGAATTATCAATGAAAATATAGAAACAAAAACAATAAAAAACAAATAAATAATGAATTCATTTTAACAAATGAATTAATAATTAAAAAAAACTTTAATGTGTATCTATCTACATGAATATCTTCTATCTCCTGTTAATGATGTAATGATTTTGGTTGTGTTTTTTTCTTTTAATTTTCTTCCTTAAATTAAATAATTAAATTATAATTTAAATCAATCGAGAAATTTAAAGTTTCCCCCTTTATTTTTTTTTTAAAAATGGATACATTCATTTTAATTAAGAGATAAATGATGAAAAAAAAGGAAAAAGAAAAAAGCAGACAATGAAGAAAAAGGGGGATGATAATAATGTTACACAAATATTCAATAAATATGTACATAATTCATTAAAGGAATTTTCTATAAAAACAATAAAAGAAATTCGAAATAAACCAAGAATTGAAAATCTATAAAAGGTGAATATTATTGATAAATTGAATATGATGTAAAAAGATCAGATTTTTGTTTTTAATGAATGAATAATACTTCCATGACGTATTGAACCAGCACTTAATGGACGAATTGAAGAATTATTATTGTTATTATAACTTGTATTTAAATTAATTGGATTCACATTTATAATAGATGAACGTTGTATACTAGACATAGGTGTACTTCCTGATGATGGTATAACCATAGAAGTTTTATTTCTTTGTATTAAACTAATAGAACGTTTATTAGTAGTTGGTTGAGATTTGGGTGAACGATTCTTTTTTAACATTTTTGCAATATGCTTGTAATGGAAGAAAGTAAATGATATATGAATTAAATTTAATATTTATAATTTTGTATGTAATTTAGTTATAGTTTTTCAATGGTACTATGTCTTATGGAACATTTTTATGTATATTCATTATTGAATAATGTGTTGCGAATAATGCGCATACAAAAAGATAAACAACTTTTTTGTAGAGACTAAAATCTATTCTAAAGTTTGATATATATTGATGTTCTAATGTCAGTTTCTTCTAATATTTGGTCTAAATATTGATTTTGAAGTTAATTTTCATAAATGAACTGATATCATCTAGAGAAAACCTAGGGATCATTAGACAGTTTTTCGTCTTCTTGTGGAACTTCTCTGTACTAAATATTCATAATCTAACTCTGAAACAATTTATCCTTGTGGAAAGCACCTAATCTTATGACCAATGAGGTAGAATGCTTATTATTCTCCACAGTATTTAGATTGTCTAGCATCTTCTATTTTGTAGAATTTTGCAGTGCCGTGTTTCTCTAGTCACTAGTATTCAAAGGATTAAATTGATTAAGTTTCAATGAGATCTTCAAGTTTAGAGGTCAAAAATTACAGAGCATTTCGCATTTAATGTAGATTAGTTACTAGTTTTCTACTGATCATCGGCATACCAGAAAACGTCTTATTTGTAGTCTCTAGGCTAACTGTACACCTTGGAGAATTGCTTACTTTCTTCATTATAACAATTAGTGGTTTTTCTTTATTCAAGTGATTATCTCGCTACTTCATTGGTAGACTATATTTAGCGTTGAATGTACTAGACAAAATTATTCTTTAGCACGTAACATCAAATATCTTTTTCGTGTTAATGTTCACCATGAGTTTTAAGCCAAACACATTTTAATTCATACGCGCAACACAATATCCACTTAATTATTGAGTCCACATAGCTATATGGTGGGTTCCAGACTACACAACTAGCCATAATCTATTTTTGCTTAAAAACTTGTACAATAATGGCGAAATCAAGGTAATTCTCTTAGGATGCATATATGCCAACAATGGCTAATTAAAATACAATCTTTACTATGAGCAAATGAAAGATTCAAACACTCAAAAAATAAAGAACAAAAAAAATAGTTTCAAGCCTCTCTGTTTACAGTTTGCAATCACATGACAGAAATAAAGAATTTTTCGTAACTCCTTAAAGTGAGAAAAACAATATACCTTTTGCCAACTAGTTGGAAATGCATTCAGTAGACAAGCCATTGTGATCAAAATTAAACTTGAAATTTGTACTGAAGACATTATCAATATTCGTTTCATCCAAAATAATTCATAAACTAGGAAAGAAAGAGGATATAAAGCAAATTAATTCAGTAATATAAATGCATAAATTATTTTAATGGAGCAAATAACCAATCATATTGAAAGATTATTCAAAGACAGATGGTTGTGACTCACAAATGTAGTAAAACGTGCAACTACAGACAATATTAAGACATTTACACAGGATGCAAAGATGTCATTTGAGGCTGATTAAAACTCAATCCTGAATATTAATATTGAAATATAAATCCTTAAGACCAATAGATATCATACTAGTCTAACAAGTTAGTTACTGTTTGCACTCGAGTGAATTCATGTCTTAAGATGAACAACAATACTAGGGTGCTGATACATCCATATGGTACTTCAATAAGGATTTAAAATATATTCTGAATTTAGTTATTGGGCAAAATAACAAAAACATGTTTATCTACGTTTCTGATATACTTTGATGGCTTTTAATTTGTTTGAATGACAGAATAACTAAGGTACGTAGACTGTCACCCAAACAAGTAGCAAAATTGAAAATTCAACCTGTTTGTGTAAACTAAACAATTCTAGACAACTGAGTGGTAATTGCAGTTGGTATTTATAAGTAAAATATTTTATAAAGACTATAAATCTTTAAATTTCTTATAGAATCATAACTGACCAATCTAATATGACAAGGAAGATCACAACACAACCAACGTTATTTCATTGTTATTTGTTGCACTAAAAATAAGTATTTTCAACTCTACAAGATTATCTAAGAACGTGCAAATTTCTGTCCTGTATATTTACAGCGGAATAATTCAAATGATTAATAATTGTAATATAAGCAATTACACTGTGATGTAGAAATATCCATTTAATTAGATCTAAATAAAGTGGTTTATAAATTATACTTTTAGTCAGTCAACATTCGTTCTAAAAAATCATCTAAACATTGAAGATTATTTTGAAATAAGCAACGTTCTGGAACCATCTAATGTATTAAATTCTTTTATTTATTCAAGAATAATGAATATTTTATCATAATGATAAATTCATTATAAATGAATTTTAAGCATGAAACATTTAGATTATAAGTAACAATCCCTGACGGTCATTTCCCTTCGAATGTTCATCATCATCATCATCACCCAGTTTTCTAAGTTACATCAATTTGAAGTGACATTTAACAACATTAAAGAGTAGAAAAAATATTTTCTAGTTGAAATTAATTCAAAAAATTTCAGGTCAAGGATGAAGATTATCAAAAGTATTAAGATGTTAATTACTTTCATGCACGTCATAATTGACATAATTTAATTTTAACCCAAAGTTAAAGTTTTATCTGACAACCAATGATAAAAATTATTGTTTCTAGTGTAGGAAGTTTTTAATTAACATATTTTTGTTATATCCCAATGAGTAAAAAAAATGTGTTTCTGACGTTTTGCGACATATTGTAAGTCACTTTTTCAGAAGTGGGATACAACAAAAACATATATTTATTATTAACTTTCTAACCAATGCTCAAGTTATTTGAATCTACCGAGTCCAACATTAGCATTGATGCCTATAGAGTTGGATATGGTTTATTGAATTTCATCATCTATAAGCTTGAGTTCAGTTGGTTAACTTATGTGCAAAATATATGTCAAGTACAGATTTATTTACAAGGTGGTTGCCAAAGTATACAAGGAAAGGTTGGATTACAACCTGTGATGTACTCCTAACAACCACTAGTTATTCCCATTTGCTTCAGTTTGGGTAGATTATTACTATTCCTCAGAGTGAAATCATATTTTATAATCAAGTTTATAAATATATCTTCAGTTATCGAACTACATGAGTCATATTATTAAGACTATGTAAGTTCAAATGTTTAAACATTTCTTTCACATATAAGTTGTTGACTGCATTTCTTTGGGCCATACAATAATACTTTGATAATACTTTTTGTAGTTCATAATGATCAAACTATTTTCCTTAGGGTTATACTGACACAGTTGTGATGGGATTTTATGACTTCTGTAAGCTTTCTAATCGGAAGAGCAGAAACCCGCAAGTTTCATTGAATGACAGTTACTTTATGATACACATTAGTGTAAATTATACAACATTGTCAATTAAATCCGATCTCACTCACAGGCCAAATAATTACGCAATCGCTATTAGGCTTGCATGTTTTAATATCTCTGTGTTCAAAGTGAATCCTGTTGTAGATTGTGAACATAACAGAAGACTACTGCTCAGTGATATTTCGATTTTTTTTTCTCCCACTGATAATCATTGTTTTTTTAACGAAAATTATCTTTAAATTATCGAAACTTTCAGAAACCATATAACTGATCTACTCATACTCCTATTTCAGTTGACATAATACATGTGTTTACATTCATTAATAATTTTTGTAAACGACCTCTCCATGTTGAAAAATAAAAGCTGTAAACAATGAAATGAGCTAGCATAATAACACTATGATAAGATTTAGAAGCCAATTGTCGGTGTTTTTGGTTAACATTTATTTATTATTATTGGTAAACCAAGAAATAGTAGTTGAATATGATTAATAATTTATGCAAGAAACCTATACTATTCTGTACATTTTCATACTTCAGATAATACTAGATAAGAATGTAACAATTAAACGAACCATAACACTTCAAATGGTTACATTTTCACTTATCCATCTAGCTAACTCTGAGATATATATTCATGATTTGCTTGTGCTGATTACATGGATTGCATCACTATCTATTTAGTTGTTTAAATAAACTTTCATGATACTATGTCTCTTATTTTCTGCGATGATTGTCCTAACCCATTTTTAGAAATAGTTTATATACATTATTACACAAATAAGTAAATTGATAATAACAACACTAACGATAGTAATACTTGAATGCTCATTATTTATATATTTTGAAAGTCATTTTTAGCTACAAATTGAAGTTTCTAATTAATTGAAAGAGAGTAGACAATATACGGTCACTTAAAAAAGTACTTAATGAATTTATTGTTTTTGAAACTGATAAAGCATGCTAAACTAATACGAATGAGAAATAAAATATCAAGTGAAAATACAAAGTAAAAACTTAATTGAAACTTGCCAATACAAATGGGTAATGCACATAATGGTTGAATGGCTCTTATAATTCGTTTTGATTTACGACAACTCATATCCATAAAAACAGTGATACCTTTGTTTTAATGGGAAGAAAATATAACACCAATAATTATGGCATAAGAATGATAAATTTTAAATACAATTTGAACTAAATGAAATCCATTTGTAAGGGCTTTATATTTCCTCAGTTGTTGATATGCATACCTATCACACAAGCTAGTGGCCATCGAAGTTCAGTAGGCCAGTGGAAATTTCTGATACGGAAGTGACTAAGTTTGAGTTTCAGTGTAGATGTCTTTGTTAGGATGTAAAGATAAATACAAATAGAACGTAATTTACATCCTGGAATATGTTGCTAGTTAACATTAAACTTTCATGACTGTTTGGAAACTAAAAATCTTATGCTACAGTAAAATGTTATAGGTGCATAATTTTAAGATTATTTATTTTGAAAGAGACAACCCAATAAAAAATTGCTTTCATTTAAATTGTATATGTATTAAAATTAGGAATTGGTAGAAGGGTTGACGATTAATTTTTCCACCAAACCTCAAATAAAAAAAATCTGAAGTTTATATTAGGAGTAATAAAAAAGCTTTATGATCTTAGATCAACAATAATTGATTAGCTACGATAAAACAAATAAATTTGTGTATCTAGCTCTGTAATCGGAGCCACGCGTGTTGTCCTATTTAGGGCTTGTCAGCTAAATCTGCCTGTATCTCAATATTATTATTCACATCGGGACTCGAATTCGTTTCTTTTAGCTTAGAATCTCGACTTCGGGATGTATGTGCATCAACATGACGTGCATCTTGGATTCCACTGATAACCACAAATCCAATTATTCATAGAAGCTCGTGAAAAACGATTACATCTACGAAATCCATATTTATGCATTACCATTATTTTCACTGATTTGAATATGAAAGACAGTTTAAGTAGCATAAACTTATTAAAACACCAACATTATATTTGCAAACTGTTTTATCATTACTGTCATTTTGAATAAAGCTGTTTGATAATCATTTGATTATGGTAATTAAAATTGTATTATCTCGAATTGTTTTCTACACACTAGCATTATGTAATAAATTAATCAAATTATGTTTTACAATACCATGTTGATTATATGATCAAAATAAAATGTTTGCAATTCTTTATCAGGATAATATTCATTGCTTATACTTATTTGAATCGGTTGAACATTGACTGTTAGGTTAAATATATTGTCGCTTTGAATAGATATTACATATAGTGGTATTATGACGCAATTCACTATGTTGTCATGATGTGTATATATGCTTTAAAATAATATCAGTTCATAAGAAATATATATTTAAGCAAGTTGTACCTACCTAAATATGAAATCCCTACACCAATAAAATAATCCCATGGTAAATATATCCAAGTTATTACTTCTGTTGAGGTTATAATAGAGGTGAATACAAAAATCGGCCAAGTAATTAAAATGTTGAATACGCCTATTGTATAGAAAAAAAAGGTGCGGAAAATATATAAAGCGATACGTTAGGAAAATGACGAATCATACTGAACAGTTAAAATTAACAATTTTGGTCGGATATCCGAACGATTAATGAGTAATGTTTTCATTAAAATCTGACTTCGGAAGTATGTGTATTTCGGCATTCAGTTTTCATGAAGGTGTCTATTTTTTTAGTTCCAGTTTTTAGTCCACTAGATAAGTATATATATCTTATTAGAAGAATCAATAACCAAAGTCCAAGAATCAGAAGTGGAAAAGTTATTAGACTCGAAGGTTAATATGATTATACTTACATGATTTTAATTTTTCATTCTTTCATACGACTTCTTCCAATAGATTAAAAATGGGTAATTATCAACAGATGAGAATGAAAACTTGTTGGGTTCAACCATATTAGAAGAAAGAGTTGTTGTAAATGACACTGGATAATCATTACAACCGTACGGTTAAATAAATATTATAATAAACAACGAACACTCTATTCCATCTCATTGATCATATGCTTTCGTCACAAGACGTGATAGTCACGATTGTGATACAGAATAATGGTTGGAGATGTACATGGGTGAACTGTCCCAAAACTGCCTGACACATCATGATTGTTTCAGTGGTTGGTTCTCCAGGTAGCATAGATTCATTGTAAAAATGGCCCTCAAGGATGAAGACTTAACAGACTGGGGAATATTTGAAATCAATTTTTTCTAATATATTTGATCATATGAAGAATGTCATGCTGAGCTAAAGTATCATCGTCTAATGTTATCTTTATAAATCACCCACTCATCAGTATAGATATATTTGTATAAGTGATTATGTATATTAACAACAAACACTATTATATACAGGATTACGAATTAACACTTTTATAAACAGGTTTTGAATTATTAAAATCACTGAATAGGATGTTATGTGACAGATGATTTGTTGTGATTTTTTGTTATTGAGTGATGACTGAACTATATACTTGAACCATCTGAAAAATTTTTCAGATCGACTCCGTCTTCTAATTGTTCTATTGAAACTTAAGAAATACTGTGAGTCATGTTAGACTTCTTTGTTAAACCATATTTTCTGAAATCAAATGACTGATTATTATTCATGATAATCTGTGTAATATTATTAGAGTGTAACGCTGTTCAGTATCGTGTAAGTTGAATAGCATAAAACATATAATAGAGATATTGAATTAAACGATTCAACCGTGAGTTAAATTCCTCTCTAAATCTTGACATCTATTGTCTGATATGTTTGAAACATCGGGATAAGTCCTGTTAAAGCCAGAACTGATTGTTGTTTTTACAGGCTACTTGATTAAGGTTCAGTTAACTGACTAATACCTTACAAATTAATCACGAAACAATAGAATCTGTCGTGCTTGTTTAGTTTTCAGTTTGCATCAATTTCCATCAACAGTCATTAAATAGGAATAATATATTTGTAAAATCTCAGCAAATGGTAATGTGGTACAAGCTTTTTCAAGGAATTATAATCAAACATCAAAATTATCGAATATAAATACCTATCTACCTAGTTAATTATTTCCTTAATTTGCACATATATTATGATAATAGATGTTGGGTTATAAAATGAATTATTTAAGAAACGATATTTGCTGGAAAACAGATTGTACACCAAATAAATTGGGTTTGGAATTATCGGTGATCATGTTGTAAAAGAGTTTCTTTTCTCAAATTAACTGGGTTTTTTTAACTACTGGTTTTCATGAGTAGATACTCCGTAGTTTAAATGATAATGATCGTAATCAATAAACATATAACTAAATTTAACTTTGGAATTATACTGACTTACAAAACACAATAGAAATAACCAGTTTTTATCTTTAGATTTTATTTAATTCAAATCTACGGAACATTTTTCCAATCGACTGTTGCTATGCTGTCAAGATTTTTAATAAATTTTTGACTACATATAATTATTCAATATTATTGTCATCTAACATCTAATGCGTTTTCACTAATAGATCAAAAAACAATATTAAAAATTTGAAAGAAAATGTATTTAAAGAGATTAATGCAGTTAGAATAATATATTACTAGAAAATATGCATTAAGTAGTATCTGGATGATTACTTACCCAATGCGAAATAAAAACAAGCCATTTGTCCAACAGTGGGCTTATTAATAATTCGTTTCAAAACAACCTAAATTAATGAATAATTAACATTATGAACAGAAACGATGTACAGATTGATTAAAAGAAATTTGTATTTTGGCAGAAGACTGAAAAGGAAAAAACTTAAATGAAGAGCAATTTGTAGGAAAATGCATGGAATTAGAGAAGATGAACTGATATTTACAGAAGGAACAGTGAAGATTAAGACAGTTGGTTGTTATTTTGCAAATTAACTGCTTACTGTTTATATTCAACTTAGTATTGTTTGTTTGGATGTTCCCATTGATGTTTTTAGGACTGCAACTGGTCAGTCTCTAATTGGCATATGTGCATACTGTGCGTATTGCCTCGATATACCTTAATTCCCAAACATGGTTAGCAGAGATGGATAGTGGCTAGCAGTGGAATCCAGGACGCGCGTTTCGTTCTATTTGGGACTCGTCAGCTGGATGTACCTGCATTTTTTTATTTAATTCAACCTTGAGTTAAATTCCTCTCTAAATCTTGACATCTATTGTCTGATACGTTTGAAACATCGGGATAAGTCCTGTTAAAGTCAGAACTGTGGCTATCAGGACTCAGTGGCAGAGTGGATAACGAAATGGCGTTTGAAGCGTAAGGTACTGGGTTCGAGTCTCAGAGTGAACATCAACTCTGAGATGCAGGTGCATCCAGCTGACGAGTCCCAAATAGGACGAAACGCGCGTCCTCGATTCCACTGCTAGCCACTATCCATATCTGCTAACCATGTTTACTGTTTGTTTATCAGAATTTAGATTAAAGACCTTCATCCACATACTCTTGAGAATCTGTATTTTTAAAGTAGGGGGAAAAATAAGTCAATCTTCATACAGTGAGATATGTCTTCTGACTGTTGGCTGTAGAAAACACATCATCAGTGATAGTTCACTTTCAGTTATATACATATTCATTTAAATCTAAATAATAATTAAATATAGATTAAATTAAATGATGAATTTTGATTGGATTTTTTTCTATCAACTATCTACCTTATGCTCAATTTATTCTAAATTATCAGGGAAAAATTTGATAATGATGTTTACAAACATTAAGATAATTTGGAATAGTTTACCTTTCTAAAATACAAAAACTATTACATATGTGACATCTGACAATTAGTTTGTGAATTTTTAATTAAGTCAGTTTTTCTTATTTTAAAATGGTATAGTAACCATTTATCTTCATGTATCAATCTATGATAAACAACCAACTTCAGCTTTAACTAAGTAAGGATACGAATAAGAAAAATTTACACAAAAAATGACATTTTGGATTAATAACAAAGCACATTTATTGTTGGGAAAATTTTAATCAATTCACTAATTGGTTAAAAATTTGTTAATCATCTATGAAAAATTATTGATTATAACGTCCCTTTGAAAAATATTTTTGATTGTTAAAATCTGTTAGTTGCTAAAACGTGAGGATTTTTATAATGTGTGTTAAAGATCAAATATGGCCAACATTAATTTGTATTTCTTGTTTTCCAAAATGTTTTTTTTAATCTTGGGAGGTGTGATAACAAAGGTGAATTGTATGGTTAAAAAAGCTATGCAATTTAAGCTCGTTTAAAACGGGGTTAATTATAGCATACAAATTTCGTAAGTAATCCACTATCTCATAAAATGAATATTAACTTATCATGTTTGATCTGTTTGATCTGTTCCTGTCATGTTAGATGGTATACGTGACAAGCTATGAAAAGTTTTCCTTTCGGACTACCGTAAAAGACTGTTAAGTTGTTGTACTTGACATGTCAGTGTATATTACTCAATGATTACGGAAAGGTTTCAAAATGAAAGTTCGAAAACATGTTGGGTCTTATTAAAATTTAAAAAATAAATAGAAAATTACTTACTATAAATAACGAAAAGATAATTATTGACACACTAGTAAGACATTTGTACCACATTACCAATTGATCACTGTATATATTCAAAATTACACCACTGGAAGCCATAATGAATGCGATGACCTAAAATAGTATACGTATAAAAAATCACCTACTTTTTTAGATATAAAAATTCGCTAGAACGCTTTCTGTAAATAATCATCAAGGAGATTAGTGTTTGTGAAAAGGTGGCTTTCTGAAAACAGAGATTTACACAACTATTCTATTTTAGAAAATCACTTCTAATCAAATGAAATTGATAAGTTAACTTCCAGAGACCAAATACAAAGCCATTGATTAACGTTATCACACTATCTTCGGAGAATAAAAAGTTTCACATCCAAATCTTAAGGAGTAGATCTCATTTCACGTAGTAAGCAGAATAAATAATTTAAAAGATACCTCGGTAGTTTCTGACTTTTATTGGTGTTTTTTCGAAAGATGGTAAATTAAGTATTACGCTACACTCATAAAGATTGATTGAATTTAGCCACAAACACCGTTGGATGACGTCTCAAGGTCTACAGGTCTGATAGATTAATTTGTTAGTTTATTACAACCATTACTATGAATTTGTAGGTATCTCAACGTTTACATAGATTATAGATTAAAATAAATTTATTGACTATTAAAATAAACTATTTCCAAGCCCTTGTCGTATCGTCTTTAGTTTGAGTTATAACGGTGATAGACTTTGACTTCATCTAGTACAGATAATTTAGGTATCACTTGTTCAGTTAATAGATTATAAAATAAAATGTTAGATTTCACTACAAAGACTCTCATACTGACATCAACAACACGGAAATATAAACCCTTACGAATTCTTATTTATCTGTTACTTCTCACTTTTCATAAATCTCTTTAGCACATTAGAGAAATCTACTCAACATTTATTAATAATCTTTAAACTCTAAATACCTATTTTAACCTGAATTTTTTTATTATACTATTACGCACCGACAACTCCAAGTAGTGTTCAACTGACAGCATTTATTTACGTCTAGTAGTAAACATAAAAACTTTTGCGCATCTGCATTTTAATATTCTTAAATTTAGTGGTAAGCGGTTGGAGAGAGTCCTCAGGAAACCCTTGTGTTCGATGGTACTCCTCAAGAAGGCATTCCATCGATCAGACTAATGTTTTCTGTAGGGTCCAAACCCCCATCACAAAGCTTCACAGTCCGTGACGTTATCACTGAGTTAATAAATAAACGACCAGTCACTCACAAAGCTAACAAATGTACATTCAATGTTTATTGAGTGAGATTCAATATCTTCTTAGAATCATGTGGAATCCATCACAAAACTAGTCACAATGAATAAATTTTTATTTACTACAGTGATTTTGTTTGTCTTCATAAAACCAGTAAACCTAATTACTGAACACATAGAACACCATTTTTATTAAAATTTATCGTACTTGATTGTAAGATAAAAATTTTTAAAACTTACCCGTAAAGCACAAAATCGTCTATGTACAATAATCCAGCATAATAAGTACAAAAAACAAGGGAGTACAGCTGTGATAGCGGCACAATCAATTGGTGTTATAATTCTTAGACTGCGAATATAACAGTGTATAAATATTTGCCATAAACTTGATAAAAGACTACACCTAGCAATAATTTTCATAATTTTTGGTTGATCACTTGCTACAATGATAGCATGGTTCCTAATTTAATCAAGTTATAGGGAAAGAGTGAAAGAGTGAAAGAAAGCAATTATTCAACTGATAAAATTACTCAATTAAAGGTTACAGATAATGATCTTTACATGAAAGAATAAACTATCCGAAATTAGTAGGTGTTAAAAGAAGTGTTTAGTCTGGACAAAATGAAAACTTTTCAATGAAGAAAATGTTTTCTTCCGACGATTTCATTTATTAGAGTTGCACAGAAGTCATCTATAAAAACAAAAACTTATTGTCTTATTAATGAGGGTACTTAGAAGTCAATCAAATTTTAAAGTGACGTAATAGTCAAAGGATAATAAGAATAAAACAACATGTAGAAACGAGATGTAAAGATTTTCTCTCTTAACAGTCATACGGAAAATAAAAATATGAATCAAGATGTCTGAAAATAAGATTGAAAACAGAGATGTGAGAGACAACTTTCTACTTGGAGAATATGGGAAGATGAAAAACAGAACACGTGTCAACTGACAAATTATGGAATGGTGTTAGGACCATGGTCAAGTGGATAGATCTTCATATCTCATTTCTACGTGTTATTTCATCCATATTACCCTTTAATCATTACGTTACTTTAAATTTTGATTGACTTTTAGCACCTTTGTTAATGAGGCAATAACTTTTTGTTTTTACGAATTGATATGTGTAAACAGTACCGATTATACTATTGTGCAACTCTAATAAGCAAAATCATTGCAAAGAAACCTTTCCTCACTAAATTGTTGTCATTTTGCGTAATAGTATATTGTATTTCTGTTGGTGTTTTATTTTTGCAATGATACTGCTTAGTGACATCCATGTTTAATGAATTTTTAAACTAAAGCTCTAAACATTTAAATTGTATGTCAGAGTTTGTAATTTTCTGTTAATGATAGTAAGTAACTCAACAGGACGAAACGTACATCATGGATTTCATTATGGTCACAATTCAAAAATCTACTGACAATTGTGACTGAATGATGCGAGTGACTAAATCCACTGATGATGAATATATGTCAATAAAGCCTGATGAACTAAAGTCCTCAATACAAAAGATGACAAAAAATATACCAAGTAATTCATGCGATTACACACAACCGTCAGTGTTCATTTTTTAAGTTAGAATATAAACTGATTCTAGCCATCTGATTACTGAATATTACTAATAACTAGGTAGTTTATTCATACTGTTGGGAGACTCACTAACAGTAGGCACCTACTACACAGTGAAGGATTGAAACTGAGAATTTCAGGTTTCATGACGAGTAAGTAATTTTTAGATCAGTGAGTACTCAGCGTTTTGTACATCTAACTTTGATCAGTTCACTATGTCCTACAACTACCATTCACTGAAATAGATGATGTCATTTTCACGCTTGACATTGTCTTTTAGCTTTGTCCTGACAACATGTCAAGAAAAAAGTATGTCGGTTTAAAACGAGAACGAAAGAATCAGTAAAAATACGTTTACAACTCACATAATCATTTCAGTGACTGTCAATGCTTCCAAACGGAATAACAAATTGATGATGAGGTATATCGGGTAAATTAAAATTAACCAAAATGATATAGTATAAGAAGCCAATGACGGAGGATTTACAAGTTCCTGAATGACAATAATAATGATAATAATTATTATTATTATAATAATAATAAAATCTTTTATAATGAGACAGATGACTTCTGTGTAAGTATAAATTATTATACTTTGATAAAATAACTTAGAATTCAGTTAGTCATTCACTTCTTATCATCAGTAGTATGTCAAGTCTGAATAATATAGTGATAATTGGGTGATGTTAATTTGTGGTGAAATTTATGTTTGCCTGAAACATTATTGGATGAGAATCTTGCTATATAAAGAAAAATAATCTCAAGTTATGATCTAAACCAAAATATTCCCCATTTTCGACTAGGTTACTTGAACAACAAAAACCATTTACTTGTTAGATCTTTAGCAGGTTCATGATTGCCCACTTTTTATAAGCTGGAAACCGAAACTAAAAACCAGATCCCAGTTTCCAAAATGCAACCCAGCTATTGAATACTGTGATGGCAATCTCTAGTGGAAACATATTTATTGGTTATGCATTACTTCATATTTGCCCTGTTGTAAAGATTTGCATTTTCATCTATTGTTTTTTAAATGTATCGCAAATCCATAATTCGTATTGAGAGAAAAGTGAAAAATGTAGGACTATATTATGAAGATTATCAGACCCAAAATGATTACGTCAATATGATAATTCTTCAATGCAATATATTTTGTATTATGCTTTGTTTCATGTTATTTAAAGCTACATGGATCTCGCCGGACCACACCACAGTGAACCGGATAAATCATATTTGTATCAACCAAAAATTTAGAAGTACAATGGAAGATGTGAGAACCAGGAGAGGAGCTGACATAGCTTCAGATCACCACTGAATGGTTGTGGCCAAGATGAGACTGAATTTAAAGAAATACTGAACAAATGAGGGAACAGCATTACAAAGGTTCAATACAGCCTTCCTTTGAGATACTGACAAGCTCAAACAATTCAAGATAACTCTCATCAACACGTTACAAGCTTTACAGGATCTACTGAAAGAACAAGAAGCTATGATGGATAACAACTGGAAAGGGGTCAAGGAAGCACTAACATCAACGTGTCAGAGGTTCTGGGTCCTAAGAAGCATCATCATAAGAAATGGATCTCCATGGAAACCCTGGACAAGATTCAAGTAAGGAAGAACAAGAAGACAGCAATTAACAACAGTCGAACTAGAGCAGAGAAAGTCAAGGCACAAGCAGACTACGCAAAAGCAAACGAGGAAGTGAAGAAAAGCATTAAAGCAGACAAGCAGAAATACATCGGAGAACTAGTAATGACGGCGGAAAACGCTGGAAGAGAAGGGAATATGAAACAACTATATGTACGAAGAAACCGGCAGGGATATATAGTGAACCGGAGAGACCAGATTCAAGAACAAAGGAAAAGATGGGCAGAATACTTCGAGGAACTGCTGAATAAGCCAGTTCCATTGAATCCACCGGACATCGAAGCAGCACACATTGACCTTCCTATAGATGTCACTCCACCAACGATCGAATAAGTCAAGATGGCCATCAGACAAATCAAGAGTGGGAGAGCGACAGGACTTGACAATATACCAGCTGAAGCACTGAAGTCAGACATCGAAGTAACTGCAAACATGCTTCACCTTCTATTCAAGAAGATTTGGGAAGAGGAACAAGTGCCAATGAACTGGAAAGAAGGACATCTCATCAAGATACCAAAGAAAGGAGATCTGAGCCAATGTGAGAACTACAGAGGCATCAGTTTGTTATCAGTACCAGGAAAAGTTTTCAACAGAGTGTTGCTGAACCGGATGAAAGACGCAGTAGACGCCCAACTTCGAGATCAACAGACTGGATTCCGTAAGGATCGGTCGTGCACTACGGGTCATCGTTGAACATTCAGTTGAGTTGAACTCGTTACTTCACATCAAATTCATTAACTATGTTGAGGTGTTTGACAGTGTGAATAGGAGAACATCATGGAAACTTCTTCGACATTATGGATTGAGTAGATGAGAAGATTGTCAACATTATTCAGAACTCATACGACCGACTAAAATGCAGGAAATTTATTATTTTTATTTATAAGCTTATCGCATAAATAGTTCTGGGTAAGAAAAGGTCAATATAATGAGTCACTTAGTATTGTGTCCAAACACTGATTTTTAATCATCAATAAATGTAAATCATATTCGATGGGCAGATAAAAATCCTTATGTATATTGACAGCTGACTGAAAATAGCTTCCATTTAATTGGAAAACCATGCTAAATATAATAATGTGCTTATAAAGTATTTTTGTAGTTATTTTGTAGAGGTTCATTCATATTTCTGACGACATCATTAGAAACCTGAGAGTACTAAACAGCCATTTCATTCTGTAAATGAACTCTTTAATCAAAGATATTAATGGGATTCAAAACCATCAGGTCCCACAGCGACGACTTAATTATTAAGCTGCATTGTTGATATGCAGTGACCCGAATTTCCTTCTTCATTCTACATGTATTACACCCTGACGATCACCCAATATCGTTGGTGATAACTGAATCATCCTCAATATGGTTGAACCTTTTCTTCGATGTCTTACGATTAAAACATTAAATATTCATCGCTAAGGTAGTTACCAATGAACGACTAATTATGGTTTAGTTAGGGTGTTTGTGTAGAATAGATTAATTCGCAGGTGGTATCTATGCTCTTATTAGATAATGATAGTCTGACGATTTGCACATTTCGAGACCAAAATGTGGACCATCAATTCCAATGCTACTGGTTTAAGGGTTACGCACTTACCGTGAGGCCTGGGTTTGACCACTGGTGTTGTCGTTGATCCTCGCTGTTAAACACTCGGGTTAAACACCTGTTTTCTGGGATACTTCGATTAGTGTAGTTTTATAATGAATACGCTTTCGATATTATAATCTATTCTACACTGTTGAATACTACTCATTAAATAATGAACTGTTATCATTAACATTTCTCCCCTTTTATTTTTTTTTAGTTAGATTAGAGAGTAATTTTTACTTAGGTAGTAATCAAAGGATTTCGTTTCGATTTGACAGACGTAGTCCATCTTAACGATGGTGACTAATGTTTCTTATAACTGAATACCAGTTATTAAAGTGTTTCGTTTAGCTCAATAACATCATTTCAGCAATTGCCATGGTTAAAAATTGCTTATAAAAGATAAGCTGTATAAATAGAGTACAGTGTAAAATCGGCATAGTATTTATCATTCAGTCTGAATACGTGTGACAGCTCACGTACACTTGAGTTTGTTCATATATAATTTGAAAAACCCTTTTCGTAAAACAACAACTTATCTATACTATTCTACCTTTATTACCGTTGCTCTTGTATGAACAGGTATGTATGCTTGAGCATTGCATACCACCTACGGACACAATCATTCTGATAGCTTTAATGTTGGTCGCCTAATAGATTTGATGATTCATTCATTTCCCCATGTACATATTAATCCTATTGATCTGACTCGTACGCTCACTCGTTCAGCACTAGCCTTACATTCCTACTTCGCTAGTCTGTGGTTTTGGTGACCTGTGCGTTGTGCAATAATAAACGCGATCAACAGTTCGCATTCGTCTTCTGATTTATACACCTTTGGAGGCGTTATCTAGAAACGGTGATCAGGACGAACATTATACGAGGTTTAAGGATTATATTGAATACCGACAACGACATACGTTAATAATAAAAGGGGTAAGTAGCAGCCTCAGTCGAACAGCCTTTGATACTAGTCAATCGATAAACAGAAACCAAATTCATGTCTAGTTTTTAAAGCTGATAGAATCCTACTAGTTACTTTCTAATCTCCTAGCTGGGTCAAGTGACTTGATACTATATTATATTTCATTTTACTTCATGTAAATTGGGAGAAATTTATCAGGGAGTACTGGGTTCAGAGTTGTTGCTAGTTGGCGCTCAGGAGAATTGGGATTCTTTGTTCACTAGGAATTCAGTGGTAACTCAGATGACTCAATGTAAATATCTTTGACTGAAACATTTCTGATACGGATTTAGATCTCATAGAGAACATTGTTTTTTTACGGTCATGAATTTGTTTTGCTAGCAGAATACTTTTGCTCACAGCTATTTGTAAATTGGTTCATATTACTTAATAATAGAAAGCGTACATAAAATCACCATATTCAGAACTACGTTTTACCTGAAAAGTTGAATTATCCCAGTAAGTGTAAACATAGATATTCGGTACGCATTCTATAAAACAAACAAATGATGTACTAATGAATGCTGTAGTAAGAAAATACCATAGAATTTGTCGACATAAATGTTTCAGTTGTTCGGTATGCTTTTTATGTGTTCCGATGATTTTCCAATCATGTTTTTTGTACAAATGTTTCACTGCCCATTGAAGTTTATTTTGGTTAATCTGTTGTGTATTGTCCTGCGTTTGATTTGCGAAAGGTAGTACGGGAACTTCTAATTTAATTGAGGATATACTAAGTTTATTAGTTGCATTCTGTTGACACAGTTGCTGTGTTGTGTCATCGTTTAATTCATTTAGCTGGTAGATTGATTGTGGTTGTTGCTGCAGTTTTCCTGTACTTGCATTAATTGCAATTTGATTATTGGGTGGACTAGATCTAGAATAAATAGAATCTAATTTTTCACTGAACTGACTGTCTTTATGACGATGATGTAATTTCCTTGTTTTTAATCGTATTGGAGGTAGTTTAAAACAGGAACAATCATGCTAAATGGAAATAATAATATGCAGAGATAGATTGGAAAAGAACATTGAAGTACGGAGGATAAGTTGTTTTCTTATAGTGGAGATACATTCAAATGTTTATTTATAAAAAAGGTTGTAGTGGATAGTCACTTGGAGCTTTAACTCAGTTTTATGGTACTCACATTCTAACCCTTAAATAGCAGATTAAAATAAGCAACAACTTACTTTAGTTTTGCCAACTAGTTGGTACCCCTGAAATTCACACAAACTGTATAGAGTAAAACCAAACAAATAATTATATTCTTGACAAACGCACCAAGTACACTCATCAATTTTATAATATTGCTGGTAACAAATGGAACATAAGTGGCAAAGATATGATTCATAGTACTTAACGTCAGTTACGTTTGATAAACCAACCCTGAAGATAGCTTACATTTTAGAACTGAGTATAAGCATTTTTGGTTATCAATGCAACCACTAAAAAGTAAGTAGGCCACATTGCAACTTGATCGATAGCAATCGATCAGCACTAAGAAGGACTTGACACGCATGACATTGATCACCACCCAGTGATCAGTCAATTGTAAGTAAGTAGAGACTTTCAAAACTCCTTAAAATTATGTCCAGTTTGTAATTATTAGAAAATAAGGTATGTCACAAGGGAATCTCTGATGACCGCTTGAGATACCATAACAAAATACTTGAATAAATTATTTTGAACAGATTTGTTTTACACTAAATAAGTGACTAAAACGTCATTTAAATGAATATTCGAATATTAGCAAAGAGAAGTTTTGCGTTTAGTAAACATCTATTGCCTTTTACTTACATAGGTTGATCATACATAAGTAACAATGAGATAGAAGAATGTAACCTATATTTTTTATTGTACATAAGGAAGAAATGATTGCGGAAAATTATTTTAAATAGATGTAATGGTGTAAGAGTTTTATTATTTGAATTAATATGAGCTTCATCATGGAACGTCGAACAACAATCGATAACATTTGATGACCTTTGTACACTAGTCAACAAGTGATCAGTAAACGGGCCTCATAGTAAAGGCCGCATTTAATAAGAGCAACTGATTTGAGTCAGGTATATGTCATCAACTTGACAACTGCAAGCCATTGAGTGGAGTAGATAAATTGTTTATCAGGAAATATTTCATTGGGCTCAAGCAACACTGCGCTTCAATTTAAATTTTCGAACAAGAAAGTACCTAACTTGCTTCATAGTGAAATTAAAATAGTCTTGATGACTTTAACTGTTTCTTAATGCTTTTAGATATTTAAACAGATTATAATTAAAGACGAAAATCAATAGTATCGCGCAGGTGAAATCATGATGTTTATGTCCACATAAGCCTAATAGATGATTATCAACGTAAAAGGTTTTGTTCAAAAATAACTCCAAGTACCTTTCAACATAGATATCTTCAACAATTTAAATTTTAAAGAGGATTCGATGAATTAGGATTTATTTAACTTATTTAAATAAACTGCAGTGCATAGCTTCCTCAAAAAAGCTATCGATCAACACTCACTCAAATTGATTTCGTAAAATAAAAGGTAAAATAGATAAATATGTATATTAGTCTTCAGATCATTATTCGATCAAACAATTTAAGTGAATGGTTGATTTACTGAAACTAAGTAGATATTAGTTTGTTGCAATTGTGTGTACATATTAATTCGTTGAAGTAAGAAATGGTTGCGCTTGAGTAGCGCAATTCTCAGACACCTCAGTTAATGAAGTTTGATAGCCTGATCAACTAGCTAATGATCTAATCTTAACCTCAGTATTACTCACTTAGCTATCTCATAATGCATAAATAAGGCTACGAAGAAATTCTTTAACATGAACTAATAACCTATCATAAACAAAGCAAGAACCTGGCACAAATTCATATCAGCTGGAGTTACCGAAACACATCACTGCAATAAGGGAGAATTTTCAAGATTGACATTAGTTCAGAAGTAATATCCATAGTGCCTACGGATGTCCTCTAGTTCCAAAGACCATGTTTCACAGTTATAATGTGAAACCGAACGTGTCACATCGAGAAAGGCCAATAAATTATGTTATCTGCCCTACTGGAAAACTATTTATTTCAGTTATACTACTCATCAACGGTTCGTGCTCATGACCCAACTGAAGATGTAGTCCAGATCCAACATAGCTCATGGAGAATAGGTTTTTTTAGATTTTCGAGCTATAGAATGCAATAGTTCACATTTTTGAATCTATTCATTTCTCAATTTTTTTAATGAAAAAAAAAGATAAATTATCGAGATTTAGGTCTATTTATCATCAGTCGCATCGCACGATCATGTATTTTAATTCAGTTTAGGATAGATCATTTTTCAATTATTTTATCTAGCAATAAATAATCACAGAAATTAAAGAAAAAGTCCTCATAAAGAAACCTACAGTCGGAGCTACCAAATCATCTAATTGTATTTGATCTATACAAGTATCACTTGTTAAAAATGGCCCATTTTCTAATTGAAGAGATAATGAGGAACGTGTAGGATTCAAATGGCTATCTGAAAGAAAAAAAAATAGACAAAAATATGTAGATTAGTATGTAGGCAAAACGACTTTTGACACTCAAAATATGCTGACAAACCAGCATTGAAGAAAACTATAAGAATAAATACATATTATGAAATATTCCCATTGGAAAATTAAATCGAACAAGTTTTTTTAATATTGCTTACCAGTATTATTTGCATCTTGCATGTATTTTAAACTCATATATTTACACATAATATATTATTTACATGGAAAAAATAGTATTGCCTGATGAGCATTTACGAAACCGAATAACTCATATTAGCTCAGTATGTACTTCTTCTTTATGTTGATAATCTACAAGGAAACTATATATAAAGTTACAGTTCCAACTTTCAACATTCTTAGCCAGATATCCGTCAGCAATATTATGGAGTATTTCTTTCAAAATATACAGAAACTATTTGCAATCTCGATGCTATGCAACCGATATGTTTTTTGTAGTAAATTGTATCTGTCTTTGAAACAAGAGTTATTTGACTGTCAAATTGTCATTCTGACCAGATGTATATTCAGTAAAATCGATTGGTTAAAATCAAGAAACCTGCCGACAACCTATGAGTACACACCGCTCCCTCAAAAAAATATTATTCGCTTATCACTGTTATAATGTTTTTATTTTACTCACAGTAAATCCACTTCTGTTGTTTCTGTATTCATTCACAACATCGGTAAGCCGTACCCATTCCTACGTTCATAAGCCTCCAGTCGTAAAAGTAGAAGTGTTAATAAATAGTCACAAATACTATTTTATGTTGAGACTCAACTTATGTGATTATGTAAGTGAAATAAAAAATCGTAGTAATAATGAGTTTGTAGATATCAACGCCAAGACTGAACATGATAGTTTCAAGTAAATTAACTATTTGGTAGGAAGTTACTCGTAATGTTCTTCTTTTGGGATATCACACAAAGTATATTTGTTATTAAAATTGTAATATGTTTTGACATTTGTTAAGCTATTCAAATGTATAAAAATGAAATAGTCTAAATTTCAGAGTGGAGTGAATTCCACTTGTATATATTTTATAATAGCCTTGAAAAATGACCATAAAACAACTGTTCATTAAGTAAGGCTTGAATTAACACATATTAATCCCTAATTTTTTCATTTGTGAATCTTTCAACAATTACGTACTTAATTTTTGACGATTTATTATTATTCCCGATTGTTGATGCTCACAGCTAGGAGTATTCTATAAATTTGGTATGTAGATAGAAGCGGACTTCAAGATTCCCATTTTATCCCATTCGAAACCCATCATCTTGGTCAACCTGCATCTCAGTGTTCATGCCAACACTGAGACTCGAACCTAGTAACTTTGGCTTCCTTTGACATGTCCTAAATATGTTGAAACTCTCATTTCGGATTCCACCGTTAGCCACATACCCATCACTATTATATTGTTCAAAGCGCTTAAATTTCTCATTGATGAAGTTAGAATCTTTCAAATGAACGAATACGTCACCAATGAATGCTGTGCAAATTTTCTCACTTTATATTAAATTTCCCTTGGGAAGAATTCTGTTGACAGTAAATTATTTAATGATAAAACAAATAATCGTCGATTTGTGGTGATTTCTATTGTACTAACTAAGTCAGTTTTTATGTAAGAAAATAATCAAATTAATTTATTTTAAAAATCCCTCTGAGGAGGGAAGAGGTTAAACCTGGAAGTAGTAAATTATATTTGTTATTTTTCTTCTCATAACAGCCTAACCTTTACTGTTTACTGTTAGTTTTGTATATAAATATTCACCTGAGATATCTGTTATCTATTTAAAAATTTAAGTACTGAAAAATTACTCAATATATTTGTGGTGAAATGATTAATGTCATTCAATTATTTTTTTTATTAGCAATTGATTTGATAATAATTTATGTGAAATACTTATACTACTTATTATAAATGCCTGTCAAACAACACAATTCATGGTTAAATAAACATAGGTAACATACGTAACATTAAAGTTCTGATAAGTAGGCAGTAGTCAAAGTTTATTATTATCATTGATTATTACATGAAATTCAAAACTGAGTATAAAAGAATCAATTTGCATTTGCATTTCATGTCTGCATTACATTAGATGATCAGTTAAACGAATCTGAAAATACAGTGATTTAGACCAGTGGTGAAGTCGTGAAAAAGCACCGCTTATTGGTTCTATGCTAAGAAGAGGCAGCCTTGAGGATTTCTTGGTTTTAAAAATCAGTTCTTGGTGAGAAACTTTAAATTTAACAACCTTCACAACATCCTGTCATGGTAAACACCAAGTGATCTATTCAAAACTTTAAAAAGATTTTATTTAGTGCTAGGTTTATTTAAAAGCGAACATGACAACACACATCTGATCAACTACAGGAATTCAGTGTTCGTAATGAAACGCTGCTTTTAGATCAATGATTTAGAATCTCATACCATATGTAATAACGTCCTCCCTAATATGAGTGAACTGAATCAATTACAATTGGGCAATAAATTTTCGAGACCGCTAAATAACAAATGTTTGCCATCCTCAACGACAGCCTGCTCAAACATTTGGGTCACCTATTTTCCGACTGTACAAATACTGCGATTCAGATACCCTTTTTAGATTTGTTTTAGACTGAATAGTTATGGATGTTTATTGTATGAACTAGAGTGCCAGGTTATAATGCTAAATACTGGAAAACTTAAACAGAAACACTGTTAGGAATATTTTTGAAATATGTTTTGAATAGTCACAGTTCAATAGTATTTTAGAAAGACATTTGTAGCAACATTACATATTTTGTGCTGAGAATTCTTCACTGTATGAACATTTATGGTATTAAATAAACCTATTATGATTATTTTAACTTGCATACTTTATGCTGACTAGTCCATCCTGGTAAACTGAAGCTTTAGTAGTGAACTGAAACCATTGTACACTATGAAGTATCAAGTGGCTGCTTAGTTCAAATATGTAATTTTCACTTGTGAGCATGTAAGATGTCTTATGAAATTATAGTAGAAGATTACAGATTATTAGACTTGTATAATATTTGTAATAAAACCATTCAAATCGAAAACATAATCTAAGCAGTTTAAACTGTTTATAGATAACGGACTTTTCTCAGCAGAATTGTCAATAGTTATTTTAGTTGACATCAACTGACGATAAAAATCTATTCCAAATAATACAAGATTTCTAAAACTTCATAATTCATTTTTCCTATTATTGACTGAAATGAATGATTAACTATTCAATTCATAATCTTATAAAAAGAAAATAATTTGATTAAATAATTAAATAAATAGAACATTTAAATTATATTCACTTGGAATTGTTTGTTTGAATTTTCCCCATTGATGTTCAGAACTGCAAGTGATCAGTCGCTTATTAGCATATGTGCATACTGTGCGTAATGCCTCGATATTGCGATAATTCACAAGCATTATAAGCAAAGATGGATAGTGGCTAGTAGTGGAATCCAGGACGCACGTTTCCTCCTATTTGCGACTCGTCAGCTGGACATACTTGCATGACAGACTTGTTGATGTTCACACTGGGACTCGAACCCAGTATCGTTCGCTTCAAACGCTATTGCATTATCCACTGAGCTCATGAGTCCTGATAGCCACTTCCTTATGCAATGGGGTGAAGTTTAATTTCACTTGGTATTGTTTGCTTGAATCTTCCCATTGATGTTTAGGACTGTAAATAGGACGAAACGCGTGTCCTGAATTCCACTGCTATCCATTATCCACCTTTGCATTTAAATTACATTTTTATTATTTTAATTACCTATTGCTAAAATTTCTTAATATTCACTTTTTTATATTTGCCTTTCTAACTTCATGTTAAGATTTAAAATGGAGATTAAAAGGAAATTTACTTGAATAAACGAACTAGTAATTTTGATGTCAATTTGGGAGTGAACTTGTACAATTTCGGTGTACAAGACAAACAAAAGATAGAAGCAACAGTAACACCAAAAACGTGACAGATAAAATGAAGTTTGGCAAGCTGACCAAGTGATCTTTTTTTACTCAATCAATCTGAATGTGTACGAAATCTCATATTCTATTTTTTTAGTGTTGGTAGACTTCTGAACTGCTGAATTTCGATCAACCAAAAATTAATCTTTATACTACACGTATTATATTAAATTTAAAGTTAAGAAAATAGACAAATAGGAATTGCTTAAAAACAATGCCTAATCTTCAGTACTATTTTATGTTATCCAAAACCATGTTTATATAAATTTCACTTATTTACTTCTTATCCATTTCTATGATAAAGAAGTTTTTGTAGAAATTTTTTGAAAATTAGAAACGGGATTTTCGAACTATGGACTCCAGTCAACTATAAAATTAGAAGGAATATTTTACTCAGCAGGTAAGTGGATAACGCGATGGTGTTTGAAGCGAACGATACTGGGTTCGAGTCCCAGTGTGAACATCAACAAGTCTGTCATGCAAGTACGTCCAGCTGACGAGTCGCAAATAGGAGGAAACGTGCGTCCTGGATTCCACTACTAGCCACTATCCATCTTTGCTTATAATGCTTGTGAATTATCGCAATATCGAGGCATTACGCACAGTATGCACATATGCCAATAAGCGACTGATCACTTGCAGTTCTGAACATCAATGGGGAAGATTCAAGTAAACAATACTAACTGAATTTATATTTGACAATTGTTTCATTATGGCATTGAAAATTCTTTCATGGATGTGGGGATTTTCGATACATCTCTCACCGATATTAAGCTTCGATGGACACTACTTTATAAAAATTCATCTGAATATTTACCGAAATCACTTTAGTTATGCCAACTATTAGCTGGTATTTTAGACTGAGTGTTTAGGAATCTTAGAGAGAATCTGTGAACAGTTGATTTTTAAGGGTTTGGTAGTCAGTAGTAAGTTGTAGAATTATGAGCTTGACCTTCGTCTTTTACGAAACACATCAGCTTGACGAACATATATTATATTTTTAATGTTTATACGAAGATTCTTTATTGATCATATATAGGCTCCGTAACTCATCGGTTAAACTGTTGGTGTTTGTAATAAAGAATACCAATTTCGAGTCAATGTGAATAGTCAAAAGTGGGTAGCAACTTTATCCAACTAGTGATTTCCAAATCAGACAAAAGGCGAATTAAGGATTCAGCTGTTAGCTACTCTCCAGTTATAATGAAAGCTTTTCACCTGTTGAGTTATAAACCTTGCTAATTATGCAGTAATTAGTAAACGACGTCAGATTTAGTTTGTGTTTTATCATATTTTGGCTGAAGTTGACCATATGAAATATCGCGGATACTAATCGACTGACTAGATACGGTTGTACTAGTTAGGACGATTGAAAGTGCTTGATTTGATCCTATTTGGCACTCTTAATGTTATCCACTGCTAAAAAGTCTCAGATTGGAACAATACATTTGTTCCATGTTCTCTGGTCTTAAATGGATTACAACGTAACTTTATTTCATGATGAATACTATTTATAAACCTTACGAATTCTGTAAGAAACTACTGTAGTAAAAAGTAATAACTCATCTTGAAGACCAATTAGGTTTTTAAGAAAGTTATGTAAACAGACTAGTTAAACAGTATGTAATCTTGGGAACTAAAATTCTTAATATAAATCATCATTTCTCAACGTAGTGGTTAATTTAAGTAAGGTTATTAGCTTTATATAGTTCGTATAAAGTTGACTGCGTTTATTCCAACTTATAAATAAGTCATTATATGAATGAAACCATCATCTAAGAATAAATTCATTTAAGGTAATATAAGAAAAAATATTTTTGATTTATTTAGTTGGTTCTCACTTATTCAATAGCAAGTATTGTATGAATATTCTATCGGGTTGTATTTTTTGACAGAAAAAAACTCTACATTGTTTCAAAACGATCTTGTTAGTTAGTTAGCAGGAAACCTTTGTTGAACTAGGTTTCATGCCATTTGGTACGCATCAACGAGGCGTACTTAGAATCTTGAAATAACTGATGCTCTGTGAAGGGTTCTAAGTTTTATCACCCGGTTTCATAATTTGAGTAGTTATAAGTGATCTACTCAGCCTGTATGAACTGGATATTTATGTCTGAGTGATGGAGGAGTGGTGACCAATGTAACAGTTATCGATTCTATCAATCAAGCTAAAATGTGGCTGGTGGTGGAAACGATTCTATATCGTGACTAAGTGTTCTTCTACTTAACGGACGACGAAAAAAAGAACGGCATAGTTTGATATATAATGTTTAATTATTATTTGCTACTTATCTAAAGTTTGTTGAGTTTCCTTCCTTTTTCCCCGGCTATTTTGGCATAACGTTGTTATGTGATTTTTTTCATCTTATTAAACGCTTTTTTTCTTTAAATTAAGATATTGGCAATCAGAGAAACCATATGAAAGATGAAGAAACTAGTTGTATTTGTGTATATATGTGTGAGCATGTAAATAAGAATGATAAGAGGTTGATTTGTATTATTTGACAAATGGGTGTGATATAAATTAATAAAACAATATTCTACTTTAAAACGTTAAACATTATACAAACATTTTATCCTCTATTTTTTCTTTCTGTCATGATATAATTCATTAAACTAATCTAAATAGATCTAGAATTAGTGCAAATTAACATACCCATTAATGTTGTTTCCCAAAATTATGAATGACATAAACTAAAACTAATCAGTAATAAATATTAAAATAAAATTGTCTTTTAGTAAAAAAGACAATGATCAATATGGATTATTCTCATGGGTATTTTATACTTGAAAGTTAATTTGGATATATATTTTACAATGAATTGATGTAATTCAAATTGGATAAAGTTTGGTTATGTTGTATTCACCGAGTTCGGCAAACTGATTGTGAAACGTTTTTTAGTCATTTATGAACAACATCATCAACATTTGCTTTAGGTAAAAGTAATGTAAATACTTATTTTTTTTAAAAACTTAATCAGCCTGTTCTGATGACTTTGTCTGTGAATGATTATCTTCAAAGTTTAAGTTATTTTTGTTTATTTCTGTGTTTCACAGATCAATTCATTAGAGTAGATTGATTTATAGCCTATTGAATAAAAAATGATTCAATTCTATATGAAGCAAGTGGTGATGAAGTTGTTTATAAAACCAACCAATGATTCTCAATAAAGCCACTGAGACCAGAGGGCATAGTAAAAATATCTACCTGAGCTAATAGGTATTTTACATCGCTGCATAAATACGCAGTATATTACCGACAATAATCGATGGTGGTCATATTATTACTACGAAGTAACTAAATTTGGATACACGAAGCATTAGTTCCCAACTCCGCGGTTTAGAGGTAACTCAACCGCCTACAGATAAGAAAGTTCTGTCTGAATTCAATTACTAGATGGTTCACTGATGTTTACTTTTTAAAAGTCGTATATTAGAATAAAACGTCAGTTTGATTTTCTATGGGTTTTAATACTTTGTTCTGTTAAAATTATTCCATGATGCAGATTATGGGTTAAGTAGTTTCCACAAACCTTCTATGCCAACAGTACAGGTAGAAAATTATACGCAATATTCCTCCATGTCAGTTTATTATTAGGTACTTCATACGTTCACCTCAACTACTCAGTAGCTCATTAGTGTTATTTCACTTAACATAATTTATGACGCTTAATGTTATGCATTCAGTGAAATGGGTGTTAGTAAAATCAAATCGTCTTGGCCCTATTAATTATTCGTGTTGAACTATGAAGCACAATCTCTACATGAATTGTAAAACCATTAGCATTTCAGTAATTATGAGCAAATTAGGTATTCAGCGGCAAGGTTATTGTCATTCGTATACGCATGCATTGAAACTTGAATGATAATCAATATATATATATATATATATATATATATATATATATATATATATATATATATATTGATTCAAAACGTTTACACTTTCTTATCGTTGAAATTCATGTTCACATTCAATCATATGGCAGAATGACTCCTTGAACGGATGCCATGATTTTCTATGTAGACACAATCTAATTATATTTTGGAAAGTGGCTAGGAATGGCCTCTTGCAAATCACCAGCACTCAAGGGCATGGGTGCTAAGATTGCACCTCTGTGTGAAGATCACTCATATGTACGTATATCCAGCTGGCAAGTTCGAAACAGTTGAGATAGCGCTTCATGGATTTCATTGTAAACTATTATCTGAAACATTATATATAATTGTAAACAATGATTTGGTTCATATAGATGTATATACTGTTTATATTAATTCGTTCACGACTTTCACTAGCTTGTCTTAACAGTTCATGAAATCAAGTAAACTTTCATTACTCAGGTTGGTAATTTGTTTGAATAACGGAACTCATTTTTAAACGCAAATAAGTGAAAAACAATATCATCAAAACGGACTAGAATGCTCACTTTTACTTGATATATGTTCTAGGGATGTTATTGAGAACAAACACTAAAGCTTCGCAGTTAAAATATCGGCCTCAGAGAATTCAACATTACCAAGACCATTCACTGGGGAATTTAAACCTTCCCAATTATTCCTCAGTTCGGTTATATTGCACATAGTGGATATATTAATATCAACCGTGTCCTAAACAGGTTAGCAATCAAAATGTCAGATATTGAGTTTGGATGTCATTGTCAATATCAATACAGATACAAGTGGATCTGATTGGTGAATCTCTAAAGGAAAGAAAAAATCGTCCCATATTTTACTGCTAGCCCCTATTCAAAGTATATGAAATATACTTTTAAAAATTCACGTTTTTATACAATAACTTTAATAGTCTCAGCTAGTTATAAATTTAAATCGTTCAATAATAAAAGTAGCTTGGTTATTACATTGGTTGTAAATTTATGTATCTGGATCTGCAAAATCGAACAATATACCTCCAGTGAAATTTTTCATCCTTGAAATTCGGAAATAAGCAGTGCTGATATTTAGCACTACATGATCGATTTGCATTGGCATATGTTTAGGCTGAGACAGTCATTCAAGAATCATATACACTAATAAGTATCAATAAGTTCTGTCCTGTAAGTTAAGAAGGTAAACTTCAAAAGTCTTCAAACACTAATTATGTTCTATAAACGTGTTTCAGTAGCTTAGTGAATAGTAATGGCAAATATTCACTTTCCTCCAGGCAACTTTTCTGAGACTTAATCTTGGTATTTATGAAAATAACTTTTTTTCCCTTTAAAATGACTTTATTTACTGTTCTCCTAGTAATACATCACTCTTCAATGCACTATTTACTTAGTAATCAATGTACAGTTAACTGTCTAACAAAAATATTAGTAACCATTTTATTACTCTTTAAATCCCAACGATACCTTCTTCGTATAACACAATTTTGAAATAATGTATTACTTTCAAACACTATGTTATTTCAGTAGAATCAGTGAAACGCTTTTTTTCTGTTTATGGATATGAATTAAAGGATTAGTTTTAAAACTGTTATCATGAAATTTATTAAAGCCTGAAATATTCCTTTATATTATGTGATAATTTATTCATATTCCTTTGTATAATCTACCAAGTAATTTATTCAAATTATGTCTTATTTAAATAACATAGGAAAAGAATCATTTCTCACTGTTAATTGTTGAATAGACTGCAATACATTGATGTTGTAATAAAGCTAATAAATATGTTCGTAAATGTTTGTTGAAGCTTTTCGGAACAAATTTTTCCAACTAGGAAAAATACTACGTCGGACAAAGTGAACGCCTCCTTCATCTTCGTCTGGGCAAACATCAGTTAGCGGTCAAACACTAAGATATATCGCTTATATCAATGCATGTGGACAACCTTGAACGCACAGTCGATCAGGAAAATCTTGAGATCTTGGACAGAGACAATACTAAAAACATCAAAGAATTTTTAGAAGCTTGGAACTCTGATTAATCAGCAATCAACAAATACATTGAAATAGACGCAATTTATCAACCAATCAGAAAAAAATAATGGACAAATATAGGACCAAGAATCAAACCAACGTGAGATACAATCGAAATAAGGAGGTAGACAATGACAGGTTAAAGGTTGACAATAACCATTCAAGATCGAGGTCTGCAGGAGAAGCTGTAAATCATGTGTGGAGAAATTCAAACACTCTACTTCGACCTGGAGTTTCCACTGATAATGTCGTTTAGAAAAACGATGAAAACTCTACGATCAAATCGTCCAGGTCAGAGAAAAAAACTCCACCAAAGTTAGGGATGTAATTTGTTGAATGTCCCGACCGTTGCTGCTACCTTGACATGGTGGTCGGGCTTGCCTATCGTGATGAATTAATTGAGGTATACTGGCTGGAACAATCGTTCCTCAGGGTCCTACCATGCCAGGCTGGTCGGTTGAAGAGCGGTGAGACTAAAAAGCAGCAAACTCAAGGTCCGAAGGCGAAGTCGTACTGCTGACTGTACAGAGTTGTGACAGCAGTAAGGTGTTTCCTTCAAACAACCAGCATAACAGCGATGTTGCCTTCCCACAAGGAGGGGTGGGGTTAGAAAAGGTCGACCCTGAAAATTCACACCTCGCCTTATCCCACGGATATCCGTCTCCGGCGGTAAGGTCCTTTGAATAACGGAGCTAACACAAAAATTACCCACAAAAAGGTCGTGTGTGACCAGCCTCAAGCAATTGTCTCTTGGGCACTGCGGTCACGCTCTCAGGTCATTAAGACCTCTTCTAATCCAATTTTCTTTTCATTTACCTCTAGAGGAACCCTTCCACAGTGTGGACAACCGGGAAGTGATAACTGCCCTCATACCTATAACAGCACTCAAGATCACTGTATTCATAATCAATCTCCTTCTTCAATTCTTATTTTTCCTAACACCTCTACTTTCAACACTAAACTTCCTCTTTCGGCTTCCTCCCCACCTGCCACCATAGCCAACAATTCTAGTGCGCAGAACAATGTCCCAGGTCTACTGAAACCTCGATCCAAACTACACATTGGAGCCTTCAACGCACGCACCCTATGTTAATTCGACCAACAGGCCTCCTTGGATATAACCTTAGAATCTTGTATCATTGATGTATGCTGTGTCTCCGAAACACGCATACAGGATCCTAGTATGGTCATTCACTTAACTTCACCTCGTCAAAATGGACAGTTGACGAAATACACCCTCCGTGTATCTGACGACCTCATGACTAGTTATCGTGGACTTGCAGGTGTGGGTATAGCACTTAGTACAAGAGAAGAACAAGCACTATTAGAATGGATCCGCGTTAACAGTCGCCTGTGTACTTTCGGGCTCCGTAAGAACTCATAAGGATAGGGACACACGTCGCTGCCTTTTCGTCGTTTCTGCCTACGCTCCCACTGACTGCAGCTCTGATGAAGCGAAAGATGACTTTTACAGAAAGCTCTCTGAACTTTTTCAAAAAGCTAAGCGCTCAGACATAGTAGTCGTAGCGGGTGACTTCAATGCCCAATTGGGCAGCTTAAACGAAACAGAAAGACATTTAGGTGGGTATATCGTTATTCCGGCTCAACGAACCGATAATGGTGATCGTCTGTTGCAACTATGCTCAGACAATCGTTTATTTTTAGCAAGCACTAATTTTAAGCATAAGGAGAGACATCGTCTAACATGGTGACCACCTGCATCAAACCAACGATGGACTCAAATAGACCATATTGTCGTCAGTCATCGTTGGAGAGGCTCAATAGAAGATTGTCGCTCGTATTGGAATACTTGTTTAGACTCTGATCACGCTTTAATATGAGCGCGCATTTGTCTGTGCCTCAATGGACGCAGGAAAATTACACTAAGAAGACCCATTAGGATTGAACTGGAGGACGAGAAAGCCAAATGCGAATTCCAGAAACAACTGAGTTCACATCTAGGCAGTTCTGTAAACGAGACTGACCTTGGAAAGACATACGGACAGCTGTAGAAACAGCAGTAACATCTATTAGTAATTTAAACCAAAGGGTTATAAAAGAACAATGGATTTCTTCTTAGTCTATTACACTGATGGATTCTTGTAAACTCATCCCATCAGGCTCTGAACACGACAAAGAGCGAAAAGAAATCAGATCTAGGTTAACCAAAAGTTTACAGAACGATCATGAGCAGTGGTGGGCAACGAAAGCAAAAGAGATGTAAAAGGCAGCGGCTGTAGGTAACACCAGGCAACTATTCAGACTAATAAAAGAAACTGGAACTAAGAAGTCAAGTGTAAGCGAAAGAATCTAGGAGAAAGGCGAAACCCTTATCTGTTCTCAGCCCAGACGTTTAGAACGATGGGTGGAACAGTTTAGCTGGTCTTCAGCTACTCTATAGTTACCCACCACTCCCAAACATTGAAGAAGGTCTCCCGAGTCTAGCTGAGGTTCAAAAGGCTAAAGCTAATCTGAAACGAGGAAGAACAGCTGATCCAGATGGATTGGCTCCAGAGGTCTTTAAATATAGTGGTCCAGTCTTAGTAAGTAGGTTGGCTAGTATTTAAGCTAAAATTTGGGAGTTGGACGTAGTCACATCTGACTGGTCACAATCACTGATTGTCCCAATATATAAGGAGTCTAAATCATCCTGTGATAACCATAGAGGGATTAGTCTGACTAACATAGCATCTAAAATACTAACCTCAATAATTATCGGGTGCCTAACTATGACTAGTGAACTGCAAACACGAGAAAATCAGGCTGGCTTCAGAGCTGGTCGTGGCTGTATCGACCACATATTCACCATTCGTCAAGTTTTAGAGCACAGACATGCTTATCGGAGTCTGACAATGATAGTTTTTCTTGACTTGAAAGCAGAATTTGACTCTGTAGACCGAGAGGTTCTGTGGCAGTGTCTGTCATTGAAAGGTGTACCTGAGAAGTACATAAACCTTGTGAAGGCTCTTCACTCGAACACTACCAATCGAGTGAGAGCTTATGGAGAACTGTCATATGATTTTGCAACCTCAAGTGGTGTCCGACAAGGTTGTCCACTATCCCCATTTTTTGATTAACTTCATTATAGACCTATTGCTGGAAATAACACTCTCTTCGACTGAATTTTCAGGAATTGATCTCCTACCAGAGTCTCCACTAAGCGACTTAGAATACGCAGATGACATATTCCTGTTTGGTGAAGACGCTGACAAAATGCAGAGTCTTCTGTTAGAACTGAGTAATAATGCCAGTATGTTTCGGATGCGTTTCTCCCCCTCTAAATGTAAATTGTTACTCCAGGACCGGCCTGCGTCAACACATGAACTAAGGATAGGGAGTGAAGTAGTCGAACGCGTTGACAGCTTCACTTATCTTGGAAGTCTGATCAGCCCTAATGGGTTGGTGTCTGACGAAATCTCAACACGAATTCAAAAAGCTCGTTTGGCTTTTGCCAACTTACGTCACCTACGGCGAAGTCGAGACATCCGTCTATCAATTAAGGGACGAGTATACTGCGCAGCAGTTCGCTCTGTTCTACTTTACAGCTGCGAAACATCTCCATTAAGAGTAGAAGATACTCGTAGGTTAATAGTATTTGACCACAGATGCCTTAGAAATATTGTTCGTATCTGCTGGGATCACCGGTTAAGTAGTAGTGAGGTTATTAGGAAATGATGGTAAATCAGTTGATGAGGTCATGAATCTTCACCGACTGAGATGGTTGGACCACGTGTTACGTATGTATGAACACCGTTTACCACAACGCTCTATGCTAACTAGTATTGGAGACGGTTGGTAGAGAGTTACAGGCGGTCAAACCAAAACGTGGCATCAGAGCTTGAAGTCACTAACCTCTAGTCTGAGACATTTTGGTAGATGCAGACTACTTGATTGTCGTCCGCGCAACTATTGTAACTAATGGTTGGAGACTCTAGGTGACATGGCTCAGAATCGATCACAATGGCGCAGGTGTATACGCTCTTTATCTTCCCTTAAACCTTGAGATTAAAATTGCTTCATATCTGTCTTTCTTCCTGCGCTATATTTTTATATATAACCTTTCTTTTATATATTAGCACCACTAAATTAACTACTTCTATGAATTCGGTGTTCATCTTGTACTAACGAGGCATGGCAACTTGGACCGATGCATATATGTGCCTGGTCCTACGTTGTGACTGACTGACTGACTTAATAATGTGAAAGTTAGGTGGCTGCTACAAGCCATTGGTATCCTGTGTTCGACCTCCGGTTATACCATAGATGAAGTTTATTGAGGAGCTTCAAACTAGGATGAACCACCTATCTAGTGCTTCCTGTTTTTTAATCATTTTATAACTATAATTATTCTATGGATAGTGGCTAGCAGTGGAATCCAGGACGCGCGTTTCGTCCTATTTGGGACTGGTCAGCTGGATGTACCTGCATCTCAGAGTTGATGTTCACTCTGGGATTCGAACCCAGTACCCTCGCTTCAAACGCCATCGCGTTATCCACTCGGCCACTGAGTCCTGATAGCCACTTGCTTGTGCGATGGGGTGAAGTTTAAGTTCAACTTAGTATTGTTTGTTTGAATCTTCCCATCGATTTGTTAGGACTGCAACTGGTCAGTCTCTAATTGGCATATGTGCATACTGTGCGTATTGCCTCGATATACCTTAATTCACAAGCATGGTTAGCAGAGATGGATAGTGGCTAGCAGTGGAATCCAGGACGCGCGTTTCGTCCTATTTGGGACTCGTCATCTGCTAACCATGCTGCTAACCATGTTTGTGAATTAAGGTATATCGAGGCAATACGCACAGTATGCACATATGCCAATTAGAGACTGACCAGTTGCAGTCCTAACAAATCGATGGGAAGATTCAAACAAACAATACTAAGTTGAATATAATTATTCTATGTTGTGAAACTACAAAGCTGATCAAATCTTTACAGCACTACCTCCATAATAATAGTAAATATATATTGACATTTGTTTCACAACAAATTGTTTTTCTATTTTTCTGTCTAAAACTAATTTATTTATCGTGGAAAAAATATCATTTACAGTTTCCTGGCAAATAAAACCTAATTATCTGTCATTTTCTAATGTTTATATTTAATCTGATAAACGGTTGTAGATCATTTGTCATAGAGGAAAAATAAGCACTAAACAGGTGTTGTGAGTTTCTAAGTATATTCTCATCCCTTCAGTCAAACGTATTCAATCGATTTCAATAAATAATATGCAAACTATAATTTGTGTATATCATATATATATGTCATATATATACATATCATATATATACATATCATATATATATATATATATATATATATATATATATATATATATACTTCTCGCCTTTTCAGTAATATGAAACTGTGACAAAAAGTACATAATAAAATGTTGAACTTATCAATACCAAAGCAACACAAATGTTTAGTTTATCTATCATTTCATTTGCGGTTCAGTTGATATCCATTTTTAATAAGACCTACTTATAATTCCATAACCACAAATTACTTCATTATAAGACTATTGTAGGTTGTATTCGTTTCAGATAGGCCTCAATAAGTAATACTTTTGAAAATCAGAGAACTGAACACATGTTTCATCCTGGTATGGATTTTGTAAGCAGTAAACATCCATGACTCCACCATGCCTTATATTTAGGGCTCAATCACTGGATCACTGGGTCGAAATTCAGTAGCACACATTTCCTAATTCGCTCAATTTGTGATATCTCACAATGGTCATTTGATGTCATTGATGACTTCTGTTTCGTTCCCAATCTATCTGAACTCCATTTCCTAACTAATCTCAATCTGTGATGATTATCAATTACGGATTAAACCAATATCCATAAACTTCGTTCATTTATCATCTTTTCAATTAGCCAGTCAATAATCGTGCAAACATGTTAAAAAATGTATATTTCATCATCTAAAGAGACTGACTGTCAAAAACGATTGTCTATGTGCTTCGAGAAGACTTCGGTAATATTCTTACATATTGTATGTTGCAGATATGGTTTACATCGTATATTGTACATGGAATATTCAATTTTAAACGCGTAGTCGTGCAAAGAAAACTCTCAGTTGCAAAGATTCGTACACATTTTCAATTATTTTCATTTAGCATCAGTTCCAACATTAGATAAATTACTTAAGCATATTACGAATTATTATCTGGCTCTTTTGTAATATGATCTTAACATGATAAAAGTGTTTTCTGTTGTCAAATTTCTAAATTGTTAACGACCGTGAACTAATCGCCATACTGTTTTTAAATTAGAAACAAAAATAAAACTGGTTTTTTTTAATATTTCAATGATGACCTCCAATTGTTCTAAAACTGATGGACAATAGTTGGAAGTAGGTCAAACAAACAAATAAACAAACAAACAAGCAAACAAACTTCATCACTGATTTACTATGGAAATAATAATATTTTTCTACTACACAAAGAATATATCTAAATTTTTTTAATATTAACAAAAAAATACTGATCACAGGGTATATTAAAATAATGACAATTGATGGATAAAGTGATTGATGGGATTATTAGAGTAAAAAACAGTAAATGCAAATATAATTTAAGGCTTAGATTTATAAATTATGAAGTTCATCATTATTTTACTACTCAGTATACGATTGTGAGTTTTTTGTTCACCAATCATTGAGTTCAAGAAGACTTTCGTTGAATCCTAATAAGAGGCTGACATGATACCAAGTCGTATTATGTAATAGATGGATTACTAAGAAATAACAGAATTACCATAGTGACTGTGAAAACAAATCATTCTGGATCAAATCGCCTGTAAAATCATGAGTGCGCGTTAGTGAAAAGTATTAGAAGAAAAAAGAACAACTGTTGAGAGCTACCCTAGTTTTCAGTATTCATTCAACTAGTATCACTGTGTTAAAATAAACCTCACATTTATACAATTCACTACAAACCATTTAACTAGATTTATGCATATTCTTTGAAATGATTTACTACGATTACTCTTATATCCTAATGAGAATTATGAATGGTAACTGTCAGGATCTATTTCTGGACTAATACTATACATATACTTTTATTGTGTAATTGTTAACTAATTAAACTATTCATATTCATGTTCCTCTTATTGTAAGTTTTGTTTTGACTTATGAACTATTATTATACGATTCACCATTCTTGATTTATGTCCAGTCTATCGATTACTGTTTCCCACATTCACAGTCACATTCGGTTAAATCTTGTACAAATGTTATTTTCTATGTTATGGTACGATGTGATCTGTTTCGTTTGTATATAAACCCAATATGTTTGAAATGCATGATTTATACCGCAGAGTCTGAGATTGGTCTTCTGGAATTAACTGGCTGCGGTAGGCAGAAAGCAGGACCGATAAGTACTCTAGACTGCTCATACGGGTTTTATGCGTCATTGATCCGGTCGATAATTCACTTTCTCTGATTAGTGCGTCACAAGACATAACAATTATTTTTCCAGCGGACATGAACCGAGAATGGGATAAAAAGCAAACTGATATACATAAGATGATAAAACTTTTTAAACTTTCCTGGAAAAAAAGACAATTTTTTCAATATTTTGTTTTGCACTTTCATTTTCCCGATATCTCATTATCACATTTCAAATCAGAAATTCATCAGTAATCATTTTCCGGGACTTTAATTAAAATGATTTAGGCAGAAATTTATCTAACAGTGATACTAGTTCTCTTTTTATCAACTTAATATTTATTTGTCGTGTATGGATTCTTCTTATTTTACTCTTGGATTAACTACCTATTAATAGATTAACAAATATTGATTTTATTTAAATATATATGCATGTCTGTTTGTTTTCTAGCTTTACCCTTTTTTTTAAACCGAATTTACAGTGTGCGTATGTGTACTTGCATATGTATATGAAGGGACTAAAACAAGGAGATAAAAGCTTTAGTTGGTGTATCCTTTGTAGCATTGTAAAATAATCAGATGAAAATAAATTAGAAACTTAAGAGATGGGAGAACAGGAAATTTTGTCCAACTTAGATCTCATCGCCTCGATATACTTGAATTTTAATGTTGATATACAGACTGTAACTTTAACTCAATAAATTTAGATTACTGAGTACATGTTCCACTCATCTATTTTCTGACAATAATCGCCCGATATCGTCAGAGAATCCCATTTCATTATTGATTTGGTTAAACTTCACTAATTACGACTTTGAAAATTCAGCTCGAAACTAGTCACTTGTATTGAAAGAATTTCAGTCCATGATGGGAAGTAGATCCATACTAAAACGATCTCGACATACTTTAAATTAAGCATGAGATCATAATAAATCTCCATAGAAAGTCTATGAGATAACACTATTACTTGATTTGGTCATAATAACAGTTTTCTGTATCATATAAGATGATCTGTTTAAAACTTTAGTGAACCATTCTACATTGAAAATCAGAATCCAATCAAAAGGTTATTACTAGTCTGATACATACGAGATATGGAAATATGCAATCGAAACCATGGTTTAGGCGAATGTAGTTCATGATTATTAAATTTTGCTGGACCAATTAGATGGTGGAGTAATGCACCGTAACACCAGAGACCACACCATACACTTTAAATCAATTTGCTTGTATTTATAACCACCGTATTTATATATTTACTTTCACAACTTAAACATTACTGTTCTCATTGATTTGCAAAATATTTCTGAAAATATTAAACGTGAAAGTTTCCTCTATAATGAATGTATAATACAATGAAATCGCATACCAATCTTACCATTTTCCGTTTAATATTATTCTTGAAAACTCAGAAAGTAATTCAAATTAACAATAGAAATAAAAAGCATCAAAATACTTGACACTTGTTTAGAGAGAAAGACATTTTAGCTGAATAATCAGCTTTTTCCTTAAGGTATCTGCTACCTGGATGTGGCGGTTGAGTTTGGCCGCCATGATGACCCAATCTGGTTCTATTGACTGGAACACTCGTTCTTTTAAGGCCTACTATGTCAAACAGACAGGTTGGAGAACAGTAAGACTTAAGCAGTAACTTCAGGTATACATTCACTTGAATTCTTTTTATATTAACTAAGATTAAATAGATCAAAAACGACGACTTGTATTTATTTACATTTTAATGCATGAAAGTTTTTTTCCTGTCGATTAGTCAACATTCGTTTCTTTACATAGTAAAATCATTCTAGTTTATATTTTTCTAGGCCTATTTTTGTTTGATTCACTTTTAATCTTCCTCTATTCTTCCATTCAAGTAAAATTTCTTATTGTGAAGTGATTATTGATTTATGTCTTAAAAATTACTTAATATGGTTTCGGGCATATAACTACTGATGGGCTTTTGAAGCTGTAAATCACGGACAAACTTTGATTAAATAGCCATTCAAAACCGTGACTCACTCAACAGATATTTTGTGCATAGTACACCCATTCACTTAAGATATATATAGGCCTACTTAATCAAATGATCGTTGAGAATTACTGTATCGGTGTAAGCACATAAAAGAAAAGTTGACATTGAAAAATTGTTCCATCCTGTGCGGCCAAGAGCCAACTAGTTTATTAACAAATCTGAAAACTTAATCCCATTTAGTTCATAGGTTCTTGCTACTAAATAATACCAAAGCAGAACAAAACAATTCTTTGATGATCAATTGTTTTCAATAAGTTTTCAGTTAAAACAACTGGAGACTAAACGCGTGATGCTTTTCATGCACAACTCATGATTTTACAAATAATATATCAAACTCCAATAAATAACAACCTACTTTAGTATATCCTTCTTACTATAACATTATTTAACTATTTTTCTAATCCTTAACTGAATGTTATGTGTGATCTGCAACAAAAATGTATTTAATGTAATGATTAATTAACTGAAAGAAACTTGGCGACATTATAAAACAACAGTTTATAGTATACTACTTAATTCATTAAAATAGTTTTTGGTTTTATACGCCACCTTTTTATAGAAATGAATGTTTACTGAATCACAAATAGATTGATCTGGAAAAATTTACGAATGCTTGTTTTCTTCAAAGAACTGAACTAGTGTTATGGATTAATGGATTTGATGACATTGAATAGGTTTTGATTTGTTTATAAGCAATGTGAATGATAAATAATTTCTCAGGAGAATGAAATAACTACTCAAATCTCCTTTCTACACAATCATCAGAATTAACAGAGATCATAGGCAGCTAGCTAAGGGACTAGATAGTTTTCTGGTAGGAAATCACATACAAATAATTAGAAATAAACATAAACAAGAGTAGACATCTTAGATGATTGTACAATGTGAAATATTTTGACTACTCATTAGCCAACAAAATAGGCATCTAATGGTTGGGCTTAATTCTTGCTCATTACACCAGTTGAACAATTTATAGATTAAAATTTCATTGATTTTCTCAATAGACTTGACAAGAACCTAATCTGTGGTTTGTTAATTCTTCTAAAATAAAAGAATTCATACTTACTTCATAAATTCTAATAAAACTCAGAAAAAAATCAATGCTTATTGGTCACAAACAGCGCATTATTCATATTCAAGGTTATTCAAAATGGCGTTCTGATTAGGAACTAAGAAGAGCAATTTCAGGTCAATTTAAAAAGAAAGTGGAAATTTTTTCTAAGTATTTTAAAGAACATTTATCACTTATGAGATTGAGGTAATCCTACCAATACACCTAGAAAAAATATCTAATTTTTATATGATTTATAAATTTTCCTATGATTACAAATGTTTCCTGTATCTTGAAGGAAGAAATTTGTTTTCATGGTTGATAATTATTTTTCATCATGAAAATTTGTAGGGGTTTTTAGTTTTTCAGCTAGTCTTCGATACTATCCATGTTATTTTGTTGAACAGCGGCAACATGATGTATGATATATTGTTCTGTTATCTTGAGACAATGGTAAACTGTCCATTGATTAGATTACATGTCCGTCTCTAAATGAACATACTTTCTGATCATTAAAAGAAGTATCAAAGATTTCCATTGTGAAAATTAAAACTACATATAAGTGGACAATACTTTTTCCAATTAGATCGTCATTGTGTAATAGTTAGCTGAATTTTTCTCTGAATTAAAAAGAAAATTGATAACAGACTGAATAACTTTGTTTTACAATTCTGATTATGCTGAATAGTTTGTTTATTTGAAGGCTGGAATGATTTATTATACTACTGTTCTGAGACATATTTCATAGATGATTTAAGCAAGTTATCATCTGAAAATTGTATTAAAGACTGAAAAATGATACTAGGCAAAAGGTAACTCTCAGTAACCATTCAAACTGTGAAATTTTATCACGAGTATTATCTTTGAAAGAACGTTTATGTTAAAAAGTTTAAATGCTTGACCTTCAGCCACTGGATGTATGGTTTGAACACGGAATAGCCTACTTTGGTTAAAAGACCTTAGTTATAGCGTGTGATACAGAGTTGTGTACATGGATAAGTACTTGACTATAGAGTTTGCAAAGTGACTTTTCTGTTGATTTGCATTTGACTTCTTTTCATGAGTAATAAAATTTAGGTGTCTCATCGTGAACGGATGCCAAATGGAGGAACTTTGGAACCAGGTAACACTCGATAGGAGATGCATTCTAATCAAGAACTTTCAACCATTACTATCTATAGGAGTTAGCTCAAGACCATCAGGCCGCCAGATGTACCAGTAGTCACCAAGTTGTAGGCCACTGGTAAGCAATTCCAACTTGACATAACTCGTGGTGAAGGTGCACTGCTGAGGAGTCCCATACTAGGATGAAACGGTTGTCAAATGCTTCCAGGTTTTCAATGTTGGTCTAGATTACATCGACTTATGAATTCAACTGTTGAAAGAAGAGTAATTATCTTATTCACAACTTATTGTGTTTTTTTAAACGAATTACAAGATTTTAGTACACATTCAAACAGACAGATCGAAATTGATGTGTTTAATATCTTCAAATGATAAACATTATTTTATATATAGTGAAAAGAAAAATTATTAAAAGTCAAAGGACAGTTGAAACATAGTTTGTTATAGTTCATAGAACCTTTTCACTAATGAATAATGACAATTTCACATCTAATTGTGAATCTATGAATTTTAGATTTAGAAACAGATGAGAAATTATTCAATTATTGAATTAAAATATAACAATTTATATTTTCAAATTATTTTCAGTTGATGATATTAAATTATTAATCTATTAATATCACAAGGAGTTTTGTAGATGTTACAGTAATTTTAATCGTTGAGATCATGTGTCAATTGAAGCTAGATCACCATGGAAAATGTGGAAGCACTAGACAACCGTTTCGTTCTATTATAGGACTGAACTATTACAGTTATTAATTTAGTGTTTGTTTTGGAGGGGAAATTGTTTAAAAACTAGTTAATAATTAATGTCATACTGAAATATTCAATTATGATCAGCATATTAGTCAAATCATTAAATATATCCATTGATGATATTACATATATAATAATATATCTATATAATATTATTTAATAACAAAACTTATTAGTGTAAGATGCTTTAAAATCATTGTCTTATAATTATATGACAAAATTGATATTTTCTCTATGTAGTGATTAATATAATTAAAGATTCCTATGATGATGAATATCAGTCATGATATTATTAAACACTAATAGCCTTCCATCAAAACTATAATAATAATAATGTTATCAAATATTTGTACAATGATCTATTCAGAATATAAACATTATTGAATTAAAGATTTGTAGGAACCAATAAATAAATAAAATTATTTTCAAAAAAAAATTAGTTTTATCATTGAGTAACATTCGTTTGGAGAATTCTAGACAAACCGAGTAATACTATTTATTAAACTGGAAGATTATCTTTTAAATTAGGATCCTATTACACTATTCATTTGATCATCTACACTGAATTAAATTTCTAATTCAACAGATTCTGTTTAATAAAAATACTTCAATGTTAATAAGTTCCAAATTACTTTAATAATATTTCATCTTACTTTTAAGATATTACCTTCTATCAACTTATTCAGTAGTCTGTATAAAATTAGCATATAAAAAAACAGTAGATTTGTCATTTTCAATATAAAAATGAAAAAAAAACGATTTTTTTTCCTTTCACTTACTATACTTCCAATCCATATTTTCAATAGGTTTTGTTTTAAATATTTATTCATAGAAATTGTCATGTCAATTGTTGTATATAAATAGAGGGTTATCCAATTGTTAAAGTAATCATTCAATATAATACATTGAATAATAATAATTATTATTAATAAACTATTTCTAATTAGCATTTTATATTGAACATTTTGGTCTGTCAAAATATGATATAAATAAATATTATGTAATAATATCATAATTAATCAATCTATATCATTATTATTACTATTAGTAGTAGTGGTAGTAGTAGTATCATCATCAGCATCATCATTGTCGAAATTGAAACTACATGGAATATCATTCTAAATTATTTTCAAGTTTTCAATTTATTATCATTAATAAATTCATCAATATTGATCAATAGTAATTTCAATACATCCAATATAAAGTCAAAATTTATTCTTGGATCTTATTTTTTCTGGAACATTAATATTTTTTTACTTATTTATTTTTTATTATTTTAAAACAAGTAACGATTCTTTTTCTTATTTGGAAATTCTTCTCCTTACTTCAGAGATTGATTGATCGTTGTTTCATTTTGTATAATGTAATGTTTTGTATATAATTCATATATAAAATCCTCTATTCTAACCAATAAAAAGTGAGAATACTTATTGATCAGATTAAATCATATTAGGTGAAATTGTAGGCGTGTCTCAATTGTACCACATTCACACACACAAACATGCTTAGAATGTATCGATGATAATTATATATTATCTATGTATATATTAAGCAGACATGATTGTGCATATTTATGTGATTAAGTGGCTATATGAGATAGTGATAGGATCAAAAGGGGAACAGCCTATAAAAAATTTTTAAAAAATAAAAATTCAGTACAGAGTATATAAATCAACGAATAGAATGTTATTTGTACTTCCGCTTGGGTTATTACTAATCAGATTCATTGATATTTGATATATTTTCATTGAGACTTTCCCTCTCCACCCCCAAAGGCTTACTACCTTGATAAAACAGAGATAACAAGGTAAGACAACGAGAAGGGGAGATAGTGAGAATCAAAAATATCCAGAGACTAATTTAATTTCATATGATGATGTTAAGTGATATTAAGCTCATTGTATGTGTTTACCTGTTCAAGTTGTAGTGGTTCAACTTGTTAACTCGTTGCCATGGTACTTATTTCGGATTACGTTTTTATTATTTGCCATTGTTTATTTTTCCAAAAAAATATGTTTCCGGAGCCTCTTGCCAATAAACTATAATACAGTTGAAACATTCTTCATTATGTAAGATAATTATTCACCTTCAGGTAATTGAAACTAAGATAAACTAAAGTTAAGTGCCAGTCAAAAGATGAATTTTAAAGGAAAAAGAAGTAAGGAAATATTCAACATCCTGTTTAGAAACAATGTTCTTGAAAACAAACCAAGAGCTCAATTATCATATGTAATCACACATAAGATTTTATTGTGTAAGAAAGGTTTAAAATACGCTTATAAATTATGTAGTTTGAGCAGATGATTAACTCCGCCTGTAGCTCCTCTGGGGGTTACTGCCGGTCCCAAGCCCGGGTAAAGGAGGAGGGTTGGGCATGGGGTTAGCGACCCCATCCCGTAGAAAATCAACTCGCTAAAAAAAACGCTAACCAGAAAAATCATTCAAACCTTTCAAACTCTGCCCTGGGAGTAGAAGGAATAATTATGACGTCTCATGATGAAAGCTGAGTTCCTTCGGAAGTCATGAGGCCGATGCGCCTTCTAACAACCAGAACGACAATTTTTATAGGTACATGGAATGTCCGAACAATGTGGGAGACCGGAAGAGTTTTCCAAATCGCTGCAGAAATGAGAAAATACAACCTGGAGGTGCTTGCAATCAGTGAAACACATTGGATGCAGGTTGGACAACAACGACTGTCTTCAGGAGAACTTCTGTTATACTCCGGTCATGAAGAAGAAAATGCCCCACATACACAAGGAGTTGCATTGATGCTGTCCAGAAAAGCACAAAATGCACTTATGGGATGGGAATCTCATGGACCAAAGATCATCAAAGCCTCCTTCAAAACAAAGAGAGAGGGCATTACAATGAACATCATCCAATGCTATGCACCTAACAACGACTACGATGAAGACGCTAAAGACCAATTCTACGTCAGATTGCAGTCGATCTTCGAGAAATGCCCAACCAAAGACCTGACCATTCTGATGGGAGATTTCAATGCCAAGGTTGGAAAGGACAACACTGGATACGAAGACGTCATGGGACAACATGGACTGTGAGAAAGCAACAAAAATGGTGAGAGATTTGCAAACCTATGTGCCTTCAATAAACTGGTCATAGGTGGCACTATATTCCCACACAAACGCATTCACAAAACCACATGGACTTCACCGGATCACACTAGGCAGAAAAAATCTACAATATCAGCATCAACAAAAAGTTCAGGAGGACGATGGAGGAAGTGAGAACCGGGAGACGAAATTGAATGAATTAGGTTAAATTTTCTTGACAAATTATCCGTTTTTTCCTGTAGGAGTACAAACGTGATTCGCTAATGAGTAGCTGTCAGATAACTGTACGTAAGAATAAAAATAGGATAGCAGCCAATACTATCCCGTCAGTAATAGTAGAGGTTAGGTGTTCGTGCGCTAGACCGTAAGTCCTGAGTTTAATCTCCACCTGCGGAATAGTAGGTGTTCGCTTCCGAAGTGTTTCTTACTAGGACGAAACGGCCGTCAAGTGCTTGTGGGATTTCAGTCGTCATCTAACTTATATCGGTTCGTGATTGCAATAAAATCAGTGTTGAATTCTTGACAAACAGTGAAATAATCGCTAGATCATATCAAGTCAAATACAAGTGAATGTAATGTACTGTCCTGATTTAAGTCATAACCCGACACAACCTACATATTTGTTATCCACATGCGTCTAATTCAAGAAGTATGTATAATCCGATTACAACTCAGGTTTTATCGATCCAAAGGCGGGCTGATATTGTGGCTATTATTATGAATAGATGCCTACGCGATTTACCTGAACTTCTGATAGATGAACATTTCTTGTCTTTCCATTTATTCTGTTATCCATATACTTGGCTTTGTCAACTACTCACGTGTGTTGCTGATTATGTTTTATGCATGAGGGTATGTAGTATGTGTCTATCCACTTCCTGTATTTTTTAATGACCTATAAAATTGACTCACTTTACTATTCTTTGAGTAAGTGGTTTGCCGAACAGCGATACTGGGTTTTTGTTTGACTCTCTACCACTCAACACTAGCCTATCTGGAATGTACTTATCATAAACACGATTCGTATTTCACGTTTGAAATACCATTGTTCAGTGTTAAGTCGAAAGAACAATTGCGAAATTAAGAAGAATTTATATTTCATTAGCGTCAATATCTCCTTATGACAACGGACGCTAAAAAATAAACTTTTATACAATCGATAAGATTGGCTTCTTTTATATATTTCATATTTGCGATTGTAATCAATTAGTGAATCCAAGATTGTTAAGATTACAATTGATTGACAGAGTTAAGTATTTTCTTCTATTTTGTCAGTTTCACTCACTGAATAATAAACTTGGTTAAAAATTATTGATATTGCACTTAGCACAAAGATTTACATTGTGTAGTACCAGTTCATATGTTAGGCCCATATACTTTATTCTAGTTACTGGCCAAGCCAATTCACCTGTACATTGAGTCATCTTTTGATCTTGTTAATCATTTGCTTATTAACCTTGAGTACTTTTTATATGAGCGCATATGTGTACACTTCGTATCTTATTCATCATATGTCTGTCACTCATTTTTGCCTGCCTATAAATGTTAGTTAACGCTTGCTTAAAATGAGTTGGCTTCCCAGCCATCTCCAATACGCATCATCTTTGCTTCGCTTGCTTACAGTTGCTCATGTGCTTACAACTTTCTGGTCTGCATCGATTATCAATAAAAATGTGGTTGCTGCTTCCCTTTGTCTTCTGATATTATACACCGTTCAGATTGTTATAATAACGGTTATCAAGACGATCGATTAACGAAGCACTACACTACATATTGGTAATCCCGACGTACGAACACGCAACACTATTGGCGATCCCGAATTACGAACGCGAAGCAAAGTTGGCAACCTCAACGTACGGCTACATATTGGTTAGCCCTACATGCGAACACGTAACAAAATTGGATGCCTCGCCGAACGAACACTCAACATATTGGTTAGCTGTATTTGGAACACGCAACAGAATTGGCGACCGCAACGAGCGAACACAAACCAAAGATGGAACCGTCGACGACATATTCTGTTATGATTCAAATAATCATCATATGCTCATTATTACAATAATGTCATATAATCATCTAACGTGGAATTATTATTTTTGTTCGTATTGACATTAAACTATGACATTTACGCAGTCATATCACTAATCGAACAAATTATAATGATATGGACATTACACGTTATGATATTCGAAACTCACTGGATTATTTTTATTATCCAATGACGAAAATTTTTCCTGATTCGGGTGAGTTCGTTCCAATTTTTTTTAATGTCATTTTCGGCTTAATATTACACTCTATCATAGACATAAGTTTGGAGTCATACTCCCGATAGTAGGAACTTATGTTCTCGATAGACAACTAATGTTCATTCATTTCATTGGTACGCAGCAACCATCGTTTCCTACACTTGCAGCTACAACCGAAACCGAACTTCCGCAATTTTTGTTTCGCGATGATCCCCACTTTAATGTCTATACATAAACCAAGTATTTGACGCCGCATTACCAGCCGATTAGTAATGATTATGTTCATATTATTTATTCATTCACATGTATATCTGAATGCTGCATCATCCATTACCGATAATCACAATTCGATTACTGCAATTAATATTTTATTTCCATTGTACTGTACACCAGAACATAGAGTTTAGAGTTAGTCTCTCAAAGTTACACTCTTGTTCGTCACATCCAAGTCAGCCTCACTCGCCGCCATCGATAATCATATGTATTGGTATTTTTGTTATGCCTTAATACGGTTTCGTAACAAACGAGGTTGAGCGCATATCCCTCTAACTACACAAACCACGATAGGCTTCATGACCAAAAAGGAATACGACTCCGCATATCTCGTCTCAGCAGTCACTATCCTGTTCCTTTGGTCATTCTACTAATACATATTTAACGATAACTCGACGCAAACGGTAACATACGCTGACTTCGCATTTTATTATCATTATCAGCAGCAGTACAGCAATGAATATCAACCGCTGATGCAGTCATCATCCTACGGCTGGATTATTTTTTATCCCACGTAAACTCCAATCGTGTAAATTCGAATCCACTCATCGCCAATCGACTCTATTTACTCGACTGCAGCTTATCAGAACATATTTCACTGTTATTTATCCTCATATTCAATCAGCACCACAGAGCAATTACTGTTATACTCTATTTTCACTATATTTCAAATCGCTCATACGAACATGTTATTTTATCATTCGGACAGTCACTACATAAATTCATGTTAAATTTTTTCGAACGCTTACTAATGTACTCATAATCACATGCTAGCATCCCTATTTTTGTCCGCACTTTGACAATATTCATGTTCCTTTTTACATAAGTATGACACTTTCGCTTAATACGCTCACCCCTCACATGACAATGTAATTCATCAGGTATTGTACCATTTTTTCCCACATTTTGACGTTATCCTCATACCGCTTCAGTGTTATTTTTCGAAAACAGACATTTTTTTATAAATGTGCTACTTTCTACAAGGGGGCTATGTAGTACCAGTTCATATGTTAGGCCCATATACTTTATTCTAGTTACTGGCCAAGCCAATTCACCTGTACATTGAGTCATCTTTTGATCTTGTTAATCATTTGCTTATTAACCTTGAGTACTTTTTATATGAGCGCATATGTGTACACTTCGTATCTTATTCATCATATGTCTGTCACTCATTTTTGCCTGCCTATAAATGTTAGTTAACGCTTGCTTAAAATGAGTTGGCTTCCCAGCCATCTCCAATACGCATCATCTTTGCTTCGCTTGCTTACAGTTGCTCATGTGCTTACAACTTTCTGGTCTGCATCGATTATCAATAAAAATGTGGTTGCTGCTTCCCTTTGTCTTCTGATATTATACACCGTTCAGATTGTTATAATAACGGTTATCAAGACGATCGATTAACGAAGCACTACACTACATATTGGTAATCCCGACGTACGAACACGCAACACTATTGGCGATCCCGAATTACGAACGCGAAGCAAAGTTGGCAACCTCAACGTACGGCTACATATTGGTTAGCCCTACATGCGAACACGTAACAAAATTGGATGCCTCGCCGAACGAACACTCAACATATTGGTTAGCTGTATTTGGAACACGCAACAGAATTGGCGACCGCAACGAGCGAACACAAACCAAAGATGGAACCGTCGACGACATATTCTGTTATGATTCAAATAATCATCATATGCTCATTATTACAATAATGTCATATAATCATCTAACGTGGAATTATTATTTTTGTTCGTATTGACATTAAACTATGACATTTACGCAGTCATATCACTAATCGAACAAATTATAATGATATGGACATTACACGTTATGATATTCGAAACTCACTGGATTATTTTTATTATCCAATGACGAAAATTTTTCCTGATTCGGGTGAGTTCGTTCCAATTTTTTTTAATGTCATTTTCGGCTTAATATTACACTCTATCATAGACATAAGTTTGGAGTCATACTCCCGATAGTAGGAACTTATGTTCTCGATAGACAACTAATGTTCATTCATTTCATTGGTACGCAGCAACCATCGTTTCCTACACTTGCAGCTACAACCGAAACCGAACTTCCGCAATTTTTGTTTCGCGATGATCCCCACTTTAATGTCTATACATAAACCAAGTATTTGACGCCGCATTACCAGCCGATTAGTAATGATTATGTTCATATTATTTATTCATTCACATGTATATCTGAATGCTGCATCATCCATTACCGATAATCACAATTCGATTACTGCAATTAATATTTTATTTCCATTGTACTGTACACCAGAACATAGAGTTTAGAGTTAGTCTCTCAAAGTTACACTCTTGTTCGTCACATCCAAGTCAGCCTCACTCGCCGCCATCGATAATCATATGTATTGGTATTTTTGTTATGCCTTAATACGGTTTCGTAACAAACGAGGTTGAGCGCATATCCCTCTAACTACACAAACCACGATAGGCTTCATGACCAAAAAGGAATACGACTCCGCATATCTCGTCTCAGCAGTCACTATCCTGTTCCTTTGGTCATTCTACTAATACATATTTAACGATAACTCGACGCAAACGGTAACATACGCTGACTTCGCATTTTATTATCATTATCAGCAGCAGTACAGCAATGAATATCAACCGCTGATGCAGTCATCATCCTACGGCTGGATTATTTTTTATCCCACGTAAACTCCAATCGTGTAAATTCGAATCCACTCATCGCCAATCGACTCTATTTACTCGACTGCAGCTTATCAGAACATATTTCACTGTTATTTATCCTCATATTCAATCAGCACCACAGAGCAATTACTGTTATACTCTATTTTCACTATATTTCAAATCGCTCATACGAACATGTTATTTTATCATTCGGACAGTCACTACATAAATTCATGTTAAATTTTTTCGAACGCTTACTAATGTACTCATAATCACATGCTAGCATCCCTATTTTTGTCCGCACTTTGACAATATTCATGTTCCTTTTTACATAAGTATGACACTTTCGCTTAATACGCTCACCCCTCACATGACAATGTAATTCATCAGGTATTGTACCATTTTTTCCCACATTTTGACGTTATCCTCATACCGCTTCAGTGTTATTTTTCGAAAACAGACATTTTTTTATAAATGTGCTACTTTCTACAAGGGGGCTATGTAGTACCAGTTCATATGTTAGGCCCATATACTTTATTCTAGTTACTGGCCAAGCCAATTCACCTGTACATTGAGTCATCTTTTGATCTTGTTAATCATTTGCTTATTAACCTTGAGTACTTTTTATATGAGCGCATATGTGTACACTTCGTATCTTATTCATCATATGTCTGTCACTCATTTTTGCCTGCCTATAAATGTTAGTTAACGCTTGCTTAAAATGAGTTGGCTTCCCAGCCATCTCCAATACGCATCATCTTTGCTTCGCTTGCTTACAGTTGCTCATGTGCTTACAACTTTCTGGTCTGCATCGATTATCAATAAAAATGTGGTTGCTGCTTCCCTTTGTCTTCTGATATTATACACCGTTCAGATTGTTATAATAACGGTTATCAAGACGATCGATTAACGAAGCACTACATTACAATTGTTTGAACAGTTGGGTTTAAAATAATTCATCCTCATTATTTGGTTTCATTACTTCCTTTTCATGGTTTATGATGTGTGGGCGAGAATGATAATGATTGGTTGTCTCGATGAGTCAGATATTAGAGGGGATGACAGGTGTTATATGTGTTATATATATTCCCCTATCCTTATTATGTATTGACTGTATCTTGTTGATGGACACTTATTGATTGACTGTCTTTGTGTCGGATTTTCGTGTGGAAATATATTGACGTTATAGTCAGGCTAATCTGGTGTTCTTGATCTGAGTTCTGTTGAAGTCCTGTAGAATAGACACTGGGTGGGAATCTAGTGTAGATTTCGTCTAAGATAAATTAACGTCCCACATACGTGTAAGAAGTAAAAGGACTGTTATAACAAGAACCCCTACTGTTATACCAGCATCCTCTCCTTTACGTTTATAACAATTAGCGACGGCATACTTACGTTTATAACAATTGGCGACGGTGATTAAAACGGATCTACGCTTACGTATTCAGTTAAAGTGAACTTTGTATCAGGAAAATGGATGATCTGAAAACCTTATTGCAACAGCAAAATACTCTTATCGAATTATTAGTCAAAAATATGTCGATATCCTCAAGAACTGATGTGTCTAATTCCACTATGACTCCGGATTCTATTGCAAATTCAATAACTGAATTTAGATTTGATCCAGAAAGTGGAGTTACTTTTGAGGCATGGTTTAAACGCCACGAGGATTTGTTTAATAATGAATGCAAAGAGTGGAACGAAAGTTCGGAATTGAGATTATTATTAAGAAAGCTCGGAGTGTCCGAACATGAAAAATTCTGTAATTTTATCCTCCCAAAGAAGCCAACCGACATAACGTTCAAAGAAACAGTTGAATGCCTGACTCGTATATTTGGTGAACGGTCATCAATTTTTCACACTAGATACCAGTGTCTTCAACTTGTAAAGAAAGTACAGGACGATTACGTAACGTATGCAAGTATCGTGAACCGGGAATGTGAGCGGTTCCGTTTACAGGAAATGTCCTCAGATCAGTTCAAGTGCCTTATTTTTGTATGTGGATTACAATCTCCAGTAGATGCAGATATTAGAACATGGATTCTAGCGAGAATCGAACAAGATCCTAATATCAATCTACAATCAGTATCTGAAGAGTGTCAAAGAATGAATAATTTGAAGCATGACACGAATCTCGTAGAAAGGAACAGTGAACACGTGGTAATTAATGCTTTACGTAAATCTTTTAATGGAAATAAAGATTCGAACTCCCAGAAAATCCCAAATCAAGTGAAACACAAAACGTCTTGTTGTCGATGTGGTAAGTCTCATTCTGCCAATGCTTGTTACTTTAAAAAACGAGTATGCTTTCAATGTGGTAAATATGGTCATGCTCAAGTATGTTGTAAAAGTAAACCGAAGGTTTCTGACCGTGAGCATAAGTTCCGTAAAGGAAATAAGATGCAGACTTCAAAAGAAATACCACATAACCGTAAGTTAGAGGAAGATTGCGTGGTTGCTTCTATATCACTTGAACCGGAAATAAAAAGAGTGTTCTGTGATGCTATCAGAATCCTACCAGTAACGGCGGAAGCAGTTAAAGAAGCCACAGCTTATGATCCTCTACTTAAAAGAATAAAAGAAGCTGTTTTAAAGGGTTGGAAACAGGACAAAGCTGATCGAGAGTTTCACCAATTTTTCTTGAGACTTGAGTCTATATCGATTTATGATAATTGTTTGATGTATGGTGGACGTGTTGTTATTCCTAAATCTCTTCAGCTTTTTGTGCTTAAACAGTTTCACATTGGTCATCCGGGAATGAACAGGATGAAAGCAGTTATGCGTAGTTATGTCTATTAGCCATTCATGGATAAGGCTGTGGAAGAATACGTAGTGAGATGTCGGCGATGTGCCGAAGGTGCAAAAGATCCACCGAAGGTAGAATCCCAGCCATAGCCAGAAACGAAAAAGCCTTGGGTCCGACTACATGTTGATTATGCTGGACCAATAAGTGGACAATATTTTTTGGTGGTGGTAGATTCGTACTCGAAGTGGCCTGAAATTTATGTGGTACGAAGACCATTTACGTCTGAAACACTAGGTTTGGTACACCTAAAGTTTTGGTTTCAGATAACGGAACGCAGTTCACGTCGTTAGCGTTTACGGAGTTCTGTAAACAGAATGGAATCGAACACGTTAGAACTCCACCGTATCACCCTAAGTCGAACGGGCAGGCAGAGAAATTTGTTGATATTCTTAAACGAGCTCTCTTAAAGATGGGAGAAGGCAACGTAGAAGAGGCTCTGCAACAATTTCTCATTTCTTATAGAATTACGCCAAGTCCAAACTGTCAAGATGGGAAATCTCCAGCCGAAATAATGTTTGGCCGACCGATTAGAACATTTTATTATGATTTGGACCCGAAAGACAGAATCAGTAGACTACAAAAAAATAAGAAAGAAAATTGCCCGAAAATTCGAGAATTCGAAGTAGGTGACTCAGTCCATGCACGGGATTTCCGGCCTGGCAAGCCAAAATGGATATTTGGGTTTATAAAAAAACGACGTGGTACAGTATTATATGAAGTGATGGTCGAAAATATGCTAATTATTAGACATGTAAATCAACTGCGAAATAGAAAATTTGTTTATGAGTCATCTAAATTCAAACCATTACCAATGGAAGTATTATGTGATACATTTGATATTCCACTACCACCACCACAAGTTGAAATGAGAAAAAATGATCTAGAATCAGAAGCTAGACGAAGGTCATTCAGGAAACGGAAACAAACGAAATTTTTTCAAGTAGACCCTAAAGTGAAATCATACGATCAAACTTCGCGAGGGAGGTGATGTGTGGGCGAGAATGATAATGATTGGTTGTCTCGATGAGTCAGATATTAGAGGGGATGACAGGTGTTATATGTGTTATATATATTCCCCTATCCTTATTATGTATTGACTGTATCTTGTTGATGGACACTTATTGATTGACTATCTTTGTGTCGGATTTTCGTGTGGAAATATATTGACGTTATAGTCAGGCTAATCTGGTGTTCTTGATCTGAGTTCTGTTGAAGTCCTGTAGAATAGACACTGGGTGGGAATCTAGTGTAGATTTCGTCTAAGATAAATTAACGTCCCACATACGTGTAAGAAGTAAAAGGACTGTTATAACAAGAACCCCTACTGTTATACCAGCATCCTCTCCTTTACGTTTATAACAATTAACGACGGCATACTTACGTTTATATCAGTTTACATTATTTTTTTACTAAATTTTATTCTCTTAATTCTTATTACTGATAAATGAAATAGTAGCTTATTTTTCGAAGCTATCAACTTTCAATTTACAGATCGTTTGTCCAAATCTTGATGCAATTATTTTGGGTTAGCAGCTGAATCGTATACACAGAAACGGAGTTTTAGAAGCTTAAATAAATAATAAACCTGTGTTATGTTACACTATTCTTACCATTGATGAAATGTCCTCGTACATATACTAATATAATGACTATTATTATTATTATTATTATTAGTAATAGTAGTAGTAGTAGCAGTCATATAAAGAAGGAAAGAAAGAAATCATTTCAATGCAATGAAATTAACATGTAAAATTACCTATTTTGTTGGAATCTTTCTTTTGCTTTGTAATAATGGAAAGTATTACGCATTACTTTTCTCCTCAAAACGTAGTAATTATTCTTTATTGTTAGCCTTAGGGGATAGTATTTGAAAATAGTGTCATAGACAGGATTATAATAAGGAATTTAGTAACTATTATTACTATTATTCCTATTACTATGATTATCATCGCCCGTTTTCCACACTCGTCACTTTTTCAAATTTGATAAAAAAAGAAGAATAAATAGAGGATCTAGTGATAATTTTTGTTTATCGACAGATTGAGATTATTTTGAGTTTGTCAGACAACTAGACTACTTGTCTGTTCACGTTTGATTACCTATTCTTTGGAGATTTGTTCTGTTTAAAAAATAGTGCTTGCAATAATAATCATAATAATGATAATAATAATTATTATTAATACAAACTGATATCAGCTAAAAAGTCAATGTAAATAGCTCTTTCATAACAACTTAAGACCATAAAGTAATATGAATCCATGGGTTAAAAGCATTGAGTTAATGAAGTGGAAAAAGCCAGAAGGTTACAGCAAATTATTATAAGTACATTAGAACTCTAAGTAATACTAAAGCTGCATTTGCTAAACATCAATACAAAATGCACTCTGTCTTTAGTGAATAAAACTACAAGACAATTTTATTCTAAACTAAATTTCATTTAAAGAAATACACATAATTGTTTTTCCATCAATAAAAATGATTTCAGCCCACTTAATTTAAAACGATTAATGATATAAATCTTTAAGTAAACGAAGATCACTGTTAGGCATCTCTTAGAATCAACCTTGAACAGTTCGACTAGATTTATATACTTAAGAATCAAGAGATATTTTCGGATTATTGTAATTATTAAATTTTGTACTGTTAATGACGAGAATTAACGCTGAAACCAGGTGGATGTGTAGAAAAATATCAATGATCTAGTTACAAAACTTAAGGGCCTCAGGCCATCAATCAGCTGGGTAGTTATTATAAAAACAGAGTGTGTAAAATAATGACCAATAAAGTAAAATGGCGGTTGGGACACATTTGAAACCTAGGTTTCTTGCGATTTGGGACTCGCTAGCAAGATGTAACTGTAGTCTTATGGGGATTACTGCGTTCTGAAGGATTCAATCCAGTTTGACCCAGCTTCTTGTTGACTACATCCAAACGCCATCTTGCATCTTAGTATAGTGCACTTGAAGTCAAGTTATTTCGACTCGTGGTCACATTTCAATTTCATCTACAGAACTCGACCAATAGTAAGAAGGACCTGAGATATATGACTTCGGTTACTGCTCAGTGATTATTCAAGTTAAATGACCAGGAATAGGAAAAACCTTAATAGTGGTTCATATTTCAAGGAAAAATCATTCCTTTTGTTCACATAAATGAAATATACAAAAGGATCACTCTACTATTACAAATGAGGGATCTCGATACATTTTTCAGATATTTGGATCCAGGTAAGTAGTAGGTGCTTGATCCCTCAATAAATTTCAACAGAATGAGAACAATAAGGCTTAGAGGACAAAATGATCCTGAAAACACAGAATGTTTACTACGTCACCCCAAGGGAGATCAATACCATTCCGATATCACATACGGTTGCATTTCTGATCTGATATGATGATCTGATATGTAATTCTGACGTGAAGAGAGAAACAGGTATCTACCTCAGTACAATGGAAGATGATCGCTCAATTTCGTGGATTGGTTGAGATTAGACATTGGTCTAGATATTAAGCGTTCGCGCGCGAGACTGAAGGCCCTGGGTTCGGATCCCGAGAGCAGGATTGTGGATGCGCACTCTTGAGGAGTCCCACAGTAGAACGAAACGGCCGTCCAGAGCTTCTAGGTTTTCAGTGGTGGTCTACCATCAATCGGTTCATGATCTCAATCAAAATCATAATAATCTCCACAATTCCATACTGATATTTATCTAGATTGTGAAAACAACACTCGTAAAATGATTACCTATAACTTCTTTGTAATAAAGATATCATTTTGATTGACAAGAAAAAGAAACAACAACTGAAGTCTATTTATTAGAATTTTCTTTTTTTATTACAAGTTAATTAACGCTTTTGCAATCAAAGATCTAGTTCAGATTGAAGTTAACTGACAATATTTAATTGTTAATGGATAAAAAATAATGCCTGGTTTACTATACCCAGAAATAGTTTGACTGAATAAATGCTCTTTGTTTAATCAAATGATTCACTCTGTATCATTGATTGTGAAATGAATAATTAAAACATAAACAAACTTTAAAAGTTAAATTGATTTGTGATGAAATATTTTGCCCTGTTTCTGTTTTACAAGTTACTCGATATTCATTACACATTTATTATATGGAATTTTAATTTATGCGCAAAACTACACTGTAGAACAAATATCAGCATTTAATTCACTGGTAAAGATTTGAGTCTTAATTTTGTTATTGTTAGGGACTGCAAATCACTATTCTATTTTGGCACATCTATATGTTGAATAGATTGAATCAAGGTCATAAATAAAGTGATGTCATATATTTTTTTGTAAAGAATCATACTCGTTCAAGCCAATATTACTTATCGTTATCGATCAAATCGTCTATTGATTATTGATTATTTTAGTTATCGAATATAACAATTTGTTAATTGTGTTTATTATTTTGACAGTAAATTGTAATTGTAAATTATCATCATAAAATAATAAAATGTAAACAATCTATTTTCTTCATTCAGTATTATTTGTTTGAATCTTCCCATCGATTTGTTAGAACTGCAACTGGTCAGTCTCTAATTGGCATATGTGCATACTGTGCGTATTGCCTCAATATAGCCTTAATTCACAAGCTTGGTAAGCAGAGATGGCTATCAGGACTCAGTGGCCGAGTGGATAACGCGATGGCGTTTGAAGCAAAAGGTACTGGGTTCGAGTCTCAAAGTGAACATCAACTCTGAGATGCAGGTACATCCAGCTGACGAGTCCCAAATAGGACGAAACGCGTGTCCTGCATTCCACTGCTAGCCACTATCCATCTCTGCTGAATCTATTTTCTTGTTTATTTTTACATAAATGTAAACAACAATATTCCAATATATAAAAAACACATTTATGTCATTCAAAGGAAACAATAACAGAAAACTTGGATAAATATTCGTACAAATATATAAAACATTGTTTGATTGATATCTACACTTAGTTGTAAACTATATTTTTAACTTGGATCTTGGACATTCACTTAACTTGATATCAAACGATGGGAAATAATAATAAACGATATTTATCAAGAATGTGATGACCAGTATTTGGTTAAGATTAGTTAGAATGGATAGATTGTGGCTAGGATTGGAATCTAGGTCACTGATTTAGCCTTATTTGCGACGTACATTCCAGTGTTAACGCTCACATTGGAAATCGAACCAGTTGATCAGGCCCGGATAGAGTCGAACATGTTTTCTGGATCCCAGTGATAACGGCAATATATCTGTGCTGAAAAATCATTGAGAGAGTTCTTGCATAAAATTCTGAGGAGAAACTAAATTTTCAGTTAATTAAAATCGTTCTTTAGTATTACTAATTATTCAAGTAGCTTGATATACAAAATAATTATAGGTATAATACTAGGTCAAAAATTTTGCAATACTTCAACAACTGTCACTAAACTTATGACTAAAATACAGTCCGATAAAATGTATTTCATCAGGATAAAGACTCTATTCCCGCAAGAGAAAGAGTTCAAACAGACAAAAAAAATCATTGTAAAATTTAACCATGAACAGTTAAACGACTAGCTCTGCCTGCAGCCTTTTGGGGTCACAGACAGTTCAAATACCTGACAAAGAAGGAGAGATAGGCATATAGTTAGTGAATTCAAACTCAAAAAGGACCCCTCTACAAAAACGCTAACCAAAGAAAACATTCCAATCATTTAAAATCTGCCCTGGGAGTTAAAGTATCCCCAGGTAGAAGAGTAGTGACACATCGAGGTGAAAGCCAAGATTATTTGGATGCTTTGAGCTCTATGGACCTTCTAAAAAATAGGAGAATAGTTTGGTATAGGCATGGGGAATGTTCAGCGAATGTGAAAGAGAGTAAATATCTTTAGAATATTGTCAGCAATGTAATGATTCAAACTAGCAGTGATTGGAATAAATAAAACTCATTTAGAACAATCTGGACAAAATATCAGATATCATATATTGCGAAAGAAAAAGTATCCCATATACAGAAGTTGTACCGATAATGTCCAAAGCCGAAAAGGTGCTTTTCGTATTTCAAAATCACGGCTGTAAAATCGTCAAGGAATCTTTTAAAACAGGAAGGAAGGGTTTATAGTGAATATCATCCTATGTGACACGCCCGTCACTGTTAGCGGATCTGATGAGGAATAGTTCTTGAGAGATTGCAGTTCATCCCAAAAATTGCACTGAAAAACATCTGGCTGTCTAGACGGGAAATATGAGTAACAGGACCAGGGTGGACGACATAAAATATGAATGCATCATGAGGAAACCTGCACTAGAGGAATGAAGTTATAACCGTGAGACGCCAGTGATATATGTACTTTTAGGAATATGATAATAAGCAGCGTATGAAGTGATTTTAATATAATTTTAATAAGAAAAATCATACCGACTACATATGCATAGGTAAAAGATTCAGAAGGTCTATAGAAGACATCGGAACAAAGAGTGGAAGTGATGGGATCTCAGCTCATCAACTGGTGAAAACCGAAATACACTTCAAGCTAAAAAAAGCATTAGACATTTGCAGAGACAGTACTATCAACGATAGATCCTTATTTGAAGATGATGACAAGTACATAGAGTTCAAGATATCTCTCAGAGACAAGTTTAAACCCCAACAAGATTTATGACGAGAAGGAAAAACCAACTCGGAGAATAGCTGCAAAAGCATTAAAGAATCAATAACCTCAACATGTCAGGTTATGGTAGCGTCAAGAGGCACAACCCTAGAATTTCATATTCTTAACTTTTACTAATAATTACCCTGATTACTATAGGTATTTTATCTTTCTTTCTACAATTACTAGGTTGGTTATTGGATATGATTTCCATGATCAATGTAATACTACTACTAGAATAGTATTATTTTATTATTATTGAAAATTATATATATATATATATATATTAGAACAATGCGTTTGCATCTGCCTTCTTCATGTTATGTACAAATATACACCTTTTGTGAAAGACGGTAAAATAAAATATATGGGAACTTGAGTAATGACAGCTCTTTAATTAAGATTTTTAATATATTTAATTTTACACAAGCAAATTACAATGCAGAAACCGAAATGTATTAATAGACATTGGCTTGTTAAAAATAATAATATCGAATCTGCAATCGACTCTAATAACATGTTCACATTTATTCTGAATAACCAAATTTCCCAGTCTCTTTTGTCGATACTATAGAGAGCTTTAGTTCGATTTTTGATGAAAGAAACACAACATTTCTTAATGTTATGCGATTGCTCAGTTATGGCACTCACAGGATCGATATTATCGTTTGATCTACGCAAACTAACCAATGAAATATTACTCACTCGTTTGTTTTATCAAATTGCTGATTATAGCTCGATCAGTGATTTCAGATTTCTTTTAGAAGAATAGATATAACAATGGAATACCTACTTGGCTATTGCAGAAACTCGTTATTTTCTGTCTCTAATAGATGGTTCATAACTAAACTGTTTAAAGCAGAAAGACATAATCAACGTTAGTATTTCAACTTCTCTAATCTATATTGTTATTCATGATGGTGAGTATTGTTTAAAGTCGTATACAGTAATAGTATATTACGCACGATCACAAGTTAATAAAAAAATACATTAGTAGGTATTTAATAGTTGACAAGCAGATATCAACATTCATTTTAGAGATAAATCCTAATTAGAGTTCTTAAGATCTTGAGTGTGAGAATTACATAAACATTCTGACTATATCATGTGATGAACTTAATGAATAATGTATTATTACTCGTTTGATTTCCGATTTATTTGAAGAAAAATAAAGTTAATCTAACGTTCTCACATATAAAACCCAAATAATCCGATTATTCCTCGTCATTTGTGATAAAAGGAGAATGACAAGCAAACACAGTTAAACATTTTAAATTCACTATAAAGCTGATAAATCATAATTCCAGAAATAACTACATAACGCGTGGCAAGAGCAGAAGCTCCCAGCCTGAACTTTCTAAGCTCCCGAATTGTTCCTCTGTACTGACTAAACTTGAATTAATTTATTTCGGTTTTTTTTATAATTGATTGGACATATTTTATAATGATGAATTGATTATAAACATGCAGTCCTACAAGAGGTCAGTCGGAGCCAGAATATCCCAGTGTTAACGGTTCAAAATATGAAACTGGGCGACGCTAGTTAGAACCAAACAAGGGTCACTGGCTTGCTCAAGATTACGGGTTATCCTTGCTAAGAAGCCTAAATAGCATGTGATATTGGGTCAACCAAAGTTTATTGTCGGCTAAATCCAGCCATCTAACATTTCAGATAATTTCTTTTACCTACATAAGCAAAGCGTTGTAAATTTAATTCCCTCCCTGGGGTATCGCAAATATGTCATTTAATTATAACAATATGAATTTCATTCTCATTTATGTGGAAAAACGTTTGTTTATAATATAGCGATAGTACCCGTCAAATATCATTTATCGCAGAGTTATTTTCGCATTTTTTCAATAAAACTTTTTTCGTTCCGTTTCGTCCAATCAAACGATTAGTTTCAAAATAGTAATTATTGATTACTGATTTCTGAGAAGTAATATAAAAAGTAAATGTTCCTCGACTGATCACCTCTTCTTCAAAATATGAACAGAAATAACTAACAAATTACTGGCTGTATTGTTTTAAATGTTGTCACAGACACGGATAGCGTGATCTTGAATACGTTGCGACTAGTAGAGCTCTAATCGCTTGAAGCGTTAAAGAGCTTAGTCAGAAATTATATAAGGGCAACGTTTACCATCATTGCGGGTCAGGAATCACAACAATTGTGCAATAAATGTCAACCCCACACGTCTGGTTAAAGACATATGTTGTGCTCTATTATAACTTCGAACATAACCAACAAATATCACGCTCTGAACCTTCACTATTGGTTTTTATAATACTTAATTACTTACTCCTGTTACCTCTCATCGTGGAGCATAGATCGACAACAAACACTCTACATCCAATCCTATCCTGGGTAATCCTTTCCAGTTATTTCAAGTTGCCATTCATTTTTTTCGTGTCTGCTTCTATTTCTCGGCGTAATGTGTTCTTTGGCCCTCCTATTTCCCTTTTCCATTCAGGGTTCCACGTTAGCGATTGCCTCGTGATGCAGTTTGATGATTTCCTCAATGTATGTCTTATCCACTTCCAACGTCTTTTCCTAATTTCCTCCTCAGATGGAACTTGATTTGTTCTCTCTCACAGAGGGTTGTTTCTGATGGTATCCGGTCAGTGAATGTTGAGTATCTTGCATAGACATCTGTTTATAAATACTTGCATATTTTCGATGATGGTTGTAGTAGTTCTCCATGTTTCAGCTCCGTATAGTAGGACTGTCTTGACGTTCGTATTTGAAAGATTCTTAATTTGATTGGTTGACAAACAGTTGTTTTTAGTTTCATATGTTCTTCAATGTTAGGAATGCTGTCCTTGCTTTGCCAATCCTCACCTTCCCGCCTGCATCAGATCCTCCTTGTTCATCAATGGTGCTTCCCAGGCACGTGAATATTTTAACGCCTTCCAGAGTGTCTTCATCAAGTGTGATTGTGTTGGCGTTCTCCTTGTTGTATTTGAAAATAATGCTATTTCCTTTGTGTATGTTGAGGCCTATTGATGCAGAGGCTACTGTTACATTAGTTGTCATCGTTTGTATTTGTTCGTGCGTATAGGATAAGAGGACTAGATCATATGAGAAGTTCAAGTCGTCTAACTGATTCCGAGATGTCCACTGTATTCCGTGCTTCTCCTCATTTGTTGAGGAAAGGTGGCGAGTAGACCGCCTTGTCTGACTCATGTCCTTAATGGAAATACATCTGTCAACTGCACCACATTGCATCGAGTCGAAGAAGTTTCCACAATGTTGTTCTATCGACACTGTGAAATGTCTTCTGATAATCAATGAAGTTGATGTAAAGTGACGAGTTCCACTCAACTGTTTGTTTAACGATGATTCGTAGTGTCGCAATTCGGTCTGTGCACGACCAATTCTTACGGAATACAACGTATTGATTTCCTAGCTAGGTGTCTATTGAGTCTTTCATCTGGTTCAGCGACAGTCTGTTGAAAACTATTCCTGGAACTGACCACAGTGTGATGCCTCTGTAATTCTCACATTTGCTCAAATCTCCTATCTTTGGTATCTTGATGAGGTTGACATTTGTCCCTCCTCCTAAATCTTCGTGAATAGAAGGTGAAGCATGTTTGCAGTTACTTCGATGTCTGACTTCAGTGCTTCAGCTGGTATATTGTCAGGTCCTGTCGCTCTACCACCCTTGATTTGTCTGATTGCCAGTGCCAGCTCGGTGGTCTATCGGTTAAGGGCTTCGGCTCGAAACTGATAGGTCCTGGGTTCGAATCTCGCGAGAGTGGGTTCGTGGATGCGCACTGCTGAGGAGTTCCATAATAAGACGAAACGGCCGTCCAGTGCTTCCAGGTTTTTCATGGTGGTCTAGCTTCAATTAACTCATGATTTCAACTATTATGGATAGTCGGAAATTCAGAATAATCAGTACAGAGCGTTAAGTTTCATTTTTAATAAGGAGTGGTAATTTTTGACAAAATCTATAAAAATAATAGTAGTAAAGTTAATTAAATTCGCTTATTTATTTCATTAATAAAATCATTTTTAATACAGTTTTATGTGAAGTTTTCCCATATCAACTGTTAATTGGGAATTATGATAAAGATTATACTTGATGTGAAAATTACAAATCCATAGTAATGGTAATAATGCTAATAATGATAATGATAAAAGTTTATCATACATCGTATCGAAGAAAATAGTGAAGATGTTCAATGACAAAAATGAACTATCTTTATGAAATAATATTGATTGAAACCTTCGAAAATTTCACTCTTAAATGATGAATGAATAGAAGAATTTATTTTTGATTTCTTCTTCTTTTTCTTCTATATTGTATGTAAAGAGAAATGGAATTGTAAATGAATAACCTTTCTTTTATTGAATTACTTCTTCGTACTTTTCTGAATATAAAAAACATCAACTGAAATTTTTTGAAATAAAACATCAAATAGATAATAGTTATTTGATTAATTAATAGTAGAGGGATGCAATCCTCATCATCTACATTTATTGACTTATCAGCTTAAGAATTTGGAACAGTTATCACGTTAATCCTTTTTTTCCTGGTCATCTCACTTATTGCCATATTAGATTTCTTAACTAAGCATCAATCAAGTCAATTTGTATTTTAATTAAAAATAATAACGCATGAATAACAATACTGTTTTCATTAAAAAGCTTAAATGTTCACCATAAAAGGAACAAATAAGATTAAAAGATAAAAGCTTATTTGAATATTCATTGATAATTTTTTAAATGTCATCTACTTCCTTTAACTTTATACGATGGACTTCACTCTTTTAACCTGCCATTATTTTTCGGATTATTAATTTGAATATATGTATAATTGTAGAACGTGAATAGAATTTATTAAAAAGAATATTCTTTGTTCAAATACTTCCTTTTAATTTATTTTAAGTGAGAAAATAAAGTACAATCTTTATCTTGTGTGCATTTTCCACTAGCTTGTTCATAGTTTTTCTTATCATATTCTTAGTTGTTTGAACTGTCAGTCAAAGGGAACTAAATAAAGAAATCATGATTGCATTGTTTTTTTTTGTTCAAATAGGTCAATAACTATTTTCAAAGAAAAAACATTATTTTGAATCATAGAATCATTGCAACAACAAAGAATTGATGCTCAATAGTAAATGAAGTGAAAAGAAATTATAACATTTATATTTATTGTCAGAGTTCTAGTGAGAAGCGGTGACTGGGTCTATTGTGAGATAGTAACTCACTGAAGATAATGGTGGACGGTGAAGTGATTTCGTGGATTGGTTGAAGTTAGATATTACCACGGTGGGATACCAGCTGAGTGGTCTGGAGGTTAGGCTCTGGCGCGCGAGACTGATAGGTCCTGGGTTCGAATCTCGCTCGCGAGAGCAGGTTCGTGGATGCGCACTGCTGAGGAGTCCCATAATAGGACGAAACGGCCGTCCAGTGCTTCCAGGTTTTCCATGGTGTTCTAGCTTCAATCGACTCACGCTTTCAACCATGAAAATACTGAAATATTAAATCTCCACAAAACCCCTTCTATAATTAATATAATCATATGCTCACTAGTGACTTTGAGAAGTATATCTAGGAGCTCTAGTGAGAAGCAGTGACCAGTGGAGTTCAAAACCACGTCTGTTGTGAGATAGGAACTCACTGTAGACAATTGGTGAATGGTTGCTCAACTTCGTGGATGCGCACTGCTGAGGAGTCCCATAATAGGACGAAACGGCCGTCCAGTGTTTCCAGGTTTTCCATGGTGTTCTAGCTTCAATTGACTCATGATCTCAACTCTATAAAGTATACAACTGTTATTATTGAGTTTTATTACAATTTTTTTTAATTTGCCGGCATCATTACCAAGTTTTGACTTGATAATTTTGAATGAAATTGAGAATAGGGTGATGTGCGGACGTACCCAGTTAATATATGACGTGACAAGACCGCCTATCAGAGAGGAGTGAATTATCGATCAGAGCAATGATACAAGAAAAACCGTATGAGCAGTCTTGAGCATTTATCAGTCCTGCTTTCTGCCTGGCCCAGCCAGTTAAGTCCAGAGCACCAATAACAGCCTCTGCAATATGAATTATTATGCTCAAACATACTGGGTTTATATACCAAACAAACTGACCACATCGTACATGAAATAGAAAATAACATTTGTACAAGATTTAGCCAAATGTGGCTGTGAATAGAGGACAACAGTAATTAATAGACTGGGTATAACTCAAGAATGGTAAACCGTATAATGATAGTCTATAGGTCTAAATAAAGCTTATCATCAGAGGGACACGAATATGAATAGTTTAGTTACTCAACAATAATACAACAAGAAATATACATATCACATTTGTCCTTAAATAGTTCTCAAACTTACTGATCATAAATCTCCACGGGATATAACAATTAATATATTCGTAATATCTCATTGAGTAGAACAATTCGGTTTTCTGATGTTTCGTGACTTAGTGTACGCCACTTCTTCAGAGAATATTCAACTTATTAGGATATTACAAATATACTATTTTACTTGATTCTTTAACTTGATTTCGAATTTAATTATATCTCTTATTTGGTAAACCTATGAAGTTATTATTATTGAGTTTTGGTTTGTTCAAGAACAAAATACTTACGGGGATAGAATATCAATAATCAATGTGTATATAGTTTGAGCTGTGTGATGAAAAAAAGATTCATACTACATGTTACAACTGTTGGTTATGCATCCCTAACGTTTCAACCCATAAAGCACACAATAAGCAAGCATACTAGTTTACTATACAGGCTGCGTGGACGGACGGACATAAGCAGTATATAACAAAAATTGGAAATTGAATGATTACCAGCAGAAGAGTGAAATAAAGAGAAGAGGGAGGAATAAGAATAATAATCACAATGGCAACATGATTGGAAGGATGATGAAGTATGTTAAGAACAAGTGAAGGAATGTATGAAAATGATGTATTTAATGTGTGATTTTCATATTTTATAAAGCTACAGTTTGATTTTACTTGTAACAATAAATTTGCTTTTCTCCATCTTAGTTTTTATTCATTATAGATGAAGACTAAGGTATGGGATTCACCTTCACGTACGATATGACTGTGTACATTGTTTGGCCACAAGAGTACCTACTTAGAACACAGATAATAATGGTTTATATCTACTTTCTTCAAATAACCTATAGTAATATGGGAAGTAATTTTAGCATTTGTTATTTGACATTGTTAGGTGTTACAGTAAGACGAAGATTGATATATTGTTAATTCTCAAAAAATCAACTTTTCTGATTTTATTTTCTATATTTATCGGACTGAGTAGATTACTTACAAACTAACGATTAGTAACGAATACTTATCTACAAAAGTAGTTTTAAAAAAATGTAGTGCATATAGCAGGTTATTTTGTATCACAAACAAACAATCAATGAATTTCAAGTACATCAGAATCGACGATGTGTCTGGCACTGTATGCTTTTTCAATACTTCTGTGAGTTTAAGTAAGTTCATTATTTCAAATATCTCATGTAATTTGAACGCATCATAAAGAACGAGCGTAGCTGTTACGTGGAAGATGGTCTCCTAATATTGTGGATCGACTTAGGTTAAACGCTAACACTGTCGTATGTCGGCTCATTAGTCTAAGGGTTAAGCGTTCACGCACGAGAGTGAAATTCCTGGATTCGAGTCCCGCGCACTGCTGAGGAGTTCCATGGTAGGACAATATGGTCGTCCAATGATTACAGGTTTTCCATAATGGTCTAACCTAGGCCAGTTCGTGATTTCAAAAAACCGAATCTATTTTTAAGATTTCCTTTTATCTACTGAACTTCTATTTAAATTCGACTAAACCTTCGTGAAAATAATTTAGTTATACTAAAATCGTTTGATGAGATAATAATATTATGGGCAATAGATTTTCGGATTTTTATTAGTTGGGTAGATAAAACTTATGGAATATACTTAATAATAATCTATTCATTGTTGTCAAACTTGGTTGAATTTGCGACTTTTTTCCTAAGGTAAATCGAACCTCATCGAATTGAATATTTATATGTATTCAAAAAGGACAGACTGCCCCTCCTCCCACCTATAATAAACCATACTCTAGAGCATTCAATCAAAAGAAAGAAGTCTTAGGAATAAACGAATTATACTACTCAGTAATATAATTATACTTGTTAAAACAGTTAATCCTTTGATTTAATAGGCTTGGTACTTATATTAAATTATTGATTAATTAATGCAAACTATTGCCCATTCAATACACTTACATTTACCTATTGATCGATGTGACAAATGTTTCAATGTACATTTTGATGTCATGGTGTGGTATGGGTAATTTATATCCACATAAGTAATATATGACGATGGTCGGACAAGGAATGTATTTCAGTAGAAGATCGATAAAGAAAGAGCTGAAACGAAACGCAATTGGTATGAAAATGCATGATCAATCATAATCAAAGAATATGGACTAATGTTTGCAGAATGGACGGTCAAGATTGAAACAATTGATTGATAGTTTGCATATTAACTATTTACTATATGGTTCTCATATTTTACTGAAATATCCTACAATTTTGTGCCTAAATACATTCGATTGTCCTCATACGTCTTCTTGTTCACTACAATGGTAATCAATCTCGGCTTTGTATTGAAATGAGTGGTTGGTACATAAGAGAGTTTTTATTTACAGTCTTGAATTCTTCTCTGCATATATATATATAATACTCAGTTCTCGTCATGTAATTTTAATGAGTAGACCAAGGTAATTAGTAACTTTTTGATAACAATAAACAGACACACAAACGCCAGTTGTTTCAATGAGCGTTGACAAATGAGTTGATAAGTTGAAGATCATACTGTTTATTATTCACATTATGAAATAGTGGCTCCTGTTAAATACAATTCTATCTAATTCCTACCTCTAATCACGAAGCGAGTGAAGTGTTTCTAGTCATCGGTGTTGTACTTAAGTCACTAATAATAATAGCATCACAATTCATTTTGTTGGCTGCGAAGCTATTCAACATTGTGGATGTAGACCACTTAGGAGTAAACCCTCCAATTAGCTATTCAATATTTATACCTCTTGTTACATAATCAAGGGAGAAAATAAAAACTACCCAACATTATATAACAGTGGAATTTAATTATATTCATGTGATGAAAGTGTTGAGCTACTTGCTACACCTCTTTGTATGTTTTTAATTCCTGACGAAAAAAGATATACAATGTTGACTAGGTTGAGAAATGTAAATTAGAATAGAGAATGTTGAAAAGTTGAAAATAATAAACATCAGTAGTACAGATATATATATATATATATATATATATATATATATATATATATATAAACAGTTTAATATGCTGATAAAATAGTTGTTTTACTGTAGTAAAACGTGAGTCGGAATTTTTTTGATTTTAAATAAGCATTATCAATTCTCTTTCATGAATGCGATTTTTTTCAATAGATTATTCAGAAAATATATGAGACGATGTATTCATTGTTTTATCTTATCCCTATAATCTTTGTTCGACTCTGTCAAATGACTCTGACATGTGTTTACGGTAACTTCCATATGACTTTCTTGCTGGATATATTATAAGCCCTATTTGTAATTTTGATTTTGAAATCATCCATATTTTAATTAGATGATAGAACACTAATGCGTGTTATTCTACTTAGACTGCCGCTTTTAGCTGCTTAGAGTTGAGGTCCAAATGTGTGATATTATCGATGTTGCTGCTTTCTCATTTCAAGAGACGCTATTGTTTAATAGGTGTCAACGGGTGATCATGATCAGAAACCGTAATTCAAGTAATAGTCTTCAGCATGTTTTTCATTGAGATATTTCAGAATGTAGTTTCAAAAATCGATGTAGAAATCATTTTTCCAAAGTTTCATCAGTAAATACAGTAAGACAATTTAATTACAAATATAATATATATATAATATATATAATAAATTTATCCCTCATAAGTATATCCCCTCTTTTTCTGCTAAGATGCATCGAATAGTGTGTAGTTCTCTCATAGTTTCAATCTACCAGAGTGAAAACAATGCCTTAAACATCGTTTTTATAATATTTCAGTTCTTCTTTTCAATTCATTAATAAACAATGAATAATGGGAAATGAAACTAGACCCAATGGAGCCTTTAGTTATCTTTTATTTTGAATTTATTATATCAAATCATACATTTTATGATTATGTAGTGCGGAAATCGATAATAATTTCTGAATTATTCATACAAAAATAAAATGTATGGGGTAAAACGTAAACTAAACCTGACACCGTTACATTATTAACTCGTCCAAGTTATTAGTAATCAAACTTTGCGTTTCAGTAAAAAAGTATGTACATTTATTTTTGTTTATTAATTAAAAATGTCAAGTCTCAGCAAAACAACTTTATGCCTCTTTTTATTAGATAGAAACGAAACAGTATCATTCATATTTTGATGATTTAGGAAATGATCAAATATAAAAGTATTATTGGATCGTCAGAGAAAAGGTTAATCATTTGATGGGATCGATTTTCTTAGTAAATAATTTTGTTACGCAAAGATATAGTTTAAACTGTTCACAGTTAAATTCTCAGTTAGTGTAAACAAACAACAGACAACATGGATAAGTTTTTCTAATAGCTATTTGCCTAAATCCATCATTATAAGAATCCTCTGGACGGCCGAAGCAATAGGTGTACGGATCAAACCACCGAATCATTTTGTCTCAAAAATAAGTCAAACTGCTTCTTTTTTCTCGGCCAGCTTCTGGCTCTAATTAGTTAGCAATCGTTTAGACGGTATGCAGACAATTTAACAAGCGTATATATAGTCTTTGACAAATGAATAAACAGCTTTCTTCTTCGTATTTTCATGACTTAGTCACATATCTCAATATTATTATTACTACGCTTGCTAACATTTGAGAAATGTAACTGGTACCCACCCTTATCTGCTAGAACTTACCTAACTATATTGTTTTATATATTACGTTATCCTTGACCTGGTAATCATTGTGATTTGTAGTTACATTATTATCTTTCTCAACCTATGTTAACCATATTTATTCTAATCGTTAATCTTACAATTTCATTTAAGGTTTAAACTTGTTTAAGTTAATATTGCATGTTAATCGTTTCAAAATAATAATTTCATATTACTTTACAAATAATTCCAAATTAACTCGCTATTGTTTCATACAATATAATAGCCTTGAATATGGCCACTTTGGGAGGTTTTTATTCACATATATCTACTTTTAAATGGTGGTGCGTTTATTCTTGCTTTGACTTTTTAGTTAATTGCTGTAATAAAGCAACTTTTCATTCGAAAATGACAAAATCGTCTTATCGAAAACAACACGTAAAGTCATGGTCAAATGTTCATTTTTCAGTTGAGTGTGAGTTATATGCATTTTCAGGATAGGGATTTTGTGGAGATTGCAGTTATTTTAATAGTCGAATTTATGAGCTGATCTAATCTAGACCACTACTGAAAACCAGAGAGCATTGGAAGGTCGATTGGTCCTAGTTTGGGACACCTCAGTAATGCTCATCGACAATCACACAGCGGGATTTGAGCCCAGTGCCCTGAAGCACGAACACTCAAACTCTAGACCACTGAGTCAGTCTAAATGTTAAACGATCGCGTACGTGGTCGAAGGTCCAGGGTTCGAGTCCCACGGGTCGGATCGTCGATTTGCACTACTGAGCAGTCGTATACTAGGACCAAACGACTGTCCAGTGCTTGAATCTTCTCAATGGTGCTTTCACGTCTATCGCTCGATGAATACAATGCAATTGAACAATCTTTACAACCACAAACTTCAGATGATCATTAGTGACCAGCTTGGAGAGGGAATTATCTTAGTTCTGTTCTAGTGAAAAGCCAAGACCAGTGGAGTTGGAACATGTCGTGTGTGAGGCAGTTACCTGCTGAACACAATGGAAGGTAGTCGCACGACATGGTTGGTTGAAGTTAGACATTGACACCGTTGGATGCCGGCTCAGTGATTTGAATGCTAAGCGTTTGCGCTTCAGATCAAGGGTTCTGCGACCCAATCTCACGTGAGTGAGATTATGTAACCATTTTAAATTTTTACATCGGATTTGTTAGTATTACTCACAAATCATGTTCAGATTCTTTGTTTTAATAAGTTACGTTTTAATCTACCATTAATCTACAAGTTATCATACGCTGTTTTTTTCTAATAAAAATTGTGATTTTAGCTGTTAGTTACAGGATAGATAATTCATATACTGATCAGCCACCGACATTTGAACACTTCATTTCATAGTGTGAATCTATTTCGTTATATTTTCACCAGCTTCTACAATCTGAAGGTACCAAAATGTTCAAAAGCAAATTTATTTGGAATTTGGAGCAAAACCGTATCAGCACGTTACAGTGAATATTTATATGAAGTTGAATCTGAACAGAATGTTTCAGATTAACATAAAGTACGAATAATGTTTCAGAACATCAACGAGGGTAGTAGCCAGAGGTTATAAGGTCAAAATTAAGTGATTACGTAGTGAAACAATAGAATACATGGTAATGGTAAGTGAGAATGATATGAGTTCAGTCATCTAAAAATAAGATAATGAGCTAAGCAAGCAATGATATGAAGATGTAATACAATGAAGGAGGCTTAAAAAATTATATAAAAATAAAAGTTCAGTTACCACGGTATATAAAAACTAAAAACTAGCTCCGTTTGAATGTGTAAACAAGTTCGTAAGTGTATGTTACCAATATTTGGTCAAATTTTTAATTATTATTGAAGGATCAGTACATTTTTATGTTGTTACGTTAGATTTTTTATTTTAGCCGTTTTAATGTTAATGATTTTGCTGAAAAACTTTAACCAAATACTTGTGGTTAGCCGGAAATTATTATTTTAAGTAAACTTCTGGCAAGAAGTGCTATTTGTTTATAAACCATGAAGAAACACTATTGAAAGTAAGCACGTTTTAAGAAATTGAATGGTTTAAGTTTTCATACCTCTGTAAATATTAAAACTGATTATGTATATTATTATTTACTATGTAAAATGTATTTAGGCAAAAACAAACCATAGTCATTTTATCATATAAAATGTTTAATTTTGGCTTCATCATATTACTAACATATTTTCTTTAAAGGTACGTCACTAAATAGTAAAAGATAAGAGATGATGACTTTTCATTTGTTAATTTGATGAATTGGGATTTTAATTATTTGGTTTTCTGATCAACATATTCTAGAGTATACTTCAGCATGAAAAACGGTTTAATGAAGACTAATAATCCCGTTTGTAAAAATGAATTACCAACATCTAACACCCAGCTTACTTATCCTATTAAAATGAAACATAGTCAAGGATATTTTTTAGAAACCTATAACAGTTTAATAAGCTTACTTTTTCTATAAACTCATTGATAAACTAAATATGTATCATATATGAATAAGACAGAACTAGCAGTCATTAGTTAATAGCTATAGCTGTCATCTGCTGTTAAATAAGACTCACAAAATATGAAATAGATAATTTTAACATTTTTATAAATGTGTACATTTGTGAGCATTGTTGGCATAAATTGATAAGAAGATATTAGGACTAATATCGTACAAAAACATTACACAAATTAACTTGTACTTTAGGGTTAGAAAATCAAAAACTGTGAACACTGATACGATAAATATGAATTGTTGATAAAATAACAAACAGGGTCCCAAAATGATACAAGAAAGAAGTCTGAGATTTCAACTGTTCAAAAGACACCTTTATACATAAAACAACAATTCAACAGGGATGTGGCTAGTGATACTCTGAATGATAGGTTAAGTTAAGTAATTAACGGCACATTCTACGCTGCCAATCTTGCGTTGACTTTCTCGAGTCGATCAGCGATGTCTAGTCAAACGAAGGAAAAGTTACCTGAGTTGGCCTCCTCTATGTGTATTTACAATTTCAGCTGCTCCTGTGGAGATAGCTATATCGGGCGTACTACTATGTAACTTAACCAACGAATGAGTGAACATCTAACAGCATGGTTCGGGAAGGGCCAGACAAAAACAATACGTAGTTCTTTCTTGGCACATCTAATTGATAGTGGTCATCATTTCGAGTGATCTATGTTATACCTCCATCATTTCGCAATGGAGTTCGTTCCCGTCTCCTTCATATGGCCGAAGCCATAAGAATTCGCACATTTCACCCAAATTTATGTGTACAGAAGAAATTTTCAACCCCTATCCCTTCCATGACCGGACATAACTTAACAAATGACATTGTCATTATTTTGTAAGTTTTACTTTTTAATCTTAAATTTTATTTTTAATTTTGTTGTCATTTATAGAAGAGGTTTTGTGGAGATTTAGTATTTATCATTGTTGAAAGTGTGAGTCAATTGAATCTAGAACACCATGGAAAACCTGGAAACACTGGACGGCCGTTTCGTCCTATTATGGGACTCCTCAACAGTGCGCATCCACGAACCTGCTCTCGCGAGCGAGATTCGAACCCAGGACCTACCGGTCTCTTACACACGAAATAATAAACCATACTTGTAATGATATTGTGGTATCTGAGTGTATTTAATTAATGACAAAGAATAAAGTAATCTAAATGATGAACAACAGTATATATAACGAAAGCCTGCTAACTAAATTTTTCCTACCGGCTGTGATTATTTTAGATGATAACTAGAGTAAATGTAAATGACATAACAAGTAATTGGTAAATATGAACAGTTCTCGATGACATCTAACATTTCATTTGATTTCTGTTGATCGTAACTTAAGCATAATAATATAGTTCAAGTGCTAATTTGAAATCCAGAAGGAAATGGAACGGAAGAAAGCCGAAGAACACACTGTGTTGAGAATTGGAAGCAGACATGAAAAGGTTGAGTAGCAACTGGAAACAACTGGAAAGGATTGCCTAGGACAGAGTTTGATAGAGAATGCTTGTGAGTGGCCTGTACAGCACCACGAGGAGTAACAGGTGTAAGTAATCAAGTGTTAGTTAGTGCAGTTTATTTAAAATCTGGCTAAAAGTCAGTGTAGATAATGAAAACTTGAATCAATGTATTCCGATAACGCTTTTGATTGATTTTCGGAATTAAATCAATTTACATCTGACCGTTTCTTTTTCTGTTTTCATGCATCGAGCCATACCAGTTTTTTGTTTGGTTATATATATATATATATATATATATATATATTTGAAATATAATTTGAAATTCAATAAAAGTGAATAACTTAAGAAATAATCCCTTTGCTCAGAACCAATAAGGTCATCTCAAAATGATACGTGCATTTAATGCATTATGCAAATCAGTATAGATTTAGGTAGTCGACAGCAGAAATCAGCCGGTGAATGAAAATGATCAAAAAATTTATGTTATCAATCAAGAACGATTATCAGATGTAACCAAATGATGATTATGAACATTCAATATATGTATACCCAGTGGGTTGAATAACCATCAGCTAAAAAAATTAGAGGACTCTCTCAAACATACGTAACTTGTAAAGGTTGGTCAGGCGAGAAAATAATTAAAAATGATTCAGATTTGCATATTGAACGGTTGATTAAAATTCTATCTGTAATTCCTTTATGTGACCGATCTTTCATATTTTAGAAATATATCTACATTTTTGATTAACTTAGTCATTAAGTTAAATGAGATTTCGTTATTGGTAGTCATCAACACTAATAAGATTGTTCGAAAATAGTTATGGTAGGAACCTATTGAGTTCACTGTCGGGTACCTGTGACTTCTAATTTCTTACTTAATACATAGATAGACATAATTCTATGAGAACTTTCAATCGTTTTGAACTTATTGATTTTAAGTTTTTTACAAAGCGAGAAGATTCTGTATCCAGACTGACAAATAAACTATAATATTATTCTCAGCAGTTGGGATTAAGAAGCTAGTTGACTGTTATGAAAGTCTTATTTAGTCCACGTTTTAATGCTATGGTGAAACCGATTCACTATAATTAGAAAGCGTTTGAATTTATTTGAATTTATTTTCTGCGAACTAGCAAAGCTTTTAATGTCGTCCAAAGTCACATCAAGAATATTTTTTAACTATTTCAGATTTTTAGACCTTCTTGCTCCCTACTGTTCCTATTGTTTTGATTTTTCGGAGACGACTTAAATTAAAATTGTCCCAATATCGCTACTTATTTCAGATTAATGTTAATGCCAAGGTTGAGAGGATGCAACTCATGAGGGCGTTTGTAAGTAATGTGTAGCAGATTATGGTGTTGACGTTGCAACGGTTGTTGGACAGATTGATGAGTATTAGTACATCGAAAGCATGGTGTTGGCGGAAGTCCTGCAGTCCAGTCGAGACGACAGTTCAGATTGAAGATCGACGATTGAAGGCTATCTATACGTATTATGTAAATATTTTTAAGATTTTTGCGATTAACATGTACATATATAAATGTTATAAAAAGTATTGGACATTATGATGCAGTACATTAATGAAATTGGCCAGTTTACTTTATACAGATTATTACTTTGACGGCTTCGGTAGGCCGATCAGATATTTAGATAATGGATATATTTAGGTGTTAATGAAGTTTTCTGCATGTCATAACAATAGATCTGTTCAACAGTTTTTCAACAAACCACAAAAACATGATTTGGGATCAAGGTTAACTAAAAGGAGATACAAATGAAAGGATTTAGTTATTTCAGAAGTTGATTTTCATGTGATTTAACTTTATGGCTAACTATTCAGAAATCTTTCGAGTCATTGGTTTGTATGTCTCTTCTTCATATTTATTTATGAAATAATTTTCAGTTGGAACGCACGCCATATAATCCCCCAAATGCTCTGGTACGACCGAGAGTGGGGAGAGTCCTCTCTGCCTCTCCAAATCCTCTCACATGGCCACTCGTATATAGCCTCTGCCAGGGAAGTCCTGCTCACTGCCTTCTCGTGGCATTACAGTTGTTTATGAAATTGAGAGGACGAAATGCGAATGTCCGGCGCTTTCACCGGGCCGGTGGACACGGGGGGGTACACCTAGGGGAGTTGGAAAACCCTGAGAATTAATCATTATCTTGTTTCAACTAAACAAGACCTAATTTTGTTTATTTAGTTTTGTTTCTAATATATTAATCTAAACACTAAATGGATTTTAATCACGCATATTATGAATAGAAATAATTAGATTTTTTTCAATTACCTGGTCGCTATTTGTTGTTAAGGTCAATCTTTATCCTTTCCTTTATCATATAATGTTTCAATAGAACTGGGATTGATAACAATCATTGAAAAGAACAAACGGATATGTCTTTAACATATGTAATAATTTCTATGAGTTGGTATTATTCAAGATTAAAATATGTTTCTATCAAATTATACGAAATGTATGAATATAATTACATTTTTAAGATGGATGAATGACCGGATGATTTATTCGAAAATAGTTATTGACATAAAAAGGTAGAAAACAAGTCATATTTTCCATTGTTCGATATGTTCATGCATCGTAATTATATACCAGGGGTGATGTTCAGTTTTATTTAGCTTCGTCTTCTTATAGATACTTTGATCAAAAACTGTTTGATTGACCGTATCGCTATCTTTGGATCTTCACAAATTAATCGTTTTAAACAAAATCAAAGTTTGACTATTATTCATTTGAAGATCTAAGATCGTTCTAGTCAAAAGTTCTGACCAGTAGGGAGCAGCCATGCTAGTAAGTAAGACAGGTATAACTGTTGATAACAAACGATAGCTGTGCAATATTATTCGGTGACAGAATTTAAAAAATAAGAACAACAGACTAGCAAATTAGTAAATTAATAATACCGGGCCTACCACGTGGTCTGAAACTATTGCACTTGATCTCCGGCGAGCCATATCAGCAGACATCCAATAAGTTTAATATGAAGATAGAATAGTAGTCCAGTGTTGTGTAGTTTTTATTATTTGCAGGGATATAATAAGTCCGTGATGAAATTTATCTTCAGATTGTCAATATATTGAAATTCTGTGGTCTAATTTGTTACTTAGGAAAGGAATCAGGTAGCTTTTATTGAACAAATAATTCTCTTGTTTTTATGGTATTAATATAAGATTATAAATTCTACTTTTTCCTCAAAATTACATCCTATTTTATTATCAAAAGTTTCTATGCCATTTATAATTCGTGATAATAAATAGAAAATATGGAGTCAAATACATTGATCATTAATCCGTTGTTTTCCCTCGTTTACCTTACTTGTCACGTTAGCAAATTAATAAGTTGTGTTTTTTATTGATAAATCAATAAATAAATACTGCTACTTCATTAAGTTAACATTCATTTAATATCTGGTTAGACATAAATGCCGATAACTAGGGGTATAATTTCCTATCTCCTTTAGGTGTCAAGTAAATTTTTATTGAGATCACCAATGGATGAATTGTTACTTACTCAGGTCACTATTAATCAACAAAGGTATATATTTATTCGACTTTAATCAAATGAATTACAAGGTCATGATCTCAATTATATTATTCATGTTTCATGTTTGTGTCATTATCATTACTTTGGTATTTACTTGTTTAATAATGTGATAAAGCGACAAGATGTATACAGATATGAGATTTTATCGGTTTTACAAGGTTATAACACTTTGCATTTGAAGTGGTTCAAAAGTGTGTAACACTTATTGATGCTTAGAGGATGTAATCAGATTAAAATACGGAGGTAATTTTAAAAAAGCAGAATAAATTTCCTTGTCGAATGAAATGAACTCGATATGTTTCGTTGCCTCCTCCTTGGTTACGTACAAGGTACTAAGTTTAATATGTTTGTATTCTTGATATTCTTATAAAATTAAGAGATTAATTGTTAACAGAGAACAATCAATTGTTAGTAAGGTATTTAGTCTTGAATATAGCTAAACACAAGTCAACTGAATTCATAATGTACTACAAATGTTATTATTTTGTCTTAGAATTTGTGATAGGGACAAAATGGAAGAAATTTCAACAGTAATTAAGTGAATTATTTGCAGTTCACTTTGTATTTCTATTCTAAAAATGGTGATACATGATACATGATACCGATTACTATATTTCAATTATGATTCAAATTAATTTAAGATAAAGAAAATCTGTTTCTTTTCTGTTAGGAAATTAATAAGTTGTGAAGATTTGTTAACTTCTGACTGTATGATGATATTTGAATCATATGACGTAAATCAGAAATACATGGTGAGCAAACTTTTGTGTGATTTATGGTTTTACAAATTTATAAAATATGATTTGTTCCTCCAATGTTCAATCATATTTCATGGACGTCTAGTTAAACGACAGTAGTGTTTAAACTATAAAGGTTTAATGAAACATAAAAAAATAGGAAGGTTGCATGCCATATTATTCAGGGGTTATCACAATACCTATAATAGAAGAATATGTAAAATGTTTTGTAATCATTAATCAATGCAAATCACCTGTTGCAACTAAATCCTACATTATACAAACATGTTTAGACATTTAGTGAAACAGTTCAAGCAATAATCTTATAAAAAGGTTTTTTCGGATATTATTATAATTTAATAGTTGAATTAATAAGTCAATTGAAGCTAGACCACCATAGAAAACCTAGAAGCACTAGACGGCCTCTTCGTTCCAGTATGAGACTCTTAAGCTCTACGAATCCAAGATCACGCCTCACGAGATTCGAACCCAGGACCTATCGTTTGCGCGCAAACGCTTAACATCTAGACCATTGAGCTGGCATCCAACGGTGTTAATGTCTAACTTTAACCAATTCCCGAATTTGAGCCACCGTTTACCATTGTCTTCAGTGAGTTAGTATCTCACAATAGACGCGACTGAAATCCACTGGTCACTGCTTCTCACTAGGATTTCAAGTGCGGGACTAAACTTTATGGACCTTTCGCAAGTTTTCAAGGTCATGGCGCTAAGTTCGGTGCCTGATGCTGACGTATGAACGCTTTACAGCGGATTTTAGAGAAGACGTGATAATTCAGCCTCTACAGGAGAACGGATTATTAAGAAGTTCCTATACTTGTGACTGTGGTACTCAAATGACTTTTTTCGCGCGATTACGATTGAGGTTAAGACCCTAACCCTAAGCCCTAACCTTAACCTTAAACCCTAACACTAACATTTCCAACAAGTTAGGAACCGACAGGCACCAACAATAATACCGATTATACAGCAATATGTGCACTACGGTGTACACAGATGATTGGAGAGCATATAGATGCCGAAGTAGACTCGGCTACGCGCATGAAGTTGTCATCCACAAGTGCCATTTTGTGGACCCTACAACTGGGGTGCATACCAACAACATTGAATCGATATGGTCGAGGCTAAAAAAATTTTTGAGACCTTATCATGGCTCTAGAGGCCGACTACTATGTAGCCATTTGGATGAGTTCCTGTACCGTATCACTATGATTTTAGAACTTGTGAACCTATATCTGACCTAGAGAAGTTTTTGATCTATGTAAAAGAACAGTATCCGTTTTAACTTTTTAGTTTTGTATAATATATTTTTACTATATATAAACTGTCTTCTGATTGGCTAATATTTCTCAAGGTCATTTAAGATTTGTTCAAAGGTCGTCCATAAAGTATAGTCTGGCCACTTCAAGAAATATCTCTTAAAGCCAGTCACTAGCGAGCATATGAATATTATTCTATGAAAGGGGGTTTTTGTGGATATGAATAATTTTATATTCGTATTGGTTGAAAACCTGTTAAACTATCACAAATAATATTTGAAAAGATTTATGGTTTATTCATACTTGGATATCAGTAGTAATTCAGATTTATGAAATTTGTGTTGTATTCTTAGACGTCTGTCATTTGAATTGTCTACTGTTAATCATGGAAGAAGAGTATTATTGGAAACATTTTCAGTGTTTTTCTTCATGTAATCAAATATTTAATGTGTACGATAAGTAAAATAGAATTTATTTTTATATTATTATAATTAAAACCTTCAGTGGTAAATTCAGAAAGATTAATTTCCCATGTGAATAACTACTATTTATGATTTAGTTTCTATGCATATTTTTACATGGTTACCTGAACAAATATTTTAATTTTTAATAATATCACATTCTTTCATTAAAGTGGAATATACAGAGTTTAAACAGAACAAGAGCAATGAGGTTTGCAGAATAAAATGAATTCATCAGTCTATTTCACGGTTTCTCATCAAGTGCATACAACCTAAAATGACAATTTCTAATATAAATATAACTTTCGATAATGCAATGAGAAAACGAAGTTTATCAGAATTATGTGATATGTTTGTGCATTACATTTCGAATAAGATCACAGGATAGATAGACATCTTCCTCCATTGTGAAACATTTTGTTGAAACTGGTCATAAAGTTGACATCAAGTCAGCATTTGTAGTGTTGTACAAAAGCCTTCAAGGACGTATACTAAGGTTTATTGAGGCCTTGGCTATACGCAAATTGAAACCCCCTTTATGTGTTCAGAAACAATTTGTTCTTACCTTTAACCTACCCTGGTAATGCTGATTTATTATCCAAAGTGGTCATCACATCGTTTATGTGTGCTTTATTTATTTTCTTTCTTTGCTACGGCTTACCTTAACCTGTCTAGTTGGCCTTTTAATTTTCATACAAAAATGTCTCAACAAGTATAGAACGTGTGATCAGATTGTTCGAAATGTATGGCGCAAATATGTCATATAATTCTGATAAAATTCGTCTTCTCATTACATTATTGAAATTTATCAAAGGGACTAATTGTTTTAAATAAACATAATAATCAACAAATGTTTGATATACTTTAGTTTGTGAAGTTTAGATAATTGTTAGAAAAGTAACTGAAATCATTATAATTAGAAGAATAAGGATACAAAGTTTATGAATAAATATAGTCAAGACCGATGTGAAACTTTAGTTATCTTTCTTATACAACATGAACGTTGACTTTTAGTAGAACCGAAATACAGGTCTCACGGTTATAGTCTATCTATCAGATGATATAATAACATCAAAAAACAACACATCCAAATAAACTTTTGGTTGTTGCAAAAATTTGGAGATTTCTTGTTATTTAGAGGTACGACTTCATGTAAAGTGACCTGCATAACTTACTATAGGTTTATGTTGTATCTCATTTCATTCAACTAGGGCATTTTAGTACATTTGACATTCTTCAGTGAAATTTTATTTATTCATGCTATCAATCATTTATCGATAAACTTGCTGTACAGTATGTTGAAATTCATGTAAGTCTTTAGTTTAACGAAATTAAAGTAATGAATTTTTTTTAACAACAGTCACAAAACCACCACCGATATAACACTAACAAGCAGCTTGACTATCAATAAAGGCTATATTAGGATAACATGGTGGTTGGAGGTGGTCAACAGGAAACCCTGGACCCGGGTTTCGTGCTACTTGGCATTCGTCAGCAAGGTGTACCTGTAACCTTGAGGGAACTGATGCTCCCTGGCGGATTCGATCCCGCGTCACTCAGCTTCACAGTCAGAGACGTTACCACTGAGCTATTCGGGCCGCGACCGACCTCCTGTAGGACTGAGATCTAATCACCACCATGTTACCCTAATATATATAGTGCCCGCAGTGTCGAGCCACCTAGACTGGTGGCCACATTGCAACTTGATCGATAGCATTCGATCAGCACTAAGGACCTGACACGCATGAGATTGATCACCACCCAGTGATCAATCAATTGTGATAAAGGCTATAAAACCTAGTCGCATGAGCCACTTCAAACAGGTTATTTTAAAATATCTCAAAAATTACTCCTATGTTGTTATCACAAATTTGAAATACTTCAATTACACTCAAAACACTCAATAACGGACATTATTTGGAGTTATTTGAAAATGATCAATGAACATCAACCCAATAAAATCTGAAAAAACTAGGTTATTTTGTCACTTGAAGCCCTAACTCAAAAGAATTAAACTCTACTTAAGAATTCAGCGATGTTCATATAAGAAAGTAATACCATCTCGCGGTGAAATTCGAAATTCTTTGGAGGTCAAGAAATGGATGTCCCTTCTTACGATCAGATCATTAGTTAATATAGGCATATGGAATGTCTGCGCAATAATAGAGATTGGAAAACCAGTTAAATAACTGGCGGAGCTGAGGTGAGACTTGATGGTGCTCGGAATAAGTAAAAAAATCAGACTAGAGCTTGACAGAAAAGATTAGCTTCGGTGGAGGTGTTGTTCTATTCTGGTCATGAAGAAGTTATCTCGGAAACACGAGAAGCACAAAATGTACTTAGAGGGTGGTATTCTTTAGGATTCCGGATCACCAACACATCCTTTAAACTAAAAAAGTAAGGGATAACAATGAATATTATCTAATGTGGTGTTCTCATCAATGATAACGATGGAGATGATACAGATCGGTTTCAAAAGGAGGTACAACCAATTGCAGAGAAATGCTCACTAAAAAACCTGGACATCCTGATAGGATACTTAAACAGCAATTTCAATATGGAAAACATCGGGTATGAATACATCATGGGACTGGGAGAAAAAAACGAAAATAATGAGATATTTGTAAATCTGTGTCGTTTCGACGGAATAGACATCGACGGTACCATTTTCTCTCATAAACGCACACACGAAGTTACATGGATTTCTCTGGACAACACTTAAGAGAGTCAGATCGGTCAAATCTTCATCAGTAAAGGTTCATGGAAGACTTAACAATGAAAAGAGGAGCCTATATATCTTTAGATCATCACCTGATAGTGGCCAAGCTAGAAGTGAGGCTAAAAATGTGCTGAATAACTGAACAAACCGCATTATAAAAGTTTATTGTAGACTCCTTTCAATATACCAGCAAATGCAGTAAATTCAAGGTAGTTCTCAAAAAACAGGTTCCAAGGATTACAAAAAGTACTAATGGAAGAGGAAACTACCATAGAGGACAACCGGAAAGGGATTGGAAAAGTAAGAAATTCAACATGCCAGGAAGTGATGGGCATCAAGAAGCACCATCATAAAGAGTGAATTACTATTGATAGCCTGGGCAAGATTCGAAAAAGAAGAAAAAGTAAAGAGCGATTAGCAATAACCAAACAAGAATAGAAAAATATAAGGCACATGTTGAATATACAGAAGCAAACGATTAAGTGAGGAAGGTCGATGAATGTGAAACCGGAAATATGTGGATGACTTAGACATGTTGGCGGAAAAAGTTGTAAGATTACGAAATATGAGACAATCGTTTGATGCAACGAAGTTAGCAGATAAATATAGTAAATCAAAGAAGGAACTCTTTCTATGAGATACACTGAAAAGTTTTGCATAGAGAGCAGCTTACAGATGTACTCTAAATGAAAACTGGTGTTAGATAAGGATGTCTATTCTCTCTTTTTTTTACTAGCTGTTGATTGGATTACGAAGACCTTCATACCTTAGGGGAAGCGCGGAATACAATGATCGGCTTGGATGCAGCTAGATGACGTGAACTTCTCAGACGACCTGGTCTTTACATTTAATACACAGCAGCGAATACAGGTGAAGGAAGCCAATCTATAGTAGCTTTCATATCAGTGAGCCTTAGGATTCACAAGAGAAAAGGCAATATCTCAAAATGCAACTCTCAGCGATGAAGCTTTAGAAGACTTGGGAGCCTTTACGTTCTTAGGGAGTATCAATGTTAAACAAGAGGGATCTGATGGAGTTGTGAAGGCACGGAATGGCAAGGCAAGAGCAGGATTCTTACAGTTCTACAGTATCTGTGAAGACTTTTAGGTCTAGTAATTATATATAGATTGTTGTTTATACAAATACTTGGAAATTGAAACTCTGGTAAAATTAACTATATCATCAACATGTAGTGACGATGAAATTAAACTTGAAAGTTACTTTTTAATTATTTTAATTACTGAAAAATTTCCCCATCATATTAAAACACCGATATATAAATGAAGAGTATTCTTTTTAATAAATTCCCTTCAGATTTTGTAATTATAAAACCAAATTAATAATCTGATAAGTAGGCAGGTTCAAGATAAAATAGATCGTTCGAAATTACAGCATGTGAATGTAATATAAGATAAAAGCGTTAGTATTGGGGTAACTAATATAAAGTGGTAACTTGAATAGGTTTATACGTTAAATTAAATTATGAGATAAATGATCAGAGTACATATGGTTAATATGGGGTGGGAGAGATAATCGTTTAAATACAAGTCAGAAATCATGTGATAATATGAGCTACGTACGAATTATTAAGTTAACTGTTAGACGATAAATAATGGTTTAAACGATTTTAAATGGTAACCCAGATTCATTGATATTTGCTTCTGGAATTCCAGTTTACGTGTTTGGATAAACCTGTAACCCTTATTGAGCAATTTTAATTGATGTTTAACCTGAGACAAAACATATCGTTAAAATTCATTCACTTAATATAAATTATTAATGCTTAAATGAATTCTGCTAATAAAATAAAACGTTAAACTGAGTGTAATCAGATAATTTGAGCTTAAATTACTGAAATGTTTTAGACGTTAACATTGAGTAACGTCAATATTGTGAAATCTACAGATGAACTGAGGTGAAAATAAGTCCATTCTTCGATATAGAAAAAAATATTTGAGTCGCAACATAATTTATTAAAGTTTTTCAGTGATATACATATATGTATATAATACTTATATGATTGTGAGTTGCAGTATTTCATTCCTATGAAATTGTAACTTAAATTAAATAGATATTCGTTACAAATAGATATAGAAAAATGCAGTCTAGAATTGAAGTAATAATCATTGGAGATAAAATCAGTATGAGAGTAATTGTATTGAAATGTATCAATCTACCCTTCTTTCCCCTCTTGGGTTAAGTCATATTCGAAATAAGTGTTACAAGTAAATAGAGTTCGGAAACAGTTATCGTTGAGTAATTTTGTTCATTGTTAGATAGCAAAGTCTATACATTAAATGCTTATTAAAAGCAATTAAAAATTATATCAAAAGGCTATCTCTATTTCTCCTTGATTTGTTCTTAAATAATTCATACTCTTAGAAATGGAAAATATCTTGATTACAGTCAGTGATGAATAAATTAAAACTCTATTTTAAAGAAAATACTGTAATTTGTAAGATAATCAAGCTCATTTGTAACTGTGACTATAAAAATGTCATACTCGAAGGTGGATCCATAAACTATCCATAGAGTATCTATAAAAGTACCCTTTTATTGATTCATCTCTTTGAAAAGATATTTAATATTCATATTAATTAATTTGTAAATACTCCTTTAAACATGAATTGGTTTGATTTTTTGTCATACAGGAAACTACTTTATTTGACGGGTAATAATTCATACTCTTTATAGTTTAACAAATTTTGATTTATTTCTTATCATTACCCTTCTATTTCGTTTTTGTTTTTTGAAGACATGTTCGTTCTATTGACAGTTACAGATTACAATTTCGTTTCTTAGGGTAAAATGAAAGCATCATAAGATAACATTTACCAAAAAATAATTTTTTTTGTAATTTATAATTACGTGATTATAAATAAATTTTTGTTTATTACCAATTACTGATATAACAAACATTTCTAATAGTCTTCTTAACATTTTGTTAAGGCTGTTTCATTGTTATTCTTAGCTGTTAACACTGTGTAACTAAGTGCAATGACAATTACTAACTTTTAAAGACAAATTAATGGAAAATCACATTCTCTTTTTTATTTCTAGTTTAGTAAATAAGAAATACTTGAAAACATTAATCGTAAAATATTTGTTCTTTATTGATAGCTGATTTTTAATTGGTACCTAGTCTTTTTTAATCAATGTAATTTCTGGTAGCATGAATTATTCCATTGTTGATATTTAAGTTGAATTTTGATCGGTTTTACTTGGCATATGTGAATCTTGAGTAGAACGCCTTGTTACAGCTATAAATAGAACAGATATGTGACCGGCAGTGGAAAGATTGATATGCATTTCATTTTATTTTGGACTCCCCAACATAATTTATCCGAATCTCTGAGTCGATGGACATTTTCCATCTAAGATTGATTAACATTTCGTCAAAATATCACTAAAATAATCTAAAGTACTAAAAAGTAAAGTTCATATAGATTGCCCAAGTTAACGGTTATCTGGATCCAACAGCTAAGTGAATAAGTTGCTGAAGTTCGAAGCAAAAGGTATTAGTTTTATATTCTGAAATGAATACCAACTATCGAATTCAAATACATTTAGCTTGCAAGTCACAAATAGGTCGAAACGCGTGTCCTAAACTCCAATTCTATCTATTTCATATAGACGTCAATCAATTTTTACACACCTATGTTTTTAAAATATTAATATCTAAAACAGTACTGAAAGCCTAATATGTGTATATTATGATTTAAACTCAACACAATATACTTAGTATTGTTTGTTTGGATCTTCCCATCGATGTGTTTAGGACTGCAACTGGTCAGTCTCTAATTGGCATATGTGCATACTGTGCGTATTGCCTCGATATAGCCTAAATTCACAAGCATGGTAAGCGAAGATGGATAGTGGCTAGCAGTGGAATGGAGGACGCGCGTTTCGTCCTATTTGGGACTCGTCAGCTGGATGTACCTGCATATAATTTTTATTTCAATGTAATCTTCGATCGGCAAACCATTGAGAACGAGGTAGCCGTAATCAGTTATTAAGCTAGTGTTTAAAGTTTATACACGGTTGGAACCTACAGTTTTATATATAAATGAACCCACAAACTATGTATTTTGCGACTATCACAACAAATGGTAAAGTTCAGAGATATTTGGGTATAAGATAGAGATTGTCAACGTTTGCTTCATGAACTGATCTGTGCACTGCTTTGAGGTCCCAAAAGTGAAATGAAATACCACTCCAGTACTTACTAACTTTTATTAATTAACAGTGAGTAGAGACAAATGTCCGGGAAATAGAAGCAGATATGAAAAGGATGAATGGCAACTGGAAAGGAAGGTTCAGGACAGAGTTGGATGGAGAATGCTGGTGAGCGGCCTATACTCCTCGACGAGGGGTGACAGGCGTAATAAGTAAGTAAGAGACAAGTGTTGTTTTTCAACTGATCTTATCTTTACAAATCTACTTATGTAGACAATTCAATTTATTGAATTTTGTGCTTTTTCTTTTTGATAAATATCTGTTTATTTGGAAATGAAAAGAGACACGAAAGAAAATCAATCAAGAAAAAGCTCAATCAAATAAAATGCTTTGTTATTGTTATTGTATATTCAATCAAGAATATATATATATACTACTTATTTACAATGTTGGATAGTCATTGAATGTATTAATTCTTTTGAAGATTTCATTATTGTTTACAATATTTTCTTATTCTATAATAATATATCAAGTAGATAATCATTGTTATTGTTGGTACTAAACAAAATACTAAATGGTATAATTCATTTCTAATCATAAAATTATTCATATTTAATGTAATATGAAAAAATACCATCATTGATTTTTCAATATTCCGCCAAAATTTTAATGTAACAATAATAAAACAATCAATAAGATATATGATTGTTGCTAAGTGATCAACCATTATATATAAAGTATTAAAATGTTCAATAAATGATACATTGAAATAATCATTTTGTATTAATATTATTGTTTTTGTTGTTTTTGTTTGTATGATAGAATTTCTATGAAATTGTTGACAAATTAAATTAAAACAAAAATATAATAAAATAATAATGAATATAAATAATGAACATAAATGTGGTATAATAAACGATAATAATGGATCTAAATAAATAAGAAATGAATAATAAAATTTAAAATATTCTAATCTTACATTACAAGTAACCGTTTCAATTAATGTATAATTAGAAAATGTATGATTTATGTAATTCATTGAATTAATCCAATGAAATTGTCCAAATATCCATAAATAATTACATAATCCAGCAAATATTATTGCAATAAATAAACCTGTACTAATTTTTATACTTATTAAATGTAATTTACATTGATTACGTTCATTTAATGTTAATTGAGTATTTCTATTTATTTTATAATTATTAAATAGAATATTACAAACACGTTCAATACCGAATATAAATAGACACCATTCTTCAAATAATAAAAAAAATGTACCAAACATACGTTTTAAACGACAATTAATATTTAATTTTAATTTAATACTAAAACCATAATGAAATATTAACAAATTTATAATCCATGGTAAGAAATCTTCAAATAATAGATAACCAATTTGAGCAAATGCTAGAATTTTTATCAAGAAACATAGAATATACCATGTAGTCTGTTCAATATTTGGATAAGTTTGTTCATTAGGAAATGGGGATAAATATCTACGCTGGTGGTAATATATTGGTGAACTAGGTATTGTTAATTCTTGATTTGATTTGATATTTTTTAAATTTGATTCACTGATATTAAAATCGGAATATTGTTCATAGTTTGATGACTGTCCACTGGTATTTAAAAATAAAGATTTATTTTCATATTTTATTTCGCATGGTTGGCTTAAAGTAGACTTATCTAGATTTCTTTTTGAGTAAGTACATAGATTTTCAGATTTCTCTGGGATTTCTGTCACAGAATCGTCAGCATAACTGCTATTTCGACGGCTTGATAAAATATCCAACTCTATAGTAGTTGGTACAGGAGTGAGTTCAGATGATGTTGATAAACAATGACTGTGACATTCAGTCTTGTAATAACAACAACCCCAATTCATTTCAAACTCGCAACAGGAATGGGTTGACTTGGACTGAATGATAAACTCTTTTTCATCGTTTGAAATTGTACAACATTTCGATAAGATAATATTTTGGAGTATATGTTTTGTTGGCAGAGATCTATCATTTTTTCTTGTTGCTTCACCTAAGGATATACAATACATTATTGAACAACAAACTTTAAGATACGTGAAAAGTAGTTTGGTGTTTGAATATAGTCTAATTTCAATAAAATTCTTTGATAGCGCAGTCAGTCTTAATATTTGAAAGCTCTAATTATCCCGTGACATGCTGTCATATGACACTTCGGAACCTACTAAATTTCATTAGCCAAACTTCTAACCACACCCCATTCAGCCTCGTAAAACCACATAGCGCCATAGTGTTATAACCTTCATAGCATCTTGAAAAGCTATTAGAAACCGGAAAAACGTTGAAAATACATTGACTAACCAGCTTTCTTTAGGAAATTTCAAAGTCAAACCTCTAGAAAATAAGTAAATACATTCTCATTATTTTGACTGAATAATAGTAACCTCAACGTCTCATATACGTCCACCGAAACTCTTAGTTTTTGTATCTAAACTAACTTTTGAGATGAAGCCTATTTGCACTTATCTTGGCTCTATGTTTTGCCTAGTGTCCATTAGGAAGCAGCCCAAAAGCAATTATTAAGTGCTCAGTAACAAAAAGCATCGGGTATAGGGGCTGATTGAACACTGGTCATTATCATAACCCCTTTTTCGTGAAGTAGCAGGAAAACTAGCATATACAAACAGGTGAGAGCTTATTTTTATTGAAAACTTGAAATATCAAAAATAAAACTGGCATGTTCATTTCAATTGACTTCAAACTCTACACAAGACATTACAATAACAGGCATTAGAAATATCTTATTTACGTTTCTAGTTAACACTTCATTGTCAACCTTGTATTGTTATTAACTACATCAAACTGTTGTTAACCTTTAACTGGTTTTGGCTTTTTCTAAAATGTTCATTAGACATGTTTACTTTTAAGTATCATTTACCAGTATTTTTTGATTCCAGGCAAGCACAATTAAGTTGAAGCTTGAAGGCTAAACATTTCAAAGATAGCAAACGGATGTCATACTGAGATGTTAATTCGAATTGTTCAAAATAATCATAGTAATCGGACCAAATTCGAGTAGAGAGGATTTTTGTGAAGATACAAAGTGTTTATTTCAACACGTTTCATAGTAAAGACAGCAAATATCTATGATGAATAATCTCCAAGCGTTAATAAATATCATATTGCATCTTATTCTTTGAGTTGGTCAATAGATATGGGTAATGCGACTCAATTTTAACAAAATTATAGTGTATCAGTTCCCTCCAGATGTTACATGAGTCTTCTTGAGGAAATTCAATTAGGAACTAGCCCAGGTTCCTATGTTCCTTCTGACCACCTTTAGCCACGTAAACTAAGAATAACTATCACTTTGAAATTAATGGTTGTTCATTATCCTCATATATAAAACCGAGAAACAAGATTCACTTAATAAACATTATGATCATACTAAAGAAAAAAGTTTCGAACAACACGTAATCCTTCCAATAAATGTTTTTTTTCCAATAATTTTCGCATGATTTCGAAAATTTATCCATTTATTGTATTAACAAAAATTGTAATATTATAAAAATACTTTTTGCTTATTTGTTTCATGGTTTTTCGTTTTGTTTTCCTAATTTATCATAATAATAACATCCCCATTTGTTTTTCTTCTCTAAATAAATTTTGTCTGGAAAATACAAACTCTAGAAATAAACCAAATTTTAAAACTAGATTACAACAAACGATTGTGATTTTGAATAATTTTCCCAAACCGATCTTAGTTAGATCATCAAAAAAACACGGAGAAACTGAGCAACGTTTCGTCCGAGTATATTACTCTTCAGTATTGAGCATTCACGACGCCACAGACGGAATTCGAATGAAGGAACTTTTGTCTCATGAGCGAAGGATTGAGCGAGATCGCGGATTATCTGAAGTTAGACATTAACAGTGTTGATTACGGGCTCATTGTTCAAAATGCTTTGACCCGAGACCAAAAGTCCTGAGTTCGATCTCCATTTGGAGCGTTGTAAATGCACAATACTGAGGAGTACTATATTAGGACGAGAAGATCGTTTAGTACTTCCAGGTTTCAGATGACTCCCTAACTAAGTTTAGTTTTGGGATTTCACCTGCTAAAATACTGTTTCCTCCAAACAGCGCCTGTATGGACAATTTCTTCAGAATCACATTGAGTTTTTAAATTCAGTTAGATAGAACCACTATACTGAAGAAGGTAAAACACAAATGAGAGCAACATTTTTATCACAGTATAATTATCAACTAATATTTTTGCTGTAAGTAATAGTAGAATACGCAGACACACTGTGAATCATTATTAGGTTAACGTTTATTTCCAATCATTATTGATTAGCAATTAAAATGTCATTAAAATATAAAAATAAAGTTTTAATACTTACAGTATTTTTGTGGTGAACGTCTGAAACTGGTTTTAATTAAACGTTTTGTTAGAAATACGATAACTATAAGAATAATATTCGAAATAATCCCAAAAACTATTAAAATTAATAAAAATTTATGACGTTTTTCATTCCATGTTGGAGTGATAGTTTTAACTCCAATCAAACTATCATTCATAATGTGCCTTTTTCAAAAAATAATGGATATCAACAGCTATATTCAATGATTGTGAAGTCAAATATTCAACGGTGAATGTAAAGGGCTTCTGAAATACGAAAACAAAATAAATGAGCTGTGGAACATAATCGAATCTTAAATTACTTTATCTACTACCTAGAATTATTTCTTTGAATTTGATAAGTAACTTCAAAAAATTTAAGATTTCTACTCTTTGAAATATTGACCATATATCATATGTCTAACATTTGTTAAAGGGTATGCTTTTAATTTCATCAGGAATTCATCAACTAGATACATCTGAGTCTCACTGTTGATCATCAACTGCAATCTCAATTGCCGACAATCAAAGATGGGACTAATACAGAAGATAACGTCAGTAAATACATGTTGGTGGCTATCATTATAAATTAGCTCAGTGCCTTTTAAAACAATGACTTACATGTTTCAGCCTTAGTATAAACATCAAAGTTAAGTTCCAAGTACACTACACTGGTGGGTTCCAAAAACACGGAAACTTGCACATCATATTACACTCAGGCTCACTTGTTGAAGGACAATAATTGATAACACAATTTCCAGTATACATAACCGGTTTTGTTATTGTTTTACTATTATCATTTTGTAAAGAAAAAAGTTTAGGGAACAGTGATACTCAAATGTTTTATTGTTATGAGGCAATAAAAAGTAATCCACACTATTATTTATCTGTTGATCAAAACTTTTATGATTTCGAAATCTTTGATTTTGAATGAACTTATCTTACACAAAACAATTTTCAATAATAGAGCACTTTTACTTTAAACGCTGCTTTATTTCAACCCTAGATTTTCACAACATGATGGAGACAACAAATTAATTCTATTATTTCGTAACATTCAAACACAAACTTCATTATTTCTTTTATTTCACCTACATTGACATACATTTCACAATTTTTCAATGTTCAACACAATTATTCGTAAATTTTGTCCATCAAGGTTTTAAAGCAATTCAGGAGTTTTCGTTTAGAGACTAGAAATAATTGCACCTATAAAGGTTGTAGTTCACATGAAGGGTTGACTTGGACTGAATAACAAGTAAAAACAACCATTTCGTCGCGATATAGAGGAAGTCATCAGTGTAAGATTAGGAACCTTTCAATGATGCATTTAGAGATCTTCATTCTTGAAACTGAACAATTCACAGAAACTTCATCTGAAAAAGGTTCCATGTATAACAACTAGAAAATAATTCTAGACTTTATTTATATAGTTTTTTTTTACTTATCAACTTATGTCATAGTTTACTTGGTCGTAAAAAAAGTTACAGTACTTTAGGTACGTTTATTGTAGTTGTTCATTATTTGATTTGTTTGACCGTAACATAAACTTGGGTAGTCACATTTAACACCTTATACTCTTTTGTTATAAGCCTTATATAGAAATACTACTGTACATTTTACTGAAAGAACACATTCCTAGTTCATATTTCAATAGCAAATATCAAACATTTACTTAAAATATTCTAGCCTGTAGATGTGTCTATAAATATGTGAAATCAAAAATTAACTTCTTTAAATTATATTAGAGAATCTGTAATAAAATCAAATGCAACCACTGAACCAATTTATTAAGGATAATTTTATCGACTGGGTTTTGGAATCATAGATTTTATGCCAGGTCTAGTAATACTACTTAGTTGCACCAATTAAGGTCAATAAAGCAACGCTTAATTTATTTACCGTTGGAAATTTGTGTTACCTTATCAGAAACTACCTTCATAATAATAATAATCACCTGATAACAGTATTAAAGTTGACAGATAACATAAAAGATATTAAAGTGTTCGAAAGACTTGCATTACAATAAAAAGCTGTTAAGAGAAAAAAAGGACGGTAAACGTCACTTTTGGAAAGATTAACAATCGAAAAATGGCACGAAACTAAATATGAGACAAATTTCATTCAAACCTTTGATTGCATAACCTGAAAATTCTATGTAATAAGACATAAAATAAATGGAAATAAATTTAGAAAAAAACACTAACAACAACGACAATGACTGGGTTAGTTGAATGAACAATTCCTTGTGATAGAATTCAAGAATTTTTTCGTTTAACTAAATTATGTTGAAGCGAACTGATATCTATATAGTTTGAAAGCAAACGTAATATAGAAGAGATGATATACTGACTGAATTAGAAAAAAGAACTTGGTTAACAACTGTTAAAGTCATTTCTCTTAATTGATATATTGGTAAAATAAGGATTAAAAGTGAATTTGAATATTTTCTGTTAAAAAGTATTTGAATTTTCAATAATTTAAATATGTCAGTTGTACGATATTGATAAGAAGACTTTTTTATTTCAATTAATAAACTATTTCAAATGGATATTTTTTTAAAGGTTTATTGATTTTCCTCAAGATACAGTTCAAACGATCTCAATTCATGTCAAAGTTTTTGACTTTCTGAATCAAGATAATTTCAATGGATCAAATGTCGTAATCTTATTACTTTGTTCCTCTTAAACTTGACAGCTAATTAGGATCAATAATACCATCTGAATACATTTATAAATTTATTAAACCTCTATTCATAAATTTTGATCATCTTTTGCAAAGAAAAATGACATTTCGATATTATCGATAGAATTAGCATAGTTGAGTTTTTAATATTTCACAACTGAAAGTAAGTTATTTCTTTTAGTACTAAATAATGTTTATTATCAGAAGGGGTTTTGTTGAAAGCGTTAGTCAATTGAAGCTAGACCACCATGGAAAACCTGGAAACACTGGACGGCCGTTTCGTCCTATTATGCCATCTCATTATGTTCTCAGGCACCAAAAGTATGGTTAAGATATGTAGATGACACCTTTGTCATTATAAAACGGAACCATTTGGATGAACTGTTTAAACTTATCAACAACTTTGATAGAAAAATCAAGTTCACCAAAGAGTTGGAATCTCCTGAAAACACATTACCTTTCCTAGACTGTTTAGGGGAAAGAAAAGTTAATAATAGCTTAAAAATTAGTATATTTCGAAAGCCGACAAATTCAGGAAAATTTCTAGATTTTAAATCGGCACACCCACACTCAACCAAAGTGACAGTAGTCAAAAATATGATTACAAGAGCTCAAAAACTTGTCACTGAACCAAATGATATGAAAACGGAAATAAATTTAATTACATCTACCTTAATTATGAACAATTATCCAAAAGATTTTATTAAAAGAATAATTAAGAATGAAAGAAAAGACGACATTGTTAATACAAAAAGATTACAGAAAAAGGAATGGGTTAACACAGTGGTGATCCCATATCGGAAAGGAGTTTCGGAAGATATTCGAAGAATCTTAAATAATCAAAATATAAGAGTACTTTTTCGAACAAACAATACTCTAAAATCAAAATTAGTAAGAATTAAAGATCCAATACATAAAGAAGAACAACAAAATTGTGTCTATGAAATCAAATGTAATGACTGTAATGCAACGTATGTAGGTGAAACATCAAGACAACTGAATGTGAGGGTGAAGGAACACAAACAATGCTTGAAACATATTCCTAAATCCTCAGATGATGTAAGGAAACTGGAGAACAAATCAGCGATAGCATTACACTCGATAGAATCGGGTCATACAATTGATTTCGTTCACACAAAAATCCTTCAAAAAGATTTCAAATCTTACAAGGAAAGACAAATAGCTGAAGCCCTATACATTTGGGCTAATCCAAACAATATTAATAGGAGAGATGGAATACAATTAGCAGTACCATGGCAGCTAATCATTAATAAGTAATAACCTGAACTCCTTAATGTTTTTATCTAGTTCGTATTATCTAAAATGACAACAATTACACTCAATGATTCTAATCTGTTGTCTTATCGGAATTTGTTAAACAATTCATTGGAACATTAAAAATGACACATACATACAGTCAAAATTGCGCTCTTCAAATCTCACCTTTTATATTTTTATTTTGTTTAATTATCTTCATGTTATACATGCTGTGACACAGATATGATTCATATCACATATATATTACAAATTGTAAGTTTTCTTATAAATTCACTGATAAGAGACAATATATGAATGTGAATGTAATTTTCTCCTATCACCTCTTACGTTTTTCTATACAATATGTTATATGAACACTCATCAATTCACATCACATATCTCTTAAACATACCTAGTTTAGACTTATTGTTAACGTTGATTGGATGACCTATTCAGTGTATAATGAACTCGGAGAACCATGTACCTATTTATATTCGATAATTTTGATGTTTGATTATGTACTTGAAAAAGCTTGGACCAGATTGCCAGGCGAAACGTTGGATTTAATTAAAAAAAATTCATTCGCTGAGATTTTACAAATATATTATTCCTATTTAATGTCTTACTTCAACTCGGCGCTCAAATACTGTGAAACTATTCGTTCTAATTTAGACGAGAGTTCTTATAAATCTTTCAGTGTCCTATAAAAATGAAGGACTCATTATTATTACCCGAGCGAATTCATTTCGCTTTGATAAATTCATGGTGTGGCTGTAGGTAGATCAATCGGATCTCTTGCTAACTAATGTTTATGCTACATTTCGAAAATTTATTTGAGGACTTAATCGACAATGTATGTCTTTACAATGCTGTATGTAAATAATCCTGTAGTAATGTATGACGAGCCTAATGATGCGACCTTTCTTCTAAAAAAACGTTATATAACTTTAACGCACATCAATCTCTTATATGGAGAAGGGATGCATAAACAGCTTTTTCTTTTAAATTTATATTTGAATAAAAATGTTTGATGAAACGTCCCATTGATAGGAATCTTATATAGACAGGTCATTATCTTAGTTTTCATAATCATGGTTCAGTCTAACTCAAAGGAGGTTTGATGATGGGCATATTTAATATAATTATCGATTTTTACGCTTACGAAACTACTGAGGACGAAGTATGTTACGTGTAACATGGATACAAAGCTCAGCGCTCATTACACTATAATCTTCTATGATTTGGGCTCCAGAAAATAATTCCCATATGAGATTCTCATTCAGTATTTAGTCAATCACCGTGTAAAAAAGCTTCAATTAACAAACAGTTCTATTTATTACACTCTCTAATCTCTTAATGGCGAAAAAATAAAACTTTTATTCTGCCGAAAATCTAGGGTAGTGTTAACGAGTGCCTCACATCCCGCTGTGTTTATTTATTTATTTATGTCTATAGACACACAAATCTAGGAAGGAATGAACATGGCAAAACTGATTCTTAATTTACAATCCAATGTTCTATACTTTTTGTAATCCCTATCACCTTGGCTGTTCATTTCCTCTCGATCGATTGCTGTGATATTTTCCCTTTTCATATAAAAATCATTACAATTTTATATGTGACTTGATTGTACGAAATGTATAGCACTACTATATGAAAGCAGTTTTGACAAACTTCGCTTTTTTTTCATTACAGTATGTTTTTAATAAATTGACTTTATTCACCAAACGTAGATATTACGTAAAACTTTGTCCTGTATAACAGTAAAAGTCTATACTAAAGTAAGCTAAAAATACATTTACTGTAATATATTACCGATATAACAACATACATGATGTGTATTTGAACAATTTCAAACAGTTGAGAAAGTGAAACAGAAATGTACAACTTTATAGCATATTTTTTTAAAAATAAAGTTGAAACTACATTCATTGTACCTCAATAGGCAAAAAGTTAAAAAGAGGATACATTTGATAAATAAATATCCAACTCTGAAGTAAAGACTAAAAGTGGAAACCACATGAAAAAAATCTAAAGCAATCTTGATATGGTGCCGATTTTTAGAGATCAGTGAGTACAGTACAATTTTCGGGTGTCTCATACTAGAACATAACAGCTGTTCAACGCTTCTTAGTTTTTAATGGTTGCCTAAAGTAAGTTCGTAATACAAAATGTGCAACACAAAAAATCTCCACAAACTGCTTTTACTAATTTCTAACTGGAAAGATTTCTTGTGAATTGTAAAAGAATATATTTTGCTGTGATGTGATGAACCCAAAGTCATTCATGTCACTTTTGTTAAGTCAAGTAGATAGTTTCTATGAAGACTGGTGCACAGAGGACACATTTTTTTAAATGTCTTGAATGATGTTCATATTGATGGCATTAACGTTTTGTTCTGAAATATGTATCTTCATTGTTTTATTTTGCAAACACCGTGCTTGAAAGTGGCGTTCATTATTTTTATAAAAATCTACAAGCTTACGAATTTCTCCCATTTCTACTTTTTATTTTAACCATTTTTACAGTTTTATATCTGTATATTTTCATGTCAGGTGATATTATTATCTTTTAATTCGAGTTTATAGACGGACACGACATTTCTATTACCATGCAAGTGTACATTCACAATTGTTTTCTAATTTGAAAATTAGTAATGGACAACATACAAGGAAAATGCATTGAAATCCAAATAAGTGTTTTCATTATGAACAATTAAAAACAGCTGATGTAAATACATAATCACTTGCTAGATTGATGAAGCTAATAAGTTTCCAACAAAAGGAGGTAGAAATAAATTCATAATATAACTTTGTCAGTAAAAGATGCTCACGTGAACAACAACGTATCAGCGTATGAACATTTCACCGAACCAAGCAGAAATTTTGTTGGCGGTTTGTATTTATCCGTTAGATGTAGGGACTTATAATATTACCTAATAATACTGGATGAATAGTTAGTGCGAAATGCAATCAGCCATAGATTGGCCCTGAAATCGTGAACATTTGGATATCATGCAGTGCTCTAAACAAACTACATTCATCCCGAGGTTTGAAAGCCTCGGGTTTGATCCTTGAAGAGATCGTGATAGAGCATTGATGAGCAGTTCTACCTTAAAATTAAACAATTATCCTCCGACAAATGGCTTTTAATTACTTGCTAAGTAAAATCAAGTACCGAGTGCACGTGAGTGATCGAACGAATTCCCTTTTAGCTTGATACATATATGTTTAAGTTGTAAATTTGGGATAGAAAACATCTGCTTTTTTTCAATATACCATAGTTAAAGAGAATTAAAAAAAACGATCTGTAACTATTTAAAAGAAATAATTTATACAGTCTCATGTTTACCTATACCAGCTAACAGGTTTCAGTAGTTACAAGTATTATGCTTGCTAGTGAATGTTCACTTGTTTTACAAAATCCAGTATTTCTTTCCGGCCAAATGTGTTATTTTAACTTAGTTCCATTCCCATAAATTAATAACCCAACAAATATTCTAGGGCAGTTCTTTATGATGTTTTCATTAAACAACTTTTCTCAATATCAGTAGGAGGTTTTATGGAGATTGAGTAATTTTATAGTTAAATTCATGATTCGTTAGAAGCCAGACCACCATGAAAAACCTGAAAGCACCGGACGGCCGGTTTGTCCTGTTGTGAGACTCCTCAACAGTGCGCATTCACAATCCTGCCCCTCGGGATTCGAACCGAGGACAACATATTTTAGCATTCAAAATGTAGAGTAAATAATTTTATAATGGGACTATGGTTATAAATCATTGTAACATGAGTAACCATTGGTAAAATATTGAATAATTTATAGAAAACAGTTTCATCCTTATACTATTGATTGAACTTTATATTAACATAATAAATTGAAGTTTAATTGAACAGAAAAAGCAAATAATTTCATTGGATAAATTAATTGGTTTCCTGAAACGTTATTTCTTTCTCAATAATTTTATAGATAATATATTGGTAGTTTGTTTGGTGAAACAAATTTCATAAAATGATTAATACTATTATAAAAGAACAAATGTTGAGATAGTTGAAAGGTTCAGAGCTACTTTACTGTTGCATTTCTATGTTCATCATATTGATAACCTTCAGTGGTCCTGTTGAGTATTGCTATAAAATTTCCTATTTCCTATATATTGTCAATGAATTATGTACTGTTTGCTCTGCCACTACCATTTATTGTATTATTGATCTTAAATTGTGATTCCTTATTTGGTGTGCAGTAAGGCCAGGCACTTTCATTATATAACTATATAACTTTCGGGTCATGATTGAATTACTTACAATAGAGAAATAATTGGCTTAACATCTATACCTTCAGATATGATTCTGAGTTAGACGAGGTTTAAGAACTAATAAGTGTTGAGGCCTTGATTGTTGTAATATTTCATTGGTCCAACTGGCAAAACAGTACGTGTTACCGATTAGACTCTCTAGATTAATCAAAATCGTCGTTTTCACAAAATGAAACAAATTAAATGAGATCATTTAAACAAACTAAGATTTTTACAAAAAAAGTGGATAACTCTGTTGGCAACAATGAATTTATAATTTATACAACTCATTTTAAACTCTCTTTTGGTAACATCAATAATATATCTTTCCTTCGCCTTCTAATTTCAAATTCATCGTCTGATCTTAGTTAAAAACTTATTTTTTTTAATATAAACAAACAAATATTTCGAGTTGTATAACTTTTTGAATACCATGTCTAACCAAAAAAAATTCGACTTAAACTATAGCGAAAGTGAGTAAATTTTGCAAAGAATTGTATAAAATTTAGTGCACTTATTTTTGTTGCATCACCTGATATATTTCGTTTATTTAACAAAATTGATTGCCTTTTCTTCCATAGAAACTTATCATTAAATATGTCAAAATACTGTCACTACTTCAAGTTAGCTTAACATATATCTTAAATAAACAAAAGGAAAATAATATGCAAAACTTTTCGCTTTTTTTCTTCTATTCATTCCATTCATTCATTGATTTTTTCAAAAGTTTCATAATTTATTGAGTTATTGGAACCATTGAATGAATTATTTCAAATATGAAAGTAATAATTTAAACAATTAGTTTTTTCATGGTTGAAATCATGAATCAATTGAAGCTAGACCATCATGGGAATCCTGGAAGCACTGGACGGCCATTTCGTCCTATTAAGGGACTCCACAATAGTGCGCATCCATGATCCCGCCTCGCGAGATGCGAACCCAGGACCGACCAGTATCGCACGCGAGCGCTTAACCACTAGACAACTGAGCCGGCATGCAACGGTGATAATGTCTAACTTCAACCAATCCACAAAATTGAGCAACTGTCCACCATATGACTTCAGTGAGTTTTTTCAAATTCCATCGTAATCAGACGACATCATTTAATTGTATGTTAGTTGATTATAATTTTATACAAATTAACTTTAACATATAGCGTATATAACATCATTTTCATCTAGTAAATGCATGATTTTATATGTGGATAAAGAAGGTATATTCAATTCCAACATTCATTGTTACCTTAACTTCATATTAGAATACAAATGATAACTGATAACTAAAATATTTATCAAAGATAGGTTCAAACTCAATGGGTTCAATAACTTTAAGCGTTGAGTATACGATCTTCATTATTATTGGAAATTTGTATATTTTTAATGAGTGGAAAAAACAATACAAAACAAATTTGTTCTACTGACGTTTCGTTATTTAAAACTAATGGCTTTATCAGTTTATTTACTTGGTAATGAACAATTACATCGTAAAAAGAACTATATTTGAGTTACTCTATATAGATTAAGAGTTTTTTAAATCGTAGCTTACTGTTATTTATTAGCATTAAATAGCAAAATATCAGTAAAATAACTTTTTTTCATAAATTGAAAATTACTAATTTGAATAAGAATTTCAATGTTTCAAAATATCATGTCCATCCAATTTTTTGAATTCTTTAATGTATTTAGGTAATTAATACTGAATGTGAAAGATAATTCTATTAAGTGAAGATTTAAACAAAAATTGTCATCTTTATTAATTTACATGGAATATTTAACAATATGGTTTAACATGAATAAATTCGGTTTTTCATAAATGGATAATGAAAGAAAAGTCACAATGAATGTGAATCATGATTAGTAATTTGAAATGAGAAACTATTAACACATTGATGTCAAACCAGACTTCAAACTTTTGCTATATAAAATGATCTACAAAAGTTACAACATACCAATTTGAATGTTAGAGAATTTTAAAACCTGACGGTCAATTAATAACTTATTTGTGTAAGAAATCCTGTTAATTGAATAAGTTAGTAGTTCAACAAATGCAACTCAATTACGAGTGCTAAGTACGTTTAATAACATTTCTAGTTTCCTAACTACATTTCGACTATACACATTTTAATCGTTTAAAAATCTCAATCATATTAAAAGACTAATATTTGAACTAAGAATATTCTTTTCGATAAATTCTCTTCAGGTTCTACAATTATATGTCCAAATTAATAATCCGAAAAAAATGACCATTTATCGAAAAGAATATTCTTCGTTCAAATATACACATTTTCTTCAAAAGCTTATATTCTAAAATCTAAAGACATTATTGACAAACAATTATGATTGATTAACACTGTCCGATTAGTTTTCCTATCTATGCACAGTCGTAACCGAATACTGTGAATACAAACATACGTCCTTTATTACTCTTATGTTGTATTATCACTTATACTTTGACAACCTTTTAAACATCAACTAGATGCCTTACTTCTTATTCAATAAACCGCTTTACACGTAATGTTAACGTTGAAAAAAATATAGTAATGAAGACTCCAACATGTATTAGTTTCATAAAAAAAAAGATTCACTCACATTCATGGAATACGTCTACTCCAAAAACCTAACAATACATTGATAATTCAACTTAAATGTTACTTAATATTAGAATTTTGATTGGCTGTTCATAAATGATTATTCTTTTACGGAATCGGCCAATCAGAAGACAAATGTAAGGATAATCTAAAATCAATAATAGTAAAGATAAATCATATCATATGAAAGTCCAATTACACAAATTAAATTTTATTTATTTTTAGAAATTAGAACACTTTTTTTTATATTTATAAAACCAAATTTCTTTTATAATAAATAAATAGATAGTAGTATAATTTTGATATTACAAATATTAGTTTCTAGACTAAAGATTTTTTTTTCGATTTTCAGTTTTCTTTAAGGCAACATGTTTAAATGTTATTTTGAGAAAATCTAGTCTTCAATAAGAACATAGTACGTACAAAACTGTAATTACGTGCAAATAAATACTATGATATAGTGTTATGATCAATTTATGGACTATGTGAAGACGACTTGATTTCAAAAGAAAAACATGATACTTACATTGTCTACAATTCATTAACTCAAATAATGGAATATATTAGACAAATATAATGGACTGATAATTATCATATTTATCTATATTTTTTCCTGAGTTCAGATTTGGCTTTTAGTCTTATTTTAAAATAGTAAAGTTTAATCAAATGATTCAATGTATATCTTATTGATAAGTAATTTAGTACTAATAAAATTTATCAAATCTATACAAAACTGTAGTTAATTTTTGATGATTAGTCTTCTTGTCTTTATTTTTTATTATTATTATTATTTGAACACACAAATATTGGTACAAGGGGGAACCAGATATATATGCTCCACGCTGTTGTATAAGTTGGAAAATGCGAGTACATGAAATGGGGAAAAGAGGAAGATAAATGATGTAATATATGAAAAAATGATAATACTAGTAATAATAATAATTAAAATGAGTGTTATCAAAAGAATGTGAATTGTCTGAATTCTAATTGAAGCGAGCATAGTATTTCATGAAGTAATTGTCATCTCATTGTCTGTGGGCTGTGATACTATACGGGTGCCGAGACCGAAGCAGGTAGTTTTATTAGATAACCACACCACGAGACTTTGAACTAAAGGTCTGATCCACAATGCAGTGGAGTATAGTGAGAATATGCAGTCCCATGGTAGTAGGGGACCAACAATAAGTTCATACGCCATTTGTTTACTCAGGATACTGTGGCTCATGTACACCACTGGTTTGGATTCAGGGTTTTCCAACTCCCCTAGGCGGGCCCGCCGTTTTCACCGGCACGGTTAAAGCACCGGACATTCGCTTTTCACAAACAAATCCCCCGCCACGAGAAGGCAGTGAATAGGACTTCGCTAGGAGATCGTGCATACGCGCGACCTGTGGGAGCATTTCGAGAGAGAGAGAGCGAGCCCTCCTCACTCTAGGCCGTACCAGGGCATTCGAACATTCACATATTACACTCAAGAAAAGAAATTAAACGCATGCATAGTATTTGTATGTTAAACTGACAATATTATGAATTAAAAGTTAGAATAAACACTTTTTTCATATTTCATTGAAAATATTTAAAACATTCATATTTGAAAACCATATTGAAAACTATTTAATTATACAAAATAATGTTTTAAGGAGGTGAATAAAACGTTCATTTTAGAAAAACTATCCTATCAAAAATATTTTTAAAAAGACAAAATCAATATAACAGTGGCTTGAATAAAACACTTAATGTAGAGAATATTAAAAAGAAAGATGTCTATATACTATTCATTAATCAGTTATCGTGTAATTGATACTAAATGATACTAAATGATAATCTATATCGATAACTGACAGAATAAAATATAAGATTGAAATGAAATGAAACCCATTTTTAGTTACTATCGTAATTTAAATATTTTCTATTGTAACATTTAGAAAATAAATTGTAACAAATTGATGTGTGGGCGAAAATGATAATGATTGGTTGTCTGCTTATTAAGACATGAAGATAGTGTGACAGGTGTCAGATGAGTTATACACTCCCCAATCCTTATTATTATTATTATTGACTGATTGATTGTTCACTGTTGTTGGATTGTGTAGGGTTATGGTGTGGAAATATATTGACGTTCTAGTCAGGCTAATCACGTGTTCTTGGTCTGAGTTGTGTTGAAGTCCTGTAGAATAAACACTGTGAGGGAATCTAGTGTAGATATTTGTCTAAGGTAAATTAACGTCCCATTCGCACGTGTAAAAAAGGAAAAGGACATTATAATACAAGTGAAAATAAGAACATAAAGTAATTATCGCGTAGTCTAAATTTATTATTCTGACTGATGTTAAATTTTTTAAGCTGCTAATCCAATGAATAAATTTAAATGATTGTTTTAGACTAAGTAATAATAATAATAATAATGAATATGACACATTTCATAAATTGTAGTTACATATTGAACTTTATATCATGAATAATTTACAATCCACAAACTTATTTACAAAATAATTTAGTAATATGAATTTATTGCTTAATTTTTCAATGACATAACTATTTATAATAAGGCTGTAATAATGATAAGGATATTAAATCAAAGTTTTGAAATGATTCCTTAATGCATTGACTTCAACTTCACTTAACTTAAAGGTAAGAGCCTACATTCTCTTCAATTTGTTTTAATTTATATTAATTTTATTTTGATAAAGATACTTCTGAAAGAAAGGTTTACGAGAAATTTTTGTAATTTGCTATGAACATAATTAGCATGCGCCAATCAAATTACACTTGACGGAGAAACTTTCGAGGATGTGAAAACATTTTCATATCTTGACAGCATTATTGATGAGCACGGTGGATTTGATGCAGATATAGTGAGGATCGGGAAAGCAAGAGCAGCATATTTACAAATGAAGAACATCTAGAACTCAAATCAGCTGTTAACCAACACCAACATCAAAATTTTCAATACAAATATCAAGGTACTTCTACTGAATAAGGCGGAAACTTGGAGAACTATGAAAGCCATCATTCAGAAGATGTGTGTTAATTAACAGTTGTCTACGCAAAATACTTCGGATTCGTTGACCAGACACTATCAGCAACATTCTACTTTGGGAGAGAACAAACCAGATTCCAGTGGAGGAAGAAATCAGGAAGAAGTACTGGAAGTTGATAGGACACACATTGGGGAAAGCGCCGAACTGCGGCACAAGGTAAGTGTTCACTTGGAACGCTGAAGGAGAAAGGAGAAGAAGAAGACCAATGAACACATTACGCTTAGAAATGGAGACAGACATGAGAAGAATGTACAAAAGTTGAATAGAACTAGAAAGGAAGTCTCAGGACAGAGTGGATTGGAACATACTGTTCGGTGGCCTATGCTCCATTTGGGGTAAAAGACGTAATTAATTAGGTAAGTATGAACAAAACTATAAAAGAATTTAAATCTCAATGAAATAAATTGTACCATAGCATTTCCTGTTGTTTCACTGATAATTTGAATGGTCTAAATCATTTATTCTGCTTAGTGTATTTTTAGTAAAGTTGTTTTATAGAGGACGGGGCTGCTGACCCCATTTCCAACCCTCCTCCATTACCCGGTCTTGGGACTGGCAGTAACTCTACAAGGACTACAAGTGATGAAAAATCCTAGTGGGCGGTCTATGATCCTCCACGAGAGATAACAGGATTAAGTAAGTGAATAACTGATAATTTATATGTTCTTCATTATTTACTTTGGCAGCCCAGCCAGATCAAATCAACATTGAACATAAGATTTGCAATAAATTTTTATTTTTACCATGACTAAAACTAGACTTCAATGAAGGAATGACAATTTAAAGGTGAATAATTTTTATTTTATGAAGTTATATCTTTCACAAAATTTAAGTATCATTGAAACATCTATACCATGTACATAATATCATATTTCTTCATGTCTTAAAATTGTTCATGAATAATGCCAGTGAAACAAGTATTTGTTTAGTATATGAAAACCACTACGTTAGCATATTGTGAAACTTTATACTTAATTCAATTCAAATCTTTTCGTATACATCTAAATATTGACATAATCACTGACATTTGAACTTATTACCTTTCACTTGATACGCCTGAGAGTTATCCACTCAAACTCACTCATGCATATTAGTTTTTAGAACAAACAAGCAACTACAATGAGTTTCGTCGATTGACGCTAAATTTAACCACTATGTGATGAGTGTACCCACGCTATTGAATTAACATATCACGAAATTGAAAAATCTGATCACATTGATAAACTCTGAAAGATTGACTGACAGCAACAAATAGGAATTCATTCACAAATCTGTTTACTAAATATCACTGACAAAGTGTTATCGCCTACATTGCACTGAATAAAATGTTTGATTTTTCGTCCCGTTGATATATAATAACAATATATTGTGAAGCGTAAAACGAACTAATAGTTTTCCAAAACTTTTCATAATTTGAGAATAGCTTGAAAGTACACAACTGTGTATTCATAAACAAAATTATGTTACACTTTATTTAACACAGTCAACATGGAAGAAGAAGACATAAAGTTCATTCTTAACGTAGAGGGTAAATGTCAATAGGTAATTATGCTTTAAAGCTAACTGCAGTTGAATTTATAAAATTAGATGTGCTTAAGATTGCAACCAAACAGAAAGGATTGTCAGAAGGGGTTTTGTGGAGATTTAGTATTTTTCAGTTGAAGCTAGACCACCATGGAAAACCTGGAAACACTGAATGGTTGCTCAACTTCGTGGATCAGTTGAAGTTAGACATTAACACCGTTGGATGCCAGCTCAGTGGTCTATCGGTTAAGGGCTTCGGATCGAGACTGGTAGGTCCTGGGTTCGAATTTTGCGAGAGCGTGTTCGTGGATGCGCACTGCTGAGGACTCCCATAATAGGACGAAACGGCCGTTCAGTGTTTGCAGGTTTTCCATGGTGGTCTAGATTCAATTGATTCATACTTTCAACTATGAGAAAGGATTGTGTTAAAGCTTTTCTATATATTTTAACAAAGCAAGAAAGACAAGTTTTGCCGAATATGATGAATTAATGGTATTTTGCCGTTTTTTCTTCGGTTACATACAAGCTAGTATGCAGAATTATTTCCGAATAAAAAACTGCTAACTTTAGTTGACAATGAATTAGTTACTGTAATGTGATGGAAGTTAAGAGTTAAAGTCTTAAAAATTTTGATCTTTTTATAACTACCTAAGGTAAATGTTGCAGATTGTTAAAGTTATTTTATTGGTTCAACGCGTTTCTGGAAGTTTAGGAAGAAAAAGTGGACATATGAAGTCAAGTAAACGAATTATGATCACATTTAAATGAAGAAAATTCAAAATGTTACCTAGGTAGTTGGTGGTTAACTACTGAATCTTTTCAAATACAAAAACCAAGATTAAACCTTACAATCATTAAAATTTCTGCCCATTTTAATAACTTAGAAGTGAACTGTGTCAATAAATTTGAGTATGCGTATTAGACTCATAGAATATTCCATGTTTAGCAGGTGACGTGCTACTGAACTCCATAAGCAAATTTCTCCTAGGATGCATGACCGTTCTGGATAATGTTTTTCTTCTTATTCTTCCATTCTGCACACATTGATATATACATTTGGGAAAACACTTTTCTGATATTTATTTAATTTTGTTTGAGTTATGGAACTTAATATTATTTATATTGGTATGTACTACTCAGGGGTGACCGGTTTTTACAGCTTATTTATTCTTTGACTGATTTTATTGATTATTTGATCCCTCCTAAATGACAGCTAAATATAATCGTTCATTTCAGGTTTGCATCCTTATGTTTTATTCTGGTGTTCCTTACTACATTTATTCATAATTGCTTGAGGTTAACCATTCGTTCACAGATATTTATGTATTATGGTATATTCTACCTCGAAATTTTCTAGCGAACGTAACTTTCTGGTTTCTTGGTAGATTGTTTTCACCAATTCATATTTATATCTAAGAGGATTAAGCAATCGGGTACAACAGTTTCATCATTATCCGAAAATATTATCGTCCTTGCTTTGTTTAGATTTTCTAGGGTAACCAATTTCATTAATTTCCTATACATCCCAAGAACCCTGTTTCTAAAATAAAGCAAAAATTTAATGAGTGAGATGGCTTGATCTTTAAAAAATAGTGAACATGAAATGAAGATCTAACCCTTCAAAATAATTCGAAAAACGGCGTTCAGTTTTACAGAGTCCCTTGATATGAAATAATAATAATAATATAATCTTAGTGTACGGATGAAAAGCTTAGCAATTTTATTTGTAGTTGAACCATAACCAATCAAACAAAAAAGCTCCTATGATTTGTTATAGGTTGTCCAGTGAGTTTTAGCAAAAGAATGCAATCATGATTAATGGTGACCACCAAAAAAAGGAATTTAAAGTGTTGTAATCTAGTACAATAAAATGATGACTTTCAAGTTTTCTAACTAATCACAGATATTAAATAGTAGGACTTTTTAAAGCAATTAGTCCCGTTGATAAATTTCGATAATGTAATAAGAAGACGAAGATCATCAGATCTATGTGATATATTAGCGCAATACATTTCGAACAATCTGATCACACATTCTATACTTGTTAAGAACATTTATATATAAAATAAAAGGTCAACTACACTGGAAATGGGGGGAGTAAAAGTAGACAAGGATAACAATGATAAAAATAATGTGAAAACAATTTGACATCACTCTGTATAATAAGCATATATTACCAGGATAGGTTTAAGGAGAGAACAAACTGTTTTTGAATACTCAAAGGGGGTTTGAATTTTCGTATGGCTAAGACTTCAATAAACCTCAGTATACGCCCTTTTACACTTTTAAACAACACCGCAAAAGCGGAGTTAAGATCAATCTTATGACCTGTTTCGATTATGTGTTTGGCAATAGATGATGATGGATGTTTATCCTCTACTCTTATTGGGTCGTTTGACTCTGTTTTTGTAACCATTTGGGTACATGTTCACCCACCCTAATTTTCAGATTGCTCCTTCCTATGTGTGATCAAATTGTTTTCACATCACATAGTTCTGATGATCTTTGTCTTCTTATTACATTATCGAAATAGTAAGACATTTGAAGAAAATCAATAATATGTACTATCATTGGGATTGGTCAGACACCTTAAGGATTTCTACTTTTGTTATAAAATATAACAGAATTTAATGGATTTATATGTACAAATAAGTGAATATTATGTTCTAATTTGTAATAATACTGTTTTCATGAATCAAGGAAATGCCTATTAAATTAATAGACGAGAGCATTTTTACATCATATGCGTTTATTGTTGTGTTGAGAGTAAGTTGAGCAAAATTGTTGACGTTCAATCTTACCCTCTTTTTATGTCAAACAAACGAAGTGATCATTTTATACTTATTATGAATTATATTTGATAGACCATTACAGTTTATAGCACATTTTTCATAGATTTTTATGATCAATTATTTTTTGTTCAATGAACCTGATCAAACTACAATCTTATTGTTTTGTTTTATTAATTAGTTTTATCAAAAATTAATGTTTATAATTTATACTAATGGAACACAGTAAATCAGTTATACTCGTTGATTGTACATTTCAATCGAACAGGGTTCATACAAAAAATTGTACATTCATTTATATGGAGTTCAATTTAGTCATAATCATTTAATAAATGTTATAATTAATTCTTGTAAACTATATTTACACTAAATAACAAGTGAATTGATCTTATTTAACCACAAAACAAGTATTCATGTGCCCGTGTGACTATTCGCTATTGTGGTTGTCTGAAATAGAAGAACAGACCAGGAGTTACTATAAGGGTAACATGGTCTCATGTTAAGTAATAATGTCAGCCAAAAATGGAAAACAGCTTTCTCTCTTGCTAATCAGTAGGCAATAGGGTCATGCTTGTTATTTCTGATTTGCAAGTAGTTTTTCCATACTTATTTTGGAATATTTAAAATTTCTTCACCAATTACGTCTAAACGAATTGTTCACTACCAGTAATTAACATTTACTACCAACTAATATCTTTAAAATAAAATCTTAAAATGAGTCAACATTACATCACAGCTTAAGATCAATATGATAAGATAATAAGATGAAATGAAACATCGCATCACATTCTAGAAATATAGGAAAAACAGGGTGTAGTATGAAGAGTATATATATATATTCATTCATTTTGTGATCGGAATGATTTTATTGCCATTTTGCTCATTATCTATCGAATTTTAAAAACACAGATTTGAGATTATGTTGATGGAAAGGAACTAATTTTACAGAGAAATAATAAAATTAAATTTTTTAAATATTTCGATGCATAATCCGTTTGGTCACGGAATTTTTATGAAATAATGTTAAATGAAATCTAGATTTGATGAAATAGCTTATAGTTGAGAATTTCCAATTTTCATTAATGTCTCTTTCTGTCCATTATCATCACATTTTAAATGATTTGTAGAACTGTAGTGAACAAGAAGATTAATGGGGACGATCGAATGTCGTTGAGCACAACTTACAGAATATCTCACTAAAATCTGACAACTAGACAATAAACAGTTAATTTGCAAACTATCAGTCAATTATCGCAATCTTGAACGTTCCTTCTGAAAATATCAGTCCATAGTCTCCGAATTCATTGATCATGCATTTTCATATAAATTGCGTTCCGTTCTCGTTCTTTTGTCATCAATCTTCTATTGAAATACATTTAATGCACGACCACTGTTATATACTACTTACGTGGATATGAGTAAGCAACACCACAGTATTAGTACATGTATCCAATGCTTTTCCTTTACAAAACTAATTTAAAAAAGTTATAAACTGTTTACATAAGGATGCAACCATAATCTATGTAAATTTAACTGTTTTGATACACAATATTTATCTAGTTTTTGTAATATAATAAAGCTAGGTACTGTTTTATATTAATATGAACGTTATTCTGATTGCATTTTTTTGATGCAAATAATAGATATATATATAAATATAATCTTGTTGAATAATTTAAAATTATTAAAATGTTTACGTTCCCAAAAATAATAAACGTCCTAGTGATTAAATTCAGTTGCTGTTGTTTCCTTCAATCTTCCCATTGATGTTTAAGACTGATATTGATCAGTCTCATGTTGGCATATGTGCATACCGTGTGTATTGCCTCGATATTGCTTTAATTCACAAGCATTGAACTTCACTCCAACGCACAAGCAAGTGGCCTTCAGGACAACGTGGCGGCGTTTGAAGTGAACGGTACTGAGTTCGAGTATTCGAGTAAACATCAACCCTGAGATTCAGGTATATCCATTTGAAAAGTCGGAAATGGGACGAAACGTGCGTTCTGAATTCCACTGCTAGTCACTATCCATCTTTGCTTATAACATCAACAAAGCTTAACTTTATTATTTCAGAAAAAAATTGTAAGTTTTTTCAGAATGTTGCATTTATGATATCCTAATGAATAAAAAAGAGAATTTCAAGTGAAGAAGTGTCGGATAGTCTAATTTCTACTCATTCTGAAATCCTAAACTAATTTTTTAATCATAATTCCAACACTTTTTTCTTTAAAGCGGCTTTTGGACTGTATAATAGCATATAGTTCAGAAATAGAGATTTGAAATTATTTTATTTTTATTGAGAATTTTTAGATAGAACATTAGGCATTAACTAAAGTATTTGTACATTTAAATAAGATTCATCAATTCTGTATTATTTCTATAACCTCTATAATTATAGTTTAATGTAAACTCGATGTAAACTGAAAACATGAAAAATTCATTTAGGTACAACACACTTTTTTTAAAAAGTAACAATTCAATTTTAAATGATATGCAACATCGGAAGAAATTAACATAAAAATCCCTTTAACAAGCCCTATTGTGGAGAGAGACAGAGAGAGAAGGAGAATAAACAATCGGTTAGCTATTAAACTTCTAAATAGTTTATGATGTGAAGTAAAATGTGTATGAAGAACAAAATGTATAAATGTAAAATGATTGATAATACTGTGAAACAATTTTTTAAGTGATTTTAGGTTAGAAAACAAGCTTAATTAACTTTTTTGAATGTTTTTAAAAACAGTAGATTTTAATATGTAACACTTCGGCTATTCGACTCTCTTTATAATAGAAAAAAATCCTTTCTAGATTATTTTAATACTTTTAGCACCAAGTTGGTGATCTTTGAAAATAGCATGTACTGCTATTTCTGATTTAACTTGTAAATTTTCTGATTGCATGGGATTAACAGTTCTTTTGTGTTGGCCACCAACAGTTGAAGAGATCATCATGGACATCAGACAAATCAAGAGTATCAAAGAAACAGGACCAGACAACATTCCAGCAGAGGCACTGAAAGCAAATGAAGCAGTAACTGCAAAGATAGTCAACATACTCTTCAGCAAGAATTGGGATGACGAACAAAGACCAACAAACTGGAAAGAAAGAAACCTAATCAAGATACCAAAGAAAAACGATCTCACCAAACATGATAATTACAGGGACATGACTCATCTCTGAATACCAGGAAACGTCTTCAACAGAGTGTTGTTAAACAGAATGTAGGACTCTGTACATGCCCAGCTTCGAGGTCAACAGTCTGGATTCAGTAGGAATCGATCGTGTGCAGACCAAATCGCAACACTACAGATCATTGTAGAACAATCAATTGAATGGAATTCATCACTCTACATACACCTCATCGACTACGACAAAATATTTGATAGTGTGGACAGGACAACACTATGGAGACTTATTGGACACTACAGCGTGTCTGAGAGGATGATCAATATCCTAGGGAATCTCTATGATGTATTGAACTGCAAAATCGTGCATGGAGGACAACTCACTGACTCGTTCAAAATAAAGACCAGTGTCATGCAAGGTTGCTCACTCTCACCCTTTCCCTTGTGGTCGAATAGAACATGAAGACGTTAGCATCTTTGTAGAAACACGGGAGACAATGGACATCTAGGACGCAGCTGCACGATTTAGACTTCGCAGATGATCTGACCAATGTAAGAGAAGACGACCAGTGTAGAATTATGTGATTTTTGAACGAACCAATGACTTCTTTGTATTGATGAATGTTTTGATTTTGAATTCCAAATACAATACATTTGTTTGCTCATCTAACACTTCTTAATCAAATTGCGTTATTCCTGGGATTACTAGTTTATATTACAATTCAAATACTTCTGATTACCATACAGTAAGCTCATCAGCAGTAGGTCTCAACATGCACAAAGGGAAAAGCAAGATTCTCCGATAGAATGTAGCATGCGCCGATCGAATTACACTTGACGGAGAAACTTTCGAGGATGTGAAAACATTTTCATATCTTGACAGCATTATTGATGAGCACGGTGGATTTGATGCAGATATAGTGAGGATCGGGAAAGCAAGAGCAGCATATTTACAAATGAAGAATATCTAGAACTCAAATCAGCTGTTAACCAACACCAACATCAAAATTTTCAATACAAATATCAAGGTACTTCTACTGAATAAGGCGGAAACTTGGAGAACTATGAAAGCCATCATTCAGAAGATGTGTGTTAATTAACAGTTGTCTACGCAAAATACTTCGGATTCGTTGACCAGACACTATCAGCAACATTCTACTTTGGGAGAGAACAAACCAGATTCCAGCGGAGGAAGATATCAATAAATAGGTCGTGTTTTTTACGTATATTCTCGATCCATACATGCTACATCTGATCAGCGAAGAATCCTATTTTCTAGCTGCGAAATCTTAGTAAAGAAACTTTGGTCGTGTTACAGTATAGAAATTACCCCACAACCAATTTCGAGTATGCTTCATTTTGCTTAAGCCCTTTTATTAACTTACTTAACAAACATTGTTATTTGGATAGTAACAATTCGCATATACCTTTGTTCTGTTACGATCACTAGAGCACATGACAGAGTAAAATGTTGATTGCTTAAATTTCACCCTATGATTCATCTTCCTCCACATGTATGTTTGTGATGTTTAAATTCACTAAGCGGATAACGCGATGGCGTTTGAAGCGAAAGGTACTGGGTTCGAGTCCCAGAGTGAACATCAACTCAGATGCAGGTACATCCAGCTGACGAGTCCCAAATAGGGCGAGATGCGAGTCCAATTGAATTCCACTGCTATCCGCTATCAATCCTTGCTTATGCCCCCAAATACCCTGGTACGGCCGAGAGTGGGGAGAGTTTGCTCTCCCTCTCGAAATGCTCTCACATGGCCACACGAATATATAGCCTCTGCCAGGGAAGTCCTACTGACTGCCTTCTCGTGGCGGGGGTGTTGTTCACAAAAGTGAGAGGACGAAAAGCGAATGTACGGCGCTTTAACCGGGTTGGTGGGTGTGGAGGATCCACCTAGGGGAGTTAGAGAATCCTGATTCCAAACCAATGGGGCACATGGGCTCCGGTATCCTGAAGGAACAAATGGCGTATGAACCAACTGTTGGTCACTGGCTACTATGGGACTGCATCTCCTTGCAATGCTGCACTGCCTTGTGGACTAGATCTTTAGGTCAAAGGCTCCGGGTGTGGCCTTTTAAGAAAACCACCTGCTTCAGTCTGAGCACCTGGGCAGTATCACAGCCCTCACACAAATCGAATGAGATTTGTGAGGCGCGTATTCATCTGGTGCTTCCTTGTACCAATATTTATGTGTTTAAATTAAATAAAATAAAATACATGTATGTTTGTACTCAAATTCTAGCATAAGCGTTGGTTTCCCTTGCTGCACCCTTATGCAATTTGACTATAAATTTGCCCATGCATTACGCCAAATATGCTCATTCTCCTCTCCGCTTCAAATACGCTTGGTGTGCTTACAGCTTTGTAATTTGTGCTATCTGCTAAAAAAAACTGTAGTTACCTCTTCTCATTGTCTTCTGATTTCAAACACAGTTGAGATATATATAATAACGGTTATCAAGGTGATTAATTAATGAAGCAATTTCACTACAACAGATAATTTTCAGAAATTGTTGAAATCAACACTAAGCGATAGTCTCACTTATCATCACTAGTATTATTTTTATTCAGTGTAAAACATATTGAATTCTCAATGTATCAATGATGTTAATAATCAATACTATTTCTTTATGAATTGACTTATAGGAAGATAAAATAAATTGTTATCATTGTTTTTCAGATGCATTTTAGTTGTAAACAAAAATTATCAGTCAAATCAACAACTAGAACAATATGAATGGATTAACAGAAACCAAACCATATTCACTATATGTTTTCGTAGAGTTTGTTTGTTTGTTTTTCTTAACAAGAAAGGAGGATAATCAATAAAGTTTCCTATTTTTTCACGTAATGATGGTTTTGTTTGGATGTGCTTGGTATAGAATTAAGGGTCAATTACATAAATGAGACACTGTAAGTGTAAGCGGAAGAACAAAATCAACGCTTCATGCTAATGAATCAATAAACTATATGATATTATAAATATTTCACTGATTAATTTAGGTAAGCGACCACGTAATATGCATCATGTATCACGTACCTACAACAATTGGGATTGTAATAGACGGTTTTAGAAGTGTTATAAACAAATAGTGGCCAGTTACCGTCCTCATTGAACGTCTTAAGCAGTCAACATTTACCGCATTACAATTATCTAGCTATTTCAATAACAATCTCAAAAAAAAACAGTGTGATAATAGGCACACTTTATATTACCGTGATAAATCATTTGCATGAAACATTCTTCAATGATGCTATCATTATTATTTAAATTTCCGTTGTTAAGTCTTGATCCTAAGTATCATCACTGAGATCTTTGGTTGAAGGTTGGCTTCCTGTAAGACTAAGAGTTTCGTACCAATCGATTAGTGTTCCTCAAGTTCCCGATCATAACCGAATTCATTCATTAGTCTGTTGAACGTCTTTCATAACAACCATTGGTCATTATGATTATCTAAACCACTTACGTCTTTTGCTTTGCAGTCTAATTTTAGCTAGTGGACCATCAAAATTTATAGTACTCCAGTATGTTATATTTTCTTCGCAAAAATCTTGCTATTTGTGTTCACCTACGTACACGCGAAGAATCGAATTTGAAGCCTCTACGAATCTTGCCGACCACCTTATCTAAAGGCCTCCGATTTATCATCTAATGTTTAACATCCTGAGATGCAGTATATTGGTGATATTACATAACCATCATCCACTGGCATTGATTACAGCTGTTTCAGGTAAAACCGTCTAGGAATACTTACTAGAGCTTCTATAACGCTTTTAATATTGTACAATAATAGATTTATAATTATTATTCAAATGTAACATTCATAAGGCTGTCGAATATACGTATTTAGTTTTCATCAGTGTCTATCTGTCAAACGTCAGTACACTAAAATTTATACAATCCACGCACCCTTTAAGGAACACTACTTGGTATATATACCTATCTGACATAGAGTTTCTATAAAAGGACTTATAGTGAACAGTGAATATTTGTTTAATTAATTGGAAAAAAGCATGCTTCTATGTGACAAACAGATGTAATCTTAGAATTAACCGTAGAATACAATTTTAATTTATTGTATTTAAAAGCTTCAATGAATATCATTAAACGTGATAATTTTTTATTCTTGCACAAAAGTGTTAGAACTAATTGTTCATTTTAACTGTATCCCATTCAAATATTAAGGATTGTTTATGGAATTTCTTTGCTTGCTACATAACCAATATTTCATTAGAATCAGTATGACTAGACTTATATTTCGATATCTTTCTGGATATCGCTTTAAATGCATAATGAATAGGTATTGCTTTATGAAAGTGTATGATTTTGCTATTGAATCAGTCAAAGAGAATTGATTAATAGGTATATAATGATGATATCATCGAATATTCATGTTTAATTCATCTCAATGTAAAGGGAAAATAGATAAATAAAATGATTATAAATACACTATTCATCTAATCTAACTAATTCAATAAATTATTTTTATTTTGAACATTGTTATTACGAATCAAGACTTTAAATATTTATCTTTTTCATAAGGGGTTATAGTAATTTTAATAGTTGAGATCATTAGTCAATTGAAGCTTGACCAGTGTTTCCACGTTTTCTATGCTGATCTAGCTTCAATTGACTCATGATCTCAACTATTAAAATCTATCTTTTTATTTAAGAATTATTCTTACAAACTTGTAAACTACAGTAATATAAAAATGATGATTAATGATACTCTCCCACAGTTATATATTACTGATAAAACCATTGATTCTTGTTTATTCGATAAGTTTGCGTAAAAAAATGCTATAAATGTTATTAAACTGAAACTTTGGAATTTCTTTATCCGATATTTGGAACAGGATGCTATTTTGAAAAGAAGGAAAAGTTTCAAAATAAATAAATGATTATAAATAAGCGGAATATTCAATTGTTACTTGTAAAATATTCTACACTAACTTTAATATTTACCTGTTTAGAATTAAAGAATAAATGATTGTATTTAATAGTGACAAGATTTAATCCAAATATGAATGTTAGCTAGGCATTTTTTGTATAAATATTTTGTAGATGGGAGTTCATGTTTGTCTTCTTTAAGGGATATTGTTCACCAACATACCATGTATAGAGTTTGTCCTACATGTAACAAGATATATGTCATAGAGGTGTATTAAAAATAATTTTGAGCTACTAATATATACACTGAATGGATACCGAAGCACGAAAAAAGTCTTTCAATCAATATCAGTCCCCTAAAAACTGTAAATTTTCTTTGCATTGGAGTTTCAGCAAGCACAAAGTATGTACGCCCAATGCTCGTTGCTTTTTTTCAACCACCGAAAGTCGATTATATTTATTGCATGCTAACATCGCATGAGCCTCTGAAGTCTATCCCAAATAGCATCATACCTCACACATATTGATTTTGTGTCAATAATAAGATTTATGCGTAATTAGCGCCTACTGAAACTATCGATATCAAGTCTGACAATCAACCCCGAAACCAATATAATCACATAACATGCTTTGGAGTAAGTCATCAATAAAGATGACTACTGAGTTATCTACAGTAATGAAATATTTCATAATTTTAGTCTTCACTTGATATTTTAGTACTATGTCTTTAGTTTCTTAGACATCTGCATTACCATTGAAATGAAACCTACTTAAAACAAAGCATCTTTTAAAATATCATTGAGCAATCGAATTATAAATTAACAAATTGTTTTCATTATGAAAACCACAAAAATGACATAGATATGAAAGTATATGTTTGTTGAATTTAAAATCTAAATGGATCAACAGTTATGCATGAATGAATCAGACATTGAGGCACACTATATACCTAACGGTGTAAACATATTTAATCAGCTTTTGTAATGTATATAATAATATCTGAGTCAGTAGAATACAGCATAATACGTTTAAGGTGGTGCTTAGCTTTGCTTTAATTTCAATATAAAAATGTATCTCTTCTTATAGTCATTTGTATATATTCGATCAAAGGTTTTGTGTTTGTGAGAGTATTATTCAAGATAGTTATCGAGAAGTCGAGTCGATCTTCAGTAAGTTTTTAGACACACACAGATGATTCCGTTCATACTTTGACAAAGTAGTCTACCAATGATTCATTGTTTTCAACAGTTGTCTAGCAGAGATTAGTCCGTGATATAAATTATGAATTACACTATTGTTGATACAAAAATGTTTATCGATACATAATAAATAATCAGAACATATATTAACAATAGTTCATCATAATCTATATCAACTAAAAACGTTGTTAGTCAACCATGAAACAATGTAATATAGTATTTCATTCCGAAGTTTTTATTTATGACGACTATCTAAATAACATGAGAGGGTGATAAATAAATTATTCAGCACAGAGAATGTAACGCCCTCAAAATTAGAGATACAATTTAATTATCTTAAAAAAACCTGGTAACGGCTTACAATGTTCCTAAATTATGGAAACCATACATAAAATACTTCATATTTACATCTTCCACCAGTTGTCCTTTACACCTTTCATTTTTCTATCAAGGCTATTTTTATTACAATTCTTTTCTGTTTCCCTTTCCGTTCTCTTCACTTCAGTCTTCTCAATCTTTTTTTACAGACGATCCACTTCTGATTGATTTACATACTACTAATATCTGTCAACATGAGTAGCATACACAGTTATATATATATCTTTTAGTTACTTGATAACACATTTAACCGTAATTGGTACGGAAGATTGAATTGTGCGGTGGCAAGAGACAATCATGACAAGCTAAGATCTTCTGAACGAATTGTGACTCCATTTACATGAAAAGTGTATTTTGTAATGAATATGTATTCGATCATGAACCTACGAAAAACAAAGAACAGTTATTAAAATCAACTATGAGCGTTAATAGATTGACCATTGTTATTTTAGATTTATTGTAATAGATCACTTATTTATTAATCCTAGACTACACTTCATAAAATATGGTATGTTTACATTATTAAACAATTATGGCAGCTCACATACAATTGAGTTCATTTATATTTAATTTGATTATGCCCTTTTGTTATCTTATTTAACGGATAGAGTCATTATTACAATAACAACTTATATATACCATTGTACCTTTGTTACAGTTGCACTTGTATGAACAGGTGTGTTTGAGCATTACTTTTCGCCTACGCACATATTTATTCTGCTGGCTTTAGTGTCAGTCGCTTAATTGATTTGATATATATATATATATATATTTTAATCCTATTTATTCGACTCGCTCGCTCAATGGCTCGCTTGCCTTCGGCACTAGCTTTTCATTCTTGCTTCATGTGACCGTCGTTTCTGTGATCTGTGCGTAGTGCAATGATAAACGTGATCAACATTTCGTATCCGTCTTCTGATTTATACATCGTTGGAGGCGTTATCTAGTAACGGTTATCAGGACGAACAATGTATGAAGTTTAAGGATAATATTGAATACTATATATATATATATATATGAATAATATTGGTTAATATTGTATACCACGACACGATTTAGAACACGCATGAAACATTTACTTATTACTTCTTATTTCCAACAGTTTTTTTCCAAATTACGTACAAAGCATGCGAAAAGCCATGATTGAAATCTAACACTGTAAATTTTATTTGTGTTTTGTAGAAAAATACCAATTATGCATTTGATAACATCTAAACTTTTAATATTTAATGGCCTAAATGGTACGCAAAATAACAAATGATTAAATATGTAACCGCAGCGTAATTAATTGGAATCCAATAAGTTTAAAAAAATACGGCAGTAAAGTAAAATGGGATGAGAAAACCTGAGACTACGCCATAACGAAGATGAAGTTTCACACAAAATAGTTCAACATTTATTTAACTCGAATGGATTTTTTGTTAGGTACTGTATTGAACTTTTATCTGACGTTACAGATTATGAATTTAGTGCTGGGGAAAACACACATTTAATCAGACAGCTTTTTAGAAGAATATTTATTCGGACAAAATTTCATAAAAAGTCATCAATCTACACAAATTTGCTTTTTAAAGCAAACTTTAAAAAGATTCTATAAAATACGTTAGGGGATCTAACTACAAAAGCTTTGTGAACCGACGTTAAAATTCATCACTTCCCTAAAGTAAATCTTTAAACATGAAAGAAGTGAATGAATTTCACGACTGAGAGTTGCAATCAAAATGGATTAAAAATTAAAAAAATATTGTCAGTTTAGGGTTGTGGATTTACTGTGATACAATTTTCTTATCAGTGAACATTATTTGCTCTATTCTTGATAACGTTCGTTTTTGCTCAGTTAATGGATAACACTCTGAGTGAGCACATGACTTAAAGCAGTTCAGCTGATATATAGGTGCATGATATTTAATCCCAAGTGATTTCGATTTCATTTGCTAATGAATTAAGATGTAAATATTTTTATAATCTTTATCAATTCGACATGGCAGATGTTAAAAGAAGCATTTTAACCTTCTATTTCTTACCAAAGTCACACGTTCACATTTATCTAAAAAACCCTTATCGTTATTCATTTATATTTTACCTTAATTTAAAGTATAGATAACCCACTTTTGAAAGTTAAACAGAAAAAAGCACAGTGAAGTTTCATCTGTTATTTGAGCTATTAGTTTTATTTCTATATAATCTCTACACGAATTATTTGATGTAATTTTTTTTTCTTTCACAGTTAATAAATTTTAACATTAAAATGACCCATTTTCACTTTTCTATGTCATACATACAGAGAAGTAAAGTAAGTTGAGGCTAGAAAGATGTCACAGTTAAATTAAAACTAACACAAACTTAATAGACCGAACAGAATGCAAAACAAACAGTAAGAAAAAGCAGTGCACAACCAAGATCCCGCACTTGCGAGATTCGAACCCAGGACCTACCAACCGTTAGACCACTGAGCCACCATCGGTGTTAGTGTCTAACTTCAACTGATCCACGAAGTTGAGCAACCGTTCACCAATTGTCTTCAGTGAGTTCCTATCTCACAACAGACATGGTTTGAACTCCACTGATCACTGCATCTCACTAGAACTCCTGTATGTACTTCTCGAAGTCAGTCACTAGTAAGCATATGATTATATTAATTATCAGACTAGTAGGTCCTGGGTTCGAATCTCGCGAGTGCGGAATCGTGGATGCGCACTGCTGAGGAGTCCCATAATAGGACGAAACGGCCGTCTAGTGCTTCAATTGACTCACGTTTTCAACTATGTAAATCCTTAATCTCCACAAAACCTCTTCTGATGAGTAAGAAAAAGATTGTTTTTCCTGTTGTATAGGTGAATAAAGTGTTGACAAACAGTTAGGAAATTTTGGTGTATTAATAACATTATGCGATTATTAAAAACTCAACATTGCTTGAGGGGAGGCTTTTTTTTTAAAAGTGCAGAATGAACGTAAAGCGTTATGAATGCAAATGAATTTGCTTACCACGAACGCTGAAGTCCATTGAAAGCATCTAGACTAAAACCACCTCATTTTTTTCTTGTATTTTAGCAGTTGAATTCACGAGTCGATCTAAGCTACACTTCGAAGCACTGAAAGGTCATTTCGTCCTACTAAGGAACTCCTCAGTAGTGTGCAGACATGATTCCGCATGCGGTATTCAAAACCAGTACCTTAGTTCCGGTGTGTGGATGAGCACTGATGAGGATCTCCGTATTAGGTTGAAATGGTCGTCCGGTGTTTCGAATTTTTCAATGGTGGTCTATCTTAGATTAACTCGTGAACTGTTAAAATACTACAATCTTCTCAACCTTGTACTGATAATTATCATGTGCTTACTAGAGAGGTATTTCTCGATTTCTAGTCGGAAGCCGTGGACAGTGGAGTTTTCAATCAGATTACATGAACTGTTTTCGTACACTGTATTTTGCCAATGTCCACAAATTTTCATTTGCATATACAATTTTAGTATTAATCTTGTACGCATAACATACTTGCTAAACCTTATTAAAAATAATGAATATTTGACGTTTCTCTACAATAAAGCATAAAATATAATTTTAATACAAATTCCTTTGTTTCAAAGAAGTGCTTGATTTATTTTATAAGATGTTCGGTACAAGAAATGAAGATTGTTTTTAGAAACATTAACTCGTTTTAGTAAGTAAGCTACATGTGTATGTTGTATCTGGAAGTGAATTATGAATGGTAACTTCTGAGAACTACTTATGAATCAGTATGATACGTATATCTCCTATTCTATAATTGCTAAGTAACTCAACTATTACTTTTATTATGAGCTTCATTTTAACCAATAGACTATTACTGTACTGTCTACCATTCCTGAGTTATGCCCAGTCTATTAATTACTGTTCCCCACATTCACAGCCACATTTGACTAAATCTTGTACAAGTATTATTTTCTAATTAATGATACGTTGCAGTCTGTTTCATTGGTATATAAACTCAGTATGCTTGAAATAAACAATTCATATTGCATAGGCTTTTATCGGTGTTTTGAACTTAACTGGCTGGGCTAGTCAGAAAGCAGGACCGACAAGTACTCTAAACCGCTCGTACGGTTTTCCGTGTGTCACTATTCCGATCAATAAATCACTGCTCTCTGATAGACAGGTACAAGATAACAACAATTGTCAGGACAAGTTATAAAAGTTTATGTAGCGAATTATACATCAATGTAAATATTCTATTCATCAGCCCAATACATATGAATTGAAATGTTTTAATAACGTATGAAAAGAAATCAAAGATAGATTAAATGACATTTTCTTTCATATTATTGTTCATGAATTTCTACGTCAGACGTAAAATATCATTATAAAATTAGAAAAAAATTAGATAGTCAAGGAGAATTAAATAAACGAACATGGTTATTTTAATAATTTTCAAGTGGATCTTCATCAACTCAGTGTATGTGATTTAGTGAATAATTTTGATTAGTTTTATAGATCCAGAGTCATCTTCGACACGGATGTACTAAATAAAGTTGGATTAGTTTGGAAAAAAGGCGGTTAGAACTGAGAATTATTTAGTTTATTAAATCATTAAATTTAGATTTTGTTAAATTCAGCATGAGTAAATAAGTTAGAGATTTCATTTATTTGGTTTCTTTACCACAGTTTGTTTTTTTGAATGATTTTTTTCTGCTTAGCATTTTTTTAGCGAGTTGATTTTCTACGTGATGGGGTCGATAACCCCATTCCCAACCCTCCTCCTTTACCCGGGCTTGGGACCGGCAGTAACCTCTAGAGGAACTCCGCCTGTAGCTCAGAGGCAAACAAGCAAGTGAAGAGGAGCATCAGAACCGACAAACGTAAATATGTGGAAGATTTAGCAACGACAGCGGAAAAGGCTGCAAAAGAAGGAAACATGAGACAATTGTATGATACAACAAAGAAACTTACTGGAAATTACCGTAAGCCAGAAACAACAGTGAAATGCAAGGAAGGCAAAGTAATCACTGACATTGAAGAACAACGAAACAGGTGGGTAGAACACTTCAAGGAACTCTTGAATCGACCAGCTCCACTGAACCCACCCAACATCGAAGCAGCGCCCACGGACCTCCCAATCGATATTGGCCCACCAACAATTGAAGAGATCAGCATGGCCATTAGACAAATCAAGAGCGGCAAAGCAGCGGGACCAGACAACATCCCGGCAGAGGCACTGAAAGCAAATGTAGCAGCAACTGCCAAGATACTCCACATCCTCTTCAGTAAGATTTGGGACGAAGAACAAGTACCAACAGACTGGAAAGAAGGACTTCTGATCAAGATACCAAAGAAAGGCGATCTGAGCAAGTGCGACAACTACAGGGGCATCACTCTCCTCTCAATACCAGGAAAAGTCTTCAACAGAGTAATGTTAAACAGGATGAAGGATTCCGTGTACGCCCAACTTCGAGATCAACAAGCTGGGTTTCGTAAGGATAGATCGTGAACAGATCAAATCGCAACTCTGCGAATCATTGTGGAACAATCAATCGAATGGAATTCATCACTACGGCGTGCCTGAGAAGATAGTAAATATCATACAGAACTCCTATGATGGACTAAACTGCCAAATTGTCCACGGAGGACAACTCACCAACTCGTTTGGAGTAAAGACCGGTGTTAGGCAAGGTTGCCTATTCTCACCCTTTCTCTTTCTCCTGGTGATCGACTGGATTATGAAGATGTCAACATCTGGAGGAATGCACGGGATACAGTGGACAGGCAGGATGCAGCTTGACGATTTAGACTTCGCGGATGATCTGGCTCCTCTATCACAAACGCAACAACAAATGCGGGAGAAAACGACCAGTGTAGCAGCAGCCTCAGCAACAGTAGGTCTCAATATAAACAAAGGGAAAAGCAAGACTCTCCGATACAATACAATATGCACCAATCAAATTACACATGACGGAGAAGCTTTCGAGGATGTGGAAACAAGACAAGCCCTCACATGAAATCCTGAAGGTCAAAGGAGAAGAGGAATACCAAAGAACACATTACGCCGAGAAATAGAGACAGACATGAGAAGAATGATCAAGGACTGGATAGAACTAGAAAAGGAAGCCCAGGACAGAGTGGGTTGGAGAAAGCTGGTTGGCGGCCTATGCTCCATTGGGAGTAACAGGCGTAAGTAAGTAAGTAAGTAACTACCGTTTGTTAACGATTACATTACTGTTGTCAATTGTTGTTTCCAATTTTCTTCCTAAATTTCCATTCTAGGACCGATCTTTCTTATGTGAATCCAGATGAAGAGAGTTGTTGTTCTTTAAAACTCTCACGCTTAGCAAATTACTACTGTGTCGAAGCCACACCAACAGACTACAAATTTTCTAAGCAATGTATATATATATATATATATATATATATATATACACTTATTTAATCGGATGTCTGCTTGCTAATATTGTTTTAGAGTTTTATTTCAACTTTCATTTCCTTCCTGTTCTCTAATCAATACTCATTTGCATTTCGATATTTAATTCAGATAGCCATAAGGTGTTTAAGTAGTTTCCCATTGATTAGTGAACTAGATTTTTTATTTTGTCTTGTGCTTTTCCCATTTTCATGCAACATGAAGAAAGCCCTTACACATATACTGGATGAGAACTATTTATATTATTTCAATGATGTAAAGTTCTCTCAAATTCACAGTTATAAGAATTCTCACATTCAGAATAAATAAATACCAGGTGAAATAAAAGCGGAATGCTTTTTTCTAATACATAAAAGTGATTCAGGAAATACAAGAAAGGCGATTAAGTGATCATTTGACAAGTTAATCGACAACATACCATCCCAACCACACGAAAATCCTATAATCGATAAGCATGTTATATAAACGACAAGAGTTGATAGATAGAGAAAAAGCTAAGAAACGAAAATTGAGTTTAAAAACGAAATCCATTAAATAAATTTCCCACTAGTTCCTAGTCATGGATGCAAAATAATTTATATATACAGATATATGCATAAAGTTATAAGTCCGTAGATAACTGTATTTTCAGCAGATAGAAGTGATTTGTAATCCAACATTTAACCATATAGTTGTATGTAAATAAACAGCTCTCCAATTCATTAAAAGACAAAACTGTTCGAACGTTTTTTTTAAACGGCAATTAGTGTTGCCATAATGTATTAAACACTGATCAAAATGAGTCAGTCACGGAATACAATGTGACGTCTCGGTTAGATGACTCTAATGAACTCTTCTCTCTTCACTTTAGGTAAACATAATTGGCTGACCTTGATTAAATAGGTGAGATTTTTCAACTTCAAATAGATGAAGTTCAACCAGGTCTGTTGTGAGATAGGAACTCACTGATGACATTGGTGAATGGTTGCTCAATTTCATGAATCAGTTGAAGTTAGAAATTAACACCGTTGGATGCCAGCTCAGTGGTCTATCGGTTAAGGGCTTCGGCTCGAAACTGGTAGGTCCCGGGTTCGAATCCCGCGAGAGTGGGTTCGTGGACGCGCACTGCTGAGGAGTCCCATAATAGGACGAAACGGCCGTCGAGTGCTTCCAGGTTTTCCATGGTAGTCTAGCTTCAATTGACTCATGATCTCAACTCTATAAAATTCAAATAGATGAGTTGATTTACAATGATTCACATTCATAATTTCAATGAAATCACAACAACACATGATTTTCAGTTACTAATAATGTTAACATTTGTTTAGAACCTGATTGACTAGGAATATTTTAAAACTTTAATGGGCCTCATCATTCTATTATATGTTTCAACAGCCTGATATAGGTCAATAGTAGGTTGTAAAATGAAAGTGAGATGTTTGTGGATTAAGCCGACCAGATATCAACCCAACTTCATGACTAACATATTTTTGTCAGGACAAGTAAAATATATGTGTTTTCCCCGTGTTCATGTTTGTTCAGTTTAGTTAAGTTATCTAGGAAGATCTCAAATTATTTAGTCTTTTTACATTTGTTAATCAACGTTAATATCACCTCACATAATAACCAGTCAGTTTCTTTTGGTTTCAGTTTACAGTTTTTAATAATATGCCCGTAGTTCACAGTTCTTTCTGCATAAGGTTGTTCTATAACAATTTCAACTCATTTGAATATAGAATATTTTCGCGAATTTCTTTCTTTTGTATCGTTTCAGATATTAACAATGTCATAGCATCACGTGGATTAGTTGACAAGCTCTGCAAACACGTAGATCCTGGTTGAAGTAGAAAACATTTTCGAGTCGTTCATAGTGGGGTGTGGGCTACTTATACCCACTCAAATAATATATAATGATAGTCAGGCAGAGGATGTATTTCAGTAGAAGATCGATAAAGAAAGAGCTGAAACGGAACGCAATTGGTATGAAAATGCATGATCAATAATAATCAGAGAATATGGACTGATATTTGCAGAAGAAACAGTCAAGATTGAGACATTTGATTAATAGTTTGCAAATTAACTGTTTATTGTACAAATTTCACTTGGTATTGTTTGTTTGGATCTTCCCATTGATGTTTTTAGGACTGCAACTGGTCAGTTTCAATGGGAAGATCCAAACAAACAATACCAATTGAAATTCAACTTCACCCCACTGAACAAGCAAGTGGCTATCAGGACTCAGTGGCCGAGTGGATAACACGATGGCGTTTAAGGCGAGGGTACTGGGTTCGAGCCCCAGAGTGAATATCAACTCTGAGATGCAGGTACATCCAGCTGACGATTCCCAAATAGGACGAACCCGCGTCCTGGATTCCACTGCTATCCATTATCCATCTTTGCTTACCATGTTCATTGTATAGTTGTCAGATTTTAGTGAGATATTCTGAAATTTGGTGCTCAGATAGATTCGATTCGCTACAATAGGTTGAAGTAATCGTAAGTTTTTTTCAAAGTAAAACAAAATTATTCTCAGTTATCAAATTTGGATAGCAGCTTGACCAATTATTTAAGAAGCACGTGTATATTGGGAATAAATTGGATTTGAAAATCAAAATCTTTTACATGTGGAGACAGCGTTCTATTTATTCTCTGAATTTTCGTAGTCGAATTTACCGAATTAGTTAAAAGTTAATGAAAAATTGAAGTGTATAAATTTTACAAAATATTTCCGGAAAACAATAACTTTTAGTTCCATGATTTGTGAACTGTCATAATACCAAAACCCATTAAACGCACTTTCTTATCAACGTTAAGCTATTAACACGCAGATAATATTATGTAGTGTCCATTTTTGAGATATATAAATATCATTGGTTTGAAGTTTAAAAAAAAATATGTTTTTGTCAGTTTATTCCAACTCACAATTTTAAATGGTATTTTAAAATTCCGGCTGTTTGTCGGAAAATTCTGTCATAAATAAAAAAAAAATTGTCTGATTTATTTCTATGGAAATTGGTATTTCAGTATCTTCGAAATGATAGAAATTGGTAAGAAATAGATAACCTAATTATAAGTTGAAATTTCATTTCGGATTGTTCTCGTGAAATTGAGTCAATCACTAAATGTTCCAATTTCACATTAGAGCAAACAATTCTATTCTAAATTGTGTACTGTGATAAAAAGTTCAAATTTCTGTTATGAATTAATAATTTAAAATGTTATAGGATAGACACTGAATAACAGACCAATGTATTCATTACTTGTTTATCAAATTAAAAAAGAAATTCAAAGGATATTTCGAGAAAACTTTCAAATCACTTTTTTCATAACACGAATATCAGATCGATTTTCAGTCAATATCAGTTCAATTACTATTACAATATGAAAAATATAATTTTGACTGAACTGTGTAAGTGTAGTGAATTTTTATTTTAATTATAATTATGAATTATTGCTTATGTATAGGTGGGTAGAACAATTCAATGAACTATTGAATCGACCAGCTCAATTGAACCCACAAAACATCGAAGCAGCACTCACGGAAATCGAAATCGCGGTTGGTGCAGCAACAATTGGAGAGATCATCATGGACATCAGGCAAATCAAGAGCGGCAAAGCAGCAAGACCAGAAAATGTTTCAGCAGAGGCACTGAAAGCAAATAAAGCAGTAACTGCTTCAGCAAGATTTGGGATGAAGAACAAATACCAACAAACTGGAAAGAAAGAAACCTAATCAAGATACCAAAGAAAGGCGATCTCACCAAACATGATAATTACAGGGACATGACTCATCTCTGAATACCAGGAAACGTCTTCAACAGAGTGTTGTTAAACAGAATGTAGGACTCTGTACATGCCCAGCTTCGAGGTCAACAGTCTGGATTCAGTAGGAATCGATCGTGTGCAGACCAAATAGCAACACCTCAGATGATTGTAGAACAATCAATTGAATGGAATTCATCACTCTACATACACCTCATCGACTACGACAAAATATTTGATAGTGTGGACAGGACAACACTATGGAGACTTATTGGACACTACAGCGTGTCTGAGAGGATGATCAATATCCTAGGGAATCTCTATGATGTATTGAACTGCAAAATCGTGCATGGAGGACAACTCACTGACTCGTTCAAAATAAAGACCAGTATCATGCAAGGTTGCTCAATCTCACCCTTTCCCTTGTGGTCGACTGGATCATGGAGATGTTAACATCTTTGTGGAAGGAGGGATAAAGTGGTCATCTAGGGTGCAGCTGCACTATCAAGACATCGCAGATGATCTGGCTCTTCTATCACACCCGCAACAAACAATGTAGGAGAAGATGACTAGTGTAGCAGTAGCCTCAGCAGCAGTAGATCTCAATATAAACAAAGGGAAAAGCAAGACTCAACGATTTAACACAACATGCACCAATCGAATTTCACTTGACGGAGAAGCCTTCGAGGATGTGAAAACATTTTCATATCTGAGCAGCATTATTTATGAACACTGTGAATCTGATGCAGGTGTGGTGAGAATCGGGAAAGCAAGAGCAACATATCTACGACTGAAGAATATCTAGAAGTCAAGTCAACAACTATCAACCAACACCACAGTGAGAATTTTCAATACAAATATCAAGGCACTTCTACTGTACGGAGCGGAAACTTGGAGAACTATGAAAGCCATCATCCACAAGATACAGGTGTTAATTAACAGTTGTCTACGCAAGATACTTCGGATTCGTTGGCCAGACACTATCAACAACATTCTACTGTGGGAGAGAACACACCAGATTCCAGTGGAGGTAGAAATCAGGAAAGAGTGCTGTAAGTCGATAGGACACAACTACGTCACAAGCAAGGTCTCACATGGAATCCTGAAGGCGGAAGGAGAAGAGGAAGACCAAAGAACACATTACACCATGAAATGGGAACAGATATGAGAAGAATGAGCGAGAATTGGATGGAACTATAAAGGAAGGCTCAGGACAGGGTGGGGTGGAGAGTGTTGGTTGGTGGCCTATGCTCCACTGAGGGTAACAGGCGTAGATAAATAAGGTTATGTTTTGCCGTTTTGCTGTAAGAATCACCAATATATAAAAACACGATTTAGAAAACATGCTTAAGCCAGTTAATCTTGAATTATAAATAAAATCTAAATGTTTTTGGTTGTAAGGGATGATACATGAGTTCATCAATGTTTTGATTAAATATACCAGTATTTTCATAGTTGGAATCATGAGTCATTTGATGCTAGACCACCATGGAGAACCTGGAAGCACGGGACGGCCGTTTTATCCTATTGTGGAACTCCTGAGCAGTGCGCCGAAGGAGATAAAACACATGGATTTATTTTATTTAAAAGAGTCCTAAGTAAAGTAATATTATACATAGGACAGATTATATGTATGAACAATTTTCTATTTATGATTATCATACATCTACCATACAATAAAAAAGTGATGGCAAAGTAACGTACAAAAAGGGTTTTTTGTAAAGAATATTTCGGCTTATTTATATCTTGCTTTATGATACTTCATTTTATAAAAGGTTTTTCTAAAACTAACAGAACATACTGAGGAGGAAAGCGGTATTAAGATATGACATTATTTTTTCATGAACAAATTACTTTCAATATACACTTGTGGGTTAAAGGAAAACACTAAATTTTCTTAACTTGTCTTAATTATTTTTGTACATAAGTGTAGTGTTTTGTTTATACTGAGATGTTATTTAGGCACTATAAAACTGTATGCATTTATACTTTCTCATTGGAACTAAATACACATAAACCATATAAGAATAAATAAGTTCTGCATTTGTCCTTTCTGTTATTATATGACTAAAATAAACAGTATTTGGTATGAAAATGTAAGTTTTCGATTCACTATATGTTTTATTATTACAGATGTACTCTGTATTGTTTCTTTTTGACTTTTGTGATTGATATCAAGTTCAAAATCGTCTATTCAAAGGAGCAATAATATGACTTCTCTACATACGTAAAACCATCAGCATCAAGTTAAAGACGGAGAATGATGTGTGGGCGAGAATGTCAATGATTGGTTGTCTCGATGAGTCAGACGTTAGAGGGGATGACAGGTGTTATGTGTTATATATATATTTCCCTATCCTTATTATGTATGGACTTCTTGACTGTTCCTTGTTAATGGACACTTATTGATTAACTGTTCTTTGTGTCGGATTTTCGTGTGGAAATATATTGACGTCATAGTCAGGCTAATCTGGTGTTCTTGATCTGAGTTCTGTTGAAGTCCTGTAGAATAGATACTGGGTGGGGATCTAGTGTAGATATTCGTCTAAGATAAATTAACGTCCCATATACGTGTAAGAAGTAAAAGGACTGTTATAACCAGAAACCCCTAAAGTTATAACCAGCATCCTCTCTCTCTCTACGTTTATAACAATTAGCGACGGCATACATACGTTTATAACAGAGAATATATATTTTCAGCCATTCTCTTTGTCGTAGGAAACTACTGAAATACATCATAAACAATTCATATATTATCCTGCAATCCCGTTTTATATTTATCTATCTCATGGGCTATTCTTAGTTTGTGCACTCACCTTTCTCAGTTATTGTAAAATCATGATTGTAATTAACTTACAAGATTTAGCTCATCACGTATTAGTTTCACATAAGTCTATTTTTTGACTAATATTTCAAATGACCGAGTTCTGTACAGACTATGGGAATATGGTTATTAAGAAAGTGAATAATATCTGTTAACAGCCTCCATCTATCCTCAATATCTAATTTCTGAATCTGAAGCCTCCGTTATAATCGCCTTGATGCCGGTGATTTTGAATTGTCTAAGCATTTGAAAATTTCAGGTCTATTTCGATTCAAACACCCGTTTTATCTATTGTGTAATTTTAAAACAGTGAACTCGAAGATTTTCATTGCTGTTTCCAAAGATCAAGAAAAGCCAGGAAATAATGGGTTTATCCTTAATGTCAATCTATATATCACAGTTTCTAGTGGTGGCCATGGTAACATCCACATAATGAATGTAGGCAGAAATAAGATTTTTGGAATTCCTCAACCCAGAGAAGAATCAGATGACTAAAAACATAAGGTTTGGGCTAGATGTTATATAAACAAATCATCGAGTAGTGGTAGAATATACTTTGGGACATCTGGGTAATGTTGAGCTGCCGCATATCAGATTCGTTCATGTGTGTTTAAATTAATTTAGAGTTAACTGAAGGTCTCTCTTCCTACTTAGACGGGCTGAGTAGACTTCTTATTTCAAAACCAACAACACATATGAGAACAGCGAAGGTCATTGGAATGTTTATTTTTAATTGATACCTATTCTATGAGGTAAGACAACAAGACAGTGTTACATTGTCTAAATATTTTTTAAAGATTTCTAAATTTCAAATAATACCTTAAATGAATCAAATATTGTACGTTTAGGTCTCATACACGGGGTAACACTGAAATAGAGCAAATATTTTAGATAGTTAGGATAATGACAATTAGATACAAGGTCAGATATAAGATTGGAAAAATATATAATCTTAATCGAAATCTGATTCTAGCTGTATTAACGTTAGATATGGGTTGCTTTGTCTTTAAGTCATAGATTGTACATACAGTTTTACATAGTGATAGACTCATTTTGTTTTAGATGTGGAAGCAAAAAATAGACTAATGTCTAAGATAACTTCCGTAAATCGTTTATAGGACTGAACTACTATTTCTTTCACACTTCATTCGATTTTACAATGAGGCGCGAACGTCTGTACAGTGATGTATTAATGAAAGAAGGCTTTATATATATTTTTTTTTTCACGTGGCTCTTTGTAGAAAACTGAAATATAGATACAATTATATTTAGGATGCTTATTTATAAGTCAAAGGATAGCTCTTTTTTATTTTCAGTTTATTTTTCCACCTCGTGACTTCCGAAGAATCAAGGTTTTCATCATGAGACGTCATAATTTTTCCTTAAATCCCTAGAACAGAGTTTAAATCGTTTGAATTATTATTTTCTGGCTAGCGTTTTTTTTAGCAAGTTAGTTTTCTGCAGGATAGGGTCGCTAACCCCATGCTCAACCCACCTCCTTTATCCTGGCTTGGGACCGGCAGTAGCCCCCAGAAGGGCAACAAACGGAGTTCAAAGGATAGCTCTTATTGAAATTAAATAAATTATTTTCATTCTAATATTGTAAATAAAACAAATAAATATTCTTATAAAAAAATATCAGTGTGTTTAAAATTAATTCTACTGGTCAAAATTCATTCTGTTGCTTATTTGATTGAAAAAACTACTGAAAGTATTGAAAAAGCTATAATCATATGCAAAAACAAAACACTTCAAATAAATTGAATGAAATAAATTGCAGGAGGAAACCAGTCTAACTAATGGAAGTCCGAAAAGTAATATTTTTTAGGAAATAAGTCACTGATGATCGATGCATTACACTATATATATATATATATATATATATATATATATGTTTGATACTTATTCATCTTTGACATTGAGCAGAAAATATGCTTTCACCTATGAAGATGATTTCTGTCGGGACAAGACAGAATTGATAAAATACTTTTATTTACGTTGAGTCTTTAGTTTAAAAAGGTTTATTTCATATCTAGAGCTTTGATTCTTACTATGCTGCGTACTACTAGACTACTTGAACGATCGAATCCGCAACGTCTCAATAGAGAAGACAGAAGACTAGTAATTGGGAAGTTTATTCCCCAAAACAGTGTCAAAATATAGTACAGAAATCTCATGTATTTGTAGTTTTTGACCGAGAGTAAATCATCATTTCGGACAACCAATAGACACATAGGGGGTCATTATTATCCATCCGATGGGGAGGCTACACGTCGACATTCTAGAATATTCCCCTGTCAGTGAGTGGATGGAATGTCTTCGGCTCTTTCTGGGTTTGTTGAGGCTTCCTAGGGTTTACCAACGAGCCGTCCTTACAGTTTTTATCTGAAAAGTATGATTTCTTAGTTCTATTTGTTTTTATGGGTGTCGATGTTACGCAAAGTCTAGAATCATACTGTGAAAACAATGTTTATACTGAAAGTATAAAAAACTGTATGAAATTAAATCTTGCGTGTGGAAAAAAAGAAATTTATTTTTTATTTAAAAAAATTTTTCAATCATTTGTAAATATTTGTCTAAAAACTTTCATTATTAAACTGTTCAATGAAAACATTTAGTCAAAACAAATTACATCATAATAAATTTGTTATTTAAAAAGCTAATTGGATAATTAAACCGTAGCACAAATGAACAGATTACTATCGTTATATATATATATATATATATATATATATATATATATATATATATATATATATCCCGTGTGAAATTCGAACCCACAAACTTCGGTCCCGCGCGCGAATGCTTATCCTCTAGACCACTGAACCGGCATACAATGGTGGTATTGTCTAACTTCAACCAATTCACGAAATCACTCCACCTTCCACTATTGTCTTCAGTAAGTTACTATTTCACAACAGATCCGGTAGATCTTCACTGGTCACGGTAGTGCAATTTCGTAGATTAGTTGAAATTAGTCAATCCAATGAACTTTCAACCAAACTCTTTCATGTAAGTACTTTTAACCAATTTTATAATGAGGATTTTTAGATACTAAACGATGTAGGTAGTTGATGAGAACCAAATGAAATAAGATGAATTCTAACTATTTTAATGAAATCTTTGTTCTTGATCTCTAAGAGGTGATAAAAAGTAATAAATGTATAAAATATCATAAATTAGTATAATACACAATATGCAAATACTGTCAACTAGTCGCTTAATAAGTACGCATTAAAAAATATAAATACCGATTCCCAGATGAAATAAAATGTTACAATTTTTTTCATTTATTATTCCGTTTATAACAGACAAACAGTGAAATTTTTATATAATTAACAAATAAATTAGTTTATGTAACTGGAGTAGAAAAAAACTGAGTATAACACAACCGGGCTATTTAACAAAAGACAATCAAACTAAATGGATTTCCGACTGGCTTTGTATGAGTTCGCTTAAACTATACAAGTCGTCTGAAAATACAACGTGAATTATGTGTAATCACTGACAGTCAACAGAATAATCTTACAGCAATAATATACTCGATTTCATTTTTAGTTACTCGTTTTATACAATTTTTAGTGTAATTATGCTCTCTAAGTATAAATATAATTAGATTTGTTTCATTTTATTTGTTATAACAAGATGGTTAAATTTGATGAATACTTCTCTGATAATTGCTGGATATTGCTGGTATATATATAGATATAAATTATATTCGATTCATTTTGCATCATAATAAGGTTTAGTATTGCCAACATAGAATAAATGAAATGTGGCTAGCAGCGGAATCTGTTCTATATTCACTTGTGATATAATTTGCTATACCAAGGGAATCCACAAACGATGAAGATTTGCCAACCAGGACTGATCAAAATTCAGTCAAAAATATCAACAAACGGGATTATTTTAGTCATTTCAAACTGAAATATAGTATTATTACATTTAAAAGTTTTTGCAAACTTCTATAATTCCTATCTTTGGATTGTTGACTTCACAGAGTTCCTTTATTGTCGCATGATAAACGCCTACAAGATTGTTTACGTTAACTGCAATAATAATCAAACAACATTGATTGAAATATGAGAAAAACAAATATGATATATCTACACCGGTATTTTTACTTAAAGATAAGTTATCACTATGTTGAGAAATTATTTAAAAAATAATCAAGTTTACTGCTTAAAATTTCAAGTTATTTTGTTTTTTTGGTGATAGATATTTCCGGAAATCAAGTAGAGCCTCAATGGATGTTGTTTATTTGATGAGTTGAAGTTGAACAAAATATATAAAACTGTTGTTTTGAAAACCTTTTCCTATTACTGAAAATCTTTTAGGTGAACTTTAGCTGTAGAAAGCTACGTAAGCTAAAGTCCATAATAATTCGTCTTGATCATACTATTATTCTTAAGTACACCTAATAAGATAATCCTACTAGTAATTCGAAGTCATACAATAATACATTGAAATTCATCCCCAATACAGAAAATATTAGCTATCTGTACCTCGTCACTCAGTGGATAAGTGATAATGTATTCGAAAAGATAGGAACAGCGTTCTAATCATGGTGTAAATTGCAAATTCATCAAGCCAACAACTTGAGAAGGAAATAAATATTAGAATTTATAAGGTCAGTCACAAATAATTACTTTTAAAAGTTACATTGAACGTCTGTTTTATCTTGAATGAGACTTATTATTATAGACAAATTGATGGAATAGCAATGACTTCACCTCTAGGATCGATCCTCTTTGATTATTTTCTCGTCAAACTAAAAGACCTCTTAAGAAGGTGATTAATAAGACTGAATTTCATTGTTGTCTCATCGATGACACTGTGGTTGTCGTTGATTGGAATTCGGAGAAGGAGAACTGAGGTGGAAAACTCCAATTTATTGTCCAGTCCACAATCACACAGTGACTTACTTTTGCTCATCTTTTTTCAGTTGTCCTTCACACACTGCATTATCCTTCTAGTTCTGTTTATTTTTTCAATAGTTCGCCGATTTCCTTCCTGTTCTCTTCATTTCAGTCTTATGCTGCCAAGTACTCCACTGGTGCTACATACTATTTATATCTGTCAGCACAAGTAGCAAACACCACAGGAATGTTTGAATGGCAGAACTTTCTAAATAATTTAACAACGTACACTCAGTAGTCAGACAAAACCTGTTAAGAGGAACCTCATGACGAACTGCATTTCCTTGAAGTTTAGTGAAATAGAGAAAAGCTGGTTTTATCACTAGATGCCTGTATAGAAAAAGTTCTTCAGCATACACATATAAAAGTAATAAAACTAACTGTAGGTAAGATTTCGCTTTTTCTGAGGTTGCGATTGAGGGATATATGCCTAATGATGTACTACGCGATAAACTGACTAAAGCAGTAAAGAGAGGGTTTAACGCAGTTAACAACTCTCTGTTGTTTCTCAGCCAACCTACATATTTTTGTATCTATGAATTCATCTGATCTTGATGACGAGTCCATATTTGGTGCACGACCAGATAATTGAGAAGACAATTTAATCAACCCCTCACGTCATAGTTGGAAAAGGCCATTACCAAAACAATGCTCAGCTCCGTTCTATCATGTTTGATCCATAGAAGCAGTTAAGAGAACGTTTAATGCTGCCGATCTCTTTCTTTCTTACTCGACACGATCTATGGTGATTCCCCAACTAAAGGATAAGTTGCCTGGTTATGCCACTTCTATGTGCATCTATAAATTCAGCTGCTCCTGTGGAGAAAGCTATATTGGGCGCACTACCAGACAATTGAACCAAAGAGTTAGTGAACACCTCCCTTCGTGGTTAGGAAAAGGTATGGTCAAGTCGATACGGAGCTCGATTCTTTCACACTTGATTGATAGCGGTCTTGAAGTCGACAGAAACCAGTCTTTTAAAGTTAGTTATCGTATTCCTACTATTTTTCCTTATGGGGTTCGATCTCGTCTCCTACACATAGCAGAAGCTATAGGAATTCGATCCAACAACCCAAGTCTTTGTGTTCATAAGAAATTTGTAACACCCTTATCTCTACCTTGGCCTTAATAAATAATTTTATTTTCCATACACTTTCTTAGTTTATTTTTTCTTAACCCCCCTATCAATTATTTACTTATAATTTTTTCTAATTTTCGCTTCCAATTATCTGAACACTTCTTATTACGTAATCTTATAATTTCTATGAATGTTATTTCAGTGTCTATATTTTTTCTAATCATTGACCTATTTCCCTATTATGTAACATTGATTCAAGCCTTTTATTATTCTTATCACAACTAGTACAACTGTCATTACACTACCAATTTGTACTTTTCACTTATTATTAATTTTGATTATGTAATCTATTCCACTGTTATCATTGACTCATAAACTGCCTTGATTGGTTTAATAATTTCGTATATGCATATAAATATTACTGTATATTAGAGTAAAGCCTGATGAGGATCTAATCGAAAACAATATTGTTCGCTTATATATGTTGTTCTAAATTTTATAATTGTTGTGATATTCTACTAAGGAGAAAATAAGGCATACACCAATGAATTTTACAATATTATACGTTAAAAATGAACTTTTACATCTGTTACGGCATATATACTTCAAAATTATGTCAGATGTTTATTAGAAAAGCCATTTAATAAAGGTCAGAACGATTCGTAGTATCAAGTTATAATCAGTACAATGGTAATGTAATAATAAAATAAAATAACCGGTGTGAAGAAGGTGCATAATATGGGGTATTCAATCTTGTTAATCGATGCACTAGTAACAACAATAGCTTTGTGTGAAAATAATATGTAATAAGAGAGGTGCTGTCAAGGTAACTGCAATAGTTATAATTTCCCTTATTACGATCCAGCTACTCCTACTGCTTAGTAGTCCTGATTCGACCAGTCCCCAAATCAGAACACGGTTGAACATGAATGCGATTATATTCCAAATAAAAAGGTTGGATGGAAGTGAGAGTTACATAGGAAGATCCTATAGTATTCTCCAAGTATCTACCAGCTCTGATTTCATAAGAAATAGCCAGTATGTATGACCTAACATAATCCTGAACAATCAATATCCTGCTAAAAACAATAAATAAATAATATGAATTTGGAAAAATGAATAATTTCGCCTGAAGGCACTCTGTCGTTACTGCCGGTCCCAAGCCCGCATGAAGGAGGAGGGTCGCACATGGGTTGGCGACTCCATCCCATAGAAAACTAACTTGCTAAAAAATCGCTAGCCAGAAAAAATTATCCAAACTATTTAGACTCTGCCCTGGGAGTTAGAAGGTCTTCATTTAGAAGAGTTATGAGTTCCATCAGAAGTCACTAGGTTGACGACCATTCTGATAACCAGAACAACAATTAATTTAGATAGATTGAATGTCCGTACAATGCGGGAGACCGGAAGAGTTTTCCAAATTGCTGCAGAAATGAGAAAATACAACCTGGAGGTTCTTGGAATCAGCGAAACACATTAGTAGTAGGTTGGACATCAAAGACTAGCTTCAGGGAGGCTGATGGTCATGAAGAAGATGCTTCACATGCACGAGGCGCTACATTGATGCTATCCAAACAAGCACAAAAAACACTTATAAGATGAGTTTTTCATGAACCAAGGATCATCAAAACCTGCTTCAAAACAAAGAAAGAGGGCATTACAATAATCATCATCAAATGCTATGCGCTTGACAACGATTACAATGAAGACAAAGATCAATTCTACGATAGGCTGCGGTCAGTCGTCGAGAAGTTCCAAACAAAGGACCTGACAATTATGATGGGAGATTTTAATGCCAAGGTTGAAATGGACAATACTGGATACGAAGACGACATGGACTGGGAGGAAGGAAAAAATGGTGAGAGATTTGCAAACCTATGTGCCTTCACTAAACTGGTCTTAGGCGGCACTATATTCCCACATAAACGCATACACAAAGTCACATAGACTTCACCGGATCACACTACACAGAACCAAATCGACCATACCTGCATCAACAAAAAGTTCAGGAGGACGATGGAGGATGTGAGAATCAGGAGAGGAGCTGATATAGCATCAGATCATCATTTGCTGGTCGCAAAGATGAAATTAAAACTCGAGAAGCACTGGACAACGGGGTGGGCAACGTCACAAAATTTTAATACGGCTTTTCTTCGAAATGCTGACAGACTCAGCAAAGTCAAGATAGCCCTCAGTAACAAGTTCCAGGAATTTAATGGTTTACTCAATGGACAGAGAACTACCATGGAGAAAAGCTGGAAAGGGATAAAAAAGGCAATCACTTCAACATGTCAGAAGCACCATCACAAGGAATGGATCAACGTTGAAACACTGGATAAGATTGAAGAAAGAAAGAAAGAAAGAAAGAACAAAAAGGCAGCAATCAAAATCAGACAAACAAACAAACAAGACCCAGGAACAAGCCAAAAACACAAAAGTAAACAGGCAAGTGAAGAGGAGCATCAGCACCAATTAAACGTAAATATGTAGAAGATGCAGCAGTAACTGCAAAGGTACTCAACACTCTCTTTAGCAAGATTTAGGGTGAAGAACAAATACCAACAAACTGGAAAGAAAGAAACCTAATCAAGATACCAAAGAAAGGCGATCTCACCAAACATGATAATTACAGGGACATGACTCATCTCTGAATACCAGGAAACGTCTTCAACAGAGTGTTGTTAAACAGAATGTAGGACTCTGTACATGCCCAGCTTCGAGGTCAACAGTCTGGATTCAGTAGGAATCGATCGTGTGCAGACCAAATAGCAACACCTCAGATGATTGTAGAACAATCAATTGAATGGAATTCATCACTCTACATACACCTCATCGACTACGACAAAATATTTGATAGTGTGGACAGGACAACACTATGGAGACTTATTGGACACTACAGCGTGTCTGAGAGGATGATCAATATCCTAGGGAATCTCTATGATGTATTGAACTGCAAAATCGTGCATGGAGGACAACTCACTGACTCGTTCAAAATAAAGACCAGTATCATGCAAGGTTGCTCAATCTCACCCTTTCCCTTGTGGTCGACTGGATCATGGAGATGTTAACATCTTTGTGGAAGGAGGGATAAAGTGGTCATCTAGGGTGCAGCTGCACTATCAAGACATCGCAGATGATCTGGCTCTTCTATCACACCCGCAACAAACAATGTAGGAGAAGACGACTAGTGTAGCAGTAGCCTCAGCAGCAGTAGGTCTCAATATAAACAAAGGGAAAAGCAAGACTCAACGATTTAACACAACATGCACCAATCGAATTTCACTTGACGGAGAAGCCTTCGAGGATGTGAAAACATTTTCATATCTGAGCAGCATTATTTATGAACACTGTGAATCTGATGCAGGTGTGGTGAGAATCGGGAAAGCAAGAGCAACATATCTACGACTGAAGAATATCTAGAAGTCAAGTCAACAACTATCAACCAACACCACAGTGAGAATTTTCAATACAAATATCAAGGCACTTCTACTGTACGGAGCGGAAACTTGGAGAACTATGAAAGCCATCATCCACAAGATACAGGTGTTAATTAACAGTTGTCTACGCAAGATACTTCGGATTCGTTGGCCAGACACTATCAACAACATTCTACTGTGGGAGAGAACACACCAGATTCCAGTGGAGGTAGAAATCAGGAAAGAGTGCTGTAAGTCGATAGGACACAACTACGTCACAAGCAAGGTCTCACATGGAATCCTGAAGGCGGAAGGAGAAGAGGAAGACCAAAGAACACATTACACCATGAAATGGGAACAGATATGAGAAGAATGAGCGAGAATTGGATGGAACTATAAAGGAAGGCTCAGGACAGGGTGGGGTGGAGAGTGTTGGTTGGTGGCCTATGCTCCACTGAGGGTAACAGGCTGAAGTAAACTAAAGATGAATACATAAATTAAGTATGATATAGTAATTATAAATAGAACTATTTAATAAACTCTGAGATCTTCGTTTTATCGATAGACAACTTCAAACAAATGAAAATAATTTTTGAACTATGAATAATGATAATATAATGAAATTTAATAATTTGTTTGATCAATTATTCAGCATAATAGAAAATATATTTCTACACACGGTTGTACTAATGTAATCAACTTTCATTAAAAATGCTCTAATGATAACACAGTGATGTCTTATTAACTCAATTTTTATTTTATCATAAATTTACAAGTGAATCATGCTTTGCATCATCTAGTCAACAGTCTGATAAATAAATTTTTTTTAGAAAACTTTTTAGATTTTTGCGATAACACAGTGATTTGTTACATTTTCTCAATGTAATTAACTTTTGATAACTCAATTATTTCTAAAATAATTAAAAACCTCTTCATGGTCTATTTAATATTGACCTAATGATTTCTAATTACTTCAATAATGAAATATTATTTCAATGAAATTAATCAATTTAACTGTTAAATTATGCTAAACTGATATTCTTGAAAGCGTTTGTCAGCCAATCTCAGAACTGTGTTTAGTTTTAAAGAAAAACAATTATAACAGATTAATTATTTCGATATTATAATAAATGAATATTTGTATGATAAAATTGTTAGAATTAAGAGTCAATAAACGAGCTAGAGTTAATAGCTACAGTTAAAAGAAAGAATCACTAATTGGAGTCTGAAATTACGTAACTAGGGTGAGGTAAGTAGTTTTTTTCATATACACATCTTGAATCTGCCCTGAATCATAACAAGTATGGTCAAATAGTAACTAAACTTTCAAAAACAATCTACAAATAGAGCAAGTATTATTAAAAATCCATTTTACATACTTTATCTTTCCGTTTGCAAAACTTTTTTTTTCTATCAATTTTAAACAGCTCAAGAACTAGATACAAAGGATCTCTACTTAGATTCTAATAAGATGTAACCTATCCACTTCTAAATTCGGATTTCTGTACAAAAGTTCAAAAGATGCTATTATTAGTCTGATTGATTCGTCAGTATATTGTATTTTTACAACATTATCCATTAAATGATAAAAAGTGTATAAGCTCTAACAGCGCTTACAAAGTTCAGTAACTGGTTGGGATAACATGAAACGAGGAAGTCGGAATAGAGGCTTCAAATAATAAATCTAGCTGTGATTAATAATCAAGTATTCAGGAAAAACTAATTTTTTTAAGAATAACGAATTGTAAAAAAGCATCATGTAACATGTTTGTGATATGATTGATTTGCCTTAGTCACGCACTACCCAGACCTAAAACAGAACTTACATATTTACTTACTTATGAGTAATACTACTCGTGAAGGAGCATAGGATGTCCACCAAGGTTCCTCAGCCAATTCTGTCCTGGGCAATCCTTCTCAGTTGTTCCCAGTTGATATTCACTTTTTTAATGTCTGCTTTTGATTCGCGGCGCAATGTGTTCCTTGGTCTTTCTCTTTTCCTTTCCTCTTCAGGATTCCACCTTAGGGCCTACCTCATCACACAGTCTGATGATTTCCGCCTGTAGCTCTTTATGGGTTACTGCATATCCTAAGACCAGGTATAGGAGAAGGTTTGGGCATGGGGTCAATAGCTCCATACCGTAGGAAACAACCTTGCTGAAAATAACGCCAAACAGAATGAACAACTAAAACTCTGACCTGGAAGTTGAATGATCTTCATTTCGAACAATCATGACACCTCATGGTGAATACCGGGATTCTTCGGAAGTCATGAGACTGATTCTCCTTCTAACAACTGAAGCAACAATTGATATAGGTGAATGGAGTGTCTGGACACTGTGGGAGACCAGGAGGATCAATCAAATAGCTACACAGAACAAAAGTCCAGTTGAAATTCGAAAATGTTAAAAGTTTTACACCTAACGTCATTTTAGCCGAAGTTAGCTCAATAAAAATACGGCAAATATTTTCTATAAAAATATATTTTGTCTCAAAATAAAAGTTCAATTAGCTATATCATTACGCATCAGCATATTTATTCTCATGTAAATTTAGCACACTACTGTTAACATAAAATGACATGCGAACAATTTATTATTATTTGAAACCACATGATTACTATTATTCTCGTCAGTAGAAACTACAGGGGGGGATACATGTCAAACGTAACGTTTTATTTCAAACTTATCAGATGAATATATACATTTGTCTCCGTGCTTATATTCATCGAATATGAATTACCTCAAAAGCGAAAGCTTTATTCCTCAAGTTAATTCAATAATTTTATCCTTCATTATTTGGAAGTATTTTAACTTTAACTTAGCTGACGTTCAGAGCGCAGGTACATCAAGTGGTTGATTACAAAAAAGAACATAACTAAAGTATAAAGGAAGAACAATGGAATAGTATATACATTTTCTAAAAATGTCATTTGAATCTCTAATGACAGACTAAACCTATCAATGTTTATTTATCAAACGAATTCTTTGTTCATCCAACAGATATGTTTGTTAACATAAATCCTCTGTTTTTCTCCATGGGTCTAAATAAACATGTTTCTTTCTCAACTGACTTATATTGTCTAATCAACTTTATTGTCTAGAAATATCTTTCCATTCATAAGTATGATTACTTATAGATCTCCCTTGAGATGTGAAAAAACTATCAGTGATTGTTGAGTTTATTTATTTTAGCCCATTCAAGGTTCCTGAAGTGTAAAAAATAGCTTTGTTCCAAACAAAACAAATTCTTTAATATTTAATTGGAGCAATAATTTTTGTTAAATTTTCTGAGAGTTGAGTGATGAAATTATAATTCTTTTTTGAGTTAGTTGACGAAGCTTTTTCTGTTAAATGACATAAATAATATTTGAAATCATGTGTATCCATAACAGACAGAAAGTATTTCAAATGAATCATTTTTCAGTAGATATCTACTTTTTTAAACATCAATGGGAAGATTCAGACAAACAATACGAAGTGAATTTAAACTTCACCCGATTGCACGAGCAAGTGACTATCAGGACTCAGTAGCTGAGTGGATAATGTGATGGCGTTTGAAGGGAACGGTACTGAGTTCGAGTCTCACAGTGAACATCAACTCTGAGATGCAGGCGCATCCTCCTGACGATTCCCAAATAGGACGAACCCGCGTCCTGGAATCCACTGCTAGGCACTATCCATCTTTGCTTATAATGCTTCTGAATTAAGGCTATAGCGAGGCAATACGCACAGTATGCACATATGGCCAATAAGAGATTAATCAATTGTAGCCCTTAACATCAATGGGAATATTCAAATAAACAGTACCAAGTGAATTTACAATGGAGTTGAATTACTATTTGAGTGTAAATCCTTCAGGTTTAAATTATAATGATCGCAAATAAGATTTTTATAGTCAGAAGGCAGGTGGTAAATAAGTAGATGTTAGACTGGTGATGAATCCTCTTACGAACCCATTTCTGAGTGATTATCAGAATAACAGATATACTCGTACAGTGGTAACCATTCTACCGATAATAAATGCCCAGGAAACTATATTTTCTTATTCTCTGTTTGACAATCAACTAATATAATTCGTATACTGACGACGATTCAGTTTTTGAGTTACGTGGAGGCCTCGTTTAGTTTCTTATTACTAAGAATAATTTTAAAACAATTTATGAACTGCTTCTTGCAATTGTAATAGTACTCTCCATACAAAATAAGACACGACCGTTTCCGAGATATCATTCCATGAGTTTGTTTTAAATGTTCAACGAATATCGCATGTTATTTTGCTGAATACTTTATTCAACGGAATTTTCATCTACGGTTAAAACAAAACGATAAAGAAACGAAGGTGTTTGCGGTGCTCCAGATTACCTTGGGCTTCTGGAAGGTTCTGGAACCATGTTAAACATAAAAGCAAGATAGGTAACAATCCAATCGGAAATGTGACACGTGACTTCATCCTCTAGATGTTTCTGAAAAATGTTTAATCTATACTGATTGAATAAAATATTTAACAGGGTTTTCAGGGTCTCCTTAGACTTTTTTCTAGGAAGTCTTTTATTCTCCCAAAGGAAGTAATAAATTATTGACATCAAGTAGATGAAAACAGTCTTTCCATGTCTTATCTCTGTTCATATGAGATTCATTGGTTTTTCTGGATTTTATTGTTTAATCAGTGCTGACTATGAAATAAACTAAGAAAATGTTTCTGACTTTCAGTGGTATATATATATATATATATATATATATCATCAGAAGGGGTTTTTGTGGATATTATATAGTAATTTTATTATTTGGGTTTATGAGTCAATTGCATCTAGACCACCATAGAAAACCTGAAAGCAGTGGACGGCCGTTTCGTCATATTATGGGACTGAGCAGTGCGCATCCACGATCTCGCCTCGCGAGATTCGAACCCAGGACATATCGGTCTCGCACGCGAACGCCTTATCTCTAGACCACAGAGCCGGAATTTGTTTTTAAAAAATTATTGATAGCGACTACTTCCGTGACATTAATGAATTCCGTCAGAAAAAGTATGTTATTAAATAAATATGATTGATGTTTATTGTTTCACTCTCTCTATTTACTAATGTTTGGAAATAATTCAATCAACAGTAGACATGCGTAAGTAAATACATCTTTTTGCATTGCTATTTAAATAAAGAATGAAGTTTAAAAATTGTCATAGTGAATAGTATCATAGTTACCTCCAAAACTAAATGTTTAAATTTACATTTTTCCATAGAATATCAGCTGATTTGATAATCTCTTGTAAATTATTAAAACTCTCATTAATTTTTATATGAATCATTATGTAAAGACTTCTGAACTCACTCCATTGTTTTTCGTCTTATTATAAATAAAATGGGCTTATTTCGATGTTCACATGTAATGATGCTAACACAACTATCATTTTTTATTTAATGTTATCAGATTTGTACTCTTGGTCAGTCTTCTGATATTTAAAACAGTTTACAGTTCAAACAATCCTAAGTGAATTTAGTTTACAGTTTATTTTGAAAATATGGTGTATTTGAGTTATAGGATTATTTGATAAAGCAAATACATCACATTCTTCATATGCAATTTGTATTCTAAAGGCTCTATCAAAATCTTTCAAAAGTTAGATTAGCCTAAAGTACTGCTCTTATACTTAAATAGTCTATATGTGTGGCCTATAATTAAGTTCGATTGCGTTATTATGTCACTACAGCAAGATCATGACAGATGCTTAATTCACTTCTTACTATACAAACAACCAATCGACTGAATGAATGTGCATGTATGTATTTCAGATTTTATTGAGCTTTAAAGCTTGACTGAAAATTAGTTTATTAAAAACGACAAAACAAAATAAAAATAAATGAATCGTTCTTTTTGTTCATTACTTTGTCCAAATCTAGAAAAATGACTATATTCTGAATAGTTGGTGATTTATAAACGACATTTAGCTTAGTGTCACTGTAGTTGTATGTGGATGACAAGTTAACACTTCGTAAATATTCCATGTGCAACTGTTCAGTTTCAACAAAACTAATTGTAGGTTCACAATTTCAAAAAGTGAATACTATAAAATACCAACAGGCTAATAAAGACAACAAATAAAGAACGGTTTCATAAATAAATATCAGCATGTCAAGTTACATACCTATAAACGTTCCAGTTTTGATCATGCTAAGTGAAAGTTTTCAAATCATCATAAGGAAGAAACTGCACACGTTTAAGTCAGTTTGTATTTTAATAAATTCCATACCCATAACATGGAACTTTAATTCCTTAAACTATCTATATGTATCTTTAGCTCAATAAAACTCATCCTCTCATAGATTGATTTTCCGGGCATGTACCTTTTATTTACTTCCTCTATCTCTGTGTTTGCTGTTTGTGTCGATTGAGTTGCGTGCTTAAAATAAGTTATTGTGACTACTTTGTTTCGCTTTCTGAGGATTATACATGGCTGGCAATTATCATAATAAAGTTTATCTGGTGGATTTATTTACTAAGTACAAGAATAAAGGTGCCGCTTCCCACAACTCATGTTTCTACCCAATAATATATCATACGCTTGGCAATGATTAGGCCTAATAAGTATCCATGAGTCGATCTATGCTACCAAAGAGAGACTCATGAATTTAACTATTGGAAAATTACTACAATATCCACAAACCCCTACTCTAATAACAGTTAACATGTGCTCACTAGTGACTGGCTTTAAGATGGATTTCCTAGAGTTCTAGTAAAAATCTGTGACCAGTGGATTCCAATCCATATCTATCTCAGACAATTGATGAATGGTCGTGCAAGATCATGGATCGATTGAAGTTAAACATTAACATCGTTAGATGCCTGCTCAGTGGTTAGACGTTCTCGCGCGGGACCGAAGGTCCTCCGTCCGAATCCCGCATGCGTGTTCGTGATTGCGCAGCACTGAGAATTGTTCTGTACATAGTTTAACCTTGAGGTAAAGTCTATAAAAGCGTTTACATTAAGTGAATTCTGAGGGGCTGTAACATTGATTTTGTTCACCCGTTTGTGCCTTCAGTAGTTAAGTTTAACTAACTGGTAATTGCTTCGGTATAATTTTATTTCCAAGCATAAATTTCGTAATGTTCAATTACGCCATCAATGGACATTACATTTATCAATCTGTAGTCATTGTTAAGGCTAAAAAATATGATGAGTTATGATTAAATAAGTCTATATTCTACATTAAAACAGCAAACTTGCAGATCGATTGCAACATAAGTCTTTTCAAAATTCGTTATTCGTAGACTTAAAATTTCATTTAAGATAGGTTTGTGGAAATTAGGTGTAAGGTGTTTGATTTTTACTCAGCGTAGTAGTTCATGTTAACATCATGTGTAACTGTACACTATTAGGTACCAAGAAATAATCTCTAGAAGACGTCATAAGACCTTGACGACAAATTAGGCGGATTGATATATTGTACATTTGCAGTAACGCTTAAAAACCCCATTACTCTAGAAGACATTTGCAATATGCACCCAAGCGTATTTTGTAGTTTAATCTTAACTGCGTTTGACTGAGGCATACAACCTAATTTTCAGGAATGCTCTCATTCCAGATGAATAATATAAATCCTATATATCATGCTAATCATATAAAGTATTTCTGTTTTTAATAGTCGGTAGGGTATTCGTTTTTGTTTATTTGGACAACATTATTAGCCTAGACAACAACAGAAGAACAAATAAGAAAGTTCTTACTTACTGATAGACGTCGAGGTTAAAATTATGAATATTCTAGAAAGTTATCAGTGTAATACAAATCATAACTTTTCCATAAATACCCACCACTTCACGATTCAGTATCAGTCAGTAGGTTGTTGTTATCTTATATGTAACTTAACAACATCTGCCTCTTGCCGTACCTTTTACTATCTCACGTTAACATTATTTGTTGCGTATGTTAAGAGATACTGACGAAATTCTGTTGCAAAATGTCTCTGCTATAGTCTATTTTAATTGTAAAGGGGTGATATTATTTCATTATTTCATCAATAAAGACACTTTTACCAGGTTCGTTAAGCGAAAAGGTATTAATTGAATACTTGATTGACCGAAACCACTGATTCACATAAGGAATACTCAAAGTAACTTGGAGATCCCCTAAAAACCTAGCGACTATTCATTTTCTAATATCTCATAGACTGTCGTGAACTTTCGGATATCGTGGTCAACATATGCTCAGTGTTGAGTTACGACCATTAGAAAGTATGAAGGCTGTTTACATCGAGCTACTGATGGGTATAAGATTTTTAACTTTGCAATGCATTGTAACAGTGAAAACGTTTATTTACCATTTCATTTTACAGACGATACAAGCGTCAGAATATTTTATACTACTATATAAAATCTCATACTAGGACGAATCGACCGTCCAGTGCTTCCAGATTTGTCATGGTGATCTAGCTTAAATCGACTCATGAGTTCAACTATTTAATTTATATGATGAGAATTTCCAAGTTTTATTCGGTGTACTAGAGTCATATTAGTAGATTGTTACATTTCATTTGATCACATTTCTTTATGTATTAAATTGTCAATTTTTCGCTACTTAATACTTCAGATTTATGTACGTGAAGTTTTCTAATTATTCCAAGGAAATGTGCAACTTTGTGACAAGTCAGGTACCTTATATTCGTTCTTACAAGGATGCACATTTACGTAGCACATGTGCACTTAAATATACCTAATAACTTGTCGATACTCGCAATTATAGAGTAACTGAAATGGTCAATGATAACCCGTTGAGTGAAATAAAATAAGTACATTCCTATTCATTATGTTCTCAAAAACTGCTTCTTCGCAAACACTAATATTACAAATTTGAAATTAAAGTCAGAGTTTACCGGATTTGTACAATTTAGTACTAGAATTTATTGTGAGCATGTAACATCATAATATGGAAAAATAAACAGAAATTAAATGAATAAGATAACGTTAACAAATATCATGGACACGAAATAGTCTCGGAACATCGGTTAGAATAGTAGTAGAAGACTACACAGATGACGATAAGTGGTTGTACATTAAGTCATATCTATCTATTTATCTCTCTCTCTCTCTCTCTCTCTATATATATATATATATATATATATATATATATATATATCATCATTTCTTTTCAGTAAATGCCACAAAAGCTCCATAGGTTTCCTAAACCCGGAATTGTACTAGGTATTCAGAGAAACAGTCATTTGTTTACACAAATTAGTCCCCAACATATAAATTTTTAGATGTTGGTTGACCAGATTTTCACATAGAGAGCTAGATTAAACTACAAAAATCACTGACTATATCCATTACGATGATTCTATTCGAAGTGACATTAAGGCGTGAAATACATAAGACATTTGATCTTGTAGTTTTGTTCCTTCATTTAATGTAACTATGCTGATGTCAGTTGGCCCTACGATATTTGACGAAATAATAAGCTTAGTCCAGTGTGAATAAATACTTTAAGACAATATCGAAATATGAATGTAGTTAATAATCTGTTAACTCTACCTAAGAAGCTGTATATACACCTAACAGTTTTAATCAGAAAACAAACATCATTCAAGTTTGGGTGTCATTACCAAGGTTTGACTTGGTAATTTCAAATAAATTTAACATTCGGCAGATTGGTATTTATAGAAATAGTTTTTTCAACTTTCATTAATTTAATTTGTTTAGTTATTCTCTTAGGAAGTGAATTACACTGAGTCACGAAATCATCAGAAAATTTAAAAGTTTAACTTCTTTATCCATTGGGGTACATTACTTTTATTCATCATTCAAGTGTGTTTATATCAATTCTCACTCGTCTAATTTAATAAACTTAAAATGGTAACTTGCAGAATTCAGTTAAACACTTTTGATAAACATTACACTAAAGTTTACAGTAAAAAGGTAAACTACTGAATAATCTGGCAGTATTTAAACTATATATCGTAAATACTGTTGACATTCGTATAACAAAAATTATAAAAATTCGTTTAAATAAGGATTACGCGCAGACCTAATGGCAAATCAAATGAATTGAAACCTTTCTACTTGTTTGTCATTCGTAGTTATGAAAATGTCAGACGACGGTGATAAAAATAAAAATATTGACATGTAAGCTACAAATTGAACTGTTACATTTTATATAATCCAACCATGTGCTGTCATGCATTGTGACTGAGATACTTGTGTTTAGCTTATAGTAGGGCCATCTTGAATTTCCATTACGTAGTTCACCTACAATCCTATGGAAAAGTAACTTATACGTTTCAATCAGTTAAAGAAAACTGTTGATATATCTTTTTTATTATGAATCTAAAGTTTATTCATTCTTGGCAATTTATTCCGTAAGCTCATTGAATATGCTGTTGTACAATATGTTATAAGTGGAAAGCAACAGTCTTGTAAACAGCAGAATACCAATTTAAAAATTTTTATACATGACTTAAACAAAACGACGTCAATTAATTCATCTACCGACCTAAGTTAGACCACTATTGAAAATCTAAGAGCCATTTTGTTCTACTATGGGACTCCTCAGTAGTGTACATCTACGATTCAAAAGCGGGACTCAAACACAAGACCTTCTATCTCACGCGCGAACGCTTATTCTCTAGACCATTTAGCCGACATTCATCGCCAATAATGTCTCACCTCAGTCAGTGTATCCAACAGTTTTCATTTTCGGATTATCAGATTACCTCTGATAATCATTTGGATATTGTAACCCTCAGTTAAAGGTAGCTTGCTAAATATCAGTTATTGTCTTCCAAGTCTTTGATTGCTTGTTTGTTTAATAATAAAATCGAGAAATCAAATCGAAGTTTTACGTGAAAAGTCAAAAAATATTAGTTTCTTAATACAACTGGTAAAATGCTCGTACTTTTTTTCTTAGCAAACTAGTGTTTGCTTGCAAATCTACTGGGAATACATCCTTGAATAAATTAATAAATAAAACAAATTTGTCAGATAAGTGAAAAGAAGTAACTAAAGCTGCACATCAATTCACATAAATTGCTTTCTTCGATTTATTTATGTATTTCAGAAAATTTAAGTTTGATTTTAAGACTTTTAGTATTTGTAAAATCGGAATGTCTTACTTACTTACTTACCCTTGTTACTCCTAATGGAGCATGGGTCACCAACCAACATTATCCAACTCACTCTATCCTGAGACGTCCCTTACATTTCCATCCAATTCCTGTTCACTCTTCTCACACCTGTTCCCATTTCATGATGTAATGTGTTCTTTGGTCTTCCTCTTCTCCTTCCGCCTTCAGGATTACATGTGAGGCCTTGCCTAGTGACGTAGTTGGCTGCTTTCCTCAAAGTGTGTCCTATCCACCTCCAACACTCCTTCATGCTTTCTACCTCCACTGGAATCTGGCGTGTTCTCTCCCACAGTAGAATGTTGTTGATAGTGTTTGGCCAACGCATCCGAAGTATCTTGCGTATACAACTGTTAATTAACACCTGTATCTTGTGGATGATGGCTTTCATAGTTCTCCAAGTTTCCGCTCCGTACAGTAGAAGTGTCTTGATATTTGTATTGAAAATTCTCACTGTGGTGTTGGTTGATAGTTGTTGACTTGACTTCTAGATATTCTTCAGTCGTAGATATGTTGCTCTTGCTTTCCCGATTCTCACCACACCTGCATCAGATTCACAGTGTTCATAAATAATGCTGCTCAGATATGAAAATGTTTTCACATCCTCGAAGGCTTCTCCGTCAAGTGAAATTCGATTGGTGCATGTTGTGTTAAATCGTTGAGTCTTGCTTTTCCCTTTGTTTATATTGAGATCTACTGCTGCTGAGGATGCTGCTGCGAAATCAGAATGTCAGATGAAGTAAAATTATTAGTATAATTGAATTGCTGTCGTAACATTTTTAAAATTGCAATAAACTGATCAGTCTTAGATTTATCTTTCGTTTTTTTGATACTGCGGTATTATTTGTTTTAACATAATAATTAGTAGTAGATTCATATAAAACTGTTTGCTTAGTATATTTTGTAGTTAACATGTGATAACGTAAGTTTTTTATTAATAGATTAATAGTGCTGACTACACAATAAATAGATTTGAAACCATTTAATATTCAAGACACCTTATTACAGACCAGGTAGGTATTAGATGTTGGTTTGTTTGTGAAAATAAGTGATACTCATACTCACCCTATTAGTACGATTCTGAGTTTCCATGCGAATAATAATATTGAGACTTAGGTATGTTTTAGATAATTTAATTTATAAATTCTACATTTTTCATTCAGTTTTATATACTTATTTGTGTAACTATTTTCCATTTCTTAAAAGTTAGATTATCATTAAAAAGCTATAGTCTATAACATGAAGATAAGTATCATCATTTTCGATCGGTATACTTTTATTTCTATTTATTAGGTTTTGTAAAAAAGTAAGACGCAAGCACAAGGAATCTTCTATGAAAAAAGATAGACACAAATAGAACCTTGTTGTTTCAATTCACTATTGTATTCAAGTTAGTGTGAAACTTTCTGTTTTGTTTATTTACAATTATGCGTCAATAAATTTCATTGCCAAGGTTCACAACAATAAGTTGATAATAATAAAACTTATATCGTATATTATAATGTATACAGAATGAATACAACTAAAAAAGACAACATGCTTGAGTTTTGTAGCACATCAATTGCTCATATTTGTCTAATTAAAGCTTTCATTTAAAATAATAGAACTTTTTACTTATGATTAGGTGTATCAGTGTGAATAGAATGTGAATAGATTTTCCAAGATTATTCACTTTGTAGTTCATGATATTGTCTCGATGTAGTAGGGGTGTGTTAAATATATTAAACTGAAACAACTCCTTAGGTTTATATTGTTTTAGTTTCCTAGTATCTTAATGGTTGATAAACTTAGAAAATAAGTATTCCGGTATGTATTCGCGTTTCTGTGAATTCGATAGGAAAATACTGATTGCATTTGCACAACCGATAATATAAAGGTTTAATTGGCCAGAACTGGACATTAATATTTTTTTCAGATTATATGGTTAAACAAAGTAATTATTATTTCCAAAAGCAAATGACGGATTAATACAAAACAATGTGCATTTTTAATCAATAGATATAATGTTCACTGATATTCATTAAAACATCTCAGCTCTTCTATCTAAATCAGTTAGATTTTATCAAATAACTGTCCATACAGACTAATGATTTACTGTATATATATCGTTTATGAACAACGAGAAAGTATGAATATGGAAATAGGAATAACTGAGCATACAGTAGGATCGATGTGAAATTAGTTTGGTAATAATTTCATATGTCTGCTTGTGAGTGAATAGTAAATAAGCTTCAATATTTTGTATTAAAATATTGCCCAAAGCATACAAGTCAAAAACAAAATTAATTATTAGGAGGACGTTTTAAGGTATATTTGACAAAACTATAAGTGTTCAGCTGTATAACTCGAACTCTCATCCTCTGTATTCATGAATTCTCAAACTATCTAGTAGAGCTTAAGAACAGCTACATATGCCTTGATTAGCTTAGTAAACGTATTACAGGTTTGTAATAACTGAGTTTGTTTTACAATTTATTGTATCAAGCTACATTTTACTGAAAATAGAACAAACATGTTTCATTGGTTCCTCAAATACAATTAATGTTTAAGTCATTTTTTGAAGAAACATATTGACCACTCTCATTCTCTAAACAATTTATGAAAATAGAATAATTTTAAATGTCATTGCTTTTAAAGTAGTTCAGTCCAATGAGAAAAAAATTACTTACCATTGATAAGTGCCAAAATATTGTTTTGTTGCCAGAATAAAATATGTTTTTTTTCAATCTCCGAAAATTGTAAAATCTAAATAAGCATCTTTTAAATGCATTGACTTGAGAGAGAAAGAAAAATGGTTTATCAAAAGAAAATGTGTCTTTATGTACATTTCCTTTATTTTCCAATCATTGAGTGGCACTTGAGTATTTACACACCAGTTAAAAAGTTTAGAATCCCACTTGATTACGTATGTACTTATTGCTATTTCTACGGAGAATTTCTATTTAAGAAATCAAGATTAATTGCAGTAATCTTCACAATAAACGAATGTTATGGATCTCTAAAATTAATCTGAACTCTTCTTTGTAAATAAAACAACTTGAAGTGATTTCTAAGAGGTTATATTTTCCCTTTTTTGATGTTAAGATCTGCAATTTACCATTGTCAATTGGCGAATGCACATTCAGAGTGAATGACTTCAATATTGTCGTTTGTTTGGAAGTTCCAGTAATGTTCAATGGGATGAGGATACATTCATCTTGTGAGTCTCCAACTAGGCAAAAATAGTTGGTTTCCACAGTCAGATATAGTTCAACCTTGCTAAAGAGGACTTAAGTTCTGACGTTTCAACTATCCAAGAAAATCTACTTACCTTAACAGCAATAACAGTAAATCATTCAAAAAACTGATGAGGTAGTGCTTGACTACAGAAATAGATACATACTTACTTACTTACTTACGCCTGTTACTCCCAATGGAGCATAGGCTTTCTCCAACCCACTCTGTCCTGGGCTTCCTTTTCTAGTTCTATCCACTTCTTGTTCATTCTTCTCATGTCTGTCTCTATTTCTCGGCGTAATGTGTTCTTTGGTCTTCCTCTTCTCCGTTGACCTTCAGAATTCCATGTGAGGGCTTGTCTTGTGACGCAATTAGCTGATTTCCTCAAGGTGTGCCCAATCCACTTCCAGCGCTTCTTCCTGATTTCTTCCTCTGCTGAAATCTGGTTTGTTGTCTCCCACAGTAACTTATTGCTGATAGTGTCTGGCCATCGGATCCGAAGTATTGTGCGTAGACAGCTGTTGATGAACACTTGTATCTTCTGGATAATGGCTTTCGTAGTTCTCCACGTTTCCGCCCCATACAGTAGAACTGTATTGACATTTGTATTGAAAGTTCTAACCTTGGTGTTGGTTGACAATTGTTTTGAGCTCCAGATGTTTTTCAGTTGTAAGTATGCTGCTCTTGCTTTGCCGATCCGCGCCCTCACATCTGCATCTGATCCACCGTGTTCATCAATGATGCTGCCCAGATATGTAAAGGTTTCCACATCCTCCAAAGCTTCTCCGTCAAGTGTAATTTGATTGGTGCATATTGTATTGTATCGGAGAGTCTTGCTTTTCTCTTTGTTTATATTGAGTCCTACTGTTGCTGAGGCTGCTGCTACACTGGTCGTTTTCTCCCGCATTTGTTGTTGTGTTAATGTCTAACTTCAACTGATCCACAAGCATATTATTATATTAATTATCAGAAAGGGTTTTGTGGAGATTTAGTATTTTCCATAGTTGAAAGCTTGAGTCAATTGACTGACTTCGAGAAGTGCATCCAGGAGTTCTAGTGAGAAGCAGTGACCAGTGGAGTTCAAACCACGTCTGTTGTGAGATAGGAACTCAGTGAAGACAATTGGTGAACAGTTGCTCAACTTCTAGGATCAGTTGAAGTTGGACATTAACACCGTTGGATACTGGCTCAGTGGTCTAGTAGGTTAAGGGCTCTGGCTCGAGACTGGTAAGTCCTAGGTTCGAATCTCGCGAGTGCGGAATCGTGGATGCGCACAGCTGAGGAGTCCCATAATAGGACGAAACGGCCGTCCAGTTCCTCCAGGTTTTCGATGGTCTAGCTTCAATTGACTCACGCTTTCAACTATGAAAAATACTAAATCTCCACAAAACCCCTTCCAATAACTGATAGTATCAAAAAAAGAGAACCCAGTTTACAAAAACAGAGAGAATTAGCATTGTAGTGGGATATTTTTGAAATATTTTCCGTACTTCGTACATCAATCATTCTGATCATCTTTATCACAAAAGTTTCCAACGGTGTATAATTTTGGAACACAATATAAATTAGTGACTGTAGTTTATTTAAACATTTGACAAATCAAATAAACAACAACGAACTAATTAACTGACGAGAGAATGAGATAATTCTATGAATCTGATTTTCATGTATTCTTTTCCGCTTGAGAGTGTCATTTATATGAGAAAAAGTCGATAGCACATATGCATCAGTAAAACCCATGTAACTGTTCATTGAATAGTTATCTTCAATATTTTAGAACATGCATTTACAAAAGAAACCACTTCAATGTAATGTATTATTGCAATGGCTAAAAATAGCATGCTTCTCTGGTTGATATATATTATTTTGTAAATGATGGTGAGTTTGCCATTCATTTTTTAGATTCTTTAGTCGGCATGGAATGTAGTTCTGTTTTGGATAGGTGATATTAATCCAATAATTGTTTAGTTCTTTGTGGTTAGTTCTATAGTTTGCTCAGATATCTCTGAAAGGTCTGGGTACGAGCGATGATTTTGTGATGCTGTAATGATTTATTAAACGTCATTTAATGTAGATATGATGGTAGCCACTTCTTATATACACCATCAAAAAATGTGTCTTTTCAACATCTCGAGTCTTAGAAGTGTTACATTAAGTTCTTAATGAAGTAGGGGCTGAAGATTATATTCAAATCGAAAACTAATGCTTTTCAGTCAGACCACTGAAATCACAGAAAGCAACACTATTGAAAACGATGTTGTGTTACAGAGAATAAAGGAAACAATGGCGAAAATGGTTCGAGAGCTAGTGCATCGATGCCCGCATAATAAACAAAATATTTGAAATAATAAAATACTTTTCATATGAAAAAATACAATCTCTGTCAAATAATTATTAAATGATAGTAGTTTCATAAACTGAATTATGAAGACCTCGACATCTGATGGAAAGCACGGAATACAATGGACATCTCAGAATCAGTTAGAAGATTTGGACTTTACAGATGACCTAGCCCTCCTATCTCATACTCGCGAACTAATGCAGAAGAATGTAGCAGCAGCCTCTGCATCAATAGGCGTCAACATACACAAAGGAAAAGCGAAATCCTCAAGTAAAACACGGAATACTACAAGCCAATCACACTTGATGAAGACACTCTGGAAGAAGTGTAAACATTCACGTACCTGGGAAGCATCATCGATGAACAAGGAGGATCTGATGCAGATATAAAGGTGAAGATCGGCCAGGCAGAGGCAGATTTTCTACAACTGAAAAACATATGGAACTCAAAATAACTGCTAAAATTTATCAAAATCAGAATCTTCGATACGAACGTTAAGACAGTTCTATAGTATGGAGCTGAAGCTTCGAGAATTACTACAACCATCATCACCACATTGATGGGGTCGCTATGGGTAGTCCGTTAGGGCCATTACTAGCAGATGTGTTTATGGCACACGTGGAAAATTTATCTGAAGACTTAATCGAAAACATGTCACTTTATAAGAGATATGTGGACAATATCTTAGTAATTGGCAAAAGAATGGAAAACATAAACTGCCTATTGAATAAATTTAACACTATCCAAAACCATATCAGTCTTTCATGCGAAGAGGAGAAGAACGACCAACTCCCCTTCCTAGATGTACTTCTAAGCAGACGAGAAGATGGCTCAATAAAACGATCCATTTTTCGAAAACCAACGTAGACGGGTCAATATCTTAGTTACTGTAGTTATTGTGTGGTTTGGTAAAGTGCCTTTTTAACAGGCTTCGTCGTATTTGCACAAACGATGCTATTGATGACGATGTTAAGTTGTTAACCATGACATTAATCGGGAATGGTTATCCACCTAAATTTATCAAAAGATGGAAAGTTATGGGCACAGCGAGACCTGCTGTAGCCTTGGTAGAGAAAAAGCCTGTTTACACCACCTTACCATTTAGAGGTGATTCAAATAGCCTTTTACTGAAACAAAGGCTTAAATCAGTCATCAACAAAACATTGTGCAGCAAAGGTCATAATCAAAGAAAGAACGAGGTCCATGCTTCATTCAAAACCTAGACGACATGAAAACGATTGTGTCACATCCCACTGCGTTTACCAATTTAATTGTGTGTGTGGTCACGCGCAATCGTGATCTGAAAATTAGTGTGGGTGAACATGTACCAAAATGGTTGCGAAAACAAATACAGTCGAATGACCCAATAAGAGTAGAGGATAAACATCCATCATCCTCTGTTGCTAAACATTTAATCGAAACAGGTCATAAGATTGATCTTAACTCAGCTTTTGTTGTGTTGTTTAAAAGCGTAAAAGGGCGTATACTGAGCCATACGAAAATTCAAACCCCCTTTGAGTATTCAAAAACAGTTTGTTCTCTCCTTAAACCTACCCTGGTAATATTAGCTTATTATCCAGAGTGATTAGGTGTCAAGTTGTTTTCACATTATTTTATCATTATTATCCTTGTCTATTTCTTAACCTTATTACCCGTCTAGTTGACCTTTTATTTTTATATATAAATAATTAAGTAAGTAATTTCATAATGCAAGAAACAGTTGATCAATTCACTTTTTTACTTCAAGTCTTCTACGCAAAGTATCGATTACATTTCCAATAACATTATTTTCATAGTTGCGATCGTGAGTCCACTGACGCTAAACCACCATGGAAAACCTGGATGCACTGGGCGACCGTTTCGTCCTATTGTGGGACTCCTCAGCATATTATTTAGAATTAAAACATGTTTATATGATCAATAAAATAATTAAGAAAAAATGAATTACAAAATTTACTAGGAAATTACTAAAGGTTAGAACAAATATATTTTCACAAAAGAAAATTCTTTCAATCACATATAACATTGCACAAACAACTTTTCTGTCATTTTGCAAAACATTCATTATTACTTCGTTTTAAATAATAAAAAAAACTGAATAAAAATAATTTATTTGTAATATCAGAAGGGGATTTGTGGAAACAGCCGTCCAGGGCTTCCAGGTTTTCCATGGTGGTCTAGCTTCGGTTGGTTCATGATTTCAACTACGAAATGTTTGGAATATCCCAATGAGCAGAAAAAAATTGGATTTTCTGACATTTCATGACTCAGAATAAGCCACTGTTTTATAAAAATAATACTGGCGTATAAAATGTTTACTTCAATTGATCATACATAATGTTTGCTTGAATAAACAACAACAAATAATCTATTCCTACCAATTGCACATAATTCTACACTATTCATTTTACTTGATGTAGATGTTAAGAGATTAACCTTGTGAAAATTACCCTATTGAAGACTAATCTTATATAACTGAAAAAGTACATTTCTGTTTTGAAATATGAGATTAGACAAAAAGTGAAACAAATGGAAATATTGATTAAAAAAACCCATCTAATAAAAAAAATGTTTGCATTTCAATCTGTCAAGATTTCAAATGAATTTATCATGATTAAATAACCAAAAACAACAACAACAAAAAGATATGAATTAACGCAAAGGGAATTCAACTAAATAATTTTGAATCCAATTGTTATTTTCAATATGATTGAACAAGGGATATAACAAAATATAATTGATGAATACAAATAATTCAATAGTCTGATATGGTGGAGAAGATTTGTAGCTCAGGTGGATGATTTCGATGGAGTTTTATTTGGTCGAGCAAACCATCCAGCTCAGAGAACTAAACTCTATCAAAATTCAATAGTCTATAAAACAAGTTCTTCTTAAATTTTCTTTTTTAAAGATTAAGCTTAAAATGTCAAATCTAAATCCACCTAACCTTGTTCATGTTGTGTTGTATGATTTAAAATATCCAAAAGAAAATTAACGATTATATAAGTAACCATTTTCGAAACTGAAATTATTTACATTTCTTTGAAAAAGAAAATTAATAGTACATTTGTTTATGGCAAATGAATCATGGTTATAAAATTACAGGGGTTTTGTAAATGGATTAAGGGCATAAATACTTAATTTATGATAGTTAACTTAGGATGCAAAAAGTTAAGATAAATAGTCAGATACATAATTGATAATACTGATAATCACAGTTAGCCAAAAGAATTTTTGTATAACTTACCAAGATGCATTTGATATAATCTCACTGAAATATCATGAAATAATGATTTTTTAAAAATTCATTGACTACAGACTTCTCATTAATGTATTTTATCGAGCTACTCTAAAGCATTTAATGTTTCATATCTGAGATTGATTTTGATTATACAGTTATGGGAAATCAGAAAGCACTGAGCAGCTGTATCGTCCAAATATGAATTTGTTCACCAGGACTTATCCATAGCCTTCAAAAGATCAAACCCAGCACCTTCAGGCTGAGCAACGAGCACTTAACACTTAGATTACCGAGATGCCATTTAAAGTCAGTGCATGGCCTGAAACACCGAATCCAGTGACATCCACAACATCCTATAATACTGATCTAAAGTAATTTTGTAGTATAGCATATCAAGAATGAATAGTATTTGGCAACAACTGGAAAGTGAAGCTCAGGGAAGACTAGGTTGAAGAATCCTGGTTGAGGGCTTATGCCCCATTAGAGACGAATACTTTTGCATTGAAAAATTTTCACACAAATACTGGGGCGAAAGGACTCAGATTAGTACTCATTTTATTCAGGGCGGTTACATTTATTTAACTTTGATAATAAGATACACATTATTGAAGTCTATATTAGTGGTTCTATCCCGAAATTATAATCGGAATGCTAGAATGTTAACATACCATGCCAAAATGAATGACTTCACGGACTACAGACACACTGAATGGACTTTTCACTCAGATGAAACTAAAGCAAAGAAATGTATGGATTTCCTCTAGAATATTGTACGACATAGAAATAACAGCTTCCGTTAAACTTATATAGAGAGTTTGGTAGTTCTTTCGATTGACCATCAAGTAGTGTGATCAATAGAGAAACGAAGAATTTTACTTCAAAATATCAGTAGGATGAGTTAATGACAGAAGTACCACTCAACAACTTGCTTTTCAGACTGACGACCAACGAAAGTTTCATCAGAATGGTTAAGGGATAAGTACCATTTGAATGACGAAAAAACCTTGATTCATTCAATCAAAAGAATGGGGAAGTAAACATGAGTTCTGGACAAATTATCCTGTATTGTTGTTATATTGATCGTTTGTCTAAATTGTAGTGATTTTGTTGTTCAGTAGTTAGTTGGGAAATGTTAAATTTTTATGATAGTGCTGTTTATTTGAAAATACGATTTATAGTAATACATCTGATGGGGACTATCTGAAGTTGAAATTTCATCACGTTTACATAGTTGGGAGTAGCTAATAATCGGTTGTTCAATGGCTGTCAGCTAATTCAAATTTTTCTGTTTGTTTCACTTGGTGTTGTTTGCTTGTATATTCCTATTTTGTTTAGGACTGCAATTGATCAGTCTCTTATCAGCGTATGTGCACTTTGTGCAGATTGCCTCGATATTGCCCTTATTCACAAGCATTGTAAGCAAAGATGGATGGTGGCTAGCAGTGGAATCCAGGATGCACGTTTCGTTCCATTTTGGGACTTGTCAGCTGGATATATCTGCATCTCAGGGTTGGTTTTCACTCTGGGACTCGAACCTAGTACCGGTCGTTTCAAACCTGTTGCACAATCTAGTGATCATCAGGACTCAGTAGCTAAGTGGATCACGCGATGGCGTTTTAAGCGAATGGTTCTAGGTTCGAGACCTCGAGTGAACATCAAATCTGAGACTCAGGAATATTCAGCTAACTAGTCCCGAATAAAACGTAACGCGCATCCTGGATTCTACTGCTATCCGTCATCAATGATTTCCCTATTTATTGTTCTATATTTATTGGTCATGTGCCCCCAAATGCCCTGGTACGGCCGAGAGTGGGGAGAATCACCTCTCCCTCTCGAAATGCTTTCATATTACTTACTTACTTACGCCTGTTACTCCCAATGGAGCATAGGCCGCCGACCAGCTTTCTCCAACCCACTCTGTCCTGGGCTTCCTTTTCTAGTTCTATCCACTTCTTGTTCATTCTTCTCATGTCTGTCTCTATTTCTCGGCGTAATGTGTTCTTTGGTCTTCCTCTTCTCCGTTGACCTTCAGAATTCCATGTGAGGGCTTGTCTTGTGACGCAATTAGCTGATTTCCTCAAGGTGTGCCCAATCCACTTCCAGCGCTTCTTCCTGATTTCTTCCTCTGCTGAAATCTGGTTTGTTGTCTCCCACAGTAACTTATTGCTGATAGTGTCTGGCCATCGGATCCGAAGTATTGTGCGTAGACAGCTGTTGATGAACACTTGTATCTTCTGGATAATGGCTTTCGTAGTTCTCCACGTTTCCGCCCCATACAGTAGAACTGTATTGACATTTGTATTGAAAGTTCTAACCTTGGTGTTGGTTGACAATTGTTTTGAGCTCCAGATGTTTTTCAGTTGTAAGTATGCTGCTCTTGCTTTGCCGATCCGCGCCCTCACATCTGCATCTGATCCACCGTGTTCATCAATGATGCTGCCCAGATATGTAAAGGTTTCCACATCCTCCAAAGCTTCTCCGTCAAGTGTAATTTGATTGGTGCATATTGTATTGTATCGGAGAGTCTTGCTTTTCTCTTTGTTTATATTGAGTCCTACTGTTGCTGAGGCTGCTGCTACACTGGTCGTTTTCTCCCGCATTTGTTGTTGCGTTTGTGATAGAAGAGCCAGATCATCCGCGAAGTCTAAATCGTCAAGCTGCATCCTGCCTATCCACTGTATCCCGTGATTTCCTCCAGATATTGACGTCTTCATGATCCAGTCGATGACCTGGAGAAAGAGAAAGGGTGAGAATAGGCAACCTTGCTTTAAACTTCAAACGAGTTGGTGAGTTGTCCTCCGTGGACAATTTGGCAGTTTAGTCCATCATAGGAGTTCTGTATGATATTTACTATCTTCTCAGACACACCGTAGTGTCGAAGAAGCCTCCATAGTGTCGTCCTGTCCACGCTATCAAATGCCTTCTCGTAGTCGATGAAGTTGATGTAGAGTGATGAATTCCATTCGATTGATTGTTCCACAATGATTCGCAGAGTTGCGATTTGATCTGTTCACGATCTATCCTTACGAAACCCAGCTTGTTGATCTCGAAGTTGGGCGTACACGGAATCCTTCATCCTGTTTAACAATACTCTGTTGAAGACTTTTCCTGGTATTGAGAGAAGAGTGATGCCCCTGTAGTTGTCGCACTTGCTCAGATCGCCTTTCTTTGGTATCTTGATCAGAAGTCCTTCTTTCCAGTCTGTTGGTACTTGTTCTTCATCAAAAATCTTACTGAATAGGATGTGGAGTATCTTGGCAGTTGCTGCTACATTTGCTTTCAGTGCCTCTGCCGGGATGTTGTCTGGTCCCGCTGCTTTGCCGCTCTTGATTTGTCTAATGGCCATGCTGATCTCTTCAATTGTTGGTGGGCCAATATCGATTGGGAGGTCCGTGGGTGCTGCTTCGATGTTGGGTGGGTTCAGTGGAGCTGGTCGATTCAAGAGTTCTTTGAAGTGTTCTACCCACCTGTTTCGTTGTTCTTCAATGTCGGTGATTACTTTGCCTTCCTTGCTTTTCACTGGTCTTTCTGGTTTACGGTAATTTCCAGCAAGTTTCTTTGTTGTATCATACAATTGTCTCATGTTTCCTTCTTTTGCAGCCTTTTCCGCTGTCGTTGCTAAATCTTCCACATATTTACGTTTGTCGGTTCTGATGCTCCTCTTCACTTGCTTGTTTGCCTCTGTGTATTCGGCTTGTGCCTTGGCTTTTTCCGCTCTGGTTCGGCTGGTGTTGATTGCTGCCTTCTTCTTCCTCCTTGCTTCAATCTTATCCAGTGTACCAACAGTGATCCATTCCTTGTGATGGTACTTATTTTGGCCCAGAACCTCCTGACATGTTGAAACGATTGCCTCCTTGATACCTTTTCAGTTGCTCTCCATGGTAGTCCCCTCTCCATTGAGTAGATCATGAAAGGCCTCGAACCTGTTGCTGAGGGCTATGTTGAATTTGTTGAGTTTGTCAGCATCTCGAAGAAAGGCCGTATTAAACTTTCGTGATGTTGTCAGCGCTGTTATCCAGTGCTTCTTGAGTTTTAGTTTCATCTTGGCGACCAGCAAATGATGATCGGATGCTATATCAGCTCCTCTTCTGGTTCTCACATCCTCCATCGTCCTCCTGAACTTTTTGTTGATGCAGATATGGTCGATTTGATTCTGTGTAGTGTGATCCGGTGAAATCCAAGTGGCTTTGTGTATGTTTTGTGTGAGAATATGGTGCCACCAATGACCAGTTTATTGAAGGCACATAGGTTTGCAAATCTCTCACCATTTACGTTCCTTCCTCCTAGTCCATGTTGTCCCATGACGTCTTCATATCCAGTGTTGTCCATTCCAACCTTAGCATTGAGATCTCCCATCAGAATTGTCAGGTCCTTTGTTGGGCACTTCTCGACGATCGACTGCAATCTGTCGTAGAATTGGTCTTTAGCGTCTTCATCGTAGTCATTGGTAGGCGCATAGCATTGGATGACGTTCATTGTAATGCCCTCTCTCTTTGTTTTGAAGGAGGCTTTGATGATCCTTGGGCCATGAGATTCCCATCCTATAAGTGCATTTTGTGCTTTTCTGGACAGCATCAATGCAACTCCTTGTGTATGTGGGGCATTTTCTTCTTCATGACCGGAGTATAACAGAAGTTCTGAAGACAGTCGTTGTTGTCCAACCTGCGTCCAATGTGTTTCGCTGATTCCAAGAACCTCCAGGTTGTATTTTCTCATTTCTGCAGCAATTCGGAAAACTCTTCCGGTTTCCCACATTGTTCGGACATTCCATGTACCTATAAAAATTGTCGTTCTGGTTGTTAGAAGGCGCATCGGCCTCATGACTTCCGAAGGAACTCGGCTTTCATCATGAGACGTCATAATTATTCTTTCTACTCCCAGGGCAGAGTTTGAAAGGTTTGAATGATTTTTTCTGGTTAGCGTTTTTTTAGCGAGTTGATTTTCTACAGGATGAGGTCGCTAACCCCATGCCCAACCCTCCTCCTTTACCCGGGCTTGGGACCGGCAGTAACCCCCAGAGGAGCTACAGGCAGAGTTAAATGCTTTAATATGGCCAGCGAATATATAGCCTCTGCCAGGGAAGTCCTACTCACTGCCTTCTTGTGGCATTACTGTTGTTTACGAAATTGAGAGGACGCTTTGGACACGGAGAGTCCACCTAGGGGAGTTGGAAAACCCTGATTCCAAACCAGTGGTGCACATGGGCTCCAGTATCCTGAGGGAACAAATGGCGTACGAATCAACCGTTGATCACCGGCTACCATGGGAATGCATCTCCTCACGATGCTCCACTGCCTTGTGGATCAGACATTCAGGTCAAAGGCTCCGGGTGTGGCCCCCTAAGAAAACCACCTGCTTCAGTCTGGGCACCTGAGCAGTATCACAGCCCTCACACAAATCGAATGAGATTTGTGTGGCGCATATTTATCTGATGCTTCCTTGTACCAATATTTATGTGTTTAAATAAAATAAAATAGAAATTGGTCATCTAAGATTATTACAACATATTGGTCTTGTAATTTTATTGATTTAAAGGTTACTATCGAGAAGAGATGTGTAGCGAAATATTTCTGACCCTACAATGTTATAAACTTAATTTGAAGTATGAGACAAAAAGCAAACACAAGCATGATGACAAATTTTAATAGAATGTACATTTATACAATGAAAAGATATTTTCAAGAAATACACATAATTATTAAGCAAAACTTGCAAAACATTTGGAGTGAAATTCTTACAAGATAAAGGATCCAAATACTATAAGGATCTTTCCTAGAACTGTAATAATGAGCGATACATCATTCAAACTACTTGGAATGAAGAGCGGATTACTAAGTAATATTAATCTACATGAAGAGCAAGTTAGAATACTAAAAACTGTCAAAAGCAATTTTTGTGTCCAGATGAAGAATGATGAGTTGTAACTGCTAGGATCTATTTATGGACTGTTATTTTGTATATTCTCGTTGTGAAACTATTAAGTAACTATATTATATGGGTATTCATATTCTTTTTATTATAGGCTTCCATTTGACCAATTGACTACTATTATAATTGTTATTTTTTATGGGGTGTACGCTCCAGTTCGTTTGTATATAAACCAAGTTTGTCTGAAATACATGATTCGTATAGCGGAGCCTGATATTGGTGTTCTGAACTGACTGGGTTAGGAAAGAAGCTACTACCTCGGAGAACCATAAGAACTCTAAGCTCTTCGTACAGGTTTATGAGTCATTGGTCCGGTCGTATTCGTCGGTGTCTTTAATTGCCGATCTTATCACGCGATATATTTGCAGAGCATGAAAGAGATAACACAAATAATAAAGTTTTAGTTAGGAACTGAAAATTTCTATATTCACTTGTCCAGAAGTAAATTTTGAACTCGAAGTTATTCGATAGTTAGTTCTACCACTTTTTAGACATTGTATTTCTACGACGCGCGTTTCGTCCTATTTGGGACGAATCAATTGCATTTCTTAATATCAACAAACAGAATATACAATCATGGTTAGCAGAGATGGATAGTGGATAGCAGTGGAATCCAGGACGCGCGTTTCGTCCTATTTGGGACTCGTCAGCTGGATGTACCTGGACAAGTTGAATTTAAACTTCACCCCATCGCACAAGCAAGTGGCTATCAGGACTCAGTGTCCGAGGGGATAACGCGATGGCGTTTGAAGCGAGGGTACTGGGTTCGAGTCCCAGAGTGAACATCAACTCTGAGATGCAGGTACATCCAGCTGACGAGTCCCAAATAGGACGAAACGCGCATCCTGGATTCCACTGCTAGCCACTATCCATCTCTGCTAACCATGCTTGTGAATTAAGGTATATCGAGGCAATACGCACAGTATGCACATATGCCAATTAGAGACTGACCAGTTGCAGTCCTAACAAATCGATGAGAAGATTCAAACAAACAATACTAAGTTGAATTTTGTATTTCTACATTGACTAAACCTCAAAACAGTTTTATATTATCCAGGATTCAGTCCATTGGCATTTGCGTTCGTAGGCAAATATTATTTTTCGTTCCTGACTGTATGACTGAGGCGTAGATGCACATAGTTACTATTTAAGTGCCATAATTTCTGAACTAGATTCATTTCGAGTTTCAATAAAATAGTTTTATTTCTAGTTCTGTTTATTGTCGCTAGGCAACGTAGAAAATGTTTACTAATCTTCTTATTGATCAGTTCATTTTTATTCACAAAACATTTCATGAGCTATATTTATCAAATTTATCGCTTAGTTTACTAATTAAAAACCCATACTTTAAAGTGTATGTTACAGTTTTCAATGGTTGACCTGTTTTTCACCTGGTTAGCTTATCATAATATGTATAAACATAAATCATGGGATAAGTTGAAAAACATAGGCGTTTACTCAAATTTGCCTTATCAGTATGAAATTACAATCATTTACAGGTTACATTAGGAACAAGTTGTTCTAAACTTTTGCCATTTCCCAAATTCAAATGTTGCCCGAACGATTTGGTATAGAACAAATCCCTGAATTTAGCCTACTGGTATACAAAAAACCTTTCTTACGAGTTCTGAATTACCTTGTATTGACTAGTATAAGTAAAGGCGATGGTTCTACATCTAATTAAACGAGATTGATGAATGCTGATCTACAGTGGATAAGCCATATAATCCATATCTTCTCAAAAATTACAAATTATCAAACGAACAGTGACATTTTGTGCCTGAAGTATCGCATGTAAAAGATAACACAAATTGAGCTTCATGACTTTCACCAGACAAGGGAAAATTACAAACGTAAAACGTCGATTTCGTTTCACATAGATTCCTAATGAATAATTTCAGCTCAAAGCACTTACTTGGTGAAGTAAAATCTTCATCGTGTATAAAAATACTATCAAACTATCTGAATAAATATCTTAGTTTCATTTGATTCGTCATCTCATTCTATGTGAAATTTGTTTTGTGTAGGTTCTAAACTATATTAAATGTCAAAGCGATTTCTATTTTAAACAGTCGACTTCCATAAGAAGATTAGTGAAACCAGAAAAGCAACTGTTTACAAAGACGATAATCAGAAGTGAAATTTCTGTTGCTTTCATAAACTTTCTCGAAACCCTTCAATCGTATTTGAACTATGTGTTGATTTTGTTTAGAACAGCAACGATAGGCTTTACGATTTCACTGTCTAGCTTATAGTCCCTTGTATCACAAAAAAACTGACGGTAGATTAGAACTTAGTTTATAAATGTAGAGAAGTAGTTTACAAATAAATAGGTTAAGGTGTATACCTTTTATATTGCTTATAAGTTTTATTTATTTATTGAACTCTCTGTTTGCAGGAACTAGAATGAAACTGATCAAAATCCAATGGAATATAATACAATGAGCTACAAATCAATTATGTGTTTTCTATTTTGATGAAAATAAAATGAAATGAATGTAAAGATGCATATTACTCAAATACTCGCCATATTCTTACAATTTATACTTATTATACGAACAAAAGTATTGTTTTTCTAAGCATTTCTTCATAAAAGTGGTATATGCTACAGTTCATATCGCAGATTATAATTAGCTCGCAATTAAAGTGTTGTTGTAAGAAATGTGTGTTGTAATTAGAAACAAAAACAAGAAAGAGAATGTTCAGAACAGGGAAAATTTAACTAAAATTTGTCTCATCTAAAAAAATTGTTATGACATATTTTGGTGGACATTAATTCCAAAAATGCACATAACAGAGGTGATTTTAAACATTTGTCGGAGAAAGACATGAAGTAACCAACCAAAAAAAAGGAAAAGAAAATCAGCTAATTACATTTTGAATTCATTTAAACATATTTTTATAATGCTAATTTCGTATGTTATTAATTAGATTTATTTTGTTTGTAGCCTTATTCAAAAGGAAATTATTATTATTTAGATGAAGTAAAATTTTGATCATTACGATAGTGAATTGATTCAATTTTATCGTATATTTCAACTCTAAATTCTAGTTTACAGACTAATGATGGCTTATTTTATTTACAATGATGATTATATTAGTTGATAATATACATTATTTTTCTTAATAAAAAAGTTTTATTTTGTTCATATATTGGTAAAGAGTAAAATTCCATCATTCATCGAAACTTGAACATTGATTAGTTTGTTTAGAACCAAAATGAAGTATTGAAGATCTTAGTTGAAATTCACAATAAACGAATTGCTGAACGTATAAAGTTTACATCAAACTGATGAACTATACATAACTTACGTTTATCTCTGAACAGAATAGATTTAACTTGTAAATTACTAGATAAGATAACTGAATCTATAATTACAAGCACATATATTATCAAACTTGTCCTGTAAAATCGATTGAACTAATGTAATCTGAATTTAGTGTGAGCATCAATGAATGACATGACTTATTTAACAAATGTTTCTTTCAGTAGCCTATTAATTTCTACTTGCAACAAAAATTATATGGAATTCAAGAAGTAGTTGTATACCACATTTCATTTCAGTTTATCTTAGTAATCAATTCTTATGAAAAAATTAAACCTTTACAACTGAAAACAATAATTGGGAATTTGATAAATTAAAAATAGAATTTTTAATCCGTTTAAAAAATCTTTTTTTGAAAATTAATATCAACATACTTATTGCTACTTACAAATTTTATTTGTCGGACGTGATTCAATCTCTTTGATCATTTACTTACTTGCTTACGCTGTTACCCCCGATGGAGTATAGGCTGTCGAACAAAATTCTCGGACCCTCTCTTCCCTGGGCTCTCCTTTCTAGTTCTATCAAGTTGTTGTTCATTCTTGTATATCTGTTTCCATTTCTCGGCTTAATGTGTTATTTGGTCTTCCTCTTATCCTTCCGCTTTCAGGATTCCACGTGAGGGCTTGCCTTGTGACGTAGTTAGGTGCTCTCCTCAATGTGTGTCATCCTATATATTCAACAAAACAAAACCGATCATGCATTGTGCTTTCAATTTGTCCATGAAATCAGTCTATCATTTTGTTTAAAATAGTACCACTTCCAAAAGTAGATTGGAGAAGCAAATAAGACATTGTCCTTCAGTATATCAAGTTTTTTTTCAAACCAGTGAAACAAACTGGTTGGTATATGTATGTTGATCAGATTAATAGTTTTTGCATATCAATAATTAATTTGCATGTTGTTCATAAATCTTTGTTTCTACTACTGTTGCTTTAAGTATTTTAAAATACCAGGACGACTTCCCTCAAACGCGTTTGTTTTACCAAGTGATATTGATAACCAAATAACATTCAAGCATGTTTTACTTGGGTAAGAAGCTTAAAACAACATGATGAATAAGATAATGTAGCGGTAAATAATTCCCGAAAATCAATAGCTCTGTAAATGCTCGACATTGGATGTTGACCACATTAGTTTTAATGGACTCACTTAGCTGAAGGCGCTCGGTCATGCATCCGCACCAGATCACGAGTTGGAACAGCCTGCTCAACGCCTCCTGCGACCACTAGCCAATTTAGATCAGTCACTTCTCGATATATTGATAAACCATCAAATATATCTTCCAACCCCCTCGCTTCAGACTATTGACTTCACTGGGTGGGCGTGATTCAATTATAGATAGTGTTACTGGTAAAGTGTTGTCAAACTGCAATACTTGTGGTATCTTCAATAACAATTTCAAAGTACTGACATTTTAATGTCAATGTTTGGTGGTTGATCCACTATATTATGGAATTTATCGAAAATGTACACTCATCACCGCTACAGAGATCAAGGTTTACAAGTTTCAATCCACTCAATGTATGTGTTATTTTTGTACCATGGTCCCTATTCATTCCGATCAGGAATGCAGAATTAGCTGTTTGATTTACGCAACTACATAAAATGTAAACAGTAAAATTTCAATTTCTCATGGTAATATGGAATGTATTATTATGCAGAATGTGCTCGAATGAAGTTGAAACCCTATAATTATATTTTCCAATATTAAGAAAATATTTAAATAACATTTTCTACAATTGAAAACATAGGATCAACTCCAAAGTCAGTAAATGGTAATTTAAAATGAAAGGTCAAATCAGATGTTATTGGTATTGTTGATCTCCCAGAGGTGAAGAGTTTGGTTCCAGATGTCTCTTTGCTATTCTGGATGACATCATCAGCACTTTCAAAATAAAGAAGAGAGATTTTCAGTTACTCAATGTGCCTAAAGTTGGTTTGTTGTGGTGACCTTGATTATGATTGTTTGTCCCCATAGGCTTCGTTGTCTCAAAATACCTATGTATTCAAGCTGTATATTTTGTTTTGTTAACAATCGGTCACTCAAAAGCCAAGGCAATCGCAGCATTATATTTTATACAGATCAAAAGAGGTTACATCAAAAAACACCATTCCGAATCCATCTGTAAAATGATATATATATATATATATATATATATATATATATATATATATATAAATGCAGCAAATACTACATGGGACAAATTGGACGGTCTCTTCACTTGCATGTGAGCAGAAAATATTCGTGAAACGAAAAGACTTCTATCTCTGATATCAATGCAGGTAGACAACTACGAACAAGAATTGGACTGGTAGGATGGTGTCATTCTAAATCAAGAGAACTTTTAGAATGTCACGGAATTTGTGAAAGCATGGTATTCAGATCAATCAGCAACTATATACACATAGAATCAGACACCACTAACTAACCCATTCCTGAAAGGTCATGAAACAATATGACCGAAGGTCAAGAGAGCATAATAGTCAACTTAAGTAGGTAGATACGTGTAGACAATCAAATCTATGAGAACAACATTATCGAGGTCACCAAAACAAACCAACATTAGACATGTTGAGTAACTGAAAGGGTTGATTTTGTTGTCTAGAAAGCTAGCGTAAGATCTGGAACCAAAAGCCTGTTAGTTCAGAGAGCTCAATTAAACCCAAAGCAATCGCCTGAGCTGCAAAAAGTTTCTGTTTTCTATTTTCGTTGGTTTTTTCAATCTTACGTGAAATATCATTAATCTACATTATTCTGAAATATAATCAAACAACGTAACGTTTTATAAAATTATCTTTAAGTGTAATACGTAAATAGATATACTGATTAATTGTAACTTGATTAATTAGTTTCTAAGCTACAATCGAGTGACATGATCTATTATCAGTTTTTCATGAAGTTAGTGCTTCCTAACAAGAGATATTAGTTGAAAAGTCGATAAAATTGGGAAACCTGAACATTATTGTTTTTTAAGTTCAGAAGTACTCGAGATTGTGTACTAAGTAAATCGCAAAGAACCCTTGAAGCATTGGTAATGGTGTTTTTTATAGGTTGTTGAGTTCAGAATGCTGAGCAATTTCAAATTAAGGAGGGAGGAGCATTCAATTTTTCATGATTCCCAATGATTTTTAGGTTGCAATTAAGCAGTACTGATATCTTGAAATCACAAACATTTTATTCAGCTTATTTATTCAGTCGATCTGTTTCTGATGACTTTTTGCAATAAATCTGAGATTAGGTATTGTACTAGAGATATTTCTAAATCGTAACTTTACATTAATTAATGTTTAGAATTAATTCAACTTGTTATATGATCAAATAAACCTAGTCAAAAATTAATGTTATATAATGCAGATTGCTTTGAAGTTAAATTCACTTTCTAAATAATGTGATATTGTTCATTTCCAGAAAAGCTACAAATATACAAAGTTTTGATAAAAGAACAATGTAATTTAATAACTAAAAATCATTAAATTTGGCTCTCAAAAAAATGAGTAAAACTATTCAAACTTTAAGTTTAAATGACAGGTGCAACACAGAAACCACTTTTTCTTCAGATTATTGAGTCCAATTCACTGAGTTTGGCGTTTATCTTGTTGATGAGGATCTAACAACCTTAAGAGTATCAAGTTATATAGAAAATTTGTCAGGAAGTAATTGAAGAAAATAGACCAAGGCCCTGAAATTCTGCTTCTTTTGGGTATTAAGTACTTTAAAACTGTTTTATAGTAACTGTGGCATATCCACTAAATGAAATCTTTTTAAAATGCAGAAAAATTGAACTGAATATCTTTAAATGTTTGCACGTGTTTAATTGGTAACTACCTGGTTTATGAAAATGAAAATTCTTTAATTAAATTTTAAAATTTATTTATTTATTTTGATGATTCAACTATATGTTGTATTTTACATTGACAGAAAAGCGATCACTAAAGCACCGAAATCTTTCTTCGCTTCTATGGAAATCTTGGAGAGACTATAATTTATGGAAGAATCAATAAGGTATAAGATAACAGGTCTCTGATTTTGGCGCGAAAGTCAATCATCCATTTGGCTAAATAGAGTTTTGGCATTATAGCTGATGTCAGTTCGTAATGAAAATCCTAAATCTAATTCCTAACTCTAATTATCAACTGTAAATCATAATTCTAATTCCTCACACTGGTTTATAACCGACATTTAGTCCTAGTTATTAGGTGCACATTCAAGGTCAGTTTAGTGTCACTCAAATGTTGTCCATAAATTATGGTCTCATCGAAGTCTTAATCATAGAAATCAATATGAGTAATTATGGTTATAACCAGTTAAAATTATTTAAAATTAGATTTAATTGTTTATCTATGAGTTTAACTTACACATGGGTACTATGATATAATCCCAGTCATGAAAATTCTTTTACCCACATTATGATTGGTTATTTGTTAACCAGTCACAATCTTTGTAGGATTTATATTCGCTTTTTTTTACTGAATAATATCTTTATTACCTACTGCTACAATTGATTTGATTAGAAACATGAATTAACAATTAATGAAATCAGTTGAATAGTAAATGTTAGAAAAAAATCGTTTCAAACAATTTTTTAAAATCATTTTATTATTATAATGTAAATAAAAACCATGATACTCCTATTATTTTGTTATAAAAACAGATTATGTTTTATGACTTCAGTTTATATACGAAATTTATTACTGTTTATTTGTTGTTTGTTGGAAAAAATATAGTTTAAATTATGAGTACAGAATCTTGTCATAAATACAGCACAATCTCAATTCAATCATCTGATATATCAGTAGATTTACCATGTGGTAAATCATATTATGATGACACCGGATATTCTACTACAAATGAGAAAAAGAAAATATCGTATGATAAGTTAGCATTGGCCAGTATAGCGCGCCGTGGTGCTATAGTCGATGTTGGAGCAATCATGGTAAGTAAAAGCAGTTTAGTGTTATTTATTCTATTATTTATTAATTTACTTATTCTATTATGATTCATCGTGATTCGACTGAAATAGCTGAACAGTGAGAAGACAGACTGATGTTATCTAACTATCTAACATGACAACATGATAAGTCATTTATGATATTTGGTATTTTAATATTCGTTCCTTATAACTCGATTAGTGCCAAGTACTAGAAAAGAAACAAGACACTGGTTACAAGTTGATAGATCATTTTGTGCATTCAATGTTTTGTTTTTCAAACATATTGCCCTTCTTCATCTAATCATTTCGTTCACATTGATCTAGTATTTCTATAATGATTTTGTTGACCGTTGAAGGTGGGCAAATACAATAATCTTTTATACAGTTTAATACATATGAGGATACTATTTTTCATTCTGTTAAGTTGCGTCATGAATTATCATCTATTTCTGATTACAGTCACTGAGGTAACGTTAATGAGATACATCAATATTATGCTGAAATTATTAAGAATTTCCCCCAAGTCAGATACTTGTTATGACATATGAAAATGAAAAGCAAATAAAGAAAGGTTTTTTTGGAATTGAACCTAAAGACGTTTAATGAAGCAATATTAGTTGATCAGAAAGCCACTCATGAACTCATCATGTTACATATAAACAAAAGCAATCATTAATATTATGTACACCAGAAAACTGAAAATTATCAGTGCTTCCACTGCTAAAAACGTTTCATAGGCAGAGATCTATCGTTAATGTAATGAAATATGTTCTGAGTTGAATTTTCATTACTTTCTTTATCATCAAGATAAAGAAGAAAGTGAAAGTACTAGGTTTTAATGAAATATGATGAAATTTCTGCTCTTTTGAAGAAGAATGAGAAAGAAATATTTTCTGTGTTTCAAAATTAGCTGCATGGATACATATACGCAATTGTGTATGTATACATATCACGATTTGTCAGTCAAACAAAAGACTGAATGATCGAGAAATCTAAATGGCATCTACTTCCAAACAAAATACAATTACTGATTCGCAACTTGAATGAAAACATCTGTTCCATCTTATTTCGAAAGCAATGAATTTTTTTCATTAATATGGATAAATTAGTAGTTGTGATTGTTTATTTTCCTTATTCATTATGATACAGATTAAGTAGAGTATAGAAAACGATTGTATCAGAATAAACTTGGTGTTTATTTATCAGTATAGGGTTTCGGAGATTGTAGAGTTTTAATTGAGATCACGAACCGATCAATGTTAGACCACCATTGAAAACCTGGAAGCACTGGACGGCTGTTTCGTCCTACTATGGGACTCGTATTAAGGTTGTCAGCAGCTGAATAGAATTCGTTGAATAGAAAAGTATTTATTTTATCCTGTTATAATCGTTTTTTATACTCGATTTAAATTTAGGATTAATTCGATAGGATGCATATTAATTAGCCTCTGTTTTCTAACGAGTCTCTTTCTTATCGTCGAGTGAAGTAGAAAAAATTAATTTACATTATGAAGCTGTTTAGCAAAAATATAAATAATTCAAAAACCCTCCAAAAAACCATTAGATGTTTAGTTGTTTCGTACATAGTCACAGTAACCAACAAGTACTTAGCATGACAATCAATTTAATCCAATTAATCATGCTAATCCAATGACACTTTAAATGCTAGTTGAGTATTAGTTATCGTTTTATTCAATATGAGGTGCTTGTTAGCATTATAGGTTTGTGGAGATTCTACGGATTTTAGTTGACATAACAAACCAGACAACTACGAAAAACCAGAAAGTCATGAATTTCTGTCTCACTGTAGCATGGGACTACGTGTTAGTTACAGTGAATTAAATCTCAGGATAAATAATACAATAGAGCGCAAAGAAATTCATTTTATATTCCATTATGGCACAAAAGTGAGTGCTTTTGCCTGTTTACGTTTCGTTATTACACAACGAAAGTTTTTATCAGATGAATGTCAAAAAGATTATGACTTGTTCATAAAATATACACGGATGAAAGTAGAGAGTCTCAAGGTTAACGAATATCATTTAACGAGCATAAATCACCTGAATAATTGTTCAAAGTTCAGATATACTTTATAGTTATTCTGTTTTATTTTTAAACTAAAAATAATGAGGATTTATGGATTAATAGTGGAATGATACTAAGATTTTCAGGCTTTGATACGAGCCCATTTTCGTTGGACTTGGGGTTAAGAATGGTTTAGATCATATTTCAAACAACAGTTTACGCTCAGTATAACTGCACAATTATTCAATGTCATGGATATTTATTTGTTTCATATTTGACGTAAGTAAGGCTTTTCAAAAGAGACTTATGCATAAATTTCAAAGTCGTGCACTAGTCAATCGAATCAAGACATTTAGTAGAATTTGAGAATATGATTTCGCTATAAATGTGTAGAGATAATCTTTTTTCAGCTCTTCATCAAACAAGGATCATTCTGTAAAGGGGAAAAGATAGCTGAGTAAATGGAAAATATTTACTTCGGAAACTTATTCAAAAGGCTGACAATATTCAGTAAAATGACGTGGTGTGGTTTACAATCCAAGTTTCTTCTAGTTTGAGACTTTTTACCTAATCCTACCTTCATTCCAGTGCTAATACTTTTACTGGGACTGGAACCTCGTTCTTAACTTTAATCTAGTATTTATCAGGCTACTGATTTGCAACAATTACAAGCTTGCTAAGTGTCGAGTTAACGGACAATGATATTAAAGTACAACTACGTCATTAATGTACTTCTTGATAAACGAATAAGTAATAAATTAGCATTATTCTGTTAAACATAAAAACAAAAGAGATAACAGTATTAAAGAGCAACATTATAACGATTAATAGCCTATTAATCCATTTTTACTTGTAGGCCTTGGTAGGCTGAGAAATCTAAATAATAATAAAAATCAAACTAAACACGACCTCAATAACTGACCTAATTAGATTGACTTTCTTCTTTATTAATTACTACTTATATGAAAAACTTTATATATTGGATTGTTTAGTTTATTCTATGTAGGTCACTATGTTTGACAGTAACGCCATTTAAAGTTATATAAAATGTTATTTTTAATAAGTATACATTTAGAATTAATAATTTTCTTTGGTTTATTACTTTATAATTATGAACAAATTTAATATGTACATAACAGAGAAATTCTAAAGTAGTTATTTATAACACAATTGTACTGAACTGGAAAGATATCATGTATATGTATTGCATTCCTCTAACCACATTTTCATCTGTAAATTTCCCAAATTATTTTGAAGTAGAAACATTTCTATGTTCAAAGTAATGTTCATTGAATGTATCAAAATAATTTTTAACAAGTCCACTTGGTGTTGTTTGTTTGAATCTTCCCATTGATGTTTAGGACTGTAATTGATCAGTCTATTATTGGCATACGTGTATACTGTGTGCATTGCCCCGATATTGCCCTTATTCACAAGCATTATAAGCAAAGATGGATAGTGGCTAGTAATGGAAGGCAGGACGCGCGGTTCTTCCACCTGACGAGAATCTAATAAACAGTGATTTATAGCGCATTTTATATTTTTGGATCTCCATCCTAACAAAACCATGTGTGGATTATTACGACTAGTAAGGTTTCAAGCACATAATCTAACCTTTGACACTTAAATCAGTAGCCTGAATCATTTGATTTAAAGATCAAAAGATGACTTTCACAGTTTTACTAAAATGCCGTGGTCTATTTCTGTTCCAGTAAGTAAGAGAACCATACACAAACACTTCCATTTTCAGGATATAACGCCAAAAGCTATCCATAAGTAAGGTTCTGAAAATGTTATTTACAAACGCTAATAGATGTGTAGTGGAATATTAAATGCAAATGTGTTAATATTTTGAATAAAATTTAAATCCTCGTTTGAGAACATATTTCTAGATCTTGCTTCTTACATACATTGGACGTGATACAAATTTACATCAATAAACTTAGTTCTTGTGGTGAAAATAAATTTGTACTGTATTTTTCCTTGGATAGACCACTTGTTACCTACAAATTAAGTTTCTATTTTTTTAGTATTCTTAGTCAATCATTTTTATTCACTAACTGATTGTCTTGTTTTTTCATCTGAATTCTTTAAAACTCATCGATATTTCTATGGATATCACTACGTATCTTGCTATGAAACTTGTAATGATTTAACTGTTACTAGTCTTTTTATCGTTGTTTTTGTGGAACCGTGATAAAAAGTCAATTTAGAAGAAATGTCTCAGCTTGGTTTGTGTTTTTTTTTATATCCATAGAAATATTTTGCTTTATAAGCCAGTATATGTCCGCTAACAAAAAAACTTCACTACACAAATAAATATCACTGAATAAAATCTGTTCAAAATACTTCGAAAAGAGTATTTTGACTATCATGGATCGATTAACCAGAGAACCTCCTTATAAACGTTGTTAAAAGTAAATATTACTCTGGCTTTCATTAAAATTATTCAACTGTTTATCCTTTTTTTACAGAAAAGTAATAAGAAGTGCATTGTTTAAAGTGGTCATTTATCACATTATATTACTCATAAAAATGTTCAGTATTCTATATTTATACATTTAACTAATAATTTTGTGGATAATTTAACCTTTTAAGGAGTGTTCAAGTAGAAATATTTAAAACACGATCAAATCAGATCAACTACTCGGTATTTACTTATTGCGTTCAATAAAATTCTCAACGTAATCGAGTTAATGTATACTAGTGTGAAGTTATAATATGATAATAAACATGAGTTCTAAATTCCATGTCAAAACACTTAAACTTATATTTACCAGTCTTGTTTTCTCAAAATAAACATGCAAAATATTTTTTACATTGGATATTTTTGTGGTGCTTTATTTTCCTCCTGTAGATTTTTTCTAAATATTCAGTTCTTTGTTGTCTTGTATTTAAATTTTCTATGGTACTATTTTGTTTGTAGAACAAAAATGATAAAATTTAGTTGTGAATAACTGTAATGTATATATATATATACCTGATTTGTTATCCACTGTCATTATTTTGATCAAATAAATAAAACATGATAAATAACTAGCCTAATTGATTTTATCTACGTGTTTTGCAACTAGAAAAGTTTTGGTGTTAGTGATTGATGTTTAGTGTGATTTTGTTTTTTCATATGTACCAGTTATCAACAATAAAGTTATTTTTGCCTTTGCATGGGTTAAATTAATGGCATATCATACTGAGCCTTTTTATGAATTAACGTACTGTTGCGTTAACATACACAACCTGTAGAACATTGTCAGAGGATGTAAGTGGGTAGTAAGGCTGACATATGCTTAACTAATTACAACTCATTTAGTAAAATCATGTGATATTCACGAATTAAGACTTAAGGTTTGTTGTTAGGTCAATAAATTTTTCGTCAGCTGGTATTTTGTCCAAAGTTTTTTTCTTGTTGACATCTAAATGTAAATTATTAATTACAGTGGATACAATGTAACTGAATCATTTATTAATAAACTGTTCACCAAATTATCTGTGAAGAATTGAATTGTTTTACTGGTCGGTGGCATTCTTCACATATTTTTCTGCTTCCTGAAGAATAAAAAAACAGCCTGAAGTGCAATCCTAGACAAGTATCTCGTTGTGACTTTTCAACTGATTTACCTGATTTACCTGATATCAACATTCAAATCTGGATTTCAATCCAGTACTTTTAACCCTAAACATTAGCATATCATCCACCCGGCTACTGCGTCAAAATTGCTACCGATTTATTTAGCCTTGAATATCAACAGCGGATTAATTCATACCCTTACTAATATTTGATACACACAATTTTACCGTTAATAAGAGCAAATAAAAGATGTAGTGAATGGTCACTTCATAAACAATAAAGTAACCTGTGAGCTATTTTTAAGTCACCCTGATTTTCTGAAGTTGAAATGTCTAGTTCTGTACATTCTAGTACTTAACAGTAAAGATTTATTGTTCATAATAAACTAAGGAAGGTATAGATTGAAATCGTAGAAATATGCAATAGTACACTTGAAAATACTTCATTTTCACACTGGACACTGCAGTCACTACCCAGATATGGATGATATGCTAATGTTTAGGGTTAAAAGTACTGGATTGAAATCCAGATTTGAATGTTGATATCAGGTAAATCAGGTAAATCAGTTGAAAAGTCACAACGAGATACTTGTCTAGGATTGCACTTCAGGCTGTTTTTTTATTCTTCAGGAAGCAGAAAAATATGTGAAGAATGCCACCGACCAGTAAAACAATTCAATTCTTCACAGATATGAATCATAATAAAACATTTTCAAAGACTATCGTAACTGAAAAGTCAATAACAGAGGTATTTGAGATGAAGAAATTTGTCCACAGTAGCCTATGTTTTATTGATGTGATTGAAGGCGGTTAAATATTTTTTTGACAAGCTACATTACTCACTAGTAAGTTTTGTTTTGAACTTTCGTCATCTATATTTTGATAAGTGATGATATACTTGACGACTATGGGCTTAGACTATTCCTCATTAGATAATATCCATTATTGATGCATCTTATATTATTAGGATTTATGATGATGAGAGTGATGGTCTGATTTATCTTCATAAGTACCAAATTCTTCTCCGTATTCTATTATATATGCCCATATATGGATTTAAACACAAGCTGTCAGTGAAATGATAACTCAAGTAATTATATGCGTGCAACAATAGACGAGAATGCAATCTGAAAAGCTTTAATATCTACATCGATGAAATTTGAAGTTTTGCATTAGCTCCCATTGAGTGGTCAACTAGAATGAATGAAAAGACTCAGGAAAGGTTTATGGTTATGATTAGAATCAATTTGCATTTCAATCTATTCATATATTCAGAAGGAAATTCATATATATTTTCATATATATTTTCGTAGTATTAGCTAAAGCTGATAGCCATAAACAGACTGTAGGTGCAAGTTGAGTGGAAAAAATTTCTTCTCACTCATTTCTTTATCAGGGTTCTACACTGTTATTTTATATCAGTTTTATAGCTAAATCAAAAAAATACAAAATAGGTGGTAGTTAGTTAATTTAATGACATAGTAATCAGCAAGAAACAACATTTATAAAATTAAAACTAAGGTGAAATTTCTAATCCGTTAAATAAGGAAATGAATGAGAATTGAATTGGAATAAAATAATATAAATACTTTGTGTTCTCTGTGAGATTAATTCTCAGAAATTAACAAAAAAATGGGTGCAATAAAAATTAGGTAATTCAATGATAAACAAGATACATAAAATTATAATTAGAAGTCAAAATGTTGACGAAATCAAAATTTGGAAAATTTAAAGGAGAAAAAGAATATTTTCTCGGAAAAAGTTTAGGGTAAATTCATAGTCTGCATAAACATTTCTTGTATACAGAAGTTAAGTTTATTAATATGAATAGCTTTGCAGAAACAGTTGAAATGATAAATACACTTAGAGGCAAAGGGGATTTACCCTTATTTTGTGATTTCACTATCGGCTACCTGAAGAAACAAGAATTTAAACTTGCTGAATTGGATGTACGTTCTAAAGCTTTTCGTGGACGTTGAATTATTATTTTGCTTACCAAATAACCTTTGAACATTATTTTTAGAAATATAAGTTTCTTAAGTACCATAAGCGATTCTAAACAATATTTAGTTGCAAGTGCGTTTCATTAAGAACTTGGATGGGTATTCGTGTTTACTTAGTAACCTTAAAAAAATTTTGGTTTCTCTCCAAGTCTGTCATCAGAACAAGTAATTTAGGCTCTATGGGCAAAGCATTCGACTAATTTTCTTCTATATTTTAATAGGAAAAAGTTTTACAAATTTGAATATAGCTTCTAAGTAGCTTTTCCACGATAAACATTACTTTTTATTTTGTGTTGTTTAGTTTTGCTGTTTCTTTTCACTAATCCTTCATTTCTTTCTGTTAGAATTTGCTGTTGGTGTATACATTGCACAAATAAATCAAGTTAACTATTCCATATAATAAGTGAAAGACAATCTAAATATTTGATGTGTCATTATGTAATACTATGGTAAATAAATATTTTATAACATTATTTGACCATCTAATTTTGAAGTTAATGGTTTGACACAATTCTCTATTGAACAGTTATTCAACAAACAGTTCATATACTTCTTACTTTCACAGACAACTAAGATATCGTCCACATATCTCTTATAAAGTGACATGTTTTCGATTAGGTCTTCATCCGGATTTTCAACATGTGCATGGACACATCTGCTAATAATGGTCCTAACGGACTAAACATAGCGACCCTATCGATCTGACGGAAATGTTCTCCTTCAAAAGTGAATTGAACATTGTCAGTACATGATAGTAGTAAATCTTTAAGAATATTTATTGAATAAAGCTAACACTATTCAAAACCACATCAGTCTCTAATACGAAGATGAGAAAAACGACCAGCTTTCCATCCTGGATATACGACTTCTAGTTGACACAGATCATAAGAATGACCTTAAGTTAGTTTTATGGTGTTGTACAAAAGTGTAAATTGGCGTACACTAAGGCTTATTAAAACCTTAGCCATACGAAAATTCAACCCCCTGTTGTGCATTCAAAAACAGTTTGTTCTCACCTTTATTGTCCAGAGTGATCAGGTTTCAAATTGTTTTCACATTATTATTATTATCCTTGTCTCTTCTTACCCCCCCCACATTTCTAGTCTAGTTGACCTTTTATTTTTATGTAGAAATGTTCTTAACAAGTATATGTGCGATTAGGTTGTTCGAAATGTATTGCGCTAATATATCACATAGTTCTGATAATCTTCGCCTTCTTATTACACTATCGAGATTTAAGTATTATCTGTTAATTTATAAAGAAACTCCGATCCTCAATGATGCTAAGTAAAAAAATGGTTAATATGCAATGTAGAGTTAGTTCAAAATGACTAAAGTTAACGGTAAACGAAACAATGCATACATCGGATGCTGAAGCTCAGTGAACATTTTTAAACAGATACTTTGATTGAACATTACATTTTCGGAATTAAAACTGCTTCTGATATATGTATAATTCATAACCGATTTGATTAGGACTGGTTCATATGATGATTTACTTAAATATTGGCTCTCTGTATATATGATTTCTTTAGTTTAGACCTGTTTACTTTGTTCAGTTTAATTAAAAATACCAAGAACTATAAGTCACAACTTAAAAAACTAGTATTTAACTAATTCATACTGTTAACTAGTATATGGTATGTATTATATATAATCCATAGATACTTTTAATTAATTTGTTCTTCCTAAGAAAAGCGATAAAAGTTATTTTATATTCTCTACGTCGTGATATTTGGAGGTCATTGATGCATAATTCAGTTTAACTATGTGTCCTTACTCTATTTCCAGAAGATAAAAGTAAACCCAATGTCAGAATAGGAAATCTTGAAGATCGTAGTACTTTCATAGTTGAAATCACCATTCGATATTAGTTAGACCTCCAATTAAATACTGGACGGCCGTTTCGTCATAGTATAAGACCCCTGAGTAGTGCTCATCGATGATCCCTCATGTGTGACTCGGACCCAGGACCTTCAGTCTCGCATGACAACACTAACCTATAGACCATGGAGTTGGCATCTAACGGAGTCAATTTTTAACTTCAATTAATGTATGATCTTGCGCAACCCTACATCAATTGCCGGAATTGGATAACTATCTCACACTCGAGATGGATCGGACTTCACTAGTCACACTAGAACTCCAGGGAATCCATCTTGAAACTAGCCACTAGTAAACACATGATTGTTATTAGTATCGGAATTTGTGGAGATTTTTAGTATTTTTACATTGAATGCACACTTCTGAGAAGTCCCATACTAAGACGTCACGACCGTCCAGGGTTTCCTCGTTTTTAATGTTCAACGCGTGGTCACAATTGTGTAAACTCGCTATGTTACTTTAGGTTCTAAACATAGTGATGAGACAACGATTATCTGTCACATTTATTATGTAGGTGGACGATTGTATCAAACAGATTTATGTAAGCATTATAAATTGTCTAAATGTATATGACTGCTTGCTATTTGATTATTAATTAGTACAATCAAGTTATTTACGCACAGCCGAATTGATGATCTATAGAACTATAAACGAACAACATTTTATGTTTCCTCCTAGAAAATAACATAGATATGTACATTTTTAATATTTATCAACAACTATTATTCAATCATCATTTAAAACAAAAATGCTTTGAAATTGGTTCCCTAGTCAATACAACTAACAAATGATTGTTTGGACTAATGTTTATTATATATAACAAAAATAGACGTCATTATGCAGCTAGGAAAAGCACAAATTTGGCTATATTATTGTCCTAAAGGAACAATGAGTTTTAAAATTATTGATTATTTCACTAGAATTGCTCAGACTAGATAGATGAGATAAATGTTGACAAGTAATCAGAGTTTTCGAAATATAATATTAATTTCTATTTGTTAAAATCATGTTCAAATACCTAATGTTTTCGTCAGTAAATGAATGTTCTAAAGGTATTGTAAAAATAGGAAATTTTGATATTAAACCTCATAAGTAACAATACTGTTTTCCAATATTACAACCACATCTTTCAAATGAGTGCTAACAATCACAAACCATATTGCAAGGAATTAACATAAATTAGCATCGATTGGTGTGTGTTTCACGATATTCATTAATTCGGTTCATTACTACGTTACTCTGATTGAGAAAATGGCATTACTTAGAACAAGATATGATTATATATAATTCATTGTCAACCAGTCATTTATATTCTATGATCAATTTCGATACGGCTACTTATATTTCTGTATAATTCCATCTATTAGCTTAATATAAAATTAACTGAATTTAGTTTTTTTTTAATTATGGAAATACTTCATTGAATTAAATTATTATATTCCTTCTATGAACTTATTTTCTCCTCTAAATATGATTTCCGTTAAATCAGTCTAAGGCACTGTGGATCGAAACTTAATTATCTAATTGATTTATTTGGGCTGTTGAGTAAATCACATTGAAATCAATAGACTTATAAGGTAACTTTATTCTAAATTTATCTAGAAACCTTATTCTTTGGGAATGAAGTACCAAACAAAAACAGTTCTAACTCGATTTCCATATGGATACATATATTTCTTCATTCTCTAAACATGCGGCAGTTCAAAGAACGTATAATCGTTGCAACAACATAAAAGATTTTGAATCCCAATGTTAAAAAAAGATCAAAATAAAAAAATAGACTGTTGTTAACAGTTATGTGATCCCTCCATAGTTTTCCCACTCACTAAGATCTCATTTCTTTAGTGTTTTGATAAAATGTATATTTTTCCAGTTTGTTGACGATCGTTCTTTCTCCCAAATCTTTATGAGGAGAATGTGGAACATCTTTTCAGTTGCCTATAAATCTGACTTGGGTGCTTCAACTGGTATGCTATCTATCCCTACCGTCTTGTCACACTTCATTTGTCTAACAGACTTACTAATTTCTTCTATTGTTGATGTGTACTATATATGTAGAGGTCTTTGCGTGATGCATTGATGTTCTTTGGGTTTAATGAAACTGGTCTACTCAACAACTTTTCACAGTGCTTTAAAAACTATTTCTGCTACCCTTATTCCTTTGCGATCGATCTTCATTCTTTGCTCTTGACTGATCGCTTAGATCTAAATGTTTCAACTGGTCGAATTCAATCTCTACTATTTCCTTCGTGAACTTGTGTTTATTCAACCAGTACCCTGACTTTCTCTTCCAGTGTTCGACTGTCATTAACCGATGTCATTTGGTAATTCCTCTTTCGCATCTTTTGCTTGTTAGGACACAGCGTCTCCTGTCATATTCCAATTGTTACATCTTTACTTCCTTTCCAGTTGCCATCTTTGCGGTTTGTTTTCCTTTAATAGATCCTGTAACACCTGGAACTTGTTGTTGAGATCCACCTTGAACTTGCTGAGTTGGTTGACATATCAAAAACAGCCGGTAAAAGATTTTTGTAGCGTTGCCTCTCCAATTTTCCAAAGCTTAATTTGATTCATTTTCAGTTTGGCCACCATCAAGTAGTGACCTAATGTTTTATCAGCTTCGCTCTCTCTGTTCTTACATCTTCTTTGAACCTAAATTGTTTTGCGTTTTCAAATTTACGTAATCTGGTTTTTCGTAGTGTACTCTGACGAACCCTATATGGCTTTGTGTGAGTGTTTGTGAAGAAAATGGTTTTTCTAAGACATAGATCTGCAAGTCCTTTAACATTCTGGCGCTTCACTCCCAGTTCATGTCAGTTCGTGTTATGTTTGTACATAGTTTCTCACCAAAATAATTAGATCATGTCTAGGACACTTCTCTACGATAAACTGCACTCCCCAAGAAAACCGTTCTTCATCATTTTCATCATTGGTGTGGTTGTAATATTAAATAAAATTCTGTGTAATCCTTAATTTGTTACTGTAAGAACACTTTAGTTATCCTGGAGCTAAGCAAACCACACGTGATAAACACTTTTCGCGCTTTCATGGACGACATCAATGTAACTTCTGTAAGTTGACCTTTTTTCATAGCCCAGATAAAGTTAATGCTACCCTGAAGTTGGTAGTTTTGTACATATAATGTTCACTTGGCGTCACATACTCCGTAAACGTCCAAGTTAAGCCTTTATATTAGTAGCTTAAGTCAATGGACTTTCCCCTATCCAACCTGTTTTGACCATTTCAACTACGTAAAAAAATTGTTGCCGTATTATTCAAAAAAGCATAGAACATTAGGCATCCAAACAACCTCAGATTAAAAAAATAGCATATCATTTCCCGATTATTAGAAAACCATAAAACTTTCAAAGATAATTGTAGAAGTACATGACGAATGAACGTAATACAGTAGATCCCTGAAATCTTAATTATCATCGCTTTTATTATTGATCAAGATTGTGTAAGTAAAATATTAAATAAAAATTAATTACAAGTTTCTATACCTTATCTATATTAAATGAATAATATGAATAACTCAAACAGGTTATCCCTCTGGTAAGGTTATATAATGACATAAGAAGACGACGTTCGTCACAACCAAATATCGCCCCAACATGGTGAGTGGCTTCGAAAAACTTTGTCTTTACGTTCCACATAAAGTACCTACTCAAAGTATTGCTGAACAGTTTTCCAATGACTACTAAGAATAACTTACTGTAGTAGAGAACAAGTTAGGAATGGAAACTAAAAGTGGAGATGATATAATTTTCGGAAACCGCCGAAATTCATCAAAATATAAGCTCTGACTGATGATCTTGAATGCACAATTAAAGAGGCAGAGTCAGGATTACACGTCGTCGGTAATTAAAGACAGAGACGGAAACCATGAATATCACTTTTCAGCGAGCCTAGGTTGAGTCAGCCAGAGGTTCCTGACCGTGAGTTTCAAAAAGATTTGTGCTTAAAGAAAACATTTTGACGATATTTTAAATGGTACAGTATTGTTAACTTAAATGTTTTGTTTTTCGTAGTATATATATATATATATATATATATATATATATATATATATATGTAGACCTAACAAATTCAGATCCCAGCACATCCTTTCACTGTGCTAGAAGACAGCAGATAACATTTATGATTTTACACTTATCCGGTACTTTCGAACTCCATCGCGTCTCTTTTCCTACTTAGAACAAATAGTCTAATAATCGATTCAAGTCAACTTTCCTAGCTTTTATTGTTCTAAGTCCCTTATATGCCCGGTAATTATTTAATATTTGTATTTTGTAGTAACAAATGAAATAATAAAAACAACACTATAAGATTTCTTACTTGGAGAGACTGTGGATTTCAGATAATAGATTTGTCTTGCTTATTTATTAGTTCCTCAAATAAAAAGATATTTTCAGTGCTATAAGTATTGTAACATTTTCTTCCATAAAAAACACATTATATTAAAAGGTCTTTAGCTTTACCAAAGATAATGATGAAACATCACATTTTGAATCAATGTTATTGGTTTTTGGCATTAATTTGTCAAGGCTACCAAACTGGGTATTTATTCGAAAATAAAAATCTAAAAATTGACATGTTTTCAGTCTTCTTGATTTTACTTAGTTGTTATTATCACCCTCACGTTTTTGATTTATTCTTCACCCTGTTCTCACTCGTCAGCTGGACAATTATCTTTCTCAAAATAGCCTCCACTTTATTATCTCTTTTCAACTCATGATTAATAAGCAGATTTCCTTGGCAATATGATATGATGTAATAGCCTGATTAACTACAAATACGATTGTACAGTTCGAGTAAATGGTACCATCGCAACAAAATTTTCTCTGCTGAATTGTCTTAATTACTATTCAATGACACTATGGGTTATTTGGTTATTTACATTTCTTAGCCTTCATTAGGTTTAAATACAGCCTTTCAATACGTAGATTTATTTTTCGTTTCGTTTATTCAGAAGCTTTTTTCTTATAAAAGTCAAATCTGCCAAAAATTCACATAATTTATTGAATGTTACTTTCTATGGAATTATTGGGAACTATTAGTAGTAATGTATGAACAAATCAGTAACTGAATAAAATTACAATGGACAGCTTGGATGCAACTACATGTTTTGGACTTTACAAATGATCTAGTCCTTCTATTCCATACACAACAACAAATACATGTCAAGACAAACACTGTGGCAGAAGTCGCTGCACTAGTAGGCTTTAACATACACAAGGGAAAAACCAAGATCCTAAAATACAACATGAAGAACACCAAACCAATCACATTTGATGGCGAAACTCTGAAAGATGTGGAAACATTCACATACCTGGGAAGTATCATCGATGAACAAGGAGGACCGGATGTAGATGTGAAGGCAAGGAGTGGCAAAGTAAGCGCAGAATTCCTGCATTTGAAGAACATATGCAACCTAAAACAACTGCCAGAAAATATCAAAATCATAATCTTCAGTAACGGCGTCAAAATAGTTCTATTGTACGGAGCTGAAACTTCCAGAATTACTACAACCATCACCACGAAGGTACAAGTATTTATAAATAGTTGTCTACACAAGATGTTCAATGTCCGTTGGCTGGATACCATCAGCAATAGCCTACTGTGAGGGAGAACAAACCAGCTTCCAGCTAAAAAAGAAATTAGGAAAAGACGCTTAAAGTGGATTAGAAATAAATTGAGGAAATCATCACATTACATTACGAACCCTGAAGGGAATCGGAAAAGAGAAAGGCCAAAGAACACACCACGTTGGGAATTGGAAGTAGTCATAAAAGGAATGAATAAGAACTAGAAATAACTGGGAAGGATTGCTCAGGACTGAGTTGGATAGTGACTGCCAGTGGGAGGCCTATGCTCTTCCACGAGGGTTAAAAAGCGTAAATAAGTTACTTAGATTAGTATCAACAGTAATAGAATAAGTCATGAAAAATTATTCATATCACAAGTTCATCCATTTTAAACTTCATTGTATACGTTTAGTGATTGAAATTTGTTCTGCATAATAAAATTAAGAAACATCCTACGTTACTCAAGTTTCCATGTTCGGTATGGAGATGTTATTTTATATGATGAAAAGTTTCCATTCTTTTATCTTAAATGAGATATCTATCAGTTTTAAAAATTAGGGCGGAGAAGCAAACACATTATGTCCATTTAGCTTGTATATAACTGAAAGTTACATTTGAAACCCTGTTTTTATAATTTATAGTTGTGATACTAAACAATCCCTCTCTAATTGTTAATTATCATCTGTGTCAATACATATTTTCATGAGTTGTTTTTAGTGGGACACGTTACTCTAGTTTTTATATCATAAAAATGTTTCATTTTAAATTAAAATCATGAACCGGATGTTTAAACTATCAATCATTTATGTTTTTTAAGCAAGAATAATAATATTATTACATATATAGATTTTTAAGTAACATAAATACAATGTAAATAGGAATCTATTCATTTTAATCGATTTCCTGACTTCATTAAAACATAGTCTACCGTTACTATTGTTTGTTTTTTTGCTACTACCACTATATAGAGTAGATTGAAAGCAGTTGATTTTCGTCAATATGGAATTATTTGGATTAGAACAGGAAGTTTGAATTTCCGGTGTGTTGCATAATTTACACAGAAACTTATAATGATGTGATAGCAGAGAAAATATTGTATTATTTTTTGGACTGTGTAATCCATCGTCAGAACTAACGTCAATAATGGGCTAGTTATCAATCTACTGTAGTTGGATTAAGACGTTAAAAAAATGTTCTATGTTTTCAGATAAACAATTTTCTCTCTGAAATAGTTATTTAGTTTTGCATGACTTGATTATTTGACAGTCTGAAATAAAGCGGGAACAATGAGAACTACATCATAAAGTAAATTAAATAAACTTTGGGGTCTGCCATCAACTCCATACGGCCTTAAGTTGGAATTAGAGCATAAGGTATAACATACGGAAATTAAATTTTTAATAGCGGAAGATTTTTTAATTATGTTTTCTGCCTCTTACCCGTAGACCAACCAAGAATGTACTTACGAATGTCCGATAGAAGGTCAGCTTTAGATCAATAAATATCTTTGTTCTCATTACCGATTCGCAATTCGCAATATTCCAGTCTATTTTGATAGAAAAGACTATGATCTTGTTGATAGTGATGACTATGAGTATTAGAATTTCATCGTACAGAAAGTTTGTTGGGAAAGCTATTGACCTAGTGATGTGGATGGATCGTTCATGTGTGCATGGTGGACGGACTATTCATAAGATTAGTCCATACTTACTACATTTTACAGAAAAAAAAACAAGCTTCCATTTTTCATTGGTTTCTGGGGATACAGCTGTCGTTATAACTGACTTCACGTGCGCAAATCACTGAAAGAACAGTACAGGATGTCATCTGCATATAGTCACAGAGTCTTCATCGATAGAAAATTCCAGGGCTATTTAACTTCTATCATCAGTTTTGATACATTTGCAGCAAATGTCCTCATGCGTTTTGTTCGTTTCTCAGAAGCAGCTGCTGATCACAAACAAGATTTTGTCAGTTCATCAAAGAAATCTTGAAGAAAGTGGTTACTCATGACATCCTGAACTAATTAGAATTACGGCGAATTGATTTCTTTTTACTGGTTATAAATGACTAATGAGATATAAAATTATACTGCTATTTGTACGATAACTTTAATTTCTCTGCGTGATGTATTAACGCAAGGTACTGACTATCGAAGTTTCAAATCTGACACAATGGAACACGTAATAAATGCTAATGATTTCAAAGAGTTAACGTCAGTTTAAGAATTGGTTTAGTGGAAATCTCAAGTGAGTGGAAACATAAACTTGAAGTTTATGAAATGAAATGTAGCTAAACGATGACACACAAAAAAATCAAAATGACAGCAGCAATACGACATTTTGTGTAAAATATTCTGAAATAAAATATCATATAAATGCTTTTAACTTTGAGTTCGGAAAATATTCGAATGTCAACCAAAACTAATTGTTCATTGTATATTTTATACAAGCATAATTTTCTACATTATCTTATACTTTAATTAAATCAGCTGAAACGAGAAGTAGCAAAATGTAGTGCTTGAAGTCTTACTGTAGTGAACAAGAACACGAATGGGGACAATCGAATGTATCTGAGCACAAAATTACAGACTATCTCACTAAAATCTGACCGTCATACAATAAATAGTAAATTTGCAATCTATCAGTCAATTGTCTCAATCTTGACCATTCCTTCTACAAATATCAGTCCATTATCTCCAATTACTATTATTCATGCATTTTCATACCAATTGCGCTTCGTTCCCGTTCTTTCCTTATCGATCTTCTACTGAAATACATTCTCTGCTTGACCATCGTTATATATTACTTATGTGGATATAAGTAACCCACACCACATTACATCTCAAGGCCTATACGCTAAATAAATACCTAACATGTTGCTGAAAATTCTGGTTGTTTCATAAGAAATAGCATCCGAAGATATTTCTAGCAACTGGTGATCAATAACTGTCCCATCATCAAAAATAAAGTAAAGTTTCCACCGAAGTATTTACCGAAAAAGGAGGAATGTCAGTCATTATGAATCATAATAATGAAAACCCAATCTAGTTAAATATGCTATGGTGATGATCATAAAGTACAGTGACAATGTGTGTGTTCCTGAAATTTATCGCCCACCATAAAAATTAAGTCTAACACAGAACAGAAGGAAAAATACCTCTTGAAAAAAGCTGAGACACGTCAATTAAAACACTTTGAAAATATTGGCTTTAACACACTCAACAAATGAACACATGTACTAAGTTGTGGTAAATGGAGAAATTAGAAAGCATACAGATTAGCTTCATTTTATATGTTTAATAAAAACTAGAAAAGCAAAGAAATATTCAGTTGAAATTGCAAACTCATTGCTTTCTATTAGTATTCAACTAATAAACAGATGTTCGGTCACAATATGCAGCAATGAATAATCTTTAGCTTATAAACATGTATTTCTCATTTAATGGAAATAAACACCTGTTCTGATCATTAAGACGTTATTTCAGTGATGTACTTTTATATATTGATATTGAGAAGATACATTTGATTATCGCTAAAGTAAATGTTTAGACACCATAGCAACTGAAATCTGTGTATACACATTAGCCTTGGGTAAATTTTGAAGGTGTTGTCTCTCATCAAAAAATAACTTTTGCTTTGAAAGTTGTTTGATCAAAATAATATCTTTTAAATGACTATATTTCCCAAGGAGCACTTTATGTTATAATAGCATTCACACACAGTTTTATCTCATCATCTAAGAGCACTTTATAGCCAAATTCCAAGAAAGTAAATTTCTAACTAAACGACTATTTGGTAAAGTTTTTGAAATTATCTTTTAATAGTGGGCACCAATTATAAAGCAGCGTTATTATATTAGATTCACTGATACTTTTTTTGTTATTTGTTACTTTGTAATATTGTATACTGCATAATCCCACAAAACTGTTCTAATAATGTTCAGCTGGAATGCCGATCTTAGAGATTCTCTTAGTTATTTACTAGCGTTTGAAACATAAGATCAGGTGAAAGCAAATTTGTGTCATAAAAAATGCACATAAAAAATATTTTATTTCAATTTGATTGATTAGAAAAATAGGACCAGTCAAACCATGCTCATTAAGACAAAGAGGTTGTTGAAATAATTTGTTCACTTACTTATCAAGACTTTCGATTGGAAAGTAAACCAATATTGTTTTGTGGATAGAACACAAATTGTTTTTATGTACGTAATATTATTTTCAATAGAGCAGGAAAATAATATTGAGATCTGTCCTGTCACTACGAAAATATTGCTTATGAATTATTGGTTAAGAGTTTGCAATGAACCCTCAGAAAACTGTAAGGTAAACGGTTCTGATGTTAATAATCTGTAGCTAATAATCGATATAAATTGTTGTATTTCAAAATCGTCGGTTTTATTGTCGACAGTTTGGAAATGATAGAAAACACTTTTTCATACTAGTCCAATTAAAGAGATTTTGTAACAATGAGTTAATGAAAGTAGAGATCTATTATTTGCACCATTATGAATTATGTGGTGTTTCTCATCTCTTAACTTTAGAAATGCCTGACAAACATTTGTTTGAAGACGATGGTGGATGGTTGCTCAATTTCGTGGGTTGGTTGAAGTTAAACAAGAACACCGATGGATACCAGATCAGTGGTCTAGTGGTTAAGTGTTCGCTCGCGAGACTGATAGGTCTTGGGTTCGAATCTCGCGAGGTTGTATCGTGGATGCGCATTGCTGAGGAGTCCCACAAAGGACGAAGCGGCCGTCCAGTGCTCTCAGGTTTTCCATGGTGGTCTAGCTTTCCTAAGACACACAGCACAACTTTGTTTTTTGTCACCACAATGACCTTGAGTTTGTTACTATGTATGTCGGTAAATAGCTCTACACTTATACTAAACTTTTGTTCAGAAATTATTCAACACATATAAGTCGGTAGAGAAAATGATCCCCCTCTGGTTTAGGAATAAAAACACATATAGACTACCGTAGGGTATTTAAACATGAATCCAAATAAACTTGTTTTGGTATACATAACCTTCAAAATTATAGATTTCTTAAATGGAATGAATAGTAACCGATTTTACTGAATAACATTCCGGTTTACCATAATATGTCTTTTGTAAAACGTCAAGTAACAGTAGTTAAAAAACGAATATTGAATGATATGTTAACTGGGAATAAAATAAAGTCTATTAATCACAATCGTCCATATACAGTGTAATGGTAATTTAACTTTACAAATATAAGTCCAATAATCAAAAACAATTATACAAGCAAGAAAGAGTTAGAAATAGTTTTTATCTGTATACATAAATCTTAAAGACGAATTTTCTATGTGCGCTCAAATTCCAAGAAGCTACAATTTATTTACAAGGTTAAATATTCTGGGTTGGCGATGAATTTGATAAAATAATCAAAAGTGTTTATTAATAGGTCATTTTTTTGTTATTTTTGGATTATACTTAATTTGCTAAATGTTATTTTGAATGGAACACAAGGTAAACACATCTAATAATTCCGATTCTGAACATTTAGGCAGCCTTCACTTATGATTTTACACTGAAAAGATGTAAATATTTTTTTGTTCATCAAAGTCACAGTGTTATTGACCCATCAAATCTTAGGAATATAAAATAACCATAATTCAGTAGTGTACATCAGTCTTTAATCATCTTGTTTAACTTTACAGGTTTAATATTCACTTTTCAAAGAATTAAGCATTTCAAAAATACTAGGTCATCATAAGAAAACTTTAAATGAACAATATTTTTGGCAAGGTTACTTCACGTTTGTGTTATTCGATTACTAGTTAAGGGTAATCAGTATGCCTTTAGGCTACGGACTGGATTTTAAAAATATTTGTATCTTGTGCAACATTGAATTCAGTAAAACTGTTCTACTGAGATCAAACTACGACAGAAATAAAAGTTATTAAACACCGTGGTTTTGTGAAACGTTTTCGTATATTTCCGAATATCTGAGATTCTTTTCAATGGTTCTTAACATTGAATAATCCTTAAGAATTTTTGGATCTTAACAGTATTCAAGATTTTTAAATAATACTGCTTTATATATTACGATTAGGATAGTTTATTTTTTTATGTACATCCTATCAAGCAACAAATTTATATCTCTAATTTTGTTTTACATAAAAAGGCAAGCTATCCAGTGACAAATTGAAATATCAACAATAAGAATTGTAGTATTAAAAACATGTTCATATTATTTCATATTCGATAACAGTTTGTGTTCACCTGATTTATTTATTGGATCTTTTCAAATAGCTACGGTTAATATTCGACCAAAATTGTCAATAGTTAATTGATTTTCTAATGAATATAAATATAATTGTAAAGTTATTAAAATCTGATATAAAAATGAATTATATCACTGTGAGTAACTTATTTTTAATCTGGTGTCCATTATGTAATTTATAAGCTTAAGAAAATTTTATTATAGCTCAGTAATTTGTGATCACATCTTCAGTTATTGTTGATAATTCATATCTAGATACCATTTCTTTTATAAATAACTAGTCACCGTTATGAATGTTTCCAACTTCAAATATCGGTTATTATAAACAGTACTGAGTAGAATTATCATAAAAAATGTAAAATCAACGTAGTGTTTACATTCAATTATCATTTGAAAATACATTAAATTTAAAATGGAGGATCCACCAGTAAAACATGTCGATAACTGAAACTTATATACAATAATGACATCTGATATTCAAATACACAATAATGATCTTCCTTATTGGTTACTGTTTAAAAATGTTGTTCGCAAAGATGTGCACTTTGCTAGCTTATTAGGTGCTTGAAGATTATCAGTGCAAGATTGAGTCAAATTTTTACCCTAGTTGTCATTTTTCAATATGGGGTATCTTTAATCTTCAAAGAGTTGATCCTATCATGGGATTTGAATCCAGGTCATTATTTTCCTAGTAAGTGACGTTAAAATTAACTTATCTGATTACTGATTCATATATAAACCTTGGGTGCCTAAAGTAATCGATCACCTCATGAGAGTACAAGTAGGTTTCACGTTTTAAGTGAGGACCAAATTTAACCTCGTGACCACCAATCTACGAAGACTTAAAGTCAAGACAGTTGGAAACTATTAGCTAGAAGCTTTGACCTGAATCTTTTTGCAACATTATATCACATGCCCTGTCATAGTTGACGAATTGCCACGTCGGCATTAACTACAGAGACTAAATTAGTATGACATAGTTAACGGCTAAGAGAATTGTTAGTACGTTTTTAATCTCTTCCAATTTTTCAAAACTCGTCATAGTAACCTTATTTATTGACAATATTAATTATATTCTAATTTAGCAGAAATTCTTCATGTCGAACAGAAGAATGGATTTATCATATGACATGTTTACTAAACTATTTGGTTTACTTGTGTAGTTGGTACAACTTTGTAAATGAACACTTGGAGATTGCAATAAAACTTGAACTTCATAAGGAATACTTTATACGGTTCTAAGAGCAGTTTCTTGTTAAGTGGAAAGTTTATGATATTAGTTGAACATTTATATTAGAATAGATTCAACTAACATAATAAGAACACCTATGAGATTTAGTAATCTATCTGTCTTACAATGACGTATTATACGTTTAACTTTCTACTCTTCTTACTAAAGAAAAGCTGATTTCCAGATGCTGACATATACTATTCCAAAGCGGTCATAACTTCGTATCTGTTCCGCATTTTTAGAGTAATTAGGTTTTACTTTCACTGCTCATTAAAACTAACCATGTATTTACAGGACTGATACTTTTAGTGCGTGTACCCTGATAACACTGCGATTGACTTAAGTGCTCTCATCTCTAACTGCATGTTTTGTTTGTATATTCTTCATATTATCACCGTCTTTGTTACCAATGTTCTAGCAAAAGAATCTATGATTCACATCCTTTATAATGATTTACGCTTATTCATATTTTTGTTTTATGTTGTCCCTCTTTCGTAGCAGCCTTATCATGTCTGCAAATTGATGTGTACTCTGTAATTATTTCAAGCATCTATATTCATTGCTATTATTATTACAGCTACCTTGATTCTTAGTATTGTTTTTGCTATTATTATTATTATTATTGTTAGCTTAACTTAATGATCCTTCTATCAAGAACTTACAATAAACAAAACTCGATGATATTTCACGTGAAGATCTAAATGCATCCTGATTAGTTTATAAATTATATAAATCTGTTTGTACCTTCAAAATAAGTATTCATCGGTTGTCATTTAGGGTTTTTCATTTATCTATCAACTGCGTACGGTTAACCTTTCTAGGTATACAGCTACTCTAAATGGTTCAGTTACGGTTATATATTATGATGTTTGTTTTCAACCACATCCAGTTTAGAACAACCAATTCCACTCATGATTATAACATCGTAGCGTCAGAATTAAGCATCAATATGAACGTTCCATTTAAAACTGAATAAAATGGTTACCATGTAACCTAAATAATTTTATGTACTCGTGTTACAGAAAACTACCTAATGGACGTCATAGTTATATACGGTGAAATACCAAGGTAGTTTGACATGGATATTAGTAGCATTAGTATGCTTAAATTTTGGATTTACAGTAAAACCAGTTACAAACCTTGAACATTACGTGTTTTTCTTGTTATCTCTTATTGGATTGTGTATGATCTACATTAAAATAATCGACTGGATCCTTTATTTATGAACTCTTTTATGTAAAGTTATTTCGTTAGATAACGTCGCTATTTACTCAACATAACCAATCATTATCCTACGAAGAATAATGTTATGTCCTTTACTAAATCGGTTTCTGATATTTTCATATGATCGTAAAATTTTTCAACTTTTGATTGAACAGTTTACTTATAATGAATCAAGTAGTTTAAAAAATATTCAAAAAACTATTTTTCATTGAAATTATAAATTCATTAGGCAAATAGAGAAAACTGGCTGCTTTGCCAAAATATGGATGAACATATGCTTCAAACACATTTAGTATAATATTAGGTGTGTAGTCATTAAATATTGTGTCATGCTCAGTAGGCCCTTGTTTGAAAATTTCAGTAAATTTTGTTATAATTTTGTAACAACACAGATTTCATAATCCATATTCATTCTGGTTTGTAAACCTCGTTATTATTTGAAATTGTAATCCATAACGAATCATTTAATTTTAGAATAGTTATTATCACTAGTTGATATAACCTAGATGAGTTTAGATGATTGCTAGTATCATAGATTTATACTATACTATAATTAAGATATTACCACGAGCATGATATTATTGAGCCAGTGGTTTGAAGCTATTTAGTTCGTTTTTTTAACATAAGAGCTGCATGTGACTTATTACTAACCGAAGGGCAAAGTTTTGGTTTGAATCCTTATTTTAAAAAGCATAAACCAAAGTCCTTCAAAGTAACTCCACAACAGTTAATTAAACGTCAGGCACGTCATTTATCGACTTGTTTTCCAGAGTCCAGACAAACGGTATCCTAACTATTTTAACAAAACGGTCTTGCACATTCCAAGAACGTTCCCAATTACTTTGGATAGAAAAGTAGATGTTAATTAATTCACATAGCTTGTCCAAAATTAATCAGTGAGTATCCACCTGATCAAGAAAATAGATCAGTTACCTAATCACTAAAGAAATAAACTTCTATATGATTGGTAAGATGAGTGATTTAACATAACTGTTAAGAAAATGAATCTTTGTTTAAGAATTTCGGGTTTAATATCAGAAATAAAATAAATCTGATAGGACAGAAAAGCTTGATAAATATACGTCTTTAAATCTCTCTGTCCTTGGTATGGACTTATATTTCGGCTCTTAATTTCTCATGATCCATATATGAATTGATTATTTTATTTATTTTCAGTTGATTTTTAAATTCCTTTATTTTAACCATAAGGTCATAAAAGTCGATCAGGTGTACCTTGACGCCTGATAAACAAAACAGTGTATGCATAAGAACATTGGCATGTAACCAGATCAATAATTTATATTTTATTATACTCAAATAAATATACAGGATTGCCATGTTATTACATTTCGATCATTTAGATTTATGGTGAAATGGTAACTGGATGGAGGATAAGTGTCATTCAATTTTACTCATCTTTTATGTTTTATTTACAAGATATTTCAGTCGTTTTTCAGACATTTGAGTTTACTAATTTCCTTGAGTAACACGGCCCATTAGGTTTTGTGGTTCGCCATTTTTATTAATAACTCAATTAGCAGACGAATAGAAAAAATGCTGCCAATAAGCCATAAAAAGTCAAAATTTTCAGCATTGACCAACACATTCTTTTAAATCAATAAACACTGTATAGTCGTTTAATCTTGGAACAAAGCTCCTCATCAAGTCAAATCCGTGATACTGGATGATGGTTGTGTAATATTATGAGCTGACTAAAGTTAGACATAAAACGATTGGTTGGATGGTCAGTGGCCTAAATATCGTTACTTCACTGCAAGACCTGAATGTTTTGAGTATAGTTCTTGGTGGGGTTGAGGATTCCCAATGTTGAGGAACTCATATTTAGAAGAAATAGTTACCCGTTGCTTACCAGTTTTCAACGATTGTTCAAGTATGATCAGTCTGTTATGTAAACCATAAAATCCAACATTCTCTACAAACCTATGTACTGGCATTTTCTAAGTTGTTAAAAAACACAAACACATATGCGTGCAATCGATTGTTAGTCGGAAAATTCGAATTTTTCAACATTATGTTCATATCCTTTTGAAATAACTGGTATGGAACTAGCTTCTCAGCGCAAATCCAATTGTTTTCTTCTATCTAATTTTAACAGCTTGCTCTTACTAGCTAGTGTACATTTCTTTTGCCACTACCACTTCATAACAAAGTTGATTTTTCTCAAAAGATAGATATGTTACGTCTATCGTTAAGTGATACAAATAAGTTTTTTTGCCTTATTCACGGTATAACCAAAAAGGCATAGAACGTGAAATATTTCCTTTCATCTTACAGTGGTGTTGCTTCCCAGTGATTACGGTGTGCTTTTAGTTTTATGAAATTTAAAGATTTAATTTACTAACCAGTTATCCTTATAATTGATCCTTTGGAATAATTAATTGATTGATAAACATTCTGCTTCAGGTAACTGACATCTTACAATGCAGTATTCAATAAAGTGAAAATCTGAAAATAATAGAAGTTAGTAATAATCCTATTATATCTGTAGATGTAATCAATTACTGAAAACAATTTAAAAACTAAATTTGTAAGATATTGAAGTAGAATGATACTAGTATTCAACGTTAAAAAGAGTAAATGTTATACCTTACAGTTGTTGATGTGTATTATTGAAGATCAACAGTTATCTTGTACACTGTGGGTTTCATCAAACGCATAACCTTTATCAGTTCATATTATAAATTGATTTGTGAACATTTATGAAATTAAAAATAATGATTATCTAATGATACTACAATATTATTACTTGATCATACTTATTTAATTATTTATATATTCTCATAGAATGAATACTTTTAACTGTAAATCGCCATACGATAACTTCAACGCTCAGAATTTCTAGAATAAGCATTGAATCGATTATCTCAAGGTTATACACGCGTTTTTTTTTATGAAATAGACATGTAGTTGTAGACACACACTCTGAAACGTGTTACTAAGGTTAGTTTTTATACGAACAAAAGCAAAACCTTGTTGTGAAATATAGCTGATTAAGGACAGAAAAATAAAAGCATAACTTTGTCATTGAAATTTCAGTTTTTAACTCTTACATAGTCCTATCTCATGGCCACGCGACTAACCAATGAATGTCAGAAGAAAGATTGGGATTACTTTGTTTTTATGAATAACTATAAGTGACTATATAAAACTCAGAAATTGTGATGGCCAAGAAAATGTTAACGTTCGTGGAACTAAAGATTTACATGCTTGGATCATCCATTCATAACTGAAATAAAATCTTTATACAAATTTTATAAAATAACTCACCCTTCGAAACTGACTAATAAGATCGCATGTCATTGTTACACAACACAAGAGAAATATACCACAAGCTTCTTTCTAATAACACAGAGAAGACACAATTGAAGGATAAGGTATTGAGGGTTTTCAGCTTGCTTAAGAAACAAATACGGTTAGTACGAAATTATGATGTATATTACTAGGCTTCTCTAAAGTAAGGTAAGCGTAAGTTATCAACAAATGAAACTGATTAACTGTACTAATAATCGATGAATTGAGAATTGTTTGAAAAAAATAACTCGTGAACATCTACAATATAGTTCAACAGTAATATGATTAGTTGATGAATTCACAGGTTAAGCTCTGAACTCTATTTATCATTTCTGTCAATATACTACTGACAATACCTACAAAAGAGTGAAAGCGTTTTCAACATCTTTTAATATCCTCTGTTATTTCATTAAGTGTTTATTTATAAATATGTTAATAAAGTAGGTGATTGTCTTAGATTTCATCGTTAGTATAGGTAAATGATAAATATACATTTTTTCGTTATATCCCAATGCGTGGGAAAATTGTATTTCTGACGTTTCGTTACTTAATATAAACCACTTCTTTAGAGTAAATAAATAACAGAGATATTTATTTACTCTAAAAAAGTAGCTTATATTAAGTCACAAAACGTCAGAAATACAATTTTTCTACTCATTGTGTTAAATATCAAAAAATATATTTATCCTCAACTTTCTATCCAGTGCTCAATTTGTTTGAAACTATAAAGTTCAACCTTGTGATTGATACCCATAAGTAAATGATTTAAATGCTGGTCTTTTTCACAAATGAATTCTTAGTTAATTTCTAGTAATGATACGAAGACTTATAAAATATATTACCATGCTGAATAATTCATTTATAATAATACTGATTTGAAAAACTTTTAAATAACACCTTCATACCACGATATATTGCCATTTGCACCAACTTTGTCCTCAGGCTAAGTAGACCAGTTAATGGTAGCGGGTCTTGTATTCCACTCAAATAACACACTATGCAAATTATATTTTTTGAATTCACAAAATATACTACTACTTTATCCGTTTCTAGCTCTTTATGTCTGAAAGACTTTCATGGATTTCATGGGAATCTGGTCGTAGATCAGTTTGAGTACTGAAATCATTTTGCTGCGTCATCACGTTTATTCATATCTCATATTGGTTCACAGGGTTCACATATAAAATTTTGTATATGAATGCTCAGAGAACAAGCCCACATCAAAATCACTCACCTGAGCTACAAATCTTCTCCACATATATGAATGAAATTGTACCACATAAAAACAAATTCGTTGAAAAAGGATTACATCGAAAAAATTTCATGTTTCCACGTTTAGATAGGAATTATTGGTTAACTTCGATTTTAGCATTATTATGAAGTTGATTCATCCTTCAATATATGTATATATATAGAACCTATTACAGTTTCAATAACACAAAAACTGTAACGAATAACGCTTCATCACTAAACTGTTACGATGAAACACAGAAAGAAAGTGGCAGTGTGGAGTGAAAGTCAGCATTTGACAAAAAGAAAATCAAAGCTTAATACTTTTATATTGACGCTGGCTGACATGACTATCAGGTACAAGCATTTAGCAAATTAAGTATCGCAATAATCTAGTCGGTAAATACCACAAATGGAACATTTATGCTCGTAGTTATCGACGCAAGAAATAACCGTTGTTAATTCATAACACTAAATAACTGGAGATTATCTTAGAGAAGTAATATCTGTGTCGAAATGGCATTAACATACCAGTGAAGCTCAGCCTTTTAAAATATTTAATATCCTGGCTTTTTAAAGAATATTGGACGGTTCATTAGAATGAGTATTACATTATTTAATAAAATTTTAACAGAATTTATTAGCTAGGACTATTTCTGCGTAATAACCTCATTTAACTAATCAATAATTCACCACTTAGGATGTTATTTTAAATTATTTATTCCAGTGAAATATGCAAACCTCTGCAATCGGACAAGATGTATTGAAATGTATCCAACTGTAAATGCTGCAAATTCACTTAATACAATAATTGTCCTAACATCACAAAAAATAATCTAAAACAGAATTTTATGTGTAAGAATATAATGACTGTAGATAAATAATCAAATCATTTTTGATCTTATGAAATTAGGCAGTAAGGCTAATATTTTAGAACTTCAACAACAATATCCCTATTAAATTCACTTGGTATTGTTTGTTTGAATCTTCCCATTGATGTTTAGGACTGCGATTGATTAGTCTCTAATTGGCATATGTGCATACTGTGCGTATCGCCTGTATATTGCCTGAAGTCACAAGCATTATAAGCAAAGATGGATAGTGGTTAACAGTGGAATCGACGACGTGCGTTTCATCCTATTTGTGACTCGTCAGCCGGATGTACCTACATCTCAGATTTGATGTTCACTCTGGGACTCGAACCCAATACCTTTTACCTCAAACGCCATCACGTTATGCACTTCTCTTTTGAGTCCTGATAGCCACTTTCTCATGCAATAAAGCGAGGTTTAAATTCACTTGTATTGTTTGTTTAAATCTTCCCATTGATGTTTAGGACTGCAAATAGGACTAGAACCGCGCCCTAGATTCCACTGCAAGCCACTACCCTTTTTCGCTTATAATATCATTATTATCTCAAATAATTTATGATATAAACGATGAACCATTATAATGATGTATCACTTTTTTAAATAAACTTTTTTGACAATTATTATCAAGCACGAAATTTAAGTTGAAGCATTTTTGATATTTATCTCAAAAAAAGTTTCTATATTTTAAAATAAGCAAAGGTGAATAGTGGCTAGCAGTGGAATCCAGCAAGCGTGTTTCTTCCTATTTGGGACTCGTCAGCTGGATGTACCTTCACATATAGCAATAACATACTGACCAGTTGCAGTTCTAAACATCAATGGGATAATTCAAACAAACAATACTAAGTTAATATGTTTTAAAATAGTTTTAAAGTGTTCAATACATATATAAGGAAAATAGGAATAAATTATAACGTATTAAACTTGTTAACCGTTTGAAAATTAACTGATGAATCTAGTTGAGAGAAAAAAATTTTTGTTTTATTTTTTCATTTCTTTTTTTTCGAAATAAATATCCTTCCATAAGATAGGTCCTAATTCTGACCAGACAAATAGTCAGAAAACTTATTAACCAATCAGATTGTTTTTATACGACTTATTGATTTAGAATTGTTATATTTATCAATTTAATCAATAGATTTTCCTTTCCAAATATTATTATTGTTCGTTTACTTATGCGCATATCATTCTTATATATTAATTTTGTAGAATATATAACATTATGTCTTATTGAAAAATAAATGGTTTTAAGAAATACCATAATAATAATAATATGGACTTGTGTACCCAGATAATATTTAAACGAATAAACTAAATTCAATGGAATTATATGAGAAAAATAAAAAGGAACACTGGAAAAATCTAGTTGGTCAACAGAATCTTAAGTAGCTAAAGGCAAATTTATAAATTTCAGAATAATTAACGATTCAAAACATAATATAACAAGAAATTTTGTCTTATTGCTTAAACATGTTGAATTCTATTTTGTAAATGCACTTTTATCAAACTATTTAATTGGATATGAAAATCGTCCAAAAGAGTGGAAACTGCCTATAAATCTTTATATATATAAATATATATATAATTTATGAGTATGCATCCATCATTTTCGGATACATATAGAAAGTCAGATGATGAGGATTATACAGCTGAATCGAAACCTCTGACTGGCAAAGGATGTAGTATCAATAATAGTAACAACAATAATTTGTCTAATCCTAATAACGATAACGCAGATGAAAAGAAACTCAATGATGTAATAAAGTCAATTGAAGAAGGAGATAAGTATAGTATGTCTGTCGGTCTAGTCAAACAAATGGATTCAGATGATACGGTAAGCTCTAATTGAAAGTATTAGTTCTTTTTGAACAATCGGTATTTATTGATGATATTATTCTGCTACTTGAAGACTAAACGAACAAGTTCTCAACTAATAGGATCTATGTACACAAAGCTACTTTAATTAAAAATATTTATATGATTAACCGTGTTGCATTCCTTATTTTCAGTCTAAAGTTCATGAGCATACTTATTCTAACTAACGTTTTAACAAAAAAGAGCTATTTGTTATTTTTACTACATTAGAATTCGGACATTTCCATGTTGATATTGTAAATTGTTATATTAAGATGAGCTGAAAACCTTCAGATTATCGAATGACTTTTAAAAGAATCATTTAATTTAATTCAAAAAAAAGAAAACCACAGCTTATTCTTGTTGTAGATACTTTAAGTTATAAATATTAAACACAAAAAAATCGTAACAGTAAATATAAAAATTATTCTTTAATGTACAACTTTAAATTCTTGTATTTATAAATAATACCTGACTCCTTGAAGATGTACATCAGGCACAACTCATTGATCGTTATCATATGAATTTTAACTTATTGTTCAATAATTGTTGAGTATAGTTACATAACTAACAAGTTTATTTTTCTCGCGCTAAGGTTTGAATCAACTGTTAAACTTAACATAAGAAAATTTCTGTATGATTTGAAGCAATTTAAACGATCATTTCCACATTTCAGATTAAATATACTTCATTACACTTAAGCGTGTTCAAATTTCATGTTTTACTATTTGGATTATCCACTCTCTAAGAACACGTTGTATTAATATCCTGGAAATTGTGGTGCTATTTTTACTACAAATATATGTTTCACGGGCTGTTAAACTATTATTGTTCATAATAAGATAACTTTATATGATCAATTAAAAATGTCTTCTCTGTTACACAAATTAAAGTAGTATTTGTCATCGATTTATCCGGTTAAACGAATAAAAATAATTATTTTTTAGATCATAAATGAAATAAAATTAGTAGTAAGCATTTAACATTACGACAGTTACTCAAAACGTAGAATAGTAAATGTCTCATTTGTCTGACAAACTGGTGATTATCAACTGCTTTATTTGAATATGTAGATTCAGATAACGAAAAGAAATTCAATTGACTTTGCTAAGAAAGTAATCAATGTTATTTACTTCATCTTATCTTGCATTTATTTTGGTATTTGATTTCGAAACTCATTAACTAACCATGTTTTTTAATTATCATATTGAGTCATTTTTAGTTTATATAAGTCAAATATATTTGTAACTGGAACTAAATACTAAAATAATATCGTCCAATATTTGCAACTGAAAAATGAAATCCGCTGACATTTTAGGTTGACAATTCCAATTATTTAGGACCTCATATATATTTTGAAAGTATTATGAGAAGCTGAGTTTTACATAAACATAAGGTTTATTTTCACAATTTATTTCCAACCATCTTATGATATTTATTCTCATTATTATAGTATCTTTAGATATTACTAAAATGCTCCATATCATTTATAGTGCACGAGTTTGCCAGAAATTTACCTGTCTCAAGCCTTTCTTATCAAAATTGAAATTATAATCAGGTATTTTCACTAAATAATCTTATCTTGGAACTTGTCACATCTGTACTTTAGATGAATTTGTATGAATATATGGAACATATAATTTGTAGCAACTGAAATGACACAACCAATACAATGTGTACAGTATCCGAAAATGATTCCGCTTTCTTGGTTTGATGCAATCTATCTAGTATGTATAATATCTATCCAATCATATTTAGAAAATTCATAAAGTTATAAAATGAAATTTCTGTATTCATAAGTTCTCACTTGTAAAATAGTGTGATCTTTTCTGGTTTGACATTGTTAAACAACTGTCTCATTAACCAACTTGATTGACTTTATTGGTCACAGCTCAAGTCTAGAAAGCTCCCAAAACTCGATAATTGTTGTAAAGAGCTTAAATTTAGTGTAAACACAAAAAAAGTCCTGAACATTATCAAATGTGTAATCAGCAAGCTAATACAGAAGTAGTGCGTTTTAAAATGATGTAATTAAATCACCATGATTTAATTACTATTTTACACTACGATACTATGACAACATACAGTAAACAATGATCAGAATATCTAAATTTGTATGCTTTTAGCGATAATTTCGGTTTTTAACCAAAACGGAGGTATTATTCCGTCAAAGTTTTAACCGATTGCATGCTGTACGAAATATGTAACAGGTGTTGATGGATGTAATCATGAATGAAAAGCTTTATTACAAGATTAGTTGCTTATCAATTTACTAATAGACAAACAGGGACAAAGGTTTCCTTTTCATACCGGTCATTTGTTACAATTTTTTTCAAGTTTATAAAAATTTAATACTAAAATATGTATAGCATCTTTGATGATACTGAGTTATCTTTTCCTTTGCATAGTATACGGACCATTATTTAACAGAGAAATGTCTTCAGTTCGTCCATGCCATTTCATACTTTCTTGCTTTTCTGCTTCGCGTACAAATAGACTGTTCTATCTGAAAATAATTTTACTGTTTAACCTGCAGAAAATAAGCATTTTAAATCTTGACTGTCAAATAACTTGTTTTGAATAAGATGACATATACAACTGGCTATATGATTTTATAATTTTTGGATTGACTGTAAGACGAACGACGTTAAAACTGGTAAAAACATATTGTACTAAGGAACAACTATTTCGTTTTTACTTATCTGGAATCAAGGTTTACTGTTGTAATGCATTTAAATTACAGGTTTTGTATATTATTACTTTATAATTGTTATATCTATGTAGTTGAGCTCCATAAAATACACTCTAAACGCAACAAATTGTAATTTTGTAAACTATTATACATGGTTTATGTTTTTTATGAACATACAGAGTAATTTCCAGATATTTTGGTGTTCCGGATGATAAAGTCGATTTTCATAAGATTAACAAAAGAAAATCTATTATTCTTCACATTGATCTACAGCTAACGATTGATTGCTAGAAAAACTGTCTTAAGTCTTAGTTTTACACACAAGTATGCTCTTGAAATCTTTTTAGATGAATATGTTTATTGTCCATCAAGCTGTTAAACTAGTTATCAGGGTTCCTAGGAATATTATAATTCTCAAAAAGGCGATTTATTTTAATTGATTAAAAACCTATTAATATTCTCGGATATTTTACTATTATCCCGACATCACATTGAAAGAAAAACATTTCTGCATTCTGAATTGCAGAGAAATCACGATGGTGCGTGCATTTTGTTGATACGCAGAAAAAATAATATACGCTATTCCAAAGATGAACAAACTAGTATTTTAATGCACAACCGATTTCATGGGTTACCATGATGAACACCATGTAACTGACTTTTCGAGGTGGTTGCTCAACACGCACTTGGGGACTTACTTACAAACAATAGACACCTCATTCAACGACTTGTGTCCCAGCTTCCGAACATCCTCAAATAGATTCATAGAGATACTAAGAAGATTAGCCTGCTAAGAAATAAGTGGTTAAAGGATCATATATTCTGGAGCCAAATTGAAGGGTAAACCTCAAAAAAGTCAACAGGAAATGACCATTAGTATCTAAAGTTCAAAATATAGGGTGACAGAAAACAGGATTTTGTGTAGGACAAAGATGGAGCCTCTTACTGACTACCTCATCCCAACAGAGTGCACGAATATTCGAGTCACTTATACTAGTGCAGACATTAAAACCTAGCCAACAGAATCTTATCAGCGCTTGAAGAACTAGGGAAACATAACATCAATCAGTACTAAGCGAACAGTTAATTGTAAACCTCTCGGTACTATAGATGATCAGTTGGTGGCTGAACACCTTATTGGCAGTGTAATGAAAGAGAACACACACGTGGGAACAATCGAATATACTTGAATATAAAAATACAGAATATCCTGGTAAAATCTGAGTGCCATACAGTAAATACTTCACTTGCAAAATGTCGATCAATCGTCTCAAAATTTACTGTTGATTCATTTTCACACCATTCATTCTATATCCTCGTTCTCTTTTGTTTGATCTTCTTAACCTTCTGCCACCAGGCGTTTCAATTTTGATAATGATACATACTACTTATATCTGTCAACATCAGTAGCACGTAGCATAATTGCATGTTTCACTGGTATTCTGTATAACGTGGGTTCAAATCCCTTACAACATTTTAATTACCTCGCATGTACGCCTTCCTGATGATTGCTAACTAACACAAGACCTAGGTAAAGACTTTACTGTCCACTACGTCCAACCCCCTAACGTAGAAATGCTTTCATAATAGGGTTGAAATATCTTTGTTTTTCTGTCCATATTGATTTTTTCTCACAGAATATGAAAATTTTGAGATTCTTGAAACTTGAAAAGACCTAACCTTCTGTTATTTTTAAGTGTTGAAATTCTTTCTTCTAACCATGATGGATTATAGATAGCCGTATATTTTTTAAGATAACGCTGATGTTAATTGAATGTCAGTTACAACTTCAGTTTTAATGAAATCAGTATTATAAAAATTGATTGTGTTTCGTATTATTGCTTTTCATTTATTGTTATTCTATTGGCTGTGCAGGAAATAATGACGAATACTCCACAGAAAAGAAATTGGAAGGGAATTCTACTTGCATTGCTTGTGATTATGTTTATTTCTTCCTTGATTCTAACAGCAAGTGTGTTGACAACACCAAGTAAGTTGAGATTTCAAGTATTTCAAAGACAAAGTGATTTTGACCATTAATTTATATATATTTGTATATGTTATAAACCAGATCCTTTGATGCGTGTATTTCGTAGTACAGTACAAACTATTCCTAGTTTTGACAAAATGAAAATAATATTAAAATATTCCAGCTTATGAACAATACACTATCAGTCTCTTATGAGACTGAGCATTCGTTAGTGAAATTTTGCTGATTAAAATCAAATTATGTTTGTGTTTCGGTTAGATTCATAAACATAGGATTACATCTAAAGATATAGATTTTGTTCGGTATTTGTATTGTATTATTTTATATGTCAGTGTATAACATGTGAATTTCTTCAAGACCAACGTCACATTATTTCTACTTAAAAATATAAAACAAACTAATGCATTTATTATTACTTTAATTGGTTTTCATTGATATTTCTAAATTTCGAAGTTAAAAATAAGGACAAATCTTAGTCAAGCAATCATTGAAAATTAGGATGCACTAGATTGCTGTTTATTTCTATTATAAGACTTTTAATTAGTGAGCATACAAGACTCCACCGGTCATCAAACACAATCTTTGACCCTCGCGGTAATCTCTTGCACTGTAGACTAACGAGAAGACATCCAGTGGTTTACATTTTCAACTTCAATCAACCATCCTATATTACACTGCCTTACACCTAACATGTTTGAAATCCAATGGTTGCGGCCTCTCATCTAGACTCTGGAAGTACCTCTCGATGTCGGACACTAGAGAGAGCACGATTAATTACTGAAAGAGGTTTATGGAGACGTTTAAAATACGATGATTAGTATGACGGGTTAGTCTTAGCAGTGTTCATAAGGTGATTCGAATTCCCTTTATTGGGCTCATTTGTCTATCGTGCTTTCAGTGTTTTTTAAAACTTTTGACTTAAAATCCGACCTTCAGAGTAACATAACATATTAAAAGCAAAGATGGATGATGGATGTCGGCTCAGTGGTCTATTGGTTAAGTGCTCGCGCGCGAGACTGTTAGGTCCTGGGTTCGAATCTCACTCGCGAGTGCGGGATCGTGGATGTGCACTGCTGAGGAATCCCACAATAGGACGAAACGGCCTTCCAGTGCTTCCAAGTTTTCCATGGTGGTCTAGCATCAATTGACTCATGATTCCAACTATAAAATTACTAAAATCTCCACAAAAACCTTTCTGATTCATAATTATTGTCATATAGACTTGGAACTTCTAATATTATTGTCTAATAATCTAAGTGATTGTTACTGACTTTATCATTGATAAACATATATATTAGTGTAGATCTATGATCGACAACTAATTGAAAAAAGACATTTCCTCTGTTTGGTTTTTCTTCAAAAATATAATTTTGATGGTCTATGAGTTAAGGATTTGTAATCCAGTAAAGTATTATCATGAATGATTATGAAGTGAGCATCATGATTTAGAAACATTCAACAACCTAACCAAGCTAAATAGAAGTGCTTGAGTTTGTTAAATAGTCAATATGCATGAATCTTAGGAGAAGTGCTAAACGTTTTCATATCTAAAACAGTGATTTTACATAAAAAAGAGTCCGTAGGTTACGTAATTCCACTTCAATGTTTTTGATTAGACCAAAAATACTACTTATGTTTATTAGTTTATACCCAGTATTAAGGTATATTCAGTTAATACTCCATGGGCATAACACATTTTGGTAATAGAACAAATCTTTCACCTCAACAACCAATAATCGTACATTGTTGGATTAGACAAAACGTTCATGTGAAAAACAAAATTCAACATATTTATTATTTCATTATTTTAATCGCTGAAAAATTCCCATCATATTAAAACACAATTATATGAACGAAGAATATTCTTTTCAATAATTTCTCATCAGGTACATCATTCAAAAAACGGTAATATGTGATTCAAGGATTGTTTGTCATATAAAATAAAATCGAATCGTTAATGTTGGGATGACTAACATGTACTGTTAACTCTAATCGGTTTATAAGTGAAATATAATTGTAAGATAAATTATCAGAATATATATGGGGTGAGATAGAACATTGGGATTACAAATCAGAATGAAGAAACCTGAGCTATGTGTACAGAAAAAATATCTCCAACCCCTACTCCTCCCTTGGCCAACCACAAGGCCAATTAATGAACAATTACGTAATACGTAGAATAATATAAATTAGGTCAGATGTGGTAGATTGAGGGTGGATGCTGAATAAATTTCTCTAAAAGGTTAGCATTACTGAAATCCTTTCTCAAGTATGATTGTATATTGAAATTATCACAACGATTTCTAAGAAATGGTATACAAATGATTTTCATGTCAATATATCTAACATATAAAGAGCGATGAAGATTTGAAGGTGCCTACAAACAAAAAATGTTGATCACTTCCAATCATTCATAGTCTAATAAAAATCAGTTTGTTAAACTTGTTTTCAATACAATATTCAATGTTCTCTTATCTCAACAAAAGTTTGAATTATTTGTATACTAAATATTTGATTAGAACTGGACATCGTTATAGAAAATAGTAAGATATAAAAAATATAGAGTATTCAATTGGCTTGCTCACATAGGTTATTTCACCTAATGCAGGACATGTGGTTTGATTTTATGGGATGGAATATTTGTTGACTTACTTTGCTTGTGCAATAGGTGTTGAAAGTTATATTGACTCCTTATTAATCTTGTTAATATAAATAACATTTTCTGTATGATGTAAACTATTCACAAACAAGCTGTGATGTGAAAATCAAAATACATATTAAATTTAGAAAAGTAGGTGTTTATCCAGAAGACATAAAATTTACGAAATAATACAAATGAATAAAAAAATCACAGATAGTTGTTTCTTTTTTATGTATCAATAGAGGTGACCATATTCTCTATGTTCGGTTATATTTATTAGGTTTGTTATTTGCATTGTTATATACCCTGTTCATTTTATTTCGATTTGCTGATCCAATGTATATGAACAAACCTAAAAATGCTGACATCCAGATTTCAATACAGTTTTTGATTTACATTTTTCATCGTGGTTAGTTTGCCAATAATAGTTACGTTACATTATTTGAAGGGCATTTCTTTAGAACATACCTCAAAATTCGAACAAATAGTTTTGCATTAAGTGGGCGGCAAGTTTATGGAAAAGATTATAAACGAAAATATGTCTGTTAAACTCTCAGCGAATGAAAAAAGTAACTCTAATGTTTCATTTGACATTCAAGTGAATCATTGAACATCGAAACAATTTAATATAATTTAATATATAATATAATTAATATAATTTAATATAATGTAATATAGTTCACGAAAGAACTGTGTACTCAAAGATTGTCTGATCATACTAAGATATTGAACATAGAATTTGTAAGTGTGAACAGGATTATGAGTCCTTGGTGTGAGATGTGTTGAATGCGATAGTAATTGAATATATATATGGACATAGGCCACGATTATAAAGGAGATGGGTCAATCTGTAAGGTAATTACAAGCAAAAATTGTCAGAGCACGAATAATATGGCAATAAAATGGTAAATATATGATTGTGTTGATTATGTTAAACAGAATATTCATGACATATCGAACCGCAATAACTTGTTCGGAAACAATGAAAGTATTACGTTGTTGTCTACACAACATAGGAAAAAGGGATAGTTAAATAAATATTTATACTCTTTTTCCTCATTAGCTACCGTTAAACAACTAAATGTTCTCCATTCTATCTACTTGCATTGTCTAGGTTTGACCAAATATGCAGGCCTTCTGTTGTCATTTTTTGCCAGTAACGAAACCTTATTTAGCAATTTTGTACCACTGAAGTTAATTATATATCCAGCTTCCGATGGGTGTTGTGGTACTATCGATCTATTTTTAATTCAAACCTGATCTCTCTGTTCAGAATAGATATGCCCAGTTGCTTATTTTGCCATAGTACTAACTTACTAACTTAATTTTACTATCCTATAAACAGTTCTTAACACCTGTTCATTTCTTCTTTATCTTCGCTTAATTTGTTAAGTGTGAGTTTATCTTTCATATCTCTATCGTAAAAGTTATTTGTAGATTGTCACCATGGTATAACCGTTTTAATATTATGTAATTTACACTCATAATTTTAAAGTAATTTGAGTTTTTGGTAACCCCGTTGACTTCTTGTTTTATCATAGACTATTATGTGTCAAGCAGCCATAAGTACAATTGTACCCGTGTAATACATAACAGATTCGGAAGGAACCTTTTCTTTGCTGAACTGTCTTTATTGTGACTTGACATAGAAAGTCATGAGTGTAAATATTGTTTGAGCAGTTTGGTCTGAATAGATTTTTTGGCACACTGTGTTTAACAACTGCTTTTCTGCTTGCTTGTTATAACAAACTGCCTTCTTACAAATGCTGGTGTTTAGTTATTTTCATTTAGTGCGTAATCATCGTTTCTTGATTAATTTCTTTTGGCATTTAATTTTAGAAGAGAAGAAGATCGACTATGGATTACCGTTCACTTTTTCTGATCTTATGCACGTAAATAAACTTTTGGAACCATTCAATAGTCAATCTGTTAATGGTATGATGTCGTTCTTACTTATTATGATTGTCTACATAAGCAACATTTTTCATGATACTTTAAGCTCTCGTTAACTTTGAAACGACCAGTTAAAAGGATATCGACGTCTGTCTAGCTGATGTCTGTCCATTTTGTATAGTTTACTATATTAAGATTGCCAAAGCTAGTTGTTTAAATTGTTTAAATACAAAGTAGTTAACAGGTGCTGTTTTATCTTACAGCTTTAATTTACCCTTAATACAGTGTTGATAATTTTGACTGTAATAACCCACTGACTGAATTTAGACTATTTAACACAGAATTTAAACTACATTTTTTATTTAAGTTATTTAAGTAAACGTTTATGTTATTGGAAGAGCCGTTTCCATATCAATCTTTAAGATAAGGTTAGCTTACTAACAAATTATTCACTCATAGTATATTGACATCGGTACAAGTAATCACATCACAACAACACATCGAATAGAAAATCTCAAGACAAATGCAAGAGTAGTTGTTGTCATAAACGGATAATAGGTCATAAAACGGATCAGGGTTGGACAGTACGATTTCAAAAGAAAGAATGAATTCGCAGAAGACAAAGGATGGATGCATCTGCAACATTGCGAGTGATTCTAAGTCATGTCACCAGACGTTTCCAATCACTTGTTACAAACAAGTTGATTCGATTCCTTCAACATGAACATTTGAATTGAGTCAAATATCCCAAGTTACCAGAAATAGTACACTAAAAATAAAAATTTTTATTCGCCTTTTGAAATTCAACTAGCCATTAAGATAATTTATGAACACTTCACTGGATAAATTAATTCTTATTACCATTTATGACCACTTCAAATAAAATTCTTGGAATTATTTTCATGATTTCTCACTTAATAATTTCAAGCCAAATTAGAGATTTACCTAAAGTACATAAAAGATTCCTTTGTGATTTCAGTGGTTACTGCTAGATAGAGCTTAAATTGCCTCAAATATAAGCTTGTTCAGTAAATATGGCTTCCGGCATTCATCGTAGATTAGTTACACTATAACTATATGTTCACGTAGTAACTAAAACTTCTTCAAACCTGTTGTCAATCGTTAATCACTATAGTGAAAGGGAAACTACTAATCATTATGAATTGTACCCTGAAATAATGAAGACACACCTATTTCTTAGAGTAACTATTATTTTTCATGTCAATAAATGTTGCCATTAAAAATGAGATGTTGATACAAAGCTGTAAATTTTCTTGCTGTCATTATCAAATAAAATTTCAATCTCATTTTAGATAGTTTTGTTTATTTAACAAAAGAACAAGATTTACTCGTGATGGATACCAATACGCTCAAAGAAACACTTCTTCTGTCGCATCTTGTTATACAAGAGGTAATCATTGAACCTATCGTGAGCTTTTATCTTACCTCAATCAGTGTTTCCATTTATCAACCTTTATAAATGTCTTTTGTGTAGTCTTACTTATATCACTAAAAACATATTCCATAAAGTAAGGTTTTATGATTATTATATGACAAGCTATTTCACTGATCTGACTGCATTGATCTAAATGTTTAACGAAAGTTGTTACCTACTTTTTCAATAATTATGTATGTAGGCTTCTTTTAATTATAAATCAACATACCTAAACGTTCTTTGTCTAGCCATCAGTGATAAATCGTATTTTTGGAAATGTTTGCTTTTTTAAAAGACATTTACATCTAAAACTTAGAATTTTCAATAAAGTTCTTTTAAACAAACCATACAGCAGTGTTTTACAGAAGACAAAATATTTCAACAGATTTACCCAAAGTGAAATGTTTTTAAATACAAATATATGCATCACATGTTTTAATGACCTAACTCTTGTCCATTGAGAATGAATATATGTTAGAATACATTATTGAGCAATAGAATTTTAAAGATAGCAAATATTCGTATTTCGCTAAAATTAGCATGATTTTAATATGAGCATTGCATACTAACTCAACAGTAAGTTCATTTATTCACACAAAATTAGTCATAAATTGGTTGTTTAAAAGTGCTAAATATCCCATGGATTTTATGGTGAATCTTCCAGATGACTGCATCAAATATGATTAGTTAAAAGCTTGATCATCCTGTAAACGGTTTTAAATTTGTTGTTGAACGGTTGTGATCATCTGGATGATTACATTCAGATTATTTTTTGTCTTAAATCTCTACATTTTCAATAAATAAAAAAAAACTACTTGACTTGTGTGACTTAACATTATAGACAAGAAACCAAACACTACCTAACAACAATTAACTTAATAACTATACGTTGATACAAATGAACAGTACTTTCGAAATATTATGAGAGTAAAATAGAATACCTTATCAGATTCCTCGTATACCGGACTGTCTGTCAGTTGTAACCACATCAACTGTAGCCACGAACTAAGTTTGTTGAGGGGTTTTAATCATAATATAAACTGTGTCAATGATTTTTTGCCTAAAAGTGTGCGTCACAAAACTTAAATGTTTACTAATTCTTAGGTCGCAGCACTGGTACACTTACTGATGGAAGCCATGCAACGATAGGTTGACACGTAAATAAACTAGTAAACGTTTGGTTTCTTGTCTAGAGAGAGCATGATCAATAAAAAAACATATTTCCCACAAACCTATTTTCAATTATTGAAAGCCAGTATTTAGTACAGATGCCAATCAGTTTATAATGAAAGTTCATAAAAAGAAAGTGCTAATCAATCAAAAACGATATCTAAATAAAAACGTCACTTTTAAAACACATGGTGTTGTTCAAGTGTTTTATGAAACACCATCTACATATAAAACTTATCGATTTTATTGACTTTTATTTTGACAATTAAAAGAATTCGGTCATAGATATAATTCAGTTGTAAAATGTGTCCGATTCTATCAGAGAATGAAACGAGAATTTTATGAATGTGCATCAAAATTACAAATGAATCCTTTGGTAATGCAGAAAATTAAAAAAAACTGTTTTATTCTAACTGGTGAGACTAAACTATACTGACTACCTTTAAACGAATCTTAAATGACCTTGAGGAATACTAGCCAATCAGAAAACAGTTAGTACACAGTAAAAATTTATTATACTAAAGTCAAAAATTAAAAGGGATACTGTTCTTTTACATGACTCAAAAACTTATCAAGGTTAGATATAGGTTCAGAAGTTCTAAAATCATAGTGCATACGGTACAGTAACTCTCCCATATGGCTCCATAGTAGTCGGCCTCTAGAGCCATTATAAGGTCTTAAAAATTCTTTTAGCCTCAACCACATAGCTTCAATGTTGTTGGTATTTTGGTATGGCTTAGGGTTTAGGGTTAGAGTTAAGGTTTAGGGTTAAGGATGAGACTATAAACTATGGACGACCTTTGAGCGACGCTAGAGTGACTCTGAGAGTGTCAACATAATGACTAAAACTAAATGAGGGTTATAAATCTGTGTGAAGAATTCAAATTATGATTTACAGTTCATGGTTAAGGTTAGGAATTATACTTAGGGTTTTCATCACGAACTGATATCAGGTATAATTCCAAAACTCTATTTATACAAATGGATAATTGAATTTCGCACCAAAATCTTATGATCACTTCTCTTGTAGACGCTGAATTATCACGTCTTCTCTAAAATTCGTTGTGAACCGACCGTACGTAAGCATCAGATACTGAACTTAGCGCCGTGACCTTGAAAACTCGCGAAAGCTTCTGACTGGCTCGTCAGTATAGTTTAGTCTCGCCAATATTTTATATTATACTTTCATCTACTAAGGAATCTCTGTCAATTATTGATATTAGACACTAACAGGTATCAGATAATCAAAAATATTTTCAACATACATAACTTCTAAAGAAAGTCTACTTAATTGTTAATACTAATACAATTTATAAGACATGTCAGGTCTGCTTTGTCATAGAATACTTATATATATATATATATATATATATATATATATATATACCATTGCTTATTTTCGTTCTCTTGTTTCAAAAAAATTCTTATCCAGAAAGCCGCATTCATGGAGAAATATTTCGTTGCACCAGATCTATCAGCAGTGATATTAGCATATGATTTGAAAGATGTGAGTGAGGAATAATCAATCACGTGACATCTCTAATTTCTGGTCCTTGTTGTTTTCTGTTTTAATGTGCGTTAAAAAATAAATATTAGAATAGATATCCTTCTCTAAAATTATATGTATGTACATAATTTTGTCATATAATTAATAATTTATGCATGGTTTGAAGTAGCGTGGGTAGCAAATGTAAAAGTGAAGTTGTTCAAGGAGTAAGTTAATCCAAATTAATGCTTCTTTATGTTATCCAACTATTATTTTGCTTAGCGTTTTTTTAGCGAGTTAGATTTCTACGGGATGGGGTCGCTAACCCCATGCCCAACTCTCCTCCTTAACTCGGGCTTGGGACTGGCAGTAACTCTAGAAGAGCTACAGGAGGAGTTATGTTATCCAAGGCTTTATAAATAAATATTTTGTAAATTAAAACATGAATTCGTGATTCTTTATAAAATAAAGAGAAATTTTTAGTATCAGAACGTTTAATATACAATGTTAAATTGACTGAGTTCATACTTTAATCGTAATTGTAAGAATAATATTTCGAATAAATATAGATGCTAAATGGTTTCAATGTGACTTGCACCACAAACGCATTTGAAATGATGGATACAAATAGATTTTGCTAGTTCAGAATCTTTGGATCTCGATATCAATAATGGAAGCGTAGATAATATGAACTGTGTCAATGATTTTTTGCCTATAAATGTCCGTCACAAAACTTAAATATATACTAATTCTTAGGTTGCATCACTGGTACATAATTTTCCTGCTTTGATCATTCTTGGGATTTCTTTCTAGAATCTCACCAATAACAATCCCATGCATTTGCTTAAAACCTGGCTTGTCTTCTGGAATATTAATTTGGATTATTTATTAAAGAACCTGATAAGAATTTCATTGAAAAGAATAATTTTCTTCCAATTAATACTTTCTCTACAGAATCGAATCTGATAAACAAAAGCTTTAGTAGCAATAAGGGTGCCATATGAACAAAAATATCAGTACATAAAAAGATGGATTATATATCTATGATAATGTATTCTGAACTTATTTAACAGTTTCTGTGATCATAATTTCTATAATCTCTGCACCTTGAATATCTAGGGTTTGAAATATTTCAGTGAGTTAGTTGAAATAGTATCAATGATATAGGTCTCCGTTTTAAAAATGAAAAGTATTGGAACCGGTACAATCATCAAACTTGGAAAAAGTACTTACAAGAAATCAGTTTTAAAAGTCAAGGAATCACTTAACTAAATACACTAAAAAGAAGTCAGTTGATTAGGCATGAATAAGATTTTTGTAAACCTAAAATATCAGATTTCAACGATTTTCGACACATATTTTTTGTAAAGAAACATCAGAGCTGCACGCAGTTGCTAATAATGTTTCATTTTCATACTGATTATGTGAAAGTTTAATTGAATTGAAATTGTTTTTCAACTTTCAGCCTACTAGACGTTGTGGAAAGTCAAAGTATGATGTAGTGCGCCTTAATCCGTGAGTGATGGATGATTTTTTTATAAGTATTTCCAAACAAATTTACTGTTCTTACGATAGACTTGTTAAGTTGATGGTTTGAGATGAAGTTTATGTCATCTAGTTAAGTGAGTAAAAAGTAGGGTGATACATTGTGTAATAAAAAATAGATTAGCTTTTTCGTTGCCGTTCAGTTTACAAGGAATTATTTCCATTGAGAAGCCTAGATTGCATAAATCCCATATATGAACTTATTCAGGATTCGTTTGCTTGATTAAAAGGATACGATTATTGAAACTAAGTACTTGGTATGTATGGTACAGAGACGCTGACAACAAATTATTTTATACAAATAACTTTAAACGCTTTCTATTACTGTATTACAAAGACAGTATGATAAGTTCAAATTGATAACAGTGGTTAAATAAATATGTTGTCCGCGGCTGTACAACCAATGAACAAGCTTGAAGGGAGTTCACTCAAACCTTATAGTGAAATACGTCGCCTACTAGTTCATGTTAAAATGTGCTCACAGATCATGTATACTTTGGGCAACGAAGTTTAGATCTAGACGATGTCACCTAGTTATATTTATCCATACATTTACTTCCAATCCTATGAAGGGATGAAATTATGAGTCCGATCCGTAACTTTGTTGAATATAATGATTTTTACTTTGAAATATTTTAAGTAATTTTTAGGCATAATTTTCTCGCACGGTTTGTTTGTCCCAAACTTTAAAACTTACTTTACTTATCCCTTCGCGTTGGCATCACAATGTAAGGCTGGAATAAGTTAACTAACATTACTATTTTATTTAGGCATGTACATTTATATGATGTTAGCTGATGTACAGGTTTTGCTTATAAACATCTAGCTTTCAAGGTTCATCCATTCATTATATCAGTTCTATGATGTAATGTTATTGATCTCATACCATAAACTTACTAGATTTAATTACGAAAAGATATTCTCATGGTCCACGAATCACTTTGAATATTTTAATCAATCTAATAGTTATTAATGATAAATAGTTCCTTGTTTTCACAATAACAACCTTGAAATTACAATTGTGAAATATTAACAAACGATTAATTTTTTGACTAGTTTCTTTCAACTCATAATGTTTCTGTATAGAGTAACAAAGAGAACTGGGCCTGAAAGGAGAATCGAAATCGGAGTAGACGACCAAACGACAGAACAGCCATTTTTAGACTTTGTCAAATGGTCGCCAAAAAGTAATTGTATAGTAAGTTATGTGATTTATTCAGTTGATTTGTTTCAGCTCGAAAAACGAGTAAATCTCCCTGAGGTTGGGATTTATAATCCATCAAGTGACATACTGAATCGATTAATTGAAAAATGTTAGTTTGCATACCATTTCAGCCCATCCACTGTCTCATAATTACTAGATTGTATGTGAAAGTGCTGTTATAGTACTGCTCGTCTATCTTTGACTGAACTTTGTATATAATTCACTCGTAGATTCTGCATGAATATCACTGAACTTGAAATCAGAAAAGAATTTAGATGATGTAAGCACGATATCATTCTCATATTTAACAAGTAATTATCTGTAATATGGTTATTGAACGTAAAATATACATCGTAGGTTAAAATGCACATTTCAGATTAATGATAATGAACCTTTATCTGTTATTCTACATTGTCACAGTACACTCCGTTGAACACTCTATAACTTGGTTTTTATGCTTATCAAATTTGTGGACGTAACAAAATTCATGGGTCCTGTTGTGGCCTGTGTTTTTAAAATTATATACTTATTTGGCATTCATTTATGAACGTCTACAAAATATAAGCATTCTTCTCAATATGCCATTGTGCACGATGCATAAACGTAAATATTATTAAATATAAATGATTGATCATTCACTATTGTGAGAAAGCATTTTCTGCTAGAAATTCGAAATACTCAAATAATAAATAAACATTGGTAAAATATAACGTAATATACAAATATCTTAGGTATTTGGCACATTCGAAGCAAAGCCATATAGCATTAACCATAGGAGTGTAACTATATAAATGTTATTTCAATCACTAAAGCAACGACATTATTGCTTCATGCTTTTCTTCAGCTCAAAAATGTCTGATAATCGCATATACATACCAGTTGTCAGCGTTTCTATGTTTTAGAATTTTTCATGGTTACCGACTAAAAGTATAGATGATTTGTAACTTAGTAATATGGGGAGATTGTTGAAAATGTATGATTTTCAGTTTAAATCTGATGAGTCTTCTAGGTGAGCACTAGATTTGGTTCACAAGCTCTTCTAGTAACTCCCAGGCTCAATCTAAACATCAACTTGAATACGAGAGAAAGGCGCGAAATGTGGAGCGAGATACTTTACTCCAAAGTTTCATTCCTGTACGAAAAATCTAGGGTTTTTAATAGTATTTTACATGGCCTTGAGTTTCCGGAAAATTCTGGAATGCTACTCCACATAGTATTAGTATAAGTAATCATCCATTCAGAGACACAATATGTGACTTCCCATTTTCTAGATGTTTCTGACAAAACCTCTAGTGAATGCTGATGGAATAAGATGCTTCTCAGTGTTTTTAGAGCCTTTTTTGATTGTTTTTCGAGGAGTTTTCTGGATCTCCCCAACAAAATAACAAGCTGCACATAGACCACAGCTGGAAGACAGCAAGAATTGGACGGCTATTCAGTGATGGTAAGGAACTTCTCAGTGGTGGACAGCGAAGAATCTGCAACCGGTCATCGAACCCAGGGTCTTCGGTATTGGACACACAATCTACCTACGGACCACCATTCCCTTCCATTGCATGTCTTGGGTAATTGTCCTGCACTGATGGAGTTTAACCATGCTGGGTACGTATTACCTATCTGCCCCGCTCAATGGATGGGGATTTCGCAATATGGTGAATTTGGGTTAAGTTAGAGATTAACGCCTTTGGATCATAATTACACAGATGCATTTGCTCTTTGTCTTACCCTAGATTCTGATTTACAGCACTCCTTTTAAATGCTCATTATTTGATTCCAATAAGACTAAATGACGATGATGTTTATGAAATAAATAAACTATTTATCTTTGTATATATGCTGTTGACAAATTGTGTTAACTACGTAGAAACAAAGAGTCAAATACTATTTGTGCATGAAGACATTCATGTGGACATGTAAACTGAACAAGTAAAAAAAGAGATCGAATTAACGCAGAAAAGAGTAGCTTTACAGACAGCAGCTTACAAAATAATGGACGATTTAGTTTTAAAATAAACCTAATAATGTATGAATTACAGGCAACCAATTGGAATATAGATGTCAGATACATTTCTGGGAGATCAAAATATTTTCAAAGTTAATAGTGAATAGAGGTTTGTTTGTGAAGATTTTTTTAGTAATTTTTATATATACTTGAAATCATGTGTCAGTCTCGCGCGCGAGACCGATAGGTCCTGGATTCAAATCTCGCTCGCGAGGCGGGATCGTGGATGCGCACTGCTGATGAGTCCCACAATAGGACGAAACGGCCTTCTAGTGCTTTCAGGTTTCCGTGGTGGTCTAGCATCAATTGACTCATGATTTCAACTATATATAAAAATTAATAGTCAATAATCAACTTGAACATGTATATGAAAAAACACTAGGAATGCACCTAGACATGTGTACATACAAAATAATTGCCAAACTTGCGGCTAAACGTGCAAAGGTGGAAGAATGTTTCACAACAGTTCGTATCAGTCTGTACCGGGTTCCACTGCTAGCCACTATCCATCTTTGCTTACCATGCTTGTGAATTAAAGTAATATCGAGACAATACGCATAGTGTGCACATATGCCAATATGAGACTGATGATCTGCAGTACTAAACATCAATGGGAAGATTCAAATAAACATTACCAAGTGAATCTGTCATAATAATTCAACATGAATTGTAAATTGCTCAAGATAACTAAAGATCACGCGACCTTTATGCATACTTCTTCTCGAATCATTAGTTCTCATAATAATTGCCACATCATAATTCTATATGTCTGCCATTCATCTGTTCATTATCATTGGATTATATTTATGTGGTTTTGAAAATTGACAAACTCATATCATTAGTTGAATTCACAAGTTGATGTAAGCTAGACCACCACCGAAAACCTGGAAGCACTGCACAGCCGTTTCGTCCTAGTATGGAACTTCAGTGCTTCAGGGTTTTCAATCGTGGTCTAGTTTAAATCGATTTGTGGATCCAACTGTTAAAAAATACTGCAATCTCCGAAAATTCCCTTACTGATAACTCATATTAGTAGCCATTTAAACGACGATTATGACTGATTTATTATGTATAAACTTACGTACTATCCTTAAGTCATGCTAGTCCGCTGAATTATACGATTGAATGATTTATTGTTTTTCTTGATATTAGTGTTTGGTACTCTTACATTTTTTAAATTCCTAATACATTCATTGTATGACTTTAGGCTTTTGTAGCTCAGAAGAATATCCACTTGTTATTCAATCCACTTGATTCAAATATTAGGAAAATTGTAAATCTTACACAATCGATGCCCCAAAGTCATCTGTCTTATGGTGTATCAACTTGGTTATATGAAGGTATGTAATATATAGTTTAATATTATATTAGAAGATGAACTAATATACTGCACAAAAGCCATTTTTCGGGTAATTGACTTATTCAGTAGAGCAAGAATACTATCATTTACTGTATCGAAGAAATTGAAATCACAAAAAAATTAAATGCGAATCAATTTATCGGTATATTTATAGTTCGAATAAGTTTGTCAGTCAATTTGACTTCCGATATCAAAAGATTCCTGTTGGAGTGAGGAAATTATTATTTTATTATGTTGGTTACCTTTACGGCTGTCATGATAAAAAAACGGGATTTAATCTATAGTTGATGAAAAATCACCAACCTCCTAAAACATCGCTTAGTAAGAGCTTCAGCTAAGATACTAATCTAGAATCTAATTCAGCAATTTGAAGCGTTTTATTTTTAGTAAGCGAAGCACGATGAATATGAATACTTTAAATACTGATTATTCTGTAGTATTACTCTAAACTCTGTTGCATAGTCTATGTAATTGAATGCTAGTAACTTCACCATTTCAACCCACAATATGATCACGAACTTTTGCGATAAGTGAAGTAGGGATAAAAAAGACTCTCATAGTTGATTTGACCAAGAACTACACCAATAATCGGAAAGATCACGATCAAAGCTCATTAAAGACGTACTATTTTGTGTAATGAAATATGTACACAAACTTTTGTCACAAGGTTTAACCCGTTCGCTTTTCACAGGTCTAGTAATTATCTTACCTCACATTGCAGGAATGAAACTTGTACAAGTTTATGTTTGTTTATATAGATTGAGAAAGGAAGGAAAATCATTTTAGTTAACTTATAATGAAACATGATAGTTCTGCCTGGTTGACACATATTAATGAGACTTTATCTTGTTCTCAGTTGATTGCTAATTCAAGTTAACTTCTTTTAAGGTTGGTGAGTAATTCTGAATTCACTTAACGTACGTGAATGTATGGTACAACTTTCATCAGTGTGAATAACATTGAAGCAAATAGTAGTGTGTCCCATTTTGTAAATAATTACTGGTCTTCACACCGATTTCTAACACATATCAGATGTGATTAATTTTACGATACTTTCGAAGTGAATCTTTTAATCATTAAATCCAAGAGCTAAACGAATGTGGGCTGAAGGCACAATTGAAGACGAGCTGTATATAATCTGATGAACACTTATGGAGAATGACCTCCCACCCGAGTTCAGTGACAGTAATCTAGAACCAAATCGCCAAATTAAAGTACTCCCACAGTTTTGAAGAAAGTTTTATCCTTTGATATCAAATTTAGGAGAGATACGACATCTGAGATATTCAAGAATACACTATCCAGATTCTTGAAAAAGACTTTTTATTCAGTAGGAAACTCATTCGGAGAAGTGTCAAGGATAAACTGTCACTTTAGGGCACTTCAATATGCATCTATCAGTTTACTTGCCTTTGTTAGGCAGGTTACGTTGGACATAAAAAGCAGTTCAGTTCTCAAACACGTTGGGAATTTTGATGATATCGACCATATTATCCAACAAAACTTCATTTTGATTGACCTCCACTAGAATAAGTTTGGCTATCTTTGGTAACTTTTTAGAACCCCTCTGTCTTACTATTGACTACTACATGTAAAACGTTACGCATAAATACGATTGCACAGCTTCAGAAAATGATATCATCGGAAAGAAACGTTTTTTTCCCTGAAACGTTTTCATTCTTTCTATGAAATCCATGAAAGTAAAATTTTTTGAAATACTGTTGTCATATGTTAATTATGTGGAAAATTATTGTTGTTATAATAAGTGATAATAATGGCAATAACTGAACAACCCTAAATAGAAATCTATACTTCTTTTGTTTCTTATGAAATTTCTGATGTATAGAGGAAATTTTACACACCAATGAAGCATTATGGTGGAGCGATAGTGGAAATTACTTAGCTGTTGCTGCGTTTGATGAAACGAATGTGAGTACATATGAAATACTTAAATTTGACGATGTTCGTGAGTTCAAAAACGGAAAAAAGAAGATCAAATATTCAATGGTAAGTGAAAATATCTGGTTGGAGTGATGTGAATGATTTATTTTCATTTTACTGTGAAATATAGTAAATATCATGTGCTCAACAATGAATAAATGCATTGGTATTTATTCAGCAACTTATAAGTAATGGGTAAATTCAACTTAGTATTGTTTGTTTGAATCTTCCCATCGATTTGTTAGGACTGCAACTGGTCAGTCTCTAATTGGCATATGTGCATACTGTGCGTATTGCCTCGATATACCTTAATAAGTAATGGGTTTTGTTACGTCCTTGAATCTGTCTACCCACTTTAGTGCCGAGTATAACTTGTCTAATGTAGATTAAGACCTTGACACAATAGGCTGGCTGGCTTAACGTTGAGGTTAGTATGCGTGAGTTCGAAGTGGGGGTAGGGAGACGAAAACTATTCTATCCCTGATTGGCTGGCAAGCACGCGAGAGAGAGTGAGAAGACAAGGACAACTGGAACACTAATCACTTTATTCCAATCCCGATCTAGCACTCGAATTCCGAATTCAAATTAGTGTAAAAGATACCTGAATAAATAGATGAATAACCTGCCCACAACGTAAATAATTAGGAAAATACATTTATGTCCAAAACTGGGGGATTAGAGTAGAAATTGAGTACAAAAGGTTGCGTCTAAATTACAATAGCTTCGGAACAGAAAATGCTATGGCAGTGAATCATACATCAAACGAAAGCTCATGATCTGTAGAATGGACTAGGGGAAAAAGTAAATGTTACAGTTTGAATTAAATGAAATAACGTCCCCCAAAATAGCTTCCGTAGTTTGTCGAGGCCTCTTGTTTCGGGGTTCACATCAAGTTTTCAAATTCCGTTCTGATTATCAGGCGCGTAAATTCGAAGATATTTGAGGTAGCCTACTTGATCAATATCTACTAGGTTGAATTATAGACTTGTAGATTTGTTAGTGTTAGGTGTGGATTAAGGAAACTAGTTTACTATGAAAAATTATTCTATTTTTAGTTGAGTTATTGAGGAGTCTTTGCACTAAAAACCATCATCAGAGTCTCATGGCATTCGAATAAAAGACTCTTCAGTACTATACACTTAAGAAGTGAAATGGAATGCGTCAGTTTCACTTATGTCTCAATGTAGCCACACTATCTCTTGACCAATGAATCAGAGTCCAATAGTTCAGCAACGTGGACTGAATCGTACGTTAGCCACCCGATACTAACGGTAGTACAAGTACTATTCATGAGTTAGTTGAATATAACTAGTCACAACATCTTATTAGAATATTTGCCGTTCATTTTAAAAGTCATCAATTAATTAATACATTATTATCGTTTAGTTAAATGGTACGGTATTAATTCATTGTAAAGAGAGTTACTCAATATACTAAAATCAGATGGAAAATTTTAAAAGTTTAAGGCCTTGAGAAAAAATAGAATATTTATTCGTTAAAACCTAAAGCTATTCGTTAAATAATAGTTGATGATATCAGATGGTTTGGGATGATTCTCAGGAGACTCGGGAACTAGGTTATGTTCTAGTTCTCACTTATCATCAAGATGTACCTGAAATAGCGAGGAGATTGATGCTCTTCTATTGAGTCAGACCAAAAATACTCAGTTTCATAATATGAGACGATACTATTGGGCTCTCCGGACATCAACTGACTACTTGTCGAACTGACTGATTATTGGCTATGTTTTGTTAGGCAGCTCCATAATGATGGTTGACTTCCCCTGGTAAAGTTTGAATGTGACCATCGTTAAAATTGATAGTACCAACAAATAAATGCAGTATTTAACAACTGGAAAAACAAGAACTGTAGACTCATCTAAACTGATAAATACGTCTATTATATCCCGAAGGGATTGATGAATGGTAACTCTGAAAACTATTTATGGACCAATATGATATGTATTCATATTTGTGTCCCTCTTATGATAAGCTTTATTTTGACCTATAGACTATTATTATTATTATAAGATTTACCATTCTTGAGTTATCCTTAGTCCATTAATTACTGTTCCCCCTATTCACAGCCAAATTTGGCCAAATCTTGTACAAATGTTATTTTCTATTTTATGGTTCGATGTTGTCAGTTTGTTTGGTATATAAACCCAGTATGTTTGAGAAAAATGATTCACATTGCAGAGGCTGTTATTGGTGTTCCGGACTTAACTGGCTAGGTAGAAAGCAGGACTAATTAGTACTCAAGACTGCTCACACGGCTTTTGTGTATCATTGCTCTGATCGATAATTCACTACTCACTGATTGGCCGAAATCATCACCTCATATATAAAACAAGGCACGCACGCACTCGATATAACAACGTCTTTGCTTTCCCGAAATTCCATTCATAATCTGTCAAGCCAGTTAAGTCAGGAATGAGACAACTAGTCACTAACGATATTTAATGAATATAACACAACATTCCCAATTCAACAAGATTGAAATATGTGGACTATTATATTCCAGATTGGTGGTCCATAAGTATCAAGTTTTCGATCAAAACTGAATGTTGAGATCCAGATCATGTCTCGCGTCGTAGGAGATTACTGTTAGAAAGTTCAGAATTGGGATAGAAAAGCTGTTTATGTTTTTGACAGGTATTCATCTGGTAGTTAATGATAACCAAAACACCGCAATTAAACTTATAGTCATTTAAATAATGATAGAAACAATGACATTATTCGATATTGCAAGTTTAGTACAATATGATATTTTTGGCATTTATTATTTAAATAGGTTCCTCTACATCATCTTATGTCATAAAATGTTTGTTTACGTAATTGCTTGAAACTAGTACGTAAAATTGTATTAAGTTAAATTAATTCTTCATAATAAGATAATAACCTACACACAAATGAATAAGAAACAGGTCCTATAGTAGACGTTTCTGGTTGGATCGGCTCTTAAATTTCGGAGGAATGGTAAATGATAAGAGGTAATATACAAAACTGAAAAAGAATGAAAGTTAATCTTCAGTAGTACCAGAAACACATGGATTCTTTATATAATAATTCAAATGAAAAACTTTTATCGGTAGTCATAAAACATGTCAATAGTGAGAGAGATGGAAAGAAAAATTTTCATCAAGATTGTTGTCATTTTTATCACAGAATCTCCCACAGTACAAACTTCATGTTATTTGAACGGAGTGTTTTCTTGTATTAGACTAAAGCTAACAGTTGAAAATGTATGAGCACTATGTTAAGGTTTTATCATCATTTAGTGAACTAGAATGAGAAGAAACTGAAATACATACAGTAAGATAATTCACATTCTTTATAAAGGTGTTTTTATGAGGTACTAGATCATACAAATAGTACTGTGAAATATTTCATTTGTTAACGGTATTCCGTTTCTCAGGAGAAAGAAATAGATTACTTTCCATAAAGAGTCTCAGAGATTTTATTTTGTTCCAAATTCAGTAAAGTTAGTTTTCTATGTGATTTAATTAGACCAGAATCTTACACTTATTTGTTTTATAATTTCTAACCGTCAACAAAATGCCATCTCATATGATTTATGTTAACGAGTTATACAAAGTTACGCCTTTAAATTATTGATCTAAATTATCTGTTCTATGCTTCATAAATATTTTTTTAAAATTTAATTTTATCATGAAGATAGAACAATGTCTTATATTTTTTAAGTACTTTAATGATGGCAGTGTTCAAGCGATCATTCTCTCCGCAAAGTTCTCTATTTATTTATTGAGTTAAGAGACCGTGCCATTGACAAGATCCTAATACACTGAACCCAAGTTATAATTGAATCACCTTAAGTCTAAATTGTAGTGCTACTCTGGCTTTTATTCAACTTCGAGGATGATCGTTGAGTGCTATAAGTGGTTTACCCACTAAACCACATTATATCTATAGAAGACTTTTAAATGATATAATTTTATGATAATGGAACAATTATGCCCATTTACAACAAAGATTGAAAATTTTGTTCAATTTTTCAAATGACTGAAAATTAAGGTTTAATTTTCTTATTTTATACACTTTTTAGGCAGGCGAGACGTCCTTGTATAATAGTCCTGTGGTTACCTTATATCTGTACGATATGAAAACTATGAACTTTCAAGTAATTCCGCGACCTAAACAAATCCCTAGGTGAGGGTATTTCAATATCTATATAACTTTATATCTATTACTAACTGTATTCTATGTACACCAAGAATCTCAGCATTGATTAATCAAATATACAAGTGATTAAATAAAAATAACTTTCAATGCAGTCTCATTAAATTATACAACTATATCTGCAAACTAACAAATAGAGCATTACGTTTCCTAATATAACTCACACTTTTACAACTTCTGCAACGTTGACATTTTTTGATCATCTCATCTTTCTGTGCTGACATGGTGTACCGACTCAAACCAATCCACATGTGTCAGATTATTTGTTGTTTATAATTATTGCCCTGCTACTTATATGCATAAGTATAAAACACGATATTATGATTTTTTGCTTAAATATCACACTGAAATTAAATCATTGTGGTTTCTGCTACAAGATCGCCGAATTTTGAAATGACGTATGAATAGATCTTTGAAATCCTCAGTGTGTTTCATATTCCGAAATCTATCAAGTCTCATCAGAAAACTAATCATGTAGCACTTCATTCTCTATATGCGAGTACATTATATTATTGTATGTAAAATAAAACAACAAGGAAATTAAATCCTCCTGAACTACCATGTTGAATTATTCTGGAATAAATCAGTGATTTACGAGTTGCTATGTTTATTATATTGTGTATAGTGATGGATTACTGACAATGGCGCTCTGGATGAATGATGACATTTTTGTACATGCATGGACTAACCGTATTCAGAATCGTGGTTGGATAACCGTTTTCAGTCAATCTCTGAATCAAAGTTGGGTTGTAAGTTCATCAAAACTTTTTTATCCAAGAGTTCCTTTTTAAACACGATTTTCATTCCATCGTGAAAACTTCTTCCAGTCATCGCACGTTTTGCTCAGTTTTTCTCTCTAAGCTATAGATTATCTGCATTATATGTTAACAATATATTTGACATTCATGTAATATTTGAATATTTAGTTCAAAGAACTAGGAGATAACTATTAAGCATTTGTTTGTATTCTTTCTACTATGTTGATTTCAGTAATCATGGAATAACCTCAGCTGGGGTATTGTCGAAAACCAGAGAACATTAGATAAGTGTATTAAAAAAACCCTTAACCAGTCCCTGTTTTAAAAATACAATTATACGTCGTAAAGGCTGTTACGTGTGAAAATAAGCAGAAATAATATTCATATTAGCAATTTAAATTATTCAACAGGACACTTTCATCACTTAACATAATGCAGAATAATATGTATGTATGTATTATATGTATATATAAAGATTTGTTTATTAAGCACTAAAGACATAGATACTAGAGTAGCTAAAATATTGTTTGCTAAACTTATTACTTTTTTAATTGTATAAAAATATTTATTTGTTATCCCTGTCTCTATGCGACTCTTACACAATTGCGATGTCACTTATTTTCAGTTTTTTAAAATTGGTTACGAAACTGGATGGGTGGATTTGGTAAGTGAATTACCTTGACTATTTATTGTATTCTAGAACTAAGTATTTACTGAAATGTTATCTAGGTTTACGTTATTTGTGAAGTAAGTGAGATATCCGCCTAACAAACAAGAAACGAGTTGAGTGTGCAGTGGTTCACTTTGTCCTATTTGATATCCATGAAACTTGACCCATAAAAGTAGAGGGGATTCCTGGATTACTAGTGCCTGATTGTAGGTGTCGCTGACAAATTGCTCACGTACATTGCGAACACAAAGTAGGTAGCCGTGAGGCAAGACGCTGGCGGAACTAAGCAAATATGGAAAACTGGTTAATGGGGTTATGAAACTTTATCGGCTAGCGTAGTCAGGATATGTATTATGTATGCTCAATCACCACCTATCTTGACAAGCAACGCTAAGTGATTACTACGTAATTTGAAAGATAGCTGAAAGAAGGACGAATCAAAACATGATATCAGTCCATGATGTCATTAATAGTTGGAGTAAGGCGTCTTGGTAGACATACTCCTGTCGACGTCCAGGGATATTTTTCATCAAGCATCATTAACATTTTTTAGAGTGCTGCTACCTAAATGAGATGCATTTCATGTTTTTCGAAAAGTTATAAACCGCAATGATGTCCACACTAAAAAATTACATTGATGCCTAATCTTTTCAGATAAGACATTAACACTCTTTGGATTTTAATTGCATTTGAAGAACAATCCTATTTAATTTTGTCTTTTTCAGTTAAAGCAGACTAATGTGGAGCCTATAATTAACAAAGAAAATCAAGAAATGTTAATTATACTTCCAAGAGATTATTCAGAAAAAGGGTATAGGGGTATAGCAAAACTAAAAATTGTAAGTCGTCATGGTATTTAATACTTTAACTATTCAATCGTTTGTACAACATACATCTGAAACTATTATTGTTTATAGTTAGTTTATATTAAGTAATTGCTTGAACAAACAAAGCCACATGTAACATTATGGCGTCTCTAAAAGGGAAGCTTGATAAGTAAACTGTGCCAACAAGCCAATAAAATAGTAGATAGCAGCTCTTGGATTTTTTGCAAAAATAGAAATTCTGTGATGACAGTCTGTACCTTATAAAGATATACGTAAAAACTAGGTAAAGCTTATTGGTATTTAGTTACTAAGACCGTCAAGGTAGATAAACACGACATGGCTAACAGATAGGAATAAACTTCAGAGATCCTATCAAATGTTTTATCAAATAGATTGGTAATTATAAACGTTATTTACTCAGTATCTGTTTCCTCAAGAGGCCTGTTCTCATCCATAGTTCAAAATGCATGTTAATTTTCTCAGTGATCTTAATTCGGAAACATTATTCAAAAGTGACGAATTTTAAAGAATATCAGTGTGGCATTAAAATTAAAACAAAACGAGGCCCTCAGAAATTTCATCAAACTGCGGTAAATCCTCTACTAATAGAGCCAATCCAATTTTATTGACTGTGATACTTATATTTGAAAAATTCAGTTCATGAATAAGGATCTGTATAAACGGAATGCTACATTTTATTCTTACCACTTCAGTTACAAATGGATAACAACATATTCTGGATTTCTTGAAAAAAATTCATATCAGCAGATAAATTACACTTTAAGAATAAATCAATGTGATTTTATAGGCAGTGCATATAACTGAAAATTTCAAAGCGATTTCTGTAAATCAGCTTCAACTACCATGTGCCAGTGACAGTTACATCAAATGTTATTTCACTATTTAAATTTCTATGTGTAAAAATTTATACGGTGATATTTCATTTAAACATTTTCTAACTTCGTTACTTGTTATGAATTCAATATGATACAACATCAAATTCTACACAGTAGACAGTCAGTCTTTCGAGACTTTACAGGTATACAACGAATTTAAGCTCAATAACGAATTTCAAAAAGGGTAACCACTTCTTGAAGGAGTTTTTAACTGATGTGCAACTAAATCTTTGTATGAAGATGTCAGAAAATCGCAAATATCAAACTCAGTAACTCAGTTATGTTATAATTAAATCCACTCAGGTTGAAAATACTGTACACTTATTTATTAACTGATTAATTTATACCAAATAATGACTAGTTTAATGCATTCTAATTGGCCTACTGATATGATAAGTGAGTCATCTTTAATGAAGAGTAATTTTGAAACAGCTTTTGGACCAGTGGTGAAACCATTCGTTGGTGCACAGATAAATGTTCTTCTAAAGTCTTGTCTTTTTTACATCAATCCATATTAAACATTGTGTAGTTATACAGGGTCAAGAAGGTAGTTGTACCCTCAAGATATGTGAAGTAGTCACACCAGTATTTAATCAAGTTGCTACAAAATCAATCAGCAGTTTTACACCTCTTCTTCATTATATATGTTAGCTTTTGTCAACATATGTATAAAGCAAAGTAAAATCATCTTTTTATTTCTAGCCAATATTACCATCAGAAACTCTTCAATTACCCAATTGGATTATTACACCGAATTTTGATGTGAAGGAAATACTACATTATGATGGTAATGATGAAGTCATTTTTATTGGAACAGGACCTGACTCCAAAAACGCTCATGTTTATTGGTAAGTGGGAATATTTAATTATGGGATGCAGGCTAAGTAAATGTAAAGACAACTAAGTGCCTCTGTTGCCGTTATTAAAATGTACCAGTCATAGGATGGAATGATGAAAAACTAAGTTTTCATACACACTAACAATCAATATTAAACTGGAAACTATGTTAAAGCAAATTGAATATTTCGATCTCACGTTTTTATTTATTTGAGTTCTAATTAAGTGGTCTAAATGTATAAAGTCAGCTATTTAACGTCAAATGTCATTACTCGCTTAACATATCATACTCGACTTGTAGATAGATTTCTCATGATGTCAATTAGTTAAGCAAGTTTTGGGCAAGTCAGTCGCTCATGCTGGTATTACATGTTGTACGAGTTGTTTCACGAGCTTACAAAGCTTGGAATATTCAAACCGAAAATTCCGATATAAAGAATCATTAGTTTCTCACAATCTGTATGAATTTAACTTTATACATCCTACCTCATTCAAAATCGTGCATATAGATACTTTATGACAGTGAAGGTAGAACGAATGCTTTTCGTTCTTCAGTGGTTCTGTGTCATCATGAAAACGACCTATATAAAATCCACTTAGGGAATCGCCTTACACGTATTTAACGTAAATGCCCAGATAAAACATTGAATACTTAACCATTCTAAAGCAAACGTGGATTCTTGTAGCAAAATCCTCTTTCCCCTGTGGAAGGTATTTCTCCAAATTTTTAAGCCCCTGAATTGAGTAAACTGAGTTCATAGGCTACAATACCATTTAAAGAAAACATTAAGCTAAAAGATGATTCTGAATCCCGCGCCTCATACGTTAGTAGTTACAACGGTTTTTATTTACCATATTTCGTAGACAAGATGCTTAATAGTCATATATCTTCATAGTTGAAATCATGAGTCATTTAAAGCCAGACCACTATGGAAAACCTGGAAGCAATGGATGGCCGTTTCGTCCTATTTTGGGACTCCTCAGCAGTGCGCATTGGATGCCGGCTCAGTTGTCTATTGATTAGGCGCTCTGGCGCGAGACTGGTAGGTCGTGGATTTGAATCTCGCGAGGTGGGATCGTGGATACGCACTGATGTAGAGTCCCACAGAGGACGAAACGGCCGTCCAATGATTCCAGGTTTTCCATGGCGGTCGAGCTTCATTTGATTCATGATTTCAACTATGAAAATACTGAATTCTCCACAAAATCCCTTCTGATAATAGTCATGTATCTATTAATGAGACAATAAACAGTTTTATTATCTGCTTGAGTGTATTTACAGCACTTTATTTATTATATGACACTTTTTTCCACTTTTATGCACTTTTGAAGGACTTCACAATCCATAGGTAATATGACTTGTCTTACTTGTGAAAATGTGAATAATACATATAATTGGGCAGAAGTTCTGGCAAACGGAAAGTATTTAGTTCAAGATGTTCGAGGCTCGGGTACTCCCAAAACTTTCCTAAAAAGAATCATTAGGAATTTTACAGAAACGAATAGTAAGTTGTGTTATATGATTGTTTGATCTCTAGTTTTGTATTCTTTCTTTACCTTGCCTTAGTAACCGAACTCATGTTTTACAAAATAATGAGAGTAAAATTATTTTCATATGTATACCTTTACTTCCTACATAATCCTGTTAACTTCCATCAACTCATTCTTTTCTTTATCCATAGCCTGTAAATCAATTATTGATATGTAAGCAAACAAAGACATCTAAAACTCACAAACTACTCTCTTAGGCGAAATCTCGCGTTGTAGCTATTTCATCAATAAATATCAGATTGTACGTATGAAGGGATAGTATGATAAAAAGATAAATATTCAGCTAAGTTATTCTCGGTCGTTTGATGTTGTTAGAAAATAAGTTAAGGATATACTGATATACTTATATTTTACTAAGTTTACTGACTGAATAAAAATATGTAATATTCCTGCAACGCGTATATTATGAGATTTTGGTATTACAGATGAACTAGATAGAGATTCATATTCCTGAATTGTTGCGTTCTATTTCATTGAGCAGAAATATCTTTGTTGTTCCATTGCTCGAAATTCAGATGTCAGTAATAGCATATAATTAAATGCTGACTTTCATCATATTCTACACAAGCTCATTGATGTTATGAACTGACTACTGGAATAAGATCTATTTTAAGATGTTCGAATGATACCTCATTATGACTGTGAAACGATGTTACCAACATTTTCTTGACAAATACAGTATAGAAGAATCATTAGATGTGATTCAAATATTTTTTATTGCAGATTTTGAGTGATGTAAACATTTTTTAGAAACCGATTAAAATCAATTTCTGCCCATTTTTTACGAAACGTTTTGGACAGATTATTGTACATTTCACATACCTTCTTTCGATACTTTATTTCCAATTCTTGCCAAAGATTTCACGGTTACCACAGAAATAATCAAGTATTTTGTGACAAACAGCGCATTTGACTCCTTTGTAAACTCCCATGCACTACCACGCATTGAATACACAAAACTGAGACTACGTAATGGCACCAGAAATCAAATCGACGTTGAAGCTAAGCTTTATTTACCTCCGGAACTTGATCCAGCACATATCACACAATATCCTCTTTTATTATATGCGTAAGTTTTTATTAATTTCCATAATTTCTTTAAATGATACAACTGTTCACTTGAATCATATGCTTAACTGTAAAGTTGTATCTTCAGTTTCAGTTTGGAAAGTATACTACAAGCCGACCAAGCTTAGAATGAAGCTTCACCTGTGAATTCTCGGCCACTATTTGTTTGTTTAATTGAAAACATCTCTTCAACCGTAATATTCTCTCATAAATCTCAATAAAAGAACTGTAATCAAATTTTTACAAAAGAACTTTTATTACCAGAACTGGAAGCTGTAAAATAACAACCTGCCTGTACAGAAATAATCATGACAGTGGGAACTAGTAGAGAAATTATCGGACTAAAAGCTTATAGTAACTAATCATAACTTCACTCAATATCAGTATGCTAATATATTTTAAAAAACTTTACTTTAAGCCTGTTAGGATAATTTTTAATCCATTTTGGAATTTATGTGTAATGTATCAATTTATCATTCTAAATCATCCGATCACCCTTATTTATTTTTATAATTTTCAATTTACTAATTTAAGTTTTATTTCTGTTGCTTATGCGAAACTTCTGGATGCTTGAAATTGTAAGACCCTGTGATTTTGAACGAATAATTACTTTGTGTAGCCGACTATCGTGATTATCAGTTGGTCAACAAAACAAGAACTGATCGCAGACAACATCCTCAAAACAAAGGAATGTTATACTAAGTAGTTTAACTCATCCCAACAATTTTAATTTTTACAAAATACCTTGTGACAGAATAATTAACCGACAAACTTAAGCAATTGTAAAGTGATCTTGAGAAATTGAACGGTCATTAGGTAGTCAGAATATGGGTAGCATCAATAAATAACTTTTCACGACTAAACAAAAACTGGGTAGGGTCCTGTCTTAAATTTGACTTGTTAATCGGTAGCGTATGCTTCTGCCGAATATGTTGAAAATTTTGACTTGTCGTATTGTTCGATATATATCACGCAAACACACAAAATTTATCCAATAAATTTTTTATCACACTGTTGTACGCAACCACAAAACTAGTTTAACATTTCTGATTACGACTGTTATTATTATTATCTTTAAGTAAAGTATTTTTAGGGAAAACAGTCATTTTGAATTCTGGTAACCGTATTTGTAAATTTAGTAATATATCTATAGAATCACTATGAGTAGAAAATCGCATCTCTACATTTTATAAACATCCAACCAATGGACTATGGAACTACTTTTGGGGTGTATCAAAGTCACTTCAATATACAATTTTATAAAAAACTGTCATGACTTGAATGTGAAAATTGGAATTAATCATTGGAGATGTATTACAGCAATTATGATGATGTATGATAATAATGATGTATCATTCTATGTGAGTATAGCTATTTAGACATGTTTAGGTTTTATCTATTGTTTTCTGGTAAATGGACATGATCTATCAGCTGTAATGTCATTCAACCATTAAATCAGCACAGCTATAATTGAAAATAACTTTGTTCATATATTCACAAGAAATATTACGTAAACAAACTAAAGCGCTTGTGATAACATAAATATTCCATGTTATTTGATTATTTATTTGACATTTCTACCAGAACATGTGCGTGCCTCGGAAATGTTAATGATACATCTGTCATCATAAAATGATGTTCACAAAAACAATTTCCGAAATTAATTATTTATTGATGATTTCTGTCGCTCATTATGGTTGAGTTCCAATAGACATAGCTTTTCACCAGAACTTCTAAAATCACATCTGGACTACTGAGCCGGCATCCAACGGTGTTAATGTCTAACTTCAACCAATCCACGAAGTTCAGCAACCATTTCACCAATGTCTTCAGTGAGTTGATATCTCCTAAAACAGACCTGGTTTAACTCCACTGGTTACTTCTTCTCACAAGAACTCCAGGAAATACCTCATGAAGCCAGTCACTAGTGGGTTGTTTGTGGAGAATTTTTTAGTAATTTTTATATATAGATGAAATCATGAGTCATTTGAAGCTAGACCACCATTGAAAACCGGGAAGCACTGGACGGCCGTTTTCAGGTTTACCATGGTGGTTTAGCTTCAATTGACTCATGATCTCAACTATATAAAATTACTAAAATCTCCACAAAACTTCCTTCTGAAAAATTAGAAAGCTTGTTATATATAGAAAATTAATTTACTGGAATGTCATCTATCTTTTCCAGCATAGAGTAGGTCAAAAACAGTAAATTCCTTCCAAACTCCATTTAAATGCTATACACATACATTGCCGAAAGTCTAAAACTTTTGGCCTTGGTTAGCGAATAATCCCCACATATATGTGTGTACGCGAAATAGCTTCTATTTATATGTGATTGACAAATCATGCAGCAGGCAGAGATGGGTTTATTTCTTAGCCTTAAATAATTCCATGACTTCTATACTTTTAAACGCATGTAAAAACATATTTTCATATTCAGAAAATCTTAATCAAATAAATTGCCTTTTAAATAATAAATAGTTATGGTGGACCAACATTTCAAGTCGTAACCTCAGCTTTCACAATTGACTGGTTAACATACATATCAGCAACTGCAAAAGTTATTGTTGCTCAAGTTGACGGCCGAGGTACAGGTGGTCGTGGAAGATTATATGAACAGTCAATCTATAAAAATCTAGGTGTGATTGAAATTGAGGATCAGCTGGACAGTGTCAAGTAAGATTGATGTAATATGATGAAATGCATGACTATTGTTCTTAATAAATATTGACATGAGTACAATTTAAAAATGTATATCATCAAACTGGAGTTTTCTTGTATATCACAATGAGTATCCTCTTGATAATTTGACATAGCAAGCGCTAAAACGGGACATTCACCTTTACCTATGAAGCGAATGATCATCATATTGTCTCACAATATCAAAATAAACAAAGTATACCAACAAGTCCCTTTAAGTATTTTAGCATTTCATTTTAATCACCAAGATTTACCAGACATTAAAAATTAATGCATAGGATTTTGTCCCGTTAAAGAAAATAGTCAAGAAATTTGTGAACTTTAAAATAATTACAGAATGTTTATTTAACATTTGTACACCATAGTTCATGGCACCAAGCTGAATATATTATTTGCATATCTTAACATCCAATTTAATAGATAGAAGTGAGTATATTTGGAGATGGAGTTAAATGATCGAGGAAAAACTCCTAATAAATTGACTGATTTCTGATGTGGTTAATAGTAGCTATAAAATAAAATCTTCTGTTGCAGCTTGTTTCACTCATCTCTAGGGATTTATAAACTTCACACACTTCCCTTGTATTCTAGCTTGGATTTAAATGAATATTTGTTTTTTAAACTACTAAAAGTGTGCTCATATCTGAATATTTTATGCATCCTTGTTATGGTTCAGAGCTTTAATTCGACGTTACCACTATATAAACGAAAGTCAAGTTGGTGCTTATGGTTGGGTAAGTGATTTGATGAGCATTAATTTAAATAAATCATTAAAAAATTGATTTTTATGTTTTAAGGTTTGTTTATGGAATGAGCTGTATAGTTTTAATATGGTAAGCGATTCAATGGATTCGGTTATCAGTTGTTATCCAAATGACAGAACTCGTCATAATGTATCCATTACAGTATTAATATGTCTATACTTGAAACCGATAGACATACAGCGCACTGATATATACTGTAGTAGAATCCCAATTCGTCAGTCATGTTCAGATATTGGTATTATTTAGATGAGCTGAATGTTTAGATAACGTGATAAGAAAACAAATTGAAAATGTAAGATGTTCAACAACGTATAATATTGATTTTAGCATATATAGATATTCATAATAATTAACTGCGTTTTCTTAAATCTTCATGAAGTCACTGGCAAATTAAAAATATGCTATAATATTCCTAACATTCATGAAATGAAAATGCGAAATATGACATTTAATAGCTTTCATTAATTTGGATAGCGTAATATGAAGACGAAAATTTTCAAAACTTCGATGTATTAGCCCAATACCGATCACACATATTTGTGATATATATATATATATATATATATATATATATATATATATATATATATAAGTTTATCACCTACTCTTATTGGGCCTTTTTATTTTCTTTGTTTTTGTAACCATTTCGGTACATTTTCAAACACCATAATTTGTAGATCATCTTCTTATTGCACTATCCAAACAGTTTAGAGTTTTGGAAAATATATCAGTCACTTGGGGAAATTTTTCTTCAAAATATTTATGTAGATAGATACTATTAAACTTTCACATAGTAAATTATTAACCGCGATTAATATACAACATTCAAAAGGTGAAGGTAAATAAGGTATGTATCAAGTTGCTAAAACAGTGCGTCTTACATAGACGTTTATCGTCAATTAAGTATAACTTAGTAAACGATCTGTGCACAATATGAAGCATTCTTATTTCTTGTTTAATCATAATAAATATTTCCACTGTATATATTTGTTTTTTTAATTAATTATATTTCTTTCTGTTAAAATTAAAGTCTTACGGTGGATTCACAGTTAGCCATTTACTTACCAGACCTGAAAATCAATGGATTCGGTGTGGAATTTCTGTCGCTCCAGTCAGTGATTTTAGATATTACAGTAAGTATGAAAAATAATATTAGGTAATTCATTCAGAGTTTATTTATTAACAAATCCAACTTAACCAGTTGTACTGATGACCAAACTAGACAAGTGAACAAACTTGGTAAAAAGTTGGAATAGTTGTTTGCTGGAACATATATAGATATTCGTGATAATTCTGGATTAAATATTTGATTTTATTGAATATGTATTTATTTTTGTTGCCCAAAGTCATGAGGCATTCTTTTATGGACTCTTCTCATTTCTCTCAGAACTGTAAAAAATTTCTTATAGTAATTTGAACAATAAACGTTTATCGATTGACTAAGCAAATGTAACCGAAAGTTATTTCGAAAGTGGATGAGATATTGACTACGTTATATTCTGACCAAGAATTATTTTACGTGTACTCTAAGATTGCTTCGAAAATTTAGCAGACGTAAAATATTAAAAATCTATTCGACAAATCATAACTATTTGCAAATGTAAGAACAGTTGTAAGATGATCATGTAGTGACTGTCGCTGCGGCAAATTAATAAAAATGGAAATAAAATAGCAAACTATTATTTGGCTGTTGAGTTTCGAACGGTGTCATTGAAAGACATCAAAGATGTGCATTAACCTTGTATAGGCTCCCTACTAGAATATTGATGGTCTACTCAGAGCTTATGACTAAATGTCATTAGAATCGACTACGTTAAGTGGTGATAGTCAGTGTTATTTTGTTTTTCCCATTTTCTTTTGACTTTGTCATAGAAACCCTTTAAAAGTTAACGGCTCTGTCTCCAACTTTTCGGGTTTGATTCATCTTCTGACTTATAATATAGTTCCGAAAAATGCAGTTTTCCGACCGCCTTCAGTGACAAGCACGTATATTTGGCATTCGATTCTCTCCCTTCAAACGGGAATGGTTTCTTCATCTGAATTAATGATAGAGGGTATAGTGGTTGAAAGTATAGACTATTTGGCTTATTTAAGGCGTATTATCAGTCCCAATTATCTGGTGTGTGACAAAAGCTTATCAACGATTCAGAAAGCTTGATTAACTATTACCAGCTTCCATTAACTGTGGCACCGATGAGATATCCGTTTGTCAACCAAATGACGTTTGTTGTGCAGCAGTTTGTTCATTTACACTTTATAGAAGTAAAACATGGTTATTGGGGGACAGAAGATATTCGTACGTTTCTAGTATTCGAGGCACTGCTCGTGTATTTCCGGACCACCGAGTAATCAATTACTGGGTTGGGAACAGAGTACCAGATAAAGATGGGAAATCGATCGATATAGCAGTAAATCTTCATCAACTGAGGTTGTCGGGACATGTGTTACGCATGCCTAACCGCCAACTACCTCGATGGGAGATGTTGTCTGATATAGGAGTAGACTGAAAGAAAGCTAGAAGCGACCAAACCAAAATATGGACTCATTCCTTGAAGTCGTCAACAATTGGACTGAAACATGTTATTAGGTGTTAACTATCATCTGGTTGGGGTCCGCGTGTTTATATTAACCAATCGTTAGCAAATTTGAATGACATAGCTCAAAAATGTTTGCGATGGCCCAGGTACATGCATTCATTGTCTCCCTCAAATAATGAGCTCCTGAATTCCCCATATTTTTTGATATTTCACTAATTTATATTTTCCTGAACTGTATCTTCAATGCCAATTCTTTTCATCACTACTCATACTGTCACTACCTCTAATATTCTGGGATTTGCCCCAGCGATTTCATATCTCTATGCTAATATGGTATGATAACTGAAACCGATGTACATACGCATTAGGTTCAACGTTGTGGCTGACTGAATAATTTCAAGTTTCAGTAAACCAAGAAACACATTAACGTTTCTCAAGATTAATAATAAATATTAGAATGTATATTTACGGTATTCATAAAAGTGTTTTTAAAATGTAATCGACCATTTGGGCTATAATTTCGTTAAAGGGCATTTTAAAATGCAAACGAGTTCTTTGTGAAAGTAAACCTATCAATGCCTATTGTTAATGACAATTATCGTAATATATGTCAATTTATATTCGTCGGTTTCACAAGATTTCTTTATACTCATTTATACTTGCATTATTTATTCGTTTAGCTACCGCATATTCTGAACGATATTTAGGAAGATTTATAGATGACCCAGACGCATATTCTGTAAGTCACTTGACTTTTTAATTTTATTATGCACATTGCCTATTTAAATTGAATTATGTGTATTTATTTATTTTCCATCAGCTATTGTCTTAATTACTCGCTAGTATGAATAAGAAAGATACGTCAGGATTTCCCAAAATGACCAGAAACTCTTACAGTATAGTATTGCCGATGACATACATTTAAGCGCAGTACTGAGTATTTCATTCCCGTCACCATAGTCAGTTATCCATAGTTCTTGGATGAATATCAGGTTTTCAGGTGAGGAAGGTCTATGAAGACAGCATAGTGATAATAATAATAAATCAAATCTATCAGCTAATCTCGAAGTTGTTATGGACTAAGCTGACTGGGTACTTTGTTTACTATAAGTTATCAGAAAGGCTTATTTGTTATTTCGATGAAATTCATGTTTTCTTGGGCTACAATAACAATACACTTGTAATTTAAATGAAGGTAATAACAGTTTAGGTATTTTTATGGCTGATTTTGTATACAGAGGTAACTGAAAGTGCGGTCTAAATATTTAATATGGTAGTCTTTGTAATTTCCGCTATTTTTTCAACCGTAGTTCTGTTTGTATTTTACTGTCCATATCTTTGTCAGACACATTGATCTTGATATAATTCAGTTTTGACTAACCATTTCTTTAGGCAATAAGTAAATGGTAAATGATTCTCTACTTAGATTTGATATATCAGCAGAATTTAGTCAATACTGGTGGTATTTGATCGGAAAATTGGTACTAATTTCTAGTTAAGTATTCAGCATATAGGTTAAATGATAGAAATTGACCAATTTATGGTCTTCATCTTTAAGTCAATTAACTAGTTGGTATTTTCCATCATCTTGTGTTCGGAATATAGTTAACTTAAATGAAACATTAACATACCCTATAAACTCGTTGTTCAGAAGTTCACGTTGTTTTGCTAAAGTAGCGAAATTGCGATCACCGGCTTTCCAGGTCTGTTTATACCGGAAGCTCTCCTGTATTTCAAAATAATACCCCACCATTAAAGTTGACAAGTCTACCATGTTTTAGTAGACCATAGGTATTTTAATTACGGTGAAAGCTCCGAAAATTACTTTACGTATCAAATGTAGACGATATTAGTTTGAATAGTAACTGCTTCAAAACTACGCGATCACGTAGTTGCGTTTACAATAACAAACATCAACGCTTACATCATATATCCAAATTATTAACTTATTTATTAAACCGCATCCAACATTCATCAAAAATATCGGTCATTAAACACCTATAATTTACATAGCCCTTCTGGCTCCAGGAATTACTCAGAGTTTTTGCCAAAGATTTTATTGACATCATAAGAATTGTTTGATTATTTCCCAATAATTAAACAAAGTTTGGGTACAAGTGTATTCTAATTACAAATGAACTGATAAACTAAATCGGATATCAAACTAGATGAGATTTAATTTAATATACTTCATATGTTTCCTTGGTTATTTCTTTCTGTATATTTCTCCATAAAAGCGTAGCTTTTTCAATTTTCACTCTTTCAGCGCACGGCTATTAGAAATTCTAAGAACATGGCTTCCAAAGGATTTTTATTAGTTCACGGAACTGCCGATGGTAAGCATTTCTAGATGTATATTCTATTCTCGATTTGTTATTTAATGTCTTTGCTTATTTAATGTGCACGTCTGTGTGGTAGTACATTTGTTACAAAGAGCACATAAAAACAAGGATGGTAGTAGGTGTTAATTCTTATAAATGTGATTAGAAGCTTGGTGTCATGCCAAACAAAAATTGATTTTCTGCAGTTACATGTATACTTAGATTTAAAAATGTAAAAAGTATTTACAAAGGTAAATTCTGTAAACTTTAATACGAATGTATTTATCTATCTGTGACTATGGATATTTAAATAGAGTTTGTAGTCTAGCTGTCATTTCAATTTTCCATTATGCCATTGAAGTTCAGTAGAAGCGTTGATACACCTTTTGTTACTAAAGTTTTACATAGTCAACGTTACTCCACACCACCCGTCAACATTTTCTACATCTTGATCGACTGTGATTTTAAACATTTATTACTTCAAACTGACCTACTTAACCTTTTTGAATATTAAATTCATTACTAATCTTTTCAAGCATCTACGTAATATTCACTTAGCTGCTGAGTTCAAACAGTCAACAACATTTCAGACCATGCGAATGTTGTTGTGTGGTTTCATGACATCACAATTTTTGATATTTAAGACTATCAATGATCATTATTATAGAGACCCAAGTGATAGATCCAAGCCTAGATTTCCATTTAAAAAATTACCCTGAAATTTGATGGTATGTGAGGAATAAATAGCATTAAGTGTAAACCATGAAACTCATTTTCAGCACTGCTCACTCTGCTGATCATGAATAGCTTATCACTAAAGTCGGGGAGAATAAAGCGACTAAACCTGAAGGTAATATGGAGCCATGCACTCAGGAAGATCATAGAAAATGCGAAAATGCCGTCCTGAATAAAAACAATGTCATAATACAAACCCTTACCAGTAAATACACTTTCATGGCTGAAAATTTACCTTTCCCATATGAACCATCTAAAAGAATTTTCTCAATTCCTTCAACATAAGTAGTCAATCACTAGCATATAGATAGCTCCTATGAATGTGTCAGTAAGTGATTAGGGTTCAAATCTCACGAAAAACATCCGTTTGCTCATGATTTTAGATATGCCTCTCTGACGTGTATCAAATTATCTCAGTTTAAACGCCATACGTCTAACCATTGGAAGTCAGGTTAAATTGCATTTAAGGTTGGTTTGCCTAAACTAATGACAATATAGTAACTTGATTGATAGGATTCGTTTAGGACAAAGAAGTACTCAAATACTATAAAAAATTAAATGTTAATGATTTTTGGAAGTCATTAAATTTCATGGTTTCTGATTCATGACCAGTGTACTTTAACTATGTTTGATGAGAGACAGTTACTCAAAGTTGACAACGAAAGATTGTTGCATAATATTACGAATTGGCTGAAGCTAAATATGTAAATTATCGGATGATCTAAAGATTAGGGGTTCGCTGAGAGACCTGAATATCTTTGTTATGATCCGCGGTTCCCGAACAAGGAATCCCATACTGTTGCGAAACAGCTATCCAATACTTACTGTTATTCAATCGTTGTCTAAATAAAGTCAATCTCTGATGTAAACTGTAGAACTGCAATAATTACTATTGAATAATCAATGTATATATTTAGTTTGAAAATTTTTAAACATATTTCTGAAGTAACTAAAATTCTTTAATAAACTTGAGTTACGTATAGTGTAGCTTTTGCTTATATTCTTATATATATATATATATATATATATATATTCTCTTCGTTATTTTGTATGTTTATAATAGATAATGTCCATCTTGTCAATTCTGCTAAGCTGATCAAAGAGTTGGTAGCTGCGGGTGTAGATCTTGATTTAATGGTGAGCAATCCTATATAATTGAACATATTCGTTTCCACTTTCATTCTTCTGTATAGTATATCATTTAAATGTAACTGATAGGTTGAATAAAAACGAATAAAGCTAACAAAATAAAGCTAATGAGGACGGAAAAATGTAGATGAGAGAAAAGGCTTATTGGTTTTGACACTAGTGTGTATAAGGTGTTTGAAGTCATGGATTTTATCCTCTCACTAGATAATGTAAGTGTTTGTTTACTTATGAATTATATGTGATGTGGTGAAGCATCAAACAGTAATTTTTTACTTCAATGGTATTTTTGGGTTATAGGGTATGCTGACTAATATTTTAATTCTTGTAGATTCTTTATCTATATGATACAATGTTAATTTGAATATCCTTTTTATAGTTTCTGTTTAGCAAATTTTCTATAATACTGATTTTATTCAATAATGGTTTTGTTTATTTTTACTTAGATTTATCCAGATGATGATCATTTTCTATCACATGGTAGAAATCTAGAAAGTTTATATCGTAAAATGACCATATTTCTGCTTGATTGTTATAATAAAACATCAGTAAAGTATTCAATGGATTTATCAGTTAAAGATCTTTGAGAATCGAAAGAGAAAACAAATGAATTTAATGCGAAGAAACAAACGGTTGGATAGATATGCACTCATCAAAACAACATAACTAAATCTTTTTAAAAAAATATAAGATCGCTTATTGTTATTTTTTATTGCATTACCAAATAAATCATATGTTAACATAGAAAATCTTGAGTCTTAGTAATAGCAATAATCATTTTACAATGATAATCCTTGAAAGTCGAATATGAAATATGTAAATAAAATATTAATTCAATGAAAGTTGTATAATTCCCATTTTTTGAGTGTTCTTCAAAATGTTTGCCCTTCTTTTCCTATTACTTCAAATCAACTAGTTAAATTCAAGTGCTTTTCATTTGTTCAACAATGTTTTGTGATAAAGTTCATCTAGAAGGATTACTAATAATTACTAATAAATTGACTCTATTATTTCATGTAACCCGTATATAATAGTTTATACCTGTTTTTGTATTTTAATTTTCTACTCTTTCAACATTTAATTATTGTCTCTGATTTTCTTTAATACTTTTGTTTATGCCAATTACCATTAATATCTTTTTAGAATACTGAGATAAAGTAACATTTTCATGTTTACTTTCGCTCATTCTTTCAAAAGATTATCATTCTCTCAAAAATGATCTTGTTCTAATCGGTAATTTTTCGTTTGAAAATGATCGGTGCGGCATGACTTTCAAAGGTATTGTGTACGTAATTATAGTATATTTGTAATAAATAAACATGCGCACATAAAATGAATAAATAAACGCATCTGTCAGCTTAAATCTTAAATGAAAGCCACACATTCATTAACATTGATAAAGCTATTGTTAGCTACAACAATGATGTCATTTGGTCTCATAAAAAAGGCATGGATAATATTAAATAGATTAAATTAATTTTCATATCATTCAGAATATGATTATTGATATCGCTTAAAACAACTGTATTTATTATTACTACAAAAACTTTGACACAAGAATTTGTTGATAATATTATAACAATTACTTACCTACATAGAAACCAATGTACATCAGTGAAAATGTTACTTGAAAAACACTAGTACAATTGTCAGCATTACGTCACGCTTTTATTCCTAACCGTGTTTTATTGCCTGATAGAACCATTTATCAAGCAAATTTCACTATAAACCAATGTTCGATAAACATTCATCATAAATCAGGTTGGTATCTGAACATCTCAGGTAACGTTTGTGTGTGATCAAATACGCACACTTCTAGTGAGTAATATATTTAGATCGAATAGTTGTTGAATACTTTCTGGTTTTGTCCAGCTGACATTACCATAAACTGGAGGAAATTTCATTTAAAATGTATAAAGATTCTGTATTCAATTATCCTACTAAATAGTTAACCATTCATATGAACATTCTGAAAAAAATCTTATATTTTCATACTGAAATTTCAACTTCGACTATTAGCTTTAGTGATTCAGTTGTTCGCTCCCCTTAATTTTTCAAACCTGTATTGTATTTATTTCAGAACGAAAGTAAAAATAGATTTCTAATATACTAATAGTTAGGAAATCAAATTCCTAGCGTTTTTCTACATGGTGTACGCCAGTTCTTCAGAAAGCAAATAAACAAACGAAATAAATCAGCTTAATTTCAAATAACACAAACGAGCTATGTAAAATTAATTACTTCAGTCAAAAACAAGTCTGGAAAATAACTAAATTGTTATATATTTATTATGTATTTCTTTTGCTCTTGTTTATCCACGTTTGATGTAATATTCTCGGTGGGTTTTCTGGGTAAATTTAAACCTAGAAAAGTTTTGCACTGAATGAATGTGATGAATTGAAGTTAATATTATCGATTAGTATGTGTCCATTCACAAACGTTGGTTAAAATTAGCGTTCTCTTTGGATTACTTTTAACCCAACAATCTAAAAACGACAACTAACCTTATTCATTTTCACTTTAAAAAGTACATTTAATATGAACTAAGAATATGTCAATAAATTTAGAAAAACGTTTTTAAGAACGTCTTTTTGATGATAACAAAAGTGTTACCCGACTATCACAACAGAATTTGTGGTCTGGTGTCATTGCAGGAAATATTTGACTCGATGATATGAAATAGGTTGATTTTAATTGAAGACAAGCAGAATTTCATCCCAAGTATAATTGCTTGTTTATATAACAAGTTCAAGCATAGTCCTACGGATTTCGTAATTTAAATGATCACTAATAGACATCTTTATAACTTGTGATCATTCCTTAGCGACCCATAAATAAACCTTAGACCCCCGTCAACTGGAATAGTATTGTATACATTTACATCATCACAACTTACCATTGTTTCATTCTCTTCGTTAGATGATTCCCATATTTCGGATTTGAAGTCATAGAAGTTATAATCATATTATGTAAGTTATGTTGTTTTGGCTACAATATACTGACCAGTTATTTGGACAATGAATTAGTGAGCGCGTTTGTGAAGCTCATTATAAAACTTAGTGGGATATAAGTTTTATAAATTTCCGGTAAACTGTGGTAAGGTTATGTGGTGCATGACTTGGGATTGACATAAACATAGGGAGACACCGATGAATAGCTTGATTCCTTAAATAGTTTACCTACAGCTAATTTTGTTTTAAACCGTCTACATATTTCGGGCGTCAAACTTATTATGCAGTCTTGTGGATAGGTGTCCTGAAGCTTTTTCATCATAACCCATTTTATTCACGACTGCTGTTGTATAACTTTTGTCAGTACTGACTATTCAAATTCTTACGTCTTTTTATAGTGAATGTAGAGATCTCAATTCTTCTTGAACGGTACTATGTTGAAGGAGTTTTGTTTTGTCGAAATATGGGATCTTTTCAACTTTATATATATAACTGTTTTTTTCCAATAGATGTTCGACTAATTATTCTAGAATCGGAACAATTTCTATTGTCCTTACTCTAATAATAGTGATATCATGGGTACTTGGGTTTTTGTCTTAGAGTTCATCAATAACTCTCACATAGCCAAGACTTAATATTATTGTTGGAGTTCTATTTCTGTTTTTAAATCGTCTAGTATTTCATTGTCAACGACGAATCCAAATAATGGTGTTCGCTTCCGATAAAAATGCAAATAGCAGTTGGTGGTTTGATAGGAATTATAAAACTTATTAGATCATCCAGGTTTTCGAATAGTCAGTTGTACTTTTTTCAGTAAATAGTTCATTTAATTTGATTTTCAACTCATTTGGATGTTACAATTAAATCATTCATTTGATTATTAACAATCTACCCAGTGTTCAGTATATTTGTAATTATCAAGTCAAACTTCGGTAATTGTTTAGCAATAGGGTTTGATTGTGAATTTCATTTAAGGGATGGGCATGCGAAAGTTAGGCAGATAACATATATTCAAAGTATTAAATATCTGACTTGTTAAAAATCGCCTTATTTTACTATTTACACGACCAAGAAAATCCATACTTATTTCGGAATAAGTTATTTATGCCTATTTAACCTGGAACACAGCCAGATTTTAGAAAATGAAGTCTATAATCGTTTTGGTTTACATTTTTAATAATATTGAAAACTATAATGCAAAATGAATGTTTGGTGAAAGAACTAATTTTATCTATAGAAGATGAGGAGAACTTATCTACGTCCTGTTGAGTATGGGAGATTTTCTTTTCACTGTAAACAAACCTATACCTTCTTTTGTTTAGTTACTTTATTTAAATGCAACAGATATATCTTATAAATAAAGTGTGTTCTTTTGAATTCTCCTATCGTTATCAACTTCATAATACCTAAATAAATAATACCACATAAGATACAACATATTCTGTCTACAAAATTTGAATATACTCTTTACAGTTTATATTCACTGGGTTCCACAACTCCGGAAAAATTCAACTCATTATCAAATTCTTACAGCAACATCATTTCATACTCATTTAGCATTCAATATTTTCTACATTTTGGCTATCTGTTTCTGACCATCCTTTATTTTGTGAAACGTTTAAGAGGTAATTAACTGTTATATGTACTACTCGAAAACTCTACTGAATATTACTCTTCAAATAGCTGATATTGGAATATGTTGAGTACTTTTTACGCTCTTTAGTTAACTTAGATATTTTTTTAAAATTAAGTGAATCCCTCTCTTTACAGCATGAACTTTCATGACTGACCGAATAATCAAAACTGATAAACCTTTACATAGCAATGAAATAAGAAAGAAAAATATAGCATCTAACTTATCACCTGACTGATCTGGTGATAATACATAAATCATTTTCTCTGAAGTCGTACACTGGCCAACCTCTCTCTAAACTTTATCTGAACGTATTTATCAAAAAGAGTGTTTCCTTAAAAATTCAAGAATTACACTGTATTTGAAAAATATTTTGAAGGATTGGTAGTGTACATTGTAATATGATAAGTATTAATTTCTAGAGTTATTCATTGCGTACTCTGATAACTGCGGACGAATTAGGATCAAAGACAGCCTATTTTATTGTAATCAAGAATGCTCAATTGTATATTTATAAAACAATTAACATTTTACGCAAACACCATGGACTTTTCAGACTAAGGTTCACAGTTTTACTTAATATATTTTATTATATGTTTGAGCTACTTGTAAGTAGATGAATTACTCTTACTATAACACATTTGTAAGTAACTCAACTTGTTCAATTTTTTTTACCTGAGCAGTTTGATGAAATATATAGCTTCATGCATAACTCACAGTAAAATCCCTAGTTGTCATGTTGCCAACAAGTTGTGTAGATGTTGAACAAATTTATCTGGTCAAGAAACTAGCTTATTTATAGTGTAGTTGAAATTTCGCAGTACGACTACATATGTTATATGAATTGTGAAGCGATGGGAATTTTTTGTTTCTGCCAACCTTCTCTTCCTTCTTACTGATCAACTTTCTTTTGAGCAAATTCATTTTCTTAGTTGAGAGCCAAACTTTATGAACACGTTTATGCACTGACTGAAATTTATCTCCTCCAATTACACTACATTTATGTCATTACTTACGTTTTTGTAAATGTGTTTGAATCACGCGATTTTTTATTCTATGGAATAATCGACAGAAATTCTTCAATTTGTAAAGAATATGTAATGAATCCATCAAATAAACGAGTCTTAACTAAAAAGCTACATTTGTATTCTTCGATTTATTGACGAAAGAACTAAATTAAAATAAATCTTAAGCTTACCAACAGCATAACTTATTTCATTTGAGTTATGCGGAACTTTTATGCAATCGCTTATCTATATTTAGGATCAGAGTAGTGAGCATTACAAATTCAACAAACGAAATCAATTAGTTAACCAATAAGACGATGTACTTTGCTGTCAAAAAATCTAGTCAACATGATAATAATACTCTTCTGTTTATTAGGTAAATAAAAACAATTTAGTAGGGATATATTTTTAATACGTATTTTCTAGAAGAGTTGAGTAATCTGGTTAGTACTCAATCATCCAGAACTGTGTTCCGGTTAGCAGAAAGGAGTCGGTTGTATTATTCGTCAAGTAAATCGCACGGATTCGAATTCTGTGTTTTAAATGAGGAATTAACGGTTCTAAGAAAAACATTTTAAAATGGCTTTCCGTCAAAATTCATCTATACGAATATAAAACTTCAATTTTTAAAAGAATCGATAATGTTTGTGCTGAAAATGCTCACTGCTTAAAAGTCGAACTCAAACCTAACATAGTTGCAAACAACTTAAATAGGAGGACTTCAAACTGTCAAAAATCTCTCTTTAGATCATATCTAACCGTATCGTTCTGTAGTCTGTTTGGGGTTGAACGATAATCTAAAAGATGGGCTCTTTCATCTAACTATTTAAATGTGTATTTATCGATGCGCTTATCCCTATTGAACTTGTTATACCACTTGTTAGATATAAGTTCTATCCTATATTGTTTATGAATACGGAAGAAAATAAGTGACTAACTGATTATTTTATGTAGTGTTGGTTGTAATCTTTACTTATGTGCTAAAGTTAGATAACTTCTAACTTGATAAAATTAGCATGAAACTGTATGAATTTAGTAGAACTTGTGAACACAGTATTGTTAGATTGAGACTCTATCAAGTCAGTGTTTAGTATAAATGAAAATAATTAGTAAAGAAGTAAGTTGGTTTATAGCACATGAAAATATTCAGCAAATTAGTTAAATTCAGTGATGTAAATGTCCACAATTTTAACATATGGCATTACATAATTTACTCATTCAAGCTATGCTTTATTTTAGCGATAGTTTATTTATGGATTTATAACTTTTTAGTCAAACTCATTTCTCACCTTGTTAAATTTCAATTAGAGAAGCTACATCAATTCTTTTCTTTAGCCGTTTATTTTATCTTTATAAATTTCTTAGAATAGTTTTTTCGTATCAAATAAACGCATTTTTGTAAAACAATAACAAATTTCGTAACACTTCTACCTTAGGTTATCTCTTCATGATACTGAAGAAACTGATACTCGAATACTGTTCAAAGTTCTCACAACTATGATACTTTTAATGAATCAGGAATATAGGCAACAATCATACCATAAAATAAATGATTTACTTTGATTATTATCAGCTGTAATCTTTTATTTTAAATTACATGTATGATAATGGTCATGATTATTTATGATAGTGTCAGGAAACTAATAAAATGATGTAAATTTAAGGATTTGTGGCAGGCATTTCTCTATGGTTTTCAATTGAAACCTTCTATTATAATAAAAATTAAAGATATACATAGATATAAATATATTTCAACCGAATCACATGCAATTGTCTGTTATCAGTTTATGATAACTGTTAGTTGAACAAAGTAAAAGAAACAAAGTAAAGAAAATTCACCGATCCATCATTTCTACAAGGAAACGGAAACAAAAGAAAGTAATGAAACAAGTTCAATTAACATTAACTTTTCTGACAGATTTTAACTTCAATTAATAGTAGCATGAACTCAAAACATTTTTTGAAAACTTTTGGCTACTTAATTTTATATCAGTAACACATATTCTCAAGCTTAGAAACTAAAATCCACTAGTTCCATTTTATCAGTAGATCAATTATCAAGTGTTATAGGAAACCTACTTTTGGTTTGAGTATACATTCTCGAGAAAATAGCAATTTTCAAACACAGCATCCTTGATTTTAGCCACTTTTCAAGTTCGTACAAATACATAAGTTATTTCATAATCACTAAGGAATATATTACGACATAATTAATGGTAAAATTATTATTATTAGTTTTGATTATGTAATCTATTCCACTGTTATCATTGACTTATAAACTGCCTTGATTGGTTTAATAATTTCGTATATGCATATAAATATTACTGTGTATTAGAGTAAAGCCTGATGAGGATCTAATCGAAAACAATATTGTTCGCTTATATATGTTGTTCTAAATCACAATATGGGAATTTTTCAAATAATGTTAAAATGTAATGGTGATTTCCATATGAATAAAACAGTTCGGATTTAAAATTGATGTAATGTAAATAAACCTAGCTGTACTTTAGTTTGTAATAACATTCCCATTTAGTTTCTTATTCAATTTTTCCGAAACATATGTTTCTGATTCAAGAAACCTTCATTTCATTAAAGCGTTTGCAAGCTACCTGATTATACATAAATTCACGTAATGAGCTAGCTTACGAAGTAATTTTGTTTGTACAGAAGGATTATAGGAAATTGTTTAGGAACTTGATTAACCCAGGCAACTAGTGTGAATTAATGAATATAAACAGATTTGTTTTAGAACTTTTAATCATTTTTAGTTTTCTAACTTTGAGGACTACCATAAAACAACTGTTAAAGAATTTTCAGCTTCCGATATTTTTTCAGATGATACCTATAATCAGTGATAATTAACTTTAAACCATACAATTCTACAAAACTCTTTACTTCATTTGTAAGAATTCTCCTCTGAATTACACGTCAATATTAAGTAAAAATTTACTTTACATCTAACTTTCAATTAAAAACATTTTTTCAATACAATCCAGTTCAGAATTATAAAAATGTAGTTTAAAGCAATTAGTCCGTTTTATAAATTACGATACGGCAATGAAAAGATCAACTCTGTCTTCTCATTGCTCTATTGAACTTAAAATGTAATTGCTTGTAGCATATTTTTAGTCGGTAAAGTGAAGCATCACAAGTGTAATCTTGTTTCAATAATTAACTCTAGAATATCACACTTTAAATTCATTTTGTTCCATAAGTTCACTTTTTAATTCTAATGTGTATAGTTGCATCAAGAAAACGTACTGATTGGATTAAAAAGTGACTGTATTAACATACACACGAACAGAAGTGGTTGTTTGAATAATTTGAATGCTTAGTTTCCAAAACTTATGTGGACATTTACATGTTACTTCTATCCAAAAGTTTGTTTCTATAAAATCAAATATAATCGAAATCCCATTCTTCAGCAGTATCGTTTTTCCATCATCGCAAAATGTATTACTACTACTAATTTCTTGATAGGAATAAACAGACTAGATATTCAGTAGCTGCAGCTTAAATTCATGAAAATGAACTCTAGGTCGTTCAACTGTTTTATACATCATCTAAAAACATTATAAGTTGGAGTCAACTGACGTCAGAAAACTGGCAACAGGCTAATCATCGGAGACACACATTGGACAAACTTAAAAAAGTTCCGCATTATTCACATCTATATTAAATGTTCAATATTGAAATTCTTGTTCCATTAATTTGTTAATAAAATTTAAAATGTTATGAAGCTTCTAATTACGTTATAGAACTTTCGTATCATTTGGTTAGGTGTTTTTTTAGATTTGTTCGTCTTAACGAAAATTTGCATCACATGTCGATGTCACTTAAAAAACCACTAAAAATCATAAAGTGATGAAAATATATTTCATCTTAGGTAGCAACTCCAAAGTAATGTCAGCTCATTAGCTCATTTGATTTTACATCAATGACCATCAGTACTAGAAATAAGCACCCAGCTGTAAAATAGCTGAATCAACATCAAAATAGTTCACATCCCCAGCATGTCTGCTTGAAGATAATGGAGGAAAGTTTTTTCTCACATTTAGTTCCCTATATTGTGATCACTAGAGCAAGAACAAAGAATTTAACACAATAACATGAATCCATTTTACTTCGCTAAATTCTCATCGTTTGCTTACAACCTATTTTATTTAAAATCAACATTGATGTAAAGTGCTTTAGCAGTTGTTCCATTAGTAGAACACTAAGAAGGATCCACGTTCCATTGCAAGAACATGTTCAAAAACGTCTCGGGTCACTTATATTTATTGATTTTAGCAGTGCTTGTGCAAAATATCTCTGTGTCACAGGGCATCAAGTTGAAAGACTTAAGTAATTCAACATCAATCAACAGTTGAATAATGTTCTTCTATCTAAACCCAGTGGATCCGTGGCCGTTGAACCAATAAATTCGGACTTATTTATCCAAAAGGACACAGCTGCGACTCTCTCCTTACCATGGTGAAATTGTAGTCATTTAATCACACCGATTTTCTGTAATTTCGTTCGCTCTTTTCTGATTTAATTGAATGACTTATTTTGAAGTCATAACCTTATTATTTGTTTATATATTTAACAGACTGATCTCAATTCATGTTATTTTTAATTATTGCTAATTCATGTTCAGATACTTAATCATATGTCAACAACATCCGTAATTAATACGACGAACCACAATGCAATGTCGTGCAAAGAGGATGGCAGACAGATACATTCCAAGTAAAGACTGGAGTCAGATGAAACTCTTTACTCTACCCCTTTCTCCTTCTTCTGCTGATTAAGCGAATTATGAAGACCTCCTCATCTGAGGGTAAACAAGGAATACAATGGATAGCTTGGATGCAACTAGATGATCTGAACGTTGCAGATAGCCTAGCTTTTCTATCCCATACACACCAACAAATACTGGTCAAGACAACCAGTGTAGCAAAGCCTCTGCATCAGTAGAAGGGAAAATGCAAGATCTTTAAATACAACACGGACAACATCAACACAACCACATTTGATGGAGGAACTCTGGGAGATGTGGAATGTTTTACGTGTCTGTGTAGCATCATCGGTGAACATGGAGGATCTGATGCAGACGTAAAGGCGAGGATTGGCAAAGCAAGGACAGCATTCTTACAGTTGAAAAACATATGGAACTCAAAATAACTTTCTACCAATATCGAAGTAACAATCTTTAACACGAGCATCAAAACAGTTCAACTGTACGGATGTGAAACGTAGCGAACTACTACAACCACCATCAAGAATATACGAGCATTTATAAACCGTTGTCTACATAAGATACTCAATATCCTTGAGCCAGATACCATCAGCAGCAGTCTACTGTGGGAGGGTGCAAATCAGCTTCGAACTGAAGAGGAAATTAGGAAAAGTCGTTTGAAGTGGATTGGACCTACTTTGATGAAATCACCAAACTGCCTTACGAGGCAAGCGGTAACTTGTAATTGTGAGGGGAAATGGAAAAGTGGGATGCCGAAGAACACACTACGTCTGGAATCGGAGGCATACTCGAAAAGGATGAATGTTAACTGGAAGGAACTGTAAAGGTTTGCCCAGGAAAGAGTTGGATGGAGAGTGTTTGTGGGCTGTCTATTTTCCTCCACAGGGGATAATAAGCGTAAATATGTAACTTCATTACACAATCAATTACTTGTTTATCAGTATGTCTGATGCTTCAGTATCTTAGCTCACACATTATATTTATTTATAGAACTCATTATTTGTCTCCACTCTCACTACTCTAACACGATGATAGAATAATATTATTCTGCTCAATTCTTTGTTCCTACTCTATTTAAAGTTATTTCTTTTCAATACGCTACATTGATGATTTTTTCCAGTCGCCATATTTTAGGATAACTTTAATGCATTCACAATCGGTATACACATATACTGCATGTCTGGATGTGTGGTGCGCGCCAAAATAGTTTCAAACTTAGACCAAACAGCTGTTCAGTTCTGCACGGTTCAGGAATATTCCTCACTTGACATAAAAATATGTATTAATATTTTTATGCCTACATAGTGGTTCTCTTATATATATAATCGAAAAAAATTTAATTATAGGTGAAATGTTTGCAAAGAATTAACCTTCCATTTTGCAAATTATTTTATTGATACACTTGATATCGTAATGTCTAATTTCTTTAAAATTAATCGTTCTTTCAACTAGCAAGTCATGTTAATCTGAGGTCATAACTGTGAATATCAACCTTGATCTGATTGTCTAATTTATGAAATTTCTATCTGATTTACCTACATAAGCATAAATTGCACATTTTAATGTCATTTTCAATCATTTCTATTAGTTATTTTCTGATTTATTATGAATGTCTCCATCAAATATAATTAACGGACACTGACTAATCTACTTCATTTCTGATTATGGTAACATAATTGTTCATATATGATCACTTAATATATATATATATATATGTATATAGGTCACGTATTTTTATTCCCACCACGGTAGCTAACAATTCAATAGACCGTTTGATTTTAATTCGATTAAATTAAAAAGTTTAAGGACATTCAACTATCGTTTCCTTTTTTGATATAATGAACTAAAAAGAATGAAATGTTTAAATTACAATTAGTTATCTCCAATTTAAAATGAAATCTCATTGATTAATATTGTTTTAACACAATGATGAATATTGAGTGTTCTAGAAATTTTATATGGATAAATTATGATTAATAATTAGCTAGTTTCCTATTACAGTATAAATGGTCTATCACAATCACTTGTGACTTCTAAATTTTCCAATAAATAATTTTTGTAATATTCAAATATTTATTTTTTTTAGGCTGAGTATTGTTCATTTCGGAAGTTAGTTTTCATAATGAACTAAAATGGACTGAAAGGTCCTTGTAAATTATGGAGAATTATTTGCTAATTTTAAAGTTTGTATCATAGTACACCTATCCCTTCAACAGAAATCAAGTTTAATAACTTCAGTTTATGTGGCGAGCAGAATGCTTTAAGAGTGTTCAATCAATGAAAGTAAAAAACATAGATACTACCGATAGCTATAAACAATATTCACATCATGTTGCAAATTGAATCACTTCGATTTAGATGACCTTTTAGGTTCAATAATAGTTCTTTTTATTAGCAATGTAAAGACGGAATTTCAGCTGATGAATACCTGTAGTACTAAAAGAAATCTATGTGGGTTTTTAGAATAATTCAAGTCGATCAATGGTAAGTATTCTGATTAGTTAGATAACCTGCATTGAACTGAAATGTTAGCTTCTTACACCACGTTGATGTAAACATGAACTAACTGATTCTATACTTTGTCACTCAACTCAGTAGCTCCATTGTTCGTAAATGTAGTCAGAAAGATAAAATAGTGTAAATCCCCTTTAATATTTAATCACGTTGAAAAAAATTGATAGGTATTCTGTAAACTGAATAAAACGTCTGTGTAGTTGGACATAAACTGTCTTTAAAATCAGTAAACATTCAGTAATTTGTTTTGGTATCACACAAAATATCATCAACATTCTCAATATTTTTTTAATTGTATCAATAAAACTATATATACCAACGGTGGCTTATCTTTCGAGTCCACTTTAGACTGACAATAGCATTTCGGCTAACCAATTAAGAGTTGAATATGATTATGATTTATTCATATTCTGATGAATAAACTCATCGTCACATCCATCTGTATCTGAAACCATACAGCGGCCTTCAACCATGTTTTCTTTGCGGTACGAAGTAATCTAATTCAAATTCAGCACTGGCCATCTTACTCAAGCGTAAATTTTCATAATATTCTCTTTCGTATCTAAATAGTTTGTCGATAGTTTCATTAAATGATGATATTGTTATTTATTAGGAAAGCGGTATGTATAAACTGCTGGTATCAATACCAAACTAACTACAACCTCATAATTAGTTTAAAATGATGTATTCAAATTGGTTTTATATTATATTATGGCTATATGGAAACTTTAAACATCAAAGACAATAAACTATGTTCAATTGTGACGTTTAAGTAACACAAGTGCCCATAAAAGTCAATTTCCTTGTTTGACTTTTTAGGAAAATGATCTGATTAAAATCTACAAAATGATACTAAAAAACTTCAAAATACAAGTTTTTAACTTTAAAAATTTCAATAAACATAAATTTAATGTTATTGCTATATATATATATAATGATAAATTTCAAATGTTTCAGTGTTATGCTTACCGTATAATCTTTTACCGAAACGTTGTGGCACAAATCCTTTATCATAGTGTCATAAAGAAACATTAGGAAAAGAAGAAAATATGGTAAGATTTTATTTTATATTTATATTATAACTAAAATGTTTTATAGTTGAAATCATGAGTCAATTGAATCTAGACGACCATGGAAAACCTGAAAGCACTGAACGCTCTTTTCTTCCTATAGTGAGTTATCAACTCACTGAAGACTATGGTGGACAGTTGCTCAATTTCGTGGATTGGTTGAAGTTAGACATTAACACCGTTAGAGCCGGCTCAGTGGTCTAGTGGTTAGGCGCTCGCGCGCGAGACTAATAGGTCGTGGGTTCGAATCTCGCGAGGCGGGATCGTGGATACGCACTGCTGAGGAGTCCCACAATAGGACGAAACGGCCTTCCAGGTTTTCGATGGTGGTTTAGCTTCAATTGACTCGTGATTTCAACAATAAAATTACTAAAATCTTCACACAAAACCCCTTCTGATAAACTAAAGTGTCAAATATAAATGAATTTTTATATTTACTAACAAATAAATATGTAAATCATATAGATTTTAGAAAACCTATTACCTATTTCTTTGGTTTATTTATATTTTTGAATGAAATTATAATATAAATTTATATGGATTAAATTGAATGCAACGTCATGAATGTTATATCTATCGAGTGCGTACTTTCCCAGTTGATATTTGTGAGTCATAATAACGCCCAATTAGAGAGCAGTGAATTATCGATCAGAGCAACGATACACAAAAGCCGTATGAGCAGTCTTGAGTACTTATCAGTCCTGCTTTCTACCTAACCAGCCAGTTAAGTCCAGAATACCAATAACAGCCTCTGCAATGCGAATCATTGTTCTCAAACATACTGGGTTTATATACCAAACAAACTGACAACATCGAACCATAAAATAGAAAATAACATTTGTACAAGATTTGGCCAAATTTGGCTGTGAATAGGGGGAACAGTAATTAATGGACTAAGGATAACTCAAGAATGGTAAATCGTATAATAATAGTTCAAAGGTCAAAATAAAACTCATAATAAAAAACATGAATATGAATATTTAAGTTACTTAACAATTATATAATAGGAAATATACGTATCGTATTGGTCCACAAATAGTCCTCAAAGTTACCATTCATAAATCTCCACGGGCTATAACAATCATCATCAACTCATAATGTATCTCAATAATGAAATAATAAAATAAGAAGCATTTAAATCAACCCCACTGATAAACTATCATAAAAAGTCTGTATTTTAATTGGTTTCATATGATAGTGTTAAATTCATGTTGGTAGCCTAAATCAGTGCCTGATTCGAAAAAAACAACAAATAAATATGTTATAAATCGTTTTATTGTAAAATAGTTTGATAAACGTTTTGGATAGTTATTTACTGTTGAAATGACTGAAAATATGAATATTCTTGTTTAACATCAGTTTTCAAAGTAACTCACTTACGTAACAGAAGAATTATCTCAGAAAGAAGTACTAATAGTAATCATGTCCTCCCTAGTAATTAAACAACATGATAGATTACGAATGTTTTATTGAGAGGCCGTAGTCAATACTCCGAATATGATGAATAATGATTAGCACAAAAGATCTAAATTTATGAACTTACAGAAAATGGAAATTTTTTTTATTCAAGTAGGTTCACTAAAGGAAACGACTATGCTACAAAGTCTGGAGTTTAATCTCCGAAAATCCCGTTGTTCGGTTGATAATTTGTCTTTTATCACTATTTTTCAAATGCAACCAACCTAAGATCAATTTGTTGTATAAACTGTCGTCTAACTGTGTAAATTTTATTAAATTATCATAGAAGCTGATAAATTTATTCACTTACTGCTCATCCTTAAATTTAAATTGACCGTTATTCCTCTGATTACTCTGATTTGTTGATCACTTCTAAATATTCATATCCATCATTCCCAATTCGTTTTTATCGTAATTACCTTGATAACACCTTTTTTATTACATATTATATTCACACAACAATCTTATTATTATTACCATTACTATTTATCATTATTATCTCAATTAACAAAATGAAATTCTACTACTATGCATTTTGTTCACACAATTTTTTGGCAATTTCATTTTTACCTCGCGAGAGCGGGTTCGTGGATGAGCACTGCTGAGGAGTTCCATAATAGGACGAAACGGCCATCCAGAGTTTCCAGGTTTTCCATGGTAATCTAGCTTCAATTGACTCATGCTTTCAACTATTTTCATTTTTCAAAGCTGAAATCATGAGTCAATTGAAGCTAGACCACCATCGAAAACCTGGAAGCACTGGACGGCCGTTTCGTCCTATTATGGGACTCCTCAGCAGTGCGCATCCAGGAACCCGCTCTCGCGAGATTCGAACCCAGGACCTACCAGTCTCGAGCCGAAGCCCTTAACCGATAGACCACTGAGCTGGCATCCAACGGTGTTAATGTGTAACTTCATGACTCATGATTTCAACTTTGAAAAATACTGAAATCTCCACAAATCCCCTTCTAAATATAATCATATGCTCACTAGTGACTGACTTCAAGATACATTTCCTGGAGTTCTAGTGGGAAGCAGTGACCAGTGGAGTTCAACAACGTCTGTTGTGAGATAGGAACTCACTGAAGACAATTGGTGAATGGTTGCTCAATTTCGTGGATCAGTTGAAGTTAGACATTAACACCGTTGGATGCCAGCTCAGTGGTCTATCGGTTAAGGACTTCGGCTCGAAACTGGTAGGTCCTGGGTTCGAATCCCGCGAGAGCGAGTTCGTGGATGCTCACTGCTGAGGAGTCCCATAATAGGGCGAAACGGCCGTCCAGTGCTTCCAGGTTTTCGATGGTGGTCTAGCTTCAATTGACTCATGATTTCAACTTTGAATAATACATGCCTCATTTTGGACTTTGTAAAATATCACAATAATTATGGACTTATTACTGTAGAGCCTGATGATGAAGTTATTGAAAACAATTGCTCACTCAAATAATGAATTTTACAAAATACACTTATATCAAACAATATTGGAAGTTTATTAAAGTCAGTCAAAGGTTATTAAAATTGTTTTTGATCGATTAAAAACATGTAAATGAATGGGTTATCATTCATTAACAACTTTGATGAAGATGTTTAGGAATTTAATGTTAACTTAAGAATCTTCACAATAATGCGGAGATAACGGTTTTAGAACTAACAAACTGATTAAACTGATCCATTTTTTAAAAGTTTGACTATATTACCTCATCTTCACTGTCAAAAAGCATTGTTGATCGGCTTTTATTCTTAAACACTGAAGAAGAATGTTATGAATGTTTTATCCAGATTAGTTTTAATTTGTTTTCAACGGACGTGCACTAATTAGTTTTTAGCATTGGACTGATTTATCTGTACGCATTATTTTTAATAACTGTTGTTAGGTCATAGTATCAGGAGTTAGCAATAGTTTACTTGGGTACATATTTAAGGAAAATGTAATGAACCGGGTTGATAAAACAGCAGAGCGAAAGAAAACATGTCACAGGTTATAATTTCTTGGTTGTCAACAAACCTTTAGTTAAAGCTATGGATTTAGTCGCTCACTCAAATGTATGTATACTCTTTATGGATACATACTGTAAATGAACCAGATCCAAAATATTCGAAACTAGAGATTAGCTATTCATCAAACAGTATGAAAAACCCACCAAGCGTAACGCAAATATATATATATATATATATATATATATATATATATATATTCCCAATGTGCCATCAATGAAAACTAAATAACAATAATATGCTCGTTTACTCTGAAAGGAAGCCTAAATAAGCACTTTTGGGGTTTTTTTCTGAAATTTGACCTTCAATACAATTCACATGTACATTATTCTATTATGTGACAACCATTATCATCCAAAATAGAGACCACTTCGTTTAGAGTGTAAAATTTTATAGAAAATGGTGTTGACCTAAACAAAGTATCAAAAAGTTAATGACTAGTAATTTGACTTAAATCGGTAGGATATAATCACTTCTAATCCTTAGGTCAAGGTTTTTATGTACTATACAGTTATACATATGACTTATCATAAATCTTCAAGGAATTAATTTTTTTCTGTAGGATTCTAGCCCTTTAGTTATTGTTTAAAAGTCTGTAATGGTATCAACGCTATGCTTGAGTTGCGGTAAGATTGTAGTAGAAGTGAAATCAAACTACGTTCAATCAATAAAAGTTTTTAGCCATATTGCGCATGCTTGTGCATATATGAGATCGAGATAGTACATGCACACGTATGCACAATATGGCTACAACTTTTATTGAAGCTAAAAAAGCATTGGACAACTAGGAAAACAACATTACAAAGGTTCGATACAGACCTCCTTCAAGATACTGACAAACTCAACGAATTCAAGACAGATCTCAGCAACAAGCTACAAACCTTAAAAGATCTACTCGAAGGAGAGAAAAATACTATGGAGAACAATGCGAAAGTCATCAATGAAGCACTAACTTCGACGTGTAAGAAAGTGTTGAGACGCAAGACGCATCATCATAAAGGATGGATCTCTATAGAAACTCTTGGCAGCACCTATGAAAAGAATAACAAGAAGGCAATAATAAACAACTATCTGACAAGAACAAAGAAGGTCAAGGCACGGTTCTAGTATGCAGAAGCAAATAAGTCGGTGAAGAGGAGTATTAGAGCTGACAAGCATAAATATGAGGAAGACCTAAACAGGATAGAGGAAAAAGCTGCAAAAGTAGGAAATATGAAACAGCTATATGACACGACGAAGAAACTAGCAGGGAAATATAGTAAACCGGGGAAGCCAGTCAGGGATAAAGAAGGGAAGACAATCACTGAAATTCAAGAACAGAGTAAAAGATTAGTACAATACTTCAAGGAGTTGTTGAATGCACCAGCTCCATTGAATCCACCGGACATCGCAGCACACACAAACCTTCTTATAGATGTCATTCCACCAACGACGGAGGAAATCATGATCGCCACTAGACAAATCAAGAATGCTAAAGCATCGAGACCTGATAACATATCACCCAAAGCACTGAATTCAGATATAGAAGTAACTACAAACATACTCCACACTGTATTCAGGAAGATTTGGGAGGAGGAACAAGTTCCAATGCACTAGAAAAAAGGACACTTCATCAACACACCAAAGAAAGATCTGAGCACGTTAGAGAACTGCAGAGGCCTCACATCACTATCGGTAACAGAAAAACTCAACACAGTATTGCTGAAACGGATGAAAGATTCAACAGATGCAGAACTTTGAGACCAGTAGTCTGTATTCCGTACGGATCGGCCGTGAACAGACCAAATCACGACACTACGGATCATCGTTAAGCAATCAATAGAAAGGAATTTGTCAGTATTTATAAACTTCCTTGACTGTGAGGAAGTGTTTGACAGTTTGAATAAGAGTATGTTGTGGATCCTTCTTTCAACCCATGGTGTACCTGAAGAGGTCATCAATATCACGTGGAATTCATACGACGGACCACAATGCAATGTCGTGCAAAGAGGATGGCAGACAGATACATTCCAAGTAAAGACTGGAGTCAGATGAAACTCTTTACTCTACCCCTTTCTCCTTCTTCTGCTGATTAAGCGAATTATGAAGACCTCCTCATCTGAGGGTAAACAAGGAATACAATGGATAGCTTGGATGCAACTAGATGATCTGAACGTTGCAGATAGCCTAGCTTTTCTATCCCATACACACCAACAAATACTGGTCAAGACAACCAGTGTAGCAAAGCCTCTGCATCAGTAGAAGGGAAAATGCAAGATCTTTAAATACAACACGGACAACATCAACACAACCACATTTGATGGAGGAACTCTGGGAGATGTGGAATGTTTTACGTGTCTGTGTAGCATCATCGGTGAACATGGAGGATCTGATGCAGACGTAAAGGCGAGGATTGGCAAAGCAAGGACAGCATTCTTACAGTTGAAAAACATATGGAACTCAAAATAACTTTCTACCAATATCGAAGTAACAATCTTTAACACGAGCATCAAAACAGTTCAACTGTACGGATGTGAAACGTAGCGAACTACTACAACCACCATCAAGAATATACGAGCATTTATAAACCGTTGTCTACATAAGATACTCAATATCCTTGAGCCAGATACCATCAGCAGCAGTCTACTGTGGGAGGGTGCAAATCAGCTTCGAACTGAAGAGGAAATTAGGAAAAGTCGTTTGAAGTGGATTGGACCTACTTTGATGAAATCACCAAACTGCCTTACGAGGCAAGCGGTAACTTGTAATTGTGAGGGGAAATGGAAAAGTGGGATGCCGAAGAACACACTACGTCTGGAATCGGAGGCATACTCGAAAAGGATGAATGTTAACTGTATGTTATTAAATCCTAGTGAAGGCGTAAGTACAGGTAACTTCCAGGATCTATTAATGAACTATTATTCTATATATATTCTTACTGTTTAACTAAGTAAGTGGATTGTGTATATCTTTATTCATCTTATTTCAAGCTACGTTTTGACCTATAGATTATTATTTTTATTATACGATTCACTGTCCGTAAATTATATTCAGTTTATTGATCATTGTCTGCCATGTTCACAGATATATTTGGCTTGAACCTGTACAAATATTATTTTCTATTTTATGGCGTGATGCTCTCTGCCTGTCTTGTATATAAATCGAGTGTGCTTGATATAAATGATTCGCATAACAGAAGCTGTAATTGGTGTTCTGGACTCAATTGGAAGAGCTAGGTGGACAATAGATCAATAAGGACGCTAGACTGCTGGTACCAGTTGAACGTCATTGACTTGGCACAGTGTCAAGATTAGACAAGTCGCATTTCGATTGGCGGATAACTCACGTGATAAAAGCCGTACATAAAATCGTAGTGAATCGGCATACGGCTTCTTCTTTTTTAAAGTCATAACAGAAAGAAATGTTAAGGTATGCCCTGATCAGAGTTGAATGGGGAGTCCTTATAGGCTGTCTATTCTCTTCCACGGGGGGTAACAGATGTAAGTAAGTCATGTGTATGTAAGCATGTATTACTAAGGTGTACTCAAATTTGACAATAACTACTGAATAATAATCAATCAGTACTGAAAAGTGTTTAATAATTTCTCCTGATACCACCAGAACTATCTTACTTTATCAATTGTGAACCTAAATCCGACTTACTTCATGTGACTTGGAGTGATCTAAACCTGTCTTATCCTTATTAAAGTTGAGCTTTTATGTAGATTTCAGTACTAATCTTTCATAATTGAGTATGATTGAACAAACGCATAACAAATTTGGTGCGCTTTGAATTCCTTTAGGATATGTCTGTTGCTTCAAAATGTTTACTTAGTGTTTCAAGCAGCCTCCGAAGTAAAGATGTATCACATTTATCAGCATACTACTGACAAAATATCATTAGTACTGACCCCTTATTTCATAAAAAATGTTTAAAAAACTTACGTATCATAATATCTATTTGATAGCTTGCATTTCGTTTCCTAAATGATTTGATTCGGTTAATAAGTTTTCATACATATTATCATCATATTTTGCGGCTACAGACACTGCATGGTTAACCTACATAGCATGTTTAAATTAGATGTGGTAACATATTGTATGTCAAAGACAGTTCAGATAATTGGCTATTAGGTACATATAAACCAGTTTATCAACCATCACTCTTAAATGTTAAGTATACTTATTTCATTTAAAACGTGTGATACAGGTATTCTATTACCAAGTTCATTTGTTTGAATACATATGTTATGGTTCTTTCAAAAAATACTTTAACTTATATTAACTAAAACGTTAATTGGAAACTTACTCGTGTATCTTTTTCCAAATCGTTGAGGTATAAAATGACGTCTTATTCTATAGCGATCATATAGTTCTGAATCTTTTAGTTTAGATTTGACAAGTTCCTCAGAAGGATCCTCACCATAATATGCAGGTAAGTTGGGATAGTTTTTTAACTCGCATTGTGCCGAAAAGTGACTAGTCCAAGCAATCAATATAATAGTAATCTTTGACACATAACCAAGCATTTTTTTTAAATCTAAATTAAAAAGAGATAGGGGAATTCCGATGATTTCATAGTATTTTACGATGTAAAAGTTAACTGCAATTTAGTAGGTCGAAAGGTCTACGAACTGATTGCAATGAAGCAGGAAACGTATTCATCCGGGCACTTATATGTCTGGCATGGAAGGTCAAGAATTATTGGAATGCATTTTGATGACATAAAAGTATTTAGTAATTTTATCAAAAGAACTCAGCACTTTTTGAAATAGTTGGTAAGTGCTAGCTGCATTTTTGTGCTTTTCTGTTTAAAATAAAGCTCAAACTTAAAAAAGATATATGTCTGTATACGAATGAAACAGGTTCTCTGATAATATTCAGAACTATCGACTCTATTGCTGTTACAGGGAAACTAAGCGAAGAGGTGGTTGTCTTATATATGCTCTGGATTCCCTAGCAACTAATAAAGTTGAAGACAGTGTCCTGAGTAGTTTACCTGAATTGGTGTGAATATTATTAAACACCCTGAATCATTGTCTACTGATGGGATATTGTGAATGGTATAACGTGAATGATCTTATTGTTAACGCCTTAATACATGCATCTGCTCTAAACTACAATGATGAATTCTCATCAACCGTTAACATGAGTGCTGGTCACATTGAAATCACCCTAACAAGGGGTGATAATATACTTGATCTAATATTTTGTGGAAATATCATTCCACTATCTGTACAAGTATATAATGAATTTGGAAGCTTTGACAAGAAAATTATAGTTAATGCTCTCCCTATCTCTCCCTCTTATAATCAACTCATACAAAACCCTCCAAAAGGCAGATTATAGACATGTTGACTGGGAACTCCTGCACTCCCTGATAAAATTCTCAGACTGATATGCTTTCTCAAGTAATGGCCTTTTGGATACCATTGACATATTTTATATGATTGCTAACTCGTTTAGATTCCTTCTCCCACTTTGATTTCTTTAGTTTAGTCTTTACTCAACGCAACCGAGTAAATCTAGTCTTAGTGCTATACTTTGACATTTCCAAAGCTTCCGACATGATTAACCACCAGCTTCTTATGAGCAAACTCGCATCTTACTTGGTTTAATGCATTCCTTAGTCACCGATACCAAATAGTCAAATTAACTCCTCCTTTTCGGATGCTGTCCCAGTAGAAAGTGCTGTAATACAAGGTAGTGTCGTGGGTCCTTTGCTCATTTTAATCTATATAAATGGTGTTTTTGGTTTTTTTTGTATGGGTAAGCCTTCTGTAAATGCAGTTAGTCTAAAAATAATGTATTCATTTCCTCCTAATGTACTGAAAAATGTGCAAAATTGTATCAGTATGGAGTTCCAGTGGTGCTCAAAATGGCAGTTGGAGCTTAACGCGGCTAAATGTGGATAGGTGGGCTTCGGTAATACGTCCCTCAACTTAGATCTTACCTTAAATGGTAAGGTGTTATCTAAATTACATAGAGTGGTGGATTCGGGACTTAAGTACTAATACAATTTATCCCTCACGGAACAGGTCTCGAAACAGACCTCCATGTCTCTGCATCTTATTGGTTACATAATTCATAACCTCTTTAACAGCGAGTCACTTATTTTGATGCATAAAGTATGTGTTTGACCACTCATAGAATAGTGCACGTTTATTCTTGATGATGTTCGCATAAAGGTAAATTAAAGTTGAAATGCATTCAGAGACGATTTACACTTTACATTCTTGGGACTGACTGTACCTTGAATTACAAGTCTAGATTTAATCAACTAGAACTGAACCTTTTACGGAAGACAAGACTCAAAGTCAGTCTAATCTTACTTTTAAAACTACTTAATAAACTATCCTTCGCATTCAATAAATTAATTAAATATGCAGAAACTCCTAGATACAGCATCTGTAAATCCTTGTCATTATTGAAAGAAACGCATTCTAAATCATCGCTCTACATGAATCACTTTGTCAGCAAATTTCCTAGACTCTGGAATAATCTTCCACAATCTGCCCGTAAGATAAACTCACTCCCATTCCTTGTTTGCTGCATTGATACTTACTTCTCCTCTGAAAATGTATTAAATGTCCCAGCACCTGTAAGTGTACCTTATTTCCCAAGTGAGTTTAAATGAAATTTACATGTTTAGCCATTTATTATTACTGAATCCACTAAGTAAACAGACCTACCTGCTTTTACTTCACAACTACACCGTCCCTGATAGCCTTAACTAAGTTGAATAATATCTAACCTGAATAGTCGATCATAACATGGCTTGACACGTGTTATGGAAGACCTGACTAACCTATCGTACTAATTATTAACATTTTTTGTCCCGTGATCTCCGCTTCATTTTCATTTTCTCTTGTTGTAGGTAGTTATAATCAATTCGTTATGGCTCAAGAAATGACGTTGAATGCACCGTACGTGTAACAACAGAATGCCCACCTAACAAAAATAAAAGCTCTCAGCTGATGCATTCTATGCGTGTTAGAAATGTACTACTTAAACAATTTTTGAACTAGAACACTTAATACAATCTAACATCACATATCTGTCCCCTAGACTTAGTATTACTCTCTATATCTATCATGCCTGAAAACTGGCATGAGTTCTGCAATTATTATTTTCAGAATATATATTGTTAGTAGTATTGTTATTATCATTAGTAAAATAAAACAGAATAGCAACCCAGAGATTAGACACATCTTGTTCACTAATAATCTTTTATTTACACCCTCCATCATTACTGTACATATATTTGAACTAATTAAACTTTTATACAACATTATCACATGAATAAAATTTTTTTCATATTTGTATAACACATATTCGTTAGTGTAAAACAGTTTAATAGTTATGCTTCTGATAGATTCCAAATCAATGATAGAATTGAACGAAACCGAAAATGAGTTTCTACTCGACTTTATTTATACCTTAAAAAACACTTCAGCACTTTCACAAACATATTCATTCATCGAAATTATTCAACGTTAATATGTAAGTTTAATTTCACGTCGAAGTTTTCGTAAATGTCAATAAACAGATCAACATTATTTCACTTTTCAGTTTGAAGTGGGCACTAATTTCATGGAAAAAAATTGGGACAAATCAAATTTTCCGTATCAGGAAACCTTCTAGGGTGTTAATTTTTACATAAAAAAGGAAGCAGATACATCATATTCTTTGAAATTAGAAAACCTACTAATAAAATATGAAATTTAATTTAGAACATAATTAGATCCCAATTCCTCTTTTTGTTTAATCTAGATAAATAAGTATCATAATTTGTTTTCACTTTAATGGATCTGGCCGGAAATATTTTTGATTATCTTACACGGAAAAATTTGTTTACACCAGTAGGATTTTCTGTTTGTCATTGAATTGAATACATGAATTTTTGTATATTTTAATCTCTTTTTATTTTTTTTCTCTGTGTTTTAAGCTGGTTTTATTAATAAAGCGTACTTTCTTAGTTTATTGTTTGCTATGGTTTTATACAATAAATCGTTAGTCAATGAAACTCAACAAACACCAGATAACTTTTTCTTTCTCAGTTAAAATTCTTCAGGAATTCCAACCCCACTAAAATGAGGCATCTATTGATTATTCGCTAATTTTTAATTGGTTTACTGGCTCATGGTATAATATAATTTTCAAAACTAAACAGTTTTGTTTAAGCTAAGCTATAATTTGAAATAGGCTGGAGAATAAGAGCTAGTTCAAATTAAACACTACAATCGGTTTTCTTAATATTGTGTTTTCCAAGCAAAGTGGTCTATTTGTGTATCCTTCATTGTTGCTCTGAGTAACAACAACACTTAAATATGAACTTTTTATTAATTCCATTAAAGTTAAATGAGTTCTTTCGATAACAGAAATGCAAGGACAGACATAAACAATGATGTCTATGTTGACAAATATTCACAAATGATTTCATCACAAAGAACCAATTAATTATTACAAGAAAACTGAAGTAGTGGGACTACGTTGAAAGCTGTTCAATCTTATCAACTAGCTAGAAGAACACATATTAGTAGAGGTATCTATCTGAACTACAAATCATTTCAATCCTTTAATTTGCTGAATGAGTTATTCATATTCTTAATTTGAAAGAACAAAACAAAATGTAATATTTAAAAAAAGACCAAGACAGTATTTATTATCAAGTCACTATCGAAATTCAATCAATTTAAACTCTCAATGACTTGGGAATTTCAAAACTTTCTATACAGTTTTTTTAATTATTATGAATTTGTTTGATTATAACAGTTTCAATCAATACTGATCAATATTATTTATTATTTGAGTATATATTCTGGTTGCAAATGACAATTAATTTTTAACTTATTTTTGGTGAAATATCAAAGTGTACTGGTGTATTTTCTCTGGAAAAATTTTGTTGATCATGAATTTAAACAGTTTAAATGATGAACCGGAACAGAAATAAACAGCATCAACTTATGATATAAAATGAATAAACCATGTGTAATTAGGATTAAATCATTATAACTACCAATTAAGAAATAAATTAATGTTGTTTAAAAAATAATTCAAAGTGTAATTAAACACATGAATAAAATACTTATCATATCAGTCATCATTGTTCTAAATAAGGTGAACCTTTGGTCAACGTACGAATGTTTACAACGACATGAAATGTTATTTCTTTTCAAAAACGTTGAAAATAACTAATTAATTATGTAATAACAGATACAGAAATTTACTAAACATCGACACATATAAAATTACTGCTTGGACCCCAAAGAATTTATCAAAATATACATTTATTATTACTTAATTTTATTCACGTAACCCTATTAAGTTTTAAATGAGGGTTTATTTAATACGTAAACATAAGACCAGGTTGTTAAAATTACAGTTTATCATAACTGGTTTTCTAACCGGAATCAGTGTGCGATAAAAATCGTATTCAAACTGTTGCAATGTGTTTATTTGTAAATTATTCACGTTGAAAAATTATGCATTCATTAATTTGTAAGCGAAGGGCTTCACGTTACGCCTAATTTCAATCAGGTCTTAGAATTGATGCTGTAAAAGTATTTGAAATTGTGGTTTTAGGGAATAAATGTGTTAATTGTCATATAACTATAGTTTTTATAACTCATATTTTCACGAAGTTTAAAGATCGTTTCCAAAATTTAATTATGAAACATCTTTTTCTAAAACCATGATATAAAGCTGATATATATATATATATATATATATATCACAGGATTATAATAAACACTTGATAATTATCATTAAAAACAATTTAAGTGTTTTGGGTGCCTGCAGGTAATAGATTCAAATGAAAAGGTTTTGATAAATTAATCAATCGGAAAATCAGAAAACTAATGAAAGGAATCTTTGAAAATAGACATTTGATTAGTTTCTGAAATCATCTATCTATTTAAATTATAAATTTAAATTGAGTAGCACTGTAATAATGAGAATGTTTGCATAGTTACACGTTTATACTATGGTAGTAAAATTTTCGAGAACATGAACCACCTGCTTTTTACTCCTCAACGTTAAATTTCACTATATTTTTCATTCAGTGAATCTTTGTATAAGTTTATTTGATAATTTAAACGAAAGGCCAAAGTTCCGATATCGTTAGTATAAAAACTAGAACCAATAGATTCTATTAAGTTTTCAAATTCTCCTAAAAATACATAAAGTTAGTGTTATATTATCAGGCATCTAGTTAATAGTCAAGCGATTTCTAGAAAACATTTACAAGCTGGTTTGTTACAAAGTTAAATTTTCTAGAATCTTGCCTTTATGCATTTTCAAAATAATGAACCTCTATAACAATTTCATAGGTTATTCTAACTAATTTGGTCTAAAGTATGTTTACTTGTTGTAATGACCTATAATATTGTTTCAAAGTTGTAAAAAACCGATACAAATCCATGAGATGAGTAAATTTACATTATCTTACTACGTTCGTTGTTATTGTTTTGTTGAAAGTTAAGTTTCTTTGTGCATACTTCAATAATCGGTGTGATAAATTTATTACTTATCCAAGAAAAAGGGTAGTTAGAAAGAATCTAGATTAATATAAACGAATAAAAACGGTATACCGTAATTGTCATAAACTTTTTCAACAGATTAATTAATTGATTATTCAAGTAATCTGGACTTTACCATTTGATTTATTGAAAAGGACTTTGAGCGAATATTGCTGGATATTTTCTTTTTCAATTTTAGTTAGTCTTTCAAAAAATTTCAATTGACCGCTAAAACGTTTTAAAAGTCACATACAAAGTATCTTTTAATTTATCAGTACATAGGTTTATTCATGTTAAGTCATAAATCACTTAGCATTAATTTATTATTACGAAACTAAGGAAATTTTCAAAAAACGCATTCGTTAGAGCATGCTACGAAAATTTCGAAAGTATTGCAATGATAATGACAGTTCCGACTACTGAAAGCGAAATCTGATCTGCGTCTTGTCATATAATACAGTACTACTTTCTACGGTATGTGCGTAGCAATTGAATCAATATAAAGAATTACTCAAAATATATCATTTCCTTACTATCAACAGCAGAACAGTTATTTTCCTTAGTATTTACTTTTCTAATAATAATAATAAATATCTACTTACGTAAATTATATCCTATTCAATGTATCTATTTACCGAGACATAAATGGAGAAGTTTGTTTCATTCCCTTTCGTGATGCAATGTCATTTTGTTTCTGAAGCTGATGAAATGTATCTGAGAACCTACAAACACGTCTCAAAATTTAATAAACTGTCAGAACTTTGTTGCAGAAACTAGTTACTTCATTTAAATTTCAGGATTTTTATCTGAGTAATCATGTAAAAATCGCACACACAGAGTGACTATTTTAAGTTAATAACCAGCCTACTAAGGAACTGGAGAAAGAGATGTTAACCTTAACACTAACATTCCTAATAATTACACTAATGTGGATTATTGTATCCTCGTTTGAATCAACCTAGATTATACCGGTTTTATTCCTTTTCAAATAATTACAGTGATCACGTCTCACCTATTTTTCACTGTTTAAACCGTGAAATTCCTCAAAATTATTATTTTTTAACCTCCTCGTCGTCAAAAATTACATTAGCAGTTCGTAATCAGACAAATATAATTACATCTTATATCAAAGCGCTTGAAAATTGCCACATAGCTAATTTGCCCCAAAAAGAGTACGACATGGAGTGCGATACAATTAATGCTGGAAGATAAGTCCCATGACGTTGACTTGTGATCGACTTTTTCGGTCAAAATGGTTGAAAAATGACTTTCAAGGAAAGATAGGAATAATGGTTTCTTAATCTATGTCAATGAACTACAACGTTAGCGACTCAGCCCCTCTTCTTTTGGACAGAACATATATCAGTATTGACCATTCAATGTTATGCGCCAAGATTGATAAATCATATATAGTGTAAAGCATCTGTTAAGAATTGCGGCTTTGGATCATCAGTAGATTACCTCTGTTCATTAGTTACTTTTTGATGAGATGCATAATTAAATTAGCTTCATAAACAGTTGTTCTTTGATGCCAGTATCACGAGCTAATAATTTAGATACCCTTCAGTGTTTTCATAAATCAAGAATTTTTCAAGTCGGTTGTATCTTCAAAAACTAGAATATAAAATTTCTCCAAAACAATTTTATTACTAAGGTTTATCGACAATTATATAGTTTTTATTTAACTATTCCTGCAAAACACTATTCTGATGTCCGTCAAGGTTAATCGATTCCTGTGTATTTTATATTATGGTGAATAATACAAAGTTACAGTAGGATTATTATACATAAGAATAACTTTGATAACTCACTCAGTGTTTAAAGTAAAACTGTCTAGCAGTCGGATGGTTTTCAGTGACACTGACTGTTTGTCGAAAACAATAATTAACTGACCAGAGTTGTAGATTCAAGTAATCATATTTTGACCTGCTCACTTTGATACTTGGAGATTAATGAATTACATTATTGGGGCGAGCTATCAAAGAGCCACACACTGTTGGGAAACAATGGCATACTGCTTTCTAGCCGTAGTTTTTACCAGTAATAGAAATTCTATGAAAAACCCCATTACACAACTGAATTAAACTTCAAAACCAACTAAACAAATATTTTTATGTTGGACATAACTTAGACCCTAACAGTCAAAAATTTTACTGCATGAAAGCTTAAATGTCTGCACATATGCAAACTAACTATCAGGCTAGCTTATTTCACATTTTTGTACTATACTTTTAGCAAAGTCAGATATAAATGAGAGCTAAATTTGTAAGAAGATCTCAATTAAAGCTTAATTATCACTATTTTTATCCCTACAAATAAATAATTACTAAGGCTTTGGTCAGTGATTTGAAAAATAACGTTTTCTTTTCAGCAAAATAAAGACAATGTTCCTTTTTAACAATAAACAAGAAAGCTATTTAAAACCATGTATAAATTATTAATTATATGACAAAATTATATATATATATATACTTAGATATGTTTAGATGTGTATATGTATGTCATTTTCCTATTATACACATCTGTCGTAACTACTTTTGATTGTTAATATACATACATCAATTTAAAGAGTAGACAATTAAGGTTTCTCGGTCACGTCAAATTGATGAGCTTCTGTACAATCATAGTAAGGGTGTTAATCACATTTATTTATCATGCCAGTGATATATAGAAAAAATATATATATTTATATTTCGCTCATCTCACTAGTAAATAAAATGACAGAATATGATTTATTGTTTGTGCTTTGACTAAATAAATAAACTGTTCAATCGAAAAAAGTATCTATTGCTTATTCACTACAAAAGATAATATTTTTCGAGTGTACTTTTGATGAGTAGATGTGATAAATCACTAATTTTTGCCTTTGTTAAGAGTTAAGTAATCTTTAGATATAGATATAACTAGGCTGAAGATTGTTTTTTGAATAAAGTTTTGACAAATCCTTGATTATGACATTACATTTCACTGTTTAAAATGTAGTACAGTCTTGAACCGTATTTAGTGTCATTCACATATATATTTGCTTAATTTATTGTTTTACAAACAAAATTCTAACTTTTGGATATCCAAATACTCCTCTAGCTTCAATAGTTCTCCAGCAGACATAAATCGTAACGAAAGATATTTTCATGCTGCTATATCCTTTACAATTACCTCAACTAGACAGTATTCATATGCTCACTGATGACTAGCTTCATGATTAATTTCATACAGTCTGTATTGAGGTCATCGGCTTTGCATGATATCACGACAAATAGAGGATTAAATAATATTTCAACTACGAGCTTCAGCTGAAACCTGTCAATCATGATTGTTTAGTAAAATATCATAAACCAAATCTTTACTAAGGATACAATTGTTATTAGTTTGTGAGTTATTTTGTTCTACACATACCATTATTCTAAATAAATAACTGTTTAAATAAAAGTACATGTTCTATTGGCATTATCTGTTAAGCGAAATGAAATTTTCGATACTGATATTTGTAGTTTGATATAGTTTTATTCTAATCACTGAAATTTCAAAGGAAAGAATATTTCACTTTCCTCATAGTACTGACGCTTATTCACTCAAATGATTTAAAACACCGCCAGAAAAAGAATCACAAAAGTATTCTTTAATGATAATCAATATACTTGTTACAACAATATGTGATATTTTAATATTTTGGTACTGCGGGTGAATTACAGTGAAAAGCTCTAGCTCCTGGTGAAATGACTGAAAACTTAAGTAACCAACTAAGTTACATTTTTCTGAATCATCAGTCGTAAACCGATATGATTATTCCCAATTTTAATAATTACAATCCGACACAATCAACAAAAAATATTTGATACTATGAAACTTCAGTAGTGTGCTCGGATTAAATCACATAGGACAGGAATAAAGATATCCATAAACTTATTGAAAAACAACCTAAGATAGAAAAAATGAAACGTTTCTAATATTTTAATGAATACAAAATCAATATTTAGCATTTCATGATCTTTTGTCAGTCATTTATCTAGAGATTATATAAAAGTGACCTCACTATGTCAAAATTTAGTGTTTGTTCATTAAAAATTTACAGACATATCATTTTTATTAAGAACAATCTCCAGAAAACTTGATATTCCTAAAAACAAATATTCCTCTACTCTAAAGGTTAATTTACATTAAACAATAAACAAAAATTTGAACATATTTTATTAAATATGTTTTTACAATTAATCATATCATTGAATTATTTCACTTACCAAAATAGTAATACTTGATGTTACCAAAAAACTATTTAAAACAAAGAATTTTCAATTTTCTGTTCTAAAATAGTTGCCTTTTCGGTATTTATTTTAAGAATAATGAGTAAAATTTAAAATAGTATCTACTTGTTTATTGGTCCATTATAAATAAAACTGGAAAGTTGCCTAATTTTTATTGGATAAAAGTGTTTTTGCTACTGTGAGAAATCAGTAACCATTTTTTCGGATTTTCAATAAAGATCGTTCTAGATTAACTTATTTGTTTTATTACTGCATCTCAATTCATACTAATTTTTCTGTTATCTTAGTAGATCCACTTACATTACCATACAGAATTGTTTCATATATGCTCTAATAATTTCGGTTAAAAACATGGTGATTAGAAAATAATTCAGCATACGTTATTTACTAAAAACGGTTTTTCATGTAGTCCTAATTCAATCTTTGTTACTAAGTAACAGAAGCCAATTTATGAATTAAAACTCCTTGACATTTTTTAAGACATGGGGTCGCATTATTATACATTTGATTAATAAAAATTGGCAATAAGTTTAGTAAATTAGTTATCATAGTATCCGCTGGTATACACTGTAAAACATATGTAAAAGTTAAAAATTCTCATTTTGTTAAATGTTATGCGTTTGATGTAGGTTTGTTCTCTGAGCTCAGAGAACAACGTAAACAATAGTCGTGTAACCTTGAGATTCAGACCTAAATTGGTTGGAACCAACCATTGAAAAAACCTGGACATACGTTTCTTAGTAAATACTACTTATGAACAAGATATACCTCCAATTTTGAGAAAACCCAGTCTGCACTTGAGGGTTAAAGTGTGAAACTTTACTTTAATAGATTTATCACTGTTAGACTTCAGTATCTTGACTTGTGAGCAGATTGGAAATCATACTCTTAATGAATATATATAATTTAATGATAATCTTATCCTTGGTCAATACTTTATTGTTTTAAAATATGTTACAAAATGAACCTACATTTGAAGCGATAGGTACTGCTTTCAAACCAAAGAGTGAATATCGACATTGGGATGAAGGTTTATTCTACAGACAGGTTTCGAAATGTACAGAATACTGTTTTTCGATTTCACTATTACTTAAAAACCAAATATACCGCAGGATTTCAGTCAAAGAACAATATTTAGGGATTTGCTCAGCATGCACCTATACCAACAGTGACCGAACACTTAAAATTATGAAATCTGCAACCGTAAAATACAAGCATTTATAAATAAATGTCGAATTTAGCTTTTTGAATTCATATTGGTAGTAGATTATGGTGTCATAACATAATTATCAAGATATTTTATTAAAAACGTCATTTATTCTATATATCAACCATTTCTTTTGCGAAATTATATGTCACAGATGTTGAACAGGAGTAAGTTTCACCTGTATGCACATGTTAATGAACAGAAAACGGCTATGTTCCCTGGTATTTATGTACTTATGTTCTACGACTAAATTCACTAATCTGAACAGTCCATAACATAGTGCATTGGTTCGAAATGCATATTCAATAACTGAAGTTCAAAAACTGTACTCCATTAAATAGAAAAGGAAATTAATAAGTTTGACGAGGATATTTTTATTCACAGGTCAATTTAAAAGTGATCATATTTGTTTGCATTTAATTACTGTACATTTTTGATAACCAAAATCTGGAACTTAAAAATAAAAACCATTATAGTTCTAATGTATATCTGCTATTAATATCGACTAATTATTTTGTAGCATCAATTTTTACATTAATGTTTGTTAAGGCATTTATATTAATTAACTTCTTCTCATCAACATCTCATTTATTAATAAAATAATAAAATTAAATTTATTTCATCACTGATATCTATATTTATCTCTTCAAATGTACTTATGTACTATATATTAGATTTTTGATTTAAAAATAAGAGTTTTTAATTTGTTAATTAATTTTCTACGAAACTGAAACTAGACATAGGGTGGGAGTAATAAACTGTTAGACATTTTATTTCTGCCTAGTACTACTACCACTACACATTCCTTAAACATGATATATGTATTGTATAAAATGAGAATTAGGAAATAATATTTCTATTTTAATCCTTTCTATTCCCTCAAGTATATAATTAGAAGGTAACTCTTTCATAAACTTTACAGTACAAATAAAGTTGACAATTTTTTAGGTCATATTATTAGTTAAGTGTTGAAATGAAAGGAAAATATTATCATTTAATTTAACTTTGACGAATAACGAAAAGAGTAAGTAATTGTTTACACAAATTTGAAATAATTAATTACATAGTAGCTTACTTAAAGCGACTGGTTAACAGAAAGCTTAATTCAGTTCAACATTTTATCGATAGTCTATCTTGATCAATTTTACTGGTATTTTTCGTATGAATTTTATTGACGAACGAGATATGCTTACTTAACGAATTAGTAATTAAATATTAAGTGTCTACATGAGATAAATGAATTAAATCATATCTGAATTATACGCATTTATTATGTACAGGCTTATATGTTCGATTTCAAACCACACTTAGTATGTGTGGGCAGGAGAAACTATTGCGTTGTCTAAACCAACGTTGATGCTGCAGAGTTTAAAAGTTGAATGTTTTAACTTCTAAATACTTTGTATAAATCTCAAAGTCATATCAGTCCCTATAATTACGAAAGCTCTGGAATATCTATAGGAAAATTTCCTAGTTTAATACAAATAGGAATGATAAATACTCACTGAAATTGGCATACTACTTTGAAGTATATCCGGATGTTCTTCTTGTTTTCAGGTACTTTTCATAAAGATCTTCGACGTAAAAAAACAAGTCTTTCATAAACACATCAAAAGTATATTTCGTATTGATATGTAATAAACTTTCTATTTAAACAAATGCATTTTAAGTATAATAAGGTAAAATATCCAAAATAATTCACTAACTTGTAATAAACAAAACCTTTAAATTTTTGTAGAACTGAGCTACCGCAGCAAATCTATCCGCTACCAATATTTTTCCTCAATATAATAGAATTTTTATCTTGAATTTTATTTGCGATGGAGCTTGAACCGAAAGATACTATATTCATGTTCTGATGTCCCTATTAATACTGGGATACTAGTACATCAACCCAACTAGTTCCAGACAGGACGAAATACGCTTTCTGCATTCTAATGCTCGCACAATTGATATATTCAATATTATGTTTGATGTTCCATAAAATAAAAATATCACAATGTTTTTTAACATTTGATTTGTGTTCGTATTTTAAATTCTAAATTCAATTTAGGTTGCAATGTGTTGTCTGTTGATGTAATATGTTTTTCAATACTATGAATAATAGAGTTGAATCACTTAATTTCTTCGGTTTTATAAAAAGTAGTATAGTAATTAGTAACAACTATAAGGCATATATATTTAAACTAGGTGAGTAATGTTCCGCATTAAGAATATTCATACAGGCAACGATTACTAAGTTTTATTTTCCATCACGTACTTAATTGGGATGAGAAATTTGTGCACATAATTCACATCACAGATTGAATATAATCATGAGGCCACTATTCACTGAAGACCATTAAACAAGTTCGTCTCTAATGACTAATGTAAGATTACATCATGTCCAGTACTTACCGTTTCAATAACATTCTTGTTGAAGTTACTTAACCGTGTAAAAAAATTATCAAATATTCTTGAATGATAAATCTCCTAATTATTACATTTTGTAATTCTGAGTCTTTACTGATTGCTTACTGGTCGTGTTATGTAAACATATTATGTTTTGTTTTGAATTCAACCCTGACTCACGCTGTTGAAAGCAAAAGGTATTGAACAACTTTTCCGTCACATTATGAGCTTCTCATTAGTGTGCGCCTACATCCCCCCCACACTGTGGTTGTTTAATAAAAGTTAATAGATGACGTAAATAGTAAGCTTAAATAAACCTTTCATTCTACCTTTCATTCTGCATTGGTAATCAATGTTGACCAGCGGTTCATATGTCCTATTAAGGAGCAGTGTGTTGGACTTTAGTATTCTCAGCTGAGAAATATATTACCGATGAGAATGAATAATGGTTGTCCAATATTATAAAATGGTTGAAACTAGAAATGTGGACTTTCAACCTTCAACTTGGTGGTTTAAAGCCACTGCACTCACCAGCAGACCTGGAGATTCTCTGTTTGATCTCTGCTCAGTCACACTTATACGCAGCCGACGATTCTGAAACCGAAACGAAATCGCCAACTACTGGTTTTCTGAACAACGTGGATCTACAACTCAAACTACTTATAATTTTCTATTCATTAAAAATCTAACATAATTCTCTCTGAGAGTCAGCTATTTTATTCAAGTAAACTAACCGTAATAAAGTCGTTCAACTCAATAGAAAAATGTCATGATTTACTAGTGATGCTTGATGTTCCTCCGCCATATAGTCTTCTATTTTAACTCTGATAAGAGCAGTTTTATTGCAATTAAAACCTCTAAATAATATGCAGCTCTGTCGATATCGGTTACTTAGCCGACAGAAATAGGTCATTTAAAGTGGTTTATCGTATTCTTTTAGTTTTCCTTATGGTGTTCGATATCGTCTCTTGCATATAGAAGAAGCTTTAGAGATTCAAGTTTACAATCCAAGTCTTTGTATCTATTAGAAATCTTCCTTGGCCAAATTAGCCTTAATAAAAGATTTATTATTATTATTTTCCATGCTCTTTGTTCGCCTATTTTCCTTTACCCGCTTTTTTTAACAGAAATTTTCTTAACATTTCTTGTTACGTAATCTTATATATCATTTAAGCGTTTATTTTTTTCAATTCATTGACCTAATTCGAATTATGAAACACTAATTCAAGCCTTTATTATTCAAATTACAACACACCATCAATTTTTACTTCATAATAATTGAATGTGAGGTTGAAAGAACACAAACATTGTTTGAAAGTGTTCCCGAATACTCGATTGATCTGAAGAAGTTTGACAGTAGGTCGGCATGACGTTACAAATGTTAGAAACAGGACACAAGATCAATTTTGAAGGGACCAAAATACTTTACTAAGGTTTTGGTACACATAGAGAAAGATGGACAGTAGAAGCGCTGTATATATGGGCTGATAAGAACAGCCTGAAAAGAAAAGATGGCATTCAACTCACAACTACATGGCAAATGTTCGTTAACAAATAATTAGATCCATTCTTTATCTAACCTGTTTATTTCGCATGCATCGTTGTTCTGACAGAAATTAATCTGGGTTGTTTTAGCAATACAATTATGTATTTGATGATTCTCATTTTATATACAAATCTGTTGTTCAAAAACAATTTTCTCAACCTTCAACTTGTACTTTTTTTAACCTTCATATAAGAACAAATTTTACATTTAAAATCAACTATTAATAACTCAGCCTTACACATACATACATACACACAATTTATTTAGTCATTTATTTCCGCATTGTTAACGTTTAGCATGAATCGCATTTAACTGATTCATGTTACTAAAGTCAACATCAAAATTGGATTAACACAGTAAACATTTGATTTGACTGTTAAACACTATATAATTCTCTGACGATTTTGACTATTATCCCGAAGAAATCCGGGTAATTGTGCTGGATGAAATGTCGGAATTATTTAAATTTCCATCTCTAAGCTTATTTCAAATATAATTTTCACACATAGTGGCATCTGTTTACTTGGAGTCAAATTTTGTCAAACTTTTCTTATATTGACGAATATTTGTATACTTCACAGTTTACATATTCTCACTCCAAGTTTATTATGTACATAACGACTTTTCAACTTCAATTTAATTTCATAATTTCATTGTAAGTCATTCTTTCATTTTTAATCTGGCTTTTGTCATTCAAAAAGACAGGCATCTTTTGTGAAATGTAATCAAGTGAATTTTATTGTTCTAAGTAAAGTTGATTAATGTATTTTAGTCATAAATTACACAGTCGACTAAAATCAATAAACATCAAATTACATCTTAATAATTTTAAAGAAAAATAAATTCAGTTCAAACATATTATTAATCCAAGGTTTCCGAACGAATCTATGTGTAAATCGAAGAAACAAATTCATTATTTCACATTTATTCCTGTATAATTCTGCAATACAACTTAAAAAGGCAAAAATGAATTGATTTATTGAACTTTGATACACTACTACAATCAATAACATACATTGATAATGAAACAAAGATCATTTAAGTGTAAATTTATGAAACTGTATAAATTGTTAAGTGGTATGTTATTATTACGAAGCAATAGTAAAATTATACCCAGATTAAATCTTATATTTTCATATCATTTTTGAGTTAAAAATAGTTACTTATAATTCAAATTATTTATTTCAGTTACCTGACTTATTATTTTTTACTTTTCTATAACCAGATAATCAATAATTTTTGTTACTTGGTTCTTTCAATAAAGTATCAATAACCGGCTACTTCAAAATAAGTATTATTTGCAACCGAAAATAATAAATTATTCAACCTAAAACGTCTATTTCAAGATTGATGTCCCTAAAAAGCGCTATTATTTATCACCAATAGAAACACTAAAAATATCTACCGGCAAACTTAGTTTCTATAATTTTAGTTTAAATGAATTTTGACTGAATGTTATATCGTACTAAATTTGAATGGTAAATGATTGATAAGTTATGTAGTAAATAAAATCATAGTAGTATAACATTTACTACCTTCGAGCAGACGTTATCTTGGATTTCAAAACCTTGTCCAGAATGGCAATAACATCTCCAAAATTAAGCAATCCAACTTTGAGGATGCTTGACACTAAAAAAAACACAACAAAACATACTTTGTTTCTCCCGTATACTCTTACATATACATACTCGATATTAAAACTCTCTTAAAGTTTTTGAAAATTATGGGTTTATAGAAATAACTGCAAATGTGTTACTATTAAGATTTACTTGAACTCACGCTCTATTCAAAATAGCAACTATATCACCGATTATCTCCTGTTTAATATGTAATTTGCTTGCTATCTTATTGAAATAGTTAGTTCTTGAGTGATCTTTAACGTCTAAACTTGTTATTAGTTTACATTTATACTTCATTAACTCGTTATCATTGAAATTCTGGTGTTTTATTATATTACTAAGTAAAAAATGAATGTTGTTGGACTATTAGAGATAACGAATTTTCATTAAAACCCTGACGTAATCCAAGTTAAAACATTATTGAAAACTTGGAAGCTCTGGGTGGCTGTTTCATCGTGTACGAAACCAAAGGTCCTGACTGTGATTTTAACGTAAAGAATTGTGGATGTGCACTTCTGGGGAGTTTCATAATAGGACGCAATGATCGTTCAGTGCTTTATGATTTTAATAGTGGTCTAACTTGGATTATTTCAGAATTCCATTGAAATTTAAAAATCTGCATAACCCTATACTTATAGATATAAGAAAGTTCAAACTTTTATATGTCCAAACACAATTTACGCTTACGCTATATATATATATATATATATATATATATATATATATATATATACCGGAACCAGATCACGTTTATGGAACACGATCAACCTCTATGAGACAAAACCATTTTTTCACTAAGTAATCAATTAGTATAGAATCTGGAAATATTTAATACTTTTTTCAAAAACATTCTGAGACCATGACCATTTTAACTTTAAATCTGAATTTATTAAGCCGTGTATAATCATAATTTCTTTTTCAATGAGAAATTCTGAATTGTAATTGGCAAACCACTAAATAGGTATTCTCTTAGAACATTTGACTACATGTTATCCTTCATATCATTGTAATATGATCACTGATCGATTCCTTTTTTCAGAAATAATTAAAATTTGCTTAGAAGCTCATACTGAAGACTGAATATAATAAATAGATGTGCAAAATTAATAAGCACAATATTTTGTGATACGACAGTCCTAATTAGCCCTGTTATTTTATGTCAAAACTGCTTACGTCAAAACTCTACTGGAATAAAAGTAAATTTTAAAATTAGACTATCAGCTTGTCAAGTGTAGAATACAACAATACTTTATTTGTTATTTTGTTAATAACGGTAAATAATTTGCAAATACTTTTTCATATTCAATTTTATAAAATCTATATTAGAAGTATCAAAAATCTGCTGTTCATACAAATTGTGATAATTTTGGAAATTAAAATAAATGTCCAACCAGATAGCCAAATAATGGCAATAACCAACTCACTTTGTTCTGTTTAAAAAGGACTAATCAATATGACAATACTTCTTATTCAAAAGAATAATGCAACGTAACTGAGGAATAACAATTAATTGTTATCAAGTCATGCGCATATGACAAAGTGGGTTTGATAGCAATATATATGGTCAATATTCACCTAAATGAAAACAGTGAAAATTTCTCTTCTATCAAGAATCAATATAGATAGATAGGTGTTTTCTAAGTTTTTTCTCGGAATATTTATAAAGTAAAGTGAACATGCAGTGAAATTTTCGCGAAGTCCTTCGTAAAAATTCAAATAAATGTTTAAGGAAAATTACAATTTTCGCACATTTTTATAAAAGTGTTTTAACGACAAAAGGGGTCAAACGGTTGATTATGCTGTCACCCAAAGAATAAACTGAGTCTTCTTAATGACCTTGGGGTTGTAAAGGAACTATCCCCAACATTCGTTACATCCTCAGTACCGACCTTCAATATTGAAAAAACATGTTTTTGGCTAACTGTTATCATTTGATGTTTCCTCATTTAGATGTCTACTTATTAGGCTGTGATCTTTAGCAAACAATAAATCCAATAACTCACCATCCTTGACCATCGATTTATAACGAACATTAATAAGTAAGAGCAAAAAATATAGCAGATCGGTTCCTCCTCAGTTGCTAGTCATAACTCATTGAAAACTGTCTCTCACTGCAAAACTGATTAAACGTGGTTCGAATCTCGTAAGAAGCATCGGTTTTACTAAGATTTCATATATACCATTCATTCTAGTGCACCTATCTCAAGATTCGAGTCCAAATGTCTGGAACCACTCAACAAATAAAAGATTTCAGAATACTAAGTTGTAAGATATCTTGTCAATAGTTCCAAGATTGTTCAAAGTCCGTTTTCATCACCTACGGTCGATAAATACCTTCATTTAATTAAATTTAACAATCTGACAATGAACTTGAATCATATGTTTTCACTTTGTTTAATTAACTCACTTTCTTCATACTTTCAACCTATACGACTACGAATGGCAGTCAAAATCCGTTTTTAATTAAAGAGATCATAAAATCATTGTATTTCCTTAAAAATATATAATCAGTCAAGTGAACCTCGTTTGTCTGTTTATTCATTTATTAACAATACATTATTTTTTGTTTATTTGAATAAAGATCGCATTGAAATTAACATAAAACCCAGATTTCTATTTTAGAAAGATTATTATTAATACAGATAGAATAAACAATTGAATAAAAATCTAGTTTGATTAATATTTTAGTTAGATTGTCACAATAACTGAACAGTATCACAGTTTCCATTTTTGGAAATGAACAAGTCATTTCGAAATGAAAGTTATTTAGTTTTACTGTTATTCAAAAATAATTCCTTTTTTATATTCTGATTTATTAATTAGTTTTATTTATATTTTGAAGCATTTTCTATCTTTTTTTTAGTTCATAGTCATTACTGAAAAGTTTTATTTAGTAGAGAGGAGAGAAAAGTAATAATAATAAAAAAAATGTTATAGTTAAGATCATGAGTCAATTGAAGCTAGACCACCATCGAAAACCTGGAAGCACTGGACGGCCGTTTCGTCCTATTATGGGACTCCTCAGCAGTGCGCATCCACGAACCCGCTCTCGCGAGATTCGAACCCAAGACCTACCAGTCTCGAGCCAGAGCCCTCAACCGATAGACCACTGAGCTGGCATCCAACGGTGTTAATGTCTAACCTCAACCAATCCACGAAATCGTGCAACCAACTTCCAATGTGCTGATGTAGATACCTGTCTCTACCTGACATGGATTAGCTCCACTGGCCACGGCTTCTCACTAGAACTCATGATCTTAACTATAAAATTACTAAATCTCCACAAAAAACCCCTTGTGGTAATAAAAAAATGTTCTGCGACTAAAATCAACCGAGTATTTAATCTGTAGTGCCGCGATTCGTTAAGCGTTCAGTTCGATAACCGTTATAATTCTAATCTTAACGGTGCGTAAAATCAGAAGACAAAGGATAGGAGCAACTACAGTTTATTGTCGAATAACTCAGGTCAGAAAGTTAGCAGCACCTGAGCGAATAATAACGAGCGAGTGAACAGGCGAACAAGCGAAGGAAGCGAACGAGGAGCAAGCGAGGCAAAGATGATGCGTACTGGAGATGGCGGGGAAGCCAACTCGATTTAAGCAAGCGTTAATCAACATTTATAGTCGGACAAAAATGAGTGACAGACATACGATGAATAAGATACGAAGTGTACACAAATATGCTCATATAAAAGTATAGTCAACGTTAATAAGCAAATGATTAACAAGATCAAAATATGACTCATAATGGATAGGCGAATTGGCTTCTCCAGCAACTAGAACAAAGTATATGAGCTTAACATATAAACTGATACTACAAATCAACATATGAAGTACATCAAACAGAAAATCAGAGCACGAAAACATTTAACACTAGTCCTTATTAACACTAACTGTCATAAGACCTTTTCAATATTGAACACGAATAGTTTAACTGAGTTCAGTTTACAGAAGGATTTTGCACTAAACGTCATCAGAAGAGCTACCTAAAACTTAAAAATTTATTAACTAAACTTCTCAGTTGAATATTATTTAAAACATTTTTTCTGTAATTATTCTGATGAAGGCACACGAAATTTTCAATAAAGTAACTGAAACAATAAATTTATTTAATAATTAAGTGATGATCTATTCAAATATAGGATCTGCTGATTTTGATCTACGTTCATATTTGTCACATGCGATTTGAAATGTTGCCAATGGCAACTAAATAAAGTTTAGAAATGTCGGTTATTGTATTGAGAATAATCGACTATGAAAATTTTATTTTCATTTCCTTATTGATCCTGCAGCACAATCAGTCGAAATTATTTCTTACGAATTCATTTAGGTTATTGCTTGCAAATTATCCTTTCTTCAAATTCTGTGAAATAACAAACTAGAAAATTCATATCAAATCCTGACAAGTAAACTGATATAATATTTTCTATTTCGGCAGAACTGAAAATTGTTTAACTCTGAAATGTTATGGATTACAAATAGATTGATAAATGTTAACTTAAACAACGACTAGGAAGACCTTATTTCACTTAAACATAATATTTACTAGCACTTACTACAAGAAAATAGTCAATTTCATTTGCGTTAACCCGCCTAATATGAGTATAAGTTATAAATTTTATCTTAAACCTCATTTTGCAAACAATACTAGTTTACTCTTTAATAAATCGAATGAGAAGTTTAATTTGTACATAATCATTTTGGCGATGTTACGCTGTCACTGAATAAAAATATTTTCCTCTATCCCATTACTGAGTAATAATCTTCTCTTAACAGTACAACTTGACTTTCAAGAAAGTGGTTGAATCTCTTTATAAAGTTTTAACCAAATTTGAGACGAAACAATTTTAAGTTTGCAATACTGTCAGATCCAATGTTTAAATAAAAACGGTTGGTTTCAAATTATGAGTTCAAAAAGTATAATTTAGAGAACGCATTTTATGTGGGGAATTTATTTAAGCATTTTTTATCATCATAATGGAATAATAAAGCACACGTTATTTAACGTATAATGAAAGCATAATAGTGCTTACCCATAGCTAAGTCAAAATGTATGAAGGAACCATGGTAAGAACGATTTGCAAAAATGATATTATTAACAAGAAATAATATATTTGAGAAAGAAAGTATAGATGTTCTCTTTCACTTCCTCGCTTCGGAAAACCCGAACCTTAAAAGAGCACCGAATTCTTCACAATCCAAAGTTTGATCGTCCTCCGTCTTCACTGTATCCAGTAGAAGTCTAACTTCTTCTTTAGTAATTTTATCAAATATTTTAGACATTCGTAGTGCTATTTCATCAGGATCCAGATGTCCATCACCATTTCGATCAACAATTCTGAAGAAAATACAATAATTTGTTTATTATACGGTGGAACGGATACAGATGTAAGATTGAAATTTTATCTACTGATGTGCATGATCATAAATATCTTAATTGAAAAGCCTCGATATATTTATGTTTAGTGGAGGCAAACAGGACTGTATTTACATACTTAACATTCAGCATATTTCATTAGGACTTGAAAACAGTCTCTATAATTGTCACAAACCAACAGAATCATGTGTAAATCAATTTTATTATTCAGATGAAGTTTAAAATACTATAATTTTTGTTGTCCACTTAAACCAGTTATGTCAAAAAGTAGATGTCTGTTAATAAACGTGGACAATAGCTTACCGTTACATATCTCTACCACTTTCTTTCGATGTTAATCATTTTTAAAGAACTGAGCATAATTAAGTAGGATATTCACATTTATTATCATCTATTTCAATGTTTTGCATTTGTTTGAACCTTTGTATTTCGTCTGCAAGTCATAATCTTAATTAACAACTAGGTAATTTAATCAATGTAAATGTGATATATTTTGAGTATTTAAACAAAATTAAAGAGTTAATCTTATATACATACTCGGTTGAAGATAAATCATCAATCTTTTTGTTGAAAATATATCAATATATTTCATCTTTCTTATAATCAATGTTTTCAATAATGAAATGTTTGAATGAATTAAAACATTCACATTCATTTTCAAATTTCTGATTATAAGAAAGAATATATATAATAAAATATATCTGCAACAAATTGATTAATAAGTTATCTTCACCCTAGTATGTATAAGATTAACTTTAATTTTGTTTAAATACTCAAAATATATCACATTTACATTGATTAAATTACCTAGTTGTTAATTAAGATTATGACTTGCATACTAAATACTTTAATGGAATTAAGTAATTTCGGTAGTTTCAACGTGAAAGTTAGTTTAGTGAAATGGGAAGGTCTACAAGACCAGACCAATTATCAATAAAAACCGAATTTTTCAATTTCCATAACACAAAAATAAGAATAGAAGTTCATAAATTACTTTAAATTTCAGAATAAATAACCAAATTCTAATTAGTTCATTACAAGTTAACAAGTACACAGATGCTGGAAAATGTTGCAATTATAGCAAGTTATATGTAAACTTTGCAAATCATAACAGTTATAAATGCAAGTAACATCAAGAAAAATGATAGCTTTTGTGAAATGAGGTTTGTCTTGTATTGAACGTTTGTTGAAAGTATGTCTTCGACATTCATTCGGCTAAAATATTTCCCAGAAATTGTTATCTAGAAAGAAATGAACTGTAATTTACTCACAACAGTTAATTTGGATTCGTCTTATTAATGTTGTGGTTATCTCGAATTCACCTTTCGAATTGAAATGTAAAACAAACGAACCCATCCTAGAACTCAGTCTCAAGAAAGGTCATTCTAATCATAGTGAGTTCACTATGAGTCCGCTGATTTGTTAGCAAGGTTTGAACATGATTTCGAACGTGTCAACCCTCTGATTAACGAGCTAATGTCAGTAGTGGAGGTTGGTTTTAGCATTCATTCATTATACAAAATACAAAGATGGTCAAATTTCGACGTTTTACAGAAATAAAATTTTATGAACGTAACTCTTGTTTCAGCTACGTAGTTTAACTTGTTATCGAAAAAATGCATACAAACTCCATAGATTTAGAGACCATAGTCTTGGTCTAAGTCACCGTGTTAAACAAATGAACTATGTCGTAACAAAGTGAAGAATTTGATTAAGAAATGCTTTTGTATTCCTAGAGTTTGGAGCTAAGTGATCCCAAAACATGCATGGGAGAAAACAAACATCAAACAGGACTTGTTGTTTACTTCACCGTTGTTTATAAAAATCTAAACAAAATCGACCGAGATTAGTAACATAAGCAACACAGAAAGTTCTGGAATCAGTGTAGTTCAGGAAACATGGTCTACTTCAGAAATAAGTGACATTGAAATATGATCGATGAGCTTCTTGCTCTGCAAAACTGAGAGATTAGAGGGTAAGTTAACTGGTGTTACTTCTTACTTGAAATTCCTAACTACTTGACCTGTTTAAACAGTGGTACACAATTCAGAAACATGTGAATTGGTACGATGCCTAATGAACCGTAGTGGATAAAACATAAAGTTAATTGTGTTTTACAGAATCTGTGAATCCATGTCAGACTTGTTCCTCGTTAAATAAATTGCAGTCTTGGTCAAAAAGACGCGGAAGTCTTATACTTGGCGACTTCAATGGCACTCTATTAACTAGATTAAGTAAGAGATGGATCATTAACAGACTCATTCGACCAGAAACCAATAGAATCCATAACCTTACTAACCCTAGTTCGGTATGCTGATAATCCAGCTCGAAGTAATTGATGACATTCATCGTCTGTCGTTGAACAAGTCCTTACATTTCAAATGAAGTGACTATCGTTGATTGGGAGAAGTGAGAACTAGATCATCATATTCGGAAGCAGTGGTAATATGGTACCCCATACTGACACTCGTGCTCGCTGTAATGTATGGAAGGCTTATAAAAAGACAAAAATGTTTCAATCAACCCCATTCGAAGGTATATCAAGTCACTTACAAAGTTCCAAGCCACTTAACTGTTCTTATATATTGAGCAATCCCCAAAAAGGGAAAACACAAACATCGCTAAATTATTTGTGAAATTTGATGCTTATAGCGACAAAAGCAAAGCGTTTTAAAACGTCACCATCAGTTTTGCTGCATTTATCGCTGTGAAACACTGCAAGTCCATCAGAAACAAATATTTGCGATAGTCATTAACTCACGAAGCAATATTAAGACCGACTTGCGGAAATTTCGATTAGACATCCATAGTATCTATCATCGCATATTAACTGCAGAAAAGAATAGTAAAAGTTGACTTCGAACCTAAATACAAAAAGGACATCTCAGACGAGAAAGGAAGACCAAAGTAAAGCAAATATCATGCCCAATTGTTTCAGAAAACATTCAGTCATGTTAAACTTCTCGACACATGTTTACAAAGCTGTACAATTATTCTAGAATTTAAAATCAAATCGAACTCACAACATCTAAGTTGGTTCTACTTTTTGTCTTGTATCTGATGGAGTAATTAATTACAAATTTTTATCTGCATACCTTTTCAATTCATCTTTGTCTGTCTGTCAAATAATCTTACTTAACCATTCTCCTGTTTTTTCAATTTTTGAGATCTTCAGATTACTCGATACTTTGAACATACCTCAGTATATTACAGTTTATTTCAGTTTAATTCATAATAGACCTGTACTGTGTAATTCTGAATTATTATAATCCTATTATGGTCAGTACCAGTGTTGTTTTTATTCAGATACATGGATCTTATTTTAGTGTTACTTCTATGTTATCACAACTGCAATCAAATTCGAAGTCCACTCTTTTACATTTTATTTTAAATCTGTTTATATTTTTGTGCATAACAATTGACCTAATTATTTATAAACACATTACGTGGTCGTGTTATTCAAATTTTTATTCAATTTGTCCGTCATAGAGGATTAAAAATAATGATATTCAGACTAAAAAACTGAGATATATCATGTCTTCATCCTTATTTTGCATTTATTTTGTCATACCTCAAAGCAAGTTACATAATTCATATGATAGTAAACTGAAGTAAAATAGCAACATAATACAGCAAACCAGTTATATTCACCGAAATTAGGGCAATCCATTTTAATGCGTCTACGATAATCAATAAATTGATCCACATTATTCTGGTTTACTTGTAAACCAAAACTGATGCCGTACACTTGTTTGCGATGGTAATCAAATTGACTTGAATTTATACAGAACAACGTACAAATACACATAAATGGCATCATTGACAGAACTTGAGCCAAGTTTTCATCTAAAATACAAACAAGCCTGAAATATCTCTTTGGATTTATGACCAAGCAAGAACCTGAAAACCAAGACGTTTGTGATCTCATGGGGCCCAGGGGTATAAATGTCACCAACCTAGGAATAACAGAAATCTTTATTCCTAACTTCACCGGTTGGTTAAACCAGGAACTTACAATCTTAGGGCACTTCGACATCGATGTTAGCTAATGGTCAAGCGTGAAACCCCTTAGTCTCGAGTTGTTACTAAGAGAAATAAAGTCTATGTACCAAGAAAAATCACCAGAATGTGATATTTTCAGCCTCGCAATTCAAAAACATTGTGTGGGAGCCACCAGCGCGCCTATGTGTGACTTGTCGCGGTACTTACTAAAGTCGCAGGGATTTCCAAAAGAATACACATGGGCCGTCATGTCTTCAGTCTTCAAAGAAAAAGATAAGACATAGCCTACTACAAGCCAGTTACATTACTCCCAATAGCGTCGAATGTAATTGTAGACTTAGTATATACACAGAATTAACATCCTTCATGAGGCACAACATGGGGATGCAAGAGGCGGGTTCGGAATATCGAATCTTTTCATAGCATGAGAAAGATGGACAACGTGCTGGGATCCATTTAGTATCAATTGACTTCGCAAAAGCGTTTGACGCAGTATTGCAAGCAATTCACAAACAAAAGTTGTAAATATGTTTCACAGACCTAGTTTCATCCTGGCTTCAAAATTACCTGAAAAACAGAAAATTCTATACCAAGGTTCATCGAATACTTTGGAGCAGTAGAGTTTCAAAATTGTGAATCTCACAATGCACCACATTTAATTCACTACTCTCCCTGATTTTTATTGATCGACTTACAGAAAAAATTGCCTCACTAACTCTCATATGCACTGACGATGTAAAGACATTGAGGTCTATACAGAGCTAAAAGGGTTCACTCGAGCTTCTGAAGGACCACATAACGATAGGGAAATAGAAAATAGTTAAAGAGTTGGAATGAATCTTATCAAAATGTCATATCATGAACATTTTGCTCGATAGAAGACAAGTAGATTACACCCTATATGAAATCCAGCTGCTATTTGTCGCTCCAGAGACCGATCAAGGATATTAGACACAGAGAGCCTAGCTCAGGGTCACATTTAAAATCAATGCAACTCTTCACTTTGTGAAAACAGAGATGAGAATCTATTAGATCAAGTTCAGAGACGAGCAACTAAGTGGGTGGTGCGTAAAGGAAGCAAAGCTTACGAAGATGGGCCCCGATACTTGGAATTACTCTGTCTGAGCTATGGGAAATAAAGGTGATAAAAGGTGATCTGACAATGGAGTACTATGTACTAAGTATATCAACTCACTCTATTACAAAAATCCTGCCAGAATATCAGCATCATGTACCGCGAGGTTACCCACGGAAAGTTGCACAGTGAGGAGAGAAGTCGCAGGTGCTCTCTTAATTTTCCTATTCGGAGTTACCCACACCCATTTAGATCGCAATCCTAACCACAACAACCACAGCCACTTAAATAAATAGCTTTATGACACAATTTACCCGTGAACTACCATCTTCTTTGACTACTTATGCTTGATGCATGTCTCATATCTTTTTCGCTATTATCATTATCACATATAAGTTATTACAAACGTGTTTATTATCAACTCTGTTTCACCTTACATTGTTAGACTTAGATCTCCTTCTACTGTCTTCATCCTCAATTATTCAACGTTTTATTTGTTAAGTTCGCGAAGAGATTATCTCTTAGTTAGTTTGCATTTGACCTTTTGTATTTTTGATGTTGTAGCCAACCTACCTCCTGTCTGACAATGTGATAACTGATAGTTCTAAAACTTCACTTCTCAGAGACTTACGTACTCCAGTTACAAGATACAAAAACTCACAAATAATCAACAGATTGAGCAGGATTAATGCAGTCGACTGTCTAGACTACTACCCACTGGATGTTACTAAAGACCTGAAATCGTGAGAAAATAACAAGAAGGTACCTTAAAGAAATCAATCTGATAATACAAAATCGTCAAAAGGCACTGGATATAGTTACGATTCTGGTATATTGTACGTTTATCATATAATACTTCGCAACGATATACACATAAACAAATAAAATTTTTATGTATAAATGCAAACCGAAATAGTGTCTTCACTGGTTGATTTTCATCAAGGTTCTCCAATGCACGACCTAAGAGTTCAATGAAATTTGGAAGCCGTATGGAGTCCTCACTATCAGATAAATACCTAACAATTGTCTGTTAAATATACCAATACCGTATTTCTTATTTCACCTTACATAAATACTATCCTCATTAAAACCGATACCGAGGGTTGTTAATAAGTAGGATATATCGTCAACACCCAAAATTCCATCTTCATCTTTGTCAATGATCTTGAAGGCTTGAGATAGATCATTGTACAAAATATCAGACAATGTATCTCTTTCGGACATTCAATTTAGGGAAAACTCTAATACTATAGTAATCAAGGTCGTCATTAATATAGCATATATTTTGTTGTAACACTAACATCATAGTGAATAACTCCAACATTCAGTAATCAATATACCCTGATGAATCAACGCATCTGCCATTTTCATAGACAAAAAATATTGTTCTGCTGTTATTTTATTTCTGTATATGGGCTCCAGAAGGATTCTCAGTTGTTTACTTTAAAAATGTCATATGCATTGGATTTTTAAAAAGTGCCTTTTATAATCGGAGGATAATAACCTTGTCAGTATAGGAATCCTAAATGAAGGGGTTCGAAGACATGTTTTGAGAAGCTATCTGTATGTCGAGAAGCGTTTACTCTAAGTTGGTCACTAGTTGCAAGGGATGGGTAGCAGGGCCCAGCCACTCGTGATCTGGTGCTGTGTTGTGGCCTTCAGAGAGGATGTGTCCAGTAAAACTAATGAGGTTAACATAGATGTCGAGGACTTACAGAACTATTTGTTTTCGGGATTTATTTACCTCCTAAACCTAATAACTTTATGACGACCTAATGTATACTAGATGATTCACCTGTTCTCACTTCATGATATTGTCGCATACTTTTAGGTCTATCACTCTTTCGTCTTAAGTGGTCTAATCACTGGAGTGCTTGTGTGCTATTGAAGTTTACCATTGTTTATATGTTTGTTCAAATGGATTTTAAATGAATACATTTGCTCCATGGCAGGAAGGGTTCTGGAACCAGCAACTGTCATACAACTCCGTCTAGATACATTGGTTGCAATCAAAAGTATAAACAAAAGGGAATCCAATATTGACGTACCCGGAAACCTAAGAAATCGATCAAGTTTCATGGCAATTACTTGATCCTCATGAACCTAAAATACTTCTCAGACATTCCTCAGAGATTTCAGGACGAAAACGACAAGGTTCAAATGGTTGAGGACGGAATAGAAGAAGCTTCCGCTTAACGGGCTTCCGTGTCTGGTAGCAGTGGATCACCAATACCTCCAGGCAAGAACCTAGGTATATAAACGATAATAGAGGGAAAAAAAGAATTTGGTAAGTCATAATAATACGTTATCCTTAGTCCTTAAAAATAAGTCAAGTTTTCTCTTAAAGGACTCCTGGGAGGTCGCTCGGACTAGCTCAGTCGGCAGCGAATTCCAGCACTTGACAACTCTAATGGAGTAGAAGTTGTGTCTGCAGTCTGTTCTGCTATGTAGGGTCTCCAATTTCTGTGTGTTACCTCTGAGCTTAGTGTTATGACTAAGCTTAAGAAGTTGTTTAAGGGGATGACCAGAAGTATTAAGGATACTATAAGTCATAAGAAGATCACCTCTAAGACGCCTATACTCTAACGGGTAAAGGTTAAGTCCTCTAGGAGCATGTGAGAACAGATCTCAGCTAATCAAGACAATTGTCCCATTCTACAAATGACGACCGTCACTCTCAATGCCTTTTCTGCTGACAAATTCGGACTGTCGATTGAAATTCAAGTGGAATCGAAGGGTCAAATGATACCAAGGTTAAGTACGATAACATATTTCAACTTACTATTTCATTCATGGACTGTGAAGAACAAGGGAAAACGTGGGAGGGTCAGGAACCATTTGTCCAAGAAGACCTGTGGGGATAGGGTTTCTGTTCATTCATATAAGACTTACTCAAGTAAACACTTTAAGAAGACACATAGGTTTCAAACAGAAAGTACTAACTCCTTGTATACGATTGCTTCAAGTTTGCTGAACATAAAAGATAAGTGACGTAAACTAAGTAGTCTAAATAATACTCTCTTGATAGGTTTATTTGAAACATAGACATCTCAACCCACGGACCAAGAGCTGACAAAAAAATAGTATGTCCCTTTCTGGCAACAACATTGAAATTTGGAATGGGTTAAGGGGCTGTTTTATGTTTACTTTCCTACTTTGTAGCACAATAAGGAGATATACGAAAGATTGTCGATATTGATGATCTGCATGGTCCTCCGTGAGATTGTATCGCACATTACAAGTCCGGCAATGATCACTTATGAGGAGCCTACTCTTAACGCCTAGCGTGAAATCAGATCCTGAAAGGTTTGATCCGCTATGTTCTTCAAGGAGACACTCATACTCTAACCTAGGGAGACTTCTGTCTTCTCAAAGTTGAGTTTGCTGAACACAGGCACAATGGAAATGAAATATTGCATCATCACGAGCAAACAATTTCTAATACAAATCACTCAATCCTGGCCTCCCTGGGGAAGAGTTACCTTTCTGTCATAAGCTTCAATTTTATTAGTGAAACGGACAAAATATCCCACTGGAGAAGCACAGGCCATACACCAGTATTCTCAATCCAATTCAGTGCTGAGCAATACTTTCCAGTTGCTATTCTTGCTTTTCGTGTCTGCTTCCAATTCTCAATGCGGCGTGTTCTCTGGTCTCCTTCTTTTCTTCTTCCACTCAGGATTTCAAGTAAGAACTTGCTTCGTGATGTGGTCTAATGATTTTCGCAGAGTATGCTATATCCACTTTCAACGTCTTCTCTTAATTTTCATTCACTTCCATAGTAGGCAGTTACTGATAGTATCCGGTTAACGGACGTTGAGTATCTTGGGTGGACAATTGTTAATAAATACCTGTTACAGCAGCTCACGTGCATTTGAGTTCATTTACATTTTATTTCTTTAGGCCCTTTTGTTAAGTTATTTAACAGAAAAAGTCATCCGTACAATAACAACTTATCTATACCATTTTACATCTATTATTGTTGTGCTTGTGTGAATATGTATACCTGAACATCGCTTACCGCCTACGCACATATTCATTCTACTAGCTTTAATATTAGTCGCCTAATCGATTCAATGATTCATTCATTTCCCTAAGTATATATATGCCCATTTTATTTTTTTTCCCTTCCTGTTAACCTTCTCTTAGTGTTACATTTTGAAAGTGAATTTTCCTAGTAATTATATGTTCAGTTTCGAGGACTGCATTGCTATGAATCAATACCGACACACCACTGTCTCAAAAAAATCAACGTAACGCTGATTTAGTACCAAATCCAGTGAAACTATCGCGCGCCGGAGTTTACCAAAGGAATCACAGGAATCCAACGGGTATTAATAAGACGAAAGATAAATCAAAAAGATGGCTAAAGAAACTGATTAGGAAATTGTGACATCTGATAATATTTGAGTTATAGTATAAACAAGTTATCCCTGCAATAACGCATTTTAATCAAGAATTATTAGATGAGCGTTAACGAATGTACTGTATTTGGAATTCAAAATGAAAACAATCATCAATACAAGGAATAATTGGCTCATTCAAAAACCGCATCCGCTACAGCTTAAATGGGAATCCAGATTTCTGCGATCAATCTTACCTCTTTTCATTGGGTTCATCACGTGTCCGCCAGATTGTGTAATAGATATAGACTCTGTACAATCCAGAATACACTCATTAGTATTAAAATTAACAACCAAAATTGAAACAGATTCACCTGATTCCTGGAATTGCATACAATCATCATGACGGTTGTGTAGTGAAACCTTTGATACCTAGAATTTACATCATAGACTTTCCAACACTATCCTCCGCCACGAAATAATGTTGCGTCCTAACGTCGCAATGTTGTAACCAATTTGACGCTCCCATTTTGCGTTATATCTCACGCTTTGATTATTGTATGTGAGTATTTGGGGATAAACACTGACACGTAATTTGAGGCATTCCATCATGTAACTTTGACTTGCATAAAATTTATGATATATATTCTTTTTTGTAATTCATATTAAAATACACATATAGATATGCATTGATATGTGTAATTAACACATGTAATTCACCTGCGAAATAATCAAATGGAAAACATGCATCTGTCTAGTACTAATTAGGATAATCTTGAGCTCGATTTGGATTTTCTCCTTGTGCGAACTTCACACCGTTTTTTTTATTGCTTCGGAAAAACGTGCTATCCCATCTGGTTCAGCATACCACTGACTAAGAATTCTACTGTGGTGCCGTACTTTATTAACCATTCAGCTCGAAAACCGTTATAATACAAATCTTAACGGTGCATAAAATCAGAAGGCAAAGAGAAACGGCTTTATTGACAAATGACGCAGGCCAGAAAGTTATAAGCCCATGAGTAAATATCCGCGAGCGAAACAAAAATGACATGCATTGGAGATGGCGAGTAAGCTAACTCACTTTAGTCAAGCGTTTATCAATATTAATAGTTAAACAAGAATAAATGACAGACATGTAATAAATAGGATAAAAAGTGTTCACACACCTACGCTCATATGAAAAAAATTGTCGGCGTTAATAAGTGAATAATTAACAAAGTGAAAACATGACTCATGATGGATAGTGAATTGACTTGTCCAAAAGCTAGAATTAGGCATAAGGGCTTAACATATAAACCGATACTACACTGCACGACACACATTGGTTTGAAGAATATTCTACATCTGATACAATAACATCAAATGTGACTAAAATTCGACTCATCTCAGACATATTTGTCATAATTATTGGGGATATCACTGGAGATAAATCCCATGTGATAAGAAATAGCATTTCGTTTTTCCGAAATATTTCCCTCAAGTTTATCAAAAGTTTCATTAGAGAGTAATGGATCACTAGAAAAATCAGCATCTACCAAAACTGAATCTGGTTTTTGATCATTATTTGACTCTTTCGACATATTATTCTCAGAGTTGTAAGAAATTTCATCAGAAATATGTGAATCATTATGATAAACCAGATCTGGCACAATAACACGAGAAATCTGAAAAGAAGTTGTTTGATCAGAAACTTTTGTCTCACAATGATTCCGGGCTTCATTCAAATCTGGACTGTTACGTGACGTTATACCGTTTCTCGAAGTAGGATCACAATCATAAATTTTGGCATTAGTTAAAGCGAAATGAACCATAGTATTACAGTTTTACCATATTTAAAGCATTTAGAATTACGAATTACACATGAATTACATTGGTGAAACTTGCCACAGAACAAGCATATACCAAACTTGCGCTCATCTTCGTGAACTGTTCCACAACTCAATAAATTGTTATCTGAATAACTTTGATTACATATTGGAGTGCTACGACGTAGTAAAGTAGTGGAATTCCTGATGACCTGACGAATCATTTTTTAAATCTCTTCTCCTTTTCGGCATTCGAAATTTGTACACTTAACATAGTCCACTAGTAGTTGCTTGATAGTTGCATAAGGGAAAGAAATGGGCTTGTCTTGGAGTGCCAAAGTCTTTATTAAACTGCATGCTTTTTTACCGATGAATGTAAGGAAGTGAACCACAATATTAAAACCTTCAATATCCTCCTTGATCATAGCCCGGATTTCGAAACTTCCCATGTAGTCCTTAAAAGCATTAAAATGTGAATGTATGTTTAACCGTTCTATCACAGGCTTCATCGCGATACCAATGTGATATTTAAGAGTATTTGAATAAGAGTATTATAGTGACATACTTTTGTGACGAGAACGCGATCAGAAGTTGGAAACTTTTACTGGTACTAATAGAGGTTTGATGCCTACATAGTTGTTACACTTGGTCAGATCTCCTTCCTTTGATATCATGATGAAATATCCTTCTTTATAATCTGTCGGCAGTTGTTTCGTCTACCAAACCTCCCTGGATGGAATGTAGAGCAGTCACTTCTATGTCTGACTTCAGTTGGTACGTTTTCTAGTGCTGATGCTTACCCACTCTTCACGTGTCTGATGGCCATCCTGATTTCCGTGATCGTTGATGGAGTGACAGATATATGAAGGTTTGTATATGCTGCTTTGATATCCGTGGAGCTGTGTAAGATCCAAACCTAGATTCCAATAGGTCTGGATGTGGCCGAATAACCGTTAGATAGTTTAGACACTCGTGTCTCGGTTTAAATCAAAACAAGGTATATATTTGATACGGTTCTGTAATTCATCATATATACTGATGATGGAACGGATATTCTAGTTTTGCAACTAGATACCAGTAGCACCTTCTAAATTCGATTGTTCCCAGTCAGATAGAAATCAGAAGTCAGACGAGAAGAGGCAGGAAAGATATATTTGATTCGTTACCAATATATCGAGGACCTTTTCTATGAGCTGGCTAATGAAACGTAGGAGCTGTGTCCCACGCCGAGTCGAAACGTGATCTGGTGCGGATGCATGACCGAAAGCCTTCAGCTAAACAAGTTCACTTAAACACGTGGTCAGCATCCAATGTCGAACACTTAATGAACTATTGATTTTGGGGAATTATTTACAGCTACAGATCACTCCCACCCCTAGTGAGTTAGTGATGCCCCTAAGACGTGACCAGCCAGAAGTTTAAACCCAACCAGTTTGTCGTTGGTAAACACTCTTCTGATAGCTTGCTTCGTTTAGCAGCATCTGGTCGTCTTTCCTTAAACTATGGGACCAAAATGTACAACATAGCAATAAAGAAATATAGTACAATGAAAATTTCGGTTTCTTGCGAAACTTCGTCGTTATTTTCCAGCCGTCCTGGAAAAGAGGAAAAATAAAACGTTTGAGTGCATGTCGAAAATACACTTGTACTTGCGTAAGGACACAAGATGAGCGGAAAAAATAAACTGATACACTTACAAACAGCGTAAAAGCGATTGGAAAAAAAATGGTTTGTTTTTTTTATATATAAAAAGTATATATATATACGCTCAAAAAAAGATAAAAATGTTTTGTTTTTTTTGGTTTTTTTTATATAAATAAAAAATTATCATATTAAAATTTTTTTATAATGAACTATGGAAGGGTAATTCAAGATAAAGCTTATGTCCTACGTGTAATATTCGTTAAGATGTTCTGGAAATCTGACTCGTCTTCCAGAACGCGTTGTTTTAGGTTTTTCTATCGACGTTGACGAAGTATCAAGTTGTGTGTCGGTTGTCGTGTAGGGTACTACGAGTGTAGTAACTGTGTCGTTTGCTTGTACCGAAGGAAAATCGACGTAGCTAGGGTTTCCTTCTAGGTACGCAGCTTTGAGTCGATCGATACTGATGCTATCTTTCGTACCGTTCTTATCAACTACATAGTACTTTGGTTCGCGTTGAAGAACTTTGAAGGGTCCTTCGTATGCTCATTCGAGGGGTCATCGATGTGAGTCTCGACGAACGAAGACGTGTGTACTATGTCGTAATTCGGGTTGAACGAAAACATCAGTTGATTGAGGTCGAGTGTGAGCAGGTTTAACTGAACGCATAGCGTTTGTAAGCCTACTCGTGTAAGAGTTTAGATCCATGTTCAATGAAGAAGCTGAAGGATCTACGAATTCTCCTGGGAGTCGGAGTGTCGACCCGTAAACGAGTTGAAATGCCGTGTATCCAATGTCAGCTTTCACTGCATTGCGGATACCTAGCAAGACGAGTGGAAGAGCGTCTGTCCACTGTGAAACGTTTGAAGCTGATAATGAAGCTTTTAATTGTCGATGAAAACGTTCTACCAACCCGTTTGCTTGTGGGTGGTAGGCGGTCGTTCGGAAGCGCGTGATTCCTAAAAGTGTGGTCAGACAACGGAAAAGTCCAGATTCGAACTGGCGTCCGCGGTCTGTAGTGATGGTTGAAGGGCAGCCGAAATTTGCTACCCATCGTTCGACGAAAGCGCGAGCCACGATTTCAGCAGTAATGTCCTTAATCGGTACTGCTTCTGGCCATAGAGTAAAACGGTCTACGCATGTTAATAGATAAGAGTATCCGTTCGAGTCGGGTAAGGGTCCTACCAAATCTAGATGGACGTTGTCGAAACGAGCGTCAGGCGTTTCGAAAGAACCTAAGGGACATTTGTTGTGTCTGATTACCTTAGATTTCTGACAGCTTACACAGGAGCGTGCCCACTCCCTCACGTCTTTATTCATGCCAGGCCAACAAAAGCGTTCGGCTATAAGTTCGATTGTTGCACGAGCACGTGGATGAGAAAGATTGTGCAACGTATTGAAGACGTTGCGGCGATACTGTTTTGGTACAATTGGACGATCCCTACCTGTAGATGTGTCACAGAGTAAGGTTTCCTTACCTGTTCCCATCTGCCTAATACTTAGTTTAAGAGTTGTCGAGGATAACTCATACTGAAGATCAATGTCTTCTTTTTGAAGCTGAGCGAGTTTAAGGTCGATTCCTTGGAAACTGTTCAAGGAATTTATTCGAGACAAGGCGTCTGCGACTACATTGTTAGCTCCAGAAATGTGTTGTATGTCTGAAGTAAACTGCGAAATGTAGTCGAGTTGTCGAGACTCTCGCGGTGAGTACTTGTCTGAAGATGAATTTAAAGAGAAGGTAAGAGGTTTGTGATCGGTAAAAAGCGTGAATTCTCTTCCTTCGATAGAATGTTGAAAATGCCGTACAGCACAATACATAGCTAGGAGTTCCCTACCGAACGTGCTGTACCTAGATTCCGCGTCTAGCAACCGTCTCGAGAAAAATCCTAAGGGTTGCCACGAGTTGTTAACCCATTGTTGTAAGACTGCTCCGATTGCTGAGTCGGATGCGTCTACGGCGATACTAATGGGCGCTTGAGTGTCCTGATGAGCAAGCAAGGTTGCTTTAGCGATGTGTTCCTTAACTGTGGAGAATGCTTTACGGGCTATGTCGTCTAAACTAATTGATTTCGCATTTCCACGAAGCTGATCGGTTAACGGTTTGATAAGGGATGCGCATTTACGTATGAACCGTCTATAGAAACTTACGAGTCCGTTAAAAGTTCGTAAGTGCTTGATCGTGGTCGGTTCTGGGTAATCCAGAATGGCCGCCACTTTGCTCCTAAGGGGTCGGATGCCTTGGGCATCAATGGTATGTCCTAGGAAGTCTAAGGAGTTTGTTCCGATTTGGCATTTCTGTATGTTCACAGTAATGCCATGCCTTTGGAGTCGATCGAAAACAATGTCCAGATGCTTGAGATGCGATTCTCTGTCAGGACTTGCTATTAGACAGTCATCAACATACGCATGTACGAAGTTGAGACCTCGGAAGACGTCGTCTATAAACCTTTGGAAGGTTTGAGCCGCGTTTCTTAAACCAAAGGGCATTCGTAGAAATTCGTAAAGACCGAAGTGAGTGATGATGGCGGTTTTAGGAATGTCGTCAGTTGCCATCGGGATTTGGTTATAAGCTTTAACCAAGTCGATTTTCGAAAAGACAGTTGTACCTTTCAAGGTAGCCGTCAAATCGTGAATATGAGGCAGCGGGTAACAATCGGGAATGGCTTTAGCATTTAGACGCCGATAATCACCAGTTGGCCGCCAATCATTGCTGTCCTTTTTAGGGACCATGTGCAATGGGGATGCCCATGGACTATTCGATGGTCGAATTATCCCTAGGTCCATCATGTGGTCGAATTCGTTTTTAGCTAACCTAAGCTTCTCGGGAGCGAGTCTTCGAGCTTTCGAAAATACAGGTGGTCCTGTAGTCGTGATGTGATGTGTAACATTGCTGGTTACAAAAGGCAATTTCGATTGCGATTGGTATATCCCGGGGTATTTGTCGAGTACTGATTGGTACAAGGGGTCTATGGTGTGTTTAATCGTGACTGGGGATAACCTGCAACCGGAACAAGGAGTTACGCTAACAGATAACTTAGTGTTTCCGTCTATTAACTTTCGTGAGCGTGTGTCGATGAGTAGATTGTGGTGTTGTAACAGGTCTATACCAATGATTGGCGTAGAGACATCTGCAACCACGAAAACCCAGTGTATGGGTTTGCGTAAACCCACGTTAAGGTAGACGTACCTTTTACCGTAAGTAGCGATCGGCTTTCCGTTTGCCGCCTGTAAACTTAAAACAGGCTCGCGAAGTCTGTCGTCGGGATTTGTTGGAAGAACGCTAACTTCTGCGCCAGTGTCGATGAGGTAGCGAACTTTCGTAGTCACATCCGTGACGTATAACAGACGGCTGTGTTCGCCGGCTACGGTTGCCGTTAACACGTGCCGGCTGGGAAGTTTCCCGAAATCTTATTCGTGTCAGTCGATTTTGAAGTCGGATAATTGCAAGGTTTCCTGCAATTTCAGGAAAACTTACCGTACTGGTTATGATGCCAGCACCAGTCGGGATTGTCTGTCTCTCGTGGTCGAGAGCCAGAACGCTTACGTGAGACGCTTCTACGCGGGGTTTTTGACCGACTACGGTCATTGCGAACTCTAAGATATCATGTAAGCGTGTGACATAGTTCGGCCATGTCAGTCGTGGTCGATTGGGGTTTTTCTTTGACGGAAAAAACCTCGGCCTTAGAAGATCTAGTGATTTCCAAGATTCGTTCGGCAGATGCAGCTAGTTCATCTATGGCATTGTTTTGAAATGAAACAAGCACTGCCTGTACCTGTTGAGGGAGTTTAGACAAGAAAAGTTGTCTGAATAGGCCATCATCTAAAGTTCGTTGGCCAATGACTTCTCTCATTCCAAGCAACATGTCTGTCGCAGAACCATGTTGCAAGTCGATATTGTTAAAGAGTTGGTCTAACCGTTGTCGATCAATTAGGTCTCCTCGTTTTAAAATCGATAGCTTAAGCGTTTCGTAAGGTTCGGGAACATCACTAGTAAACATACTAGGTGTTACGTACCTGTTAAACTCGCGCGGTAACGCCTTAACTACGGGGAGGAAACGTGTGCGCGAGTCCGTGATTCCGTGCATGCTAAAGTCGGCTTCTGCGTAGCAGAACTAGGACTCAATATTGTCGGGCCAAAATGGCGTTAACTGAATCGAAATAGGGGGAATAGACTTAAACTTAAGAAACTTAGGAGAGTGTTCCGTCATAGTAATGTAGATAATGAAAAATGTCTAAGTAAAATATATACGAGAAAAAAAATTCGCGAAAAAAAGTATATCACAATATATAAAATTCAAATAAAGTATATCAATGAATAATAATATTCCAAAATGGAACAGACTCACAGTATATTGACTTGGTGTACCAGATCACGTCGGGTTCACCAATGATGATGCAACGGATATTCTAGTTTTGCAACTAGATACCAGTAGCACCTTCTAAATTCGATTGTTCCCAGTCAGATAGAAATCAGAAGTCAGACGAGAAGAGGCAGGAAAGATATATTTGATTCGTTACCAATATATCGAGGACCTTTTCTATGAGCTGGCTAATGAAACGTAGGAGCTGTGTCCCACGCCGAGTCGAAACGTGATCTGGTGCGGATGCATGACCGAAAGCCTTCAGCTAAACAAGTCCACTTAAACACGTGGTCAGCATCCAATGTCGAACACTTAATGAACTATTGATTTTGGAGAATTATTTACAGCTACAATACAAATGCACAAATTTACCTAAACGAATATTATCACCCGGTTATTCAACCAACAATTGATACAAAAATATCCAATCTAAATTACAATAAATAGCAAGGTGATAAGAAACATATGAAAAATTACCAAAAAACACCAAAGAATAAGCGTTATTCTATCTTTTCTGGATAGATCAAGGGAGATTTCGTTTGAGCGGTTATTTTATAACACCAAGTGTTTCAATTTCTGGGAAAGTGCTCCAAATTACAACCAAAATGCACGATCCCAGTCAAAATCAACCGCACAATCAAATAGCGAGCAGCCAATATGGCAGATGCCAGAATAATACCAATTAAAACAAACTAGATACAGCTTATTAAGGACCATAGAGACTCAATAAAAACGATAGTAAACCAAGAAAATTGAACGTCACAGACCTAATTAGCATAAAATTGTTAACAGCATGTACAAATAAAGAAAACGTAAGGAAGAAATCACAAGTGTATGCATGGAGGGATTTTCACTTGCAAAATGGATCCAACACCGGCCCCCAAAATCCCTCCATACTGCACAAGCTATTCTGATGTCTTTTTCGCCATGGTACACCTAATCGCATTCCTTACTAAAAGAACGGGTAGGACTTACAACAGTACGCCTACTCGTTCTGTCTTTATTGTTTGACAATCGACTAATTGAACCCTTCTAGAAGACATACTTTACGTATATCCCTCCTAATAGACCCGTTATTAGTACGTACTGTCACCGTCCTAACCTTTCCGTCTTCGTCGGTTTCACAATTCTCAATTACCCCTAGAGACCATTTACCGCGGGTGGAAATATCTGAAACCACGATTACTACATCACCTGGTTCCAAATTACGACGCTCAACCAACCATTTTTGACGAGTTTGTAAGGATGGTGAGTACTCCCGCAGCCACCTCTTTCAAAACACATTAGCTAGATAATTCACCTGCTTCCAGAGTTTATCATAATTAACTCTGATACTACTTTCGTCAACTATACTGTCGCATTCCCTCAACAAAAGCAAACTGTTAGGTGATAATGCTAGCTTGTCGTTAGCATCCTGTACCATCGGGGTTAATGGTCGATCGTTCAATATCCTTTCAACTTCAACCAAATAGGTGCCTAAAGTTTCATCATTCAACGTTTGTTCTCCGGTGATCAATAATAATAGTCTACGTACGGATCTTATCATTCTTTCCCACACCCCTCCTCTGTGGCTGGATGACGGAGGGTTAAAATGCCACTGAATCTGCTTCGCTGACAATTCATTACTTATCCTTTGTTGGTCCCACTGCCGAACGTATTTCCTTAGTTCAGATATTGCACCCACGAATTTCGACCCGTTATCACTATAAATCTCAGAGGGCTTCCCTCTTCTTCCGATAAAACGTAACAGGGCCATCACAAATGAATCGGTATTCAAACTGCAAGCCATTTCAATATGCACTGCACGTGTTTGCAAACAAGTAAATATACATCCATACCTCTTTTCTAGTGACCTTCCCTTTTTGACTAAAATAGGTCCGAAGTAATCCACCCCTACCGTTGCGAAACTATGCCAGCCTGGTTTCACTCTACATGCCGGGAGCGGCGCCATCAATTGTTGTCCTTGGTTCGAAATGTACCGTCGTGCATAAGCTACTGCTCCATAACCAATCTCGGAGGCATCACTAAATAAATGCAATTCCACTCGCTCATTAGGTTCATCTAATTTATTCTTGATGCCTCGAGGAATTTTAACGTGACCTATCTGTCGCATTAAGTTCACCCAGTTTAGCCAAATCGACAAACAAGGCTCGTTGATCGGCTGATCCCAGCCTATTTGGGACTTACATAACCCTTGCAGCAGAAGTTTGACCGTCAGATAGACTGGAGAAATTAAACCCAAGGGGTCGAATACAGAAGATGCCACAGATAGAATACCTCTCCTAGTCAACGGTCTTTCTGGGGCGTCAAAGTAAAACTGGAAAACATCTCTTTCACAATCCCATTGTACCCCCAAGGTACGATGAATGACATCACAATCTTTAGACATTTCTATCACAAGCCCTTCCTTGCATATCCCAGGCAAAACGGACCTAACTTTTTCCGAATTTGTTATCCATTTCTTTAATGTAAAACCGCCTTTACCCAGTATTTCACTTACTTGCTTAACAAAGCTCTTTGCTCGATCACAATTGGGAAAAGATACTAAGCAATCATCCACATAGAAATTGTTCCTCACCTCCTCCACAACGTAGCTATCATATCCATCAGAGAATGTCTGAGCGGTCTTGATCAAGGCAAAGTTTGCACAGAATGGCGAAGACGTTGCTCCGAATGGATGGGCAGTCATTTGAAACTCCAATGGTTCTTTCGACATGTCTGCCTCCTGCCACCATAGAAATCTTAAAGCTCCCTGATCGGATTCAGGGACCTTTACTTGCATGAACATTTCTTCAACATCGGCACAAATGGCAATTGCCTCCTTGCGAAATCGCAATAATATACAAACAAGCTCTGCTGTAGTGTCGGGTCCTTGATACATCATATCATTCAGTGAAACCCCAGCAAATTTAGCAGCACAGTCCAGCACCACCCTCAGTTTCTCTGGCTTTTTGGGATTTATTACCGCGTGATGAGGTAGATACCAGCGAGGGAGATAATCTGACCTCAAATGTATTTCAGGGACCCTTCGTGCATACCCTTTAGTAAGATTACTTTCGATACTTTTAGCATATTTAGTGTGTAGGTTGCTATCCTTCAACAACCTACGCTTCAAACTAAGTAATCTACTGGCCGCTACTTCATAGTTTCCCGTTATTTTGTTTGGATGCATTTTCCATGGTATTGGAACTACGAAGTGACCACCATCGAAGAAGGTACCCCTTTCCACTATTTCTATTGCTGCTCGATCGTCTACTGACGGCGATTTATCGCTTGAATATACATCAGCGAATTCTACGTCATAAAGCTTACGGAATTGTTCTTCTATTGTCTGCAGCTTACTCATACAATTACTAACTCTTTTCTTCGATCCCGAAAATGATGCAGGTCCAAATACGGTCCAACCGAGCAACGTTTTTACTGCATACGGATTTTTTCTGCCACCTAACCGTTGATCGAGTACCCAGTGGGCTTCCGGAACATCACAACCAATCAGCAATACAACTTCGCCAGAATCTATAAACTCTAATGGTACATCACTCAAATGCGGCCACTTCACTAGGTCACTCATAACTGACTTCGTCGGTTTATGCCCAGGTATTTGCGACACTACCAGGGCTCCCTCAATCTTGACGTGCTCAGATTGATCTAAGGAGTACACTTCAAAAGGTGTTTTTGTGACGCGTGTTGCCTTATTACCGCTCACAGTTTGCACAGTCACTGACGACTCTTCCTCATTTAGCCCCAGTAACTTCAAACATCCTGACCTGATCAAGGTTACGTCAGAGCCATTATCCAAAAGTGCATACCCCACAACCTCAGTGTTTCCCGCTCTCAACCTCACGGGGATCGTTCCCAGACACACGTAACTGTTCACTGGCCTATCTTGTCCACAATAGTTTACCATAGCCAGTTTATCTTCTGATTTATACCTTGCCGAACCTTTATGCAACAGAGAGTGATATCTCTTAGAGCATCCGTCAATGGCGCAACATCTCGTCACTTTGCATTCATTAGCTTTATGCCCTTGTCTAAGACATACGAAACAAATACTCTTACCTTTGACGTGCGACAAACGTTCTTCCGTCGTGAGAGCTAAGAACTGTCTACACTCGTAAACCGCATGATCCCCTGAGCACATACTGCACTTAGCACTTGCGATCGATGCATTCTTCGATCTCAATACGGAATGATAACATGATTTAGTAGTAACTCCCCCTCCTGGACGTTCAGCCAATCGTCCAAACCTACTCGCAGCGACTCTCGCTTTAGCTGCCACAAACTGAGTGAGTTCGGCGAACGTTGGCTCTCTGTCATCTTCCGTCAATCTATCTACCAGTTCAGCCCATTGTCTTTGCATAGGTTGAGGCAGAAATCTTACTACTCTCTCTAATGTAACCAGCGAATTCAAGTCGGCAGTGTAATTCATTTGCTCTAGAATCATGCTACAATTTTCCATCCTTATTGCTAAACTTGAGAGTTGCTCTGCGTCATGACAACCATGCTTTACATCATTGAATAAATCCTCTAACGTCTCTCTTGCTATGACATGAGCTTGACCGAACAATCTTTTCAAAATATCTCTAGCTCTCTTATACCCAGACGTAGCCTCCATCATTACACATCCTTCAATGGCTGCCTTCGCCTTACCCTTGCAATAATGGAGCAAATATAGTAAACGTTGACTATCGTCAGATACTCTAGCAGCAACGTAAGCATCGTATTGTTTTATAAGACTGCATGCCCAAGTCTTTCCCCTTTATCTAGACTAAAATTCGCTACCTTATCTAACATTACGTCTTTATCACTATCACTATAGTTCTCATCAAATACATTAGAACCATGAGGCGTAAAGACATCAGAAAAAACTTGCTTTGTACTAAGGGATTTGTCAGTAACCTTGTCTTCATCCTCTCCGACCAGCTTAGGGATTGACTTCTTTGTACGATTGCTGGACATCTCGAATTATCGACCAAATTTGGTTCAGAACAGTGAGCGCGGACCAAGCTGCAAACCGACCGATTTTCGTTCAGGACTGTAAGTTCTTCCAAGCAGCCAACCAATATTCGTTTAGAACTGTAAGTTCTTTCAAGCAGCTAACTATTATTCGTTTAGAACTGTAAGATCCAAACCTAGATTCCAATAGGTCTGGATGTGGCCGAATAACCGTTAGATAGTTTAGACACTCGTGTCTCGGTTTAAATCAAAACAAGGTATATATTTGATACGGTTCTGTAATTCATCATATATACAAATGCACAAATTTACCTAAACGAATATTATCACCCGGTTATTCAACCAACAATTGATACAAAAATATCCAATCTAAATTACAATAAATAGCAAGGTGATAAGAAACATATGAAAAATTACCAAAAAACACCAAAGAATAAGCGTTATTCTATCTTTTCTGGATAGATCAAGGGAGATTTCGTTTGAGCGGTTATTTTATAACACCAAGTGTTTCAATTTCTGGGAAAGTGCTCCAAATTACAACCAAAATGCACGATCCCAGTCAAAATCAACCGCACAATCAAATAGCGAGCAGCCAATATGGCAGATGCCAGAATAATACCAATTAAAACAAACTAGATACAGCTTATTAAGGACCATAGAGACTCAATAAAAACGATAGTAAACCAAGAAAATTGAACGTCACAGACCTAATTAGCATAAAATTGTTAACAGCATGTACAAATAAAGAAAACGTAAGGAAGAAATCACAAGTGTATGCATGGAGGGATTTTCACTTGCAAAATAGATCCAACAAGCTGGTCTACTAAAGGGTTCCCCGAAGTATTCTACCCATCTGTTCCTCTGTCCTTGAATTTCAGTGATTGACTTGCTTTCTTTGTACTTGACCAGCTTCTCTGGTTTACCATATTTCCCTACCAGTCTCTTCGTTGTGTCATATGCCTGTTTCATATTTCCTTCTATTGCAGCCATTCCCACTATCCTTGTTAGGCCTTCCATCTCTCTCTTCTTGTCAGTTGTTATACTCATCCTCACTGACTTCTTCGCTTCTGTATACTGGGACTGTGCCTTGACATTTTTCTTCTCGTTCACCTGTTGTTAATTACTGTCTTCTTGTCCTTCGTTTCTCGAGTGCTGTTCAGAGTTTTCATAGAAATCCATTTCTTATGATGATGCTTCTTACGGGCCAGAACCTCCTGACACGTTGAAGTTAGTGCTTCATTGATATTTTTCCAGTTATTCTCTATAGTAGACTCTTCTTTCAGTAGATCTTTTAAGGCTTGTAACTTGTTGTTGAGATCTGTCTTGAATTCGTTGAGTTTGTCAGTATATCGAAGGAGGGTTGTATTAAGCCTTGGTAGTGCTGTTCCTCCAGTTGTCCAGTGCTTCTTCAGCTTTAGTTTCATCTTGTCTACAACCATGCAGTGATGTGAAGCTATGTCAGTTACCCTCTTTGTTTTTATGTCTTCCATTGTCCTTAGGAATATTTTACTGACACAAATATAACATATCCGGTTCTCTGTGCTGTGATCTGGTGAGATCCATGTAGATATGTATATGCCTTTGTGATGGAATATTGTGCCGACTATAACCAATTTGTTGAATTCCCATAGATTTGCAAATCTCTCCCCATCTCCATTTATCTCTCACAGTCCATGTCGTCCAACTATATCTTCATATCCGGTGTTGCACATTCCGACTTTGGCGTTTAGATCTCCCATTAGGACAGTGAGGACCCTTCATGAGTACTTAGCTATGATCGATTGCAGCCTCGAGTAAAACTGATCTTTGCCGTCGTTGTTGTTATCATTGGTGGGTGTATAACATTGGATAACACTCATAGTGATTCCCTTCTTACTTGCTTTGGAAGACGCTTCGATGATTCTGGATTCGTAAGATATCCCACCCAATAAGTGCATTTCATGCTCCGTTGGACAGCATCGGAGTAACTCCCTGAGTGTGTGGAGCGTTTTTCTCTTCGTGATCGGAGTACAGCAGCATTTCTCCTGAATCTTTCCTTTTATATCCACCTTGTGTTCAATGTGTTATGCTGATTCCGAGTACTGCCGATTTGTATCTCCTCATTTATGTCGCATTTTTACTGGTCCTTTGAGTCCATTGTATTGTACGGACATTCTATGTACCTATAATAATGCTTGCTCTGGTTGTTAAAAGTGAGATCAACCTCGTAACGTCCAGAGAAACTCGGCTTTCGTCCTGAGGCGTCATAATTTTTCCTTCAACTCCCAAGGCAGAATTTAAGTGGTTAAATTTCTTTAATCTGATTAGCGTTTTTTAGCAATGTTGTTTTCTACGGGATAGGGTTGCCAGCCCCATACCCAACACTCCTTCTTTACCTGGGCTTGGGACCTACAGTAATTTAAGAAAAGGTGTTTATGCCTAAGTGATCTGTTGATCACTAAAGTTTATTCCATACTCCTTTGTCTATGCAGTGACAGTTTTCCCGCAAAAACTAGTCGTGAGCTATCTTCCAGATCTGTCCATCTGCGTAAGTACATGAGGTAAGGTTAAGACTAAATATTTAATTACTTTTCCAAATCGACTTTTCGACCAACTGGATTTTCTAGAAGGCATTAAAATATGACCGCATACTTCAGACCCTTAACATATGAGACAAGTTTGTGCCTAATTTTGTAAATCACTATGCAAGTCTTTTTCTTATTATTTTCTCCGGAGCTTGAATTTATGGATAAGAAAGAGATTTTTCTATGTCGATTATCAGTTTCCTCACCGTTAATGGTACGAAACGTCTTGGTAGATATGAGGACGTTTCGCAAATTGTTGACAAGAGAAAATGATTTAAATTCCAAATAAGCATCTCAAAATGGTATCCAGCCAAATGTCCCTTCGTCTTCCTGATGTAATCAAGCCAATAGTATTATATTACATGTTTAATCGATTGAAATACCAAAGAAGTTCATAGATGTTATAAAGAGGAAAGGAGAAGGTCCTCAGTTCACGCTGACCTTGGTAACGGCTTTTGATAGGAACATGGTCCAGGTATAGGTAGAAGCTTCATAGAGGTTTGCTACAAATGTGTTGCTGAAGAAAGAAAAAATGAGTAGGGCTTATATATATAAGTCTTGATTAATGACTAAAAGTTTATCGTAGAGTAAACAAAGGCGTGTTTAATGAATAGGTAAGTGTCATTTTAGTTACCATTACCAGAATTAATTGCATTTAAAGAATCTGAAGATAAATGCAATGGCAATGAGTTATGGCGTGTATTTTGGTGGATTGAGTTCGAATAGTTGAAAGCGTAAGTAAGAAGCAGAGGGTCATTCGATAAATTCGAGAACGCAACTAATGAATATAAGGTGTTTGGAAACGGGTCCTATTGTGGAACTACTCAGCAGTGCGCTGCCACGATCCCGCCTCGCGAAATTTGAACCCAGGATCTACCAGTCTCGTGCCAGAGCACTTAACCGACAAACCATTGAGCCGGCATCCGACTGTGTTAATGTCTAACTTTAACCAATCCACGAAATTGAGCAACCATTTCACCAATGTCTTCGGTGAGTTAATATCTCCCAACAGACATTCCCTATGAAAATTGTGTGAATCTGATTGAGCACGTGTCTGCACATCAATCTTTTATCTATTATCCCATTGGTTGTAACACAGACAATAAATAATTTATCCACAACCAATTAACACTCATAAATATATAGATTTTTAACACACACTCACTCTTTTCCCCGTGTGCTTGCTTCCTGCACGCTTGCGGATCTTACTAATTTTCAACAATGAACTATCTCTATATCTGGTATTCTAGCTTTTGAATAATCTCGAGTAATTCCACAATACTACTAGAAGATTAAGCCTACGTAAATACTCATTTAACGAGATATTATTTATTGCAGTCAGATATGGAGGAAATTAATCTTTACAGATAGGAGTCGGAAAACAAGAATAGATAGTATTTGATGATGTGTTATACACATATCGAGTAACGGATGATTCCAGACTCATTTTAAAAGACGTTTCAGGGAATGAAATCTAGAGCTTGACATGCTTTCGGGAAAGTTTGTTTAAAAAAGCTAAAATTATGCGAGTAATGTATTACAAAATCAGTTACTGACACAACGATGGACAATACATTTTGTAAGGTGTGAAATATATTTCAACAGATTTATTTCCAAAAATAACCAGTTGCATTACTTAGTACTGCAGTCTAAACTTCATTGACATGAATAGTTTGTTTGACTATGCGTAATGCAATATAACTCACTAAAATTGTCTAACTGGCGACACACAACCAAATTATAAACAGTGCTTTAACCTGAAGGTGTAGAATCTTTAAAGTATACGAAACCAAATATTTCAATGCTCCTGATTTCGCCCTTTCAAAACACACAGTTCTCAGGTACTTGCGAATCGGTACATGCATCAAGGAATCACATTCCAGCTGTATTTGTCTACTTTGTATGTTTTAAATATTATCACACAAAATGGAAATAGTTTTGGCTCGAAATTACACTACCCGATGCTGTACGTAACTTATAAAGAAGTTGAGTGTTTTCAGGATCCACCTACATTTAACTTTATGGTTAGTAAGTTCCTGAATAGTAAACATTTCGTTATACTTTCCTCGTTGTTGTTTCCTGAACACTTGAGAAGTGACTACATCGTACTGTGCAGATATACGAAAACTCGTATAAGAATTAGTAAGTGAATCTCTTGACCCATTATCATCAGTGTTATGGATAAGCATTTTAAATCTTACAAACGACTAGCAAGTGAGTATTTCATCAACTACGACACCCTCGTCATTCACAATGTTCACGTTGTACATACTTAAATAGAATATATATATATATATACCATATGGAATTAAATTTGTCTGTCAGATCTCGTCAGGAGTAGTACTGATGACTCGAGAAGGAATGAAATATACAACTTCTACGTCTCATAGTGAAAGTGATGGTCTTTTAAATAAAAATAACAGCCAATTTACGTACTTCACATTCGCCATTGATAAACGTATATTTCTTAAAGTAGGTTTCTTTACGATAACCACTGGAAGACCTAAATTGTTACTATGAACTGTTCCACATTCAGATTTTTAAATTTAAGTTATAACATGTTTTTCAGTCCTTCTAAGAAATGTCTGACAAAAACAGCTTCCATAACGGGTGGAGACATAAATACACACTTATTCAACTACACAGAGAAAAAATAATTGAATATTTAAAACATTCGATTATTGTCTATCACCTATAATGCACTTGTACTTAAATAAGTAGTTTATCTTCACTTTACAGATGTCTTTTCATTCAAGAATAAATATGTTTTTCGGAAATATATATCTGGCATCTCATAAGTATTAAACATTATAAGATAATCATATCTACATTGATCTATTATTGCTTGAAATAATGACAGTCAGGGAACGGTATTCAGAATCACTTAACCTCATTTGATATCATTTATTTAATTTTTTAAGTTTAATATATTAAACAAACTATATTTCACAATGAAAGACAAATTATTTAAATAATCAGTAAGATATGACAGACAGATATATTCAAGACTATGTAGCATATCGATTTACATATTGAACTGACAATTTGAACTTTTTATATTACGAACCATTTTCGCATTACCAAATAGAATTGTCCAGAGGATCATTCTAATCAGAAAGCGTTTTATAGACGCTTCCTTTAGCGAACAGATTTTATTAATCTAACTCTGAAAGTCTATACAAAATCTTACTGAGGCGTTATAGAAACTTCTATGTAAATGTTGTATACCAGATAACAAAAGAATACATAAAATGTTTTCATTGTCCTGTTTTGTTCTGGATAATATGTCCTATTATACCTGATTTACAAGGAAATTTCTGTCAACTCCAAACATTCAGTTGCATAAAAATATTTCATATGACTAACTTTCTGGTATAAATACTGTATAGGATTAACCAACAATAATGGACGCTTACAAATTTTACATCCTACTTATAGTAGTACTTTACAGTAATCTGACAAAAAGTTCTGCAAATAAATCGGCAATCACACAATATGAATTTTTATCAAAATGGAAATTAAAAAATAATGGCTTCGTAAATATGGATTATGGTTTACCTGTTAACATAATTGGTGGTTTAATAGCAACTGTGAAATTGCAATTTATTCGCTGTAAGCCAGAGAAAGTACGATATTGGACTATGGTAGATTGTCAAGCATTATATATACCGTCTGACTGTCATTTTACCTATGAACAAATTAACTTGTTAAAAAATACATCAAAAAGCATTAATTGTAGTCAACATGTTAAAAGTAAATTAATACCTAACAGATGGACTAAAGAAGTGGATAAAAAGTCTACACAAGTGGTGGAAATTCGAGTCGATAGTGCTATAACAAACATGAAACTTAAAGCATTCTTTTTGCACTGTGGAAAAGATTTAGCATATTTCAATAATAACTCATTAATACAATTATGTGACTGGGATAATTACATTGAATTAGTTTCAAACATTAATTCACTCGACGTTTACGGATACATTAATACAAGTTCAATTATATCTGGTAAGATGATATGATAGTGAGTAGTGGTTTTGCTTTGTTAATCAATCACATTTATAACCGGTATTATATAAATATCAACTGTATTTTGAATCAGAAGGCAATTATAAGCAGCAACTACAGTTTATTTGCAGAAAGCACGATCACAAAGATATAAACACATCGAGCGAATTCGAAGCAGGGAGCCGAATATGTGTTTGCGATTAAACACATGGACAAATTTATAGTCAAATCGAATAAGGCGCAGCTAGGCAAGGCATAGGCTAATAATAGGATTCGAGTACATATAAACGCGGTAAAGAGAATGATACATCGAGCGATATTTAAGCGAATAACATTTTAGCCATAGAGATATGCGTGTAGGCTGTCATGTGATCAAGCGTACACGTTTATACAGATATGATAGTGATCATAACAGTACAAAGAAATATGCGGGTTGTGATTGTTTGAATAATATTGTCTGTTAGGTAGGTTAATAAACAAAATTTAAACATAATCGAAACAGATTGTAGGAGAGTTGCTATGTGTTGAAAATCAATATAATGGTAATGAGAATGAAAACAAAATTCTAAAGTAATAAAATTTAAGAGCAAAGAATGAAAGAAGTTTCTAGTTGGTGTTATTCATAAAAGACTTTTGTCTAATATTTGTTCGAAATAAGTATTATCGAGTTTCTCTATTTCATTTCATGTCCATGGATTTTAAGTCTCCTTCACTTTGTTCTATTTAAGTATGTACAACGTGAACATTGTGAATGACGAGGGTGTCGTAGTTGATGAAATACTCACTTGCTAGTCGTTTGTAAGATTTAAAATGCTTATCCATAACACTGATGATAATGGGTCAAGAGATTCACTTACTAATTCTTATACGAGTTTTCGTATATCTGCACAGTACGATGTAGTCACTTCTCAAGTGTTCAGGAAACAACAACGAGGAAAGTATAACGAAATGTTTACTATTCAGGAACTTACTAACCATAAAGTTAAATGTAGGTGGATCCTGAAAACACTCAACTTCTTTATAAGTTACGTACAGCATCGGGTAGTGTAATTTCGAGCCAAAACTATTTCCATTTTGTGTGATAATATTTAAAACATACAAAGTAGACAAATACAGCTGGAATGTGATTCCTTGATGCATGTACCGATTCGCAAGTACCTGAGAACTGTGTGTTTCGAAAGGGCGAAATCAGGAGCATTGAAATATTTGGTTTCGTATACTTTAAAGATTCTACACCTTCAGGTTAAAGCACTGTTTATAATTTGATTGCGTGTCATCTTTTTGACACAAACTTGATATAACGAACGCATCTAAAATAAATATAAGGCATTATGTATCTGCTACATTTGAATTCACAGATGCCATATGGATTAGGTTATAAACGGACGAACTACTTATGAATAACCAATAATTTACACTGATATTTCGATAACATAAACTACATTTCTGAATAGCACGATTCTTCATTTTGACTATCAATGTATAACAATGAGCTCAAGTAGCGAAGTTTTAATAGTAAGTATTTTTTAGACGCTTTGTTAGAACACTGTGAACCTGAAGTAGTCTAAAGAATGGCCACTAACCCCAATTAATCTAAAACATCGATAATATGCTACTGAGAATTCAAATTTGAATTAAACATAAATACATTTTATTGCATGCTTACAACAGTACAACAATATAAGACATTTAATTATGCATTTAGTGTATTGGTTATTCCGACAAATACATCATCAAGATACATCAAGTATTTCATATCTATCGTATGAAGTGCCCGTAAAATATCTACCGAATCCATTTCACTTAAACGACATTGTATTTGATATTCTATATAACTCACTGATCTTTGATCAATTGTTGATACTTATATTGCCATGAATGGTAACATTTACTGGGTTTCTGAATTGACTGTGCTTACTAATTTTCATAGCGGTGAAATGGCTGAATTCATCTCAGTCTGTACGGATGCTATCCTCATATTCTTACTTTAACTTATGTAGCTAATTTTGTTGTAAATCCAAAATTTTCTTTATATTGTGTTTTGGGTCCCGCTTTATTGCGTCGCTTGATTATAGAAAACAGTTTATTATCAAGTAAACTTATTAACTAATATGACTATTACCTATCAAGCCAATAACCTCTGCGGTCAATGACACAGTGACTGTCTCTTGACAAGTAAATCAATGATCATGACTAGGGACAGAAGAATCTGAATGCTTATTGACCTACGTACTCTATCTAATCCAATATCGTTGGATCGTTACACAACTTGCTTTCCATATAGTTTTAGTTTTTTTGGTTACTTTATCAGCCCCTCTCAGCTTATGTCACGTAACTGTAAATCTAATAAGATAGAAGTCATTACCAACCATCAACTATTTTTCTCAATTTCACCAACTACTGTTACTTATATTTTGCTTTCTGATGAATTGCATTGCTTAGCGTATATCCCGAGGTATATAGTTAAATGGGGACACTAATTATACTACGTAGTACTTTATCAATGATAGGATTTAGAAAATGCATATGACCTTGGCTGGAAATGCCAGATTCTGAAAAATTTGTAATCTCTGTGGATAACAAAATGTACCAGAACAGTAATTGAGTTTGAGACTAGTTAATGTACACAATCATACACTAATCCATTTCATTACGGGCGACATTTAAAATCTGAAGAATTGTAAGATGAATATTAAAAGTCGTATATTACTCTTTAGTTGGTTTATTGTTACATTAAAGTAAAGACAAGAATTATAAATTTACCAGAGGTAGTGAATGATTAAAAAATGCTTTGAGAAGTTTCCAGAATTGTTGTAAATATTTTAGTGAAAAGCATTGACGTTACTTAGCCTTACACATCATTTCTGTAGTTTCAATTTTTCGAGATATCGAACACTTCAAACACAACAAGGAAAAAGTAGAATTCTAACACTTTATAATAATAATTATTATAATTATTATTAGCTTTATTCAATATTATATTTTTGTTACAGTATCGAATTCTCAGCACAAAGAACTTCAACAAGTTTCCGTTTCTTTCTTCTTCATCCTTCTTGGCGATGAATATTGAGTGATCGCCGGTTAGAAGTTAGCAGCCCAGTCAATCGACATCTGGAAAATATACATTCTTCTCGCTGCATATTGCCAGCAACTATGATATCTCTGATTAGACCTTCTGTAACCTTTACAGCGAAAGGTCTTACACTTTTCCGAAAACGCACCTGAATAGGTTGTGCGATTAATAGGCATAATGATGTATTTAAACAAACGAAATTAGATAACTTGTTGAAATATCTAGATGACGGGAACAGGTAGCTCAGATGTTTAAATAGGCCGCCAATTCACATTCAACAACGTGCTAACCGTATTGCTAATATGACCATTTATTACAGATGACATCTATCATCTTATTAAATCAGACATACATCCGAATGAAACATTTTTCTAACTTCCACTAATCAGTTCTGAATACAAACTAACCCATATTTCATTTCTTTTTATGATTGGTTGCGAATAGCCTACGTATATGCCCTGCAAACATTAATAACTCAAATGTTTGTGAATAATTGGTTTCATTTAGTTTATGTATAAACACTGAGATATATTAGCCACCTGTTTACTACTATTATCACAGTTTAAGTAACAAAAGATTCAGTCAATCCTAACGTTTATAATTCTAACTTTTAATCATGATGGTTTGTAGTTATTTCATTAAACTAAACAAATTTTTTGTACGGTCTTCAAAAAAGTAATGATCATCCTGACCCACAGAAGACATTTCATCCGTGATTTTTTATCTGATACCTACGTATAGTATCGTAAACATCCTGTTTAGTAAAAGTCGTTCATTGAAATTACACCTCTTACTGTATATAAATAAGTTGTTCATTGAAATCTGAAGTTTTATCTCACTAACATATGGTCGTAAGTGTCAACTTTAATTGGCTTTGTGTAAACTTTCTGGGACTGGTCTATATTAAACTCATCGTCCTTTTGTTTATTCAAATATATAAAAATCATTTTGTATAGAAAATAAAATAGTGAAATATTATACTGGCCATCGAGTAGAAGCTTATTAGTCATATGAACCTTTATTAATGAACGATTCATTGACAAGATAATTAATGAGTTATCGGTAAAGTTATTATCCGCAAATTTCCTGGGTTTTATCAGTTTTCCGGTCCTCTCTTAAGACTAATTGTACTGGGTAAGCTATTCGATGAATAACTCATTGATTTATGGCCATTACTTTCCATGGCTTAAAACACTGAATATAAATTTTATCACTGGTTAAATTTTAACCATTTTGAAGAAAAGTAGTTTTTGGTAGAAATAACAATAGTTCTTGCTATAAATACTCAAATTTCCTCATACTTTTTCACTCTAGTTCTATGATACTGCCTTGTCAGTTACCGCCCGAATAGCTTAGTGGTAACATCTCAGTGTGAAACTAAGTGACCCAGGTTCGAGTCCAACAGTGACCATTAGTTTCCCCATGACTGCATATAGGTTCAGGGTCTCCTATCGACTATCTCAAACCACCTAGCAACGGAATATTGAGTATATATCATAAAGTCATCTAGATTAGACGGTTTATTGCAGCTTGATTAACTGGATTCAATTAGGACTAACGGAATAGATGAACATGACAGTGATCTCCTCTTAATGATCAATCAATTTAGATTCTAGTTCCCAGTCAACTATTATCTTTAACTGAATTTAAAGGGGTCGATAACTAATCCCCTTTTTATCTGAGGGACGTTTTAAGCTTTCGTTTTTGTAAAGGAGACCGGCTGAAATACTTTATACTGAGAATTCCATATTATACTGAACTAATATTAATACTGATACTAATATTAATAATTCTCGGAAAGAAAAGATCTCAATAAAAATGTTTGACGCATTCAATTTTCTACTTCTTTTGTTTCTTTATCTCAGACACAATGTTCACAGTAAAATTGTTATCTATTCCCTTCAATATTTTATTTTACAAAATACAGTTCCCATTGAATCTCTGGATTCGTAAAATGATCCGTTTTGTCTAGAATACTCCTTTATGTATTCATATAATTACTTATACATTATGTTTGATTGAGAATAATGTTATTGTCTTTTTCGTCCATATCATTGTTATGATTACTGACTGGAAAATTAACCTACTGGTTTTATTATGTGTATAGAATATTCTGATGATTAAGGGAAGCCAATAAAAACATATTTGCTGCTAATACGCTGTTTTTAATTCTCGGAGCTTTCTTTTTTGTCCCTTTCCTTTAGTAATTTATATTTATTATTTTTGTACAATCACTTGGTCTGAACTGCAGAAGAAATCAGAAAATAAAATGAGACATATCTTATGTCCGAATTCATGTTCGTATGGTGCTGTAAGATGTTCTGGCAAACCACACGTTATAAAATCAGTTAGTAATATAAAGAAGTCAATACCGGCTAGTATTGGAGATTGTATTCCTATAAGATTAGGTGTATTCGATCATGAATACAAATGTCTATGTGAAAAGGTAAGTTGTTGTAATGTTATTTCACTGTTTCAGTATTTATTACTATTAAGCGATATAGTAGTTAGTTGGTACCTGTCACAATTAGTATTCATCATGTCTCTGGAAAAGTGTAAAGTAGTTAACTAAAGAGATCGACCAGTTAACGATTGTAAAAACATTAATAAGTGGATAATGTGGTAGCGTTTGAAGCGAACGGTACTGGGATCGATTCCCTAAGTGAACATCAATTATAAGATGCACATACATCCACGCGACAAGTCCCAAATAGAACGAAACGCGCGTCCTGGATTCCACTGCTAGCCACCATCACCTCTGCTTACAGTTGAAAGCTCTGATATTGAGACAATTTTTTCTACGAAATTTACCAAATCGTACATTAATGAATTGTGGCTAATAGACGGAACAGGATTCATTTGGTGTATTAAGGTTGGTTGGTGACTAACAGTGAATTTCATGACAGGTGCTTAATCTCAGTTGGAACTCATCAGCGTAATGTAATTGTATCTAAGCGTTTATTTTCACAATACCGAGCCAATGAGTTCATATAGCCAATGACCTGTTAGCTTATCTATTACCTTAGGCCCGTAGTGAACCTCAATCTAAAGATATAACACCACCATTACCTTAGCACCTAAAAGAGTAGTTCAATCCAATTAGGAATATTTTGTATTTCTCAATCAATACATTAATTCAGGTATCGTCGTTCATACATAACAGATAATAGTGGTTGAAATCAACTTTATGAAACGCTGGTGCTCCACAAAATCATCTACATTGATTATAATTTTATACCTACTAATGCCTCACTACAAGACGTTGTATAATATGGGCTCGATGAAGCTATGAAAAAGATAGTTACTTGCTGCTTGCATTTGATATGGATGTTGCTTGATAACTAACGTTGAAAACAATAACTTTCAGATTTGGATCAGTGACACATGTGAAGCATTCAGTATCTAGGGTTTAACCTCACTCGTCGTCCTGATGTTCACGGTTTCATCCTGCCCGATATGTGAACAAGCTAACTATTTAGCTGTTCCCAGCGATCTATGATCCTTTTTGAACCAGAAAACTTAAAACAGTCTTATATTATTTATTTATTCTCTACGTCTATTATCACTAGCTACATCAAGCTGATCATGCCTGTAGGCTGGCATGAATTCTGTAATTATTATTTGCAGAATATATTATTATTACTACTATCAAATTATAATTTGATAAAAAAGTGGTATTCTGCATATTTGCTTAAAAAACAACCAAACTTTATTTATAATCATGCATCTCTCTGATTCTCATTTTGACTATTCATTGAAACTCCTTGAGTATTAAGATATACCGTGATAGAAACACACAGTTATACAGTTATGATATTACACGTATTTTTTAAGAATACTAGTACCTTGAAAACTTTGTTTGAGTTTTTGCAATGTTTTTTTTCATTTCATAATTAGCAATACGAAACATAATTTCAAAGATACATGTGTCTATCTTAATTATTTATGTCTAAAATAAGTGCTAGTCTCTTTTGTTTTAGTTTAATTAAAAAGTTTTTATATTCAGCTAGTACTCATTTTATGTAGTTTTATAGATGAGCTACAACTAAAAGCCTTCCACTTCGTCTTATTCGTCATAAAGTTAATAATAAAAATGATGTTATTTAATCGTGTAAATTAATATTGAGTGAGTTATCAACTACCTTTAAAATATTATCATAAACAAATCAACGTAAACACTACAAATATAATTAAAACAGACATTACGTATGGACCAAATAGCCATAAGTGTAGCACTGAACCAGTGCATTGATTTTTTCATAAAATTCATTTTTGATTGGTTATAAAAGATAGGAAATATATCCATCAATCTTATCCATGGGATTTATTAAAGATGAATCTGTCAGTCAGTATATTGTTCGTTTTACTGTGGATAAAGAAGAAATATAAGGAAGCACTGAACATCGGTCATAATTATACAAAAAAGGGACAGAAATATTTGATTGTGAAAGAAAAATATTTGAAACCGCACAGCATAGAGATTCTCTGACGTAATAGAATCAGTAGTCGGCGGTTAACAGTAATCATGCTCATTAGGATGAACTGTAAAAAACACTAGTATTTGTTTCAGTACGTTTCAAATAATCTACTAAAGTGGGGATTTCGTTTTAAATTTTAAAGTTTATACTACTTTGAAGATGGATAACTACTTTATCTAGGTCTTAAATATTCATTTTTTATGAAGTAATTTTAGCACTTATTTGAACAGTCGATTTGATCATATAAAATTAACTTAATTTCTCCTTCTACAAACAAAGGGTTACTCATGGAATTCTGATACACGGTCATGTGAAATAGAGGATCCTTGCACACTTGATCAGATATTGTCAATAGAGGCTTATAAAATTAAAGGGAAAGATAGATTGTGTGATCCTAAAGGAACTTTACGATGTATCTATACACAATATTACAGAAATAAAGATATATTTGGTTATCAAATAAGGCTTACTTTACACTATTCATGTATTTGTCATCCTCAGTTTATGGGATATCGTTGTGATCGTCTAAGAAATCCATGCATTGAAGTAAGTTAGGCATGAATTTACTTTTGTGTCTTTTAGTATTCATTTCTTGTATTGCATTTTACGAAGAGAGTATTAAACACTACTAATCAATGGCTTACATGTATTAAGAATCTCTTACACAAAGTTAATTAGAGCAAGATAATCACTAACTGTAATTTTATTCAAACACATGTTCCTGAAATATAATTAAAAAACTGTAGTAAAATATTGATCGATCAGTGGTATGTGTAACTGTATCAAAATTATTGATACTATTGTAAATAAGTTTTGGGAAAATCAGTGTATCGCTTTGTAGCTTCTGATTGATGAAAATATAAATTTCCACCTGGCATCTTCCCTTCTCTCATGCATTGCATCACGTAAATTCAACAGTCTTTTCCCTAAGTAGAAAAATTGTATTACCATCGGTAAGTTAGAGAAATACAATTGTACATACTAGTGTAGTGCATACTGATTATGCTGACAGATATAAATAGTATGTAACAGCAATCGGAATCAGAATGGCTATCAGTATAAGATTGAGTTGAAGAGAATAAGAAGGGAAATAGAGCAACTGGAATAACAAGAGAATTGAGAGAATTATAAAGCATATGAAGGAAAACTGAAGGAAGATGTGCAAATAAAGTATTTAATGTGTGATATTCATATTTTACAAAGTCACTGTATAATTTTGTAGAAAACAGCAAGTCGTCATTCACTGCACTAGGATATAAGGGAAATGAGGCTTTTGTATTTATCATTATTAACAGATAACTAGAACACATTGATCTGTTATGCTGCTAACGATGATTAATTATTTTCAGTTAGAAATAGGAAGAAAATGTGTACTTTTTCAAGGCACCTTGTTTTTCTAACTTAAAAGATTAATTAAACAAAATCTTCTACCTGAAAACATACATAATTGTATGTACTGTAAAGAGAATTAAAGTAATTGATGAACGCTTTTACCGGAAATTTTGTTTCTACTAATTATTGAGACCATTTTAACTTTACAAAATATCGTCTACAACAATTTTCTTGTTTCGTAAAATATGTTCAGGATCATTTATCATCTTTCATCTTTATTAATTAAACATTTCAGGTCAACACCAAAAAAAGTACGCATCAAGTAATAAACATCCAATAGCTTTAAAATAAATGCTTAGTTAAAATGATGTTAGAAATGATAAATTATAAACACACAGAAATAAACAAAAGAACCAGAATTTTATTTATTTCATTTTGAAAAGAAAAAAGTTATTTGTAAAACGGAATGAATGAAAAAGTTTACTGAGTTTCATTTTTACTGTAATTATGTCCTGCATTAGGTCGGACAATAAACCTTAAATTTTCATGCACTAAACGAAGAATATTATTTTCAATAAACTGTTATCAGATTCTACAATAATTCAGCTAAATTAATAATTCCAAAGAATAAGGAAGTTTAAGACAAATATATTGTTGACAATGATAGCATACCAATTAAGGATTGTTGGTAACAATCATTAAAATTATTGAAGTTTAAATGATAAAAATTTCATATGAATTTGAACAGGCTTATACGTTAAACTATACTATGAAATTAATAGTAAAAATAAATATAAATGATAATGGACGATAGTTGCGCAGTATCGCAAATTGATAAACTCCAAAATGAACACCACTGAATTTTAGCTTAGCAGTATAGAATTCAGGCATTGTGCGCGAGACTGAAAATTGTGGGTTCCATTACTTTTGACAGGGTCGTATATATGAAGTTCCGAAGAGTTTAACAAATAATTTTGACCAGATGATGACTCTTATTGACTGACACTGACTGATGGGCTCCAGATATTTCAGAAGCAGATAACATTTAAGTCATGAATCGCTTTATGTCATCAAGTATGAGTATCTAAAGGTGTGTACTCCTAAGTGTTAGATTAACTCACTATATACTCATTATATTTCCGTTTAGTTGAACGCTAGTTATTAATTATAGCTAACCTGCTAACAAATTCTATCATATTAGTGTTTACCTATTGTCCATAAGATAATCTACCAATCGAACATATATATATATATATATATATATATATATACTTATTCATTTACAAATGTTATGTTTACCTGTATATGACTGAAACCATAAAACCCATTTAGTGCTTAAAAATAAAATACTGAAATTAATTCAATAAATCTAGAGCAATCCTAGCTTTATTTAGACATTATTTTCGTCAATTTTAAAAAGTTGAGGGCACTCGTTAAGAAGATTCATACCAAGATTATATTCCAGTCTATACTCATCAGCAAGGTGTATTTATAGTTTTGAGAAAGCCAGTGACTTTACTGTGTTATATGAAAAAACTTTGAAAATTTAGAAAGAGAAGAGGATGTACAGGTTCAACTCACTAAACTCTGCTTACAATCATCTGATCAAAAGAGGTCAAAATTTTACCAAGGCACTTGAAGGTTCACTACTGACTTTCCTTGAATAAAAATGTTAGGGTTAAGCTTTCTGACTACTATCTCTTCAATGGGTTTTGGAATCGTAAAACTGGACTGTATATTTATAACTTTGAACCGATTCATTAAATCAATGTTGTGCCCCGTATCTAATGGGTGGTATCCTTATCAACTACGTACAAAGTTTTCTCCATGATGGAGTAAATTTTCGGAAGTACTGTCATTAAAGCTAGTAGAAGCCCATCTTTTTCCCCTTGCAATATACATGATTTTGCATGTACATCAAAAAATATATATATAATTGAAGGAGACAGGTGATGAATATTGAATTAATTTTGCTTGTTTTACTGTACATAGTATTGAAGCGGAATCAACTTTGTGCGGAAGAATTTGCATATTAACATTATATCAATAACTAGAAATAATTAAGCATACAAATATGTGTGTAGCAACCAGATACAATTGGTTGGTTGCGTAATCCGTAATCAGTTGTACAGAATAATGTTAATCTTAACTGTTTTAGTGTTTTGATGAGAAAGATGGGATAATATATTTCCAAAAACACCTGACGAAAGTGTTTGCTAATTTTAAAAACCGATTATTGTTTTAGCTTATATTATAATAATTGTATATTTATTTTCCAAGCAGTAAAATAACTTGTGTAATGTAGATGAATGGCACAGGAAATAATGCAACAAACAAATGCAACTTACTTTATCTATTTTATATATTTTGACTACTAAAAAAGGAACATTTTTAACAGTTTCCGTTTGATTTTATTTATAACGGTATTAGTTGTATATTGGTTTTCGGATTCGTGCGGTTTTAATTTCACCGGTATTCATGGTAAGTGAATCATCTCTTTGTTAGACTTTTAAACCTACTTTAAATACGCTTCACAATATTATAGTACAGTTTCGCCTTAAAAAGCCCATTCAATTTTTTGATTTAGAATAACTTACCTAATCGTGTACCAGGAAATGAAGCGTGTCGTACATATTTGGGAAATAAATGTAATCCAATAAACGGTACCAATCACTATACATGTACTTGTGTTGGGAATTATAAATATTCACAAAAATATTCTTTCTACAATTGTTATGAGAGAAAAAATATATGTGACAGTGTAAGTTGTTTTCTATTAAATTATGGTAATATCTTAATTTATTGTGCATTTTTTATAAAAGCTGACTGTAATAACTCCAACCTAAGATGAAACGAAATTCATACAATAACATGTTTTTCTAAATAGCAGACAAAAATTAAAATATTCTCAGTGAGAATTGTTGAATTTTATTTAAATCATGAATCTATTAATGTAAAACTACCGCTGAAAACCTGGGAGCACTAGAAGATAGTTTTAATCTAGTATCAGACTCCTCAGAAGTGCTCATTCACGATTCCGTATGCGGGACTCAAACTTAGGACCTTTAGTTTCATCCGCTGATACCCAACCTTTAGACTATTGAGTGATATTAAGAAGTCAAGATGAAATTTTTCCTATCTAAAGTAATGAAGCAAAGCAATTAATGAACCGATTAATGATCTGTGGATGTTGGTTTAAGTTAAATTTAGTTTTCGTCATACTCAAGCATCGCGAATCAGACGAAGTTGCCGATGTTAACCAATAGATTACGGCTCTGTGGTTTAAAATTAGTATGACTGTCACAAAACCTGAAGGTTACGTATCTAAACACTAGCAAGACTATAAGTATGCACTGAAGATTATTACCATTCTTGCACAGCCGTTTAGTCAACATTATTTTTTTAAGGAATACATATTTGATTTAAAATTATTACCCAAGTTGATAAAATTCATTTATATTCAATTTATATTATTCAACATTGTAAAAATTATTTTGTGTTATTTTTAAAAATCTCGTTTTGCCATAATATTTTTGCTCATTATATTTTGTATCTCGTTTACTTGTCCGCCTGTCTCATTGTGTGATTATAAAGTCTGACCAGTCACGTCTTCCTTGTAGCGTTATTTGTTAACGTTTAAAATGTTTCATTATTGTTTTCAGAAATGAGGCGAAATACTTTTTATTATTATTATTATTATTATTATTTATAAAGCGTTAGTTAAATTATGAAAAGTGTATTTAATGTACTTAAGAATAAATATTTGATTAATATTTAGAATTTAAATTATAAACTACCTGGTGAGTTCAGTGTTCTGGTAACTAAACCTAGTTTTTTTATTTTTCTGAGTGGTATATACTTTAATTTTGAATCACTTGGTAATTAATTGTTTTGTTTTGGACCTTCATTTGTTAAAAAGTTATCTAAAACTCTTGATCAGAAACTCATTTTGTCGATGTTTGTATCAAGATAAATAACTCAGCTTCCCATATTATTTAAATTGTTCTGAACAGAAAACATCTAATTATTTTACCAAGATGGCAATTAGAACTATCGTAAACTGACGTAAAATTATTATTTGCATAGTCTTTACCAAAAAGCAATATAGAGATGTATTATTTCACACCTGTCTTAATTCAATATTCATGTGGATTTACTTGTGACCAGTAAAATATTCGAATATCTGATTAATTATATTGTCACAAGTTTGGGCTAATAAGAAACTTATGTGTAATTCGGAATTGTACCACGAGTAGAATAGTCTTTTGTAGAATATTTGGAAATAAGTTAGATAAAAATGATCAACACAACCTCAGCCTGCTTGATACATATGGAAGATTTCTAAATTTATTCCATTTCACGATGTTGATAAACCGGTTTGTTATCTTAAAGTAACGAAGAGGAAATGACTATATCAAGCCTTTTGTAAATGGTTAATAAATATTGATCGCTAAACAAAGCATTAGATCTATTTGGAATAGTTAGTTATACAGTAGGTTAACCAAAAGTTGCCGGATGAGAAGGGCCACGTCATGTCAACCAAAAGTCTCTGAAAGGAAAAGTACATGTTATTGGCCAATAATTATCTTCATTTTCTGAGCAGTATATATATATATATATATATATATATATCGAATTTTAAAGTACTTGATTAGAAGATAATTATTTTATTACTCATTCCAACAACATTTTAAACATACAGTGAAAGCATCTGAAGTTAGCCGGTAACGATTACTTTGTCAACGTTCAGTAAGAATTCCGAACTTTGTTGCAGAGGACAAGCTGTGAATCACATGTGGAGAAATTCAAACACTTCACTTCTACCCGAAGTTTGTGCTGATGATGTCGTTCAGAAGGACGATGAAAGCTCCATGACCAAACCATCCAGCTCAGAGAAAAAACCAACATCAAGAACTTTGTTGACCTACAGTTTAGCTCTGAAACACAAATTTATAAAACGAAGCAACGTTTTACATATAACACGGAGAACTTCGTTAAAACAAATAACTTGGTCTCAATAATACCATTTATTTGTTTTTTTACAGATATTATGTCAAAATAAAGGAATGTGCGTATCCAGTGGGGATGGTAAACAGTTTTTATGTCTATGTGAATATGGTTGGGGTGGCAAATATTGTACAGAACCTGGAATTAGACAATGGTATGTATGAACAACAATAGTTAAAAAGAATACATATCATAAGAAATTAGGGTCATATGACGCAAGAGATTAATTTCAATCTTTTTTAAAAATAATTGATGCGAAACATGATTGAGTCTATTAATTCCATTCAAATTAATACTGTCATAATATTAAAAGAAAAATATCTCACTTTATTTGTGATAGTGTATTTCAATTAACTACGTTTCAAATCATTAAAATAATAACTGAGATAACTTACTATCTAAATAGGGTTCACGTCTTAGGGTAAGTAAAGAAATATGATCTAATGAATCTAATAATTATAAATACCAAATAATGTATATGTTTAGAGCTTAGAACGAAAACAGTTGAAACATTTCACTGATTTTGACCAATATCATCAATAATGAAAGTAGTTCCTGATGGATTTATTGAGGCTACAGAAAACGAATCCAGGTCTTGAAGTCAGTCAAATTCATCGAACCATATACTAATTCGTATTTATTATCATACTTCAGGTTTCCTTGGAGCCCGTGGTCAGAATGTTCAGCTGCATTTTATGAAGACCATGGTTGGAAAAGTCGTGCCAGAGAGTGCCGCTTACTTGGTAATGAAAGCATCTATTTAGGAAAGTGTTCAGGAAATGAAATGGAGCTCCGTACATGCATAGGACGGTAAATTTATTCATGAATATAGTTTCATTTAGGTTTTCTCAAACCATTCCTCACCTTTATTACAATGATACGTAGATCATTCACTGAGTAAAATAGTGATAGCATTTCCATCGATGGTATTTTTCTTTTTTTTACTTAAGCGCACAAATAAACTTTGTCCAATCATGAATGTAAACATACGCATTAAAAGAAACTTGAGATTGCCACATGATTTAAAAAGTAGAGTTCATTATTTTAATTAAAATATGTACCAAGAAAACATTTGACTATATTTGTGTTACTAAACTTAACATATATTGATTATCACTTTGAATAGGTATTTCATTTCACATTTACTTTTCTTCGCTACCTATATGAAATGTTCGATGATTATTGAGTTACGGTGAACTTTAGTTACATCTAGATATGTACATCATGAGATACACAAAATAAATGTTCACTCACCTATGACGAGTAATGGATTGAGACAATTTTTAGTAATCCAAAAATACCCACGAATTAGAATTAAGTTAATTGTTCTATCAAGAAAACTGTCAAACTAACTAAACACCGGATTTCTAAAATGACTTTCATTTCATTCTCAACCACAATGATTTTCACATCCTGTCAGTTTCTATAATACATTGGGCGTGAAAATCTGTTTATTATATATTACAGTGTCATCAGTAAACTACATAAATTGACAAGTAAGATTAATTTGTATGTCGTGGTACTGCTTGAATAAGATGTTAGGAAACGTCAAAAGTGGACGTTCTTGTAACTTGATGTAGTGTAGATAGAATGAAGCTAAAAGTGGAATCCAGGATGTGTGTTTCGTTTTAACCGGGACACATCAACTAGATCTACCTTCATGCCAGAGTTAATGTCCTTTCCGAGTTTCAAATCCAGTACCGTTTGTTACAAACACCTTAGCTTCTGAGTCGAGATAATCACTCACCAGTGCAACCAGTATGAGATTTAATTCAGTTTGAACTGGTTTCGATCATCCCGTTGTTGATGTTTTTACTGAAATTTGATCAGTCTTGATTATGATATGTGCTAATGGATAACGCGATGATGTTTGAAGCAAACAGTACTGAGCTTGAGTCCTAGAAAGGATGTCAGCGCTGATATGCATGTATGTCTAGCTAACGAGTCTCAAATAGGACAAAATGCTCGTCCTCGATTCCAGTGGTAATCATACTCCAGTAATTTTATGTCAGCTTTTGTCATAATATCTATATCGAGGAAATCCAAACAGAATGCACATATGACAGTCAAAAGTGGTCAAATCTCAGTTATAAATATTAACAACGATATAATTTGAACCACTTTAAATTGGATCAAAGTTGTTGTTAGTACTTAATGATCGATAACCTGACATTAATTTTCCAGTCAACTTGATTACCAACACATTTAATGGAAAATGATGACGAAGTATAGTTTATGCAAACTAGTGAGTGAAATGCATTTCGAATAAAAGGCCATGATAAAGTAGACATTTTTCGAAAGCTGCCGAAAACGTGCAAATAGAAATGTTTGGCTTGAAATAGCATTTGACATCACTGCGCAGAAGAGAAAACCGATAAGGAAAAACCACAATACCGAAACATGACTTTAAACATTATTTGCAGTTTACGTCAATGAAATGTCAAGAAACCAATTATTAATACATTACACTAGAGGTTTAAACAGCTGATCAAAACGAAGCTGTTTAATTAAACATTCACTGCTTTATCAACAAACCTTTTTTTAAAATAACTTCTACGGGTATATTATTAGTTCACCTCAATAAAACATGGACTCGCTAACATTAATTTAACTTAGGGATGTATCAGAGGCAAAGCTTATTCATTTTCGATCTATTAATGCATGATTGTATTTGCGTTCATGCTAGTGAGTGACTTTTTTTCAGTTTGCTGGTTTATTATTCATCTATTTTTGAACTTTTCAAATATCATAGCTTTCACTTTGTATTTTAGAGTAGTTTTAACTAACTTTTTATGCATGTTAATCATCAGAAGTATTCATAAAGTTTCATAAAAAGGGTAATAACTTATTGTAAGGAAAAACATTGTCAAATCTACGTGAAAGCATTATAGTGGATGATAGATTAGTTTCATATTTCAAGATGAGAAGTAAAGTAATAGAAATGTTTTTCAAATATAATTATGACAAAATAATTTGTCAAGAGTATAGAAAAGCTATTAACGCCTTCAGACGAATGTGAAGGACAGATAATAATATTTTAAGATATTCACCAGGTAAGTGGCTATCGGACAGGGAATTCTTAAAATATTTATAAGAATCTTCAACGATAATCAAATATACCTTACTGGATAAAACTACGATTATTATTAAATAAAACATGTCGTGAATACAAGTTCAAGTACACAAAATTACTGAATATCCACTGACGTTAATAATAAATGTAGAGCTTCTTCATATGTTATATTATATTGAGATGGTGAAGAAAATTTATAACTCAGGTGGGTGATTTTGATGGAGTTTCGTTCTCTGAGCTGGATGGTTTGGTCGTGAAGCTTTCATCGTCCTTCTGAACGACATCATCAGCGCAAACTTCGGATAGAAGTGAAGTGTTTTAATTTCTCCACATGTGGTTCACAGTTTGTCTTGTGCACCTCGATGTTGATTGGTTCTTGTTGACCTTAAATCTGTCATTATTTATTTCTTTGTTTTGGTTGTATCTCCCCATTGGTTTGATTTTTGTTCATATGTCTCTGCATAATTTTCCTGATTGGTTGATAAATTGGATTGATTTCAATGTGCTTGTTTATTGCTGATTGACCTGAGTGTCAAGCTTCTAAAAATTCTCTGGTGCTTTTGGAATTGCCTATTTCGAAAATCTCCACATTTTTCCAGTCGAATGTGTGTCCGCAGTTGTCCATATGCATTGATCTGAGTGAAGACTCGTCATGGAGTTTGACTGTTAACTGATGTTCATGCAGGCGAATATGAAGAGGGCGTCCACTTTGTCCGATGCAGTGTTTGTCGCAGTTGGCACAATTTATTTTGTAGATGATGTTTGGATTGACTTCTTTTGTCATTTTATCCTTTGGTTTGCATAAGATTGAATGAAGGTATTTTGTTGGTTTGTGGGAAACACCTATTCCAAAGGTATTCAGCAGTCTCGTTGTCGTTTCCGATATACCTTTTAAGTATGGTAAGGTTGTCTTTTTGTTGATTTCTGTACTTGACTTCGTTTCTGATAATGGGTGTGGCTGGGTTTTTTTTGATGAAATTGATTGGATAGCTGTTCTTTTGGAGGATGGTTTTTAGGTACTTTTCTTCATTTTTTCGTGCTGTAATTGTGTTGCAGTGTCTCCTCGTCCTCTTGAGCAAAGTTTGTAGGCATTTGACTTTGCTAGCTCTTCGGTTGTTGCTATTGTAGTTGAGAATTTGATCAGTGTAAGTCGGCTTCCGGTACACCAGAGTCTTCAATTTACCTGTGTCGGTTCTGGTGATTAATATATCTAAGAATGATAGCATGTTGTTCGACTCTTGTTCCATGGTGAACTTGGTGTCGCTGAAGACGTTGTCGCTCTGCCTGTAGGTCTTTTCTAGTTCATCCTTTTTGTCGATGACGAATGTGTCGTCTACTTAACGAATCCGAATTTTTGGTTTGATCACTGTTAGAATCGTGGTTTCTAGTTTCTGCATTACTTCTTCTGTGACGAGTCCTGATATTGGTGATCCCATCGGTGTTCCTTTTGTTTGTTCGTAGATTTTGTTGTTGAATTGGAAATTTGTTGTTAGACATAAATATATCATTTCAAGTAGGCTCCGACTTTGAAGCTTCGTGTATTTCGCGAGATTTCCGTCGTTGGTTAGAGGCAAGGACAGAGTTTCTTTTGCTAAGCTTGGTTCAATTGAAATGAATAGCGCCTTTACGTCGAACGATGTCATCAGCTCGTCGTCGTTGATTTGAATGTTCTTAATCTGATCAAGATATTGTGTGGCGGATTTGATGGAGTGGTTCGACGAATCCACTAAATGTTTCAGTATTCTAAAGATTTCTTCTGACAAATGGTACTTCGGTGTTCCTGGTAGTGCTACAATTAGACGTAATGGGATGTTTGGTTTGTGTATTTTCGGTCTGCCGTAGAATCGAGGGATTACTGGTCCATCGGATTTCATTCTCCCTTGATCTTGCTTTGTTATTTCTCCTGCTTTGATTAGCTTGTTTAAAGTTTTTGAAATACGATTGTCTAGCCATTTGACTGGATTTATGTCCACCAGTTTGTATGTGCTTTTGTCCTCGAGTAGTTCCTCGGCTTTCTTGATCTATTCTTCTTTGTCCATAATGACTGTGGTGCACCCTTTGTCCGCTGGAAAATATCTTTTCTAGTTCTGAGCTTCTTTAAAGCTGTTTGTGCTTGTGAAGTCATTTGGTTGTTGCCCTTCATCTGTTGAGTTAGTGGTTCTATAGATTGTCTTATTTCTTGTTCCTCACTTATTCCGGAAGTTTTCGGTGATGACTCTAGTGCTGCGAAGAATTCTAGTTTTGAGGCGTCGCTTGTAATGTAGTTTAGTCCCTTTCGGAGTAGGTGTTCTTCTACGTTTGTTAGTGGTTGTTTTGTTAGGTTGACCACGCAGTTGTTTGTGTTTTCTTCTATGGTTGACTTTGATATTTTGATTATTTTCTTTTTTATGGATGTTTCTTCTTTTTTCTCTGTGTCGTTTGCATGATATTTCGATGGCTGTTGTCAAGTAAACGTTTCGATTATATAAGCTGACAATTACCTTGGTGTTTGATTCTATCTATAAAATCGATGGTATAACACTGTTGCTTGAAATCAAATGATGATACTTGTAATACTAATTTAGACCAAATAATGTTTATTTTTGGATTCTGGAGTAAAAGTAGATTTTATGGTTTGTGAAAAATTCCTCTTTCAAATCAAAGTATAAGTCATCACCAATTTTTTTTTCTAGACCTACTTTTTTCTTCTTCACCCTTAATTTTTATCGTTTCCGTTTTACTATGCTTACCTACCAAGTACAGTACAGATACCAAACTTTATAAAGTAGACTACTTTTTTCTTGAAAAAAGTTGCTTGTATTATATATATACCAGGAATATATTATTTTTTAATTTTTATTTGCACTTTTATGATTTCTGTCTAACAACGAAAATAAGTACCGTCGGTTGATAGATTTTTCTAACCTACATAGTTAGTCATACTGACTACATCGATTTGCAAAGAATGTATAACATCGGAATAATTTTCAGAAGAATACCGGATCCTTGTAGTTGATTTATCTGAACGTTAAGTATCATTTTTTAACATAGTTTTAACTCCTAACTGTGCATTATATAAATAATTTCATTTGATTTCATAAGGTCAATAATTTTATTGTATTCCTGGGAGTTATTTCTTCTTTAAAGTTTACAGTTTGGGTTCAGATGACAAGTTAGACTTAAAGCTGTTGATAAAAAAAGCAGGTGGAACTTGAGTCATGCGACTCAAAAGCTGTATGTGGTTTAATTTTGAATAATTATTTCTTCCATGTTTTGAATGACTTGCTACTTTACCTTTATTGACGGATTATAATAACATGTTCAAATACCAATTTAATCAAATTGGTAAATTCTTCGAAACACATGACTTTTAGACTAGTGATTCAACTAATACTCTCGTCTCCTAATTTAGACGTTCTCATGATAATAAAACACGTATTTTCTCGTTGGTGTTTTATATCATATAGATGCGACGAGACTATAACTTATGGGCATCCTTTGAACGAAACTTTAGTGACCCCGAGAAATTTCAGTCAATCAGAAAACAGTCGGTATGGTGTAAAAATACACTATACAAAACAAAAAATTATAGTGGATACACTTCATTTAACACGATTTAAAACCTTTTCAAGGTTAGAAAGAGGCCCTACAGTTCTGAAATCATAATGCGTATGATATAGGAACTTATCCATTTGACTCCATAATAGTCAACCTCTGAAGCCATAATAAGGTCTCGAAAATTCTTTAAGCCTCGACCACATTGCTCCTATATTATTTGTGCGCACTCCGGTGGTGGGGTCTACATAATGCCACTTATGGACGACGACACGACGCACATAACCAAGCCTATGTAACCATCAGTAAGCTCTTCAATCATCTGTGTATATGGTGGTTTCTGGCTGCCCATACTCTGATATAATTGGTATTATAGTCGTAATTTGCAGGTTTCTAACGTGTTGATAGTGTTCTTTTTGAGATGATCCATCGCATATTCCAAGGATCTGTGAAGTATCTTTATGGAAATGCTACTTAACCAGCCCTCATTAACACTTCGTCCTCCATTGAATTTTCGTTTCCGAACAACCGTCTCCTCTTATTTCTACGATTCTCTCAATTCCTCCAAACTACTCATACGAGCTTGTTATTTTAATCGCATATGTGTCTCTGTAATACTTACACCATTGGACTGCCAAAGCTTCAGCCAGTGTTACTGATGCTTTTATTGTCCAGTTTGCAACAATTATAAGTTGTGTAAGTCTCAATCAGGATCGAGCGAAAAAACTCCCAGTTTTAGCAGACTCTTTCCTCCAATATTTATTACATCGAAATACAACATTATCACTATAGTCTGCACAAGGTCCATGAGTCATTTGGTTGCCATAATCACAAATAAGGGAAATTCTCAACAATCCCTTTCGTTTTAGCCGCCCTACTTTAAGTTCTCTAAAATCTGCTATAAATCGATCGTACTTGAGCATTGGGTACTGAATTAGGCTCCGTGATCTTGCAATCGCTCAAACGCTTCTGATTAGTTCATTCAAAAACTATAACCTCTCCAAAGGTGCTCGTTTAGATTAGTAATTCATAACCGTGGCGTGGATGCCTTTAAAAAATATTGTTGTGATGGAATATTTTATGCATTTTCAAAACGTCGTTCTACTTGTAAAGTTATTGTATATATGCAAGACCTAAAGTGAGCAGACTAAAATGTATAAATATTATACCACAGTGTTAACCGCCGTTGCGTTAAATACTGCATAATTTAGAGCAGTCCGTTCTTTTAATAAATTTAGATAATCTAATGAGAAGATAGCCTTCGTTTTCTCTTTGTAATGGATTGTTTATTAAAAATTTATTGATGATTACTGAAAGTGTGAAAGTGTACCAATTAGTTCTTGTTTTTAGCATAAAATGATATGTAGGATGTAATTTAAAAATATCAGCATAGATGCTTTACTCTTATTTTCGACTCACATAAAGAGTATACTCACGAATTTCACTGGCGTATAACATTTACGTCTTTTCGAAAGGCACAAAGGTAAGTCATCAGTAATGACTGTTCCAACTACTAATTGGTTAATCATTATCAGACATAAATTCATGCTATAACTTCTGGAATAGATAGAAATCTAATAAATAGTAATCATACTATTAGTTGATATCTAAATAAATTTCTATGCTTAGATTTGATTTGTGAAAGCTTATAAATAAAATATTAATCTATTCCAAACATTGGTTCTAACTTCTTCTCTTGATATATTTAGGTAAAGCAAGAACAATACCTATCAAATAAAATGAATACTTTCTATTTTGAGGCTTGTCGTCATCTGAAAACAGCTTAAATTTACAAAAAGTTATATCGTTAGAAACTAAGTTTTGACATACTCTACCGAGTGAAGATGATATTTGTAATTGAATCGAATGCAGAAAAAGTGTAAGATGACTCAAGATACAGTGATAAATAAGGTTAAAATTCGGACTTATTTTCATCTTGAGAAAACATGAAAACAACTAGTCATCTGAAGCATGTACGTTTATGTCAAACACCTTTATACAGTGAACTTAAATTTTGTATGTTATATCACAATCATCTGTAAACTTATTTATCCAACTATTATAGTTTTTACCACGTTAAATCAATATCGTAAAAGTGAAATAAATAAAAGATTTATTGAATGTCAAAAAAGTGTATAGAATAAATTATGATAATTTAATGAAGTCTATGAGAATGGACTGAATGTAATAAATAATTGATATATTTTAAATACCTCAATACTAAGAAAATTTGAATCTATTAGGTCTCACGACTTATTCTAAACTATTTCTTCAATGAATAAGTGAATAACCGAGTTAAATAAGTTTAAATATAAGTAGAATATGGTAATAAGCAGAATATTTAGTACAATCGAAAGAGATCATATTCATGTTATATCATTCAGATCATGACGATGATCCTAGATGGATAGTCAAACTTTTTTTCTATTGTGTCCAGTAGCTTTAAAAAAGTCTTGAAAAACGTCCACCATCCGCCATCTTTTTTAAGCTGAAAAGTCCTTTTTCAGTTATTTTGATATTTGTAATATGTATTTAGTTGTTGTTCAGAATTGAATTTCCTGTTATTGCTAATTTAGTTTATAGAATTATTGTAAACAGTTCATCGAAAGTATATAAGAAATTTCGTCCAAATTAGAGCGAATAGTTTAACAGTATTTGGGCGCCGAGTTGATGTAAGACATTAAATAGGAATAATATATTTGTCAAATGTCAGAGAATGAATTTGAAAAAGCTTGGACCAGATTGCCAGGCAAAACGTTGGATTTACTTCAAATTTATACGCTTAGATTGTACAAATATATTATTCTTATTTAAAGTTCAACGAAACTTTAATATATTTGAAACTATTAAGTCAAATCATAGTAATGATATTTTCGGAATGGATTAATGTTTTGCTTGATTGTATCAAACTAATAATATGAATATTTTGACTGTCACAAAGATTAACAGAATGATATTAGGAATAGTTAACAAGAAAAATAAGTGAGAAACCAAATATCTAGTAAGATTAGAAAATTATTGTTTTCAATAAATATCAATGATGAATTTTTAAATAATCAATCATTACATAGATTCATTGTCTTTTTTATTCGAATAATAAAGGCTATGCAGAATGTGCCTAATTTATAAAACACAAATAGAAATAAAGTAATATTCGAATACTATTTAAAAATAAATAAATACAATTCCTGACTTCTATGGTAAACATTTCATCAGTATTCAATTCATATTTGTAAATTGTCTTTCGACTTACACAGTCCGTTCCGTCCTTTAGATTAGAGAAATTAACGTTTATTACTCTATTTAAATGTATTATATTTTATAACTTCTGCAGATTTAATATAATTCAATAGGGAACCCAGGCATGTAAAATTTGAAATAGCCAACAAATCCCTCAGTTTGTTTGTTGTAAATAATGAATATGTCCAAGTGTTGTTTAAAAAACTTTTTACTTTGTTACAAAAAAGTTCGGTGTGAAATAATTCGTAAGTAAGAAAAACAGGAATAATTTAATTTTAATCGTTACGTGATATCCGATGCCTTTTGACTTTGAATTAGTTATCTATTTGACAGTAGCATTTGACCATGAAGAGCTTTAAATAAACTCATCTTTGGGAAACACTTTTGTAAATATTGTTTATATGTTTACTGTAAACTAAGATATAAATGGATTGTTAGAATTCCAGAAATGTACTTTTATTAAATAATATTGAGTGAAACTAGCGATTTGAATCGTAGAACTTTGATTCAGCATTCTTAAACATGACTAATATAAACTGTATTCTTTACAGATTGATCTCGGTCAGCCTTATTTTTTAAGATCAAGAAGCATTAGACAGCTGGTTCGTCATAACAGGAGACTCTCAAATGTGCTTATACATTACCTCACCAGTGATCACACTGTAGTGGCTTGACTTTGAGATAATTCCGTAAGCTTCGTTTATCAATCACCCTGATAACCACTAATAAATAAATCACAACGCTGTATAGATTCAGAACGTAGCACAAAGCTCTGATCACAGTTTATTATTGGATAGTGCAGATAAAAATGTCACAAGCACGCCACACGAATTCGAGGAGAAAGGCTAATACGCGCGAGCAAGTGAATACAGAGGCGAACTCAAAGTCGGATCAATTACTTAGATCCAAGCACACAGATATGTGTATGGAAAAGCGATTGATTCATCGAGCAATACTTAAGCAACTAACATTTGAGCTAGAGAAATATGTGCGTAGGCTGTAACATGTGATCAATAACACATGTTGGATACAGACGTGATAGTGAGAACAGTGCAAAGAGATAGACAAATTGTTACTGTTCTAATAACACTGTTAAATAATTTATTAAATGGGCTCGACAAAATTAACCGTAAATAAACTTAATTGTAGGAGAGATACTATAACACAGTTCCTTTTAACATCTCTGTGGTCCTTTAGCTGCTAGAATGATTGCATCTGCATCCAACTGAGTAAATATGATTATAATTTTGAATATGGTGTGAGGATCATCCAAGCCTATCCGTGACAGTTGTTTCTTTTCCTGATTTATCCGAACCATCCCATTCATGAATAATTACAAGTAATACAGAAACCTCTTGAAGTCTGACTATCATTGTCTATTGTAATCTATTATGACTACCACTATCTAGTTAAGATAAAACACACCATGAATGATTTAAATGACCAAAGTGTTCTTCGTTTGTGTCTGTATTGATCACAGCTATTCAGTGTTGAAATTTCTAAAACTGACGTGAAACAAATCCTCAGTTTTCCTTGAGTTTCAAGAACTCGTTACAAAACTACCTTGATGTTGAAGCCTTTTTGACAACAATTTGAAATTGTCTAGTTGTTTCAACATATATAAGCGAACAATATTGTTTTCGATTAGATCCTCATCAGGCTTTACTCTAATATACAGTAATATTTATATGCATACACGAAATAATTAAACCAATCAAGGCAATTTATCAGTCAATGATAACAGTGGAATAGATTACATAATCAAAATTAATAATAAGTGAAAAGTACAAATTGGTAGTGTAATGACAGGTGTACTAGTTGTGATAAGAATAATAAAAGGCTTGAATCAATGTTACATAATAGGAAAATAGGTCAATGATTAGAAATATATCGACACTGAAATAAGCTATATTGGGCGCACTACCAGACAACTGAACCAAAGAGTTAGTGAACACCTCCCTTCGTGGTCAGGAAAAGATATTGTCAAGTCAATACGCAGCTCGGTTCTTTCACACTTGATCGATAGCGGTCATAAAGTTGACGGAAATCAGTCATTTAAAGTTATTTATCGTATTCCTACTAGTTTTCCTTATGAGGTTCGATCTCGTCTCTTACACATAGCAGAAGCTACAGGAATTCGAGCCAACGATCCAAGTCTTTGTGTTCATGAGAAATTTGTAACACACTTATCTCTTCCTTGGCCTTAATAAATGATTTTATTTTCCATAATCTTTCTTCGTTTATTTTTCTACACCCCCCTACCAATTATTTACTTATTAATTTTTCTAATATTCGCTTCACAGTTCAATTATCTGAACACTTCTTATTACGTAATCTTATAATTTCTATAAATGTTATTTCAGTGTCTATATTTTTCTAATCATTGACCTATTTTCCTATTATGTAACATTGATTCAAGCCTTTTATTATTCTTATCACAACTAGTACACCTGTCATTACACTACCAATTTGTACTTTTCACTTATTATTAATTTTGATTATGTAATCTATTCCACTGTTATCATTGACTCATAAACTGCCTTGATTGGTTTAATTATTTCGTGTATGCATATAAATATTACTGTATATTAGAGTAAAGCCTGATGAGGATCTAATCGAAAACAGTATTGTTCGCTTATGTATGTTGTGCTAAATCAAATTTTAATTGTTTCAAATTGATTAATAAGAAATGGACAATTTGATTAATATAAGTATGGCGAATAAAATTTATTTGCTTAATTATGTATATTTCATCGTATATTTTAGTTTTCCGGATTTCACAAAAGAATATCTACCAACTATAAAAGTGCTTTTGATGTTTGTGTGTTACCTCATCACTTTACATTTATTTGTTGACATTATTTATTTTCTGCTTCAACCAGAACGTGCTTAAATAATAACACTTTGAACAGTTCGAAGTTCTATATTGTCATTATTTATGTGTCACAATTGATATTTGGAAATTTGTAGACATTAGTAGTTTATGTTATATTTTATGTTATTTATTTATACAAAATATTTCTATCAAGAAGTTTTGTTTTATTATGTTGTAAAATATTTGTTTTTTTCAGTTAATTAGCATTAGTTTTCATTGTCATACATTACATCACCACGTTCAGAAGTAATTACAATGATGGGAACCAAAACTATCGAAATAGTTGCATCACTAGTAACAAAAGCAGGTAAAAAGATTTTCTTGAAAAATAACTATTGAAATATAGGAATAAAGACTATTAAAACAAATTACGAATGTAGTTAATTTCTCCACTGTGACATTTCCTGAACCATAATAGTCAAGAAATGGTGTGAATAGGTTTCGCAACAAATAAGCTTCAAGAAAATATAAAAATAGATATGCCCTTAGTACATTTGGATCTTGATTAGCGGTAAAGTTCAGGAATAGCATTTCATAATTTTCAACATTTTATCGCCAGAATGCCACTGGTTACGGGAATTGATGTTCATCACTAAAACTCGAATTCAATACCTATTGCTTAAAATGTCAAAATTATAAATACTGAGCTACTGGGTTCAGATTTACACTAACCTGTTCAGGTATAAAGTTGTTTGAAGGGTTTGAAATTTCCTCGTTCTTATAAACTTTAACCACCACATTAGTATATTAAAACTAAAAGCAATGTCGAGGTATGTTGTTAAGAACTCACAAAAACTTATAAAGACTAACTGCCTTTAACATCAACAACGCGTAAACCTAAACACATACTTCTATAGATGATATAACCTATCCTACAAAAAAGAATAAATCCCATGTGTAAGTTATGTGCTTTTTGTCACGATGATTCTTTACATTTCAAAGAATAATTGTACAGTTTTTCCATATTCTACATACGGAAGCATAGTCTAAACAATATCTGTAAATTTGAATTTTTGAAAAATTAATAAAAGCATTGATGTAAGGAAATAATTTTAACCATCAGATCTATGGTTATTATTATCGGATCTCCTATGAAATATTTTAAAGTAATGCAGTCATATTTCGATATGTAGGAAGTGAAAATTGAAGACATCCAGTAAAAAAGTAAATGGCTACACGTCGCTATCGAAATTTGAATAAAATCGTAACTTAAGAACTTCTAGGTTCTTCTCGAACATGATTATATTACCTAATAGGAAAGATTCCATATTTGCGAAATATGACTGATACTTTACACAATAAATACAAATAATCTGGCTTTATCTGACGAGCACTTCTTTAATCCGATGCAATTTTGAAATAATTTACCCTGAAAACTTAAAACAGGTAATTGTAATTATTTTTAGATATAGTAATTAAAAAATTTAGGCCATTATCTCATTACTGACAATTGTTGCAGTCTTGTCATAATGTACACACGATTTGTACGGAAATGAAGGATTTAGCTTGATTAGCAGGTTTAAAGATAGCAAAGTGGTTTTAGAAAAAAGTTTATGACTAACGATGGGATGCAGGGCGCCCGTTTGTCCTGTCTAGGGTCAACCAGCTAGAGCTAAGTGTACCGGATTCAAATCCCTTAGTAAACATGCAAGTATATCTCACGTTTAACGCACATTGGAAGCGTAAACGCTTAGTACTGGACTACTCAGGAGCACACATCCATGGTCTACGTACCAGAAGTCAAACTAAGGACAGTCGGCATCACGCACGAACGCCTAATCTCGAGACCATTGGACTAGGATCCAATGGTGTACAAGTTTTTTTCAATAAATCCACAATATCCTGTGACCGTATTCTATTGCTTCCGGTGTGTAACTGCCTCATAGTCGATACGATTGAATTCCACTGGTCACCGCTTCTTACAAGAACTCCGATGGAAGATGGTCGTGCAATATTATGAATTGGTCGAAGTTAGAAATTAATGCAGTTTCGTGACGACTCAGTGAGTGGTCTAGAGGTTAGGCATTTGCACAAGACTGAAGGTCCTGGTTTCGAGTCCAGAATGCAGGATCGTGGATGCGCACCGCTGAGGAGTCTCGTACTACCACTTTAGGGATCTTCTCACGAAGCTAGTCACGGCATAGTATTGTGAAGATTTTTGATTTTCGTTGAAATCAGGAATCTAAGGTCCTGGGTTTGACTCCTAGTTTAGAGGTCGCAGATTTGCGCTTCTGAGTAGTCCCCTACTAAGACGAAGCGCCCATCCGTGGCTTACAGGTTTTTAATGGTGGTATATTTTTGCTAGATTCACGATTTTAGTGAAAAAATAAATTATTCTTATTGATTCGGGATAGTCGAGAATTTGTTCATAGAGAAATACTAGTACTGTATAATAAAGAACCCCAGTAAATATCATGAACAATTTTATTGTCTTCTCACTTTTCAAAACGCTATACAGAAATATCCATTGATTCACAGGGACGCTTTTAATTATTTGACTGTGTGCAAGATTACCTACAAGTAAAATTCTCGACATCTCTGTTTATCAGAATCGTATTCTATGATGTGAACATAGTCACTCTGTCTTATTTATTCCATGAACACATGGGAACTGTCAACAACCTATATTGAATCAATCTATTTTTATTTCCATCCTATCTTCCCCTCGACCTAATTTTTATCCGATTTAGTTTATTAGGTTTTACAAGTTCTTCACTTCTGTGAATATTCAGCCTATGTCTTCGATACTGTAGATGAAGCTTACAAGACATTACGTTAACGTGTCTCGTTATGAATGCAGATTTATTAAGCGAAAAGGGTTCATAATTGTCGAAACTAATTCTATTATATTGTTTACATAGACTTTTATTGTATTTTTTCCAACCCCTCATCCTTCCTCGGCCCTAATTCTCTTTTGTATTCTGTTTTTTTAGTTTTCTTTTTGATTTTTTAAATTAGTGATTTATAATTCTAAACCCTAATCAGTTATTATAATCCTTGAACAAATTTTTCATAATTATTATTCATTTATTATTATGACCTTTATGTTTTTCGTTTTTCTTCCTATTTGTAGACAATTATCTTTCATAATTCTGACCCGTAAATTGTTTTCATCCTTATATTCTTTTCTTACCCTTTGATTATTGCGTAACCTCTTTTGATAATAAGAGTCTCAAATCAATATTTTTTCATCAGCGTGAGGTTGTGGAACTCTTACGTTTTTGATTGAGAGCATCAATCGCTGAATGTTAGGCCACTATTGAAAACCTGGAAGCACTGAACGGCCGTTTCGTCCTAGTATTAGACTCCTCAGCAGTATATATCCGCAATCCCGCACGCGTGATTAGAAGCCAAGACCTTTAGTCTCGCGTGCGACTGCTTAACCTGTAGGCCAATATTTTTTCCAGAATTTAATCTGCACATAAAAAAGAGTCGTTGTTCGTATGTTCATTGAAATCAAACTACTGAATTGATGGGTTGCATATTCCAAATATCTTTAATTTCATAACAACTATCCGATAATTGTCTTATGATGACCCGTTTACAGATTGTTGCATACCTTGTTAAAAATACGGTATATAAATAATACGCTAACCAGAAAAAAATAATTCAAACCATCTAAACTCTGTCCCTGGAGTTGAAAGATCTTCTTTCAGAAGAATTATGACTCTTCATATTGAAAGCCGATATTCTTCGGAAGTCATGAGAACAATGTCTCTTCTTACAACCAGAGCTTCAATTAATATGGGTACATGGAATGTTCAGACAATGTAAGGGGCCGGGAGGTCTATTCAAATTACTACGAAAATGAGGAGATACAACTTGACGGTGCCCAGAATCTGTGAAACACATTCAACCCAAGCTGGACAGAAAAGGATAGATTCGGGAGAGATGTTACTTCACTCTGGTCACGAGAAACAAAATGCTCCGCTCTGATGTTGTCCAGAGCAGCAACAACAGCACTTACAGGATTGGAATCACATGGATCCAGAATCGTTAAAGCATCCTACAAAACAAACAAGGAGGGAATCACAATGAATATTATCCAAAGTTATGCACCCACTAATGATAGCAATGAAGACGATAAAGATTAGTTCTATGAGAAGCCGCAATAGATCATAGCGAAGCGCCCAGGGAAGGACCTGACTATCCTGGTGGGAGACCTAAACACCAAAGTCGGAATAGACAACAAAGGACTAAAAGAAAGGAACGAGAATGGGGAGAGATTCGCGAATTCATTTGCCTTCAACAAATTGGTTATAGTCGGCACAATATTCCATCACAAAGGCATACACATATCTACATGGATCTCACCAGATCACAGCACAGAGAACCGGATATGTTATATTTGTATCAGTAAAAAATTCCTAAGGACAATGGAAGACATAAAAACAAAGAGGGTAACTGACATAGCTTCACATCACTGCATGGTTGTAGACAAGATGAAACTAAAGCTGAAGAAGCACTGGACAACTGGAGGAACAGCACTACCAAGGCTTAATACAACCCTCCTTCGATATACTGACAAACTCAACGAATTCAAGACAGATCTCAACAACAAGTTACAAGCCTTAAAAGATCTACTGAAAGAAGAGTCTACTATAGAGAATAACTGGAAAAATATCAATGAAGCACTAACTTCAACGTGTCAGGAGGTTCTGGCCCGTAAGAAGCATCATCATAAGAAATGGATTTCTATGAAAACTCTGAACAGCACTCGAGAAACGAAGGACAAGAAGACAGTAATTAACAACAGGTGAACGAGAAGAAAAATGTCAAGGCACAGTCCCAGTATACAGAAGCGAAGAAGTCAGTGAGGATGAGTATAACAACTGACAAGAAGAGAGAGATGGAAGGCCTAACAAGGATAGTGGGAATGGCTGCAATAGAAGGAAATATGAAACAGGCATATGACACAACGAAGAGACTGGTAGGGAAATATGGTAAACCAGAGAAGCTGGTCAAGTACAAAGAAAGCAAGTCAATCACTGAAATTCAAGGACAGAGGAACAGATGGGTAGAATACTTTGGGGAACCCTTGAATAGACCAGCTCCACGGACATCAAAGCAGCATACACAAACCTTCATATATCTATCACTCCATCAACGATCACAGAAATCAGGATGGCCACCAGACACGTCAAGAGTGGGTAAGCATCAGCACTAGAAAACGTACCAGCTGAAGCACTGAAGTCAGACATAGAAGTGACTGCTCTACATTCCATCCAGGGAGGTTTGGTAGACGAAACAACTGCCGACAGATTAGAAAGAAGGATATCTCATCATGACATCAAAGGAAGGAGATTAGAGCAGATTTGAAAGCTACAGAGACATCAAACATATATTGGTACCGGGTAAAATTCTCAACGGTGTGTTACAGGTCAGAATTATGTAAGATAATTGTCAAGTTGACAAATTGGAAGAAAAACAAAAACCTAAAGATCATAATAATGACTGAATAATAATCATCAAAAATTGTTAAAGATTATAATAACTGATTAGGTTTTAAAATTACAAAACAATGAATTGGGAGAAAGCAAGACCCCAAACAAACTACAGAAGAGAATTAAGGTCAAGGAAAGATGAGAGGTTGGACGTATCGTTTTCGCACTGTTTTGCATTCTTCTTTTTATAAAGCCACGCAAAGTGATGTTCTGAGGTGCGTTTGGAAAGTGGTCAATGTAACCTGCCCCACGGGAGCAAGTAAATTTATAGGTACATATCGATGTGGTCCAAAGCAGAAGTTTATATTTAGTTCATCCGTGAATAGTAGGCCGGCTTGAGAAAGTTATTAGAAGTTTAGCTGAACAGATTTTATTCAGTGATTTTGAAATCCCTTTATTCAAGTGTTCGGCAGCCGTATCTCCTTTTAATTCGATACTCATAAAAAAAGTTTTTTTTTGAACTGTCAGTACTTTTTTAGGATGCTGTCTTGGTATTAAATTCTTATCGACAAATCTAGGTGCATAACCATTTCTAATGAGTAACTGTCAAAGTTGAAGTAGTTCGTCATCTATTGTGTCATTGGAACATATTTGCTGAATCCTTGAGGATAAAAAGTTGATTAAGTTGCTCTTTCCGCTAAATGCTATTTCGTTAGATCTTCTCAACTGTTCATCCTTCTGACTTACACTTTATTCATCTATTATTTCGGAACTATCTACAGAATCAGAATTCATAGAATGTTATCAGAATGAAAATTGGAACCACCCACTTCATCAATTCCTCAATTTGTTTATATGTCTACTTAGAAATGAATGATCATTAAAATCAAACAACTGTACGATCCGACTACTATTTCACTGAAATATGATCACCTCAGATGGCTCATAGTCAATTCCTCAGCAGAATGCACTTATGATAAGCGATTCACTGAATAATTTTCAAGTATTAGAGATTTGAAGTGCTTAGCTGAACTTCTGTGAGTTCTGTATGGCGACATTTAGGCCAAAAATTATAGGTGCAGGTTTTTTAGTTCTTTTAGACTAACGGGACTCGCTGAAGTGAGGTCTTTCTTCAAAATTAGAATGAGATTTTCTATTAAATCAGTGTACTGAGGATATGATGAAGCTGTAAATAGACGACGGTATACAATTTGTTAGATCCTTTGTTCATGTCTTTTTCCGTAAAATGGGTTCAATTTTTAGTTAATAATACACTGAATAGACCTTCACGACTAAATGTTCTTTTCATTACCCTTTTAGTAAAGTTTCTATAAGGGCTGTTCGTGAATACCACTTCCGACCATTGGAAATATGAATCGATAATAACCAAAGTATTACAAAACTTTAAAGATGAGCTACTGATATCCCCCTGAATACGTTGACACGACTCATAGTATTCAGGCTGCGCATTCCAATTAGTTTCATTATGCTATAGTTTATGAGGACAGAAAATACAGTTTTCCGACTTTTGACTTACAACAGTATCAATCTCAGACCACCAACAAGTCTGACGAGCAAGTGATTTCATTTTATCTCCTCCCAAATGGGCGGAACGAAGGTCATCTAATACTGCAGATCTGAGTTGTATACTTTTAACCACTTGGTGCTCAATGGTGAAATCACAAGCACTCAACTTTAAATTCCATCTTTGGACAGTGATAGCGGATGACTAATGAAGTAACATGGTTGGACGGCTAATGAATTCTAACGCTTGGTGGTCAACTACGGTGTGGAGTTTTACACCAAGTAAGTATTCATGCAGTATATTTGCTGGCCCTATCACAGCTATAGTCCCCTTTTGGATCCGAGAATATCCTTGTTCACCCTTGCTTAACCGTATCGAATGCAAAATCACAGATTTCCCATTCTGCTCTAGAATAACACCTAACCACAGTAGTAAAAATAGACCTTTTAGTCGATGAAAACGGTCTGACGAAAGCCCCGCCATTTAAGAACTATAAAGTGTCCTTTGATATATCCTCGTGCCATTGTTCTCTAACAAATTCTTTACTAGAAATTAATTCAAAAAGTACAGATAATACTTTTGTAAATTTAGGAATAAATCTAGAATAAAACTGAAGAGCTTCAATCAATGGTCTGATGGCTGAGATATTCGTAGGTAAATGTGCTTGAATCAATGGGCCAAGAAGACTCACATTGGATTTAAAACCCTTAGTACCTAAAGTATAGCCTAGCCAGCTGATAGAGTTAAGTTGATACTGGCACTTTAAAGGATTTACAACAAAATTAACCTCACTAAAGCTTTTCAATTTATTTAAAAGGCATTGATTGTTCGGCTCCAAATTTTTAGCATGAACTACGGTACCGTCTTGATACGATTCAACAACTCAAAGACGAGTAACCATCTGATCAATAACCTCCTGGAGTATCACAGTCGAAACATTTAATCCAAGTGGTATGAATTTGTATTTGAACAGCTTGAATGGTGTATGAATAGTAGTTAGTCAACTAAAGATTTCATCCAGTGAAATATGTAAATATGCATCTTATAGGTCTATTTTAGAAAAATAGTTTGACGCTCGATTTTTATATAGTATGTCTTCAGTTTCTTCAGTGGTACAACTCTTTTGTGATACCCAAGTATTTGTCGTCAGGCGATAGTCACCACAAATTCTAGGCGCTTTTCTATTCTTCTTTGTTGGAGCCACAATAGGAGTTGTCTAAATCGTCAAATAAACTGTAAGTACCATCTCCTTGCCAAGCATTTTATATATCTCATTCTTCATAGTGTCTCCTCAACCATCATAGCACCCTCACCTACACTTAAGGTCGTACACGTTGAAATTTATCGAATCCTTTAACAAACGTATAGATTAGACGGTGTCATTCTCATGTATGACTAATCACTTGTCATAGCATACACATATATGACTTTTAAAGACTTCTTGTGTGTGTCCAGTCTCGTCAGATTTATTGCAATGTATATAAAGAAACTGACACGAACTACGAAAACGAAATCAAATTTGATAGACCTGTTGTAGAGGCTGATACTATGTCAAGCCCACATAGGTTGTTCTAGCCACTGGACAGACCAGTCTATTCATTCTCCTCGAGTCACATTCTTACCATGTCACTTATCCGCATACTAACTATGACTGTTTTTATTTGAGTGTGTTAATTACTAACCTCATTCATTATGTGTCTGTAACTGTTATTGTTTGACTATAAATATCGAGTCACTCTTGGTTAAATAGAGTTGGCCCATACCCCTTCGCCGATCCGTTTCGCTTCGTTCCTTTCTCTTTGTTTTCCCTGAATGCCTGTTCAGATCAATGTCTGCACGAAATATACATATCTAAACTTCATTTTCGTGTTTGACTTATTTTTATTCCGTTATTCACTAACGCGATTTAAGTCGATGATTATATACGAGGATTAGCGGCATGTTTATTTCGATAACAATCGTCATTAACCGATCTAATCGGAATCATATGTGGGGCCAAAAACTTTGTGAGATCGTGGATGACTATTTTTACAAACATGAAAACAGCTGTCCAATAGTTTCTGTTTTTTCAATGACTAACTATAGACAATTGGTGATGCAAACCAAAAACTGCTTCTTTTACAATGGGAATCAAATATATGAGAGGTATTACATCATGCTATAGTGATTCAGCGAAAGTTACCTTAAAATCATGGTTAGTCTAATTTATACCAAAAGACATAGAAAAATACTACAAAATGTCAACTTGCAAAGTCGATTTGGAATTATTCTTTATTTTCAACTTTGATATATGACCAGGTTTGAAGACAAATCTTTTTAAACGACTGACTATTAATCACTGGATAACATATACCATAGACAATTACTACATTTTTGTATTTTAACTCTACGTTTAGGATAGTGTTTAAATGTTAGGCTATTACTAACAGGGAATATCTAAATTGATTCATCGTAACAACCGGACACAAAAGTAGTTTTACTTTTCCTGATAAAATTGCACTATCATGGCTTACAGAAGATAAATATACGAAATTATGATTAGAGAATTATTTTCAGTCCTAAATCCACTTATGCTATCTTTGCAGAAGAACATTTAATCAGCTCTTTCTCCCTCATAAGTTTCAAAAGTTGCCAACGACAACTGAATCAGAATTTACATGCTTTAAACGATGTACTTTGCCTTTAACTTGGCCGTTTTTTCGGATTATTAATTTGGATATATAATTGTGGAATCTGAAGAGAATTTATCGAAAAAAATATTCTTCTTTCAAATATTATTCTTTTAATATGATGGGGATCATTAAACGATTGAATCGGAATAGCAGAGATTCATGCAGTCAGTTGACTGTTTGTAACTACAAATTCTCTGATCCGGCTTGAACTGAATTGAATATCATCATGTAATCCATGTTTAAAAAAAGCAGCCATTTACTTTGGAAGACTATTAATCGGTACTTCATAAGAAATGGTCGGTAAAAAGAGGCATTCTATGAATACATTCAAACTGAAGCTTCTGTTCAAATCTCTCAAACCTCAGACTCGACCCCAGTGAAAGTAAAAAAAACTTGTGGTGTAGTTGTATTTTGAACAAAACGATATCAAAATACACTTTCTAAAACACATCCTGAGGCGTTCTAAAAGACCTGATGAGCGAAAATTATCCTGATTTGCAATCCATTTTCAAAGATGATTTTTCATGAATTCTGCGACATATTTTTATCAAAGTTATTTTGAATAAACTACAATCAATATCAATTTTAAATTCACGCAAATTAAAATATTACACCGATTTCCTCTAGAAATGTTCTTATTTATTTTATCTGACATGACGACTTGAAAAATATTAGACAGAACATTTGATACGAACAAGATAAAACAACTTTGATAAGAAAACTGTTATTGTTTATAAGAAAGTGTCAATATTTTTCTGAACACCTGACAGTTATATACAACTTCTCAAACTAAAAAATCTACCTATCAATCACACAGATCTGTTAACATTAAGTAAATGGTTTTCAAAATCAAAGTTTTGTACTGTCCACTTTTAGATATTTTATTTGGCATACGTTTGTCACCTAAAGGTAGATAAAAATCTTAGTGAAGTGATAAAAAGAACCAGTTTTCTGTTCATCTAAGTCTGTATCCGGATCATGACTTATAAACCACTGAAATTTTAACAAATTACTTTGTCAGCTGTTGGAATAAAATTAAGTTACTTACTTATAATGTCTGACTTAACAGGCCCATGGTGTTGAAAACGGAAATTTCTGTGGTAGTACTTGAATAGCATAATCTTATTCGATCGACTACTTAGAAAGAAAAATCTATATGGTTCCAGATCAACATGGAATTAACAAATTACAATCGATTGAATGCAAGTTTTTATTTTATTGGTAGGTCAGTTAATATTATAATGTAAATTATATTTGAATTATAATTATACGCAGTTTGTGGAGGTTGATTGAGTTACAGAGAATATATCATGAACTTATCTCAGTTAGAGAATGATTGAAAACCTGAAAGAACCGGAAAAATGTATCATCCTTGTATAGGACCCTTAAGCAATGCGTGTCCACAACCTCGTCAATATAGGCCTAACCCATGACCTCCTGTCTTGCAAGCAAATGCTTAACCTCTAGTCCACTGAGCTAGAATATCATGGTATATGTGACAAACTCCAGAAATATTTCCATCATTGTTAACGAATATAGCTACCTGTTATATCCTAACGAAAAATAAATGAATGGTAAATGTTAGGAGTTATTGATGGACTATTATTACATTTATTCTAATTGTATAACTAATATGCAAATATGTTATACGTTTTTTCACATTCCTTTTATCACTAGCTTTTATTTGACCTATTGGCTACTGCAATACGACTTTACCATTCTTAATTTATTCCCAATTTATTAGTTACAGTTCTCATACTCACAGTCACTTCCAGCTTGATCATGCATAATTATTTTTATGGCGTGGTGCGGTCTAGCCTGCATATATATATATAAACCATGTATGTCTGAAATATACGATTCACTCAGTGGAGGTTGATACTTGTGTTCTGTAATGAACGGGCTATATACAGGACCAAAAAGAGCTCACAACTGACTTAAGGCTGTCCGTACTGTTTAACTCAACATTGGTCATATAAGTCGATGTTCTGACTGAAGACTTTTATCAAATGATATCTGACCATAAGATATAACACTACCGTTTTTCGAGTTACCCATTTTTAGTTTGATAATTTATCAAGTGATGAATTCTGCTCCTTAAATCATAGGAATTGTGCTACATTAGAAATTCAAAGCCATTCGTCCCGTATATAAATTTCGATAGAGCAATGAGAAGATGGAGTTGATCTGAAAAGTGTGATGTATTTGCGCTATACATTTCAAACAATCTGGTCACACACACACTTGTCAAGACAATTTATATGAAAATTAACAAAGGTCAATTAAATGAAAGTTCAAGTAAACAAGGTAATAAAGGGGAGAGAGAAAAAATTAACATCATATAGAATGAATAGGAAATTGTCGCATTACCCTAGGCTATAAAATGACTTAAGGATTACCGGGACAAATTCAAAGTTACGATAGATTGCTTTTGTACACAAAAGGGGTTTAGATTTACAACTAGCCAATGCTGAGAATTCGTCCTCGACAGTTCCTATACAACGTTTTATAATCTGTGTTAATGCCAATTCTGTGCTCCGTTCCAACTATGTGTTTTGCTTTCGATGAACATGTTTTCCTATATCTACACAAAAACCCCTCCGATCTATAATCATATGCTCACTAGTGACTGACTTCAAGAGATATTTCCTTGAGTTCTAGTGGGAAGCAGTGGCCAGTGGAGTTCTACCAGGTCTGTTGTAGAGATATCATCTCACTGAAGACAATTGGTGAACGGTCGCCCAAAATCGTGGATTTGTTGAAGTTAGACATTAACACCGTTGGATGCCAGCTCAGTGGTCTATCGGTTAAGGGCTTCGGCTCGAAACTGGTAGGTCCTGGGTTCGAATCCCGCGAGAGTGGGTTCGTGGACGCGCACTGCTGAGGAGTCCCATAATAGGACGAAACGGCCGTCCAGTGCTTCCAGGTTTTCCATGGTAGTCTAGCTTCAATTGACTCATGATCTCAACTCTATAAAAATACTAAAATCTCCACAAAACCCCTTCTGATAATAATCAGGTGCTCACTAGTGACTGACTCCTTGAGGTATTTCCTGGAGTTCTAGTGAGAAGCAGTAACCGGTGGAGTTCAACCAGGTCTGTTGTGAGATAGGAACTCACTGATGACATTGGTGAATGGTTGCTCAATTTCGTGAATCAGTTGAAGTTAGAAATTAACACCGTTGGATGCCGACTCAGTGGTTGATCGGTTAAGGGCTTCGGCTCGAGACTGGTAGGTCCTGGGTTCGAATCTCGCGGGTGCGGGATCGTGGATGCACGCCGCTGAGGAGTCCCATAATAGGACGAAACGACCGCCCAGTGCTTCCAGGTTTTCGATTGTGGTCTAGCTTCAATTGACCCATGATTTCAACTATGAAAATTTCCTATTCATTCTATATGATGTCAATTTTTTCTCTCTCCCCTTTATTACCTTGTTTACTTGAACTTTCATTTAATTGACCTTTGTTAATTTTCATATAAATTGTCTTGAAAAGTGTGTGTGTGACCAGATTGTTTGAAATGTATAGCGCAAATACATCACACTTTTCAGATCAACTCCATCTTCTCATTGCTCTATCGAAATATTACCAATTACTAAGAAGACAGAAACTTTTTAGTGACCTATATAATCAGATGGCTAGTTTGTCTTCTTATCTGAAAGCTGACGATTAAGTGCTTTGTTTGAAGTAAACACCTCTCATGTTCACAACTATTATTAGCTGCTGAATAAGCAAACGTACAGTTATAAGAAACAAACTAATTCCCTTTAAGCTATTTATAAGGTGAATAGAAACAACAGCATTTTCCATCATTATTATTTTGTATTTGCTTCACAATGGTATGAAACGTGGTATAATGTGGGTTAACTTTTCATTAACTAACTTTTATCTATCGTCCTTTAATTTCCTGGATCTGATGTGAATAATCACGTCAAATATTTTTGGATGAATTCTTTTTAACCAATAGAGTAGTAGTGAGAGGTAATTTCAGAGTTGTAGTGAGGTGTGCCAGTGGAGTTGAACCGTGTAGGGTGTGAGGTAGTGGAAGTTGGTTACGCGATATCGTAAACTGGTTGCTGCCAGGTCTTGACTGATGTGGAACACTGATCACTTCATTGTCTTAATTAAGACTTAAAAATCTGCACAAAACCATACTGTTATTAGAAGTTTACTTTTTTATTACTTTGTGAAATTAGCCGAAAAGTTAATTGTAATCATTATTATTGGTAATATATTCCATTTGACCATTTGGTCATTTTTTAGCTATTTCACAAATGGAATAGACTTAAGCGTATATGCCGTTTCAGTGAATTAAATATTTCAGATTAATTACAAATCCCTGTTCTGAATTCGTTCACTGATAATCTCATGAATGAACACCACAAAAATAAGAAAAAAATTTTTCTAGTGCATAGGGTTCTAAATTGTTTTCCAGTTGATGTCAGCCTATGAGAAAATTTAACTCTAAGCAATCCTAACAAATTTCATATTTCGATAAATATATTTATCGTCAATTGTAACGAACATGCTTAACTTTTCTATGAATATTATTACTGGTTAAAACATTAAATATTTCACTTGACCATTGATGATTATAATATTAAAACAAACTAGAACTCCTTTTATAAATGAACTAAACATGGATACTTTAAAAATATGAATTTAAACAAATTAAATATAGACATACACAACTCTGATGTATATATTTCTTGTAACGAATAATCACTTATCGTATTTATACTTTTTTCTCACTTAAAATGCAATAAAGCTTTATTTATACTGAGCTTTTAAATTTAGTACAGAATAATCTTACTACTAATTAAAATTAATTTACCTTATAAGTAATATATCCATTTATATGGATGGATTAAAACGAAAAAGAAATGAAAAAGAAAACCATTAAATCATTTACAAAAAATGATGAATTTGTTTATCATAATATCGCCCTTTCTAATTGATTAGTTATTCGTTTAAAAATCCCAATCATATTAAAAGACTAATATTTGAACGAAGAATATTCTTTTCGATAAATTCTCTTCAGGTTCTACAATTATATATCCAAATTAATAATCCGAAAAATTGGCCAGGTTAAAGGCAAAGTTATTAGTTATTAGTAGTTATTCTAGTTATTAGTTATTTTAGTTATTCTTTATTCAGCTTTTTTTTTAAACTTTTCCCTTAGAAATATATATTATTTTAAACATAAGTGTTTATCATAACAACATATGAATTAGATACAGAGTAAAGTATATATGTTTCTGCTGTAAAAATGAAAATAAGATCATATGAGAAAAAATATAGATATATGGTCAGTCAGTCAGTCAGTTACAACGTAGAACTTAGCACGTACGTACATCAGTTCCAGTTGCCATACCACATTAGCACAGAGATGAAGTTGTCGATTCAAATCCCATAATGGTAGAAGTAGTAAGAGCATAAGCAGTAATCGGAAAGCTTAGAGTTTGAAGATGTTATTGAAGGAGTATAATACAATGAAATAAATTTGGAAAGAAAAAAAGGATACAAACATTAAGAATTCAGATTAGAATTTGGTAGAACACAAAGAGTGGATGCACCTTCGCCATTGCAAACGATTTTGAGCCATGTCATTCAAGGTCTCTAACCATCGGTGGCTATCATCTCGCGAATCCCAACAAGGTAGTCTACACCTACCAACACGGCTCAGTCCACTTGTCAGTGACTTCATGGATTTATGCCATGTTTTGGTCTGGCCGCCCCTAACTTTCTTCCAACCTGCTCCTACACCATAAAGCATTGCACGTTGGGGCAGTCGGTGGTTGGGCATACGTAACACATGTCCCAGCCATCTCAACTGGTGAAGTTTCACTAATTAAGAGCAGAGTAAAGAAAACGCGAAATTGCAAAAGGAATGAATAAATCATATGTATAGAGGATAGGAGTAGGTGAGATGTAAAAGAATAAAATGGATAATATGATTAAATGAAAAAGTATTCACTGAATTAATTATGGTCAAGAATACATACTTACTCACACAAATAATTACCTGAAATAAAGTTATTACATAGGTTCCAAGTACATTTTACAATAATATATTGTATATTATGTTTTGTATGATAACAGATAATAGTAAAAAATAACACAGACAACCGGTACAAAATGAGTATTTTTCTTCTTTAATATCATAGATTGAAAAAAATTAATTATTAATAAGTTGAAAAAATTTGTTAAGAATTTCGTAGAAATTATTTTTGCATCAACGTTATGATGAAATTTTTTTACTCATTTTATTAATCGAGATATATTTACATGAATATAAAGTTTTCTTTTAATAATACTATAAAGATGATCTGAATTCATGAAGCAAAAAATCTCTGATAAATCTTTTGATTTGCATTCACCAGTAGCAAGTTTATGCACGTTCAGAAAAAGTAAATATTAGTTAAAAATTATAAACAATTAAAATAAAATTAAAAAATGAATTGACTGTGCATTACATATTTCATAGAAAACCGATAAACCGGTTAGAAGTATCAGCTACCGGATTAACGAATAAAAATATAAATGCCACTTACTTGCTTCATTTTCATGTATGGAACCATGCGGTTGAATGACGAATAACTTTTAATCTAAAACATACATTATTTTCACTTATTAGGATATCAGATTATTCTCTTTATTCCATATTTGGCCAGAATATCATGAATAGATGAAATAACTTCATTATGGATTATAATTCTGTCTGCATTGGTACTTTACACGGATAAATAAAGGTTCCCTGCTGTGAGTTGGTGGAAAAATTTAATAGTTTTATTTGTCAATTAATTTTCCTTATATTCCAATATTCAGCAATTCTCTTGACAGAATATTTAATAGTCATTGTAATTGTGTTCTTAATATAATTACAAAGGCGTTGAAACTCACAGTCAAACCATTGTTAAAAATGTTGCTAACGTATCCATCTTTCTATTTTCAGCTTATCCAGACACATTAGGCTGTTTAGAACATCAAATATCATGTCTGATAGTTTTACTTAGGAAGTATTACACGTATAGTTAATACTACTCATACTTTTCCATACTCTTGATCAACAACATCCTCACCTTTTGTGAACGAGTATATTAAATCATATTTTCAAATAGACATGATGGGTTTGAATGTACTACACGTTATTGATTTCCGATACGGGCAATTTTCAAATAATATTTGTCAGTATATCAGCTCTGAATATTACAATTTATTTAAGTATTATTTTAGAAGAAGTATCTGTTTAATAAAGAAGCTTAGTGATTCACATTCATATAATGAACATGAACTGCAACCGAAGAAAATAGTATTTTAAACAAGATTTTTAAGTAGATATCACTGACGTTTTTGTTAAAATTTTAAGAATAAATTGGTTTTTATGAAATGATGATGGGATCAGAAATGGGAATTGATGCAGAACACAGCAAGTCGTAATCTACCTTTACCTAACTCAAAATAATGTCTGTAAACAAAATTACTCATGATAACTTTGGTCATATTCAAATAGTGACTGAGTCGAGGATGCAAATTGTAAAATTCTCGCGGTTTCAACCCTCCAGTCAACTTATTTGTACATTTACACAGTATATATACAACTCTTTTAAAGAATGGTTAGAAACACAAAACGTTTGACACTAAATCTATTCAATGCATGCAAAAAAAATCCTAAACAGAACTAAATAGTTGTAGCCTAGTTTACAAAATAGACTGACGTTATCTTAACTACAGTTTAAACTCACGGATTATTGGATATTTGATTTTGTCATTATGATACAAATTAGTGGTATACAAAAGTGATTCCATCAATGGTCAAACCCAGTGTCTTCACACCAAGAGGCACGGGCATTACATTCAAACCAATTTTTTGATATCCAATGATTTACTTTCAAGATTCAGCCAGTTATTAAAGTTATCTGCATGAGGAATTGTGGAGATTCTAGTATTTTCACTGTTGAAATCACGAGTCAACACAGATTGTACTCCTGTGGTAACGGGTGTGAGACAATTATCCACTTAAGGCGATTGAAGAAGGGTTGTGGAAGATCATGGATTGATTTAAGTTATTCAATAACACTTTTGGATGTCGGAGATTAAGCAACCGAGCGCGATACCGAAAACTCTTAGTTCAATTTGTGTGTGAAAAATCGTGGATGAGCACTTCTGAGGAGTCTCATACTATGCCAAAACGGCCGTTCAGTCGTTTTAGGTGTTTAGTGAGGCTTATCATTGAACTGTTCATGATTATAATGATAATCTGTAAGTGTCTGATATATTACATTTTATGTATTTTACCTAAAATTTGCATAAACACATATTTCTCAGTTGTCTGAAAATCATCTTTGCTTACAACTAAATAAGTACAAAGCGATTCTCGACAAAATTTATAGAAAACTTTATACAAAGTATATTAAACGTTTAAGTGCGCTATCTGTTACATAATATTTGGTAAATTACTGCATATACTATTAATATAAGAAGGGGATTTTGCGGATATTATAGTAAATTTAATAATTGACTCATGATCTCAACTATTAAAATTACTATAATATCCACAAAACCCCCTTCTGATATTAATCAACATATGCCCACTAGTGACTGGCTACAAGAGGCATTTCCTGGAGTTTTAGTGAGAAGCCATGACCAGCAGAGTTCAACCAGGTCTGTTGTGAGATAGCATCTCTCTGAAGACAATGGTAGATGTGTCACTCAATTTCGTGGATTAGTTGAAGTTAGACATTAACACCGGTGGATGCCGGCTTAGTTGTCTAGAGGTTAAGCGCTAGCCCACGAAACTGATAAGTTCTGGGTTCCAGCCTCGTGGGTCGGGATCGTATATGCGCACTGCTGAGGAATCCCACAATAGGTCGAAACGTCCATCCAGTGCCTCCAGGTTTTCCATGGTGCTCCAGCTTCAATTGACTCATGATCTCAACTATTAAGATATACTATTAAGTCTCCAAAATGTTCATGATTTTAGAAACTCCACGTCAAGTAATGTTTTGGAGATAAAATAGTTATATCTTTTATCTATTTGATAATTCAGTCCGAATGTGACTCAAAAAGAATATTCTTAAATAGTCCGTTTATAGCTTTTAGCTTTTACTGTTCAGTTTAAACATAAGTTTTCTTTCAGCTGTTATAAATAATTCACATTTGATTTAACTAAACTATCTTATAATAATTAAAATCTAACGTTGGTAATGATAACAATAAACATGAAGTTAATTAGGATTTATGGACTATAAATATGGTTAGAGTTTTGCAAAATTCTAATTAGATATACTTTTTTCTTGTAAAAAACATTCGGAATTCCGATTCTCAATCCAATGAATATTTCACCATTCCAGAGTTTTAATAAAAATGTGTTATTCACATATTGTAATGATGTTTTCTAAAACAGATATATACTAAATTCTCAAAATTACTGAAGTTTATCTTTGTAAGCAAGTCCAAAAATGTTATTGTTACTTTCGCTTACTTGATATTCCAAAAAGAACTATGTACATTCAATCTATAGAGAAAAATTAGATAAAAAATATCTTAAAAAATAAAATGAAGAATAAATTCGAATGTCCTCATTTTAATGTTAGTTATTACAACAAGAATTAAATAGCCAATATCGTTAGGACAATGAAATTTTCAAGGTGAATAGATTTCAATAGTTTTTCCGTGACTGAATTAAAAACAAAACTGAAATATTTCACTATACTTAACAGATGTAGGGATTTTCGAATTAAAGTTGACGAATTTTAAATTTATTCGGCATTTAGTTTAATTAAGGAATACTTGAACTTCTAAATTACGAAGTATTTACAGTTGAGGTCATAGATCTACTTCACTGTATCATTAGTTTAATGAGCATGCAACACTCGATTTTCCTGAATCTCTAAATTTCTCATACTTTATAAGCGTTTCATTTTTCTAATTGTTTGGTTAAATGTGAATTGAGTAATTCAATAAACAAACAAAGATTCATCTATTTCATATTTTTATGCTGAGAAAATTAATTCGTGCTGTGGGAGAGAACAAACCAGATTCCAGCGGAGGAAGAAATAAGGAAGAAGTGCTGGAAGTGGATAGGACACACATTGAGGAAAGCACCCAACTACGTCACAAGGCAAGCCTTCACATGGAATCCTGAAGGTCATAGGAAAAGAGGAAGACCGAAGAACACATTACGCCGAGAAATGGAGACAGACATGAGAAGAATGAACAAAATTTTGATAGAAATAGAAAGGAAGGCTAGAGGACTGATTGGGTTGAAGATTGTCTGTCGGCGGCCTATGCTCCATTGGGAGTAACAGGCGTAAGTAAGTAAGTAAAATCAACCCAGAATAAATATTCATTCAAATATATTCATTAGCCATTTAACATAACATTTATTTTTGCATTCAGTACTGAATCTAAAACTTAAACAAGAATTCAAAGCTATACTCAATGATCATAAAAAAAGAAGAGACAATTTTTTATGAAGGACGTTTGAGTGATATCAAAGTGATATTGTGAAAATTCAACCAGTTACTAGTGTTAAAATATGGTTAATAACTAGATTGAGGAATCGGGAATGGGAGATAGAATTAGAAGTTACGGTTGAAGATTACAGTTAGGTTTTTCATCATCTACTGATATCGGCTATAAGGCTGAAATGTTATTCAGCCTTATGGAGTAATGAATTTCTCACCCAAAATCTAAGTATCTCTGTCTTAAGTCTGATTGCTTAATCTATAAAGGAATTTATTTTGGTCGAATTCCTTTATTTACTTATAATCATATGCAACCTGCTCAGAGAAAATAATGGGCTAAAATGTATTCAAACTGTAAGTAATTTCACACAACTGAGATTCTAATGAATGTCACCTGACTGTACTGTAAAAATAAGTTTTTGTTTAACGTTACCAAGATTAACTTAAAATGTAATACTCAATAAAAAAAATGACCTTTTTTAATTGGTTTAACTAAGATCTCACAAACCCGGCTTCATTCTTCACGTGCGCTTACACCTTTTTTAGATGGAGAAAGTATTCAAAACAAGATTTTAAGTGTTCATCTATTGTGTTGCGTCCTTCAAAATGATAATTTACTTTTGACTAAATCATGTCACTCTGTGTTCGATATACTAAAACTTGTTTTCTGAAGTAAATTCGAAATTTATACAAAAACCATGGAAAGCATAGTATTTTAGTATATTGATGAATAATTTACATTAGTTTTGAAAGATTTCAACTCTAAAACGAAGTAAAGATATGTAGTTTATCGAATCAAGGAGCTATGAAAAGTTTGTTATGTCAAGTGAAATGCACCATATCACCATGACAGATAATATTAGACAAGACAAAGTTACTCACCTAAACGATATTGGATAACTGTCACATTTTTTCATGAGAAGGAAGAATATGTGGTTTTCACCCAGTAGTATAAACGGAATGTTTTTACAACAAAATTTAGACATGCTTAAGCCAATATACATTGATAAATGTCATAAACTACTTAGTATTACTTGTTTGAATCTTCCCATTGATGTTTAGGACTGCAACTGGTCAGTCTCTTATTGGCATATATGCATACTGTGCGTAATGCCTCGATAAAGCACAAGCAAGTGGCTATCAGGACTCAGTAGCTAAGTGGATAACGTGATGGCTTTTTAAGCGAACGGTACTGGGTTCAAGCCCCGAAGTGATCATCCCTGGGATACAGATACACCCAGCCGACTAGTCCCATATAGGAATAAACACGCGTTCTTGATTCCACTGCTAGCCACTATTCATCTTTGCTTAAGAATCGAATTTGTTTGTCTAACCTGACAACTATAAATATTTAAAATAGCTTGATTGGTTGAAATGAATAAGCATTGTCCATACTATAATTGGTTAAATAATTGTTAGATCAGAATAACGATTATATAACTGAGTCACAAACATAAGTCAAAGATGAAAAGTTGACCATTAAACAATTACTATAATAGAACTCAAACAAAACTAAGATATCAATAAAGTTATTTCCATTTTTTATTGAAATATTGTATAAGAATCAAATACACATGCTAACTTCCAATTATGTAAAACAAATCTTCTTATAGGTTTAAAACGGTGAAGTAATAAATTTAGAAAAATGAATATTTTCCGACAACAGTTTAATAATAATATGATTGCTAAAAACTATGCAAGAACAGTTCAATCAATTACTTGTATGTGAAAAGAAAATGAATAGAAAACTTTTAAGTTTTCAGACATCAACGATAAATGATACAAATGATATCCCACTTAAGAGTTCATCTGAAATTTGGGAGCTACAAAACCTGAATTTAAATCAACATATAGATGATATAAATGATATGTCCACGGAACAAAAAACGGAAATGCATGTACAACCAGAAAATATAAAAATATTTAGAGAAATGTCAGATAAAAAATTATCAGCTGATAAAGACAAATGTAATAACACGAAAAAACTCAACAATAAATTGCGCTTTCGTTATTATTCAGTAGGACTGTTAAATAGTTTACATTTATTGACTGCAGACTCAAATTGCAACATTGACACAACTAACAAAACATGCGCACCGATAAAACGTTTAAAACAACCACATACGCGTAGATATACTATCAACCTTCCAGAACAAAAAGATGAATTAAAATCTCTATCATTTAATGAAGTAGCATCATATATGGATATTGGTGGTGACAATTCTATTTTAAATGAAATCGAAGAACCATTATCTTTGGATATTAAAACTCCATATAGTCACCAACGTCAAAGTGTTATTAATAATAATATAGACAATAAGAGTAGTTTCCGTGAACGAGGATGGTCTTTGTACAACTTAAAAGAACAATTTATTTCATTCTTTCAACCATCGGATAATAAATTAGCTCTCAAATTATTTGGCAACAAAGTAGCCTTAGCATGTGAAAAACGTAGGCAGCGTGAACAAGGTAAATGGATCATACATCCATGCAGTAATTTTCGGTGAGTTACTCGAAATGTTTACTTTCTCATCTTATTATTGATTACACGATCCAACTTTATAATTCAACAGCATATATTTACTTTGAACTGAACAAAGATGTATATTACTGGTGTTAAACCTATTCGCTTTTGTAGTTTTTGCTACTTATGTAATTTATATAAACAGTATACATTATAGGAATTTAATTTACATTTATAAAACAACAAATGTTAAGCCATAGAGACTACTTTATTATCGACACAATCCCATACGCATTTTATAAAGTAAAATACAACATTCACTACTCGCCAGGATTTAAGTAACCATTGACTTATATAACCTACAAAGGACTCACTTTAAGATTTGTAACACTTTTGTATAATTAGGTTTATGTAACTTGACTAGTTTTTTGAGTATTACAATAACAGACTTCATTCCTTATGTAAAACATTTCATTTTAAAGTTTCATGAAAAAAGTCTATTTATTCTTTCATCGTATAACTAAATCAATTTAATAACTCAAAATTCTAATGGTAAATTAGTGAATAGTGTGTACAATCTCGTTAAACTTTTAAACCAATAATTAACATCAATAACTGAATCATAATTAATGAACACTTTATTTAATATATACTTATTTTATAAATTATCAATAGAATATTAAATGATATAAGACATTATGAAAAAAAAAAGGAAAATATTTGCATCAAAAATGTTTGTAGTTGATGAAAACGTTGTGAGGAAACAAACAAGTTTTAAAAACATCTAAGTAAATTTGGATTTCTTAGTTGTGTACTATAATTACGTTTTGGATATCATATTATAAATCCAATATAATTGATTTTTCTTTATATGATTTCCATGTTTACTAGCTTTTCACAGTTTCATAAATTTCGATTCTAATAGATTGTTACAATTTTTTCAACTCTAGGTTTCTTCAGTCTTTCCAATTTGTTTTGTTAGAAATCCCAAAATAAAACTGCTGTCTAATTACACATACGTATATTATTGATTTTATATCTCTTCTAAATAATTTTTAGACTAATAATTCGTGTTAATAGAATTAAGTTAAAGTGACTTTATCTACGCATTTCAGCTAGTATAAGTAGTTCTTGTATTTATTCACAGTTATATACCAGGTTAGATTGAACTCATCAATGTTCATATCATTTGTTACTTGTAAAATTTATGAGAATAATGTAATGCATGGAACATTAGTTTTCCTCAAAAACTTGTCACATTGGATATTATTGTAATTTCAAACATAATTGATTACTTGCTATACATACCCATATCTGTAGCTGCTAATAAAACTATTATGATTTGGCAACATCAATGTGCTTCTCCCTATTTACATCCTCACAAGTAAGACCATTCTAAAATAATATACATTAAACAATTTCATACTTTTCCTATGTTGGTGGTCACTGTGTAATGTTTCAAAGACAATCAAGAAAGTCCAAAATGGATTGTGCTGCCATCCCCATATAAACATTAGTTGTGTGATACTTGAAACCGGTAGTTGGTTAATTCAATTGGTGTTTTTCCCAGGCTAGAAGCTAATAATGCTGCAAAACTGTTGGTTGTTCGCTTAATTATTTTTTTTCAGTTCCAAGGTTTAGATAAGAGTTATGTGGTGCTATATCTCTTATTCTATTGGGCCTATGCGGAATATGTCACACAATTTTGTTTATTTAGGAATATCTATCGAGTATAGTGATATCACCAATTATTAGAAACAAATTTATGAACATGGTTGTTAGGTTCCATAATCATACACCGACAAAAGTGATGCTCGTAGTGCTAACTAGAAAGATAACAGGAACTATCTCAAAACCACATGTCTTAGAAGAAACGGAAAATTCAAAGTGAATGAAAAACTTTTACATTGAAGCAAAATATCATAAGAATCTATTCGAAAACGATATCAAATTAATTTTATTAAATAAATTATTTTTCATATTTTTGTTTTCAGTGTGATTGTTTGCATACTTGATTCTTTAAACGCTCAGATTAATGAGTTATGTGTACTAAAGATTAAGAAAAATCGGTAGTTACGTCTTCATTAAGTACGTTTGTTCCAAAACACATGAACGTTTGCGGAATAAAAAATTCAAGATAGTGAAAAGTACATTTATATATTAAGAATTTGTTTTACTGACTACTTAATTGGTTATCGATTCGTAAATTTTAGTGGAAAGTTAAACTGCAAAATTTAGTCAAATAACAACACTGGATTTGGGTTATGATGATGCATTGTCTCTGGGTGAATACGCAAACCAAGAAAATATTAATCCATAGTCAGAAAAAATAGTATTGTTTATGGAACCCAAAGAGTTGTGTAGCTCTATTCTGGATAAAGTTTTTGACGTGGATCGATTGATATTTCTCTGCTAAAATAAATGGATCATGAAGTTACACATTAACTAAATAGTTCACCGAATGACACTTTTCTGTCAAGAAAACTGCCGATATTCCGTCTAATTAGTTAAAAGTTAACATTAAATGTTGTAACTGAGAATTTGATTAACTTATTAAATAAATTATTTATATAAGCTTAAAATTTCGTAGCTTTAATATTCGTTTTCTGTTACTAATGAATATTTTACCATTGGTATTACTAGATATCATTTCATTTCATGCTTATTTCTTTTTGTTTTTAAATTAAGTGTACTTTTCTGTGTAATAAATGGAATGTACCTACTTATTGTATGTCCGACTGTTCATCGTAAATGAAATGATTTTATAAAAAAGACCTTACACTTCTAAAGTTAATTTAAAGGTTATTCCTAAATTAATAGATAGATTTAACATATTTAATCTACATTTATGTATCATTGTAAGTGTATAATGTTGCTCGATGTTTATGTTATTTAGGATTCAGGTTATTAAAAATAAAGCGTAATTTCCAAATATACAATATAAAGTGAAAGGCGTATAGGTAAGAACGTTTTCAATTGTTTGTTATACGTTTGATCAACTTATTTGAAAAATCTAATAAATCATTATTATTTTCACAGTTGAAATCATGAGTCAATTGAAGCTAGACCACCATCGAAAACCTGGAAGCACTGGACGGCCGTTTCGTCCTATTATGGGACTCCTCAGCAGTGCGCATCCACGAACCCGCACCCACGAGATTCGAACCCAGGACCTACCAGTCTCGAGCCGGAGCCCTTAACCGACAGACCACTGAGTTGGCATCCAACGGTGTTAATGTCTAACTTCAACCAATCCACGATTTTGAGCGACCGTTCACCAATTGTCTTCAGTGAGATGATATCTCTACAACAGACCTGGTAGAACTGGTAGGTCGTGGGTTCGAATCTCGTGGGTGCGGGTTCATGGATGTGCACTGCTGAGGAGTCCCATAATAGGACGAAACGGGCGTACAGTGCTTCCAGGTTTTCGATGGTGGTCTAGCTTCAATTGACTCATGATTTCAACTGTGAAAATAATTATTAATTGATTAATGGAAATGTATAAAATGTGTAGTTATGTATAATTTCACTAAAGTACATAGTATCATTCACATAGCGTTACTAAATCTTACTTTCTAAGTAAATTTGTGTCAACGCTTAATACAACGTTTATAATAATATTTCATGAAATTTATTCAGTAGTAGTTACAAGTAGGGCAAGACAATTAACATTGACCATACCGAAAGAATTACAAATTTATATTAATGTTATTTTAAGTATAGTATTATTTTTATATAAAACAATATTCCGAAATTTCCTTACTAAAATTAAATTAAGACACAGATATTCCGTTTACAATATCCTTTTACACTTAAATGGTTCAGTTGAGGAGTTTCATTATTCCGTGAAAATCTAAGTAAATTCAAGTATTCACCTTAAACATAAAGTGTCATCACACAATATTATTCTGAGGTATAAGATAACTGACTAGAAAAATGGATAGCACATTTACATTGAGAAAACCAGTATTCTTAAGTTTTCAATACTTCACCTACTATATTTATAGTCAAGATCACTGAATTTTTTAGATGTTTTATAATACTTTGCTTACTTTTCTCATATGAACTTTAAAAGTAGTGGGTTTATGATACTTATACAGGACAATAATACAATTATCTCATCAGTGAAAAAATGAACCTACCCTTAAGAGAATCCCTCGTGCATCATGAAATCTACATATTTGGTGAACAGATGTAATGAAATAACTTCATTTACCATTTTATCCATCTGCCTTCTTTTCCAGTTTATTCCCTTCTAATCCATCGATTCTAGCTTCGATAAACGTAAACCGTAAATACCAAAGGATTTCTCCATAAAAAACTTAGTCATACAATCAATTTTTAAGATCATAGGCGTATAGTAAATATTTTCCAGCTCATGAATAACATCTGACTAAACAAATTTATCTTAACGAACTATAATTCTAAAAAACAGTGTGAAGTTCAATTTAATACGAAAGGAAAATGTTTGTCATCGTCGAATTAGGACGAAAAGCATCCAGTCCTTTACTGTCTTATAATATCCAATTCAATGACAAGTTACTTTTTAATCAAATATTGAGTACAATAGCTGATTACTGACTGGCGAAACGACAGTGTTATCAGTACTATCAACGCTTCTCACGTTCTTTCTTTTACAAAACGAATTCATCATGACCAACTGTTGTCAGTGGCTGAGTAATTGCTGTCATAATTTCCCAGAGATATACGACGAAATATACCACATATGTATGATATATGCTTGCGGATAATGTATTTTTTTTAGCATCCATACATTGTTTTAAGTTAGCAATCATTCCTAACTAAAAAGCAAATCTTGGTCAATGTATATGGTGATCGATAGATTATCAATTTCGAGTATAGTGAAAACCTGCATTTAGTTTCTTTAGTTTCTTATATATATAAATTAGAGCAAATAGTTTCACAGTATTTGAGCGCCGAGTTGATGTAAGAAATTAAATAGGAAGAATATAATTGTAAAATCTCAGAGAATGAATTTGAAGTAAATCCAACGTTTAGCCTGGCAATCTGGTCCAAGCATTTTCAAGCATTTACTTCAAATTCATTCGCTGAGATTTTACAAATATATTCTTCTTATTGAATGTAATACAATATATTGCTGACTATCAATGACGAAGCTTCATCTCCACGACTAACTGATGGATTTAATGTTGCGACTGACTATAAAATGCACAATCACTATACACTAAAATAAAGGTTACTGAAACAATATTTTAATTTATATTATGAAAGCCGTATTTGAGAATTTAATATTTTTTATAAGCTAACATATTAGAAGCAAAGTATTTCCATATTTAAAGCCATTCGTCCCGTATATAAATTTCGATAGAGCAATGAGAAGATGGAGTTGATCTGAAAAGTGTGATGTATTTGCGCTATACATTTCAAACAATCTGGTCACACACACACTTTTCAAGACAATTTATATGAAAGTTAACAAAGGTCAATTAAATGAAAGTTCAAGTAAACAAGGTAATAAAGGGGAGAGAGAAAAAATTAACATCATATAGAATGAATAGGAAAATGAAAAATACTAAATCTCCACAAAACCCCCTCTGAGAATAGGAAATTGTCGCATTACCCTAGGCTATAAAATGACTTAAGGATTACCGGGACAAATTCAAGGTTACAATAGATTGTTTTTGTACACAAAAGGGGTTTAGATTTACAACTAGCCAATGCTGAGAATTCGTCCTTGACAGTTCCTATACAACGTTTTAGAATCTGTGTTAATGCCAATTCTGTGCTCCATTCCAACTATGTGTTTTGCTTTCGATGAACATGTTTTCCTTCTTCCCATGTTGATCAGATCCTTTGACATTAACTGATTTTGAAGCCATTTAAGTATTTATTTCATGATCCTTGGTTGCATAGTTCGAATACTCCTCCTTATCAATGCGTGTCCACACAAACGCAATAGGATATGACGTAATCATTCGTGCATTGTCTAGGTCTATTTGTTTACTTGAACCTTCATTTAATTGACCTGTATTAATTTTCATATAAAATATCTTGACAAGTATATGTGTGACCAGACAACTTTGAGTCTGCTATTTTAGCGTATCCATACAAATATAAGTAGTCTTACTGTTAAGTAATGCTAACTGAATCTAGTTAATATTTGAAATACAGTCATAATATAAGAGAAGTAACGATAAAACGTATATTATTTCTGAAACCGCGATTGGGAGAATAAAACTTGAGGTTTACTTCACAAAAAGAAATCATGTGCTGAGTTATAAAACAACGCTATGTTTTCCTTAAATCTGATATTTACTATTCCTACTTAATTCATTGGAATTCGATTCATTTTTACATAGAAAGTATAATTGACCTACACTGTTTAACGTGCCTTGAAATTAAACACAATACTTTATGCGCACAACAGGCTATTTGATCTGTCCATCAAATTTGGTATTATCATGCTTAACTTAGTATGCATATTTTGAGCCAGAAAAGGAATTAAAAAAAAACTATAACCAGTTACTTTCAAAAATGTTTTTCACTTCAGATATATGTAAATCATTTTGAAGTTTGTATTGTTTAACACAAGACTATTTTCTACTTGGTCCTTTGAGTGATCTAGAGATATGATTAACATCAATAGCGTGTTGCTTTTTATACGAAAAAACGAAATCACAGCTAGTATCTGAAAAAAGCACTTCGTACATATCAAGATAAATGTCAATCAGCATGAAAAAAATGCTAAAGTTTCTAATCTACTGTTAGACTATGAAGCAGTTAAATAGATATTTTACGTGTTTTCATTAACGGTATTAAATATGTGAAGCAGTTAAATTTGATTATGCAATTAAATGCTGACAGAAAACAATGATGGTCATTTTAATAATGAATGAAAACCTTCTAAAATATATAAAGAGAATTCTCTTGAAACATTGAAAATAAATGTTTCAACCTTTTTTGCCACATATAAATATGATTAACTCATTGATTAGGTATTTGCCTCTGAGCTACAATTCAAGTCTAAAGATTATTCATACTAATAAGTTACGCAAATCAAAGTAGTAGGAGTGGGGCTCTAATCTGGGACTTCTGGCCTACCTTCATCACCAAGACTTCGCTGTTTCACTGAAGTTTCAATTGATTTAAACTGAAACGTAAATATGAAATCTATAAATCAAATGAATGATTCTTTTAGTTCATGGTTCACGGTTTTATTCTTATGACAAAACTTTATAAGGTATACATCCACCTATGAAAAAGTTACATATTTATTTATTTTTTAAATAATTAAAAGTAGTTATCTCATTTAACTAAATACTAATTAAATAGAAATATACGTATGTTTTCGTCGAGTTATGGAGTAAGCCAGTAATACAGAGTTTATTATTATTATTCAAATTAACAAAGGCACTCAACAATAATGATCTCAGAGTACAAAAAGTTGTTGAAAGAGTAAATGCTGATTATTCTCATGTCTAAGATTGTTTGCCATCTTTCGCCAAAATTTATTAGTGATTTTAAAAATACTACAAATAAAACGGTAAAAAGGAATGAGCAAATCATTCTAGCACGATGAGTCATTATTTTAGATGAATTGGTTAATATTCGAAACTTGCTTAGTAGGAATGGGTACCCAATGAAATTCATCGACAAACACATGACGTAGACGAAAAGAAGGACAAGGGTACCTACCGTTCCGAAGAAGGTATTGTTCCTAAAGTTACAATTCTTAAATGATGCTACGGAAGAAATCTTGACACAGAGGTTAAGAAGGGCAGTACAGAAAACATTTTATGCAGCCTGACTGAGTACCGTCTTCTACAACCGCCCCACAATAAGAACTGTTAATAAAGACAGACTGCCTGAATTCGCCACATCTATGTGTATTAACCAATTCAACTGCTCCTGTGGAGCCAGTTATATAGGGCGTACAATTCAGCAAGTTTGTCAACGAATAACAGACCTCTATCCGTCGTGGTTGAGCAAAGGACAGGTAAAGGGGATTAAGAGTTCTATTCTCGCTCACGTGGTGGACACAGGTCATCAGGTTGAACTTAATAAAGCCTTTAAGGTTATCTACCATATTCCATCAAATTTGCCACATGGTTTACGAGCTCGTCTATTGCACATAGCTGAAGTCATCGCAATTCATATTCACAAACCGAACCTTTGTATCCAAAAGAAGTTTGTACAACCACTCTCGCTACCTTAGCCATCGGTATAGCGGAGTTTATAACATAATTTTGGTAAACAATTATCTTATTCCTTCCATTTTTGTATTTTTGTATTTTACTTATTCTGTTCATTCATCTCTTGATTCTTACATAACTACTATATTACTGACCATTCATCAAAATATTTTGTTAGTTATTTCTCCTCTTTTTTATATATTATGCAACGTAGCAACAGCTTGATTTTCGAATAATAACTTTGAATAGTATTATTCCTTCTCTTCCAATTAATGTTAGTTTATAATCGATGTCATCATATAATTATTACGCAATGTATCTACTCCATGAGTGCTATTTAGTTGATGTAGAGCCATGATGAAAAAATGATGGAAAAGAAATTTCTTCGCTCGATTCGTTCCTTTTTATTCATCACATGTCAAAATGGGAATTTAGAAGGGGATTTGTGGAGATTTCAGTATTTTTCAAAGTTGAAATCATGAGTCAATTGAAGCTAGACCACCATCGAAAACCTGGAAGCACTGGACGGCCGTTTCGTCCTACTGTGGGACTCCTCAGCAGTAGGTCCTGGGTTCGAATCCCGCGAGAGTGGGTTCGTGGATGCGCACTGCTGAGGAGTCCCGCAGTAGGACCAAACGGCCGTCCAGTGCTTCCAGGTTTTCGATGGTGGTCTAGCTTCAATTGACTCACGATTTCAACTTTGAAAAATGGGAATTTTCACTTTATTAAAACGGTAAAATATTGTCAAATCAACTAATAAACAACTGTTAAGAAGTGAAACTGTACTAATCGCCTATTTGATAATTTAATTGTGGACGAAATCTAACATCTTAATATCCTGAATAACGTAGAGCGGTTTACTACATGATATGAGAGGTGTTCGAGTTATTCAGAGTAAAATATTTAATCTAAGTAAACAGAAATCAGATCTTTGGTACCGAAGCTCACCTATTTCAATCTTTTTTAGTTTTCAAAGGCCCACTACTTGACATCAGTCTGTGATATCTAAATCTACAAATCTGGCAGCTGCACATATATTTTCACTAGCTTCACTTATTTACCAATTATGTTACAACAATTCATATATTAGAACTATGAGACCATCTAATAAAGTACAGCAATATGACTTTTTCACTCTTTCAGATCCTAACTTGTGACTTGAAAGGTACTTGAAAACTTTAGATGGATAGCTACATAGATGGTGACCCTATGTCACCAAATGGCTGTCTAACCATACTTGCCGATAGATCAGGATTCTTCGAAAGATTATAAACTAACCAGTCGTAAATAATGATTATGCACATTTTACCATGAGACACTAGATGCTCTAGTACCCTTGACGGTTTAGGAGTAACTAATTTTTTTGAAAATTTTAAGAACTTATTCGAACTTAATCAATGTTTCACAGCATATTGGTAATAACATATCAGTTTTTGTTCAACTAGAGCTCAAATACGGGTAAATTTATGACAAAAAGCTCTCCTACACCTTTCCAACAACAGGGTTAGCATAAATGTGATGTATGAAAAATCCGACGGTAAATCCAGTTTCTTATTTAAACCAATTCCATAGTCATATGATACATGGATTCGAATTACGTATTTGTACTATGTCGATTTACTCTATAAGTAGGTTTTCTCTAATAAATGCTGGATAAACAAAGTATCTCAGTTGCAACATTTTAGTGATCAATTAGTAATAAATAGTTTGTTTAAAAAAGTGTGTTTTTGGTCATGATTTTGTTGCACGTCTCCAGGAGCTTTAAGTCATTTACAGATCCATGGAAGATTACATTACTTAGATTAACTTACTAATACTTACATAATAAACAACAGGATATTTGGACATCAGAAAATTTGATAGTTGGATTAAATAATGGTCAATTATACACAAACTTTAAACCATTTAAATACAGGGTTGTTCTAAATTATTGGTTCGGGTCATCCTGAATATGAACGTTTTTTCAATGATAGAGAATTGTAAATTTTTGAAGTGATTTCGTTTACATTTATTATTTTTATCATGATTATCCAGTTGACCAGCGTTTACAATGTAATACGGTAATTTACCTAATTTGATTTTTTGAATAATATGCAGCCAGTATAAACGAACTCAGAATTTGAGGATTATTCATAAGTAACAGAACTGATACTGCATTTCTCTCGACAAATATGGTTATTGTAGAGCTTTTTGTGCTTGGTTAAAATGAAACCGGTAAACTTGAAAAGATCCATGATGTGCTCTGAATTACGCAATGTGCATCTGGCCATACTTTATTCGAAGTCTTTTAACACTGAACAATTAAATTCAAATTTATATATATTTATTTATTTAAACACATACATATTGGTACAAGGGGCACCGAATACATATGCGCCACACAAAATAATGAGAATGGGAGAAGAAAGGGGGAAGATGCGTATATATAAAAGAAGAAAAAAAGATGAAAATAAGAGAATAGTAGTGATGGGGGGAACTGAAATGTACAACCAGAAGAACGCTCTCAGTTAAGAAGGTTAGAACCATTCTTTATGTTGAAAGTAAAAGAAGGTTGCAGCAGGATCGCCACTGGCTTCTATTCTGAGCCATATCTGATAACGTCTCCAACCACTGTGTTGCACCATCTCTCATACCCCAGCCAGGAAGTCGTGAAGGACCAACAGAAGCCAGCCCTTTGCAGCTTTTTCTCATACTACGACACCATGTCATAAACTGAACACCTCTCCACTTTTTCCAACCAGTCCCAGCGTCAGCAAATAATGCACGACGTGGAATTCTCTGGGACGACATTCGTAAAACATGTCCAAGCCACCGAAGTCGGTGTTTCAAGATGGTGACACCAATTGAATTATCGTCTCTGCGCCCGAACACACGATGCCGAACCTCTGCATTACTAACATGGTGTTGCCACTGGATGTCAGCAATCCTTCGGAGACAACGATGATCGAACACAGAGAGACGTCTAACATCCTCAACTCGGAGAGGCCAGGTTTCACAAGCATAGAGCAAAACTGCTCTCACCGACGCGTTGTAGATCCGACCTTTTACAGCCAGACTAACATCACGAAGGCACCAAAGATGGTCCAGGTTGACCTTATCCGTTCTGGCTTTCATTATACATGCACCGATCTCATCACTCACGCCACCACCAGCACTTATATAGCTACCTAGATACACGAACTTCTCAACTACTTCAATCTGCTCACCATCCAGGGTGAGTACAGGATGAGAATCCTGCCAGTCTTGTAGGAGTACTTTGCACTTGGAGGGTGCAAGGCACATGCCGTACCTGTGGACACTGATTGCCAACTGATTAAGTGCAGGTTGCGTGCCATGGGCATTATCGCACAGTAAGACAACATCATCCACATACTCAAGGTCGAGAAGTCTTTCTCCAGGCAGCAGATCCACACCGCTTTACTTACATCCATCAGAGCTGTTTCTAGGATGTCGTCGATGGCAAAGTTGAAGAGGAATGGGGAGATTGGGCAACCCTGCCTAACCCCACTGCTCGAATGAAACAAGGGAGAAAGGTGGTTGTATGCCCTCACTCTGCCTGAGGTGTTCGTATACAGGGCCTTTAAGATGTTAATGAACTTCTCAGGCACACCCTTTTTCAATAGACAATCCCAGAGAACAGTCCTGTCCAACGAATCGAAGGCCGCCCTGATATCAAAAAACACTACGATTGTTGGCCTGCGATAAGTATGACGGTGTTCTAACATTTGGCGGAGGGTGAAGATGTGATCAATGCATCCTCGACCAGAACGAAAACCAGCCTGCTCCTCGCGAGTCAATCGTTCTCGGGTTTTAAACAACCTACGAAGAATGATAGAAGCCAATAGTTTGGACGCGATCGAAAGTAGACTTATCCCCCGATAGTTGCTACAGGAACAACGTGAACCCTTTTTAAAGATAGGGACGACTATTGACTCATTCCAAGATGTTGGAACACTTTCTTGCTCCCAAACCTTTCCAAACAACGCAGTCAGTTCCTTAGCCAGAAAGTCACCACCATCTTTAAAAAGAGCCAGAGGTAAGTCATCTGGGCCAGGTGATTTATAACGTTTCAAGAGTTGGAGTTCCTTGCGGACTTCCGCCTCGTTTGGTGGATCAGTCGTCGCCGGCCATGGGGGGCAGGACAAACTGGTTGATGTTGCCGAAGCAGCAGGCCAGTTGAACTGCCCTTCAAAAAATTCCGCCCATCGTCCAAGACGTCGAGAGATGTTAGTGATTGGCATCCCGTCATCCTCGTAGATTGTTTCACTCACACCAGACTTCTTGCTGCCAGTGGCTCGGATGAGTTGGGAGAGCTTCCGACAGGTACCAGATGCAGTCACCCAGAAGAAACCCAGTGCTTATAAGCGGGACGTTTCGCGAAGCCGCAAGCGACTTTAATAGCCGTTTTCATGGCGTCATGAAGTTGCAACCAATGCTCATCTATACTTTTCGGTGGTATGGTAGCTATCCTAGAAGCTAGCTCGGCTCGATACTTACTTGCAACAGAAGTTGCGGCCAGTTTACTAACATCAACTTGTTGATGGCGATCAATTCTTCGGCCTCTGAAAAGTAAGGTAAGATTGGTGCAGACCAGGGCATGATCAGACTCCAGATAGGTACTCCAAAAGGAGCGGCAGTCTTGTACACAATCACGCCAGCGGTAGCTGATCGCGATGTGATCAATCTGAGTCCAGGCTTGGGATGCAGAGGGAGGACGCCAGGTAGCACACCGGCGATGACTGTGCCGGAAGTTAGTGCTAGCCAGGAACAGGTTGTGGTCTGTGCACAGTTGCAGCAAACGGTCCCCGTTACCTGTCCTACGACCAACAAGTCCCCATCGGCCACCTAGACGACTCTCTTCTGTGCCTAGACTCCCGACCTGTGCATTCAAGTCTCCGGCTAATACTATAATATCTGTCGAACGCGATTTCTGGAGAAGAACTGTTAACTGATGGTAAAACTCATCTTTGATTGCATCCGGGCTGCAATCTGTTGGAGCATAGGCGGAGATGACGAAAAGACACCGTTTCTCACGCCGATTTCTTCTCACTTTGATGGAACTTTCTAATCTAACAGCACATAACCGACTGTTAATGGGGATCCAATCGATTAGTGCTGCCTCAGCCCTAGCGCTTAGTGCAACACCAACGCCAGCAAGACCAGACGAAGATGTCACAGAGTCCCCGGATAAGCGCACGTGAAACAAGCTTTTCGAAGCGACAGATGGAGAGCGGATTTGTAGTACTTCACTAGAGTCTTGAATACGGGTCTCGGATAGACAACAAACATCAACATTAAGACCTTCCAAAGACATAGCCAGCCCTATCTGTTTTCCGATCTGCATTAGTGTGCGAAAGTTGAAGGAAGCCAGCTTGAATGGCGTACGTGGTTTCAGAAAGACTGGTTCAGTATTCGTAATCGGTGGAAGCATTCACTTTCAACCAGACAGTGACTAGAGATCGTTTAGATAGAACAGAGTTTCCACCATGGGAGAGCTGCTGCATAAGTTGAAAAGTAAGGGTACACAAATCGGGAATAAAAGGGATTCAAACAACGATGTGGTAAATAATGATAATAATAATAATAATAATAATAATAATAATAATAATAATGCAAATTGTCTTGCTTCTAGTATGAGCGAGAATAGTATTGTCAGTAGAATTCGTCATTTCATTTATTTGTGTGAGGGCTGTGATACTGCCCGGGTGCCCAAACCGTAGCAGGGTTAAATTCAGAACATATACACAAATGTTATGTGTTCATAGGTTTAGGTAATTTCAATCTGAAATATATTCTCAATGCCAGACAACTTATTGATTTCTGGGTTTCTCGTGTACTATAACATGTACAGAATACTTGCCTCATAATCTACTTCACACTAGCAATAAATTATTTTCCCTGACTTATTCACTTGGAAAAATATACTAGTTCTGTAAAAATAATCGTAGTATGAAACTTATTCATTTCAAAAAGTTCATTTTCAAACATGATAGTAATGTATATATTCTTTTTGAAGATATCATTTACATAAACTACAAAATTGTATTTATAATGGTTAAATAAAAATATGAGTCTACAGAAGAATAGAAAAAGATTTTGTTATAAAGTGTCCAGATATTTTAAGTATTTCAATTAGATTTCGTGGTAACTTAAAGGTCAAAGAAAAAACAGGCACAAGATAGATTTGCTGGAGTTCAAGTGAGAAGCCGTGATCAGTAGAGTTCAACCGTGTCTGCTATGAGGCAGCTACTGACTGAAGACAATGGCAGCACAATATCGTGGTTTGGTTGAAGTTAAACACTAACATCATTGGATACTGGCTCAGTGGTCTAGAGGTTAAGCGTTCCCGCGCAAAACTGAAGGGCCTGTGTTCGATTTCTGTGTGAGGGATCATGGATGCTCACTTCTGAGTAGTCCCATACGAGGACGACATGGCCGTCCATTGCTTTCAGGTTTTCAGTGGTGGTCATCGATCAACTAATGATATCAATCTTAACTCAATAATCCTCACAACCCTACTAATAAAGAAAAATAGTAAGATTTAAATAATTTACGGGTCGGAAATTTCTTCACAGAATCCCTTTTATCCTTCGTTTATTGACAAATTTGTTAGTCTAATAACTTGAGACTTTTAACGATCCTGCGACAGTCATGGAATTGAATAGGTTTTTAAGCTGAGTTGAAGCAGCGAATTCGAGAATCGTGTTTTAAATGGTTGTATAAATAAACGCAAATATTTGAGACCATTTTGGTAAATACTTCGTTGGCACTGCATGCATACAAATTATGGTTCTTTAAAATCTCTTGCACTGAATTATATTGGTAAAAATTAGGTTAAAGCTACCAGAAATGCAATGGAGTGTTTCATCATGAATATCTAAAATAAACGCACTGAAAATGAGAGTTTGAAATCAAAGTCATACGCATACATTTGTAAAGAAGCCCACAGAAGAGATGAATTTTAAAATGATATAAATTCTAAGACCAACGGGGATGCCCAGTTCTCTATTGGAAACACCGAAAAGATCGTTTATCTCCTCTAGAGCTTTAGGCTATAGGCATTAACATTTGATCTCAAATTTCTGGACACTCTAACTAATGTCAGTGAACTCAACGCTGAGATCCAGTTGAAAAGCTTAATTCGTTCGACAAACGAACGTACCTCTATATTTAACAAGGATTATGGACAGTTCAGAAATAACTTGTTGACTGTTGTAATTATTATGTAAACGAACACCGAAAACTGAACGAGTATTCCCCAGGAATTCGGATCCCAACTCCCTAATCTCTCGAAAAATTATGAATCAGTACTCAGTCGCATAAAAAGTATTGTCATTACCATATTGTGGTTAATGAGAACACAAATGGGGACAATCGATTTTACCTTAGTAAAATCTGAGAACCATATAGTAAATTCCTCATTTGCAAAATGTCAATCAGTCGTCTCAGAATTCATTGTTGTTTCGTTTCCGCACCAACCATTCTCTGTTCTTGCTCTCTTTCCTTCGATCTTCTTAACCTTCTGCCTCTAGCCATTTCATATTTGATTAATGGTGCATACTAATTATATCTGTAAGTATCAGTAACACACCCCACACTCATCCACTCTTTAGAGCAGTCGTTCATGCGGCTGTTCAGCTAGTCATGCCGCTTTCTTTCTTGCAGTCTGTTGCACGCTCTCCGTCTGTGGCGCTCTGAACTCCAGCTACGTCAACCCGCCGGGCCACCTAAATCCAATGCCCAACAGGCACCTGAGACTTTCAACGTCTGCGCTCCAGCGACCTACTGTACCATCCACATCTAATGTCCACCCAGAAGCCGTACGCTCCACGGCTCCTCTACGTCGACAGCAATATTACCAATTTTTTCACAATATTATCAGATGTCGGGGGATTTTTTGAAAAACCACTTTTGAAAATATAACAAGTAAGACTTAACTTATATTGACATAGATCCCAAGATAAAAGATTGATCTGTTACCAGTTATGAACCTTATGAACATTTTAGATCATGTAGTTCCACTATCCCAAGATTATCCAAGCTCTGAAATTTCATAACAAGAATATTTCTCCATGTTCCACAATAAAAAATGAGTGTCTCTTCCTAAAATTTGATTTGAGGTTTACAATCAATCAAAAGTCACATCAGAGAATACGACTCTGGGATCAATATCAATGTGATTGACAGAAAAATATCATAGGATATCTCTTCCCTTAACAAAGGTGTCTTCATAAAAATAACGCTATTCGTGTAGTTATAATGAGAAAATCAACTTCGGTATTCGTATTCTGAAATTTTCGTCTACAAGAACTACTTCTTTGATGTACTCTCAACGCACAATACAGATTTATTAGTGATTTTTTAAAACAAAGTGATGGTGTCTAAGTGGATTCACCACCAGATATTCTTTTGGTTGATTTCATAATTGTCAATTTGGAGAATACAGTACCTCAATGAATAATCGAGAGATTTTATTTACATAAGAAATATCTAGATGATGGCTATTATTTTGAGCAAAGCTTTGATTCTCAATATCATCTTGGATAATTTCAATGGTGTTTATCAGCCAATCAATTTTGAATTAGAAGCAGAGGCGAATGCGGAGTTATATTTTTTTGAGGCCCCGTTGTAAGGTGAGTCGGATGATTATCTACAGAAATTTGCACAAAAAAGATAAGAATGTTCATTATATAAATTTTCAAAGCTGGGTCCAATTGAGTAGAAGGAAAATCCTATTCATTTTTTTCTGGAAAACAAGGCGAATATACTGCAAAGGTATAACAGGAGACGAAGTACTTCAACTTTGAAAAATACTCATCACAAATAACTGTTCACCCAGACTAATTGACAGAAACATGATAACAACATTTCGTCATGAAAAACCTCTGAGAAGTCGAACAAAAACACTTGATGAATATCAGGTATAAAGAAAATACTAGAAAAACCTAAGTAAACGTATTTTATGATCCCTACGAAAACGTTCGACAAATTTTGGCTTTGTATTTAGTTGGGGAGATCCAGAAAAACTACTCGGAAAAAACCAAGAAAGGCTGTGAAAACAATGAGAATTAACTTATCCAATCAGCGTTCACTAGAAGTTTTGCCAAAAACATCTGGAAACTGAGAAGTCACACGTCAAGTTTCTGATTGGATGATTACTTTTACTTCTACTATGTTTAGTAGCATTCCAGAATTTTCCGGAAACCCGAAGACATCCAAAATACTGTAAAAGCTCTTAATTTTCTGTACATAAACGAACATTTGGAGTAAAGCGTTTTCTCCCATATTTCGCGCCTTTTTTCTCGTGTTCAAGTTGCCGTGTAGATTTAACCTGGGAGTTACTAAAAGAGCTTAGGAACTCAATCTATTGTTCAATTAGAAGACTTATATTTTATTCTAGAACCAACCTATTACCAGTGGATTTGTTAACGACAGACGCCGTCCCTGGGCAAAATCGATGTGCATCTATAGATTTACATAGTCTTATGAGGCGGTATTCACTGATGACACAAAGCAAAACTCTCCAAATACATCTCAGAACGTTATTGGGAGTGGTTTATAAAAACAGAATGTAAAATAATCAGCAGCTCAATACATGAGCATCTTATCAACCCTGATCACGTTGCCACACTGAAACCATTCTTCAGTCTACGATTCAAACATAAACCCTGCTTAATAAAATTATTTTCCGGTCTTTTGTGATTCTAGTTTAGAATGCGTATAACGTAATTATCCAGCCAATGAGAATCGGAAGTTAATTTTGTGACATGTATGAGGTGCCATTATTAGTGAGACTTTAGTTTGACCTTAATCATCGCTAATCAAAATAGATCACAAATTAGTGAGCTAATATTATATAATTGGTCGTTTTTACCAATGAGTAGGAATTTTAAACAATTGCGTGAATCGATGAGTACGGTTTGACTGGAAGACGAGTTCTCATAAAAACCGATTACCGAAGGTTACTGACTTTGGGAAGTTCAGCAGATAACGGATTCCTGTCTGAAATGGAAGATACTGTGTTCGAATCTCAATATGTATGTCAAAACTGGAATCAAAATACATCCATTCATTTAATATACAAGCTCACTGAAGTGTCTCAAGTATGATTTAACAGCATTATCAATTATAAATACAGAATGAATAGTCGATAATACAAATGACACATACAATAGATCTTTAGAAAAAGTTCTACGTCTCTCCTTCTATATATGTAAGAGCATACCAGTTATTTCGTAGACTGAAGTTTTCCTATCCGTCAGTGTTTATTAACTTCGATTGTAAATTAACTAATTTTAAAATTAGTTAAGTTATGTAAATAAGAACTATTAGGACAATGGTAAAAATAGTATTCCAGAAAACTTCATATATCAAGTCAATTTTTGACCAGTGTATCAGAAGCGACGAGTTAATAGATAATAAAAATTGAAATCATAATTAAGCATTGAAAAACTGTAATTTCTCTTATCCTTTTAAAAACTGTATAAAATAGTATTAAAGTATTTCAGACAATCGAGATATCTAATCAACCATAACTACACTTAGTTGCGTAACAAATAATATTATTTTATCCTTCTCCACCTTACATGAACCGAAACGTTTTAATCAGGGATCGTTGATTCCTCGTTTCAGTTGCTGATTACAGAATCACAAATTTCTATATACAAGATATGTATAAAATAACATTTCTGTCAAAATCTGAGGAAATTTCGAAATAGTTAGGATTGAGAATAAATACCTTGGCTTACAATTCACTTAGCAAAATGGCTTTGAAATATAATACTGAATTTTGAAAAATGGTTGCGAAACGGGTAAACTCATTGAACTTCTAACCAATTAGGTTTTATTTTGAGTAATTTTTAAAGAAAACTTTTCAAGGTTGACGTTTGGAAGTAATCAATTCGTTTTTTTGTATTTGCTAATGTTGACCGGTACAGGAAACCAATGAAGAACAAACTATAATGGGAAAGTAAATGAGAATCGATCAAGATATACCAGTTACCTGAACACATTTTAACAGTTGCAACTCAAGAGTTTTAACAGACTTAGGATAATGGTAGTTTGTTATAGTAAAACAGTTATTTTGCGATAAGAATAAGTATTAATTTTTATTGCATGTTCGAACTGAAAATGTAATTAATCTTGAAACATCTTGTTTCTAAAAATCGTTCTAAAAGAACTTCTCAAGTTCGTGAAAACTAACGTTTTCAGATAAAAGGATAAACAATTGATTGATCACTGGGCGGTGATCAATGTCATGCGTGTCAAGTCCTTCTTAGTGCTCATCGAATGATATCGATCAGGTTGCAATGTGGCCACTAGTCTAGGTGACTCGACACTGCGTGCACTATGTTGAGATAAGATGGTGGATGGAGGTGGTCAACAGGAAACCTTGGACCCGGGTTTCGTGCTACTTGGCACTCATCAGCAAGGTTTACTGTAATCTTGAAGGAATTGGTGCTCCCTGACGGATTCGATCCCGTGTCACTCAGCTTCACAGTGAGAGACGTTACTACTGAGCTACTCGGGCCGCGACCGACCTCCTATAGGACTGAGTTGTAATCACAATTGATTGATCACCCGGGTCCAGGGTTTCCTGTTGACCACCTCCAACCACCATCTTATCTCAACATAGTGGATAGGTAACTCTTCAGTCTGAATGATATGAACTACAGGACTGATTCAACACAGAAGATCATAGAAGAAGTGTTTTGCATTAGTCTATGACTTTTCACAGAAACATTTTATTCTTTGATCATTGGGTAAATAATAATGGTCCATTATTTATCTCTATTTTAGTTTTTGAAACTTTTTATTTATTTCAATAGGTAATGTCGTTTTGTGACATAAACTATCTTTACAATGAGTTATTCTCTACAAAAAAAACACTAAACAACGCATAAATATTGACTAGCTATGAAACAGATTCTTATTTATCTGGTATGATATGCTACTGGCATATATCAAACATATCAGGAGTTAGATAGTTAGATGGAATGTCAGTTTACAAAGTATGTCATTATAAACTACTTAGTATTGCAGTTGATAAAAATTATTATCACTTGATGAGGCAACCATCCTGAACATCGATGGACTCAAATAATTTTCTTAAAAGTTTTTTCATGATCATTATCATTTGGACGTTGTAATCATCAGCGATAACACAAGCTCTATTGATATTTGGCCATACAAACTGAAGAATAATAACAATTCACCATCAAAAATGTTCTTTCATTTAATTAAACTGTGCAACTTTTGTTATAGTTGATGTATTTATTTAAAAACGATGGCATTAATAAAATAAAACGGTGCTGAGCAATAGAAAAAATTAAAGTGCTATTGTGTCAGAAATTGTTTACAAAAATCAGATAGTGAAAGCAAGTTGTGTAGTAGCCTAAAGGATAATAAAATATGTTCAAGCTAAGGTGGCTTTATATATATTAAGAACAGCATAATTAAAAAGTTTCAATAATGGCTAATTAATAGTTTTGAAAGATAATCTGGAAGTAGAAAAAAGACGGGTTATGGAAGATAGAAAGGAAGATTAAGACCATTGTAGAATGAGAAATTGAACAAATTGTTTTTTGCAAACAAAGGTTAGTTATGCTTTGGTAGATATCTATAGGATAGGTATACGATCTGAATTTATTTTGTATGCAATGATTGTGCTGATGAAGAAAATCTAATAATCCGGTACAAATGAACATAAAGATTCTGGTACTACACATAAAACGATTAGAAAACGGTCCACAAAAAACTAGTCAAACCACAATCACACAGAGAGTGTTCTTTGTGTTTATTAAACTCGTTTCTATAGTCACGTCGCTATAATGAAAAAAGTGCTCTGTCGTATGAACAAATGAACATTTATTTCTTAACATCAAACTCTCAAGAAACGATAAAAAAGAGCAGCTAATTAGTTATTCATTTACACAACCCCTTGATATCATGAGTTTCGTCCACGTTTTTTCATAACACAATAAATGAAACTTGGTATTTTACGAAGGTCTTTTAAAAAGACACTTTTAATGATATGCATTGGAATAAATTCAGTCATTGTGTGCATTAACATTTTCGAAAAAAACACTGAGTATATATATATATATATATATATATATATATATATATTATTATTATTATTATTATTATTATTATTATTATTATTTGCATAGATAAAGAAACCGATTTAGTCGTTGAAATTTTGAGGCATAAATTAAATAGAGTTCTGAAATTTCAAACCAGTTCACAATTAATTAAGCCAGTTCATACAGGGATTGTAACATAAGAAGTAGACGCAAACGCTTGTGCTAGAAATGCTAACACAGAGTTTCCGTAGCAGTTTTGTTGTGTTGTGTCTAAGTGTTAAAGTACTTTAATAATTGTCTATTTCTCTTCATCTCATAGAAACTGATATTATCATAATCCTTGTACTTTTCAAAATATTTTTGTTCTGAATAGGACATTTCCAGTCAATTTTAATGTTTTTGATTTATCTAGTAACATTCAATTAAGAATGTTATTTTATAGTTTATATTTTTCCTAATGAGGTGATTGTAATAAAATTGTGTTCGTTACTATGTTTAGTAATGAAATAAAACTTACAAGTGACGGAACGTTCAAATGTAAACAGTAAGTAAAAACGTTAGTATTAAGCCACTCATTTTCAGTAACGTCTTTTATATCTATAATAAAACAAAGTGGGAATATCACAGTAACCATAATATACGTATCGTACTTTAAAGGTCAGAATAAACACTAAAACTTGTAGTACAGCTTTGTATCATAAATTTTGATTAACATACCTCTATGCCTTTTTGCCTATTTCGGGATCTTCATAAGATGTTCTCTATCGTGTTTAATATAACCTGTTAGAAGAAAACGCTTTTGACAAAATCGAGCATGCTTACCTGGAATAAACCACACTACATTTCATGAGACTAAAGTAAGATCAAGGAAAATAACTTCAACGATTTTAATGATTCTCCACCAGATTTATATTGTTTCTATTTAATCACTATTATTATGAAATACATTATTAGCTGATATTTGCTCAAGAGAATTCAAACAGTATGTTGTTGGTACATCCAAAATACCAAACAAAATACCAAATCAAAATAAAAAATTCTATTTTTGAGTATGTGCTATTACTAACCCAGTGTTTATTTACAATCTCTTTTTCGGAATTATTGATGTAAGTCTCGCAGCACTAATTTCTGTTTCCGGAAATTGAAATCATATGTTTTAGACAACAGAGTGCAATACATATCTTACTAAAGAAATATCGGTGAGTTAATCTAAATTTCCATCAAATATAAACAACTTACACTTTCCAGTTCCAAGGTTCTTGAGTATTTGGATTTGCAGTACTTTACGACAATAAAAAATAACAAGTCAACTTTCCAATACAATGGGCAATACTAACAGTGATTGTATCAGTGACTAGTCGAACCGAAGATTTTGCTAATGATTTCATAATTCATGATCCCATGTTTCCAAAACAAACAACTTCAAATATCAGCAAAATATTATCAAAGTAATTAGTCAGAACCACAGACATTTATATTCCGTTTGTTTGTATTCATGAATAAAAGGTTTTTTTAAAGTACTGGTTAATATAATTGAAGAATAATCGACATCTTGATTATTGCGCTAATAATAAGAAAACAGATTGATTATATCACTTCTCCAAATACATCATATTTAGTGCAATAACTAAGTCTCTTAGTTCACAATAATATCTCATGGATTCGCTAAAGTTAGGAGTTAACATCACTGGATGCTGGTTCCATAGTCTAAAGGTTAGGCGCTCGTGTTCGAGACCGAAGGTCACGGGTTTGAATCTCACAAGCGAGATCCTGAATGCTCACTGCTGAGAAGTCTTATACTAGGAGGAATCGGCCATCCAGTGCTTCCAGATTCTCCATGATGGTCTAGCTTTGATTCATGAACTCAACTATTAATAAAATCTCACTTGACACTTTTGTCCTTCGAATAACCTTTATTTGTAGTGACTACGTACGAAGATAAACTCTCTTTGGTTTATGAGTAACTAAATTGTTCTTTTTGTTATTATCCAAACACATGAATTAATGAAAAATGGAGTAGATTCTTAGTAGTAAGAACTCATCAATGGAATGAGGAAGGTTCATAGCATAATATATAATGAATTAAAATTTTTGACAACTTATTAACGCTTCATGTTATTGAGAAAGATAATAATGACAATTCAACGATAAAATGTTCTTTCCAGTAATATCATTTGCTCCCTTCTCATTAGAAGACAGCTTACTCTGAGCGCGTGAAACGAATGATTTCTAAATACTTTTCAGAACAGGTTCTGATATGATTTAGAAAAGAAAGAAATCAAAACATTCAATATCATAATTAAAGAACATCTCGTCAACTGTGACTATGTTGATCAACCAAAAATATGTTTCAAAATATTGAGCTCGATCGAATAAAGAGCCAGAAATTAAACACTTGTGCACTGCCCTGGTGTTCACAACTCCAATTTCAGCCTGAAATCTGATTGGAAAAGCTCCATGTGCAACCTCACACCCATCCATTCCAGTAATACTGCTAATCTATCTATATTTGTTTTCTTACGCTCAGTATTCAGCTGCTCTCGCTCTATTGAAATCTTTTGTAACTATTATTATTATGTCCATGGTTTTCGATTCTTGTTCATATCTAAAAAAAATGACCAGTATTCTCACACACTGCCTATCCATGAATTATTTTAAATCTTTCGTTTTCCCTTGAACTTCTATTCATTACGGAATCTCGTTGTAAAACTTGAAATCTCCAAACATTTTATTATAAAATCTTTCTCTGTTCTTTTAAATATTTATGTTCTTATTCAACATCTATAAATACAATTTACAGCTTTTTTTAAATGGTGTCGCCAAAAATGTTTTCACCTGCGTTGTTTTTAATTTTCTCCTGAATACCGTCAGTCTTTCATGAATACTTTTCTGTCTATTTGTAAACTCTTTAGGACATACACTATTTTATCTGGGCTGAATAGAAAAATTTAGATATTTTTAGCTTCGTAAATAAGTAAATAAAGGACGGATGTGTGGAAATATTTATATTCCAATTGATTATAAGCGGAAATAAGTGAATAGATCTACAAATCAGGATCTCATTGCGAAATATTTGGAAACGCATATCAGAAATTAGGAAATGATAAGAATAACTAAATTACTAGAAAATTTTTTACTTTATCTACAATGTCCCCAATATGAATATAAATCGCTCATGAACAACAGTTTAATGTAAAAGCGTATTTAATTGTATTTCCATCGGCTAACTTAGACCTGTAATACTTTAAATTCATGAATTACTCAGAGGAAGTGAAGTTAATATGCACATGTATCATTATGATGTAGTCGAGATAAAATGTTGAAAATGTAATCTTCAAAATTTGACTCTGAAATACCAATTTTGATTGTGTTCAAATTTATGAAGCTGATATAGATCTGTTTAGTGAAAGTACGACTGAGAATAAGTATATGAAAATGAACAATAACACGGGTTAAGCTAAAAAATATCCCTTGTTACTGCATGGTAACACATTGTATACAGTTCCTTTATGGGTTAAAACCCGAATTTAAGTTCCCGATTTCTAAATTTTTAACTAAATATTATCAATATATTGTTTGTACATCGAAGTGGTCAACTTATATATTTGCTAGCATATTCGAAAGTTTACAGAAATCACTATGTATTAGGAACCTATAAGCTGGTGAGTAACAGAGACTTAAACAGCTTTATGTTCTCTGTTAACGATAATCAATACGATTCATATTAGCAGTAAGCTTACCATAATGTAATGAATTTTCATGAGAAATATTTACACTAATAAATGTATTTTGATCTAGAAACCCTAAAACCTTTCACCTCATATTTCGTTATTATATTTGTATGTAAAATGACGTGAAACATGATTTACATAGAGTCTGTTTTGTAATGAATGAGAAAACATTTAGAAGCTTACGGCCAATAAAAACCCAGCGTTCTGTGTTGCTTGCATAACATACAAATAAACACTTAACTTATAGAGGAAGATTTATAAGTTTATGCTTGTAAAAGTATACAGGTATTACGATAAATTACCAACTTTTTATCATGAATCTATGTTAATATTCCACATTTTTTACTATTGGATTTAGCATAACAACAAATACAGTTTTAGGTGATAATTTGTTCATGGTAGTTGTACATTCGACACCAATGCTCGAATACGTCCATAAAAAGAACAAAGTTGAGATGAAAAACAATAAAATCTTGTGATTAACCCACCTGATTAATTCATATTTAACCTAATGTAAAATTTATAAAAACCGAATTTTTAATAAAATATTCTCCCCATAACAATGCTGTGCTTAAACTGCATTTACTAATGCACCTATAAACTATAAATTGAAGATTATTGGTGAAAAGAATGTTTGAATCGAACTATATATTTGGTCATTGAGTGAAAAATAAATGTTGCTCAGTGAAGAAAACTGTTTTTTAGACGAAACTTTTTAATAAAGCTGTATTTATAGCTGTTTAATAGATATACGTTTATTAAGGAATAGAAAAAAACATTTTATGATAAAATGTTTAGACTTCAGGTTACTAAACAAATTTACTTTGTAACGAACAAGCTGTTAGATTTGATCTAGTAAATAACCTGTATTCTTAAGCATGTCTCAAATTTGATAATTTGTACAGACTCAGATTATTTTATTTCATTTTTCTTTCATTTTTTTCATTTCTTTTCTGTTTTTTTTCGTTTTTTTCGTTTATTTTGTTTTTGTTTTTCTGGGTAAAAAACTTGTTGAAATAACTTGTGCTGAGAACTCTATATTGTACCAGATTATAATATTGAATAAAGCCGTTAATAATAATAATAATAATAATAATAATAATGACATTGCTTATTTTTTGGAAGATTAAAGGGGAATTTTAAAATGATACTTGAAATCTCCGAACAACTTATGATATAACCTCTTTCCATTCTTACAATTTCAAAGTTTTAGTAAATGATTTCGTTAAAATAGTAAATCATTTTACTAAATAACTTTTATTTTTTTATCTCAGAGTTGACTGTCTCAATGTTTTTGATGATAATATCAACTTTTAAGAGTAGTTCAATATTTGAGTGTGTGGAAATAACGAGTCATATACGTCCATCAAACATTTTAAAACATAAATTATTGAGCATATAAAAGTGTATTGTTTATTTTTATCAACCATAACTGTTGGTTATATTAAAGTTACTTGAAATATCTAATGGAAATTTTATTGTAGTAGCTTCAGTTTAAACAATCCCAGTTTATTTTGAAAAACTATGTCATAATACATTAAATAGGAATAATATAACAAAAAATGTACATCGAAATTACATTGAAAAAGCATCACGAAAAATTAATTGGTTAGTCAGTGAGATGTCTTTAAATTGTGTACATCACAAATATTTTTCAAATGTTTTTATCAACAAAGTTTGTCATGGGTGGATAAAATTTGTTTTGTGAACACAAGATAACGATATGTTTCTTTCATGTCATTCAATGATCAATAAATATTTTGTTAAAATTTAACAAATTATTTTTTTCATTTCTCCTTTATCTAAACACAAAATGCCCAAAAATAAAGAGTGAGTTTTTTGAAATATTCGGATTAAAGATAAAGTTATTTTGAAATTATTTATTTAGCCAGTGTTTCACTAAACTAAACAAACGCCAAATGTTTTTTTACAAATTGGAAAATGAACATGTGCTAAGACAAAAGCAAATTTCATTCGTATTGTCATCTGTTTTAATTTTTTTAAGATAACAAATGAAAGAATTAGAATGTCGTTTTAGCCTTGTATAGGTTTTCATTATTTTGCTTTGTTTAAAGTTATTCATAAATCACCACCGCAAATTTATTTGACTGTAGAGTAAGCGAGAAAAAAAGATCATGTCGATGAAAACGCGATAAAAGATTTTAAGGTCAAAAACTATAAGATCTTGTCTTAATTTATCATAATTAAAAACATACGTTTAAAATAATTACATTATTTCCGAATCCTTCAGAAATGAAGTTCACATTTTTTCTGTACATAAACCGAAATCTTTGTGATGACATTCATGCTCTACATTCATGCTGCATTTTACGTTATGTTTTAGACATTTGAAGCGAATGGTGCTTTGTTAGAGTCCCGGAGTGAACATCAAATCTGGGACTCAAGTACATCCATTTGACGTGTTTAAAAGAGGACGAAACATACGTCTTTCATCCATTGCTAACCACCATCCATTTCTGAATAACATAAAATATTACTTGTATAACGAAATAACTGAGTCAAACAATTATTAACACATTTTTACAAATTTGTCATGTCTGATAAACAATTTATTATCATGAATACGGGAATCAATGACATTTCAATTTAGCTAATGAATCCGATTTAGATTGATTACAGTATTACATTTCGGACGATCAAAAGTGTTCTGAGCAGTGGTGGTGATAAAATTGATCAAGATGTAAGAAAATACAGTTTATTTAATTCTGTGGAACAAACACATTGCTTGAACTGGGAATTATTTTTAAAGTTCCCTTCATTTTGAGTATTGTAACTTATAAATAGTTAAAACGTGAGAAAAATTTATTGCACAAATGCTCAATTACATCACTGTCAAATTATCAAACAAGCGTGGAACTTAAAATACTGGTTCAGAAAAGTAAATAATGGAAATGAAGACATTGAAACAACGAGATCAGGGATTACTAACTAGTTGTTTTATCTAAATAAAGAACCTCTATTCAGTCAGTCCGTCATTCTAAAGAACCAGTAAATCTGAATATGACATTTCGACAATATTCCTATTTTAAATGCAAATCTTTACCCGCTATCACTGTCAAATATTTTTGCTAGATTATATCACAAGTTGATTGAAGCTTTGAAATCAGAATAAAATTGATGTCTGGTTTTTAGTCTTAAGAAAGTTTCCGTATTTTAATTCACTGCCTCACAACCATGCAAAATTTTGAATTGTCTTATATACGACAACCTGCTACTTATGAGATTTTCAAGCTCATTACGTCATTCAAAATTCTTCAATGAACAATATTTTACAGAAATGTTAGAGCTACCAGTTGAAATTTACTACAAGCACTTCAAAAACTGTTATTTGAATAGCACATAAGTTTTCCAGGAAAAAATAGATAATGCACGGTAAACTAAAAGTTGCTCAAACTTCGGGACTACAGAACTGTCAACCATAATTTGTTTGAATCTTCCCATCGATGTGTTAGGACTGCAACTGGTCAGTCTCTAATTGGCATATGTGCATACTGTGCGTATTGCCTCGATATAGCCTAAATTCACAAGCATGGTAAGCAAAGATGGATAGTGGCTAGCAGTGGAATCGAGGATGCGCGTTTCGTCCTATTTGGGACTCGTCAGCTGGATGTACCTGCATCTCAGAGTTGATGTTCACTCTGAGACTCGAACCCAGTATCTTTCGCTACAAACGCCAACGCGTTATCCACTCGGCCACTGAGTCCTGATAGTCAAGCATAATTCCTAGCTACATTTTAAAATTATTTGTAATTTGGACACCCTTTATAATAAAATGTTTACTAGAATATATAGGATTTTCAGTAATTGTTAAACTTCCGTAGATTACATTACAAACCGAGTTTAGGTAGAAAAATATTGAAAAACAGAAAGCAATAGATAGCTGTTTCCTCCTAGTATGGAGATCTCAACTACTCCTCATCCACGACCCCAACACTAGGGACTGAACTCACAACTTTCGATCTCCTGAGCGAGAACTTAACCTTTGAACCACTGAGGTGGAATCTAGTAGTGCATACGTCTAGCTTCAATCTATTCCCTATACTGTGCAACCATCTTCTACCGTCCTTATCATACTCGACATGGCTGAACTCCAGTAGCTACTAATAGTTGTCTAGCTACGACCGCTGCATGATATAGACCATAAAAATCTAAAATCTCTACGAAACGTTTATGCCAATAATATTACAAATCTCACCGATCACTAAATTCCGATTGAAGTTTCTTGACTTATATGAAGTAGCTATAACTATAAAATATTTGCCTTAAACGTTTATATTCATTACCATTCATAAAATAATAGCCATTACCAGTTAGTTTCCTACACAATTTCAATATCTAAATGTACTTTACTTATAGAATAGTTTGCTTACTAAATCCCTGGAACAACGTTGTAAAAAAACTCAAATAATTATGCGACTTCTAAAAATTAATAGGTGAATTGAGTTTTTACAAAATTGAAATGCATTTTGCCAATGACATTAAATTTTAAATACTATAGATTTTTCTTCAAAATTAAAAGTCTATCATTCACTACTAAACCTTTCAATGTGCTTATTTCTCCTAAGTATTTAACCTCTGTATTTAAATCACCGACTTCATGTTAAATTTTGTTAGTTCTTTAGAAAGATCAATACATTCACCGGCTGTTTGTAGGAGAAAATAACAAAAATGAAATTTTATCTCCTTTTTTTAATCAACACTATCATGTGAAAACCGTTGTCAGTAATTAGAGTTATTACTCATAACTATTCAGTTCAAACAAATATAAAACAGGCACTTAAATTGAATTATTGCACATTCAGAAAGTTGGTCCAGACATTTGAACAGACTTTCATAATATCATGTACGGAATAAATATATGTTCAAATTTTGAATAAATAATAATTTTTATGTTTATGTAATGAATATTTAAAGCTGGTCAAAACATTTGGTACTGTATTCGAAAAGTTGTGTAGAAATCAGCACAAATACATTCATTTAGTGAGATTCAAACAGTTTTAAAATTGTACCTTGATTTCCAATAAAGAGCAAAACGATAGTCATAATGTTTACACCTATTATTTGAACTCATTTGTTAAAACCCTGAGCTTAACTCTTTAGTTGTTTCAGCAGTCATCAAAACATTGTAGTTCATCCTCATTAAGTATCAAGCTAACACCAGTTTCTCTGTCAGTAAATGTAGAAATCGATGAGAATAGTTAATAATCGTCTCAAATAGGACATAGAGTACAATAATGTACATTCATTTATGTTCCAACTGTTATTGAAAGAAAAATTTTGAATTTTGATCTACAGAAAGTCTGAATGTATGTAAATAAAACTAAAACTCTGTATAAAAACCAGGTAACAGCTCTACGACCTTCATATTTTTTTATCAAAATACTTAATATAAAGTACTATTACCCAATATCTCATCTTCAAATAAATTATGTGGCGTTTCCTCATCTTTTTCTATTCATCAAAAATGTAACGTAAATTTTCCGGTGTAATAGTTGTGGTAGACAAGACTCATTTTGTTTGCATACAAATAGCCTCTTAAAATATTATGCGAATTTAATACTTTTCTGAAGAAATTTTCCTCACTTCATCAATATACATTTCCATTCGGACAATTTATTATTTTACGGGGACAAAATTATGATTATGTGCTTAATTTCAGTTAAAATAACGAAATGCAAATATACAGAACTGCAAAGTAATGAATTGTATCTGATTAAGTAAATAAACTGTCTGTAAACTGTTAAGCTGATTTAAACCTAGTAAGCCATGAAAATATTGGTTAAAACAAAAGAACTGGGTAATTTTAAACGGGAATAAATTGGGTTACTTTGGTCGGAGCCTCCAGCATTTTCACAAAGTAAATAAACACATAATATTTGGTTCATTGATTTAGATTCAATTACTGAGTTCTTCACAGGTTCGATGATGTTATGAACAAATTAAAAACTTCTGTTATTAGAGAATAATAGAAATAGATTAATTCACAGTTAATATGACGAAACGGCTGTAGCTATACAGCTAATAGAAACCGTGGAGCACTGGATAGTTGTTTCTTTTCAGTATGGGACTCCTCAATTCTATAAATCCACGACTGTACTAGAGTTTTAGCGCGAAAGGTTTACGTTTTGCAGCATGCATTTTGTTTTTAACACTATGGAGCTGGCGTCAGATGAATTACGTATCAAAGTTCTATCAATTTTGTTGTACTACTTGACCATTATCTATTGTTGTCGGTGATAGTTTCAGATGACCAATACAACTGGATCAAGACTTTTTATTATATCTCATAAAATTTGTCTTGACTATAAAGAATAGATAATTTTTATTATTAGAGTTACTAGATTGTAGAGATTATTAAGTCTGCGGTCACGGATACTGATGTGCCCAAATGAAAAATTGGATATTCAGATGGAAAAACTCCAAAGCAGCCAATTTTTAATTGCTGCATTTTGAAAGAGTAATGCAAGCTACAAAACAAAGACAAATTACCTCTGACAAAATATGGAAATAATTGATAAGTATTACTATTTTTGTTTTCTTGATTAAAGTCTTTTTATTTTTTTCTCGTTCTGCTTTCCCTAGATTTTACTGGAATGTAATTATGCTCATCCTACTAATGGCTAATCTTATAATGTTGCCGGTGATAATTTCTTTTTTTAATGACGATCTACCTGGAAATTGGCTTATTTTCAATAGTATCTCAGATACATTGTTCATATTGGATATTATTGTGAATTTTCGTACTGGTGAGTCATGTATATACACATTTTAATAAAGTGAAAATTCCCATTTTGACATTTGATAAATAAAAAGGAACGAATCGAGCGAAGAAATTTCTTTTCAAAAAAACTAATTGAAAAGAAATTTTTTCGCTCGATTCGTTCCTTTTTATATACACATTTATCGCTGTAAAGACTATGTCATCATGTTTGTAGTTAACTTTTCTAATTTGTTCCAAACACACAGAAATTGTAGGAAAGAATACTGAAATGAACCAAATATTTCAGAAACCTTGCTTTGCCACATCACTTCTGGTAGGAAATCTACTACGATGCGCACATTGACCACTCAGCGCATGTTTGATAAATCCATCATAACTGTTTAATAAAGATTTGAAGTTAATAATAAAAGATTACCTGAGGTAGTAATTTCGGCCAACATGCCACTGTAGGTAACTTTGGAAAACGTTGAAAAAATCCAAACAGTTATTCTGATTTGGTTTCAAAGAAGTGACCAGTTCATAAGAAAAGTACATGTTTAACTGGAAATGCCTCATGCATGCAAACTTTACGCTTAAGTAACTTACTGCCATTTGAAACAATAATAACTGAGGTTCTGAAATAATTAAATGTGATTCAGTATTTTGGGGAACATTTTACGCTACATAATAGTATTAATACATATAAAATTTAAAGATAAATTATTTTCAAGTATACAAATATTAGTGGCATAAATTACAGCTTGGTAGTTCGATCCTATAGTGAGGTTTGTCATATATCGGGAAACATAAACGATCTTTTGTGCATTTAAGTTTCAATAGATATATTTCGTTTATCGGGAAATTTCAGAAACTTGACGAGAAAAGAGACCATCTAAATAGTCTATTTTATCATTGATTACTATTCGCCTACAAACCAGTCTACATTTTTAGAAGAATAAAATATCCATGTATACTTTGAACGACTTGAGATATAACAAATATCTTGCCTTGAATGGTGAGGATTTTGATAAAAATAGTATATATGTACACTGATTTGTGTTCACCAAGTTTCCTGACTTCAGTCTACCGATTTATTGGACGAGAAGGAATGTTTAATCTAGTGTGTTATTATTAGAATGACAAGTTATTTATTTTAGAAAGATGCATCAACTCAATATTGATGTTCATTTTCTGATACTAGTGATGATAATAATTAACATAGTAATATCATGCCCTCTGAACAACTTAGTGTCTTCCTGAAATCAGCAGTTCAGTGGAAAACGTTTAAGTCTTTCAGGTAAAGAGGAGTTTTTTCAAGTGTCAATGTGAACATCAATACTGTGATGATAGTTTGGTTGACGACTCCTAAAAAAGTAGGAAAAGACAGTCTTGAGACTCACACCTGGTCAAAGTTCATTTTACTAGAAATTCTAACCAACACTGTTACAATGGAGAACTCTTCACTACCCAGAAACCCTTCCAGAAGTTCAAGTATTAATATAAATTCAGCTAAAACGCTACGTTAATCGTACCAAACTATCTACGGTCATATATTTTGCTCAAACTATGCTAAATAAACGACAATATTTAAACGATTCGGCGTAGCAAGAAAAATCTGTCATTATTTTTGAGATCGTAATGACAGAGTACAAGTGTCCCTATATTATACGCCAACTAGCATAAATAAAACTGAGACCCTAGTATTAACTGTGTACCTAATCCTTCCTTTAACTTCTCCAATGAATCACAGGGTTAGTTTATTGACGTTATCAAACGAGACTATAATAAAATTAACAAATAATAAATTATAAGAAGGGGTTTTGTGGAGATTTTAGTAATTTCATAGTTGACATCATAAGTCAATTGAAGCTACACCACCATGGAAAACCTGGAAACACTGGACGGCCGTTTCATCTCAATGTGGGACTCCTCAGCAGCGCGCATCCACGATCACGCCCTGCGAGATTCGAACCCAGGAACTTCAGTCTCGCGCAAGAATGCTTGCCTCTAGACCAAGTAAATCTGGATGACATAATGTACATTATGTTGTTGCTAGGATGATTTCAGATTATCTAGTCCTGTTAATAAATGTTAACCTCTTAAATATGACGATAACCATGATCTTTTTATCACAAATGTTTGTTTGATAATTTACTTTATGTCTCGAATTCACGTTTTTGTTACTATATTTGTGGAATTATTCTATTTCCACTTATCATTACTCGATACTAAGTTCCTTGTGCATTGTTACCTTCTTCCTGTGGTCCATCATCTGGGAATAATGATAAGGCATTTCGTCAGTTGTTGTCTCATCGAGTGCACCACAGAACACTTCCGTTTTAGAATAAGTTTAATCATTTGTAAATAGCAAATACCGAAAGCTCTATCAGAAACATCGAACCAATTATATTTATTTGAAAATTACCAGTTGATTACCAGTTGACCAGCACCCTTATTGTAGTCCTTCGTAAATAAGTAAAAAATAAGTTACTTCCATGATAAAGCATCCAAACATAAGACGCTGTGAACGGAAATTAAGTCTTCATAATCCAGTCAACCACTTGAAGAAAGAGAAAGGGAGAGAGTAACCAACCTTGCCTGACACCGGTTCTTACCTGGAATGCATCAGTCAGCCGGCTTCCTTGCACGACTTTGAACTGTAGTCCGTCGTATGCGTCCCGTGAGATGCCGAAGATCTCCTCAGGTACACCATAGTTTCAAACAAGGATCCATAACCTTCTACCACTTACACTGTCAAACACTTTCTCATAGTCAAAGAAGTTGATGCATAGTGACAAATTTCGTTCAATTGATTGCTCAACGATGATCCGTAGTGTCGTGATTTAGTCTGTGCACGACCAATCCTTACGGAACTAAGATTGTTGGTCTCGGAGTTTTGTGGCTATTGAATCTTTCAGCAACACTCTGTTGAGAAGCTTTCCTGGTACCTACAGTGTTGTGGTGCCTCTGTAGTTCCCGCACTTGCTCAAATCTTTTTCCTTTGGTATCATGATGAGATTTCTTCTTTCCGGGATGTTAGTACTTTTAAGTTAAACGTTTGCACTACTAGATTCCACCTCAGTGGTTCAGAGGTTAAGTTCTCGCTCAGGAGATCGAAAGTTGTGAGTTCAATCCCTAGTATTGGGGTCGTGAATGAGGAGTAGTTGAGATCACCATACTAGGAGGAAACAGCTATCTATTGCTTTCTGTTTTTCAATATTTTTCTACCTAAACTCGGTTTGTAATGTAATCTATGGAAGTTAAACAAATACCATATATTCTTTGTTCTAATAAATAAAACAAATATTTTTCTCTTTTCTCCCATCAATTGTTAATTACTAGGCTCACCTCATCCTAAAATTACCCTTTATGGAATCAATTTTATATGATCTGTGTATGGCACTTATTTTCTTAGGCCAAGTAACTTCTAGTACACTTTAATCTCTGAGTAGTCAAGCAATAATCAATTAATTTTTTCCGACTATTCTATGAAAAGAAAATTTGACTGACAACCTACACTCATCTTGTTGGTTATAAATTTCATCTTTTAATGTTTGAGCAAAATTATATTATTAAAATTCAAGCCTTAAGAAACACGAGTCTGTCAAAACATGTATCAAAATGTCAGATTACTAAAACTAATAAAATTAATATAATTAAATTTTTGAAATAGTCTTATTCAAGACAATTCGACTGTTAATAACAACCAAATGTTGAATAAATGATAGTTCCAGAAAAACCAATAAGGTAAGTTAGCAGAGATGGATAGTGACTAGCAGCGGAATTCGAGACGCGCGTTTCGTCCTATTTGGGACTCGTCAGCTGGATGTACCTGCATCTCAGAGTTGATGTTCACTCTGAGACTCGAACCCAGTATCTTTCGCTTCAAACACCATCGCGTTATCCACTCGGTCACTGAGTCCTCATAGCCACTTGCTTGTGCAATGGGGTGAAGTTGAAATTTACTTAGTATTGTTTGTTTGGATGTTCCCATCGATTTGTTAGGACTGCAACTGGTCAGTCTCTAATTGGCATATGTGCATACTGTGCGTATTGCCTCGATATACCTTAATTCACAAGCATGGTTAGCAGAGATGGATAGCGGCTAGCAGTGGAATCGAGGACGCGCGTTTCGTCCTATTTTGGAACTCGTCAACTGGATGTACCTGCATCTCAGATTTGATGTTCAATCTGGGACTCGAACCCAGTACCCTTGTTTCAATAAGGTAAGTAACTACTACGAGAAATATGTAAGCTACCGACAAATTACATTCACTGGCAGTGTATAAATGAATGTTGACCTTCTGTGATTGAAGTTATCTTACCTATATGACTTGTCGTGAAATATACAAATGTGATACTTTCATCAGTGCTGAAATATCGAAAATCGACTCTCCTTTTTATGACTCACAGAGAGATTGTCTCGAAATGCCGTCAACAGTTTTTAACACAAGCTTTGGTTCACCAAAAACTTAGAGAATTTCAACATAGTTTTATCTGGTATGTCAGTTAGGATGTATAAATCAAATTAAACAATATTTCATACTGTCAAGTTGATTCAGTTACTGTGTGAAGCCAGTTAGGAAAATATAGAGCAAACAGAAATAGAGCCGAGAACTATGAAGCACGATGATATATAGAGTATTCTGATGATAAATGTATTGTCTGAAGTGTTTAAGATAGACTGTTCCCATATATTTAGTCATCTCAACAAATTACATCTTCTTGGAAATACTACAGTAAAGTACGTGCATGTAACCTGTGGTACTTTATAGATCTTAACATTTAACCCAATAAAAATAGCAGAAATCCAGAGATTTGTTCATTGAAAAAAACACATTAAAAGAGCTTCATTTGGAGTTTAGAAGCTTCTTTTTAAGACGTTACGGAAGCACTTTGGCTGGGAACCTATTTTGAAGTGAGTGTTGATGCAAAACTAACTAAAACAGATATTTATCTAGGCGAAAATGATTATCAATAAGAGTAATTCCGTAATTACGAGAATACGAGAATGAAGAAAACAAATTACGGCTTTGTCGAGAAAATACATATTTTCTTATGAATGGCTTCAGAGGTGAAAATTCTAGGTGAATTCTAGACAAAAAATTTCATTAGGAAGGTCAAAAGAAGACGTCAAATTACGCTTTCTGTAAAAACCAAACTGATCTTCAAAGTTCACTGTTAACATTTCAAACACATGTTGATTCCATTTGTATCTTCGAGATGAGATGTGCATTGCACAGTACATAAAATTGCAAGATACAAAGGGCAGCTACTCTGGGTACCTTCGAGAATATTGCAACGAGATCGGAACAATTTGTTTCCGGGATTCCGATCATCTTTATTCCTACTTCAATAGAAATAACCCTGATATTCCAAATGAATCTATTAACAGTAACTTTGATTTTATTGCGCTATCCTGAAGCCATTGTCATTAAAATATTTAAACGTGAATTATGCACTTAAGAGCACTGTTGTTAATCTCTTTCCTAGTGACCTCAAAAATTCTATAACCGCAACTAGAAGTGGTAACATGAGGTTTCGAATCCATTACATCATACTTAAATTGTGTTTGAATTTAAATCAATCTGGCTCGTATTATTAGGGTAGATTTAATATTTCTATTAAATCTTAGGGGGAATTACTTTATTCTCAATGTCACGACCATAGTTCATTTCTTATAATTAAAGCGAACGACTCGACACTTGATAAATTCACCGTGATGTTGACACCTTTATAACTCTAATAATTCAGATATAATGTGAAATCATAAGCAAAATGGATAGTGGCTAGCAGTGGAATCCAGGACGCGCGTTCCGTTCTATTTGGTACTCGTCAGCTGGATGTACCTGCGTCTCAGATTTGATGTTCAATCTGAGAATCGAACCCAGTACCTTTCGCTTCAAACGTTATCGCTTTATCCACTCAGCTACTGACGAAACGCGCGTTCTGGATTCCACTGCTAGCTACTATCCATCTTTGCTTATAATGCTTGTGAATTAAGGCTATATTGAGGCAATAAGCACAGTATGCACATGCCAATATGAGACTGATCAATTGCAGTCCTAAACATCAATAAGAAGATTTAAGCAAACAATACCAAGTCGATATAAATTGAAATGCTCTGTTATTTTATTTTACTCTCAAGTGACCTTATAAATAGAACTTATTTTTGACTTATATGAAACCTATGGGTTGTTAGTTTATACTTATAGTTTCGTTTACTACCTCTGTCAAGGTAGTTACTTACCTACAACACATCGTTAGTCCACTAATAAAAAAACAACACTGTCAACGTCTTAGTGTATGTGAAAATAGGTAATCGAAGTCACAGTTCTAATATTATTGTTAATTGGACCGATTTTAGAGTTTTATGACGCAAATAATTGTCTAGAGAAATAAACAAATGTATTTCACCTTAAACTGAATGATTTAAAATGTAAATTGCAGTTTTTTTTAAAATCAGTTATTCAAACAATACGCCACGTTGACAGACACATGACAGACTACATAGAAGGGGAGGATAAAGTTAATTGATTTCGAAACAATTTTTCTTGCCTTACTAAGGAAAGCTTTGTTTGGCAGTCTGATTCCGGTTAAAATGTAGGATAATGAATTAACGTGAAAGTACTCAACAGTGACAAGTATGTAATTGTCTTTTCTGAAGTTTTACACAATATTATTTATTTATAAAAGATATTACCCATAGATAAATTATAATTTACTTGAGCTGTTTTAAATTAGTCTTGTTTATTCAGTGAAATTTCATACTAGAAATATGGAGCAAGTGATTGGCTTTTTCCGAAAATAGTCGTCTAGAAAGTTATTAGTTCGGGGTTGTCAATTACATACTTACGTCTGTTACTCCCAATGGAGCATAGGCCGCCGACCAGCATTCTCCAACCCAGTCTGTCCTGTACGTTCCTTTCTAGTTCTATACAATACTTGTTCATTCTTCCCATGTCTGTCTCCATTTCTCGGCCTGTGTTTTTTGGTCTTCCTCATCTCCTTTGGTCTTCAGAATTCCATGTGAAGGCTTGTCTTGTGACGCGACTGGGTGATTTCCTCAACATGTGCCTTTTCCACTTCCAGCGCTTCTTCCTGATTTCTTCCTCCACTGGAATCTGGTTTGTTCTCTCCCACAGTAGGTTGTTGCTGATAGTGTCTGGCCAGCGGACACGAAGTATGTTGCGTAGGTTGAAATAAGCGCTAGTGTTTAATCTCTCGTATCAATGGTTTTATAAACTCAGACATTTCATTTGTTATCTGGACTACTTTTTTAATTGAAGGAAACTGATGTTAAGTAAAACTATAAATCAGATATTTTTACATATCTTTTTCAGCTACAAAGTTACAGTAGTAAAATTGCATATTAACATAAAAAAATATTTTCATTTAGTATACTAGATCCTTTGGTAATATTGATAAGTCACCTAATTACACTATAATATGATAGTTAATGTGAAATGAATACAATTAATTTCAAGGGTCATTTAGTATCTCTCTTCAAGTAACGAACATTTCTTTGGTCCAATCTACACATATTTAACTATGGCTGCTTGTATATTTTTACTAACTAAATATGTCTAAAAGATAAATGTAAACAGCTTTACTTTGTGGTAATAACTGTAGGTAGGTTCAGTCAATTCGATGGTGTCTAAGTTTTAACATGCTTGTATTTTATGTGGTTGCCGAACTGATAATTTAAATATATGTCGCCTTAAAATCATTGGTTTCGAGTTTTTATCTAAATAACATAAGTTTTACTGCTTTTCTATGAAATGAAATTGATACTTAGAAAGATGTACCGTTAGCAGATACATCACTATAACATCCTCATCATGATCTCCAGAACTATTTATTCAAAGCGGATTCTTAACAGATTTTTTAAGCTGTATCAAACTTATTCAGCAATAACATCATAATGAAATCAAAAGTTTTCATTTAATGATAGAAAGACAAAGCGGAAGCCTTCGATCAAATGCCCTCATATTTCTTTTATCCTCTTTTGCATTAATCAAGTTTTCAACATCTGAATAATCTATGGCATATGTTTCATTGTTGGCCTCTGAAATGGCTTACAAGCAACTTTGCCTCACTGAGTGTAAAACGAAGGATATGTCATACTAAAATACATTCTTAATTTTAATACATTATAATCGAAATGTGTCACAAGTCATTCTAGGTATACTATGTGTAGAACGTTTTCAAAGTTTAATTTTTATTAATCCTGCATGAAGTGTTGTGAATTTAGTTTTATCTAAACTATTAAAACACCTTGCTCACATCGATACTTCTCTGAAGCTTCTAAATATCATGACAAACAGCCATGAACTTTGATTAGAAGAATTCCAATATCTAAATTAAAAATATAGAGTTTTATCAAAATCCTGGACCGACCCAACTTAGATAATTATTAAAAACCTGGGTGCACTTGACAGTGATATTGTCATAGTATGGGGCTTATCAGTAATCCATACCAACGACCTCGCATACGTTATATGTAATACATATCACTGGTTCATTCAATAAGCACAATATACAAAATATTTTACTTCTGGTGTTTTTCAAAAGAGAATCTACTGCTATCCACAAATTGCTAAAACATTAAATTTCTCTTAGTTACCGATTCGATAAAGTATAAAATCGCTTCTTAAAAAAAATCTAATATTTCTAAAGTGATGTGTTTCTCTAAAATTTTCTTACATGGCTGTCACATTAATTAATTTTCCTAAAAATCACATTGATGTATGTACTTACACTTTTACACACCCAACATTGGTCATAATTTTTTGTGGAGGTAAAACATCTCTTCGAACTATCTATGACTACTAAAGCTTCTCATTGGAGTGCACGGTGCTCCGGGATGCAAAATAGTGTTAATTAGATTTAAGTCTCATAGTGAGCGAAAATACTAAAATGATACAGATATATATAATAGGTAAATTTCAAATCAAACGACTGATTCTTATTCTCGATATCAGAAACTGTGAATAAATTCCGTTTTTCAAGAAATATAAATGGCCTTAAATTCTCATTCTGTTCAGTTGAGCAGTTTAACTAAAATATCTAGAAAATATTCCACAAAAATCCTTACTTTTTACAAATCGGCACTTGCGTGTGAGCATTAATGATTGACCTATTTCTGAAATAGGTAAGGTTGCTTACTCTCACCCTTTCTCTTGTTCCTTGTGGTCGACTGGATCATGAAGACGTCAACATCTGGGGGAAGCACGGGATACAGTAGATAGCTAGGATGCAGCTGGACGATCTAGACTTCGTAGATGATCTGGCTCTTCTATCACACACGCAACAACAAACGCAGGAGAAGACCAGTGTAACAGTAGCCTCATCAGCAGTAGGTCACAATATAAACAAAGGGAAAAGCATGACTCTCCGATACAGAACAGCATGCATCAATGGAACCACAATTGACGGAGAAGCTTTGGAGAATGTGAAAACCTTTACATATCTGGCCAGCGTCATCTATGAACACGGTGGCTCTGATGCAGATGTGAGGGCGCGGATCGGCAAAGCAATAGAAACATATTACAAAGGAAGATCATGTGAAACTCAAAACAATTGTCTACCAACATCAAGACCAGAATTTTCAATACAAATGTCAAGACAGTTCTATTGTATGGGGCGGAAACGTGCAGAACTACGAAAGCCATCCTCCAGAGGATACAGGTGTTTATTAACTGTTGTCTCTGCAAGATACTTCGTGTCCGCTGGCCAGACACTATCAGCAACAACCTACTGTGGGAGAGAACAAACCAGATTCCAGTGGAGGAAGAAATCAGGAAGAAGCGCTGGAAGTGGAAAAGGCACATGTTGAGGAAATCACCCAGTCGCGTCACAAGACAAGCCTTCACATGGAATTCTGAAGACCAAAGGAGATGAGGAAGACCAAAAAACACAGGCCGAGAAATGGAGACAGACATGGGAAGAATGAACAAGTATTGTATAGAACTAGAAAGGAACGTACAGGACAGACTGGGTTGGAGAATGCTGGTCGGCGGCCTATGCTCCATTGGGAGTAACAGGCCTAATCAAGTAAGTAAATACTTCTGAAACATTCTTTTAGTCACAATGAATTTTTTTGTCTACGTTTTTATTCCACTTCTATTTAATGGGAAACATTAATACCCGCATGCAATTCATGAATAATTAGTATGAGACTTGTAACTTGTACAGCGAATTGTCGTTAATGTTTCACAAACGCACCTGAATAAGTTATGAAACTAATAGGCATAATGATGAATTTAAAAAAAAAACAAGGAAACAGACGAATTGTTAAAATATCTAGATGGCAGGAACAGGTAGCCCAGATATTCCAGGAGGCCGCCTCTCTTACAAGTCTTCATTCTCTGCCGTCTGCAGTAGTTAACGTTCAGCTATTATTTATTGACTGCGCACAAATCACATTTAATGAATCTCCTGATTGTTCATTATCTGAAGTTATCATCATCAAATCCTCAATCCCCAACATAATAGGATAGCATTTACTTAAGTTCGAGCAAAAATACAGATTCTTAAAATTTCCACATATTGCCTTACGTTCCCTCAGTAGATAATATAAATCGAATTACTTAATCAAATTTCATAGAATATTCAATCAAATTAAATGGTTGTTTATTTTTAACTAAGTGAACCTCAAAATATTTTATTAACAAAACGTTTTACAAACTTTGAAAATTTTTGTTATCACTGTTACTACTGAATAAAGTTGACATAAGTCAATCAAAGAGAGATAGTAGACTTATCATTTGGCAAAACCAAAAACTATCTGAAAATGCTTAGTATCATAAGCCTTATTTACACTGATTAATAGTCAGATAGTAAATAACTTCAATAGATCAGTACTCCCCACTAACTATTCAATTAATAGGTGGAGGAACACAGTTTGTTAATATGATAAATTTACATCATTGTTACCCTCTAAAAATAACTTTTTCATTCTCTCATTAAAATGTTAAAAAATAACAGAACGAAAATAAATTTTCTTCAACGTTTAAAACTAGAAAAACGCATTAATAACTATTATTTCTAACTTTAATTTCATTGATTTAAAATAAATTGAATGATGCATTCATTTATGAATTGTTTGTTTGTTTGTTTTTCAAAATAAACTTTTGATAAAAAAAATTATACCCTATTTACTGTAAATAATTTTGACGAATGTTTTTGTATTTATGATTCATTTAGTTTTGAAATTGATTTAGAAACTTTGTGAAAATTGATTAATTAATTATCTATAAGGATAATAATAATAGTACGCTTAACTAAGCTTACTTATATCTGTAGTTAGGCTAAAATGATTGAATATCTAGTTGCGTTTTTATTCAATAATATTATATCGTATTATTTATATAATTACTATCCCTGCTTTTCCCCATAAATCATGTGCTTTTTGTTTGAAAATATTGTTCATTATGTTAAACTGTTCGTAAATAAATATAAACTTTGTTTATTGAAATATTTTACCGATTGACTAAGATACAATTGCAAATAAGGTAAATGAATAAATTAGATCCAGCACAACAGGAAATTCTACAATAAAACATTAGGGAATGAGATAAAGATGATTTTATATAACATGACATGGATGGCAAACAAAGAAAGTGTTATTTACACAGAAGAAAAAAATGTTGTATTTTCTAATAAAACTACACTGTCAACAATAATTCTCGTTATCATTTAACTCGATGTTGCTTAGACTTAGTTTTGTAAATATAGATTTACCTTTAAAATCTCAACGGTGCTTTACCTTTGATTTAATTATTGTAAGAGTGAATAGTCAGAGACATGGACTAACTATATTGACGATTAACAGAAGTGAACAGTAGTAGAAATACTCAATGACTGGTCGTGCAGTACAATGTGGGGTGTTGCACAATTCTTCCCTCTTGTCGCATACAAAAACCTAACTCTCTGAACTGAGATAAAACGTGCATATAAACGGCATTTGTATAATAGGAAATTCCGTTATTTATGTACATTAAGTAAAAAAAATACAGAATCCAACACTATTTTTTTTAGAAAATCGGCCAAAAAGAATGTTATGATGAACTTTCACTTACATTCACCATAAATGTTTCGATATTTCTTCCTGCAAGCTTTGAGACGGAAAAAGACAAATTGTAATTCACAATTTTTGACTAATATTATTATAAATATGTCTCACGTTTTACAAATTCTATTTTCTAGAATTCTACTGACTACTCAAAAAGTTATTGGAATAATATATTAGTTGAAAAATCACTAAATACAAATGATGTCCGAAAATGCTTACACATAAAATATATACAACATAAAGCAGAAATGTGGATTTTTTAAGTTAGAAAGATACATGATATTCTCGAACCAACCAAGCACGCTTTTCAAATATTATATATACCTAACAGATAGGTAAAATTAAGTTAAAATTCAAAGTAAAATTATTTACCAAAAGAAAAAAATACTACCATGGTCCTTTAATAGATTAGGCATATCAAAATGTTCTCCCAAAAGATTCATAATTACGTGACAAAATATCAATTATTCCAGTCGCTATAATAATTCCCGATCTTTTATATCTACTGTCAATCAGTTAAATCAACAAATGCGTGTCTCGATAAACATAATACATAGTACACTACACATATAACATCCTGTACTAGAACTTTTACAGATTATTTCATGATCCCTAGAAAAACGCTCTCGAAATATCAAGTGAGGCAGTGTTGTGACAGATATATGAGTTAACACTGTTCATTGGTATATCTATAGTGTCTTTGCTTCACTAAATGTTCACTTTCATAACCGTTGAAATATAAATCTCAACTGTGTTTGAAATAAGAAGGCAAAAAGAAGCGACAACTACAGTTTACTAGTGGACAGAGCAGACCACAAAGTCATAAGCAAATCAAACGAATTTCGAGCACGGAGGCAAATAAGAATATGTGAGCAATTACATAAGCAAATTTATAGTCAAATTGTATGAGGACGAAGCGAGACGAAGCAAAAGCTAATAATAGGATTTCAGTACGTTTAAACATGGAGAATCACCGAATGATAATCTGAAGCTACGTCACCTTCTCTCTTTGTTCTCATGTCTTCCACTGACCTGAATTTTTTAGTAATACAAATATGATCGCTCTGGTCATCAGCAGTGTATTCCGGTGGCTCGCATGTAGCTTTATATGTGCGCTTATCGGGAGAATATTTCGCAGTCTTTAACCACTTTGTTGAAGGCACATAAATTTGCAAAGCCCTCACCATTTTTGTTCCTTTCTCCCAGTTCATGTCATCCGATTATATCTTCATACCCGGTGTTGCCCATTCCGACTGTGGCGTTTAATTCTCCCATCAAGATGCTTAGGTCCTTTCCTGAGTACTTCTCTACAACCGATTGCAACATCTAATAAAATTATTCTTTATCGTCTTCATTGCTATAATTAGTGGGTACAAAACACTGGATAACATTCATTATGATTCCCTCCTTGTTCGTTTTGAAGAATGCTTTGATGATTCTCATCCTTTAATGCTTTACGTGCTTCTCTGGAAAGCGTCAGGGTAATTCCCTGAGCGTGCGGAGTATTTTCTTCTTCGTGAACAGAGTGATGCAACATCCCTCTCGAATCCATTTTTCTCTGACCAGCTTGGGTTTAATGTGTTTCACTTATTCTGGGCACCGTCAAGTTGTATCTCCTCAATTCCTCAGCTAGTTGACTAGTCCTCTCGGCCGCTTAGATTAACCGTACATTCCATATGGTTATATTTATTGTTGATCTGGTTGTCAGAAGGGACATCAACCTTGTGATTCTGAAAAATCTCGGCTTTCATCATGGGGCATCATAATTTTCCTTAATTAATATCCTTTAACTACCAGAGTAGAGTTTAAATGGTTTGAATCGTTTTTTCTGATTATCGTTTTTATCAACATTCTTTTCTACGGGATGGAATTGCTGACACCGTACCAAACCCCCCTGTCCTATTTAGGTTTTGAGACTGGCAGTAGTACTTCTCAGGGTTACAGGCGAAGTTACACTCAAAATATAATAGCTGATTTTCGCGAAATATTTTCATCACTACACGACACAAACTAGTAGGTTGTTGACTTATTCGAGGTCTTTTGTCAAATATGTTGTCTGAACTCTGAAGTAACCGACATTGCACTTTTCTTTCGAATATAATCAATGACATTTAAATCCTACAGGAAATACCTTTCAGTTGAATCTTGAATTAATATCAGTCAGCGCTTATTTTCTATGTCATATGTAATAACTCCGAATTCCATTTATCGATCAATTCCACAATAAACTACTCTGTTATACCCAGATAGGCAACTATGTGCACTCTGAATCTGTACTACACCACGTAAAGTCAATAAGAATGTTTTACAATAAAGTCCTATACACACATCCAGTCATTTAAGAAAAACTGTTACCAAATATAGAAATAAAATGAAAGTTAAGAAAGTTAATAGTCGCATTCCGACAAACATAGTTTGTCAAATAGTTATTACATTTCTATCATCATCTACTCACTGTTGTCCATTTCCCAAAGTTTGCACTATTCTTGCAAAACTAAGAATCTGATATCTATGGGTTTATTTGCTACCGAACAATATTTTCCAAGCATATATGCATATGACTGGAATATATATCGATAACATTTAACTAAATCCAAAACTATTTACATAGGCTGGAATATCATATGTGGAAAACTTAGCGCCAACAATAATTTAAAAACATTATTACTCTTTTCGTTAATCAAAAATTGAAAGTTTTTCGCTCATTTGATTTTTGTTACCATAAATGAATTTCATCCTAAACAGTGGTGCAATTTATAACATTCAAATGTGACTTAGCTTTTATATATTATAATAATAGTGTTTTGATTGATTTAACATAACAGTCACAAACATTTGAAATCTGGGATCGCCTGCGTTCCTAATGAATTGTTATGATAGTTAATCAACTATAAAGACTGTTTGAATATTAAACTACTAGTAAGTTCAACATGTTTTAACAAATTTGTTTCGGAAAGTGATAAATTAGAAACAAAATTGTACACAGTTTATATCATTAACTCAGTTTACATACAGTTTCCTCAAGTTAGAATTAACTAGTCCCACAAATGTTGAGCCCTCGCAGTTTAATATGAGCTTTATTAAGAAAGTAATTAAAAGTTAAGTTATCGAAGATAAATAAAATCAGGAACAAATTTGTACCAAACAATCATATTCAAATATTAAACACGTATTAAAGAATAAATGTGAAACATTTTATGTTAAATGTGTTTGACTTGCAAAAGTATGAAGTTAAGCATTTATTCATTATCGTTAACTATTTTCTGTGATCATATTTGGTCTTATGATATCGTTAATGTTAAGCATTCTGGATATTACTAAACAAAAATTAAACAACTGATTGATTAATTAATTAACAAAGAAACATTGGTTCAGCGTAGAGTTCTCTTCTCGGAGAATTCATTTTCAAATCTGCACAATCGCAAATATATATAATTATTTTTCAGGATGATAGTAATTACAATAATATTGATAATAAATTTATGTCAGACATGGTGACAGTGAAGTAGAATAAACAAAGAATCCAAGAACATTATCCAGCGTGGCTAAGAACAGGGGGAAACGGCTTAATAAGAAGTTCAATAATGGAACACCTTGTGAACACTGGTCACTCTATCAAGACAGACTCTGCATTTAAAGTCATCTATAAGGTATGTAGATGTCTTCCAAAGACAAACATATTGCATCTTCTCAGCATTGTCGAAGCAATAGCCATATATTTGGAAAACCAAGCATTGTGTGTTTAAAAGAGATTGACACAACCTCTTCTTCTACCGTGGTCTTAATGCCTTTTTTTTTCTTCCTCCTCATACTCTTCTTCCTTTATAGTCATCTGCTTCCCCTTCCATCTCCCCCCTAAATCTTCTACCCCCAACTGGTTTATTTCTGTTTCTATGATCCTCCTGATTACATTTAACCTCGATTTCAACATTTTATCTTATCGTACTGAGCCATCCTTTCCCAATGATTATTTCCCTACTTATATTTTGATGAACTTTTTAAGCTATTAACGATCAAACGATTATTAAGTTTTCCTTATTAAAAATTTTTTTAATACCTTTGTTTATTTTACTTCACTGTCACCATGTCTAACAGAAGTTTATTATCAATATTATTGTAATTATTATCATCCTGAAAAATAATCATATATATTTGCGATTGTACATATTTGAAAATGAATTCTCCGGAAAGAGAACTCTACGCTGAACCAATCTTTCTTATTTAATATCTTAATGGGTGTGTTCCGTTTACTAAAAAATTAATTAATATGAATATGGATAAGAGTGGCACTGTTATTTAAAACATGTCAGAACGATTCAACCCCAATAATTAATAAAACAATCAAGCGTACGTTACAATGGCACAAAGCTTTATCCTATCTAATAATCAATCGATGTTATAGTGCACCTGATTGCCTTCAATTTATCTATACTAATTCTTTGAGTTCACTCACTTACGTCTTTATAAAACATAGAACATTTTCGAAAAAATGTATCGAGTTAAAATTAAATGTACACCTTGTTTCATCTGAATATAGAGCTATCTCCTTTCGTTTCTAAAGCTTCTCAAGTTAATCTGCGGACTTAGGAACGTATTTCTAAAATTGTTTTTGTAAAATAGATGGAATATGGCAAACAATGAAATCCAGAACGTATATTTCATTCTATTTTACACTCAAAAAACCGCTTTGCTTTAAAAAGTATATTGTTAGCTTAGTTTCCAAAGTAAAATTAACATATCTGGCTAAATTATTCATCACTATACATCGATCTCGATATGGGTAGTTTGATGCAAATATATTTCTTACATTAAAAGCTTCATTAAAAGAATATATTTGCATTGCGTATACATTAGGAAGATTGCCCTAATCAGTAGATGTTACCCTATTGTCGGTAGACCTAAATTTCAAAGGATGAATAAAACACAACACATTTTTAATAAGCCTACTAAACGACTTGATGGAAAACGATCAAAATGTATTAAATAGGAATTCTCATATTATGTTCTAGATTCTTCACAGCTAATCCAGCTGGAAATATATGTAATATGTGAAAAAATTCATTAATTGTAGTGTTAAACCACATTTCATGTTTCATCTCCATATGGGCCATAGGCTGTTTAAAAGTTCAGAGCAATTAAAAAATAAAATTAGTTTGTTTTCATCAATAAGTTTTACTTCAATAAAAATTACATGTTAACATAATGTACACAAATGTAAAGGTATGTTCTTGGATGCTCCTTTACACAGCTAACAGCCCATCCCATGTAGTTTTTAGGAAAATCATGCAGAAACATTGAGGTGGTAGACATATTTTTCTTTTCCACTTTTTTGTGAAAAGATGAGCCGCACTTTCTGGAGAATTCATTGATTAAAGTTTGATTCTCAACAGAAGATTCCAGAGAATCGAAGCAAGTCAAAACGTTTACGAATCAGGATAACTGACGGCTAACAAATGTCGACGAACTTTATTTGTACACATTCCTCAAATTTTCCAATGTCAATTGGATATATGACACGAATTCCCTACCATATTAATGTGATAAAAGCAGATGTCATTGAATAAATTAGATGTCATTTTTTTCAAATTTATTCTACTCGTAATTATTTATAACTTATGAATTTAGTTTTATATATTTTATTTCCATTTAGGTATTATCAGAAATGATTTTGTGGATGATATTATACTTGATCCAACCGAAATTGCCCGTGAATATTTGAAGACATGGTTTATTTTAGATATGATTAGTTCTATACCTATGGATTATGTTTTATTCGCATTCAAAGGATATGAACAAGGAGAAAGGGCTGAACATTTGGTGCAAGCAGGTAAAAGGAATTTTCTTAAATATAATTCACAAATCAAGTAATAACGACATAAGTTCTGAAATAACGACTGGAAAAATGTCAGACTAAAATTAGATGGTCTCAGTGTATCACCAAATAATCTGATGGTAATTTCTTTGCAGAAAGTATTGCAATTTAACTTCTCAAAGATAGATATGGTCAGATCAAAATCTGAAACGTCATTGGACGATAATTTAATATGAAACTATTTAGACCTCTATTTATCATAATGGTTTCGACTTTAATTTTTCCCCGTTGTTGGGACTGAACTGCTGGAAAGAAGTTGGATTTGTGTACTGTTGGTAGCTGTAAATTTTAAGAGAGTAATCTAATGTACAGTGGATGTAACAATTACTCAGTTGGGCGATTACCATAAATGAATACACAAGTTTATGAGAAGAATATAAAAATATGAGTAAACTCGAGTTAAGAATAGATTATTTAAACCAAATGATTAAGTAAGGAAAAAAAGATTGAAAAGTATATTTAAATTTTCAAAAAACATGTAGATGGCTGATGCATAGAAAAAGTGTTTTGCAATGAAAGCATATGTGTCTTTATTGAGATCGAAAATCACATATGAGACAATAAACATTTTTCTTAACAATTTCACTTTTGAGGGTGAACGTATTCGACAGGTTGAAGGCGTACCAATATCTACTTTCTTATAACTGCTCCAAGGTAATGTTTACATTGTCATGGGTTGAAAAATTTAAAACTGGAATCATCTGTATGGACATTCATTGCAAGAGATTTGTGGATGATAAAGACATATGTGTTAAAGATTTCAACATGGCTTGATCCTTAGATAGACCCAGTAATGCACAGAATAACATCGTATCAACTGTTGTAGGAGAAAATACCAGAAAAGCGGACATTTTCAGATATGCTTCTGAGTTAAAAAGCGGATAACACTACAAAATAAGCTATTTATATGAAACCCACCTTGACTAGTCGGCACTTAATCCTTCATACATTCTGCCCGTTGTTAAACAAACTTGGCATGGCAAGGTATTGCATTATCAGAACTCAACATATCTGAACTTATGGTAAGACTGAATCAAATAAAAACTGCCAGTTTAAGTACTAATCTGAAGTGCATTTTCAACGCAGTCAGTTGAATATCTAACTTCTCTTTAACATAATTTCAAAGAAAAAATCTTTCTACCACTTTACAATGGGGGCGGAACATGAGCCTAAATGGCTTCAGGACTAGTTAATATCGAATGCTTATTTAAATTCAAGAGAGATAAATAAGAGAAACAGTCCATAAGATAGAAATTACAACAACTTTTAAAAATTTGCATAGAAATCCTCAATAAAAGTCTTCAGCTTGTGAAAGCACTGATTGTTAGAAAATCAAATCATCGTTTGTATGCACATAAGCAATTTGTTCTCATTCCGAATCTCCAAGGCTACTGTTTGCCATTTGTTAATCCCTTGTGTGGTGTGACAATTTCCGAATCATTGTACATAATATTTTTCCACTATATTTTCAATAATCATTTTGTAGTTAACTGGTGACTAATTTTTATAAATAAATACAGTGACAAGCATACTTTCGTCTGCCCATTGTTCCGTGAAAATTCCTCCTAGTTATCGCAATTATTAATCAAATAAATAATCATATTTAAACGTAACGAATTTCACAAAGTACATTACTTTGTAAGTTTAAAATTGTTGAAAAAAACAATTCGTTGGTATTTGTAATTGTCTAAATGACTTGTCTGTAATACATCATTAAATTAGTCTATGGATCAGTTAAACCCACGGTTACACAATTTAGAATAAATATTACATAACAGTAGGCCCAAGAAACAATAGTGTAATTATTAACGCCATCAAAATCTACGTAAGTTATGAAATATTATGAATTATGTAAAAGATATTAAACTAATATAAACGCTAAGTAAATTGTTCACATGTTGATGAAACTTTTATAATCATCATTTGACTACAATGAGTGATGACGATGATTGAAATAGGGATAATAATATTTATATCCTAATTTGAACTTTTCATATACTCTGTCGACTGATTATGTTGATAAAACGTAGAAAACGGAAGTCAAACACGAAATATGCTTAAGACTCAATATGTCACACATGCATTTGTATACCAGATGAATAAGTAGAGAGCAGCGAATATGGAAATCGGATAGACGAAAGGCAGCAGTAACCTACTCAAGATGTCAAATTAGTCAATATCTTAATATTATTAAACTATACAAAGTATAAAACACGGGTAAGTAGAAAGAAAGACATACTCACAAAAACATTTACAAAAGATGTTTAATCTTAGTAATGAACAGATGATAAGAACAAATAACAAAAATTGGTGTAGTAGGTCACAAAAACCGATTAGTAAACGAATGCCACCCTTGGTTTTTTGCGCATTACTGTAGTTTGACGTGACCTTTAGGCTTCTCACCAATAATAAAAGTTTACGAACTTCTAACCTTTAATTCGGTACATCTAAACCCCCTGATATATTAAATGTCTTTCATTTATGGTGTTTTTCCTAATACTATATATAGGGTTCGATCAGATATTTAAAACAAGAGGCTACAACAATCTCTTTGTAAACTTCGAAGAGTATAGATGTAGTACATATCCTTTGGCACCAACTAAACAATCTGTTTCAATACCCTTCAGATTCCATGATTTTAGCATTTGGTAGGAAATACTAATCATCTCCCTAATGTACTGTATTCCTTGTCTTAAACCTTCTTCACAGAAATTGATATCTTAGTAGCTAGTATAATATAGATGGTGTTCACGTGTGCACCTTTCTTCTCATTAGAGAACTATCCACAGGAATGAGGACGCTATGCCGAGGTGAGTAAATTGCGCTTAAACTAGAGGGCGTCAGTTCTTGAAGTAGAGCACAGAGACATAGTAGGACCTCTATTCCTGCTCACATTCATTAATGACCTCGAAAAACCTCATTTCATGTTTTCATGGAAGCAGAAATTATTGAACTATGAAAAGCTAACAAATATAAAGGAAGTTCACAATAGCTACAAAGAGACCTAGTACTACTGAAACAGTGGACGGAAACAACAGTTTGACATCGAACTTCCAGAAGCATTAGAATATGCTATTTCAAACAAAAGAAGAGCACCGGATCTTCTACTTCTTTAAGAGTTGCCTCCCTATAACACTGACGTGTAGTGATGTCGATTTGTTGTTCACAGAAATATTAGAAACCAGCAGCAAATATGAGGAGGATCCAGAAAAATTCTACGCTATTCTCTATTACTTTTGAATGCAACTAGCCATTCTGACTTCTGAGCTTTTTTGATTCATCAAGTCACACATCTCAAAATTCAAAAAGTTTCTTGCACTTTTCCATTTCAAAGGGTGCATAATTCTCCTGAATTGAGTAAACTGGTGTGAAGCAATGTTATTCTTGAGAATAAGGGTGAAAGTTCATGAAGATTGACTTTACCTCTTTAGACTTTACTCGCTAAGTTATAGGAAAATAATTAGCGACCTGATCATGGTATGCAACATCGTAACAGCTCTTAAGTAAAACCAAACAATCAGGTCAGGTCACATGTTTTCTCGGCACTACTTTGAACGCTTTCTCAGCCGATATGACTGCAGCCCCCTAGGTGGACAATTTTAAGGAGTAACTCGATAACCATGTACCTATTCAAGCTAAACAGTTATTTACATGGAACATTGATTAACCATATTGACTTACAGGGAAATATCCATTTGCACTTATCGGCATACTTGCACTATTCATTATTCATTAATACCATTAGTAACCCTTTATATAATCTTATCTTTTTAGATTTCTCTTTACATGTCTTTTTATATATTTACGTACTTATTTTTTTTGTTCAACAAATTAAATGTATTTGTGTATACAGCCTCTGCCTTCCCTCTTTCTATTTAAATCTAAAGTGTTCCATATTATAAACAACCAGTCGGTTGAGCATTAACTTGATGGCTGCTGGTTCTAGCGACTCCACTGCCCTAAAAAATGCATTCGTTTTTAATCAACGCACACTAACCTCCAAACAACTGCCAAATTTCTTAGGATAAGTCAAACCAAGTGGCTTATGTACTCACACTGGACGACACAGACGACGACAAGCTTGAAAGAGTATTCTAACATCAAAAAGTAAATAAAAGACACTAACTGGTTTCCACTAGCTTGTCAAAAAGATACTGGATATTTGTGATGAAGTCGGGTAATGAAGATTTAGTTAGGGATATGTAGATTACTGAAATTAGACCAACTGATAAATGAGATGATTACTGGCTTATTGAGTGCAAGGTTGAGTAAGATAAGACTAGAGGCAGAACTCTGTTGGGAGTTTGAACTAGACGAATAAAACCTTTGCCTAGACAAACTAAGAACCATTTCTTTTAAGTGATGTTCATACATAAACTCGAAACAAACAGAAGTTCGCAAAACCGTCCATAAACTAAGTCTTGTCATCTTCAGGATGATAAACAAATAATATATTTTACTGTAAAATTACCCTATTGAAAGGCTTTTAGTTAAACATGATTTTAAATTTGTTAACAAAATGAACATTCACTTAGAATAATGAATTCCGTAGAAACATATTTTAATCTGTTTTCTGATTATCATTCATTTGCATTAATTGGTTGTAGCTTACTATGAAGAATAAATAAATATAAGAAACTTCGGTTATTAGGTACCTCGTTATTATGTCTATTTAGTTTACAATAATTTATATCTTTTTACCTGTGGTCATTATCTTATAATAATTGATGTTTCATATATGTTCTTTCTAATACACTAATTAACTTTCAGTTTCCAAACTCTCACGGGTTAAATATTTTGACATTTATTTCACCTCACAAAATGACTCAATGTTTTCGACAATTGTTTTATGTCAAGTTAATTCATAATTATCATAACATATATCTGTTGCTCTTGGTTATATTTCCTTATTTTTGTGACCTGCGAGATTATTAAAAGGCACCAATCAATCCCTTTAGTTTTCAATATCATTAATGATTTTAGACAAGACCATCTGTTTGTTATTATTCAGTAAGCTACATGATATTAAAATTTTAATAGTCGTTTCCAAAACCTCCATAGTTAAACTAAGCCTTCGTAAAATTTTATTCACTACTATGTTCAGAAATGACTTGAAATATTTTTACTTCAATGGGCCATTCTCATAAATTTATGTTGATGCACATGGTACATCAGATTTACCAACTCTAATAGTTGCGATAATTTTTACATGCAACTACCGAACGTTTTGACAGTCGAACTTAATTCTACTCATAAAAGATATTGTCTTTACTAGCAATTTTTAGCATTCGCTAACCTTACAGTATACAAATTCCATTGGACAACATAAATCTTTGTCCCGAATGAGCAAGCAATGTCTTATATAGATGTTGATCTCAGGTGTTTAGAACCATATTTGACCTTGATTTTATGCTAGTCGACATTTATCAGCTAAGAGTATCTTCGATTTCAACAGAACTCGTACTCTTTATTCAGCGTTTTAGTTACGGACGTTCACACTATGTTAAATGGATCACGCGGCCTTAATCATTTAAATCACATAAAGAAGGTTATACTGAGTCATTTGAACTACTATCTACATGCTCACTTGGTTGGTACAATATAGTTACCATGGATGGGCTGACAAACATAAATTTCACCAGTGATCAGTAACCTTTGTGTATTTTTTGGCTGTCTTCAGTCAAAACAGTATACAGACGTAGACAACTAGAACATAGAAACTTTTAGATCAGTATGATTAATCTAATTAGGAACACATTTTCTTGATACATGTAATAATCCATCAATTTACAGTAAATGGTGCACTGTTGTAAACTGATTAGTTGAAACCTATTTGGCATAATATGATTCGCGAAATTCAACAAAGGATGTAATGTGATTTTGCAGCTCACCGTTATCTCCTACATCTTATTAATGTAGATATATACATTATTTCCCTGTGAGATTGGATCGTGAGAACACCTTGTGTCGCATATTGAAGACATCCTGAGCATTTATCAGAGTCAGTAAATCCTTCAAATAAAATAACATAAAATTGATTAACTTAAATCCCTCATTTAGGAATGGCAGACTGTGTGTGTTACGTAAATTATTAACGTTCAGAGTTTGGACAAAAGGTGACTAATATCGAAGCGACTATTACTTTTTATATTACCCTTCAAAAAGTAATAACATGTAGATTCCTTTTTAAAATTATTCATTTTATTGCATGAGACAGGCTTGAAAAAATTTTAAGATGAGATTAAAAAACTTTTTCTACAAAAATAATACAAAAATCACCGTGTAGATGATATTCGACGTGAAGTATACCAAATTGTCGTTTGAACGAAATTTATGGTATATACAAATACCTTTGATGGCGTGTTTCATCACATTTAACTTTGAAAACAAATCAAATGTTCTAACTGATTATGTTTTAATTCGATAATCGTGTTTAAGATTGTTATAAGTAAAAGTATCCCTTCTGTTCAAGAAGTTATTTTATCAGTCACAGGGGAAATCCGATGTCACGATATCGCATTAACAAAGTATGCTGAATTTTGATAATACATAGCAAAAGAGTCTAAGTGTTTGATAAACATGGAATGTATGTTTAATTCCTAGTAAACAAAATATCACATAAAAATAGAATATCTAAAGTTTCTCAAAACCTAAAAGACTTCGTTTTCTTGAAAATTCCCATAAAATATTCTAAAAAAGGAATAATTGGCCAAGTAATTATTTTTTATAAGTTCTGTAGTCTATGCATTTACAACTTTATAATTATTGTATTATATAAGACAAAATATTAAAGTATACAAATAAACCAGATTGGTTTATTCAGTACCACCAAAGAGGGGCATCATAACAATAAAGTTTTCCTGGATATCCACCTTTCCAGAAAAATAGGTTTCAAAAAAAACGAATTTATTTGGACAAAATACATGAACTGATTAGTACACTTGTTTTCACAGCTTTAAACCTCCTTAATACAAAAACAGTCCTGGTTAAATATCTCAGCCGTAGAATTAGACTACTTTATTCTGAGGATTGTACAGATGGGAAAAAGATAAACTAGAGAATGCACTACGGAACAACTGTCGTCCAGATAATTTTGTCAAAAATATCCATCGGAACAGAAAAGTAAGACAATCTCTGACACGGTTAATAGGAAAGTCATTTATCTAGAACTCTATCTTTACGAGGAAATGGTGGGTGATATTTAAACATGTAGACTTAAAAACACTTGTTGAACGGACATTTGAAGCCACGAAGTTACTTATGATTTTGCTAACTAAATGAATACTTGTATAGCGAATCCAAAATAGGTTACTGATGACAGGCCTCTTCATATGTGTTGACCAGTTCAACTGCTCCTGTGGAGCTGATTACATGTAACTTACTCAGAGGGCTTTAAGGTTGCGTGCTCATGAACATGTACCGGCATGATAGGAAAAACGTTTCACGAAATCTACTAAAAGTGCCAACCTTTCTCCCATGGTAGATATTAAAAATCATCATAAAATAGATGAAGCTTTCTCTGTTTTCTACCAAGTTTTGAAATTTCTACCTAAAGAAGCACGATTACAACTCATCTAATTAGCTAAACCCATTGAGATCAACTTCAGAAGATCTAATTTATGTATTCAAGAGAGGTATGTTTAGTCTCTGTGTTTACCTATCACCACGACTAGATCACTTTATACGTGAACTCCTTAACCACCCCGCCAATTCCATTTACGTTTACATCTGCCTTATCACTTTCTTCATTTACACATTCATCTTTAATTTTAATAAACTGTTAATTGCAATAAGCATGGTGACACCTTTCCTATTATACAGAATCTTCACACGACGTCATTGTAATAATTAATACCAATATTCCCATTACCCGATAAAATTCTACTACAATGCATTTTATTCGCACGACTTATTTGCTTGTAATTATATCGACCATAATTTAACGACTTACAACGAATTATTCTGAACTTTGTATATGGTCTTCTGATTTACAAATGACACATTTTCGAAGCATTTATATCAATGACGCAACCCAAAACATTGTTTATAAGCTGTGTAGCGGACGTGGTGTCGAAGTTGCAATACTTATCAAATGGAGTGAAAAGTTTTAGTGAATCGAAACACGGCGTCAGCTGAACACTTTGAGGCCAGTGGAGAAGACGATTCAGATATCAGAACCTTATGGAAGATGCAAATAGAAAATTGAAGGCCACGTATGTGTATTGTGTAAATACTTTGTAACTTCTCGTAATATATGTATTTATCTCCCACCTATTGTTCTGTTTTACATTTATACCTCAACAGATGCAAAAGTTCGTCTTTTTTAACCCATAGCATAGTTCCGTTTAAAAACATTCTTTGTATCACACAATAATTATACACCTAAAATTGTAGATCTTGATAACAAAGTTATTGCAGACAATTGTTCGCTCCAATACTCATTGTTTTAGAATGTTCTATGGAGATTTTTAAGCAAACTTTTATGACTAATTATTATTAAATAAAAATTGACAAAAGACTCTGTTTGAAATTCCACTTTAAATCCCTGTGCATGGTAGTGTTTATTTCGTTTGGAAATACCATTCAAAAAGTTATGATTAGTAGCACAACTTATTTGTTATATCAGACAATGTTTTAAGTTGTCTTCATTAATACATTGAAATAAGCTTCACAGATTCGAGCAGACAAAGTAAGGTGAGAATATTATGAAGCACATGAACGAGGGAACTCACGATATTAATAGCAATAGAATATTGTGTATTAAACAATACTTTTAGCCTATAAACACTACCAAGACAGGTTTACTTCGATTTAAAAGCGGTACTTATCTGTTCACTAAGATAAATACCGATCTCAATAATTCCAAAGTAATATACTGTCTTATAAATTTTAAGCTCGATATGATTCTACGGAAAACATTGTTCGTTTTATTTTTATTACAGTTATTGAAAAGCGTGCTTCCGATCATTAAGATGTAATTTCTACAAAAAGGCGTTTACTTGTTGAACCTAAATAAGTCCAAAATCCATCCTAATACAGTTCTGTGAATTAAATATTCAATGACTTATATTTCGCCTTTTTGTCATTCCATCACTTTATAAACTTAACATTTTCATCACGATCTTTTATCCATGTTTGATAGTTTCAAAAGCACTTATATACTGAACCATTAAAAAAAGACTAGTGAGTAGTCACAATACTATAAGTTTTTGAAAAAGCATTTTCAAATACTTGTATCTTCATTTCACAGGACCATCAAAAAAGTATTTTATAGTTTACGTAAATGCAAAACCTAGTATTAATTGTTTGTAACATTGTTGTTGTTGATATTGCCACTAACATTCCTCGTCTGTTACCTCTCTTGGAGTGAAGGCAGATGACCAGAGATGTGTAACCAAATCTGTCCTGGACTGTCCTTCTCAATCGTTCTCAAGTGCCATTCATTCTCTTTATTTCTGCATCCAATCCCCTGAGCGATTCGATCCTCAGTCTGATCGTTTTCCTTCAGCTATGAGTACTCCAAGTTAGGGATTGCTTTGTGATACATCTTGAAGACAATCATAAAATGTGATCTATTGTCATTTGACATATTTTCCTAATTTCCTCTTCATTTGGAAGGTGGTTTGTTCACTTCCATAATACGTTATTGACGACGGAGTCTGACCAAAGGCTCTAAAATATCTTGCATAGATGACTGTATATAAACGCATTTACCATTTTGATGACGGTTACTGTAGTTCACCATGGTTCGGTTCTTACAAAAAAATATTTTAACCTACTGTATTGAAAATTCTGAGTTTCGTGTTTACTGACAATTCTTTTGAGTTCCAGATGTTTTTCAGTTGTAGGGATGGTGTCCTTTCATGACATCTTCCTTGTTTATCCATGAAGCTGCCAGGATGCTTCAAAGTATCCACTTCATCCAGAGCTTCTCCAACAAGTATGGTTTGGTTTGGCTGTTGTTGCAACAAAAAGCCCATCTCTTTTTCTGACTCCAGCATCATTTATTTATATGAGAAGTAGGCAGTAGTTTCTGATTAATGATCTGTTTGATTGGAAAAAAAGATCAACACAGTAGAAATGTAATAAGAACATGAAAACACTAGAGAATTTTTAGAAGCTTGACACTCAGGTCAATCAGCAATAAACAAGCACATTGAAATCAATCCAATTTATCAACCAATCAGGAAAATTATGCAGAGACATATGAACAAAAATCAAACCAATGGGGGAGATACAACCAAAACAAAGAAATAAATAATGACAGATTTAAGGTCAACAAGAACCAATCAACATCGAGGTGCACAGGACAAGCTGTGAACCACATGTGGAGAAATTAAAACACTTCACTTCTACCCGAAGTTTGCGCTGATGATGTCGTTCAGAAGGACGATGAAAGCTTCACGACCAAACCACCCAGCTCAGAGAACGAAACTCCATCAAGATCATCCATTTGAGCTACGAATCTTCTTCACCATCTCAATATAATATAACATATGAAGAAGCTCTACATTTCTTATTAACGTCAGTGGATATTCAGTAATTTTGTGTACTTGAACTTGTATTCACGACATGTTTTATTTAATAATAATCGTAGTTTTATCCAGTAAGGTAGATTTGATTATCGTTGAAGATTCTTATAAATATAAACCAATGGGAGATACAACCAAAACAAAGAAATAAATAATTACAGATTTAAGGTCAACAAGAACCAATCAACATCGAGGTGCACAGGACAAGCTGTGAACCACATCTGGTTATATTCATATGTGAAATAAACTTAAAGCCTGACAAAAATAAATCATACGCTTGCTGTCTTACGTAATTACTCCTGTTAGGCTCTTGTTTATCAATAATACTGTCCAGATGCATACAACTTCTCACCTCTTCCAAAGATTCTCCATCAAGTGTGATTGGGCTAATGATCTCTGTATGGTATTGTCTGTATGGGATAGAAGAGTTAGATCATCTATGAGTTCCAAATCGTCTAGTTGCATCAAAGTTTTCCTCTGTATCCAGTGCTTCCTTTGATATCTGAGGTCTTCATAATCCAGTCAACCACTTGAAGAAAGAGAAAGGGAGAGAGTAACCAACCTTGCCTGACACCGGTTCTTACCTGGAATGCATCAGTCAGCCGGCTTCCTTGCACGACTTTGAACTGTAGTCCGTCGTATGCGTCCCGTGAGATGCCGAAGATCTCCTCAGGTACACCATAGTTTCAAACAAGGATCCATAACCTTCTACCACTTACACTGTCAAACACTTTCTCATAGTCAAAGAAGTTGATGCATAGTGACAAATTTCGTTCAATTGATTGCTCAACGATGATCCGTAGTGTCGTGATTTAGTCTGTGCACGACCAATCCTTACGGAACTAAGATTGTTGGTCTCGGAGTTTTGTGGCTATTGAATCTTTCAGCAACACTCTGTTGAGAAGCTTTCCTGGTACCTACAGTGTTGTGGTGCCTCTGTAGTTCCCGCACTTGCTCAAATCTCCTTCCTTTGTTCTCCTTCACTGACTTATTTGCCTCTATATACTCTAACCGTGCCCGGACTTTATCCTTCTTTGTTCGACTATTGTTAATTGTCTTTCTGTTCTTCGTTTCTTGAGTGCTGCTCGGAGTATCTATAAAAATCCATTTTTTGTGATGATGATTCTTACGGCCCGGAACAACCTGACACGTTGAAGTGAGTGCTTCATTGATTTCTTTCCAGCTGTTCTCTATATTAGTCTCTTATTCTTTCAGTAAATCTTGTAAGGCTTGTAACCTGTTGCTGAGATCTGTCTTGAGTTCTATGAGTTTGTAAGTATATCGAAGAAGGGTTTTATTAAACATTGGTAGCGCTGTTTCTCCAGTTGTTCAGTGCATTTTAAAGTTAGTTTATCTTGGCAACCACCGAATGATAATCTGAAGCTACGTCACCTTCTCTCTTTGTTCTCATGTCTTCCACTGACCTGAATTTTTTAGTAATACAAATATGATCGCTCTGGTCATCAGCAGTGTATTCCGGTGGCTCGCATGTAGCTTTATATGTGCGCTTATCGGGAGAATATTTCGCAGTCTTTAACCACTTTGTTGAAGGCACATAAATTTGCAAAGCCCTCACCATTTTTGTTCCTTTCTCCCAGTTCATGTCATCCGATTATATCTTCATACCCGGTGTTGCCCATTCCGACTGTGGCGTTTAATTCTCCCATCAAGATGCTTAGGTCCTTTCCTGAGTACTTCTCTACAACCGATTGCAACATCTAATAAAATTATTCTTTATCGTCTTCATTGCTATAATTAGTGGGTACAAAACACTGGATAACATTCATTATGATTCCCTCCTTGTTCGTTTTGAAGAATGCTTTGATGATTCTCATCCTTTAATGCTTTACGTGCTTCTCTGGAAAGCGTCAGGGTAATTCCCTGAGCGTGCGGAGTATTTTCTTCTTCGTGAACAGAGTGATGCAACATCCCTCTCGAATCCATTTTTCTCTGACCAGCTTGGGTTTAATGTGTTTCACTTATTCTGGGCACCGTCAAGTTGTATCTCCTCAATTCCTCAGCTAGTTGACTAGTCCTCTCGGCCGCTTAGATTAACCGTACATTCCATATGGTTATATTTATTGTTGATCTGGTTGTCAGAAGGGACATTAACCTTGTGATTCTGAAAAATCTCGGCTTTCATCATGGGGCATCATAATTTTCCTTAATTAATATCCTTTAACTACCAGAGTAGAGTTTAAATGGTTTGAATCGTTTTTTCTGATTATCGTTTTTATCAACATTCTTTTCTACGGGATGGAATTGCTGACACCGTACCAAACCCCCCTGTCCTATTTAGGTTTTGAGACTGGCAGTAGTACTTCTCAGGGTTACAGGCGAAGTTACACTCAAAATATAATAGCTGATTTTCGCGAAATATTTTCATCACTACACGACACAAACTAGTAGGTTGTTGACTTATTCGAGGTTTTTTGTCAAATATGTTGTCTGAACTCTGAAGTAACCGACATTGCACTTTTCTTTCGAATATAATCAATGACATTTAAATCCTACAGGAAATACCTTTCAGTTGAATCTTGAATTAATATCAGTCAGCGCTTATTTTCTATGTCATATGTAATAACTCCGAATTCCATTTATCGATCAATTCCACAATAAACTACTCTGTTATACCCAGATAGGCAACTATGTGCACTCTGAATCTGTACTACACCACGTAAAGTCAATAAGAATGTTTTACAATAAAGTCCTATACACACATCCAGTCATTTAAGAAAAACTGTTACCAAATATAGAAATAAAATGAAAGTTAAGAAAGTTAATAGTCGCATTCCGACAAACATAGTTTGTCAAATAGTTATTACATTTCTATCATCATCTACTCACTGTTGTCCATTTCCCAAAGTTTGCACTATTCTTGCAAAACTAAGAATCTGATATCTATGGGTTTATTTGCTACCGAACAATATTTTCCAAGCATATATGCATATGACTGGAATATATATCGATAACATTTAACTAAATCCAAAACTATTTACATAGGCTGGAATATCATATGTGGAAAACTTAGCGCCAACAATAATTTAAAAACATTATTACTCTTTTCGTTAATCAAAAATTGAAAGTTTTTCGCTCATTTGATTTTTGTTACCATAAATGAATTTCATCCTAAACAGTGGTGCAATTTATAACATTCAAATGTGACTTAGCTTTTATATATTATAATAATAGTGTTTTGATTGATTTAACATAACAGTCACAAACATTTGAAATCTGGGATCGCCTGCGTTCCTAATGAATTGTTATGATAGTTAATCAACTATAAAGACTGTTTGAATATTAAACTACTAGTAAGTTCAACATGTTTTAACAAATTTGTTTCGGAAAGTGATAAATTAGAAACAAAATTGTACACAGTTTATATCATTAACTCAGTTTACATACAGTTTCCTCAAGTTAGAATTAACTAGTCCCACAAATGTTGAGCCCTCGCAGTTTAATATGAGCTTTATTAAGAAAGTAATTAAAAGTTAAGTTATCGAAGATAAATAAAATCAGGAACAAATTTGTACCAAACAATCATATTCAAATATTAAACACGTATTAAAGAATAAATGTGAAACATTTTATGTTAAATGTGTTTGACTTGCAAAAGTATGAAGTTAAGCATTTATTCATTATCGTTAACTATTTTCTGTGATCATATTTGGTCTTATGATATCGTTAATGTTAAGCATTCTGGATATTACTAAACAAAAATTAAACAACTGATTGATTAATTAATTAACAAAGAAACATTGGTTCAGCGTAGAGTTCTCTTCTCGGAGAATTCATTTTCAAATCTGCACAATCGCAAATATATATAATTATTTTTCAGGATGATAGTAATTACAATAATATTGATAATAAATTTATGTCAGACATGGTGACAGTGAAGTAGAATAAACAAAGAATCCAAGAACATTATCCAGCGTGGCTAAGAACAGGGGGAAACGGCTTAATAAGAAGTTTAATAATGGAACACCTTGTGAACACTGGTCACTCTATCAAGACAGACTCTGCATTTAAAGTCATCTATAAGGTATGTAGATGTCTTCCAAAGACAAACATATTGCATCTTCTCAGCATTGTCGAAGCAATAGCCATATATTTGGAAAACCAAGCATTGTGTGTTTAAAAGAGATTGACACAACCTCTTCTTCTACCGTGGTCTTAATGCCTTTTTTTTTCTTCCTCCTCATACTCTTCTTCCTTTATAGTCATCTGCTTCCCCTTCCATCTCCCCCCTAAATCTTCTACCCCCAACTGGTTTATTTCTGTTTCTATGATCCTCCTGATTACATTTAACCTCGATTTCAACATTTTATCTTATCGTACTGAGCCATCCTTTCCCAATGATTATTTCCCTACTTATATTTTGATGAACTTTTTAAGCTATTAACGATCAAACGATTATTAAGTTTTCCTTATTAAAAATTTTTTTAATACCTTTGTTTATTTTACTTCACTGTCACCATGTCTAACAGAAGTTTATTATCAATATTATTGTAATTATTATCATCCTGAAAAATAATCATATATATTTGCGATTGTACATATTTGAAAATGAATTCTCCGGAAAGAGAACTCTACGCTGAACCAATCTTTCTTATTTAATATCTTAATGGGTGTGTTCCGTTTACTAAAAAATTAATTAATATGAATATGGATAAGAGTGGCACTGTTATTTAAAACATGTCAGAACGATTCAACCCCAATAATTAATAAAACAATCAAGCGTACGTTACAATGGCACAAAGCTTTATCCTATCTAATAATCAATCGATGTTATAGTGCACCTGATTGCCTTCAATTTATCTATACTAATTCTTTGAGTTCACTCACTTACGTCTTTATAAAACATAGAACATTTTCGAAAAAATGTATCGAGTTAAAATTAAATGTACACCTTGTTTCATCTGAATATAGAGCTATCTCCTTTCGTTTCTAAAGCTTCTCAAGTTAATCTGCGGACTTAGGAACGTATTTCTAAAATTGTTTTTGTAAAATAGATGGAATATGGCAAACAATGAAATCCAGAACGTATATTTCATTCTATTTTACACTCAAAAAACCGCTTTGCTTTAAAAAGTATATTGTTAGCTTAGTTTCCAAAGTAAAATTAACATATCTGGCTAAATTATTCATCACTATACATCGATCTCGATATGGGTAGTTTGATGCAAATATATTTCTTACATTAAAAGCTTCATTAAAAGAATATATTTGCATTGCGTATACATTAGGAAGATTGCCCTAATCAGTAGATGTTACCCTATTGTCGGTAGACCTAAATTTCAAAGGATGAATAAAACACAACACATTTTTAATAAGCCTACTAAACGACTTGATGGAAAACGATCAAAATGTATTAAATAGGAATTCTCATATTATGTTCTAGATTCTTCACAGCTAATCCAGCTGGAAATATATGTAATATGTGAAAAAATTCATTAATTGTAGTGTTAAACCACATTTCATGTTTCATCTCCATATGGGCCATAGGCTGTTTAAAAGTTCAGAGCAATTAAAAAATAAAATTAGTTTGTTTTCATCAATAAGTTTTACTTCAATAAAAATTACATGTTAACATAATGTACACAAATGTAAAGGCATTTAAAGACATGGAAAATAAAGAAAGTTCTGAACAAGAACATTCATCATCAAAACGTCAAGTTGATAAGTGATTTACTTCTCTATTTAGTGAACTAGAAAACCGTTCACTAGGGTGGAAATATTACAAAACTTGTTCAATTAGAATATAAATAATACTAGTTCGTTATATCAGTGAAAGATTCCTTTAGAATAGTAACAGTTAGGAATTCACTAGTGATAAAAACCCTTGAACATATAGTAGTTCAACCATCTCAAAAGTGAAACAAGCTACCTATCAATCTTAGTCGAAAATTTTCACAATTTTACTAGATGATTGAAGCTGGAAATTTAATTCACTGGACCTCACACTATTATTAAGAAACTTATCTGTACGGCGTTAGATTTCTTACTAATTACGGACTAGGATTAAATAACTGTCTACTACCTCACGTTACTTCAACACATGCTTGGCTGAAATCAATCAATAACATAAACCACTTGCAGTTTATTAACATTAGATTGGTTAGAAACCCAGTTTACTTCCTAAAATCTAACTACTTGACAAAATAACTTTAATGAAGCCCTAATTCAAATCTTTCTCGTTTTAATAAGATTATTAAAATTAGATGAATACTGAGTAATATATTTTTTTACTCTGACGAGCAAATTTATGTACTTCAAATATATGCCGATTCAGTAAATTACTCTATGAAACGGAAATTCCAATAAAAAAACCTAATCAAAATGAACACAAGGTATAAAATATTCCGTAAATAGCAATTAGACAATTCACATCTAAAGGCATCTTGCGACAAATAATAAATTATATGACTATATAAAATATATATTCAACCGCTCAACATACCTATTTAAATCAAGTGCATCGAGATTATTATAACATTCAGAATTTTTTATTACGCTTTATTACGTACATATCATAGCTACAGAACGACTGATTTACCTACATGTCTAGACGAGTACATTAACAATATATAGCGGACAGACGAGATTGTATACCTTACTCATGTCCGTTGTTAACATATAAAGTGGCTGTCTATATTGGTTCCATGAACAACAACTTTTATTCCGAATTTATTTCTATTAAACGTGTTCTTATCACAGATGTTTCTTAAGTCTGATATATTGTTCAATATTTTAGAATTTGAACAAAGATTTGAGTAGAATAACATGAGTCTATTATATTTCATTTGAAGACAAAGTAACTGGCAACTAAACTGTTTCCTGTAAGTAATTTAAACCCATTATGTAACTATGACTTATAACACAACAGTTTATAAGCAGTTGACGCTAACAAAACGAAATAAAATGGATTCATCTTATTCTACTCAAATCTTTGTTCTTACTCTCTCCAAGGTGATAAAGGGAAATATGTGTGTGAAACTTTTGGAGTTAATTATAATTTAGCAAATTTTCCAGTTTACGTCATAACACTATAACTTTTTCACTAATGGGCTTCATAAATTAAACGTTTACAGTTCCCTTCCTGGAAGCAATAACAGAAACTCTTGATAAGTCCATAGATTCGAAGTATTTCTATATATAATACGACAAGCGCCGAAACACAAAAACAGTATAGGTTACTTGGCACTTATATACCGGACAGAGTCTGGAAAATAACAGTTGTGCTATTGTTCAACACTCTTTTCTGGTGTTTATCTTCGAATTATCTAACTAACATGCTTTTGGGTATATCTTATTTAATCTAACTCAACAATCATTCTTGGACCAATGGAAAATTATGTAGCTGAACAAAATGATTGGGTTTATTATTGTGATCAACAAGTTGGTTAGATCAAAGTTATTATAAATTCAATAATTTGCTTTTACTTGTACACGGATTACAGAATAACAATTGATAATGAGTTATATGTTTTATTGATAAATGACTTTGGCGAACATTGGTGAACAATGTGAAAATGCTTTTGGCCTTCTAAAACTACTAATCCTTAAATTCTCCTTTTAAACATTAAAAAACACACTCAACGATTGCGACCATAGTGTTTAGGTGAGATATTTGGCTGTTACCCTACACTCAGTTGGTGGGAAATGGTAATGTAAAATGATATGATGGGAGTGTGAATGTTTATACGTACAGTGAATCGGTCATATCATCAACATCAAACATCAATTGGAAGTTTCAAACTACCAATACAATAGCAATACTAAATTTGCACAGATTTGATTACTGTAGAATAGACAGAAAGACTATGAAGGATCTATCCATTATAAAACTACCATACACGACATTTCTTCAAACAAATAACAAATAAATGTGATGAATAATATTGTTTTATAATTAACTACAAAAGCATACTTACAAATGAACCCCATACACTATTAATACCATTCGGTATAATTCATTAGTAAAAGTCAAGATGAAATGATTAGAATAAAACTGAATTTCCGAATCACCAATCATTTTGACATTATTGGCGAACTATGCTTTCAAACTAATTTTTATATATTCATATCAAATGCGTAACTTTTGTTTATTTTTTATTGCAATATAACTAACAACTGTGTGATGAAGTTGACAAAAGATACTCTAGATATGAAATGTACCAACAATTGCATATTCTGTAATTTTTTTACAGATTTCAGAGAGCTTGTTTATCTTACAAAAATTCGACGTGTAATATCTTTATGTCGCCAACCAATATGAAAAAACATATTTCCAAAATGGAATAAAATACAAGGTAGATAGCTGGACATTCTTTGAAATAAACTTGAGGCTAAAGGTTACGTAAGCAAGCAATATTGGCTCAGATAATAAAGTACACTAGCTTATATTGTTGTTTTCTTAGTGGAACAACATCAAAAACGATTTAAAATGCAGCACCTACATGGAGTTTGAATTACTAGAAAACTAAGTTACTTCTAATACGGACTGAAAATATTTCTATCACTAAATAAATATAAACCTTCAGGTAATATTTTAGATTGATTAATTACATCTTTTTATAGTTAATACCCATCAAATTGTTTAACTGCTTACCACTCAATGATTAATTTGTTTCAATATCTCAGTCCCTAAATATGATACACAGTGACGCATGCTAAACTTACGCGTAGAATATTACCTCCTACATGATAGAAGATAAATCTTGTTGACTAGTACCAACTAGTACAGCATAAAAATCCAGCTGTTTCAAGCTAAGTTACATATAACAAAATGAACTGCATTATTGACTGTATTGCAAAGTACGACATGACTCACCAAGTGATATATCATAAAATTGAATGAATCAGTCACTAATTTATCGAAAATTGTATGCTTCGTCAATTTTTAATAAAATGTTTTCTAAATTTCCTAAAAGATTCAACCTTCATTTTATAAAATAACCTAGTCTCATACTTTCCGCGATTCTACAATTTCTAAAGGTGTAACTTAAGAGCTATTTATAAAAATTCATAATAAAATTGGATATATCCATTACAATTCCTTATTTTTTGTAAATAATTAAGATAAAACAAATTAATGACAATTTAATGGATCAAGATTTGCACGAATTGCGTATATCGTGATAGATCACCTTCATAGATATGATTGATATGGCTGAGCGATAATTACTTAAGAAAAACTAAATTACTAATATGAAACCCCAAATCGAAAAACAGAATAAGTAACTAATGAAAGAAGTTATTCTATGTGACAAAAAACACATTTTAATAGAAAATATTCAAAATAAAACTAAAAGTAGTTAAAATTCATCCAATCTTTAAATGACTGTAAGGTTTGAATTTACGCAAGTCATTCACCAACTATTGAAACTGGAACGTGACTATCAGGGTTTATTCTTGACATCCAAACCAGACATTTATTTCTGCAATCTATCTGAATTAAATTGAAATTTATTTATTTCACAATTTTATTTTGAAAGATACTCAACACTCAACTTACTCAAGTTTGCCATTATGATCTCCCTCTCTTGCTTTGTTAATCTGATTTAAAAAATATATTTCGTTTGTTCTACTAATCTGACATCTTGTTTCAATTACTTCAGCGTCAGTTGAAATACACGAAAATCATGTAATATCGGTCAAGTAAATGAGAATAAATTCTATACTGACTTTATTATTATTTTCTTCCTCTGTTTCTCTAATCAGATATAATTTTTGATTAAAAATAACGAAATCAAACAAGAACTTATGATACAAACACATAGTGTTCAAAATGCTAAGACGAAGAATATTCACGTTATTCACATACCCTCTATGTAAAAAGGTTGATCTTAATCTGTGATAATTTCATTTAACCAGGTTGAACTCTTTTTTTCCCCTTAAACACAAAATTAGTGAAATGAAATTTTAAAAAGTGTAGGTTTTCACCAATACTTTACAAAAAAATTATGTTGAAATATGAATAAATAGTTTGGCAGAAATCGAGTACTGAGTGTGCAGAAGACACACTCCGTGAAAATTAAAATTAGGTAATTACAAAAAGCTTAAACTTCAGAAAAATAATAAAAACTATCTAAAAAACATTTCATATTAAACAACCAAATCACAGTAATAGCTTGTGTAATAATGCTTGTTGTATGTATAGGGTCATGGGATCAAAGATAAATGAATCTGATCCGACATAGTAGCTCAGACAGAAAGTCCAAGTCGGATGGATAATAAAGCTCTCTTTTCTATTAAGGGCTATTTCGAGTTTTATTGTAACATAGCGGTATGGTTAAATTACAGTACTAATCCATGATATTTCATTTGAAATATTATCTAGCAGTAAATCGTTTCAGTTTATTGCATTTTTAATTGTATTCCTTGGAAAATTATTAAATTGTAAGACTTTAATTATATGTTTCAGTGGCTCTTTCTTATCCTCTACAGATGTAATGATCTTGTTTGCTCTTCTAAAGGAATTTAGGGCTAGAGAGATTTTTGAACTGAATGGACGTGCTAAATCGAAGTCGATATAACGATTTTAGTGTGCTGGTTTTCAGTAGATAGTTATATTTAAAGCTACACTCAGATTTCTTTTAAACTAAGCAGTCTAAAAATGATAGCTCACTGTGTTCATTTTCTCCCTCGAAATCTATTGAGCAGTTTAGGAAAAGTTCGTAGGAGAGTCTTCGTCATGACTACAAAAGTATCATCCAACTATCTGAGCCAGATTCGCAGTTGAATATCATCGGTGAAAATATTTGATTCTATATGTTGCACAAATGGGTTGGCTACAACGAGCGACAAGCATGATCTCATTGCCAACAACAACAGGTTTAAAGACAGCAAGAGGAAAAGTATGAAAACATTTTCCTTAGTACGTGGTTAGGTAAGAATATGCAAGTCAAACCACAGACGTTTTATTGTTACTCCTGTCTTTAAACGCCCAAAATCCTCACTGATGGATCATGGTTAGTCCGAAGTTCATTTTTTTCCTGTTTCTATTGAGTGTGGTAATATTCAAGATCTATTCTTAAGATTCTTATGGTTAACTGAAAATTTAGGAACATGTTTCAAACACTGTTTGTGCCTCTTCAACTCCACAGTCAACAACCTGGACGGTTTCCTTCATTTACCTCATCACATTCATGACATTTAATTTCATAGACAATGTCCTATTGTTCTACCTTCGATAACCTATCCTCAACTTTAACCAAAGCCTACCTGATGACATCAGTTGCTCAGAAATGAACTCTAATATCGTACATATTTAGAATCCTTTTAATTTTCTCTAGTGTTTCTTTACTATCAAGGAGTTTCAATCATTGAACAGAATAATTTATAAATGGAAGGGTGTTATTTTGATGTATCTAAAGTTTTCAATTGTAAATGAAAAAAGGATTGAATCGTCAGCTCTTAGAATTCGTAAAATTCAAAGGGCTGCTAAGACCATGAAAGAATAAAGGACTGAACATGACTTTTCCAAAAATATTTTATTGAAGAGTAACATATTTTAAAACTGTAGGTTAAGATGATAATTAAACAAATCTGAACACAAACAACCTAGCAAGTTAAGTATTTTCTATTGTAAACGATTCTCAATTTGCTTTACCTTTGTTTGTTGATAGGTCGTGCGTTACGAATACTGCGATTAGCGAAACTCCTGAGTTTATTAAGGCTTCTTCGTCTTTCGCGTCTAGTTCGTTATATAACACAGTGGGAAGAAGTAAGTGTCGTCAGCCAAGTCCCTTTGATTTCACTACTGAACAGAATTTTGTAGATAATCAATCCCTTCTAAAATTTCCAAAGCCTTTATATTTTTTAATAAATAATCTTATAGCTAGTGCACTTTTTATAAAACTGATTAATCAAACACATTATCGTTTCCAAGATAAGGTTCTGTAAATCTTGATCAAGTTGAAGTTACTTATTCACCTGCTGACATCAGCTACAAAGCCTTAAAAACCTATGAGCACTATGTAGATGTTTTATCCTACTTGATACCCTTTAAAATTGAACACACAAGACTTCACAATAGATCAAACGTATGACTACAAAATTTAAAAGAAACCTCGATATACACAAACGGCTGAGTGTTAAACGAATAGTCTATATTTCTTAGTTACATAATGATATGTAGGTGACTATCATCCAGTACAGTAGTTGTTTCACATTTTAGATAGGTGCAAATAGTTACTGCTTTTCATCAGAACTTCAGAAATTCATTTCGAAACTAGCCACCGATATTTCCAAGATAATAATATAGAGATTTTCTTGAAGACAACCTAACACAAAATCAGATTATATTGATCCTCTCGCTGGCTCCCGATTAAAAAACTAATTTCATATTTCCTACTGCTTTAACAATGTCCTTCCTACAGCACTTTAGTACTCTTCGATCGAATTGCATCCATTTACTCCGGCATTGTACATAATCAATCTATGAAGGTAGTCGGAATTTTATTCAGCTAGCATAATAAGAGTTATTCTGTTTCGTAGAAGCAATCAAACTCATGTTTTAAACAATTCAGAATATTTATGTGCATAATTATAAGTTACTAAGTTGATAAGGAAAATCCATTACAGTTATTAAATGATTATTTGAAGTCTAAACTACGGCATTTTTACACATTAAAGTGTTTTGTATTACATGATTAATAACAACACTATCACTTCAATAGTAGCTTCTTTCATTAGCGAGTTTCAGTGAATTTAGGTAGTATAAATATATTGTTGAAATTATAGATAAATTGTATTGACAAATACCCTAATTAGAATTGAACCTTTCACTAGTGCTAATACCATAACATGTAATTTTTAGCATTAAATGTCATAGTTTTCTCACTTGATTTATCTCACTAATATTTATGGTAGCGGCAATTTATACGGGTTCTCTAAATAAAAGTCTGGAAATATGAAGAGTCTTTAAGATAGACGGGACAACAACCCCTGAAATACTCTCAGAGTTCGCTATTACTTCTACAATAATCTTTCGCACTACTTCTGAGTAATAATTCTAATATTGCTCAATAATCTCCAAACTAAACTTCAACTAATAAAAAAAGGACATGACTAGCATACTTATAAAAAATTACCATCCTCAAGAGAACGAAACACCCAATGAAAGCTCAAGTATAAGTAAACTGCGGTAAGCTTGAAAAGAGTTTATCAAAGCAAAATAACTTGTCTCTGTTGGAGTAATTAAAAAGCTCAGTCATACGTGAAATACGTTCTAAAATGCTTGTTCGGAATGATAGTAAAAGCTTTGCAATTAGTGCATCCAGTTCAAAAGGTGCAACACCACTAAAATCATTCATCTAAGCTACACATCTTATCCAACATTTCCAAACAAATTACTTAAAATTTAACTACTTTAGAATATCCCAATACACTGGTTTGTAATATTTTAAAGAAACTAACATTCTTACGAACTGAGTGTTCGAATAAAACCATTGTAATTCAGTAGCCCATAAAATGTTAACCTGTATGAGATCATTTTGATTTGTACAAAAAGTTTATGCGAGGTGTATAATCTAAAACAGTATATATTGTATCGAAGAAAAGTGGGATATGATTCAAATATGAAACCTAAACATACTCGACATATAAAAACAGTATATTTCATTTATAAAACTATAATTTGTAAGTGTTAGTTTGTACAGAAAATCTTTTGAACCAATTGTAACCTCCTCACAATGTTTCTACGAAACAATAGTTTTACATCATTTCTTCAATTTATAGTTGAAATATTCCATTCGAATAATTTGAAACTTCATTAAAACATACTAAATTAAGTGCTAATAATATGTGTGAATATATCTGTCAGTTCAAATTAGGATGCATATTTCCTGTTATCTTGAACATGTCAGTTGGGTGTACTTGCATTCCGGAGTTGATGTTTATAATGAGACTCAAATCCGATACCTAACGCTTGCAGAGTCCAACGTTATATATCTATCAAACCACTGAGTTTAGCTGACCGTTAACTTGTTCAATAAGTACAAAGGTATTATTAATGGTTTATAATTTCCCGTTGTTAACATTTGAAGCTGCGATCAGTCTCTCAGTGCTGGCTTAAACAGAGAGGTCATGGCGTATGCAAGTGACGAGTTTTAAATGGGGTTAATAGAGCGAATCAGAATCTCTCTGCCAACTACATACAAAATGTACTAAAACTTGTGACGTAACTCTAAGTTACTCAGGATTTATATATGGTAACTGAGACTGAACAATTACAATTCTTAATATCAAATACAGGAAATCATGAACCTATACTAATAAGTACCAATATGTTTCAACAGCTTAGAACTTAGTATTTTCGATAAACAGCTTCGGAAAACAAAATATCAACCTTCATCATTTTCAAATATAGTTTACTTGTAGTTTCATAAAATAAATTACTTCATGCTTGATAAATAACTGAATCTACTTACTGAGATGATTAAATATATCGTAAATATATTTCGCACCCACTTTGGCGTGCTGATAACCGTAGCCGTACATATATAATAGAAACTGAATTACTCAGCTATTCAATTAACTCCTAATGAAATATAATTTTAGTAAATTAAGTAATTTCACACAACTGCAATGCTGAAATTATATTAATCTATTTATAATTTGCATAATGATGATCAATCTACTTGGTTGGTTACCGGATTGTATATTCTTCTGGTTGCTTACAACGATATCACTTAACTGTTGGATAATTCTTTGTTCAAATAACTATTTATTTAACCACAAAAATTACTCTGTACATAAACATTGTCGTTTTAATCTATCGCAAACACCTATAAAAAGTGACATAATAATTAAACGTGATCATGAATACATTGCTTAGTCCACTCAACTTTGTTTATTAATGATGAAAGAATGATCAGATAAATTCGCAATGCACTTCTAATTAGGGGATGATGAAATAATTTGGATTGTATTTTTCAAGTTTCGCTTTCATTCCTAATGAATTAAATAAACCCATCTGTAAACCCCCATTACGTTTTTCGTAAAGCATCATGTATATTATTTTCTTACATGAAAAATATCATTTTCATATATTTTCTCATTTATTTGAGTTTATCAATATTGCAAGTAAATTTATGGGAATATGTAATCTAGTCCTAATTATGCTAATATTGGGCCATTGGAATGCATGCTTACAATTTCTTGTACCAATGTTGATGGATTTTCCAGTAGACAGTTGGGTCAGTAAAGCAAGATTACAAGTAAGTAATAAAATCAAATATTGTTGATTTGTTAACGGGAAATTACGAATTCTACAGCTTATAATAACTTTGCTTATAACACGTTGTATTCAAAAATGAAATGGTAAAAGGACACCGTGATAAAGTGCATTCATATTATCACATTTCTGGTTAAAATCAAGGATGTAGACTTCAGTGGTTCGATCACATCATTAGAGTGGAGATTCAGGTGATGAATAAGATCAGAAAGCTATCTAATGGTTTTGAGAAGTTAATGAATTTGCTTTCCTTAATATGAAGTGTATGCCTTATTGGATCGTTGAAAAACTTACAACATCTGCTTTACTTTTACCTATCTTATGGAATATCACAAAGTGTTTTCTAAATCACTAACCGCCGTAAAGTTTAAAGGACAGTTAGCATATTAGCCATAGATAAACTGCATGAAACATAACAAATTCTTGTCCCCGAGATTCGTAACCGTTGAAAATATAAATGATGTGGATAGTTAATGTGTAATTATGTTGCTAAGGATCTTTCAAATAAGGAATGTAAATAGCATGGATAAACACAAATTAGTCGATTAGTAGCCAAAACAGCATGAAAAGTATAGTCATGAAAAAGAATGAACTTGAATTTGAAAAAATAAAAGTCAGGAAATAAGGCTAGATGGCGATTATCAAACTTATTTATTCTCAAAGTAAGACATGAGTACCTATAACCACTAATCGTTAACCTTTGATTTTTTTATTTTAAAGAATGCTTATTGGTTTGAACAATATACATGGGCTTTGTTTAAAGCACTATCACACATGCTGTCTATTGGTTATGGGCGTTATCCTCCAAGTACATTGCCAGAAGCATGGATTACTATTATAAGTATGATGACAGGTGCTACATGTTACGCTCTATTTGTTGGTCATGCCGCGGCACTGATACAATCATTTGATGCATCTAAACGTAAATATCGAGAGATGGTAGGTTTCCCAGAAATTGATGAATTTCATCCTAGATATAGGTATAGCATACTATGTTAACTGTTTAACAATCCTCATCATATTAAGATGTAGCTATATGGTTGAAGAATACACTTTTCAATAAATTCTCTTCAGTCTCAGCAATTTTTTATTCAAATTATTAAACCAAAAAGTGGCCAGGCAAAACACATCATTTAAAATTATAGAATGTGAATGATATAGAATTGATAATGTATAGATGACTAATATGCAGTGTTAACTTGAATAAGTGTATAGGTTCAGTGAAATTGTGATAGTAATAATCAGAATAAATATGGGTCAAATAGGTTTACAGCAAACGCACTGTGTATGTGGGCTGCTCAGAATAGCCTGAAGAGAGAAAGTGAAATTAAATTAACCACCACTTGGCAACTGGTAATTGTTGAATTATCAAATTCTGTATCTACTTAAACTGTTTGTGTTATCCGCAGCATGTTACTATCGAAAATTATTTTCTAATATTCAGTATTTCAATCATGTATCTGACGTTTTCTGTTCAACAAACACTTCGACGATCTAAAAAAATTTAATTAGTACAATTAGTTTTCTATAAACCAAATGATACATCCTTGATGGTAGAAAAAGACTTCATTTATTACCTAAATTTTAATTATTAATAATAATATAAACACATATACACCTATTATTTTTCCTATTAAGAAATTATTTTTATCATTCATATTATTTCATATCTTACCGATTCATTTTTTTCTTATCTTACAAAATCAGCGCTTGAATATGAACGAACAATTTTTTTAGTGTAGATTTGTTTCTAAGCATTATATACGCTTTAATAATTTCGATTTTGATTATTACTTTTAGAAATCCTAACAAGACTCCTGAAGGAAATATTAGAATTAGTTAAATTTCAATTATCTCAAATATAACTCTGCACATAATGTTTTGTCATACATTTCTGCATTTTTTAATGGTTTTTCATTTTGAATAGGTGTTTAGTTAATGAAAATTCTTTATTTAAAGAATTACTAGCGAGCCTACTGACATTGTTAATTGTCCCAGCTTTAAGAAGAAAATGGATCGTTACATGTATTTGGATCGATAGTATTTAGTTAACTTACCAGAATATGTTGATTTTAGTTTTCTAAGTCTTCATATTATTCAATCGGTCAGACTGTTTTCTTCACCGTTTTAAGCTAAATATTTTCCTAGTTATGATACACTCAAACAAAAGGCTGTAATACGAACATCCTACTTTTATTGGTTACATAATTCTGTCAGTAACTCAGACTAGTTATAAAAGTCGTTAAAATATTTTATATTCAACAAATAATATATTTACCAAAACGCCCACTAGTATTTCCCTGATAAATTATTATCATGAAACCATAAAATTAGCGGAATTCATTTTCCTGAAGCACGCCATTCACTTTAGACAATCTGAGCGTAACACTTTTGTTTTCAGTTCAACTTAGTTGCAATGTAGATCAAGTAAGATATTTCTGTTACCAAAACAGTTTATTGTGATGTTTTTTTAATGTATACTTTATTAGAAAAGTTTTGGTTTGGATTTGCAGCTAAATATGTTTTTTTTTAATTTTTAAGAAAACATGAAAGATTTCGAGTCACGGAGTAAACTGAAATACTTAATAATCTAACTTTATAACTAGATTGATGAACACTTGGTTAGAACTCAGACAATGCTTAAGATCAGAAGACACAAAATTGATTGCCATTCAGTGATCGATTTCTGTAGTCAATACCGTCTTACATCTTAGCGGCTAAGATAACTTGACAATAGTGAGCACCAGTGCACCATTGTGTATTAGTAATCTGAATTTATTAGAACATTTTTCTTTAGGTTGAAGTTTTAGTTGTTACTTTTTTAGGAGAATTAGAAAATCAAAATGTTGAAAACTTGGTTCACTGTATCAGTTTGTAATATTTTAACTGATAGAGACCTTCGAAGAACATTCTAAACTGAACTATATTTGAATGTGATGGACTAATTTATAAGATTCTAATTTGAAGATAAAAATATGGTCAGGTCTCAAAATATAACATTTAATACAGTATGAAACTACATTTACTACTCTAACCACTAGTGCTTTGACAATTAGCTAGAATAGCACACTGTTCTACTTCATCATAAGAACGTAACACACTAACCAATTTTTTGGATAAAATACTCGTTATTTTATTTTCAGTCAAAATAACAAAACGGCAAATCACTCATTAGAAAAATAGAAGGCTAATATAAAGGAGAATTTCGTGACTAGAATCATTTATTTTAGAAAGTAAATTGTTGCATTTGTAGCAACAAAGCTTTATACTTTTCATAATTCATTAAAGGTTAAATCTTGGTATTGCTAAATTATTCATCTACATAAAACCAGTAATAGGAGTAGAAAGTAGGAAGGTTACCTGAATTTACCCTTCCGTGTTATTCTGCTTTTACTTTGACAATAAGTTTATATGAATTAAATTCGTATCAAAAGAATATACTATATGTGTTTCGCCATAGAATTTACCAGCAAGTGCTGTGTTTTTTAATATGAAACTCAGATCCAGTAGATCTTTAAGTGAAAAAATAACTCGGAACTTTATATACATTTGTGCAATTTTGTTCTCACTCTTCATTCATTCATTACTGATTTATTCTATACCAGATTAATTAAGATATTTATATGTCAAGACGTAATCATGATTACATAAAAATACATGAATAAGTGTAACTGATGAAACTAAAGGAAATAAATGGAAGCACCAAACTTAAATGAGTATATACTTTCGTGATTTATGAACGAAAGATATTCTTTTCAAAAACTTGTTTCTAGTTTGTACAATTTTGTATTCAAATTAATAATTCAAAAACTCGCCAGGCTTAAGGCCCTCAAACCTTGTGGATTAAAAACTTGGACTGTGTATCAAAGAAATGTATTCAAATCCCTTTCCTACCTTGATCAACTTCAAGGCCAATAAATCAGTTGTAATCTTAACCATAGATTGACCTGATTTTGCTAATGTATATGCAACTTTAGTCAAATATATTATCTTTTTATTTTTATTCACATGTCTCTGCATTAATATTATTCTTGGTTCAACATTAATTTTACTTTCCCGAGCACATGATTAATTTACTTAGCACTCACTCTACTTCATTATTTCTTATTGGATATATACAACTTTATACATAAATTAGCATTCCACTAAACATTTGATCGAATATGAAAGGACATTATCACTGGAGTCCAACACTGAATCGAAATGCCCGTCCAGTGCTTCCATGTTCTGAATGGTCATCTACCTTTAATCGGCTCATGTTTTTAATGAAATTCGACAATCTTCACAAACTTATACTGAAAACTGAATTATTACATCTCCCTCCCTGTCTAACCGATTGACACTAAACAGATTATATTATTCTTTCGGTACTCCTAAAAATAAATTTTGAGGGTTTCCATGGTGGTCTAGCTTCAACTGACTAACGATTTTAACTATATAAAATTACTAAAATCTCCACAAAACCCTCTTGTGAAATATTGTAGAAGATGATTGGTTAAAGTGTTATTGAAATGTATTCAATCTGTCCTTCATCACTCTCTTTATCCACTAAAATAATTATTTAATCGGTTATAAATAATTTCTATATGAGAACTGATCAGTTGAATTTTATGAGAAGCATTTGTTTGTGATGGGATGTGGAATTTTTATCAAATTTATGATTTGAGAATCATTTAGACAAAACTTGTCTGAAAATCGTTTCATTAGTGTTTATCGATAAATTTTCTTAAGCTACTTCACATCAATACATAATAAACTGGGGTCACAGTGTTAGTGTGATAACTATCTACTAACCCAATATTGTAGGTATACCATATAATATACGAAAACTGCAGCAAAAGAATACATATCGATCAATAAATTATTAATGTAGATATAGAAAATTATGGAGAGTATAAGATGCGAAATGAGTTGGATAGCAAATTTAATAGAACTAGTGTAATTTGTCCGTAACTATGTTTCTGTCATGATCAGTCCATCGAACTCTTAGACCAATCATTTACAAATTGTATTTATAGAACAAAATGCGAATCAATGTTTCTTCAATACGAGAAACGGTTAGAACTTTGCTTATATATAACCAATTATTAAATCTGATATTGATTAAATAAGACCAGGGAATTAACAGTTATCTTCTAGTATAAAACTATTACCGTTTCTGCATAAACACGTGCAATATTAACAATGCTGTGAATCAACCATGAGTGAAAATGAAAGAACTTTAAATTCAGTCATCACAGACCCTTGCATATTTCTGTTAAGGCTTATTTATGTGTGATAACATCAAGTTTAAAACACAGAAAGTAATCATTATCCTCTTAACCAGTGACTCTTCACATTGTTAATACTTATTACAAAATACAAATTATTAGGCAGGTCAACTTCATCTATTTTAGACTACAGGTGAAACGGATTTCGTAAGCAAGGATAAGTTGTGAACGATTATAGCGTACTGTTGATCATCCTTGGTACTTAAGTCTACACCAATATTACTATCAGTAATTTTATTATTGTGGTTTTAATAATAATCATTATTGTAACAAGTTATAAATAAATAAAAGTACAGTCTTTTGGTGGAAAGGTCGAAGTATTTAATCACTATCTCGAATTTGATTCATTTACCAAAATTTAAAATTTTGTATGTCTCAGTATGTTATTAAATTATGTGAAGTCAGTGAATCATGTCAAATGAAGAAATTTCATTCTGCCCTCAAAAGCCCTGGTACAGCCGAGAGTGGGGAGAGTCTGCTCTCCCTCTCTAAATGCTCTCACACAGCCACGCGTATACAGCCTCTCACTGCCTTCTCGTGGCATAACTATTGTTTACGAAATTGAGAGGACAAAAAGCAAATGTCTGGTGCTTTAACCGGGTTGTTGGGCATAGAAAGTCACCTAGGGGAGTTGGAAAACCCTGATTCCAAACCAATGGTGCACATGGGCTCCAGGATCCTGAGAGAACAAATAACGTATGAATCAATGGTTTTTCACCGGCTACCACGTGACTGCATCTCCTTACTTTCCTCTTTTGGATCAGACCTTTAGGTCAAAGGCTCCGGGTGTCAGTCAGTCAGTCAGCTACAACGTAGGACCAGGCACATATATGCATCGGTCCAAGTTGCCATACCTCGTTAGCACAACAAGATGAACACCGGATTCATAGAAATAGTTAATTTAGTGGTGTTTTTATATAAAAGAAAGGGTGTATATAGGGACATAGTATAGGAAGGAAGAGAGATATGAAGCAATTTTAAACTAAAGGTTTAATGGAAGATAAGGAATGTATACACCTACGCCATTGTGATCGATTCTGAGCCATGTTAACTAGAGTCTCCAACCATTGGTTACGATAGTCACGCGGACCCCAACTAAGTAGTCTACATCTACCAACATGGCTAAGACTAGAAGTTAGTGACTTCAAGCACTGATGCCACGTTTTGGTTCGGCAGTCCCTAACTTTCTTCCAACCATCCCCTACACTAGTCAGCATATCGCGTCGTGGTAATCGGTGTTCAGGCATACGTAACACGTGGCCTAACCATCTCAGTCGATGAAGATTCATCACCTCATCAACTGATTTACCATCATTCCCTGATACCCTGTGTCTAACCTCACTATTACTTACCAGGTTATCCCAGCAGATGCGAGCAATATGTTTAAGGCATCTGTGGTCAAATACTAGTAACCTACGAGTATCTTCTACTCTAAATGGCCATGTTTCACAGCCGTAAAGTAGAACAGAGCGAACTGATGCGCAGTATACTCGTCCCTTAATTGATAGACGGATATCTCGTCTTCGCCATAAGTTGGCAAAAGCCAAACGAGCTTTTTGAATCTGTGCTGAGATTTCGTCAGAAACCAACCCATTAGGGCTGGTCAGAAGATGTCGATGCGTTTGACTACTTCACTTCCTATCGTTAGTTCAGGTGTTGACGTAGGCCAGTCCTGGAGTAACAATTTACATTTGGATGGGGAGAAACGCATCCCAAACATCCTGGCATTATTACTGAGTTCCAACAGAAGACTCTGCATTTTGTCAGCGTCTTCACCAAACAGGACTATGTCATCTGCGTATTCTAAGTCGCTTAGTGGTCCCCCTGGTAGGAGATCAATTCCTGAAAATTCAGTCGCAGAGAGTGTTATTTCCAGCAACAGGTCTATAATGAAGTTAAACAAAAATGGGGATAGTGGACAGCCTTGACGGACACCACTTGAGGTTGTAAAATCATATGACAGTTCGTCATAAGCTCTAACTCAACTGGTAGTGTTCGAGTAAAGAGCCTTCACGAGGTTTATGTACTTCTCAGGTACACCTTTCTATGACAGACACTGCCACAGAACCTCTCGGTCTACAGAGTCAAATGCTGCTTTCAAGTCAAGAAAAACTATCATTGTCGGACGCCGATAAGCGTGTCTGTGCTCTAAAACTTGACGAATGGTGAATATGTGGTTGATACAGCCACGACCAGGTCTGAAGCCAGCTTGATTTTCTCGTGTTTACAGTTCACGAGTCTTAGTTAGGCGCCCGATAATTATTGAGGCTAGTATTTTAGATGCTATGTTAGTCAGACTAATCCCTCTATGGTTATCGCAGGATGATTTTGACCCCTTTTTGTATATTGGGACAATCAATGATTGTGACCAGTCAGATGGGATTACATCCGTCTCCCAGATTTTAGCCAGAATATTAGTCAACCTAATCGCTAAAATCGGACCACCATATTTAAAGACCTCTGGAGCCAATCCATCTGGACCAGCTGCTCTTCCTCGTTTCAGATTACCTATAGACTTTTGAACTTCAAGTAGGGTCGGGGGGCCTACTTCAATGTTCCATTCAGGTTTTCTAGGAATAGTGGGTAGTTGTGCAGTAGCTGAAGGCCAGCTAAACTGCTCCTTAAAGTGTTCCACCCATCGTTCTAAACGTTTGGGTTGAGAGCAGATAAGGGTTCCGTCTTTTTCGGAGATTGTCTCACTTACACTTGACTTCTTAATTCCGGTTTCTTTTATTAGTCTGAATAGTTGCCTGGTGTTGCCTACAGCCGCTGCCTTTTCCATCTCTTTTGCTTTCGTAGCCCACCACTACTCACGATCGTTCCTTAGACTTTTAGTTAACCTAGATCTAATTTGTTTACGCTCTTCGTCATATTCAGAGCCTGATGCGATGAGTTTACGCGAATCTATCAGTGAAATAGACTTAGAGGATATCCATTGGTTTTTTGGAGCCCTATGGTTTAAATGACTAAAAGATGTTACTGCTGTTTCCACAGCTGTTCGTATGTCTTTCCAAGCAGCATCTGGGTCAGTCTTGTTTACAGAACTGCCTAGATGTGAACTCAGTTGTTTCTGGAATTCGCATTTGGCTTTCTCGTCCTCCAGTTCAATCCTATTGGGTCTTCTTAGTGTAATTTTCCTGCGTCCATTGAGGCGCAGACAAATGCGCGCTCGTATTAAAGCGTGATCAGAGTCTAAACAAGTATTCCAATACGAGCGACAACCTTCTATTGAGCCTCTCCAACGATGACTGATGACAATATGGTTTATTTGAGTCCATCGTTGGTTTGGTGCAAGTGGTCGCCATGTTAGACGATGTCTCTCCTTATGCTTAAAATTAGTGCTTGCTAGAAATGAACGATTGTCTGAGCATAGTTGCAACAGACGATCACCATTATCGGTTCGTTGAGCCGGAATACTAAAACACCCATCTAAATGTCTTTCTGTTTGATTTAAGCTGCCTACCTGGGCATTAAAGTCACCCGCTACGACTACTATGTCTGAGCGCTTGGCTTTCTGAAGAAGCTCAGAGAGCTTTCTGTAAAAGTCATCTTTCACTTCATCATGGCTGCAGTCAGTGAGAGCGTAGGCAGAAACGACGAAAAGGCAACGACGTGTGTCCCTTTCCTTCCGAGTTCTTACGGAGCCATTTAGCCGGACAGCACACAGGCGACTGTCAACGAGGATCCATTCTAATAGTGCCTGTTCTGCCCTTGTACTTAGTGCTATACCTACACCTGCAAGTCCGCGAGAACTAGCCAACGGGTCGCCAGATACACGGAGGGTGTATTTCGTTGGCTGTCCATTTTGGCGAGGTGAGGTCAAGTGAATGACCACACTGGGATCTTGTATGCGTGTTTCGGAGACACAGCATACATCAATGGCACGAGATTCTAGGGTTTTAGCTAAGGAGGCTTGTTGACCGATTTGGCATAGGGTACGTACGTTGAAGGCTCCAATGTGTAGTTTGGAGCGAGGTTTTAGTAGACCTGGGACAGCGTTTCGCGCACTAGAATCGTTGGCCACGGTGAAACTTGAGAAGGAAACCGAAAGAGGAAGTTTAGTGTTGAAAGTCAAGGTAGAAGGAATAGTAGGAATTGAAGAAGGAGATTGGTTATGAATACAGTGGTCTTGAGTGCTGTTAGAGGTATGAGGGCAGTTATCACTTCCCGGTTGCCCACACCATGGAAGGGTTTTTCTAGAGGTACCTGAAAAGGAAATTGGGTTAGAAGTGGTCTTATTGACCTGAGAGCGTGACCGCAGCGCCCAAGGGACAACTGCTTGAGGTTGGTCACACACGACCTTTTTGTGGGTGATTTTTGTGTTAGCTCTGTTCTTCAAAGGACCTTAACGCCGGAGACGGATATCCGTGGGATAAGGTGAGGTGTGCATTTTCATGGTCGACCTTTTCTAACCCCACCCCTCCTTGTGGGAAGGCAGCATCTCTGTCATGCTGGTTGTCTGAAGGAAACACCTTACTGCTGTCACATCACTGTACAGTCGGCAGTACGACTTCGCCTTCGGACCTTGGGTTTGCTGCTTTTAGTCTCACCGCTCTTCAAACGACCTGCCTGGCATGGTAGGACCTTGAGGAACGATTGTTCCTGCCAGTATAGCTCGGTTGATTCATCCCGATAGGCAAGCCCGACCATCGCGTCAAGGTAGCAGCAACGGTCGGGTGTGGTCGCTTATGAAACCACTTGCTTCAGTTTGAGCACCTAGGCAGCATCACAGCCCTCACACAAATCAAATGAGATTCATGTGGCGCGTATATATATCTGGATCCCCTTTGTACCAATATTTTTTTAAATAAATTAATAAGAATACAATGCAGCCACCTGGAAACCAATACGTCATGTAGATAATGATAACCATCAAAAATCTTAGGTTCATGAACAAAGTACGCAAACCTAGATAATTTATATGATTAAGAGAAACCATAATAGTTTCCATATAGTTGGGCAGTATCCGTCACAATTTCAACATTTTTAATGTCATTCCCAAATGAGCTGACCAAGCAGTTCATGATAAGAATTTTGTCGCTTTGTCAAAATAATTTAGGACGTCACAGAATTTAAAGTAACTAACTGTAAAAATCTCAAACACTTAAAGAAACTAGATTAGAATTTAATTAAAATAATACTCGCGGTTGAGAAATCTGGTTTAGGAAATATCTACTGAAGGTATAATTTTTTTCTTGATCAAAAAATATTGTAGCTACTATTGTAAAGCGTATGGATGTTCAGTGAATGAATTTTGTTCCAGAGTGTATATTTTCCTTACTTTACCACATTTATTCAAGGAGAATGAATGCCTGAAACATCGGCTAACTACACGCTTCATTTTCATCAATCATTTATTTTTAAAAACGGTAACGTTTAACAACGAACATTCGTTACGACTTGAAACCTAAAAGGTTAATGTTAGTAGAGTTGTAAAGATATTCCCTCATTTACCTCATCACATTCATGACATTTAATTTCATAGACAATGTCCTATTGTTCTACCTTCGATAACCTATCCTCAACTTTAACCAAAGCCTACCTGATGACATCAGTTGCTCAGAAATGAACTCTAATATCGTACATATTTAGAATCCTTTTAATTTTCTCTGGTGTTTCTTTACGCTATAGGATTGTAACAATGTTCTTCTATTCAGTGGTTACACACTATAGCTTCTCTTACACTTTTATAACTTTCTTTGAAAACTCTTTGCATGAACTGTTTCGTCCAAGTGTCGATAATCCAAATCTAACTCGATCTATTGGTCTTCTTTTTCTGTTATGTGATCACAACTCCCGTTAACCAGATTTTACACAACTATGACCTCCGTGGGACGAGCATGTGCCCATCCCTAAACTGTTTTAATTTCCACAAGACACTAGTTTTGTTTTTATTATTTCGTCTTCCTTCAACCAAATAATCACGAAACGCTTGGTTGTCATCGATAGATTCCATCACCTTGGTTAGTATAATGGATACTGAAATATTCTTTGTATATTCAAATAATTCCTCGAAACGAATTCACTTGATGGTAATAAAGTGTTCTCTGTATTACCTTAACCAAACTCTGGGTTGAGTAACTCATTCCATGAACCTACTAGTTTTCAATGAATGTATGGATAAATTTTCTACGACCGGTGCGAATGTTAAAATCGTTGTCATACCATTTTGTCGATAAAGACTTCTTGGGAATCTCAATAACATGGAGCGTAAATACAGACTCAAACGCTCAATAACCTTGGAAGGACCTAACGGACATCGTAAACTTGGGGTATAATCTAGGCAACTATGATTAATATCCGATGGTTTATTGATGGCTACATTGATAAATAAAGAAAAAACATCAAAACTTACCATTATCTTTCATATGAATAGGGCTGATATTTTGCTTGTATTCAGTTTAGTTTTCGATTTTATGGTGAATCGACTTGTCACGTGATATGGGTATCTTAGCTTGGTATTCCTCTATTTTAAATGCATGTAAGTTTTGTGAAAACAACTACAGTTCATAGTGATGTTTTTTTCAATCTTTGGTGGTTTATAGAATCTGTAAGCATTGCAACTTTTAGGATGCGATTGGATCCATGATGGTAGTCTTAATTTTATTTTCATTACTAGTGAGACTTTTTCAGCTATGAGTTTGTTAAGTAAAGCTCGTAGTTTCTTTTCTTTAATTGACTCATAAAGACCATCTTGTATATGTCTTATGACATTTCTTCAGTCTAGTGTGTTTAAAACGACAATTATCTTCCCTTTATCTACTCTTGAAATGACTATTGACTTCTCATTTCTTAGCTGTTTTAACGCAGATAGTTCATCTTTAGTTGGATTAGTAATGTTTGAATTGATCACGAACAGATTTGTTGAATGATTAAGCATTAGTGATTTCGATGACTAATGGACATTTTTCTAAATTCAATAAATTGTGAACTGGTTCCTTCGTTAACGTAGTTTTTGCATCGGCTCTCAATCGTTATACAACCCTAAAAAGTATTTCAGTAATTCAGTGAGATTGTTCTCGAAAAACAACAATTATCTTATATTTTCGAAATTATGCTTGATAATTAGATTTACAGCTATGGTATATGCCTTTTTCGGTTTTCTGCGCTCGCTGATCTAGTTACGAAGTTGTCGTTGTTGTTCCGAATAAATTGTCGCTGCCTATTGCATGTAAAAGTCCATTTTTGAGCAGAATAAATGAGGAAAAAATTGATAACAATCTCATTAGTGAATATTTGTGTTAATTACAGTGACTTTTACTTTTCCTTACCCAAGTATTTCCGCTCAATGTCACAGAATTATGAAATCATCTCAAAGAATCTAATCTAGATTACTCATTACCACAGCCAGATGTGTATCTTAATAAGTAGATGAGTCTGGTCGTTTGAGAAACATAGATCTCTGGAATATTATATATTCCTCGCTGATAAGAATTAAAAATGTTTAATTGTTCAATCCTAAATAACTACGCTAAGATGAGATAGTAACCTAATGACTAGATTTCATACATGTTCCATAAAATTTTTGAACCAGGATCAAGCCTAGAAGCTAACACCGATTACCCTTCATTAGTTGAGTACTTTAAAGTCAAACAACTGAGAGACTACTGAAAGGAAAGGGAAGCTATTAATTTAAACTTCAGGAGAGCATAATAGTAGTGATGGTATTATTAGTAAATAAATATTCACTTATAACAAGTAGACTAATATTTTATTTTTCTTCACATGTATAAATACTAACACAAGAAGATACTGGCGATTTAAATAATAATTTGTTTTGACAACAACTGTCGATTATTTAATTTACAATGATTCTATTAAATACTTACAAATACATACATAAATGGATAGATTATTCGCATTTAGAACTTATCTTTCTTGATGAGCTTCCGAAAATCTGCATATTCTGGGTTTAATCCTCTATGGAATTAGGAGTACATTGCTCAAGTAGTAACTCCAATGGATTCTGGATCTTAAATAAATCTTGTCTCAAGATGAACACTATCGTCAAATTAACCTCTATTCTTAACATATCGCTTAATTCGAAAATATTCACCCGTAATTCAATTGCTATATATTCTGCATACATAAATTTACTTTCATAAATTTGTTTATCTACTATCTCTTAGGAACTCAATAAAATGTTGAAAGATTTTTGTGTTTATGAGGCAATAAAGAATACAGATACTTTCACTTAAATCAAACTTTACAGTGAAGATTTTGAAAACTGAAAAAATGACGAAATACCTGAATGGATATAGACCTCCTCTGTTGACGGCAATATCAAATATGTGTTGTAGTTCGTGTATTCTGTTCACTAATTAGTTGTCTAGACAGTGGCTGATAAAGTTAACTCAAGAAAATCAATTTACACGATTTCAAGTTATTTGGGGTTAAATGATGAGTCAACTGAACAGCCTCACTTATAAAAACTTACAGAGCTGTTTTGAACAAGATGAACTATATGACGATTAGAATATCTTCAATTAAGAGAATTTAAAATGGAGTATAATTAATCCACCCTAGATATTGTAAAATAAAATGCTTTTTGATCCTAGTCTATGTTCATTGGATAGACTATCGATGATCTTCACTTATCATTGAAAAGTAAATAAAATATATAACTTAGTTATAAATACTATCCTGATACTGGCCATACTTTAGACATGCTTCACTGGCCAGTGTAAAGCTTCGGATAATTATCTAACTATTTGTGTTCGTAGAATCAAGGCTAAACAGTAATAATTTTTCAACTTTCAGAAGATTAACTCAAACTATCCGATCCGAGAATCGAATACTAGCAAATGATATTCAATAGCCATGAAATCCCATTATTATAATAATTATTATGCTAGAAATAGAAAACCTTGACAAGAAATATGTATCGCGGAACAAAATAAACGACCACATGAGTTTGAACCTTAATTCAAACTATTTCCTGGGGTCAATCAAAATAAAAGCTAGAAAAATAATTACGGATTGAAAATAAAATACCTTTTATTTCCCTCCGACTTTTCTATTATTTCATAGATTCACAATTTGTCTTCTAATGATAAAAGGTTTATTTTATTAATGTACTTTCTGAACAAATTATCACTTATTAAATAGATTACATTAATTCCTTTATTCATTTAATTACAAAGTTGAATTTTCATTCTTATTTAAACTAAATAAACAATTAATTTCTCTACAGTTACAAGATGAACTTATTTATATCAATAAGATTAAATTCCCACTGTAAGTGACAATTTTTTTTAGCACGAATTGTGACATTCATTCTCAGATCAAATAAATGCATTACAATATACATCAAACAAAATTGTCTATCATTGTTGGATATAATCTTATTCTTTTACAGATATAAAATAAGTCAGGTCAGAAATCCTGTACATCTTAAGACTGAAGCAAAAGATGTTTCCTATGCCTTAACCCTCAATATACATTCGAATGGTATTGATTAATGACGTGAAGTACAATCAAAATTAAGATTAAAGTTTTTAAGTCAAACTGTACATACAAAGAGAACTGAAGTAGTAATTGGAACAAATGTTTATCAACCCACATTTCATAACACGACAACAGGGGGAAATTTTCTAATCAAAAAGTGTAATGGAGTAAGTTTGACAATATTAACAATAACATAAAACTTGGAGTAAACAAAGAGGAAAACAAACGTAGGCAAAAATAGAACTCTTCAAAGACCGATAAAAAAAGAGCTGCATTGTGTTTAAACTTATTTTGAGCCACATCGATTTTTACATCATACGAATCCGAATAGAAACACCGATAATATTTCAGACCATAACAGTGTCTATGATTCAATTTTTTGTCAAGAATTTAACTTACTGACTTTTATTGAACTGACCTTTGAGTTATTATTATTAACTTCTGTTTATTTTACTGTTTTCTGTATCACACTTTATGAGTTCAGTTAAAACAAGTTGAAGAATATATGGCTTATAAAAAATATCCTCGAGCGTTAAGAAGACGTATTGCTGGTTATTATGAACATAGATATAAAGGGAAAATGTTTAATGAGAAAGAAATTTTAGGTGAATTATCAGAGTGCCTAAGAGAAGTAAGTACTTATAATTTGTAATGTGGGGTTTCATATATTCCCTTTGTTCAATAGTGTTTATTTTAGACAAAAATTCTTCAAATCTAATGAATAGATTTGTGACAAGCACTAGTTTAGTATCTTTTGATGTCCTTCGTATAGTTTAAGGTAAAGCTAAGATAGAATTGAACAGAATACAGTGAATAAGTTAAATTTTTCTTGATAAACTGTCTACCTGAATACATGAAATGAAGTTTAAAAAATATTTTTTGTAAATCTGTCGACCATAATTTGAACTTGTGATTGTTTAGATAACAGTAGACAACGGTGACTTGTCAAGTAGCCGTTGTGTTTTCTGCGGTTAAATCAGCTTTCAAAAATGTTTACCGCTTATTGAATAACACAGACATTCAAATTAATTACACACAATGCAGAGATAAATTCTTTAATCATAATTTTTCTTTTGTTCCTCAGATTTAATTCGAACATTTTTAGAATATAATGATAGCTTTTTCTTCACTAAACGGTTATACATTTCTCTAGTTCACTAGTTACACTCAAAATATTTCATCGACATCTCATGAGCCGTAAACCAGTGGTCTGTGTTAAGTATATCTATCCTCAATAATTCCATAAGATTGCTAACCAACTTCATAAAAGCGGAACATATTGTTCAGAGGAAAATATACAAAGTAAACACGATACACGGGAGCACATAAATAGGAAATAAAATGTTACTTTCTAACAAAATATTTGTTATTATATTTTCTATCTGCGGAACAATCACTTCAAGAATTGTACCAGATTACGTAAATGAGTTTGTACATTAGGAGTATTCTGGTCAAAACCTAATAATTTGTAACACATTATGATAAGGGTAAACTATGAATTAACCATAATATCGGATACTTCAACTAAATCTTATAATGTCGAATTGTCGTCATTAAAAAAACCCATCCTTATAAAATTAGCAGTTTGATATCGTTACGTATTGTATTCAACCAGCATGACATATAATTGTTAATTTAGCTTTATTTATAGAATTCGTATGGAAACCTGCATCTCGGGACATGATGAAGCTGTCCATTGTGTCTTATATAGTATTCTAAGCTTAGCCGTTTCTTTAACTGTTAATAGTTTAACCAATATTATTACTTTTTCAACTAACCTTTTTCATTTTTTTAAAATTTTTATTGTTCAAATCATATCTATACATAGTGTTTTCTCGTGTTCGCATACAATTTACTATTTATTTAGCAAATTATAAATTACAACTGTCGTGCCTTAGTAGCATCTGTTCCAATATTTGCTAATGCCGACCAAAATTTCGTATCAGAGGTTATTGTTAAGTTAAAACAGGAGGTATTTCAACCCGGTGATTTAATTATAAAAGAAGGAACGTACGGCACAAAAATGTATTTCATACAAGAAGGTGTTGTCAACATCATTACTAAAGATGGTATACTAGCTACAAGGTTGTCGGATGGGTGTTATTTTGGAGGTAAACAATCTTTCTTGTATGGTTTTTATTTATTTATATTCATTGAAAAACTTGTGAATAAAGGTCTTTTAGGTGATATCTAGCGTTTGAATTTAGAAAGCTCATTTCGCGCTTAGATTTGTCAGCTGGAATGAGTGGTAATATTTCTTCTGAAGCTTAATCGCAGTATCAGTTTCTTCGAATATTATAGTGTTGCTAACTAACTCATAGTATAGAACTTGCAATTTTCTATTTCTGATGTGCATAAGGAGTCTGTAGATTAAGAGTTAGCCAACAAAATGTAAGAAAATTTATGAAAGGAAATTCCACCTTCTACGTTTGAAGTGAAATAAATCTAGATTATGAGTAGTAGTAGAGTTTAGGGAGCCAGCTTTGTCCATCTTTGGATTCGGCAGATGGATAAACCCATATCCCAGTAACGATGTTAACTCCAGAACTCGAACGCAGTAACTTCCGCTTCAAACTCTAATGTGTTAGCCAATAATCTGCTGAGTTTATGTGGCCGCTAACATATTCCGCGTCCACGAGTCTGTATGTCAATATTCTGAACATACAAAAACATATTTATCGTGTATTTTACGTAAATAAAGATATAATCCACTCACTCTCTATTTCCGCGCAAAGCTCACAGATAGTTATTTTGATTCGGATTAGCTCGTTCCAAAACTATGTAGTTATCAAATAAAGTTCCGTGTGATTGTGATTACGAGCTATGTTCATCAAAACAATTATGGAAAAAATGAAGTCACTAAACGGTTGCCTGGCTCTGGTAGGTGACTACCCAGTAGTGTTCACCTACAACCCTACTATTGATACTAACAAAGAATTCCAGGCTTCGTATTGAGGGTTTTATCTTGAGACCACTAGTTTATATTTTATTCATTCATCGTTCACAAATCTACCATCCTCATTTTTCGCATATTTTATTTCAAATGCAGAAATATGCTTATTAACAAATGCACGACGTGTAGCTAGTGTTGAGGCTGAGACTTATTGTACACTATACTCACTGGACCAAAAAAACTTCTACGATGTCTTAGAAAATTATCCGGAAGTGAGAATAACATTGGAAAAGGTAGCTGCAGAACGCTTACAATCTCTTGGTCGTAGAGCATCAATTATACAGGCCTCAAACAATAAAACTGATTGGTCAGATTACGCTCTAAAAATGGCTGATGAGGTAAAATTACGTACGTTAGTACTCATTATGTTAAAATGTATTCATTAGTATTTTAAATGTTCCCATTAAGACACTAAAACACAAACTGAACGAAAAGATGTTTCTTTTCAATTAGGAAAAATTAACGATAATCCAGTGAAAAGTTTTTATAAGACAATATTATTTACTCAGGCTGTACAATCGCATTTAAAGTCAATTGACAAATAAAATAGTCTATTTAAGAATGGGAGGGCGATTACATCATCTCATGTGTTAAAAAAAGTTGATTAACGATCGAGAATTTGAAAAAAAAGATGTGTGAAAGATAATTGTCCACTTGACGAGCATGAGAAGGGTGAAGAGTGAATCTTAAAAACTTGGTGATAGTAACGAATAATTAGAATTAACCGGATTAGAAACTATATAAGGACACATTAACAATCAAATTATGGTTGACGAAAATTACTTGTTAAGGCCATGGAAGAATGATGGCTTGAACGTCTCTCTAGCGCACAGAGTTCAGGTTTGAAAAGATAGATTGCTAGTCCCTCTGAAGTCCATACGTTATTGATTTTCACTCCTCTCTAACCAAATCGTACACTTATATATAGGTTATACAATTAAGAATAAAATCGACATAAATAAATGGTGGTTGGTCAATTGAACAAGGTATCTCAAAATTTACCCAAAAAAGCATTAAGATATACATTTAGCGGATGCAAATTAAAACCTAAATGTTGCATAACCAGTTGATTATAAAAACTCATTACGCAAGAATGAGAATTAAGTAGATTTGAAATTGACCGATGGAATTTAAGTGTTTAGCGTCATTTACAAAATTATCATAATGCTTGTGACTTAAGGTAACATCGAAGCGATTCCCACAGGATGAACATGTGGTAATAAGAGACTGATTGATTGAAGTCCTAAACGTCAACAAAGAGATTCAAACAATCAATGCAAGAACGAATTATGGATTGAGTTTATTGATGTGTATACCTACTCCTTCTACTGTCAATATAAAGCGGATTTCCGAAATAGGGAGATTTCAATGGGGTTCTATTATTAACTATAAAATATCAATTTAGACCGTGATGACTTATATTCATTAACTGTGGCAAAACGGAGCTTCTTCTTGTTCTTGTCGTTTGGTCAACTAAAAATGGTGCTATTTAGAAATACGCTGTTGTAGCTGCTTCGTTGTGGACCCAATATAAACAACTCCACACGAACAGTTGGGCTGGTGAATAGATACGCCGGAACTAGGCAAGAAATCTTTATTCCGTTAACTCACTATTGGCTGACTGAGGAGAAAAAGCCGCAATCTAGTCACGATTAGTGTTCATTCTTTGTTCTTTCTTATTAGTCGTATCACTATCCATGATCTACTGAGTAAAAATGGATAGCAATCAAAGTTTCTAAAGAAAAAAATGTTTATGGTATGATGCAAAACAAAAAACACCGACAGTATCAAAGAAATGTTTACTCCTAAAACTACGGTTCAAAGGGGATATAATCGGTGATATATTGATGAGATGTATGGGAAAAATCACTTAATTCAGCTGGACGATATTAAGTTGATCAATCACAATTTATTTGGTATTGATTTTGTTCTTAATTGTATCACCCATATATTGGTGTAGAGTCTTGATAATGAACCAGTTGTAAAGAAATACGTATTTGCCCATCCTGTTTTAAATGTATTTATTAGTCATTTTACTACTAATGGAATCAAATAAGAATTTTTTTGAAGTCTGTTTACTTTTATCTGGTATATAATTAAAGCACCAATCAATAGAGCAAAATTCTATATTAAAGTTGGGTTAAAAGTGATGGGCTGTTGATACGAGTTAGTATGAGATCGAAACCAAGTTCTCTTAGATGTATAAATCGTATTCTGAGTTCCAATGTCAGTCTACTAAAAAAACACTATCATTGGTAAGATTTCTTCTTAAATAAGGAGAAAAAGATTATTTACTTCAGAAATTATTCTTGAGGATTTATTTTAAGTAGCATTTTTCACAGTAATTTGAGTATAGAACACTAGTGATTGATTACAACTGTTCAAGACCAAATGAACTGTAATATGATATCTTAGCTACACTTAATTTCTGAGTAATTTAAACCCTAATAATCACCAATCAACATATAGAATTTAATATTGTTCCGTAAACTTGGCTGTGGATTTCAGGTTATAACGAAATCAAGCGAATCTTTCAATGTTACATTTTTTACTTTTACTTTAGATAATCTACAAGTTAAACTGATATATTACATACCTCAAATCAGTCACCTAAAGTTAAAATCATTTTCTAACCTCTCTTATTCTCAGAAAGGTATCAGTACTTACGTAGCACATGGAGTTCAACTTATTACGTGGTTTACACAAATTTCAACAAGACAAATAAAAGTATACAAATGGCTATATGTCAAATAAAGGTTGGAAAAAATCTCCAGAATAAGCTGAATGCATCATCTTATGTAATGGCTTGGCTTCGTTTATCAATCACCCTGATAACCGTTACTAAGTCAAATCAAACCAAGGCACAGCTAGGCAAAGCAAAGGTTAATAATAGGATTCGAGTACATATATACGTGGGGAAGAGAATGAATCACCGAGATACATTCAAGCAACTAACATTCAAGCTGGAGAGAGATATATGCGTAGGCTGTCACATGTGGTCAAGCGTACACGTTTACGCAGACATGATAGTGAACATGATAATACAAAGAAATAGACGAATTGTTACTCTCCGAATAACATTCACTGTTGAATAATTTAATAAAGGGGCTTGACAAAAATTAATCTTGATATGAATTAGCCGGAGTGTTGCTATACTTATTTCAGGGCTGTAAACAGCTTAAAGTTAAAAAGGTAATACAATTAGAAATAAAGGTTTGGTACACTTTATTTAGTGAAGTCGGTGTAGATTTTTGAGACGCGAAGGCATATCACAAGAGAAAGAAGAAACAAAGCATTATGCTAAGCGTGATAGTTAAGAATGATGCATGTTTACATGTTGAAAATTCTTCCACATAAAGGGGCGTTGATAAAAATGAGCAATTACATAATCATAACCAAAACAAAGCGAACTAGATTTGCCCAAAAAAGATAGTGTAATAGGTTAAATTATTTCATTACTACCAACTTTGGTAATGAGATGCGCGATTAACCACACTTTTTTTCAGACAACAGTCAGATTGTAAGCTGTTGATGCCAGTGGCTCTGTAGTTGATTATTTTCGAGATAATTCATAAAACTTCGTATGTCAATCGTCCTGACCACTGTTATTAAATAAATCCCAACAGTGAATGAATTTCAGTAAACAATACGAAGCGTCAACTACGGTTTATTGCTGTACAGTACATATTACTAAGCTTTAAACACATAAAACGAATTGGAGCGAAAGTGAGAAAGCAACCAAGAGAATACAGAGGCGAATTAACAATCGAATAGAGTCGAGTGAATTAATAAGATTCAAGCACATACATATGGGAAAGAGAATGATTCATCGAAAGATTAAAGCAACTAATACTTAAGGTAGTAAGAGGTAGGTGTGTAGGCTGTAACACGTGATCAAGCATACAGACATGAAGATAATAATAATAATAATAATAATAATAATAATAATAATAATAATAATACAAAGATTCACAAATTGATACTTTTCAAATGACATTGTTAAATTAATTGAAGCGAATGACAAAAACGTAAACAGACTTAAATGTAGGTAAGGTGCCATGCCACTGAATACTTATTACAAAACAAAATAACTTAGATAACCAATAAAAAACAACTTAGTGTGAAAATATCTTTAAAAACAGATTACTTGACTGAAATAGTTTGTAACTGATACTTGTTGGTGGCATGGTATAAGAATATCTACAATCACCATACAAGTATAAATCAGTCTAATTGTAGTTATAGCAACCAAAACATGAAACAAGCTCACTTTCCTGTTTATTTCCTATCAATATGCTTAATATTTTTTTGGGTTACTTATCATGTTGGTCTAATATGTGACAAAACAACTAAAAACAGAAAAAGACTTGATCTTCGTACAATTTTAAAAAGATGATAACCAATCCTTTGATATGAATATTGCTATTTGGTATACAACTGCCATCCGAAATTAATTACTTGGTGATTATCAAGTAGAACAGTATTCATAAAATATGGCTTAATTCGAAGGGGGTTTCATGTTAACATGTGATATAAAGCAAGTCATATAGTAATTTATTCTCTATCTAACGACATTACTACTATGAAAGTACAAAAAATGAAGGTGCAACAGTATAGGAGACTTATGTAGAGTATTCACTTTGTAGTTTACCCTATGCGTTGATTTTAGTTAGGAAACCACCAAAAAACTGAAAAGTTGTTTGTCTTAGTATGAAACTTCCTTACAAACTTCCGGCATTTAAGAGTGTGAACCAAAAATTTAACTTTCTCACCGTGATGCCTTAAGGTATCAGATTTGACTTCTGGAGAATTCGTGTAAGTTTACTGCCGAATAGTCCTATACCAAGACGGAAAATCTGTCCAGTCCTTTCGGGTTTATGATGACTTTCTAGATAAAATTTAATACATGGAGCAATCTAAATGGACACCAAGTTTTTCAATAAGAATTTGAATAAAATACAGAATAACTAAAGCGAAAGGAATCGATCGGTAACTAACGTATAAAGTAATAACTAAAATATAAGACTACACAGCTACATTCTATTTGTGTGTATTAATAATAGAAAATAATAGCAAAACTCACTTAAGTACTTGTAATTTCAGTCAGATGTCTCGGTTTTTCTGATTGTTCAATTTGGGTACATTGGAATGACATATACTGGACAAATTTGCTACAGTAATAAAACTCAACAATACCCCTATGTATATCAGTTTTCATCAAGCATAAGATTTATTTTGTAGTAAGAGTAACACCATATCTTTATGATCAAATGTCAAAATCGCTTTACATAAATGAAAAATGCATGTTTTACTACTTAATGCACTGTCGGTGGCTGAAATTATAATAATAGCTTTTCCCATTAAAGCACATTAATTTTGTTTCGCTATATACTTAAAAGTTACTAGAAATGTGCCAACTATTAGGTCACGAATTTCCAGACATTGGTAGGAAAATCCAGAATACTTCTTTTGTCTTAACTGGTACTCGTCAGATGGAGCTACATGTATTTCAGCATTGATAGTCACATTGAAACTCGAGCCGGTAACTATCACTGGTAGTATGAATCCAAAGGAAAATTCATACGACAAATAGTACTTTTATATATCGAAACATTTTATTTGGGTGATTTTCCATCATATTACTTTCTAAGTCAGATTTATTTTGTCCAAACAAAAATCAGTCATCGATTTCTATGTGCTTTAATACATTACCAATAATTCACTAGACATCAAGACATATTATTTAATGCATGTAACAGAACTGGAACACTAGGTCTACTAGTAATAAAACAGAACTCGTCAACCGATAATTCTTAATGGTCAAGAATTTCTTTCCAATTTTGATCATTATCCCAAGGTATGAATGTATGTAATTATTTTGAAAGATTAACTTCAGGTAAACAGCACCATTTAATAAACCAATGATAAAAAGTTCACTTGGTATTGTTTGTTTGAATCTTCCCATTGATGTTTTTAGGACTGCAATTGATCAGTCTCTTATTGGCATATGTGCATACTGTGCGTATTGCCTCGATATAGCCTTAATTAACAAGCATTATAAGGGAAGATGGATAGTGGCTAGCAGTGGAATTCAGGACGCGCGTTTCGTCCTATTTGAGACTGGCCAGTTGGATATACCTGCATCTCAGATTTGACGTTCAATCTGGGACTCGAACCCAGTACCTTTCACTTCAATCAAACAATACCAAGTGAATTTAAAGTTCATCCCATTGCACAAGCAAGTGGCTGTCAGGACTCAGTTGCTAAGTGGATAAAGCGATAGTCTTTGAATCGAACGGTACTGGGTTCGAAGCTCAGAGTGAATATCAACTCTGAAATGCAAGTATATCCAACTGACCAGTCCCAAATAGGACGAACCGCGAGTCCCAGATTCCACTGCTAGCTATTATCCTTCTTTGCTTACAATGACATAAAGGAAAATTCCATTGTGTACAAGTAGAAATCATTCTTTAATTTGCTTCATAAGATCGAAATTTAACTTCAATAAACCAGTTTATCCACTCCTTTTTTTAATGGCATTTTGCTTGCAGGTAATAAAACACCAAGTAAGTTTACACATTTTTTACCAGTGGATGTTTTTTAATCACAATAATGAAGAAAACACATAAGAGGATGTTTTCGTGTTAGTATTAAATTCCTCTGCTTACCTCGAGGTTGTGATAACATCTCAACTATATTGACGTTAACAAGTTAGAGCTAGAATGCATAGGTTCAAGCTGTCACAATTGGCATCGAAAGGGCAGGAGAACAAGTGGAAATAAAATCACTAACGGCAATGGAAACAAACTAAAAATATGGGGAGAAAAGGCCACAAGAAATAAAAAAATGAATTATATAGTGTCCAGAAATAGAATGCAAAAATAGATGCATCTGAGTACTCATGACAGATTTGGAGTTAAAGCGCCTAAATCTTCTACAATAAGTTACAAATACTTTACATCTACAAACCAGTAAATCTGCATCCTTCAACAAAACATAGACAAACTTTTAGTAACTGCATGACCTGTTCTGATCATCTCTAAGCTCTTTACCATCCACCTGTCTTTTAACCAGAATAACATGTTAAGTTGTACAGAGAAGACCTCTGTACAATATATGTAGAAGGAAGCCTCATTTGTGCCAAGAGCGCGGTAAGGTACAAAGTTAAGCAGGTATTCTTTTCCGTACCAGTAATTATTCAGCTACCAACTCATCATACGTAATATTTAATTAGTTTACTAAGTACGTCCAGGGTATTCGAAGAATTTTAGATGGCTTTGGGTTTTCAGAAAGTTCTGGAACGCTACTAAACGTCTTAGAAGTATAGGTAATCACCCAATCAGGAACGTGACAAGTGACTTCTCTCTGTCTAGATGTTTCTGGTAGAACTTCTGTTGAATGGTGATTGGATAAGATATTTCTCAGCGTTTTCAGAGCCTGTTTGAAGAATTTTCTGGATCTTCCCAACAGCAATAATGCCGATCGGTTGGTAGCTTACCATTTACTGTTACCGCTAAGGACATCTGTTAAAATTTTCGGCGAACGTTATGAAACTAGTGACGGTAATTTTCGAGCCGTATTGATATAAATCTTTGGGTATGTTTATGAATTCTTTGAAATAAATAATATGTTGGTCTGTATTTAAAAGTTTGTGCTCAGATAATTGGGAGTACACTTTTATTGCCTACATAATTGTTTGATCGTCTGTAAATAATGCACCATTGTAATTTGATTAGTTGAAATTTATGTTGCAAAGTTTTAATTAGAAGGCGAAAATAACAATTTTATATTTGAATTTTATTTTAATAATGTTCGCTCAGACGGATCAATGGCTTTTTGGAAGTTTACTTCAGAAATAAAGTCATTAATTCTATCAGAGCACCCGATTATAACTGAAATACGCTTGCATAATAATATTGAGAAGAAAAGTTGAAACACTTTTCTTGTAGATTGTAGATTGATCCCGTTAATTAATAAAAGAAAATTGGTAAGAATTAGACGTATATAATTTCTATGCAAATAAAAAGACCATGCATGTCATCTAAAGGAAGATATATTAAATATTTAACAAATTATTCGTTACATTGATAAATTTACTGTTGATAGATAAAGATTTTTAAATATAAACTTAATTAGTGTACCTGACAACTAAAGAATTGAAAAATGCACAAGGTGAAAACTATTCCCTGCTTGATAATTCTAGTGGATTTTTATGACATATCATTTAAATAATAGAATCAGACTGGTAAAAATTGTAATAGGTTTTTGAGAATATGATTAAATAACCGTGATGAATAATGTAAATAATATATCTAATTGACGTTAAACGTTTAATGAGTCTACTACTGCTGAGCGACCAACAAATTACACTGCAGAAAAGTCAATGAGTAAAATTTACTTAAAGGTTGCTTTTGCAAACGATTAGAGAAATTCGTATCATCGAAGAAAGTTATCAACAAAATTCAAGTACTGAAATTTATATTATAACAGTCTGTAACTAAATAAAGAGATTTTGCATAATTTTACAGTCACCAGAATTAAAAAAGTATCCGATGATAAATTGTCCATAAAGAAAAACAATATATCGAAGGGAGTATGTTATGACTCAGACGTGAACTAAAAATGGTTAGGAGAGGTGTTGTACTAATAGTTAGTTGAAAATTGAAAGTAAAAATTTGAATGCATAAGAAATTATTGAACTTCGACTGTAGCCCCTCCGAGGGCTACTGCCTCTCCCAAGCCTGGATAAAGGAGGAGGGTTGGGCATGGGGTTAGCGACCCCATCCTGTAGAAAACTAACTCGCTAAAAAAACGCTAACCAGAAGAAATGATTGGGTTTTTGATAAGGAGAATTCCAAATTGTTCGCCCTCAACCATGGTATAACTACAATAATAAAACGCTATTTGCATATAGTATCAAGATGTTAGTCAGCTGCTGTGTCTGGCAACACTGAAAATACAGGCTATAAGTTAGTTGGTAAATTGTCCTCATATTACTATATTTGTATTTGACTAGAAGAACGCTAAGTGTATTTCAATATTCCACTAAGTATTGATTAATAATATTCTATACTACGGCATAAAGGTAGTTTATATTATACCTATGTCGTAATTTTTTATAAATCTTCGTCGAACAGAACTGTTACATTTGCTTAATTCAACTCGGAGTATTTAGTAAGATACCGATCCCTGGAAAGTAAAGAAAGAGTTAACTCACTGAGCATACCTAAAGCCATGACCAATGAAAGTGGAGATTAGACAACACAGAAAAGATTTATTTACAACTCTGACTCAACCAATCTTTGAGTAGAAAATTTTTAATAGGGCGGCTTACTTTAGTATCCCTGATAGTGACAATAGTACAGGAACTTCCAATCGATCGAATCAAAATCTAAATACATCTTCGACAGGAATTCTGTAAATATGTCTACACATATAAATTTGAAGATTGATAAATATTTGATCGGGACACTCATGCGCATGTTTACAACCCGCCTGGTTTATTCTGATTTGCTGATTTTGAGGTGGAATTGTGTTACAGGTGATCTCAAAAACCAAGATTCAAGAGACCATATGACCCTACCCAATCTTTCTGAGGTTATCACAATGAAGCTTATGTCCTTCCTCACTGACTACGATCGTCAGGGATCACTCAAATAAAATATCATTACCTCAGTCAATTTAACTGGTGATCTCGGAAATCTAAAATCAAACTTGTTTCCCTGTAAACTGACTTGATTCAAATGCTTTTTAATATTATCAGGAGTTGAAGACTTACTTCCGATCTCTTCCGCGAAGACTGATGGAGAATGGTGAGCTATATAAGTGTTGCTGGATAAGGATTAAACTCCTCCTCAAATTAGGAAAAAAGCAAATCAAAGGAAATGTCCTATTTCATTTTATTTACTATTTTAGCAAATAAATTTAACTATAAATGCGATTGTACAATGTATATATAAAACACTATACTTAGACCAACAACGACAGCTTCTATCAATACAAGAGATATTTAGATGAGACTTTTATTATTTGTGGCAAAATATCAGTGTCAACATCCTGAACTCATTCAGTAACTGTCATTACACAACTAAGTTCGCAATAACATCAGAGTGATATTTGGAATCTCAATTAATAAATATTTGGGCGAAAAGGACTGTCAAAAACTCTATCTTGAATCATCTAGTCGTTTTTGATCACTCCACTTCACCAGGAGCCTCTTTCAAAATCATACATACAATCAAGAGAGTCGGCTCAAGAGGAGTGGTAATGAGAAACTTATGTGCAGCAGAGGCTATTGCTATCCACAAGCTCAAGCTTAACCTTTGCGTACGAAAACAGTATGTTACGTCCGTCATTCTTCCATTGTCTTAACCTTCCTTAACCTATCATTTCTTTAAATTATTATTTCTACTTCTTTCTAATTATTCTCACAACCATTAATTAGAAACTTTTAACTATTATGTTCAAATTAGTTATCAAGTGAAAAATTATCTCTACCTTATCGTTTTAATAGCCGATTATCGTATGACTTCCTTTCAATATCCGGTTTTCGTAAATAATTCATGTCAGAATACAACTTCAAGTTTTTTTAATATTTGATTTTATTACAGAGTGCTACTTAACAAGTAAAACCGACTATAAATACGATTGAATAGTCCAAGTGAAGTCGTTGAAAAGGTTTTCTTCTCTGAATCGTTTTCTTTCTTCCACACCGATACAATGGGTTTCTTTCTTTATTTGCTTCTTAAAGTGTTTCATTTACTATTCAATTCGCCAAATCTGAAATTGAGCTACTGTTGCGTCCTTATTAGTTTTGACTTCACTGGGCGCTAAATTTTTAACCTATATTTTAAATATTCGTCTACTGTGAACTACTATCACTGGCTTCTCCATTTCATTTTATTACCATTACTTCTAAGTGCTCACTAATCTAAAACCATCTGATAGGTGGTTGTTTAGCCATTTGAAACAACTTACTTACCAATCATCTGATTTGAAAGTTTGTTATACTCAAGAGATAAATCAAAAATAGATACCTTAAGGTTAAATAGATCATCAACAATTGTTGGTTCGTCAGACGTTACTAACATAAGAGCTAGTACCTAGAATGGAACTCATGTCCAAGGCATTGGAAATCTAAACATGAGAAATATATTTCAAAAGGAAAAAATATAATTGGAGGATGAAACAATGAGACCGAAATCAATAAAAAGACTGAATACAACTGCTTCACTGTAAGCGACTTCCATTCATGCCATCAAATGTCTTCAGTGTAACTGTAAGCCATTTTATGTTTATTTATACACTCGATCTAATTAGAATTGTGTAGCATACAAAGATATAGTTCAAAAGAAATTAAATTTGTTCTAGTCAATCAAGCTATTTAAATCTAACAATACTTTATTACTAATTCTGATTAACATTTAGCATGATTCAAATTATTCCACAAAGAATAACTACTGTGGAAAAGCCCAGATTAAAAATGAATCAAATAAATCTATTATTCAAAAAAATAAATCTTTAGCATCCATGGATTTTACCGATGCTTTATTGGAAACTGGTCTGAAAACAAAATTATCAAATCCTGTTATTGTTCAGTCAACTGAATTGTTAAATATCCATAACCAAAATGATCATTTCGATAAAGAAATTAGATTGAAAATACATCAACCAATTATTACTACAACACATATACATTTACCAAATGAATTTGAGAGCTCAATAACAAATGCATAGTTATATATACACATATACACATACATTTATTTATATTACTTATAAGTTAAGAGAAACAAACAATTTCAGCAACATTCACTATTGCTATCATAAAACTACTCCATCGGTAACTCTTCAATTTCCATTTTGTAATTATTCCCAAACTGCTTTTTTCATAAACCTTATTTCACTATTCCTGATTGTTTACAAACAAGTATACCTATTGTATTAGAACCTACTTCGGGTGCATATCAATTCTGTAGATGATTAATCTGAAAAATAGTTGCCGAAAGATTATTATTATTAGAATTGCCAATTGACAAAACCATTCAGGTTTTACGCCTTAATAGCTTGTGTATCATTTGATTGAATAATTTTTAAAATATTGCCATAACTTATAATAACTTCTCTGACTTTTTTCACAAGAAATCTTACTCTCCTTATTTATCAGATGAAATAAAGAACGTAGACCTCGAAATGTATGACTAAGATCAACCCATTAGCAAAGAACACACTATCTGTTATTGATGGTTTATTTAGGGATAGATCTAAGATCCTTATGGGAACCTATTGACTGCAAGATAAATCAAGAAGGGGATAAAGATGTAATCTTGTTTACAATAATAAATTATGATAATGTTTCAAAGTGAAACTAAATACACTTGAAAATCCCCAAAAGTTCATTTTCGCCTCGCCAGTGTAACAGCGCTCTGCTTTCCACTAAACCTGATAACTTTGTTTTAAATTTAACAAACGATGAACACTACTTGATGATTCTAAGTTAGGACGAAACATAAGTTCGCTACGAAATAATTTCTAAGGATTTTCAAAATACATTGGACTCGACAAAATCACACGATATCGATTTTCAAGCATTTAATAATTTCTCTCGAATACAAACATGGTAGACAATATCTTTTAGGCGGAAAAGTACATCTAACTGTAGACAGAGGTAGACGCAAGTAAAACTTCGAAATCTGTTATCTAAAGGAAAAGTTTCACGTCAGGGCGTACATTGATCAAAACCTGACGCTTGATCGGTAGTAATTTCTTCAGTTCATAATGTCCATTAAAACTAACAAGGTTAGTATTAATGTTGAATGTTTATGAACTATTTATTTTGGGGAGTTATTTGCAACTATAATCATCATAAGACTGAAGTTAATTCATGTATAAACTGTCTCCAACTTGTTTATTACCTACTTACAGTTTGAACAGGATAACAATCGAAGTAAACATCCAGTCATTCAGTTAGGGTCTGCTTAAATCTGTTATTTTAGATATGCTAAAACAGTAAAGTAACTAAATTTTAAAATCGTAAATACGGGTTTATGAATGCGATCATCTTTCGACAACTCAAAAGTAAGGTTCGCCATCCATAGCTACTTGCGAAATAAGTATACCTAAATCATACAATGTAAACGACTGATTTTTCAATAACTCCATTCTACAAGGTCAAAATACACTGCATCAGGTTAAGGATTTTCACACTTTTTACCATACATTCAATTCTTGTTTCAGATGGCAAGCGAGTGGTTGCTTCCTTGCACTTTCAATCTCACTGTCTATTTAGCCAAATGTGACTTTGCCTGTCTCATTAGCTAATAGTGTCCGACAATAAATCCATCGGTAAGGAAGGGCTTGTTCAGACTACAAATTCATATCATGATTCATATCCGTAACTAACAGCTCAAACAATGAATAGTAAATCATAATTTGTAATAACCTTGTTATCCATTATTTGGTTTGTGAATACCACAAAGGTAATGTTTTCAATAGATAAACTGAAGTTTTGGATATATCTCCAACAACTTTTAATCAAGAGTGTTGCATCGTCGCTGTCTTTTTTAAATGTTTTGAAGAGAATTTTATTAGATATAAAAATTGCATGAAAACGTTTTGTTATCCTGAAGGATAAAAGTTGTTACCCGATAAAGGTAAACGAATCTGCTGCATATGTTCTTTTGACAAATTAATTATGATTCACCGGGTTTCTTGCTATTTTGCTTTACGTACAAAAGAGTTCCAGAAACTATTTGGCAGATGATAAATTTGGGTCGCAGTAACGTACTTTACGAGAAAAAAACGGCACTTCTTCGATTTTTGGTAAAACCTAAGAATAAATTACGTTCATGGGTATGTCTATGGAAAGCAACGTATATAGGGCTATAAGGTCTCAACTTATTAGGTGAGACGAAACTTACTACTAGGTTTCAACAAATCACTTCCGTAGATCATCGTTACGGACTCACTCTATAAGATTACCGCTTAACATTTCTCTCAGGTATAAAAATGTGGAACTCCGCCTGTGGCTCCTCCGAGATCTACTGCTGGTCCCAAGCTCGGATAAAGGAAGAGGATTGGGCATGCAGCTAGCGACCCCATTCCTTAGAAAACTAACTCGCTAAAAATACGCTAACCAGAAAAATTATTCAAATCATTAAAACTCTGCCCTGGGAGTAGAAGGAAGAATCATAAAGCCTCATGAAGAAAGCCGAGTTCCTTTGAAAGTCATGAGACCGACTCACCTTCTAACAACCAGAGCAACAATTATTACAGGTACATGGAACGTCCGGACAATGTGCGAGACCGGAAGAGTCTTCCAAATTGCAGCAGAAATGAGGAAATGCAACTTCGAGGTGCTTGAGATCAATGAAACTCATTAGACGCAGGCTGGAGAACAACGACTATCTTCGGGGGACTTCTGTTATACTCTGGCCATGAAGAAGAAAATTCGCCAATACACAAGGAGTTGCATTGACGCTGTTCAAACGAGCACAAAGTGCACATATGGGATGGGAATCTCAAGGACCAAGAATCATCAAAGCCTCCTCCAAAACAAAGAAAGAGGGCATTACAATGAACGTCATCCAAAGCTGTGCGCCTACCAACGACTGTGATGAAGACGTTCAAGGCCAATTCCACGATAGGCTGCAGTCGATCGTCGAGAAGTACCCAACAAGGAAATTGACTATTCTGGTGGGGGATTTAAATGCCAAGGTTGGAATGGACAACACTGGATACAAACACGTCATGGGACGACATGGACTGGGAGAAAGGAACGAAAATGGTAATAGATTTGCAAACCTATGTGCCTTCAATAAACTGGTCATAGGTGGCACTATATTCCCACATAAACGTTTTCACAAAACCACATGGACTTCACCGGATCACACTACGCAGAACCAAATTGACCATATCTTCATCAACAGAAAGTTCAGGAGGACGATGGAGGATGTGAGAACCAGAAGAGGAGCTGATTTAGCATCAGATCATCACTTGCTGGTTGCCAAGATGAAATTAAAACTTAAGAATCACTGGACAACGGGGTGGACAACATCACAAAAGTTTAATACGGCATTTCTTCTGAATACTGACAAACTCAACAAATTCAAGATAGCCCTCAACAATAAGTTTCAGGCCTTTCATGATCTACTCAATGGAGAGCAACTGGAAAGGGATAAAAGAGGCAATCATTTCAACATGTCAGTACGTTCTGAGCCACAAGAAGCACCATCACGAGGAATGGATCAGTGTTGGTACACTGGATAAGACTGAAGGGAGGAGGAAAAAAAGACAGTAATCAATACCATCCGAACAAGAGCAGAAAAAGCCAAGGTACAAGCCGAATACACAGAAATAAGAAAGCAAGTGAAAAGGAGGATCAGAACCGACAAACGTAAATATGTGGAAGACTTAGCAATGACAGTGGAAAAGGCTGCAAGAGAGGGAACCATGAGAATATTGTATGATACAACAAAGAAACTCCCTGGAAATTACCGTAAACCAGAACGATCAGTGAAAAGCAAGGAAGGCAAGGTAATCAACAACATTGAAGAACAACGCAACTGGTGGGTAGAACACTCCAAAGAACTCTTGAATCGACCAGCTCCATTGAACCCATCCAACATCGAGGCAGCACCCATGGACCCCCAGTTGTTGTTGGCCCACCAGCAGTTGATGAGATCAGCATGTCAATCAGACAGCGGCAGGGGAGTTGGAAAACCGTGATTTCAAACCAGTGGTGCACATGGGCTTCAGGATCCTAAGGAAACGAATGACGCATGAACCACTTATTGGTCACCGGCTACCATAGGACTGCATCTACTTACGTTTCTCAACTGCTATATGGATCAGACCTTTAGGTCAAAGGCTCTGCGTGTGGCCCTCTAAGAAAGCCATCTGCTTCGGTCTGAACATTCGAGAGTATCACAGCCCACACACAAACCGACTGACTTGGGCGCATATGCACACAGTGCCCCTTCGCACCGATATTTATGTTCATATAAATGCGGCAGACCATTACTGCTAGTTTGGGAAAAGAACAATTGAAATCCCAGTATTCGGTCTAGATACAAAACTGAAGAACCAAGGTATATTGGACTGTACGAAGTTTTATTAAATGACTTGTATTAAATTTTATCAAAACAAACTCATGAGTGCTCAATTCAAGCGGTTCTGATTTTAGAAAGTATACAAATATAAATAAAAAGAGCTCAAACGATACAGCCTGTGCTATTCGGCCAAAGGTTCTTCTACATCGGATCAGATATCTATTTCAAAGGATCCCAATAACCTTCTTCAGCGGACAGTCGAAGGTCAACAATCAAACAGTGGACCAAACGTGGCATTGACTTCAGTCAAACACAACCTTATCGATAATGGTCCAGCAACATGCAACAGTTAAATTAAGTAATAAAAAGATAATACTCAACCACAGCCATATAGCTGAAGCCCAGACAAGGAAAACTGAAGGATACAAAGTGTGATTAGAAGAGATCTGAATAAAGGTTAGAATACAGTAGTAAGAAAAAGAACAATTTAATAACAAAACGAACTAATAAGACGCTTAGGTGAGTTTTTCAAAGCGTTCTTTCTGTTACAAGTATTTATTCATATTTTTCGCACGGTTCTCTTGCTTACTCAAGCGTTAGTGAGTTCGACACCACCTACATTTTCTCTTCCTTCTTATAATACGACTGGAAAAGATTAAGTAACTCAGATAAATTCACAGGACAAGTTAATTTCTTTTCGTACACTTTTACTTTCTCTCCACGACTACTGAAAGTAGGAAGTGAGTCAGACGCTTTTGGACGTAAACAGCTATCGAAATGTTTGCTCAAGCCAAGCCTATATAGGTCAAACCTCTGACCGTTCTTGTCTCAGGATCCTAACTACTCAGCTAGGAGGGGGAGTAAGCTGAAATGGTTAATAAATCCCCAAAACAACTAATTTCGTAGGTCCTTGACGTTAATACTGACCTCATTAGTTCCAATTGACATTAGTTGAAGGTAATTGCAACAGACCACGCTTGCGCATGCCGTCCTGTGCATTAATTAGTCAGTTTAGACTAGATACACTTCGAAACACCAACCATTATTTACATGCATATACATCTTCTCCTACTGGGCTTTGATTAGCTTTTGTATCCTTGTATAAGATGCGGGTTTAGATAGTAGAGTTGTCAACTACTGTGTATCTGGGACACTTTATTGTTCGTTCTGGGTTTAACTTCCCATTTTTGAAAGCCTCTGAACTAAAGAGGTTCGGTTTTATCTTACCTATGTGTAAATTATTTACCACGTACACCTTAAGGTACTCGACTTTGAGCTATACTTTACATGAAGATTATTGATACTACTGGTCAACTAAAGTAAAGTGTAGTGATGCTTGGATGGCAATCTATCGAACAAAAGTTAATTGCTTTGACGTCTCAATCACTATAAGATTGCATTGAGTAGCATAACCGATACCCAAAAGATTATAATTAAACTACTAAAGAGATTGACATGTTAACCACTTGTTAAGAAATCACGCTGGTCAGAGTACGACAAAAAACAATAACCCGAGACCGCACACAAATAAGTACCCGGTGAAGGATCTCACAAAAGTTTCCATACCCAGAGTAAATATCCAGCAGCCATTATGTCTTATGAATTCCGTACACTTCATTTGAAACCTGATTATACTAGTACGCTAAAAACAAAAAAGCTATTCATCCAATATCATTGTCATGAACTTATGTATACCAACTGATTTCTCCGCGCTCACTTACTGTTGCTCCGGAGCAGTTACAGGTACATGTTAATGTGCAACAGGTGACCATCTAGCCACTCAACTGTACTAATTCTAGTCAATGTGATAGTTATTTGTGAGCCTGTATATCTTGCAGTTTGAGCTAGTGTGCTTGTAGTGTCGGAGTGATACAAGAACCGTCTGCACCTAGCAGAGAAGCCTTGACAATAAGAACTGTCTAAATGGACCCTCATCAAAGATCCATCGATCAATGACCTCTCGCATACTCAGCAACATTTCCATCGCTAAGCTTTGTTGAAACTCGATGTTGTGTAAGGGCTAGTCTAGACGTCCTCAGTCAGATTGGTCTCCACGTTCGGAAGTAGCTTCCTTTAAAGTTTCGCAGCCTTCAGAAACATCGCTAGTAAACATACTTCGTATAACACACATGTTAAAATTGAGCGATAGTGCCTTCACTACTGAGAGTAACTGTGTGGGTGGGTCTGTCATGCCGTGCTTATAGAATTCAGCTTCTGGGTTAAAGAACCAGACTTCGTTATTATCTAGCCAGGACAGCATGGGTTGGAGGGTGTGAGATGAAACAGTCTGAATCTTAGAAGGCTTAGGAGTCTATTCTGTTGTGATAAAGTTGAAATATACAAATAGGCAAGGAAATAAACAACCGAAAATGTAGAAACGATATCACCATATGTCAAAATTGAAATGAAATTTGATATACAATGTTACGAAAAGGAGCAGACATACAGTTTATTATTTGGTGCACCAGAACAAGTCTGACTAACCAACTTTACCCCTATCAACTTTTTGATCAAAGGATAAAAACCCAGTCGAATCAGAAGCCAGAAATGATGGGGTTCGAAAATATATTTGGAAAACTATCGATTTGTTTAGAAGCGTTTGATCTAAGCTGTCTAATAGCTACAGCTAGTGCGTAGCACGGTGTGCTCACTCGAGATCTACAGTGGTAGCGTGTGCGAGCGCCTGCAGATAAGATGTATCCAGTAGAACTAATGAGGTCAGCATCAATGTCAACGACTTACATAACTATTTACATTTTACATCACTAGAAACCAAACTTCAGCCTGGTAACAAGATAGCTAGTGATGTCCAGAAATCCCACTACCCTGATACACACCAATAGAAGTATTGTTAAGTTCGGTGTCAGGATCTCCTTCTTTGACACAATAATAGTAGATCTATTCCAAAAACTGTAGATCTGTCTTGATGTGACTAACTAGTCTATAAGATCTTATGTGTAAGTCACGACATTTTATACGCTGACACACAGTAAAGAGCGCGATTGTCATAACAATCAGCAATACGATACTTAACACTTCCTAAAAAGACAATTGGTCTAGGAATGTAATAATATATTTATATGAAAGAGAATACAGGTCCACAAATTTTACTTCCTCAAGTGTTACATGCTGAATGTAAATATTCTCATCAATGGTTGTATTCCAGATACTTACGGTAAAATGTATGTTTACCTAGATGTGGGTTTATGCAGACTCCTTCACTCGATTTATGTTAATCAAGACCTTTCTAAACCAAACACAGGTATAAACCGGCTATTGAACAGCCCATGAGCATCACCGTTGGAGATGGTCTTTAAACGAGACAGCAACGATCGGCGTCCAACTGGCGACTAAATAGATAAACCACTCCTGATCGTTGCATCTTCTCACAAATCCACAACTGTCTTATCTAGAATCGATTTGATTGAAGCGTATAACCAAATTTCCATGGCTGAAGACGAAACCCCTAAAGAGCTATAATCACTGTCCTCAGAAGCTTGGGACGTTTGCGCAAATCTATCGGTCTACGAAATGCTGCACAAACTTTCCAGAAATTCATAGATGACATTTTTCGACGTCACAACTTCCAGCACGCGTACGCTGGTGACAGTCTGATAGTAAATCCGGACAGAGGATCCCATCTCAAGCATCTGGAACTTGTTTTCAAATGACTCCAAAAATATGGCACTACTGTAAACACTTGGGAATATATCAGATAGGAAAAAGCCTCCTGAACCCTACCAGACATACTCAAGGTATTGACCCTCTAAAACGCTCAAAGATGGGCATTCTTGATTGCTTAGAATCAACTTCGATCAATCAACCACTTGCGGCCAACGTCCTAATGAGTTTTTGTCGACGATTTAAACCGAGTTGCACTTCCCACACACAACCCTTAACAGACCGACTTCGTGGAAATGCGAAACCCACCAATTCGGACGACAACACGAGAAAAGAAACATCAACAGTTGAGGAAATTACAGCAAAAACAACTGTGTTCGCACACCAGGACATAACAGCACCCGTAGGTATCTCAGTACGTGCATTCGGCTCGGTAATCGAAGGGATCTTACAAAGACAGGTAAGTAACGCTTGACAACCATTGACGTTTTCTTCAAGATGGTTGAAAGACACTGAATTGAGATATGGCACCTTCGGAAAGGAAACCCTTAACTACATATTGTGTTATACGTCACTTTCAACACTCCGAAGAAAGGATGATAATTTACTCCCCCCGACAGTTTCAACAACTATGCCACGTCACTCAGTTTATTTCAGATACACGATATATTTCTGGGGGAAGCAATGCAGTTGCGGAAGCTTATAGAAGAACGATTTCATTGTCCTGATAGGAATAAAGATAGGAGGGATTTGGAACGCTATTGAGTAGAATGCCGGAAATCTTAGGTGGTTAGACACAATAAATGTCCTTTGGGCTCTTTTGCAGCTCCCGACGTTCGTTTCGATCATGTTCATCTTCATTTCGTAGGATCCTTAACAGAATCATATGGATACTCTTCACTTTAAAAGCATGTAGATCGTCACAAGTGATGGCCAGAAGCAGCACCTGTCAAGGATATTACCGCTTAAACAGTGATTCGCGCCTTCATCGAAGGATTGGTAGCAAACTTCGACTGTCCTCCAATTCTTACTACAGATCATGAATGTCAGTTTGAACCTGGACTTTCGCGTCGTCTCACTACACTAGTTGGAATCACAGGATCCCGAAAGATCGTTTAAGACATACAAGCGAACGGGTTGTTAGGCGGTTTCACAGACAATTGAAAGCTTCACTCATAGCTGCGAACGTCCAACAGTGGACAGGCGCTCTTACACTCGTGTTACTTGGTATTTGTAATGCAGTGAAAGCTGACGTAGAATACTTTGCAGAACAACTTGTTCACAGGACGATACGCCGACTTCCAAGAAAATTTTTGAATCATACGTCTTCTTCAATGAATATGGATCTCAACTTATAACGAAAAGGATTACAAGCACGATGTGTTCAGTTAAACCTGTTTCAACCCGACCACAGTCATTTGTTGTTTTCGTCCATCTCGCCCTACAACATCCTGTACACTTTATTACATTGCAATTCATTACGTCTGTAAAATCCATTTTGAAGGTTTTGTGTGTAAAAATCCCTCCATGCATACATTTGTAACTTGTTCTCATTGGTTTCTTTAGTTGTGCATTTTGCTAGTCTTTTTGATGCCATTTGAGATGGTAATATTTTATTTCATTACAGTTTTTCTCATTTTTCTTTCGCCTTCACTGAGTTTTTACGTTTCTCCTGGAACTGAATTTATGTTGTTTTAGTAGATACTTAATCTTAGCGGCAGCCATATTGATTGTTCTTCCTTTGGTTGTGTTGCTTGAGTTGACTGTAATCGTGCATTTTGATCCTTGATCTATCCAGAAAGGATAAAATAACACTTACTTTTCGATGGGCTCGGTAATTTTCTTACATTCCTTATCAATTTGTCTATTTATTGTATTTTCGATCGATTATTGAGGGAACATTTATTGGTTGAATAACTGTGCGGTAGTATTTGTTAAGGTAATAATGTACATCTGCATTTATAATGAAATTGAGAACCGTTATTTTCCCAATCCCTTTGTTTTGATTTCAACTGGGTAATAGTGCTTGTCTAAACTACCCAAATAGTTATTCTCCAGTCCAAACCTTAGTTTGGATTTTGCAACCGCAACCTCTCGAAATGGTGCACAAACCTGAATTCTATATAATCGGTAAAAACGGAACTAACGATAACAGCATCATCGATCATTTTAAGGCCGCAGATTTGCAAGTAAACCCTGGTTGTATTGATTTACCTCATGTACACTGAAACTACACTAACCTCACAATTACGAAACTGTGATGTTTGAATGAACCAATGACTTCGTATTGATGACTGTTTTGATTTTGAATTCCAAATGTTAGATCCACTTTGAAAGTGAAAATCCCTCCATGCATACATTTGTGATTTCTTCCTTGTGGTTTCTTTATTTGTATATATTGTTCACTTTTTTGATGCTAATTAAGACTGTAACGTTTAATTTTCTCGGTTTTTCTTATCGATTTTATTGAGTCTCTATGTTCCTTACTGAACTGTATTTAGTTTGTTTTAATTGTTATTGTTCTGACGGCTGCCATATTGACTGCTCGCTCTTTGATTGTGCGGTTTGATTTTGACTGGGATCGTGCATTTTTGGTTGTAATTTGGAGCACTTTCCCAGAAATTGAAACACTTTGCGTTATAAAACAGCCGCTCAAACGGAATCTTACTTGATCTATCCAGAAAGGATAGAATAACGCTCACCTTTTGGTGTTCTCGGCAATTTTCATATATTTCTTACCACTTTGCTATTCATTGTAATTTAGATTGAATATTTTGGTATTAATCGTTGGTTGAATAACCGGGTGGTAATACTTGTTTAGGTAAATTTGTACATTTGTATATATGATGAAATTTTGAACCGTTGTTACTCAAAACACTTTGTTCTGATTTTGATTTGGGTCACGAGTCTATTCCCCCGTTATTTGGCCACATCTGGACCTATTGGAATCTAGGTTTGGATCTTACAGTTTTAAACAAATATTGGTCGGTAAGGTGCTTGATACGAACGTACAGTTATAAACAAATATTGGTCGGCAAGCTGCTCGAAAATTGGTTAATAATCCGAGATGCCCAACAACCGTGCAAATAAGTCAATTCCTAAGCTGGTCGGGGAGGATGAAGACAAGTTTAACGACAAATCCCTTGGTACAAAGCAAGATTTTCTGATGTCTTTTTGCCTCATGGTTCTGAATCCTTTAAGGAAGACTATAGTGATAATGAAATAATGGTATATAAGGTAGCGAATCTTAGTTTCGATAAAAGGGAAAGACTTGGGCATGCAGGGTCGGGCACAATACCTAAGGTACCCATAGTTGAGCTAGAGCTACCGAGAGTTGAATTGTGTTATTTTGATGGAAAGCCGAAAGAGTATTGGAAGTTTATAAAAGAGTTTAAAAATTACATTTTGACTAGAGTATCTGACGATAGTCAACGTTTACTATATTTGCTCCATTATTGCAAGGGCAAGACGAAAGCAGCCATTGAAGGATGTGTAATGATGGAGGCTACGTCTGGGTATAAGAGAGCTAGAGAAATTTTGGAACGGTTGTTCGGTCAGGCTCATTTAATAGCAAGAGAAACGTTGGGGGATTTATTCAATAATGTAAAGCACGGTTGTCATGACGCAGAACAACTCTCAAGTTTAGCCATAAGAATGGAGAATTGTAGCATGATTCTGGAGCAAATGAATTACACTGCCGACTTCAATTCGTTGGTTACATTAGAGAAAGTAGTGAGATTTCTGCCTCAACCTATGCAAAGGGAATGGGCCGAACTAGTAGATAGATTGACGGAAGATGACAGAGAGCCAAAATTCTCCTAACTCACCCAGTTTGTGACAGCTAAAGCGAGATTCGCTTTGAGTAGGTTTGGACGATTGGCTGAACGTCCAGGAGGGGGAGTTATCACGATTTCATGTTACCATTCGGTAGTGAGACCGAGGAATGCATTGATCGCAAGTGTTAGGTGCAATATGTGCTCAGGAGATCATGCAGTTTACGAGTGTACACAATTCTTGGCTCTCACGACAGAAGAACATTGGTCGCACGTCAAACATAAGAGTATCTGTTTTGTATGCCTTAAACAAGGACATAAGGCTATTGAATGTAAAGTGACGAGACGTTGCGCCGTTGACGGATGTCCAAAGAGACGTCACTCCTTGCTGCATAATGATTCGGCAAAGAATAGTTCAGAAGATAAACTGGCTACGGCAAACTATTGTGGACAATATAGGCCAGTGGACAGTCATATGTGTCTGAGAATGATCCCCGTGGGGTTGGGATTGGGGAACGCTGAAGTTGTAGGGTACGCACTTTTGGATAATGGTTCTGACGTAACCTTAATCAGGTCAGGATGTTTGAAGTTGCTGGGGCTAAGTGAGGAACGGTCGTCAGTGATAGTACAAACTGTGAGTGGTATTAAGACAACAATGGTTACAAAGACACCTTTTGAAGTGTACACTTTAGACCAATCTGAGCACGTTAGGATTGAAGGAGCCCTGGTGGTGTCGCGAATACCAAGACATAAGCCGACGAAATCAGTTATGAGCAGCCTAGTCAAGTGGCCGCATTTGAGTGATGTACCCCTAGAGGTTATAGATTCTGGCGAAGTTGTATTGTTGATTGGTTGTGATGTTCCGAAAGCCCATTGGGTACTCGATCAACGGTCGGGTGGAAGAAAAAACCCGTACGCAGTGAAAACGTTGCTCGGGTGGAGCGTATTTGAACCTGCATCATTTTCGGGCTTGAAGAAAAGAGCTAGTAATTGTATGAGTAAACTTCAGACATTAGAAGACCAATTCCGTAAGCTCTATGATGTAGAGTTCGCCGATGTATATTCAAGCGATAAATCCCTGTCAGTAGAGCACCAAGCAGCAATAGAGATAGTAGAAAGGGGTACTTTCTTCGACGGTAGTCACTTCGTAGTTCCGATACCATGGAAAATGAATCCAAACATAAAGATGTGAAACTATGAGGTAGTGGTCAGTAGGTTACTTAGTTTGAAGCGTAGGTTGTTGAAGGATAACAACCTACACACCAAATATGCCATAAGTATTGAAAGTATTTTTGCTAAAGGTTATGCACGAAAGGTGCCTGAAATACAGTTGAGGTCAGATTATCTCTCTCGTTGGTATTTACATCACGACGCGGTGGTAAATCCGAAAAAAAAAAACAGAGAAACTGAGAGTGGTGCTGGATTGTGCTGCTAAATGTGCTGGGGTTTCGCTAAATGATATGATTTATCAAGGACCTGACACGACTGCAGAACTAGTTGGTATATTATTGCGTTTTCGCAAGGAAGCAATTGCCATCTGTGCTGACGTTGAAGAGATGTTCATGCAAGTTAAGGTCCCTGAATCTGATCAAGGAGCTTTAAGGTTTCTATGGTGGCAGGATGCAGACATGTCAAAAGAACCGTCTGAGTTTCAAATGACCGCTCATCCATTTGGAGCAACGTCATCGCCGTTCTGTGCGAACTTTGCTTTGAACAAGACTGCTCAAACATTCTCTGATGGATATGATAGCTATGTCGTAGAGGTGGTTAGGAACAATTTCTATGTGGATTATTGCTTGGTATCTTTTTCCACTTGTGATCAAGCAAAGAACTTTGTTAAGCAAGTAAGTGAATTATTGTGTAAAGGTGGTTTTACATTAAAGAAATGGATAACCTATTCGGGAGAAGTTAGGACCGTTTTGCCTGGGGTATGCAAAAAAACGCCTTTGATGAAAATGTCTAAGAGTTGTGATCTCATTCATCGTACCTTGGGTGTATAATGGGATTGTGAAAGAGACGTTTTCCAGTTTTACTTTGACCGTTGACGAGGAGAGGTATTCTATAAATGGCATCTTCTGTCTTTGATCTTTTGGGCCTAATTTCTCCAATCTGTCTCACGGTCAAACTTCGACTACAAAGGTTATGTAAGTCACAAATAGGCTGGGATCAGCCGATCAATGAGCCTTATTTATCGATTTGGCTAAACTGGGTGAACTTCATGCGACAGATAGGTCACCTTATAATACCTCCAGGGGTCAAGAAACCTAACGCACGGCTGGAATCGCATTTGTTTAGTGATACCTCCGAGATTGGTTAAGGAGCAGTAGCTTATGCACGAGTCAGTTATTCGAACGAACCGCCGTATTGTATTTTGCTGTACAGCAAGTTCAGGGTAGCACCTATAAAACCGATCACTATACCGAGGCTTCAGATGGCAGCAGCAGTTTTAAGCGTAAGGCTAAGTGAAGTGCTACAAAGAAGCTTAGCCAATTTCTTCTGCGAAGTGAATTTTCATACTGATTCCATGAAGGTGTTGTATTACATTAAAAATACAGGAAACCGATATAGTACTTATATAGCTAATCGTCTCGCCATCTTACACTAGTACACCAAGATTGAGCAAAGGGCTTATGTCAAATCGTCGGAGAACCCAGCGGACTGGACTTCGAGAGGTATACAAAAATTGGCGGATCTTGCTTCCACAACTCTAATGACTTATCCTCTTTAGTAGCGATGACAGAAATACTTGTCCAGACAGACGCAATAAGTACACAAAAAGCAATCGAACAGGAAAAACGTGCTGTCGGACTTAGTAATAACTCCTCAGCACTCACCACACTCTTTCAAAATAAACTTAAACGTTCTAAGTCGAGAGGAAACATATTTATTAAAGACAAACAAGTATACGAAGATCCTAAACTTGTTACAGAACTATTTAATGAACACTTTTGCTCCCCGTTAACTGATGAAAAACCACTTAATGATTCAGAACTTATCACAGCATCTGCCTGTGAGACTACTAACGTAGACTTCAATGTATAGAATATCTCTAAGGCTATTAGTACACTGAAACACTCCTACACTGATGGACCAGATGGTATTCCAGCTAGCATGCTAAAACGTGGAGGCGATGATGTGTTTCATTACTCAAACTATTTGCGATATCACTCTCTACAGCGCATTACCCTACTGCATGGAAAACTACACACATCATTCCCAAAATTAAAACAGGACCTGAAGCAAATGTTGAACATTACCGACCCATAAACATAAATTCAGTGGTGTCTAGAGTGATGGAGAAAGTAGTTAAGGCGGCGTTAGTCCAACATGGAATTATTAATAATCTCATCTCCGTCTCCCAACATGGATTTCTTAGATCCAGATCATGTGATACATGCCTAGTGGACTACATGAATGATATAACTCTGAAACGAGACAGTAGACTCCTTGTATCAGTCATATTTTTAGACTTTAAGAAAGCTTTTGATAAGGTTCCACACAAACGGCTACTAGCCAAACTACGGTCCTTCGGAATCAACGACCCACTCTATTCATGGTTTGTTTCATTCTTAAAGGGACGTAAACAAATGGTAAAGTACAACGACTGTCTCTCATTACCTAGACCAATAACTAGTGGCGTCATCCAGGGAAGTGTATTAGGCCCACTTTTGCTTCTCATGTATATAAGCGATATATGTAACATCATAAAATCTGGGAAACCATACTTATATGCTGATGATCTCAAGATAGTATACAGCTATAAGCCTGAGGTTTTAAGTGAAAGTGTACCCCTGATTCAAGATGATCTCAATAACCTAACTATCTGGAGCGAAAAGTGGCAATTACCATTTGACCTCCACAAATGCGGGATCATGCACTTTGGAAAGCACCCCTATGAACCCAACTTTACTTAAATAAAAGTAAAATCCAGACACTTAATTCAATACACGATCTAGGAATAAATTACACAGGAAGCCTAAACCTTAAAGCACACACCTCCTCTATTATTTCTAAAGCCAGACGTCTAATTGGCTTCATAACGAAAAATTTCTTCACGACAGATGCTAAGCTTACCCTTTACAAAATATGTGTACGACCTTCCCTAGAATACTACTCTTTTATATTCTCTAATATGAATACCACTGACAAAATAAGAGTAGAAGATGTTCAAAGACGCTTTACACGCCAACTGCTAGGAAGTGACACCACTTTTGTGTGTTAGTGTTGTCACCCACTAAGGTTTGGAGATGGCGTAAAAACTGTGACGGCGGCTTACCACCTATGTTTCTCTCTGGAAAAGCCTTTGGATTATTTGAACGTCTGATAATGACAAGCTGTCCGTCATCGTTCGTCTTAAGATGAAGTATGATCGCTGTGATGACGGGCTGCTGCACTATCAGTAATACACGTTATTATTAACGAAATTATATTGGTACACAAATATTATGAGTCAGTGAATGAGACTGATTTCCAATCATTGAGACTTTCTAATATATTGCTCTGTCGTTGTGATGAATCATATTCCCAAGATCACCCAAACTTGCTTTCAATCACTGGTGATTATCGATTTTGCAGAAGTATAAAAAAAAACTCAATGGAAATTTTAAATAAGTACGTGAAGATGAGTGTAGGCTAGGCAAAGATTTTCCTTGAGGTGAACTCCGTACTCCGAAACCGCTAGCATTTCGTCATAGAGGCCAATTTGACTGAGACAAAAATAGCTCACAAAAATGTTCAAACGTCAATCTGAAATGTGGATTCTTCATCCATCTCAACGAATTTAGTAAATTGCCCACTATTTTTATGGCTAGATGGTCGCATTGCTATTCTGTCTTCATTCCGTATACTAAAGTACACATAAACAAATGATCATGTATGACAGATTCTCTGAAGTGATGGGGAACAACTACATATATTACAAATACGGGAGAAGTAAGTTGTTTAGTTTACTTGACCACAGAAAATAATAGTCTTGGACGCCCAGTAATGTTCTCCTGACCAAGGTATGAAAGTGAAAGAAGTTGGTGTACAAATCTGGGAAATGTAGACTCATCATGGTCGATACAACTGTTGCGTCCGGATTACCGTAGTTTCGGTTCTGTGTAGCTCTCAGTTAAACGTTAGATGCTCGTCCCTTCAGATAAATTCAAGATGCAATGGTTGGTTTAGGTACGGTTCTAATCACAAAAGGTATGAGCATCGCTGGAAATCTAGGGAGATTATTTTGCCGTTACGTTGTGGTTTTACTCAATCACCTGAAACGGCTGCACTTCAAGCAGTAATTTAGTATGCAACTTCATCATATGGTTGACATAGCCGTTGGAATAAGTTCCATGAAATGAGTATATATTCTTGGTCTCATCAGTATCCAACTAACTGCAATCACCCTACTAAATGTATGCGTTCAACCAGTAACTTGATGAATAGTCTGTAGATCAAAAGTCGTATTTATCCTACTTTTTTTAGTGTTACACTACTATCATCTCCTCTAAAACTTTTCTCAGTCGCTCTCGAAAATTGTCACGGAAGGTAATCAAATGAAAGAGGATTCCTCTTTGTTGTTTTTTCAAGAGACAAAAATTTAACTGAAGTATGTCAAAAATTCAGCCAGAACATCGACGTCATAATTTGACACAAAAACCCCGTTTAGGGACACAAAATGTAACACAAAGGCACAGCAACATACAAGTCAATTTTCCACTGTCACTTTGGAATCTAAAACTTGGTTGAATGGAATGTAACCCTTAGTTACTTACTTACGCCTGTTACTCCTCGTTGAGGAGTATAGGCCACCCACCAGTATTCTCCATTCAACCCTGTCCTGGGCAATCCTTTCCAGTTCTTATTCATCCTTATCGTATCTGCTTCCATTTCCTGGCATAATGTGTTCTTTGGCCTTCCTCATTTCCGTTTCCCTTCCGGATTCCAAGTTAGGGCTTGCCTCGCGATGCAATTTGGTGATTTCCTCAAAATATGTCACATCCACTTCCAACGTCTTTTCCTAATTTCCTCTTTAGCTGAAAGCTGGTTTGTTCTCTTTCATAAAACGATGTGGCTGATAGTATCCGGCCAGTGAATGCTGAGTATTCTGCGTTGACAACTGTTTACAAATACTTGTAGCTTTTTCAAGATAGTTGTAGTAGTTCTCTAAGTTTCAGCTCCGTACAGTAGGACAGACTTGTCTGACTCCGGTTCTTATTGGAAATGCATCTGTCGGCCGTCCTGTATGCACCACTTTTTATTGTAGTCCGTCGTATGAGTTCCGGATAATGTTGACAATATTTTCAGGAACTCCATAGTGTCGAAGAAGTTTCCATAACGTTCTCCTGACCACGCCGTCAAATGCCTTCTCATAGTCAATGAAGTTGATGTATAATGACGACTTCCACTCAATTGACCGTTCCACGATGATCCATAGTGTCGCAATTTCGTCTGTTCACAACTGATCTTTACGGAATCTAGCCTGTTGATCTAGAAGTCGGATGTCTACCGCATCTTTCATCCAGTTCAGCAACACTCTATTGAAAATTTTTCCTGGTACTGGCTGTCGTGCAATGCCTCTGTAATTCTCACATTTGCTCAGATCTCCTTTGTTGGGTATGCTGATTAGGTCTCCTTCTTCCTAGTCCGTTGGCACTTGCTCCTCCTCCCAAGTCTTCTTGAATAGAAGGTGAATCACGTTTGCAGTTACTTCAATGTCTGACTTCATTGCTTCAACTGGCATATAATCAGGTCATGCCGCTTTCCCGCTTTTGATTTTTCTGATGTCTATCCTGACTTCTTTGATCGTTGGTGGAGTGATGGATATAGGAAGGTCTGTAGATGCTGCTTCGATGTCCATTGGATTCAATTGAGCCGGCTTATTCAGCGGTTCCTCGAAGTATTCTACCCATCCTTTCCTCTGTTCTTGCATCTCCGTGATTGTCTCTCCTTCATTGTCCTTGACTGGCCTCCCTGGTTTACTGTCTTCCTGCTAGTTTCTTCGTTGTAGCATATAGTTGTTCCATATCCTCTTCTCTTGCAGTTTTTTCCGTCGTCGTTGCTAGTTCTTCCATGTATTTTTGCTTGTCGGCTTTATTGCTTTGGCTTGTTTGCTTCTGCCTACTCTGCTCGCGCCTTGACTTTCTCCGTTGGTGTTCAACCGTTGTTAATTACTGTCTTCTTGAATCTTGTCCAGGGTTTCCATAGAGATCCATTTCTTCATGAAGATGCTTCTTGCAACCCAAAACCTCCTAATACGTAAAGTTAGTACTTCTTTGATTCTTTTTCAGTTGGCGTTCATCTTATTTTCTTGTTTCAGTAAATCCTCTAAAGCTTGGAACCTGTTGTTGAGAGTTATCTTGAATTGGTTAAGTTTGTATCTCGAAGGAAGGCTGTATTAAACCTTTGTAATGCTGTTTCTCCAGTTGTCCAGTATTTCTTTGGCTTCAGTTTCATCTTGGCCACAACTAGGTGGTGATCTGAAGCCATGTCAGCTCCTCTCTTGGTTCTCACATCTTCCATTGTCCCTCGGAACTTTTTTCGTTGATACAAATATGATCTATCTGGTTATCTGTGGTATGGTCCGGTGAGATCTATTTAGTTTTGTGTATGCGTTTGTGTGGAAATATTGTGCCGCCTATAACCATTTTTTTGAATGCACATAGATTTGCAAATCTCTGCCCATTTTCATTTCTCTCTTCCAGTCCATGTCGTCCCATTATATCTTCATATCCGGTGTTGTTCATTCCGACTTTAACGTTTAGATCTCCCATCAGGATGGTCAAGTCCTTTCTTGAGCACTTACCTATGATTGATTGCAGCCTCTCATCGAACTGATCTTTATCGTCGTCGTTGCTATCATTGGTGGATGTATAACACTGGGAAACATTCATTGTGATCACCTCCTTCCTTGTTTTGAATGATGTTTCGATAATTCTGGATCCATGAGATTCTCATTCTACAAGTGCGTTTCGTGCTTCTCTGATCAGCACTAGAGCAACTCTCTGAGTGTGTGGAGCATTTTGCTCTTCGTGACCGGAGTATAGTATCATCTCTTCCGTACCTGGCCTTTTCTCTCCAGCTTGTGTCCAATGAATTTCGCTGATTCCAAATACTGATAATTTGTATCTTCTTATTTCTATTGCTAGTTGACTGGTCTTCCCGATCTCCTAGATTGTCCGGACGTTCCATGTACCTATAAAATTTGTTGCTATGGTTTTTAGAAGTTGCATCAGTCGCATGAGTTCCGAAGGAACTCGGTTTTCATCATGAGGCATCATAATAATTCTTTCAACTCCCAGGGCAGTGTTTAAATGGTTTGAATATTCTTTTATGGTAAGTGTTTTTTTAGCGAGTTAGTTTTCTACGGCATGGGGTCACTAACCCCATGCCCAACCCTCCTCCTTCATCCGGGCTTGGGACCGGCAGTAACTTTAGAAAAGCTACAGGTGGAGTTGAATGTACCCGTAGGTCGATTTAAAAATAAATGTTATTCAAACTTTACTGAATCATAAACCGTCACTTTCAACTGATTTCCTATTTCCCTCAATACTTTGTCCCCGATTGTAAGGGTATTCCATCGGCTCTGTTATCATAATACTTATTTTGCTGTATCTGTTACAAGCCAAGTTGTACTTAAGCCAAATTATTATATCTCAATATATCCTCTGAGGCCTCACGATCATGCATGACATCCGTTCGGAGTTTCGTAGCATTCTGGATGACGATAACTTGGGTGGAAGTATCATATACGATCTGTCCATATTAAACGAGGTGTTTTGGTGGGTATATGGACACCACTGGGATAAAAAAGCGGATATCTTTCATGAACAAGTCTTACGATATATCTTCTTCTCGATCAACAAGTGCTTTTGGTAGATTAGTAAGGGTCCGATTACCTCACATAACAAGCCATCATCCTTTTGGATAGTAGGATTATGGCATTTCACATAGTTCTTTAAAAATCATACTGTTACGATTGACGTCTTTATTCGAATGTAACTGGACCGCAGCACCACGACGAGTAACCACGTTTTCAAGTCTACTTTTTTTACAGTCTGGAAATCTATCTACTCGAGAGAACAGCTTGTCACAACTTTTTTAAGGCAGTCGACCATGGCTAATATATGCTTGTATTCATTATCCATTCCACGTAACTGCCTAATGATGTCATAGTTCACTTCTGTGGCTGACGCACGAACAACTTATATCAAACCTTGTAGTACACCTCTGTAACCTATCTTTCAACTTGTCGGGCAACAAAAACCAATAATTTAGGAGTTAAAGGTTTATTTCCAGTAATCACGAAACACGACTGCTCTTTAAGCAAAAGGTTTATAAATGGCCTGTCCATAATAGCTGTTGACAACCGACGTCTATTTTGTTCAGCTTAAACCACTATAAGCATAAACCTGGATACAGATCAGGTGACCTAACAAAATGGATGAACGAGTTAGACCGTTCCAATTTCGTCGTGAACCAGTAAGCGTTAGGTTGCGATGCCCCAAATTAGTTTATGCCCACCATCTTGTAAACGAAGCCTGGTCTCATATTTGGTAGAAATGCACACTGTTTGTCCTTAAAGCCATTGGTCATTTGACGTGCCTTCCAAAATTTGACACAATTTTATGCACTTTTTACTTCGCCTCAGCTTCCAAAATCGACGTCTGACGGACTACATTATTGATGTCTCGTCTGCGTATTCCAAGTTTCACTCACTCTTGTCCAAGGCACCACATACCATTGATCGAGGGACTATTGACTGTCTTGAATATTGGAGAGAAAACGGAGTACATAACAGCCTATCTATTATTGCTAGGAATTTCTACACAAACCGGATATACCTTACTTTCCAGCTGACAACTATTATATTTTCTGTGAGTGATCGTGAAGTCTGACTTTTCAAAGCGCTAAATCTCTCCTGATATCTTGTCTGAATGTAAAACCGTTCGATATCTCCAAAGATTTACAATACTCTTATATTTACTATCGGGAAAACATATAAAATGCAGCTTTCACAAAACTCAATTGCTCTGACTGATAAAGTGTCAATGTTCCAATTCTCTTTATCGAGCTACATTCTCGCATGCATTATTGCCATCAAGAGATTTGTCCTTTGAAACCTCGAAAATCCGGTAATTGCCTAAGCGGATTATAGCTGGTCGAGTAACGAACTAACGCCCTAGGAGATAGTACCAAAAGCACAGTCCAAACTAAAAGCCTACAAGTGTCTCTTTTGGTGCTGCACAACAACTTTTCTGGATTATGTACAGTACAACTTCAGTGGAGCAGATTCGTGCATACAAATATATAAGAAAAATATTTCAAGCATCTGGAACTTGTTTTCAAATGACTCCAAAAATATGGCACTACTGTAAACACTTGGGAATATATCAGATAGGAAAAAGCCTCCTGAACCCTACCAGACATACTCAAGGTATTGACCCTCTAAAACGCTCAAAGATGGGCATTCTTGATTGCTTAGAATCAACTTCGATCAATCAACCACTTGCGGCCAACGTCCTAATGAGTTTTTGTCGACGATTTAAACCGAGTTGCACTTCCCACACACAACCCTTAACAGACCGACTTCGTGGAAATGCGAAACCCACCAATTCGGACGACAACACGAGAAAAGAAACATCAACAGTTGAGGAAATTACAGCAAAAACAACTGTGTTCGCACACCAGGACATAACAGCACCCGTAGGTATCTCAGTACGTGCATTCGGCTCGGTAATCGAAGGGATCTTACAAAGACAGGTAAGTAACGCTTGACAACCATTGACGTTTTCTTCAAGATGGTTGAAAGACACTGAATTGAGATATGGCACCTTCGGAAAGGAAATCCTTAACTGTATATTGTATTCACCTTCAAAATGGATCTTGCACATGGAGAGGTTCGAAATCTGGGCTATAACCAAGGTAGATGATGACGATTTCAATATTGTGGCCCATTTCCCTACATTCATCGGAAAAGAAGCATACAGCCTTATAAAGACTTTGGCACTGCCAGACAAACCGATTTCACTCCCCTATGCAACTCTCAAGCGACTACTATTTGATCTTGTAAAGTATACAAATTCCGAATGATGTAAGAGAGATAAGTCCGATAAAATGACTCGCCAGAACATCAGGAGCTCCACTACTTTACCAAGTCGTCGCAGTTCGACGGGTAATCAAAGTTATTCAGGTAATACTTCGTTAAGCTGTGAAACAGTCGACGAAGATGAGCACGAGTGTAGTAAATGCTTGTTCTGCGGCAAGTTTCACCCATGTAATTCATGAGTATTTCGCAATTCTAAATGCTTTAAATGTAGTGAAACTGGACACATTCAGACAGTTTGTAATACTATGGTTCATTTCGCTGAAACTAATGCCAAGATGGATGTTTCTAATGATCAGTTATCTTTATCTAGAAGTGGTATAACGTCACATAACAGAGTTGAATGAAACCCAGAATCATTGTGAGACAAAAAATGTTAGTCAACAAACTTATCGGATTTCTCATGCTATTGTATCAGATATGGTTTGTCGTAATAATTCACATACTTCTGATGGAATTTCTAACAACTCTGAGAATAAAATGTTGAATGAGTCGAATCATGATCAAAAACCAGATTTCGTTTTGGTAGATGCTGATTTTTGCTGTTATCCATTATTCTCTAATGAAACTCTCAATAAACTCGAGGGAAATATTACAGAAAACTCAAATTCTGATATCATAATAAATGTCATTAACCTTAACAATGAATTTATCTCTAGTGATATTCCTAATGAATGTGACCAATATGTTCTTGATGTGTCGAATTCTAGTCACATTTCTGATGTCATTGTATCAGATGTTGCATATTCTTACGAACAATGTTTGTTGAGTAGAATCCCTAGTCAGTGGTATGATGAATCAGATGGGATAGCAAAATTTCCCGAAGCAATCAGAGAACCAGTTTGCCCAGAAGTGAAGTTTGCACAGACAGAGAATCCAAATCAAGTCCAAGATTATCGTAATGAGTATGAGGCAAATGAATGTTTTCCATTCGATTGTTTCGCAGGTAAATCAAGCCTACTTGAATCACTTGTGTTAATTACATATATCAATGCATATCTATCTGTGCATTCTAATATGAATACCAAAAATAATATGTATCATAATTTTTATTCAAGTCAAAGTCACAGGATGGAATACCTCAAATTATATACCAGTGTTTATCCCCAAATACTCACACACATCAATTGATGCGTGAGATTTGAGAAGATAATGCAAATTGGGAACGTCATATTGGTTTTAACATTGCGCCGTAAGGACCCAACATTATTTCGGGGAGGAGGATAGTGTTGGAAAGTCTATGGTGCGAATACTAAATATAAGTGGTTTCACTATACAACCGACATGATGATTGTATACAATTCCAGAACACAGGTGAGTCTGTTCCGATTTCGGTTGTTCATTCTAACACTTTCGAGTGCATTCTAGATAAAACAATGTCTACATTCAATACACTGTCAAAACAGACGCAAGATGAACTCCAGAAGAAGACTTACAATCGGTTACAGACACTTACACTCCAATTTCAGCTGTGGAAGATGTGATGTTTGAATGAACCAATGACTTCGTATTGATGACTGTTTTGATTTTGAATTCCAAATACAATACATTCGTTTGTGCTTATCTAATACTTCCTGATTAAATTGCTCTATCCCTGTGATTACTAGTTTATACTACAATTCAAATACTTCTGATCATCATAGAAACCCCACTCGATAATCAATAACCATGACGATACTGTTCTGGTATCTGACAACCATCCCAAAACAACACGCTCTTGAAGAAGTGTAAGGCTGATATAACAACTGAATGACTACTACGCGTAGGACACTGCATGACATTTTTCTTTCTCGTTTGCTTGTACTGCAAAGTCAAAAAACATGTTCTCTCTTTAATACGCTCATACATTTGTGTATTACCTTTTGTTCGCTTAAAAAATTACAACATAAAATTCATTGTGCGAACATTTTTATTTTACCTCATGTTATCAGTGCATGTGTATACCAGTTTGTTTCTTACATTTCGCGTCCTTAAGCACGTACAAGTGTATTTCGAAATGCATTTACACTTTAATTTTTTCTCTTTTCAGGGACGACTGGAAAAGATGAATCGCGATTTTCATGGTACATTCTTCTCATTGCTATAATGTACCACATGGCTCCCTACACTAGGGAAAGAAGAATAGATGTTGTTGGGCATAGCAAGTCATTAGAAAAGACGAGAAGATGGCTCAATCAAACGATCCATTTCTAGAAAACCAACGTGTACAGGCCGACACCTTAGTTATATTTATTGCCCTGTGAAATACAAACGGGGTTTGATAAGGTGCCTTTTTAACAGGCTTGATCGTATTTGCACAAATGACGTTATTGATGATGATGATGTTAGGTTGTTAAAGAAGCCATTAATGGGAAATGACTATCCCTTTAAATTTGTAAATAGATGGAGAGTTCATGGCACAGTGAGATCTACTATAGTCTTGGCAGAAGAAAAGCCTGTCTACATTACCATACCATTTAGAGGTGATTCAAATAGCCCTCTATTGAAAAAAGACTGAAATCAGTCATTAACAGAAAGCATTGCGCAGCAAGGGTCATTATCAAACAAAGAACAAAGTTCATGCTTCATCCAAAACCTAAAAGATATGAAAAGGATCGCATACATCACACTTTGTTTACCAATTTAAATGTGTGTGGTCACACATACATAGGGAGGAGTAATCGTGATCTCAAAATTATGATGTGTAAACATGTACCTAAATGGTTGCAGAAACAAATCAAATTAACTAACCCAATAAGGGTGAACGATAAACATCCATCATCCTCTGTTGCCAAACACATTATCGAAACAGATCACAAGATTGGTCTTGACATGGCTTTTGTGGTGTTGCACAAAAATGTAAAAGGGCGCATACAAAGGTTTATTGAAGCCTTCGCCACATAAAAATTCAACCCCCTTGTGTATTCAAAAACAGTTTGTTCTCACACTGAATCCATCCTGGTGATATTAGCTTGTTATCCAGAGTGATTAGGTTTAAAATTATTTTAAAATCATTTCTTTATCATCATTGTCTCCTATTGCCCTCCATGTTTAGTCTAGTTGACATTTTATTTTTACATATAAATGTTCGTAACAAGTATGTGTGTGATCAGATTGTTCGAAATGTGTTACGCCAATATATCATCACATAGTTCTGATAATCTTCGTTTTTTTAATACATCATCAGAAGTGTTTACCAACGGCGAGCTCGCTGTGAATAAACTTCTTGCTGGTCACGTCTTAGGGTCATCACAAACCAGTAGGAGGGAGTGGCTGAGGCGGTAAACAAATCCCAAAAGTGAATGGTTCTCTAAGTTACTGACATTGATGCTGACCTCATTAGTTCTACTGGACACGCTCTATCTGAAGGCGCTCGCACACACACACTGAGCACACTGTACTACGCATCACGTGCATCTACTAGCCAGCTTAAATCAATTGCTTCTCGACATATCGACAGTTCTCCAAATATACCTTCGAACCCTTCATTTCTGGCTTCTGATTCGACTGGGTTTGTATCCTTCGAATAAAAATATTTTGCGTGTAAATACTAAGATATTATGAGAGGGACAGGAAGTAGGCTCTGGTTATGCTGTTATGATATCCGTGGTAATTCATGGGACATGCATCGGACGCAGCCAGTTATTGAAGAGGATGTTGGTTCTGGTATGAGTACATGTTTGTCAAGTGTCCTCTTAAGGCTATCCTATAAGTGGGTTGTGATCACTTCGGCAGGGAGTACACTGTAAATGGGGATACCCCATAGTGTATGACGCAGATCCGAAATGTCATTCAGTCTCTCGTGAGGTTTCTCTTTGACTGAAAATACCTCGGCGTTAGAGGCCAGTTTGCCTACGGCATTGTTTTGAAACGAAACGAAAACTGCTTCCACCTGTTGCGGAAGTTTAAATAAGAAAAGTTATTTGAATAAACCTTCATCGAAAATTCTTCGGCCAGTAACTCCTCTCATCCTTAGCAACGTGTCTGTCACAGAACCTTGTCGCAAGTTCATGTTATTAAGGAGTTGGTCTAAACTTTGTCGATCGGTTAGCTCTCTGCATCTCAGAATCGATCGTTTTAGCGTTTCGTAAGGCTCAGAAATATCATCAGTAAACATGCAAGGTGTTACGTACCTGTTGGATTCGCGCGGTAGTGCCTATACAACCGCGACGAACTGTGCGCGTGAATCGGTAATCTCGGCTTCTGCGTAGCAGAACCATGATTCGACATTGTCCGACCGAAAAGGCATTGGTTGAAACGTTAGTGGTATGAGAGTCTTGATCTTAATGAGCTTGGGAGTGTGATCTGTCATGGCGAGTTTAAAGTATATGAAATCAACGAGGAAAAAAATTATCCCAAAATACGAAAAATATATCACAATATATAAAAAAAATAAAGCAAAACAATGATTTATGAAGGTCCAAAAAGGAACAGACTCACAGCTTATTGTTTGGTGTACCAGATCACGTCGGACTCACCACTGAAGATACCACCAGTATTGTAGTTTCACAACATTTTACCAGTAACACCTATAATCGAATCGCGCCCACCCAGTTAAATCAAAAGTCAGAAGCGAGGAGGTTGGAAGATATATTTGAAGGGTTATCAATATATCGACAAATGACTGATCTAATCTGACTAATGGTCGCGGGAGATGTTGCGCACGCCGTTCTAAAACGTGATCTGGTACGGATGTATGACCGAGCACCTTCCGCTAAATGAGTCCAATGAAAGTAATGTGGTCAGCATACAATGTCGAACACTTACAGAGCTATTGATTTTGGGGATTTATTTACAGCTGCAAGAGCGAGGCGAAATGACGCTCAGTGGAGATGGCGTGTGAGCCCACGCCGTTTAATCGAACGTTAATCAAAATTTATAGTCATACAAAAATAAGCTAATGACGTGTGTGAGTGGGACAAGATCTACACACACATACGCTAATTTAAAAGAAGTCAGGGTTGATAGGTGAATAATTAGCATGGGAAAAATGTGACCCAAGAAGAATGAATAAATCGGCCTGTTCAGAAGCTGGAATAAGTTATGTAGGCTTAACATAGTGACCAACACTACAACGGAGAGCCAGAGCAAGTAGGTAATAGTAGTGATAAAGGTCACGAACAAGATATGCAACGGTGGCGTTGGCTTTCACGCAGCACAGGCCTTCACTTAGATTGTTTACCGACAAATGATCAGCTTCCAATTGAGAATGTCCATGTTCATGAACCAATAAGAATTAGTGATCATGGTACAGTCAAGTTTGACGTGGTCACAAATGAAATACGTCGGAAGGACGAGGACGCATTCTATCTCAGCTGTACTAAGGCAGACTATATGACCACGAGGCTGGGGGAAGCTAACAGTGTATGACTACAGAGAGATAGTAAGATATATCATTTAATGGCAAATGGAGTGCATGAGAGTTCGGAGGTCTCAACATCAGAAAATTTAAAGGCGGACGACCTAAGGAACACTTATTTTCTGGTTTTTATTAACGACCGGTTGGAAAAAAATGAGCTCGGTGGTACCAATCTATTCAGACGACTCGAAGATGTAGAGGTCCATAACAAAGCTAAAACCATTCTGCTGAGCTTCAGAAGAACATAACAATAATAGGGGAAGGGGTAGTAGACACTGGTTAAGAACTGGTTGAAATGTTATGGACACTCCGCCTTATTTGATGAGAAACACTTACAACCCCTTTGGAAATCCCTCAACTGACCAGGAATGATGCGACTGAGTAGCTATATACCCGTGACTTTATCATAACAACTAGAAGCGAGGGCAAAGAAATCAGTTCAAGGAGACACTGAATCTTCAAAAATTACACACATCACCTGAAATTGAGACTAGAATAACTTTCTTTTATAACTAAGACTCATATTCCAAGGGATGTACAGTTCGTAACTTCTGTCCAATATAGTTTGAAAAGGGTTTGTGGAGGTTGTGTTGAAAAGTCAATTATGTTAACCGCCAAGCCTATCAGGATTCTACTGTACAGAGTATCCCGGATCGCTACAAACCAACGATGTATGTCTAACACATCAGGAAGTTTGCAAGTGGGTGATCCTATCCAACAGTCATTTGTTGCTAAACTACGGGAGTATCGTCAGAAGAGCGAGTAGACTTCATTCTTCTAATTAATCTCATATTCTCATTTCAGAAAATCTGAGTTCGGATTGACGGATGCTTCACCTAAAGAAATAAAAGAGCTCAGTGAAATGTTGACTAAGGTCGATAGAATTTACGGTGCGGAAGAAGAAGATATGACTCAGTTCCCCATGTTCCAATTCGAAGATCCAAAGGTTGTCATACCAGCATCTTCTCTACATGTTAATTATCCAAAAGAACTGGAGAATGATGTTGAAAATACCTTGTAGTACTCTACTACTTATTATCGCTACATTTAGTTGACACTGCAAAAAATTACCTAAATCTTTTTCATTTACTGCTTAAATACTGATGCTTTTTTCAAGAGGTTAGAGGCCTTCATATACGTTCTCTTGAAGCTTAAGATTTCATAGGCATATTCTTGGTTATTACAAAGTCCTTTATTTAGTGTGCAGCGCATGGCTTGGCAGAACAACTGAAGGTATTTTAAAACAGCAAGCTATTTAACACTAGCTCTTACTAAGTCAATGTACCTCTCATTTAAAGCCGAAACACGTCTCTGTCCTTAACTAAGCCTTCCTCGTTACCCCATGAGTGAGATGACTCCTAGTACTTCGTAAATATACGGTTTAGTTGATTTAGCCACACGAAACATCCGTATGGCAAACCTATGTTTGGAAGAGAGGATAGTATTAAAACCCTTGTCATAAATGCAGTACAGTCGTGTCCGGACTAGTGAATAAACCCCGTGGTTGATCAATACTTCATAAATATAATTCTATCGGAGCTTCTGAAGGGACAGGACATTTCTCGCAACAAATGGTCTCATACAAATACACAGAACATAGTGCCTTTGGCTTGCCAGCAATCGTATTAGGACTGTCTTAACCACCTTGGAAATTTGAAAGCGTAACAACTGTTGCATTAAACTGTTAACGAGTTGTATCTTTACAGATAACTATCCAGTAAATTTGGATCCAGGTTTCAGTAATGGGACAGGTACGAGTTTGAATTATCAGTCATTCAGCTACAACGTAGGACCAGGCACACATGCATCGGTCCAAGTTGTCATACCTCGTTAGCACAACAAAATGAACACCAGATTCATAGTAATTAATTTAGTGTTGGTGGTAGTATATAAATTATAGTTTGTATATAAGGATATAGTACAGGAAGGAAGAAAGTTATGAAGCAATTTTAATCTCAAGGTTTAAGGGAAGATAAAGAGTGTATACACCTACGCCATTGTGATCGATTCTCAGCCATGTCACCTAGAGTCTCCAACCATTGGTTACGATAGTCACGCGGACCCCAACTAAGTAGTCTGCATCTACCAACATGGCTCAAGCTAGAAGTTAGTGACTTCAAGCACTGATGCCATGTTTTGGTTTGGCCGCCCCTAACTCTCTTCCAACCATCCCCAATACTAGTCATCATAGAGCGTCGTGGTAATCGGTGTTCAGGCATACTTAACACGTGGCCTAACCATTTCAGTCGATGAAGATTCAACTGATTTACCATCGTTCCCTAATACCCTGTGTCTATCCTCACTATTACTTATCCGGTTATCCCAGCAGACGCGAGCAATATTTCTAAGGCACCTGTGGTCAAATACTAGTAACCTACGAGTATCTTCTACTCTTAATGTCCATGTTTCACAGCCGTAAAGTAGAACAGAGCGGACTGATTCGCAGTATACTCGTCTGTTAATTGGTAGACGGATATCTCGTCTTCGCCATAGGTGACGTAAGTTGGCAAAAGCCAAACGAGCTTTTTGAATCCGTGCTGAGATTTCGTCAGAAACCAACCCATTAGGGCTGGTCAGAAGATGTCGATGCGTTCGACTACTTCACTTCCTATCGTTAGTTCAGGTGTTGATGTAGGTCAGTCCTGGAGTAACAATTCACATTTAGAGGGGGAAGAAATGCATTCCAAACATCCTGGCATTACGACTCAGTTCTAACAGAAGACTGCATTTTGTCGGCATCTCCAGACAGGACTGTCATCTGCGTACTCTAAATCGATCAGTTGACCTCAATTTTTTGAAAACGTAGTGGACGAGAATGTTATTTTTAGCAATAGGTCTGTAATGAAGTTAAACAAAAATAAGGGTAGTAGACAGCCTTGTTGGACACCACCTGAGGTTGTAAAATCAGATGACAGTTCGTCGTGAGCTCTGACTCGACTGGTAGTGTTCGAGTAAAGAGCCTTCACAAGGTTTGCGTATTTCTGAGGTACACCTTTCAATGACACACTGCCACAGTCTCTCGGTCTACAGGGTCAAATGCTGCTTTTAAGTCAAAGAAAACTCATTGTCGGACGCCGATAAACATGTCTGTGCTCTAAAACCTGACGAGTAGTGTGTATGTGGTCGGTGCAGCCACGACTAGGTCTAAAGCCATCCTGATTTCCTTGTGTTTGTAGTTCACGAGTCTTAGTTAGGCGCCGGATAATTATTGAGGCAGGTATCACAGGATGGCTTTGGCCCCTTCTTAAATTCTGGGACAATACGTGATTGTGGCCAGTCGAATGGGATTACGTCCAACTCACAGATTTTAGCCACAACCTAGTCGCTAAAATTAGACCACCATATTTAAAGACCTCTCCTGTTCAACTTTAGCTGTTGTAACTATGCTAAACAATTTAATGAATAAAGCAAAAATATCAACTCATGAATTTCATACTAGAGCATGAAAGTCACTCCAGACCTAACGCCCTGTCAACATTGTATAAGATGACGTGAAGCGATAGGATTGCATTTTAACGTTACAGCAATAAATTTCGATAATGCAATGAGAAGACGAAGTTTATCAGAATTCTGTGATACATTAACGCAATACATTTCGGACAATCTGATCACACATATACTTGTTAAGACATTTTATATGAAAATTAGGTCAACCAAACAGGTTAAGGTAAGCCGTGACAGAGAAAGAAAATAAATAAAAACAATGTGGTGACTACTTTGGATAATAAATCAGCATTACCAGAGTAGGCTAAAGGTAAGAACAAATTGTTCTTGAACACAAAAGAGGGTTTTGATTTTCGTATAGCCAAGACTTCAATGGATCTAATATGTCGCATAATTCTGAGGAACTTCGTCTCCTCATTGCATCATGGACAAATCGTTTCAAATTGCATTAAATAATCAGCTAGAGACAGTTTGCAACACAGTAAATAGTTTGAAGCGCATGAACAATAAGTATGACTTCACTTCGCAAACGGCAGATCACTCTGTTGATCTAGACGAGTTTGCAGATCAAAATCTGTATCTGAGAAGATGCAGATCCCAACTGTCACAAAACGGCATTCCTAATCCTGGCTGTCCACTCAGTGAAGTACTAAAATGTAAGCCGTGTGACGACATACATCCAACTAAACCTATTTACTTGAAAATTGGTCCTCCTGAAGATACTCCACACGATGACTCGAATGAACCTAGGTTCATCTCACAAAGACAATAAAACTCCCCAGCTTTGGTAAAGATGTTTGGGGAGACAAAATCCATGATTCAGAATAGGGAAACACGCAAAATCGAACCCAATTGTTCTGTGGATATCTCAACAACAGTGAACAGGTTCTCCCAGCTGTTATCATAGACCTTGCCATCAACACTTCTGAGTAGCAAAACTGGTGGCAGACTTTAGCATGACAAACGTCTTAACACTCAGACGAACAAAAGCTATCAGAGTAACGACCACTGCACCCACCCCCCAAAGTCTAGAACCATTAATGAGTATGGTAAGAAAAAGTTTCGCAGCCCATACTCTATGTCCGTTTACCAGGATTCCGATTGTAATGACACTCAGAAAATAGGATTTCCATAACCTTCGGCTTTAACCCTCCACATGAAAATGGCTAATGAATAATAAAAGTCATGACTGCCTCCAGTTACGTGCACAAGATCCCTCTCACGCTCACACCAACCCAAATAGCTATAACCGAAGCTACGAGCTTGTCTACCTAGACCGTTTTGCGAATGGCAGTACATTCACAGTCAACCTGTACAGTTTTTGAAGCACAGCTCTTAGTGGCACCTCTGTTGAAGCATACTGCTCAAATCATTTCAAAACATGCAGAACATAAACTTGTTTCCCACGTGTAGTTCTGATGATAGAGTATTTTCGCCCTCTCCTTCTGGGTAAACTCTCCAAGCAACTTCAGTATCTCAGTTGATATATCATCCTTTAGCTCTAGCTATCAAATTAACCAGCTGTTGAAGGACAAACAATGAGATTTATGACAACTTCGATGGAGATACTCTTACCCATTTTAACTTAGTGGAACATCTGTTTAGTGTGTCTTATCAATGCTAGGTCGATCTGTAACAGAAAGACGGATCCAGCCCTGTTTGTATCTATTTATTAAACATAAATCTAGCTTAAACTCACTATTATGTGGTACGACTGAACTAAACAAACTACCGGACTCGGTGTGGAATGTTTTGAAGCCTTCAAATCCCAACTGCTCGGCTGTGTCTACCGTCAACCTAACGCATCAGTAGGTGAATTAGCAATATTGTCAGAAGTATTCACACTATTATCATCCCTTTCCGTTCACAGGCACGCTTATTTGTAGTGGCTTTAACATGCCCGAAATTTCTTGATTTCCAGTCAATGTTCCGAAGCGTTATGAAACATCTATTGAATGTGTAGTGTTGGAGCAGTGGATTCAGTATGTCAGTGGACTTACCAGACTTAGTCTTCACCAGTGACCTAACTCCCAACACTGCGCATATTGGAAAAACGTTCCCAAGTGGGGATCATAACATTGTCATTTGTTGCCTTAATATGAAAACCACTACCGGTAGACGTGGAAACTATCACAAGGTTGACTGGATAAACTTCCAAAATTACCTAAGAAGTTCTGATTGAAGAACGTCACTTAGTGCAAATAATACCACCACATTAACTAATATATTCTATCACAACATTGTAAACATCTTCAACAAGGTCACAACTAAGTTTTCAAAAATCTGTATATACCGATCTTTACGCGAAGACATCTTCAAAGACACTGTATTCGATTCCACAACCTTATTGGCTTTTCCTCTTTAGTTACGATGACAGAAATATTTGCCCAGGCCGAGGTAATACGTACACAAAAGCAGTTACTCCGGAAAAGCGTACTGTCAAACTCAATAATAACTCCTTCGCACTTATCAAACTCCTTCAAAATAAACTTAAGCGTACTAAATCAAAAGGAGGAAACGCATTTACACGGAGATCCTAAACTTGTTACGGAACTATTCAGTAAACACTTTTGCTCCTCATTAACTAACGAAAAACCACTAAATGATTCAGAACTAATCCCAGAACCTCCCTGTGAAATTACTAATGTAGGCTTAAATGCACAAAATATATCTGAGGCAATTAGTACGTTGAAACACTTCTACACTGATTGACCAGGTGGCATTCTGGCTAGCATGCTAAAACATGGAAGTGGTGACATGTGCGATTTACTTCGCAAACTGTTTGAGGTATCAATCTATACAGTGTTACCCTACTGCCTGGAAAACTACACATATCATTCCCAAAATTAAAACAGGACTTGAAGCGAATGTTGAAAATAACCGACCCATAAACACAACTTCATTGGTATCTAAAGTGATGGAAAAGTAGTTATGGCGGCGGTAGTCCTACATCTAATCACTAACAATCTCATCTCGGTCTCTCAGCATGGACTTTTAAGGTCCGGATCATGTGATGCATGCCTAGTAGACTATCTGAATGACATAACTCTGAAACAAGACAACGGACTCCCTGTATGTCCTGTTTTGAGACTTTAAGAAAGCTTTTAATAAGGTCCAGCACAAGAGGCTTCCAGTCAAACTGCGGTCTTATGTAATCAAGAACCTACCATATTCATGGTTTACCTCACTCTTAACAGAACGCAAAAAAATGGTAAAGTACAATGACTTTCTCTTATCACCTAGACCAATAACTAGTGTAGCCATCCAGGGGATTTTATGTATATAAACGATATATGTAACATCATAAAATTTCGGATACCATACTTATACGCTGGTGATCTCAAAATAGTATACAGCTTTAAGCTTGATGTTCTAAGTGGTAGTGTATCTCAGATTCGAAGTGACCTCAATAATCTAACTACCTGGAATAATATTAGCAAATAGTATTTAACCACAACAGGTGTGGGATCATGAATTTCAGGAAACATCACCATGAACTACAACTTAACTTAAATAAAAGTAGAGCTCAAACCCTCAAATCAGTGCATGACTTAAGTATTAATTAAACAGGAAGCCTAAAATTTGAAGACCATGCCTCCATCATTATTTCCAAATCTAGACGGCTAATGAGTTTCATAATCAAAAATTTCACAACAGAGGCTAAGGTTACCCTTTGCAGAATATGTATACAGATCTCCCTTGAATATTACCTTTTTATCTTTTCAAATATGAATACCACAGACAAGATTAAAGTAGGTGCCCAAAGATGCTTCACACGCTGACTGCTAAGATGTGACTCCACTCTCAACTACACAGATAAATGTAAGCATCTCTCCTTAGAACCTTTACGGTACCTTCGGCTAAGGATATATTATTTATTTGAACACAAAAATATTGTTACAAAGGGGCACGAAATACATATGCGCCACACAAATCCCATTTGATTTGTGTGAGGGCTGTGATACTGCCTGTGTGCTGAAACTTCATGTCCTTTTTTCTATTACAAGTAGACAGATAACTCACTAATCTTATGGATGCTGATCAACTATGGCCGATCATAAGAAGCTGATGTCGCAAATTCCTGTGAATAGCTTAATGTTTTGTTTTCTTACTCTGAAAATTCTACAATTCTAAACTCTTCTATATTCTTTGATTTGCTATCTATCCTTACCACCTCTAAACCACATATAATCTGACCTGTTTTATAACTTATACCATTAGTCATCTTCATAGAAATGTGACATACCAAATGGATATCTAACCCACAATACGGAAGCTTCAAACCATCTGATTTGCTTGTAACAAGGAACCAGTAGAAACAGTGTATTCCAAATATGGGTCTTGATAAAAGCAACGTTCATATTTACCACAAACGTAGAGAGAGTCGAACATCACAAAAAGGAGGGAGAGTGGCGTTACTGACCAGCAAACATGATGGTGGAGAGATTACTTCAATCCACCCATACCTGTAGGGCAGAACATGTTAAATTATGGCTCCTTATGTCAAGTGGGATGTCACAAGCCAATGGTATTGATATATTCATGCAAAATACCTTTCTAAATCGTGTTTAAAATGCTGAATTGGTCTTACTTCCTACCGAGTAATCATATTACAAGCAAACTAGACAATCCACTAAAAACGATGTCTGCTCAATATCCTATAAATTCTAAAAACAAAGACACGGACTCCAATAACTTTAACAAAGGAGGGAGACAACCATTTGTATCAAAATACTGTTTTCAGAAATATATTTTATAATTACACATGATCCCATACTTTCAGCTTCTTTCCGAACCACCATCATCTACATAGTTCCTTATCCACTCACACCTTGTTTACACTTATTCTCTTTAACATATTAGAATGCTTTCGCTTAACAAGTACCTTAATAGCAGAAAAATAGACTAAGTATTTAAACTATAACTATTCTTCCATGAACATTGTTTTCTCTGCTTCTCGTCCCTTCATTTTATTATACCCCTTTTCAGCCCCCTTGAGATACGCAACCGAAAACAGCTATGGAACTGGTGACTTCGTCCTGCACCTTTATTAAAGTCTCACACGTTCCAGAGAAATATAAGGTTGCGGTTTCTAGAAGCCCCCGAATTCCCCTTCAACATCTACCTAAGCTTAGTCACAACACTAACCTAAGAGGTAACACCAAGAGACTGAAGATCCAGCATAGCAGAACAGGTTGTAGACACAACTTCTACTCCTTAAGAGTCGTCAAATGCTGGAATTCGCTGCCGACTGAGCTAGTCAAAGCGACTTCCTAAGAGTCATTTAAGAGGAAACTTGACCAATTCTTAAGGACTATGGATAACATCTTATTATGATTTACCAATTTTATTTTTTCCTCTATTATCGGTAATATACCTTTGTTCCTGCCTGAGGGTTTTGGTGATCCTATTCCGTTCTCAATAATTTGAACTACTTGAACCAATCAGTTGCATGCCGCAACGCAACCTGCACGAAAAGCGCGCCAACTGTGATATTGACAACACGTTTCTTAATAAAACCATCTACACTCATATCTTATAAATTATTAACCCAGCTGACTAATTTACTGCAGTAAAAAGTGTAATTTCTGTAACAATTTGATCTTGTCTGTAAACTGGCATACCTCATGTAACATACTGTTATATGAGGACAAATTATTATTATTATAACAGAGTTTTGAATTTGCGCATCGGTTGGCCCAATCATCTTTTCATACTCCATGCTTTATTGTTTTTCATCCATTCAATATGGGGATGTTCGAAATATACACCTCTTATCCACAGCTTTTGATTAACTTATATGTAGTATTAACGCATATAATGGTTCAAATGGTTGAGGACGGAATAGAAGAAGCTTTCGCTTAACGGGCTTCCGTGTCTGGTAGCAGTGGATCACCAATACCTTCAGGCAAAAACCTAGGTATATGAACGATAATAGAGGGAAAAAAAGAATTTGGTAAATCATAATAATATGTTATCCTTAGTCCTTAAGAATAAGTCAAGTTTTCTCTTAAAGGACTCCTGGGAGGTCGCTTGGACTAGCTCAGTCGGCAACGAATTCCAGCACTTGACAACTCTAACGGAGTAGAAGTTGTGTCTGCAGTCTGTTCTGCTATGTAGGGTCTCCAAATTCTGGGTGTTACCTCTTAGGTTAGTGTTATGACTAAGCTTAAGAAGTTGTTTAAGGGGATGACCAGAAGTATTAAGGATACTATAAGTCATAAGAAGATCACCTCTAAGACGCCTATACTCTAACGGGTAAAGGTTAAGTGATTTGAGGCGCTCTTCATAAGGTTTGAATTTGAGTCCCCGAACTGATTTCGTGGCTCGACGTTGTATACGTTCCAGAGTGACCTAATCCTTTTGGAGGGAGGGAGGAAATACTATGTTTCCGTACTCTAAGTGGGGACGAATAAAACTGTTGAAGATTATGTGGAAGGTTCTACCGTCAAACTGGCCAAAAATGCGCTTCAATGTTACCAGTGAAAGGTTTGCTTGAGAGGCGTTTTTGTCACAGTTCGCATACGATTTCAGGTCGTACGGTACCAACACTCCTAAATCTTTTTCAACTTGAGAAACTTCTAGAGGGGAGTTACCTAAGTTATAACTATAGTCTGCAACATGTCTCAGATGGACTACCTTGCACTTTGAGGTGTTGAAGGTAAGTCCGTTGTCGTCTGCCCAACTTTGAAGTCGAGTCAGATCCTCCTGAAGAATTAGTATATCATTGTGATTACGTATCTCTCTCCAAAGTTTCACATCATCAGCAAAAAGCAATAAGTCAGATGAAACTTGTTGAGGAAGATCGTTAATATAAATCAAGAAGAGAAGAGGTCTTAGTATTGAACCCTGGGGGACCCCACTAGGACATTCCATAGCCTGAGAGAGAGTGAAGTTAACCCTGACCTTAAAATGTCGGTTTTCTAGGTATGAAGTGATCCAGTCAATTAAAGGGGGTTTTATACCCAATCGTCTAAGCTTCTTGATAAGACATGCATGGTTGACCCTATCAAAAGCTTTTGGGAAGTCCAGGTAGATGACGTCAACCTTCCCCTTGCGATCAAGGATGGTTGTCCATCTGTCCACCGCAGTCAGAAGGTTGGTCATACAAGAATGACCTTTTCTGAAACCATGCTGTTGAGGTGAGAAGAAATTTAAGGATGATAAGTGTTCTAGTATGCCGTCGAATACTAGGGATTCCATAATTTTGGAAGGTATGGAGAGAAGGGCCACTGGTCGGTAGCTTGAGGGTTCACTGCGTCGACCTCCTTTGGAAATTGGTGTGATGTGGACCAGCCTCCATATTTCCGGTAGTTTGCCTCTGCTTAGCGAGTGTGCAAACATCACGCTAAGTGGTGTCGCCAGGATTGAAGCTGCTTCCCTCAATACAGCGGAATGAACCATATCCGGACCAGGAGAAGTGTCTTTTCTTAGGTGGTTCAGTTTTCGGAGCACCAAGTCAGCACTCAGGTCCACTTCGGAAAGTCCTGTACAGGTGCAGGTGAAGCTTTCGTCAGTATGGTTGATGTGGGTCAGTTGGAATGTCTGGGAGTATTGTTCAGCCAAAAGGTTAGTGGCATCACCGTCGTTATTGGTCGGATCATTAGGACCAAGCAGTTGGGAAATCCAGTTTTGCCTTGTCGAAGAGAAGCTGCGTAACTGAATAAGCTTTTCGGATCGGAGACGAATTTATCGATAAGCTTGGTCTAGAACTGAAGCCTGTTTTCTCTTATTGCCTTTGAACATATGTTCCTTATGCGTTTATACTGCCTGTATGCGTCGTTATTGTCGGTTCGTTTATATTCGGCCCAACAGTGCTTTTTGCGGCTTAGCAAACGACGAATGCGGTTCTTGATGATTGGAGGTCGTTTGTAGCTTTTTGGGACCATTTGAGGAACTGAATGCTCAGTAGCACATAAGATCGTGTGCAGTAAAAAATCCCAATGAGCATCCACTTCTAGTTGAGGGTGAGCATCCCAATCCAACTGTTGAAGATAGTCCTGTAAAGCTAACACATTCAACCGTTTGAAGTTCCAGCGCTTGTTGCTGGTAGGATATCGTAGCTCCGTTTTGCTGACAAAGCTAAATGATAAGACGGCGTGATCACTTTTCCTCAGAGGAGCCAGGATTGAGAGGCCGTCAACTATAAATTCTTCATTTGTGAATACCCAGTCTAAGCGCGACGGCGTCTGACTGTTTCTCCAACGAGCTGCCGACTTCACATTTTCAAATAATCACAGGTCACCGATAAGGTTCAAGAACAGAGCTTCAGTAGAGTTGTCACCTCCAATGTATGTATGTTCCACGAAGTTGATTCTAGGAAGATTGAAGTCACCTAGAATCAGGATATGAGAGAATCCGAGACGCGTAGAGTGAGTTAATCCTTCCAGCAGATGTTTGTCATATTCGATGTCGGCAGTGGGCTTCCTGTAGATATCCACAACTAGACACCTCGAGATGGTAGACAATCTTACTGAGCAACATACTGACTCATGAAGATTGAGAAACTCTTGGTTGTGAAGTTGGTGCGCATCCAGGCATGACCGTACGTATAGTGCTACCCCACCCCCCATTCCTACGCTATTGGCGCTTCTTTTGAAGGTTGTAACTTTTTTTCACGTGGTTATACTTTTTATTATTATTAGTGTTTCCTTCTAATTTAACAACATTTATTAGTGAAAAAATACTTCATTTCTGATAGGGCTCTATTAATTTGACACCCCATCCTGTGATTCAACGTAGTACATTAAGCTCACTATTTCACACGCTGTCCACCTTTCCTCTTTCACTATCGTTAATATATTAGCTATTAGCAAATATTGATCTGACTCTACTATAAAACTTTACACATCTAGTAAGTAAAGATACAGCAGTCGCTGCTCACCCAATACAAAATTTATATTTACATTACTTCTAATAATGTCCAGGTCATCTAAAAAGCACATAATCTCTCCTGATGCTCATAGCACGTGCAAAAGATCTAAATCCACCACTCACGCGAATAATGTGAAGCTTTCTAAACACACTGATCAGTCTGCATCATACTCTGATCTTCCTACAGCTACACTAGACGTGCACCATGTACTTGGACATGACCTGTCACTACCTTGCATCTCGCTTGTAGATATAAATAAGAGTAATCACCTACAGCCTACCCCGACATCATTTGACAGCCCACACATTACACGTTGTGAGCGGTATTTAGACAGTGCGGTTGACCCCATACACACAATAAATCCACAATCGGTCATCCTGTGTAATGGCCAACAGAGTGCACGTAAGCCCACTTACAGTAGCCAGCCTAATAATGTAGATCTCGACTACTCACCCAAACATATACCTTATCCCCCAACTAAGTACGCACAAGATGACCACCCGGTAGACAGTTGCAACAAATGTTTATGCAACCAAATGAACCATGATAATGTTGATATAAACTCTAATAATCTCACCAGTGATAGTTCTAAAAGCAGTCAAATAAAATCTAGCCTCACCCAAACTATTCAAGACCTATTACCGTATAAATACCTAATCAGTGTTCCGGAAAATCCTGATCTCGGAATTATAAAAAACACTGAAAAAATAATTGACCACATATCAGCTGAAGTGCTGAAAAGACTTCAGTGTATGCACAATGTCATTGCGTATAATGTACCTGATAGTACGAATCTAAAGCTTGCTAAAAATACTCTACTACAAGAATGTGGACTGTCGCAATCTTGGTGTGTAGCGAGAAGATTACGTAAAACACAGACTAAAGCCTCTTGTCCCATTCTATTTCAGTTTGGTAGTATCATAGAAGCCAATCACCTCCTTAAAAGCCAGTCTTTACTGAGGCGCATTCCAACCTTTAAGAAAGTTAGAATCACCCATGACAAGACTGCCATCCAACGTCGAAACTCCAATGAAGTGCAAAACAATCAATCCAGCCTTAGTGGTAGCGGCAGTTACAACGTTGGCCATAGCGCTATCCCTAAAACACCATACCCCACCCCTCCCAAAAACGGAGGCACGCCGCATACTGCTACTAGTCCTAAGAACAAGACTAGACACCAGGCAGCTGTAACCATTCACCTTAAACCCAAACACTCAACTACAACAAAATGCCCACCCACCTAATCATCTACAGTTTCAAAGCACTCTTCTTGTGGCTCTGATGAAAAGCCAAAACCCAAGCCTCACATCAATCGCTCTAATAGCTATAACCACCCAAACACTGTAATGCGAAATAATACCAAATTCTCTCTAAACACCCATAAGTACTCCAGATCTCTCAATACACAACACGCACCTACTCATAGTAGTCGAATGCATTACAACAAGCATAATGAACTGGCAGTACCCCCATATCCTAACGTGAGGTTACGCCCGACAAAAACCACACTTACGCATGATGCCAATAAGCCATATAGCTTAAAACATGCAGGTTACAGGAATCAGCACAGCCCACACAACAGGAACACCATCCCCGGCAACAATGTCAGACAATCATGCAATAATTATTTGAAACATACAACTCCCCTAACTACCCGTAACAGGAGTAGAACACCCCACTGCACACAAGACAACCATAATGTTGGCCTGCTTGGGGACCCACCTATCGATTCTAAATACTACCAGAACCAAACCACTTTTTATAACTCTCTGATCTCCCCTAATTTGGCACACACACCACCTCATCCTTTTTTATCTCTCTCCCCCTCAACAGTATTGCTATGGGGTCTCCAAATGTTGAGGGCGACAATTCCACTATTCTGAGACCACCTTCTATATACTCCGACCTGATGGGGAGTGACACATCTTTATCACCGTCGATAACTGTCTCTAGTCTTAAAAGCTCCTTGACGGAACATGATCACCCCCCGAATACACCGCCTATCCATTTAACTCACCCGATTCTACCCAACACTCGTGAACATACTTCTTTCGCCAAAATAACCTACGACCACCTTTCTCCCGTTAACTATGCTGGTATTAAACTAAACAAACAAGAACGTAGAGCCAATACTCCCACTTTTTCCTCTTCTCATAGTAAAAGCGACAAACCACAGGGTTTACAGCACACCATTTTATTAGACAAACACTCATCCTTCCTGACACTAATGTTAATTAATGCCCGATCTATTCAGAATAAGATGACTCAACTACGCGCCCTATTACTTTTACACAACCCCTCACTTGTTTTGATAACGGAAAGTTGGTTGTCCTCCGATATCACAGACACGTACCTCCAAATAGACACGTATGAGCTCTTCCGCTGTGACCGAGTCACCAAGAAGGGTGGCGGTTGTCTCATATATGCATCAAAAAACATGAGGACGGAAATCTTTAGTGATCATATCCTCAGTAAAGTACCAGATTCGATGTGGCTTACTGTACACACCCTTGAATGTAAAATACTAATCGGATGTATATATCGAGCTCCGAATACCCCCAGTCTGACTGACACCATTATAAGTGAGTCATTTGCTAAGGCTGCCTCGCTTGACTTCGCCTACAAAATTGTCTGTGGTGATTTCAACCTTCCAACCATCAACTGGAAGACACATTCTGGCCCACCGTGCTACGAAGGAATACTAAGGTCCTTAGACATACACGGTTGGCAGCAACATGATAACTTGCCTACCCGAAACCACAACATTCTTGATTTAATATTCTGTCACAATGTCACACCAGCATCAATGGTGGTTGGCGAGAAGTTCCATAATAGCGATCATAAAATAGTCTTCTGCACCCTTCCGATTCTTGCCAAGCGCAAAAAATTAAAGACATTAAATACGTGTTTCCAATATAGAGACTATACAAACGCCGACTGGAGTAACTTTCGGTTTCTTATGAAGCATTCTGACTGGAACACTTTCTTCACCAATGATAACCTTTTAGAAACACTGGAAATATTCAATACTACCACCAAATCTGCACTAGACACTACCATCCCCTCTAAAATTGCTTTCAAAACAATTGCTCCCTACATCAACCAAAAGGCTAAGTCTAAGCTACGAAAACTAAGAAAGACGTACTTTACATCAAAAGACTTTAGTGCCCTGCACCAGGTATACTCAGTACTTGAAGGAGTGCAAAGTCATCACAACAAAAACAAACAGACAGAAGAACGTACTGCGCTCACAGCTGCATCTGAAGTCCAAAACTTATGTCGGCTCCTTGAAAAACGGATGATGAAGAACAAAGATCACAACATTCACTCTTTACTGCACGATGGCGTGACGTACTATGACCAAACCGTCATATGCGAACTGCTAAGTGAATGGTTTTCACAAAACGGGAATACATCTAATGCCCCAGATTTTAACATAAAATGCATAAGCAAAAGCTATATTAGCACCATAAACTTTGACATTAGGAGTATACACACCGCCATCAAAACCCTTAAGCCGAATGCGAGCTCTGGTGTTGATGATATACCATCAATTCTCTATAAAATGTCGGGGCCGGATATACATACGTTATTGCTCAAAATATACACACTATCTTTAGAGGCGGGTACATATCCTGAAGCCTGGAAGGTAACGTATGTTCTTCCCAAACACAAATCAGGACCGAGAAACCTGGTCGGAAACTACAGACCTATAAATATCACCCCAGTTATTTCGCGCATAATGGAAAAAGTGATACAAAGTCAACTATCAGATCACCTACTTAAGGAAGAACTAATAGATCCAACACAACATGGTTTCATTAGAACAAGATCATGTAGTACATGTCTGATAGACTTCTTTAACGAGGTTACTCGCATACGTGACCAGAAAAAGCTAGTGATTATACTTTATTTCGATATAATTTTTATTTTTATTTAAACACATATATATTGGTACAAAAGGGCACCAGGTACATATGCGCCACACAAAATAATGAAAGTAGGTAGATAAAGGATGAAAAGATAAGGCGGGCTGAAATGTACAACCAGAAGATTCTTTCAGTTAGGAAAGTTAGAACCATTCTTTATGTAGAAAGTAAAAGAAGGTTGCAGCAGGATCGCCACTGGCTTCTATTCTGAGCCATATCCGATAACGTCTCTAGCCACTGTGTTGCACTATCTCTCGGACCCCAACCAGGGAGTCGTGAAGGACCAACGGAAGCTAGCCCTTTGCAGCTCTCTTTCATGCCACGACACCATGTCATACACTGACCTCCTCTCCGCTTTCTCCAACCAGTCCCAGGGTCGGCAAATAATGCACGACGCGAAAGTCTCTGGGACGACATTCGTAAAACATGTCCAAGCCACCGAAGTCGGTGTTTCAAGATGGTGACACCAATTGAATTATCGTCTCTGCGCCCGAACACACGATGCCGAACCTCTGCATTACTAACATGGTGTTGCCACTGGATGTCAGCAATCCTTCGGAGACAACGATGATCGAACACAGAGAGACGTCTAACATCCTCAACTCGGAGAGGCCAGGTTTCACAAGCATAGAGCAAAACTGCTCTCACCGACGCGTTGTAGATCCGACCTTTTACAGCCAGACTAACATCACGAAGGCGCCAAAGATGGCCCAGATTGGCATAAGCCGCTCTGGCTTTCATTATACGTGCATCAATCTCATCACTCACGCCACCACCAGCACTTATATAGCTACCTAGATACACGAACTTCTCAACTACTTCGATCTCCTCACCATCCAGGGTGAGTACAGGATGAGAATCCTGCCAGTCTTGTAGAAGTACTTTGCACTTGGAGGGTGCAAAGCACATGCCGTACCTGCGGACACTGATTGCCAACTGATTAAGTGCTGATTGCATGCCTTGGGCATTATCGCACAGTAAGACAATATCATCCGCATACTCGAGGTCGAGAAGTCGTTCTCCAGGCAACATATCCACACCGCCATTACTTACATCCATCAGAGCTGTTTCTAGGATGTCGTCGATGGCAAAGTTGAAGAGGAATGGTGAGATCGGGCAACCCTGCCTAACCCCACTGCTCGAATGGAACAAGGGAGAAAGGTGGTTGTATGCCCTCACTCTGCCTGAGGTGTTCGTATACAGGGCTTTTAAGATGTTAATGAACTTCTCAGGCACACCCTTCTTCAATAGACAATCCCAGAGAACAGTCCTGTCCAACGAATCGAAGGCAGCCCTGATATCAAGAAACACTACGATTGTTGGCCTGCGATAAGTATGACGGTGTTCTAACATTTGGCGGAGGGTGAAGATGTGATCAATGCATCCTCGACCAGAACGAAAACCAGCCTGCTCCTCGCGAGTCAATCGTTCTCGGGTTTTAAACAACCTACGAAGAATGATAGAAGCCAATAGTTTGGACGCGATCGAAAGTAGACTTATCCCCGATAGTTGCTACAGGAACAACGTGAACCCTTTTTAAAGATAGGGACGACTATTGACTCATTCCAAAATGTTGGAACACTTTCTTGCTCCCAAACCTTTCCAAACAACGCAGTCAGTTCCTTAGCCAGAAAGTCACTACCATCTTTAAAAAGAGCCGGAGGTAAGTCATCTGGGCCAGGTGATTTGTAACGTTTCAAGAGTTGGAGTTCCTTGCGGACTTCCGCCTCGTTTGGTGGATCAGTCGTCACCGGCCATGGGGGGCAGGACAAGCTGGTTGATGTTGCCGGAGCAGCAGGCCAGTTGAACTGCCCTTCGAAAAATTCCGCCCATCGTCCAAGACGTCGACAGATGTTAGTGATTGGCATCCCGTCATCCTCGTAGATTGTTTCACTCACACCAGACTTCTTGCTGCCAGTGGCTCGGATGAGTTGGAAGAGCTTCCGGCAGTTACCAGATGCAGCTGCTGCTTCCATCTCATTAGCACGCTCCGACCACCAGGCTTCCCGGTCCTTACACAAGCTTTGCCCAATTTCATTACGTAACAGCCTTCGTTTGTGGTCAAACTCACGGTCACCCGGAGTAGACCGACGGGCTTCCATCAGTTGTAAGGAGCCAGAAGAAACCCAGTGCTTGTAAGCGGGACGTTTCGCGAAGCCGAAAGCGGCTTTACTCGCCATTTTCATGGCGTCATGAAGATGCAACCAATGCTTACCTATACTTTTCGGTGGGGTGGTAGCTAGCCTAGAGGCTAGCTCCGCTCGATACTTACTTGCAACAGAAGTTGCAGCCAGTTTACTAATATCAATCCGTTGGTGGTGGTCAATCCTTCGGCCACTGAAAAGTAAGGTGAGATTGGCGCAGACCAGGGCATGATCAGACTCCAGATAGGTACTCCAAAAGGAGCGGCAGTCTTGTACACAACCACGCCAGCGGTAGCTGATCGCGATGTGATCAATCTGAGTCCAGGCTTGGGATGCAGAGGGAGGACGCCAGGTGGCACACCGGCGATGACTGTGCCGGAAGTTAGTGCTGGCCAGAAACAGGTTGTGGTCTGTGCACAGTTGCAGCAAACGGTCCCCGTTATCTGTCCTGCGACCAACAAGTCCCCATCGGCCACCTAAACGACTCTCTTCTGTGCCTAGACGCCCGACCTGTGCATTCAAGTCTCCGGCTAGTACTACAATATCTGTCGAACGCGCTTTCTGGAGAAGAACTGTTAACTGATGGTAAAACTCATCCTTGATTGCATCCGGGCTGCAATCTGTCGGGGCATAGGCGGAGATGACGAAAAGACACCGTTTCTCACGCCCATTTCTTCTCACTTTGATGGAACTTTCTAATCTAACAGCACATAACCGACTGTTAATGGGGATCCAATCGATTAGTGCTGCCTCAGCTCTAGCGCTTAGTGCGACACCAACGCCAGCAAGACCAGACGAAGATGCCACAGGGTCCCCGGATAAGCGCACGTGGAACAAGCTTTTCGAGGCGACAGATGGAGAGCGGATTTGTAGTACTTCACTAGAGTCTTGAATACGGGTCTCGGATAGACAACAAACGTCAACATTAAGACCTTCCAAAGACATAGCCAGCCCTATCTGTTGTCTGATCTGCATTAGTGTGCGAACGTTGAAGGAAGCCAGCTTGAACGGCGTACGTGGTTTCAGAAAGACTGCCTCAGTATTCATAATCGGTGGAAGCATTCACTTTCAACCAGACAGTGACTGGAGATCGTTTAGATAGGACAGATTTTCCACCAAGAGCGAGCTGCTGCATAAGTTGAAGAGTAAGGTTACACAAATTGGGGATAAAAGGGGGTGAATTAGCGATATGGTAAGTAATAATAATAATAATAATAATAATAATAATAATAATAATAATAATAATAATAAAGGTAATAATAATAATAATGTTAATTGTTTTGCTTTTAGTATGACCAGGGATATCGTCAATAAAGTTCATAATTTCATTCATTTGTTTGTGTGTGGGCTGTGATACTGCCCGGGTGCCCAAACCGAAGCAGGTGGTTTTCTTAGGGGACCACACCCCGAGCCTTTGACCTAAAGGTCTGATCCACAAGGCAGTGGAGCATCGTGAGGAGATGCAGTCCCATGGTTGCCGTTGACCAACAGCAGGTTCTTCCGCCATTCGTTCCATCAGGATACTGGAGCCTATGTGCACCATTGGTTTGGAATCAGGGTTTTCCAACTCCCCTAGGTGGACCCTCCGTGTCCACCAATCCGGTTATAGCGCCGAACATTCGCTTTTCGTCCTCTCACTTTCGTAAACAACACCCCCGCCACGAGAAGGCAGTGAGTAGGACTTCCCTGGCAGAGGCTATATATTCGCTGGCCATGTGAGAGCATTTCGAGAGAGAGAGTAGACTCTCCCCACTCTCGGCCGTACCAGGGCATTTGGGGGCCTGACTACTGCCACCCATCAACCGGACTGACTACTGCCACCCATCAACCGGTTAGCATAGAACAAAACAACCTCAGCGGGAATTTAGTGTGAGTTACTTCTTGTCTATTTATCAGTTTTTTACTCATCTGTACACTATGTTGCCTTGCCATCAATATTATTTCACCACTCGTTATCTTACCTTATCTGTAACTAATATAAATCTCCATTTTTCGATATAAAGAAAGCCTTTGACAAAGTACCCCATAATCTTCTAATCAACAGACTCCAGTCAGTTGGAATTATAAACCCCCTATTGCAATGGATTAAGTCTTTCCTCACAAACAGATACCAAATAACCAAGCTTAACTCTACAACATCTACACCTCGACCAATAACCAGTGGTGTTGTGCAGGGTAGTGTCTTGGGCCCATTGCTCTTTATAATTTATATCAACAATATATGCAAGTGCTTTACTACAGGTAAGACCTACCTTTACGCTGATGACTTAAAAGTCATCTATAAAACTGACATTGGTGATGTACAAAGTACTATGCAAACGATCCAACATGAACTCAACAAAGTAGACGACTGGTGCAAACGCTGGGGGCTAGAGCTCAACACAGAGAAATGCGGTTGGCTATGTATTGGTAACACGTCACTTAAATTAAAACTAGCACTTAACAAAAACCCACTGCTCAGACTAACATCAGTAACTGACCTTGGGGTACATTACTCCGACAGTCTTAACTTCTCTGAACATATTTCAACTAAAGCATCTCAAACGCGGAGATTGCTTGGCTTCATCCTTCGTAATTTCTTTCAAAAGGAAACTAAAATCATCCTGTATAAAACCTGCGTAAGACCCATCGTCGAATACTGCTCGTTCTTATTTTCCAACCTACGCCTATCTGATATACTTAAGGTGGAAGGAATACAGCGAGACTTCACTCGCAAAATACTTAAGAATGACCAACTCACTGACTACAAATCCAGATGCCATATCTTAGGACTAGAACCCCTCTGGAAAAGAAGGCTTAGGTCTAACTTAATTCTTTATTTTAAACTCCTTAAAAACCTTACTTATTCCACATGTAATATAGCTCTCTACCAAGACTCACATGGATACAACCTTCGAGACAAAGTATCCACTGTCAAAATTGAAAAACACAGATCAAAAACACGTGAAAACTTCTTCCTTATCAAGTACGCATTGATATGGAACAGTCTGCCTTCTGAAGTACGCATGGCAGACAAATTACATACGTTTACAAGACTCATTAATCAACCCCTCACCAGCATAGATCTGGTGCAAACGAACACATCCACGTCCCACACAGACATCATAGGCTCTCTACATATATAGACTGAATCGCCTTATTTCCCTACCTTGTAGTTGTATTAGATACTTTCCCCTCATTAATTCTTTCCAATTGAAGTAGACAGGCAACTCACTGGATCTATCAATACTCGGTCGCTAAACGACGCCCATAAATACCCTAAAACACCAGAAAAAACGCACAATCGACTGACTACTGCCACCCATCAACCGGTTAGCATAGAACAAAACAACCTCAGCGGGAATTTAGTGTGAGTTACTTCTTGTCTATTTATCAGTTTTTTACTCATCTGTACACTATGTTGCCTTGCCATCAATATTATTTCACCACTCGTTATCTTACCTTATCTGTAACTAATATAAATCTCCATTTTTCTGCCTACTATGGTAAAGAAATATTCTACACTATACCCTTCCTAATGGCTATACTCTGATTCGTAACCTACACTTCACTATATAGTCAATAAAAACATAGCATCGAAGCCTTACCCACAGTCCATAATTTGTAACTGTCTGATAAGCTTGTAACATGGTACTTATAGAAATAGTGTTTTCCAACAGGATGTGAAACACAGAGCATTGTGTGAGGTATGATATGTATCCAAAAAATAATCGTAAATGAGCCTAACATCACAAAAGGAGGGAGGGTGGAGTTACTGACCAGCAAGCACTGATGGTGTGGGCGATGATTTCAATCCACCCGTGTTTGTGGGGCAGAACATTTTGTTTGTATCAGGCTCTTTATGGATGAGAACAAGTCAATAGATCTGTGATATTGAGATTGTTCACCTACACTCACCATTAAGACTCATGTTTCCAATTTTTGTGCTGGATTAACTATTCTACTAAGACAACCTTTAACATGCTAACTCGGACTTTTACATGAACACTGTGTGGCAGGCATCGGATGAGAAAAGAAAAAAAAACTGACTGTAAAGGATATGGTTTCTATTTTACTTAACACTACTCTCTATATGCACTCTCTGTTCTTCCTCATTCCAACCTTGACTTCCCTCCTTCATTGGAACCTACTCCACCTTGATAAATATAACAACTCATTGTTCTTTATTACTGCCTTCTCTCTTCTGGAGACCCTAGTCGCAGTTTACTCTTGCAACATGAGCTAGTATCAATTTATTCTAATAATTTATCATACCTCCATCTGTTCCACTAATAAATGTTAAGCATTGATTATCGCTCATATCCAAATGCCTTGCTGCTCCTCGGTTTCTCTTTTATTTTTTCTCTTCAGAATCTTGCTCTGAGGGTGAAGCTATGTAACTTCTGACATCTGGAAAAAGCTTGACGAACGCGCTTTCTCAAGGTCATAGCTCAAACCAGGCGCTCCACAAGCCTACTTTATAACAACTATAAACTTAAAAAGCTGCATTACATAAATACTTAGAACTACCGAAACCCTATTACACTTTTTGTTGAGATTGGATCTGGTATATAACGTGGACGCTATGCCCCTTTGGAAACTATTCTTATGAAAACACATTATATCTGAACGAATGAACTGCTATCAACTTTTATAGATTATAATTACTAAACAACCTTGCTTGGGATGCATACTGTGAACCAGTATATGTTGTAAATTGTAGATCATGCCTGTAAAAATGGCGTGTACCTGCTAATGCAGAAATATATTATTATTATTATTCCTGTTTTTCTGTCGTTGCGAAATAAAGACATTCCAGTTATTGCTAACTCTTGGTCCGTAAACTGAGACGTTATCCAAGTTTCGGATATTCCTATCAGATGGGCATCATTAGTGTTGCTAAGTTCACGTAGCTCATCCATTTTGTTTGGCAAGCTCGCGGCGTTCGTGTATAGGCAGTTTATGCTTTCTATTTGGAACGCGTGAGCCTCTTCTTGTTTGTCTATATCAGCCGTGTGTGAGTGGACAAGTAGCCTACCTATACGATGTTTACCGAGTTGATAGTCCCTGTCCTTTACACGTTTTTTTTATGATCAAGACAGTCCACGAGTGGAATTGTCAGCTCCAGCTTTTGTTTGTGCTTGATCCTGCTGTCGTGGGGCCTATCCGGATGCATATGGATGCCAGTTGGCAACCGTCGTCCATTGGCACGAAATGCTTCCAGAGTTGCAGCCGCCATATGGGAGGAGGGGAAGGTTATCTTCAATAGCCGGGGTCTAGAGTCTCTGTCTCTCTTGGCTAGACGCATTACCTGTTGGGTCAATATGTTCTTAAGTTTTAAGGAATGCTTAATGAATTTCCGTTCCCGAATATCAGAGTTTGTTTGAGCTGGGTCCATATTTCCCGGTACACTTTGCACAGTGATATTTCGTCGACGGAAAAATGCCTCACGAGATTCCTTAGGGATGTTCCGGATGAGATTTCGTTCAGAATACGGTATGTCGGGCAGTATTCTTACTTTCCCATCGGATTTCAGTAAGTGACTCTGATGTGATCCGCAAAACTAGAAGCCTGAACAAATTACGGAAGCTATTTTCGGGGACGTTAATTCATTTAATTCAAAGCTTGTAAAACTGTAACATTTACTTTTGCCATTAGCCTATTCTACAGATCATAAGCTTTCGTTTGATGTATAATTCATTGCCATAGCATTTTCTGCCCTAAAGCTATTGTTATTTAGACGTAATCTTTTGTACCCTATTTTCTACTATAATTCCCCAGTTTTGGACATGATTGTATTTTTCTAATTATTGTACGTTGTGGTCCGCTTAGTCATCTATTTATTCATGTAACTTTTCACCCTAATCCGAATTGGGAATTCGAGGGCTAGATCGGGTTGGAATAAAGTGATTAGTATTCCGTCTGTCTTGTCTTCTCTCTCTCTCGTGCTTGCCAGCCAATCAGGGACAGAATAGTTTTCGTCTCTCTACCCCTCTTTCGAACTCACGCATATTGGCCTCAAGGTTAAGCCAGTCAGTCTATCGTGTCAAGGTTTTAATCTACATTATACTCGGCACTAAGTGAGTTGACAGATTCAAGGACGTAACAAAAGTGGCGACGGAGATTTTTTTTATTTTAAAATATTGATTGATCCAAATCAAAATGTCTGTTTCTTTGGACGACCTTAAAACTATTCTGCAAATCCAGGAGGTTCAGAATGATGCAAACCAAATGAAGCTTTTAGATGCATTGATGCAGAAGCTCTCATTTCATTCATCATCAAATTCTCAGTCAGATAAACATGACAGCATCGCAAATTCTATTTGTGAATTCAATTATGATCCCGATTCTGGTATTATTTTCGATTCCTGGTTTCGCCGTTTTGAAGACACATTTCGTGTTGAATACTCGAATCTTGATGATGCAGCCAAAGTTCGCCTACTCTTGAGAAGACTCGGAACACTTGAATATAACAAATATGTAAATTTCATTTTGCCACAAAATCCACGAGATTTATCATTCAATGAGACAGCTCAAACTTTGTCCCAAATTTTTGGTGAACAATCCTCATTATTCAGCATCCGTTATCAGTGTTTTCAAATATGTAAATCCTTATCTGATGATTATCTCACATACGCTGGACATGTAAGTAAAGAATGTGAACGTTTTAGAATAAATGAAATTACAGCAGATCAATTTAAATGTCTGATTTTTATCTGTGGATTAAAGAATTCGGAAGATATGGATATACGTACCAGAATTCTATCACGCATTGAGCAGGAGCCTAATATGACCCTGCAAATGGTCACAACTGAGTGTCAGCGGTTGTTAAATCTTAAACATGATTCCACGATGGTACAACAAAATGCAAAGACTTCCAATCTTGCATCAATAAATGCATGCAGATCTCACAAACCTTCCAAACAAAAGACGGCGAACACACAGAAACCTTCTGGTAAACCACCATCACCATGTTGGTCCTGCGGATCATGGCACTTTGTGAAGTTATGCCCATTTAAGAACCACAAATGCCGCCAATGTCATCGCATTGGTCATAAAGAAGGTTACTGCTCATCAGATAAACGTCAGTCCAAACATCGTGGCGTAAAGGTGAAGCGACAGCCACAGAGTCAAGTCAAAAGCACATTTGCAACTTTTAAAGTGGGATTTCAAAGTAAACGGAAGTATGTGAACTTATTAGTGAATGAAAAACCTATTCGTCTTCAGTTAGACACTGCTTCCGACATTACACTGATCTCTAAGAACACATGGCGTAAGCTAGGGTGCCCACGCATCCGACCAACAGAGCATGTTGCTCGAAATGTTTCAGGCGATATAGTGAAGCTAACTGGAGAAGTCACCTGCAACGTGCAGTTCAAGGAACATAAATTCACTGACGTTTGTTATCTAACAAATCGGCATGATTTAGATCTATTGGGATTGGACTGGATTGAGAAGATTGATGTCTTAAATAGTTTATTAAATGAACTATGTTCTCATAATCCTTGCTCTAATTCTATCCAAAATTCTCATGATATTTCCGAATAAAATGCCTCAGTTGTGTTATGTTCCCCTGATGTTTATGAACTAAATGCTTCCGATGTAACATGTTCTCGTAATATTTCGGAATCGAATTCCTCCGATTTAATCTGTTCTCATAATGATGCTAAATCAAATAACTCCGATGTAACATGTTCACAAAATGTTTCCCCATCAAATTCGTCAAACAAAGTATGCTGTCGTAATATCTCAAAATCTCATGCATCTTATTCCTCTAAAATGTCGACCACATCCCATGTAAATCATCTTCGGCGAAAACATGCAGATGTATTCCAAAACAAACTGGGCTGTTGTAAGTTCACCAAAGTTTTCTTGTCGTTAAAGCGAAATGCAAAACCTGTCTTCAGACCAAAACGACCAGTACCTTATGCTGCTCTGTCAGTCGTTGACCAGTAACTTGACAGGTTAGAAGCACTGGGTGTCATTCAGCCAGTAAATTGCTCACCGTGGGCTGCTCCCATAGTAGTTGTGAGAAAGGCAAATGGGACTGTTCGTATATGTGCTGATTTTTCCACTGGTCTAAATGATGCTTTAGAGGATCACACTTATCCACTTCCCATACAGGAAGATTTATTTATCAAACTAAATGGAGGGAAGTATTTTGCTAAGATTGACCTTGCTGACGCATATCTCCAAATAGCAGTTGATCCAGTCTCCCAACCGCTACTGACGATTAACACTCACAGAGGTCTTTATCAATATAAACGTTTGCCTTTTGGTGTTAAACCAGCACCAGCTATTTTTCAACAAATTATGGACACTATGTTGGCGAATTTGCCAGGAGTCGCTGTCTATCTGGATGATGTTATCGTTACAGGTTCCAGTAAGTCCGATTTATTTGATCGACTTGATGCTGTTTTGACCAAAATATCTGAGTATGGATTTTATCTAAAAGAAGAGAAGTGTAAATTTTTCATGGACTCGGTGAAATATCTTGGTTTTGTTTTCGACAAAAATGGACGACGCCCAGATACAGAAAACGTACGAGCTATCCAAAATATGCCTCCACCATCTAACGTCGCAACTCTACGCTCGTTCCTTGGTCTTATCAGTTATTACAGTAACTTTTTACCAGAATTGCATCGCCTACGAGCACCCATGAACCATCTATTATCCAAAAATGTAAAATGGAACTGGTCCACTGAGTGTCAAAAGAGTTTTGACAAAGTAAAGTCACTATTAATATCGGACCTACTTCTTACGTATTTTGATCTCTCACTGGAAATCGTTGTTGCCGCTGATGCTTCTGATTGTGGTGTCGGAGCTGTTATATCCCACAGGTTTCAAGACGGCACAGAGAAAGCTATAGCCCATGCCTTCAAGAACGTTGACTTCGGCAGAACGCAAGTACAGCCAAATTGAGAAAGAACGATTGGCACTAGTTTTCGCAGTTAAGAAGTTTCACAAAATGCTGCATGGTAGAAAATTTACCTTATTTACTGATCATAAACCCCTATTATCGATCTTTGGATCTAAGAAAGGTATACCAGTTTATACTGCAAATCGCCTCCAACGATGGGCTACAATGTTGTTGGGTTATGATTTCACTATCAAATACAAATCTACCTCTGACTTTGGTCATGCTGATGCACTATCGCGCTTAATAAGAAATCATAAGCTTGAAAATGAAGATATTGTCATTGCTTCTATATCAGTGGAAGAAGATGTAAGCAGCATGTTGCTCAATTCAACGCGAATTCCTCCAGTGACAGCTGCTCGAATCGCTGATCACACTCTCCGTGATCCTATCTTAAGGCAACTAGCTACATTTATCCGGCGTGGTTGGCCCCCACGCATAACATCTCATGAACTAAAACAGTATTATCAACGACGCCAATCTTTATCCATCGTAAATGATTGTATTATGTTCGCTGATGGCGTAGTAATTCCAAGTAACCTACGCCCACTCGTTCTGAAACAGCTGCACACAGCTCATCCAGGTATTGGAAGAATGAAATCTATTGCTCGAAGTTATGTATACTGGCCTAACATTGATGAACACATCGAAGACTTAGTGCGTGCGTGCAGAAAATGTGCTGCAGCCTCGAAATGTCCACGGAAAGCTGAACTCAATTCTTGGCCATCCCCGAAAGAACCTTGGTCGCGTATACACATTGATTTCGCCGGCCCATTTCAAGGTACATATTTCCTCATTTGTGTCGACGCCTACTCAAAGTGGCCAGAGATTCTACCCATGAAGCAAATCACGTCGCAAGAGACTATTATCGAGTTACGGCAGTTATTCTCTCGTTTCGGAGTCCCAGATATTCTCGTGTCAGATAATGGCACTCAGTTTACTTCTTCCATTTTCTCCGACTTCTGCAACAGGTTTGGGGTCAAACATGTTCGTTCACCTCCATACCATCCACAATCAAATGGTCAAGCAGAAAGGTTTGTGGATACCTTCAAAAGAGCGCTACTGAAGGCAAGGGGGGAAGGGAAGATAAAGGAAATTCTTGATGATTTTCTGTTAGTCTACAGAACGACTCCAAATCCATCAGCCCCGAATAAATTGTCTCCAGCAGAAATTATGTTTGGTAGAAAAGTTAAAACTGCTCTCGATGCCATAAAACCAAAGCAAAATGGTGTAGGAAGAAGAAACCAGAAGATGGAATCTCAATTTAATCGTCACCATGGGGCGAAAAGTAGAATCTTTCGAGATAATCAAAAAGTATATGTCCGTGATTTCCGATACTCACCTCCACAGTGGACCAGTGGACGCATTCTTGGGAGACGAGGGAATGTAATGTATGTGGTAGAGGTTGAAGGCCAAAAGTGGATACGTCACGCTAACCACATACTGGAAAGTTCTGGTACTCCTCAGAAAACCGAGAAAATGTGCTCATTGTGGGAAGTCTTGCTGGACAGTTTCGACATAGGAAGTCCAGCAACTAAGAAAACTGTACAACTGGAACAACATCCTATTAGGAGATCACAACGGAAACGCAGAAGGCCCGATATACTGCAGGTGGACCCGAAGAGAAGAGCATATACTTCTGAGGGGAGATATCAGTGATGATAACTTAGCTACTGTTTGTAATTAGTGTCTAACCGTTTTCTTTTTTTTTGTTTATTCCAGTCAACCCAATCGGTCACGACCACAACGCAATCCAGTTTTCCTTTATGCACTTAGTCAATGGCAGTGATGACATAACTTTTTTTTGTCAAGGGGGAAGATGATGTGATCCGCAAAACTAGAAGCCTGAACAAATTACGGAAGCTATTTTCGGGGACGTTAATTCATTTAATTCAAAGCTTGTAAAACTGTAACATTTACTTTTGCCATTAGCCTATTCTACAGATCATAAGCTTTCGTTTGATGTATAATTCATTGCCATAGCATTTTCTGCCCTAAAGCTATTGTTATTTAGACGTAATCTTTTGTACCCTATTTTCTACTATAATTCCCCAGTTTTGGACATGATTGTATTTTTCTAATTATTGTACGTTGTGGTCCGCTTAGTCATCTATTTATTCATGTAACTTTTCACCCTAATCCGAATTGGGAATTCGAGGGCTAGATCGGGTTGGAATAAAGTGATTAGTATTCCGTCTGTCTTGTCTTCTCTCTCTCTCGTGCTTGCCAGCCAATCAGGGACAGAATAGTTTTCGTCTCTCTACCCCTCTTTCGAACTCACGCATATTGGCCTCAAGGTTAAGCCAGTCAGTCTATCGTGTCAAGGTTTTAATCTACATTATACTCGGCACTAAGTGAGTAGACAGATTCAAGGACGTAACAGACTCTCTGGAAGGACGTCCTCTACGTCGGAGGCATTTTTAAGTGTAACACGAAGCAGCCTCGAGTGGTTTAGGTGGCTAGAGTCTTCCCCCGAGTGAGCCGTGTGACGGTCAAAGGCTCTATTCTAGAGAGTTCAAGCCTCTTGTTTAATTCTCCCCGGAGCATCCTATCATTTTTGTCCTGCAAACAGAGAGGAAGGTCGGGGTTGTCAATAAGGCTCATGATTATGACAGAGTCGTCACGAACCGTAATTGATTTCCCAGGTTTTCCAGGGCGTCTAGGTCTGGTATCTTGTTGTTTGGATGTCGGGGCGCGTTTTCGATTCCTGGGCTCAGTGATGACCGGGAGGACAGTCTTGGGAGTAGACTGTGCGGCCAAAGCATCAATTGATATCCGCACGGTACTTGGGATATTCAGTTTCGGAGGGGACGCTTGGGACGTTTTACTTCTGTTAACGTGAGTCCATCCACCTACAGGATTTTTAGGAACCACTGTCTCATTCAAGGACTCTTCCCTGGGGGACCCAAGTTTACTGAGGGAGTCGATGTCAGTCGATGTTAAGATGGTGCTGAGTTTCAGCACATCATCACTCGTGCTGTTAACAGCACCGTCGATAACCGACCTGTCAATATCCTTTTTCTTGTTTGCCCTATGCGTTCCAGTTTTGTTACCCGTCATGATACTATCATTTGCCAAATTCTTAGACAACTTATCTCTCAGACCTGTTAGTAAAGTAATGATGGTACCCAACATAACTATGGTATCAGTGTTGCAGGTAACACATACCCACCTACGATCAGACTTGCTGAGTCCGCTATAGGCTGCTGCTGTTAGATCTGTACATGCTTCGTGGAACCAACCTTTGCAGCTGTCTCATTGCATGCCAGATGTAACAGCAAAACGGCAACCAGGTCTTTCGCATGAATTTTTCATGGCTAGTGATTTAGACTGTCTTAAAAATACAAGCAGTAAATTTGGGACCGTTAAAAAAACACACAGTAAACAAAAACTGGCAAAAATGTATAAAAACAGTTAACGATAAGCTAAAGCTAGTCTTTACGTGAAAATTATTAAAAAACCGATAGTGAGCTGAGGCAAAACCACAGTTAACTATTAAGTTGAGTGAAACACAAAAAAAGAAGTAATCTACCGAACGTATAGATCAGAATAGATTCTTTAGATCGGAAATGGTACTTTTGATGCGTAAGAACACAGACAAAAGTTTGAGAAATGTATATCACGTCAGGACTAAACTTCCCGTTCGTAAAGCGCGCGCTAGACTATTTATTAATTACAAGTCTGGATTTACAGTCACACCATCGGCATGTTAGAGCAGTATTAAAACGGTTGAATGAAAATGGAATGAACATAAATCACTGCAAGTATTTTTTCGGTGTTCTAACTCTAGGATTCCTCGGACACACGATAATTCCAGAAGGGTTACATCAATGAAAGAAGAAGTGGACACCATCAGACAATACTCCATACCTAGTTCTCTAACACAACGTTGAAGTATTTTAGGTCTAATTAACTTTTATCGAAGGTTCATACCCAGTTGTGCACAATTAATGCAACTTTCGAGAGATTCACTTAAAGGAAAACCAAAAGAATTCAAGCTAACTTCTGAGGTTGTTGAGTCTCTTAAATAGCTAAAAGATAAACTGACTTAAGCATCTATGTTGATGTATCCGAACTTCTTCTCCCTAATTGCTTTGATGGTGGATGCTTCGGACAGGCAGTAGGCGACACCCTCAACCAACTGGTTAAAAACACCCGGAAACCAATCGCTTTTTCCCCGAAGAGACTCACTCCAGCAGTGACAAGCTATTATATCTTCGGATGAAAAGTTCTTGCAGTCTACCTAATAGTTGAGCTTTTCCGACACATGTTGGAGGGCTGGGACTCCATAGTTTTCACTGATCACAAACCATTGACCAATGTACTGAAAGTGATGGCCGATAAATACTGACGTCGAGAATTTCGACACCTTGACTATGTATCACAGTTCACAAGTGTTTTCCGATAAGTCAGAGGTCAGTAAAGCAGGTGACAGATGCATTATCTCGACTAGAAATGAACGTGATACAACGGTCTGCAGTAACTTTTGGGGCGTTGAGAGACAAACAGGAAGAGGATCCAGGATTACAAATCCTACTCACAGCAAAGAACTCCAGTCTCAAGGTAAAGCAGTCACCATCAATTATTAAAAGCATTCTGATTAACTGTGACACGACCAAGGCGATGCCGCGATTTTTCGTCCCCAAAATTATGCAAAGAATAATATTTAATAACTGCAATTCCTTGTCTCGTTCTGGTGCAAAAGCTTCGATTAAACTAGTCAATACCATATATATATGGCCAAATCTACAAAACGGTGTACACAGATGGATTAGAGAGTGTTTGGCGTGTAAACAGTCAAAAGTTAATCGTCACACAAATTCACCCATCGGCGTTTTCTCACAACCAGATGCATGTCTCGCTCATTTGTAAATAGAATGGTTTTAATTATCTGCTTACATATATACGTCGGTTCACGGTATTGCCTATAGCCATACCGATAACGGACATCACAGCCAAGACAATGGCCAAGATTTTCGTACAGAACTGGGCGATCATTTTCGGTACACCTGTAACAATAACCATGGATAGAGGAGCACATTTTGAATCTGAACTATTTAACGACTTAGCTAAACTTATAGATCCCAGTGGAATACGTTGCACTGTATATCACCGTCACGCTAATGGGATGGTAGAACGCTTCCACCGTCAAATAATGACTGTTCTAATGGCACACTCAAGCCCCTGTAAGTGGACAGAATTCCTACCATTAGTTATGTTAGGAATACGAATGGCTTTCAAAACTGACTGTTAGTGGGATATAAATTGGATTAAAGCATGTTTTATGCATGATGGTGTCGCTGCGCGCTGATTGGCTAATTCTAAACCGATCAGCCCGGGCATATTATTGCAGAAAAATCTATAAGCTTCTTATGTATATACTATAAATATATGAACGTTATTTAAACTAGTGATTGCTGTTCACTTATCATTATTATTTTGAATACAATTTCATTCCTGTTCAATGTGTTCTGATTTTGGGGTCTTGTCGAGTGTCATCGTATAAGAATACTAAGCAATAGGAATAGCTGGGTCGTTTATATAGCAAAAATTACAATTACAACAGTGGCGACGAGGAAAAGGGAAAATTCATTCAAAATGCCTATATCAGATGACCAGCTCAGCCGAATATTACAACATCAGCAAGCACAACTTGATGTTCAAATGCGGTTGTTGGAGACTCTGATGCAACAGTTTGGCATCCAAAACTCGAGTTCACATGCTGTTTCAAGTACTTCTTGTGATGCAGTTGCTAGCAGCATCCCAGAATTCATATATGATCCCGAAAGTGGAAATACCTTTCTCACGCGGTTCAAGCGTTGGGAAGATACATTTAGAATAGAATTCTGTCAACAAGATGACGCATGGAAGACTCGGTTGTTGATGTGTAAGTTGAGAAGCAATGAGCATGCACGTTATGCTGATCATATATTGCCTAAGTTACATCGAGAGTTCAGTTTCGAGGAGACAGTAACGCAGTTGTCAGAGATATTCGGCGAATCTTACTCATTGTTTAGTATTCGATATCAGTGTCTGAATTTGGTGAAGCGAGAATCTGATGAATATGGCGCTCTAGCAGACCTCGTCAACAGAGAGTGTGAACGGTTCAAGTAACGCTCGTTGACAGAAGATCAATTTAAATGCCTTGTATTCATCAAAGCTCTGCAGTCACCACAAGATGCTGAAATTAGAACCAGACTTCTGACTCGTTTGGATGAAGACCCAAACGTCACACTCAAGACATTGACAGATGAGTGTAAACGACTACAAAACATCAGACACGACAATCAGTTAATTGAACAGGTAAATTCTAATTTAACCTGCAGTAGTGTAAATGCTATGACTAGGTTAAAAAGTCAGAAACCGAAAACAAGTGGTAGCAAACCAACGACTGCATGTTGGTTATGTGGTGATTGGCATTATGTACGATTCTGCCCATTCAAGAAACATAAATGTCAGATGTGTAACAAACGTGGGCATAAAGAAGATCATTGTCCTCCAAATCGTACGTCCCAGCCTAAGCCGAAGCACAAACGTCCTCGACACATGAAGTCAGCCGAATCTAAATCACTTTCTCTGGTAGCAGCCTTTCAAACGGACTATGACATTCGGAGAAAGTATGTTACGATCCAGATTAATGGTATAGCGGTTCGTCTCCAAATTGACACAGCATCCTATATCACCCTAGTGTCTAGAGAAACGTTTAACCTGCTTGGGAAACCGCCAATGAAGCCATCCAAGAAAACGGCTAAAAACGTATCTGGAGGTGTACTGAAACTAGTTGGTGAATTACTATGTGAATTTTCCTTCAATGGAAATAGCTGTAAAGGAGTATGCTATCTTACAGAATGACCGAACCTTGATCTACTTGGTCTAGATATGTTAGAAAAGCTTGGATTAATGGATATACCCATCAACAGCGTTTGTAACATGTCGTGTCCATCATTAGACACCACTTCATATGCAAAAAAGACAAGTAAAAAGGTTCCAGAAATACGGAGTGTAGTACCAGCAGCAATTCAAAACACTCCAGTGTCGTCAAATGAAGTCAGAAAAGACTTTTCAGCATTTTGTCAGCAGAACGGAATCAGGCACACCAGAACACTTCCATTCCATCCGCAATCGAATGGCCAGGTAGAACGTTTTGTTGGTACGTTCAAAAATGCTCTAAAAAAAATCAAGAGGGGAGGGGAACACAAAAGAGATCTTAGAGAGGTTCTTGTTTATGCACCGCTCGACACCGAACCCTCAGACAACAAATGGAGTCTCCCCAGCGAAAGCGTTACTTGGCAGAAAAATACGCACACATTTTGACAGCATTCGTCCGACTCCAGCTCTTAAGCCGCAACGAAACGTGATGATGGAGAAACAGTACAATAGTCATCATGGGGCAAAAAAAACGATTGTTCAGTGTGGGTCAAAAGGTACTTGCTATGGACTATCGAGGAAAACATCCTACATGGATAGCTTGTCGGATCGTGAGAAAGAAAGGAAATGTGGTTTACGAGGTGTCCGTTGGTTCAGAAATCTGGGTGCGTCATGCTAACCAACTGAAATCAACCTCGATCTCCAACAACGAAACGCAGCATAGATTACCTCTTGATGTTCTGCTAGACACCTTTGAAATAAAAACGCCTGGAACAGACAAGTCAGTTTCTGTGCAAGCAAAGAGTGACACAACTTCCTTATTGCCTAGACGATGGACAGATCGAAAGCGCAGGCCAGTCACTCGGTTGCAGTTGGACCCTAACACCAGATCCTACGAATCTGCTCAAGGGGGAGGTGTTAGTGGGATATAAATTGGATTAAAGCATGTTTTATGCATGATAGTGTTATTATTATTATTATTATTATTCACAAACACTTTATGGGTACATAAGTGCTGTGAAGAAACCATTTCGGGTTTCTTCAAAAATGCAATAATACACAATTTTCAGTAATGTTAACAATACATATGCCACGTTTGAGAAAGGAAGGAAAAGGAAAATAAAATATTAATAATAGAATAGTAATAATAAATGAGGTTCTGTGTAATTAGCAAGAATTTTGAATTGATTTTGAAGGAGGAAAGGAAGAAACTAAGGAAATAGAAATAAAGGAGACGCGGGAGACGCAAATATCTTAACGCAGAACAAGAATAAACAACTATGTATGTATAGCAAAAACGAGTAATAAAAATGAAATAAAACAGAATAAATTAATAAGTAAATAACTTATTATTGCGGTAAGATATGACGTTAGAATAAGTGTTCGTGCAAGCACAGTCATAGTTTTGGGTGATGCTATGAAAGTCTCAATTAAGTGCAAAAGATAATCAATATTTATGAGGTGTATATACATAGTGAAGATAAAACGAGTGTGATAAGTTGAATTCAATGTAACACAAGTTATTGTCTCAATCCAAAGCTTCTTAATCTTAAGAATAATATTTATTTAGAAGGAAAAAAGAGAGCGAGAGAGAGAAAAGAAATGAACACATAGTGAAAAGGTTCAACAATGATCATAATAGTGTAATGGATATAGACTTTTGAGATAAACGAATAATTTTAAAGTAATAATAATAATAATAACAACAATAATAAACCCTTACGGATAAATACGTGTAGATTTATGTAACAGTATACAGAGTGAAACCGGGTTGTTGTATAAACATTAGTGCAATAATAATAATTTAGAATGATGCTATCATAGTCATAATTGATTGCAAAGAATAATGAAATATAAATTTTTATACGTTATATGTTGTGAATATTTTGGAAAAAAAAAAAAATTATTTAAGTGGAACATAGGGGTTTTTTGTTTTTCATTGTAGACTTTGGATAAAATATGTTTACAAGGACAAGAAGAGATGAAAAGAATATCTAATGTGTCGAATGACCAATAATGATATTAATAACAGTAATAATTATAAATGCAAATATAAGCAGACTTTGTATATTCAGATAAATATAAAATAAAGTGAAATAGACGTGAAAAGTTTCAAAGGTTTTACTTTGCTTTTCAGTCAGTTAGATAGATGACGGACCATTTTTGTATAAATCGTTGTTAAGCACGTTAATATTCAAAAGGTGACACAATCCACTTTCGGAAAGAAAGTCATCAAGAAGACTTCGGAACCGGATTATAGTTTCACTGCATCGGAGGTTCATTGGTAGTCTATTCCAGATGGTTGAGTAGCGAATAACGAAAAAATTCTGGCGTAAATTTGTTTGGGTTTTTGGAATCGCTATAATATTTTCCTTATTGCGTAGATTGTGGGACGGTATCATAGAGTATGATGGGGTAGATAGCGAAGAGTAAGAAATACCGTTAAGAAGCCGGTAGAGAAAAATAAGGTTTAGTTTGATACGCCTGATCCAGAGAGGTTCTAGTTTGAGTTGTTGACATCTTTGGTGATAGTCTTTGTTGTCAGAATACCCCAAAACAGCTTTGGTGAACCTTCTTTGAACACCTTCAATTTTAATCAGGTCATTATGCCTGCAGTTACTGTAAACTAAGATACCATATTCAAGAATTGGTAAGATACATTTTCTGTATAATAATAATCTCGATTCGGTATTATTGAAATTAATCATTATGAATCCGATGAGCTTTCTAGCTTTGGATACTTGAGATGCAATGTGTTCCGAAAAGTTCAAACTGTCGCTGTATCTTAAACCCAAGTCACGAACAGTGTTGAGAGGTTTCAGTGTATATTTGTGTATAGCCAGATTTAAGTTAAGGCAACGGCCAATGTTAATAAATCCACTTTTGTCAACATTAAGTGGCAAATTCCACGAAATAGTCCATTCGTACAACCTGTTTATTTCTTCTTGGATTACTGTTGAAATATAGCTTTCTTCTGTGGGAGATGAGAATGAATAAACCACTTTTAGATCATCGGCAAAAAGAAAAGGTTTACCATATTGAAAGAGGGAACAAACGTCGTTGATAAAAAGGAGAAATAGTAATGGACCAATTACACTTCCTTGTATAACCCCACTGGTTACATTCACAGGTTTGGAGTAGCAGGATCCAAAGCAGACAATTTGGCTACGTTCTTCTAAAAATGACTTGAGCCAAGATAAAAGGGGATTCCGTATTCCATATGAAGAGAGTTTTAGAAGAAGAAGCTTGTGTGGGACGCTGTCGAAGGCCTTACTAAAGTCGAAGTACAAAATTATCACAGACTGACCAACATCTCTTCTCTGGGTAATTTGATCAAAAAATTCCAGATGCGATGTGAAGCAGGAGCGTTTGGTCATAAACCCGTGTTGGGATGGGCTGATCAGATTAGCCGAAAGCAAAAATGATAATAACTGTTTGTGGACTATTTTTTCCATAGTTCTTGACAGCACGGATGTCAAATTAATTGGTCTGTAGTTAGCAATATCACTGCGCGATCCGGTTTTGAATCTGGGAGTGATAAGAGATGTTTTCCATGCAGATGGATAGGCCCCATATTCCATAGATAGGTTGAAAAGTTTTAGACAAAATAATGGGAATTCTCTACTACCGTATTTCACAAATGATGAGGGAATCCCGTCAGGTCCACCGTCATAGGACTTTTTCAAGGCAGTTATGGCCTGCTTGATGTTGGAGGGTACAAAATCAATTTTCGACAGGTGTCTGCACGTCAGCATTGGAAATGTATTGATACAGCTTTCAGTTCTAGCGTTATAGCACTGCGAGAAATACTGACTGAATTCTTCGCAAATAATATCGGGGTCATCAATAATTCTTCCGTTAACTATGAAGAATTTGGTCATGCCAAGAGAATTTGACTTCACACGCGATTTAAAAAGCCGAAGTAATGATAATTCTGGGTTCTTATTACCTAGGGCTTTATTTTCTATATTTATAAAATACTTGCGTTTAGATGAAGCACTCTTGTCAATTAACTTAAGTATACTCTGTAGTGTATACAAGTTATTATGCTTGTGGTAACGGTGTTTTAATTTCCTCAGTTTTCTTTTAAAAGTTTTAAAATTATTATGGCCCCTATTGGCGTTATAAGCCACATGGCTAATAATTGGAGCAGTGCAGTCAAGGCAGTGTATCAAGTTGTGGTATAGATCAGAGATCGCAATGTCAATATTATTTGTGGTGAAATAAGTTTCCCATGGCAAACAACGAATAAGACTTTCAGTCCGTTTCCAGGTTTGTTGATCAAAATGTCTACTCTTGTACATCATTCCAGCTTTAGAGTTCAATTGTATGGCATCGAAAGAATGAATGATACACAATATTACTCTGTGATCACTCTTAAAAAATTCCTGACCGATATGCACTGAGATAGAATCTATGTTGATTGTAAATAGTAAATCAAGTATATTATTCCTTCTAGTCGGTTGTCGAACCTGTTGGACCCATCCATAAAGTTCTAGCGTTTCAACTAATTTGTCATGTCGGCCTGAAACCGGAGTCGAATCCCATGTGATGTTTGGCAGATTAAAATCACCTCCGATGATTTCAAAAGTATGCGGTTGGTGTGAAGCAATGGAAAAGATGTTTGTTAGTAATCTGTCAAACATAGAATCTGCATGTGGTGGTCTGTATATGCATCCCACCAGTAGATAATTCCGAGATCCACAGTTTACAGTCACCCAGGTGGAGTCATCTATAGCATTAAGGGATTTATCCTCAAATTTGCAGGCCTGAATATCCGAACGGACATAGATAAGTGTACCGCCCCCTAATCCATTACATCTGTCGGTTCTAAAGAAAACATAGTTATCTATATGCAGGGAGTGATCGGATACAGATGAATTGCACCACGTTTCCGTAATAAGAACGATAGTTGGATTTACAAGTAATAAAAGGGTTTTGAGGTGAGTAATTTTATTGGGCAGAGAGCGGGAATTGAACGAAAGAATAAGAAATTGAGATTTACCATGGTGAATCAGGTTGGAGTATAAATCACAATCGGTATTTACATGAATACTGGTAGGATTGGCTAAGGTGAGAGTTGTGTTGCGATCGGAAATAGATTCAACAACTTTGTCATCATTTGAAGTATGTGTATTGTTGCCGGCAGAAAAGCCGGCGGAAGTACAAAAAAAGTCTTCTCACTGTTATTGGATATAACATTTGGTAAAGGAATAGTATTAACATTGGGAGCCGGACCAAGAAGACTATCAGGTCTATGTGTGCGACCAAGTGGCCGTTTACAATTTACATTGCTATTTATACCTGACGTATAGGGAACATGTTCTAAACTCTTATTTCCAAGGTTTGTGGTTGATTTTGGCTCCTTCGTAATTTGAGGGGGGTCGTGTGTTGTTAAAGATGCTTGAGATGGTTTGCTAGGCTCGAGTATATCGACGTTAAGAGTGTGGTCAGGCAGATAAATTTTATGACCAGTTTTCCAGTTATCCGTTGCACAGTCACTAAAACTGGTTTTTGCACTAACAGCGACTTGGACTGTGTTATCCCATTCGAAATCAGTACAACTACTTAGGGTAGAATCTAAGTCAACATTCTTAAAAGGATGGGCATCACCTGCATTGGGACTACTTTCTTTTGGGCTTTGAACATTAGGAGATTCAGGAGAGTTTTCCGGTGGTTGCATATTCGTAAAGTTAGATGTCTGCTTAAGATCGGACTTAATTTTATGACCTTTAGGATTATGATACGCTTGGGTGTTTGATGCTGGTAGTCTGTGGTTGTCTCGGCCTGCTTTTCGTTGGCATGGTGTTCTATCTGGTAGAATCTTAATATCTTTGAAATTCTGTTTCAATGAATTAGAGGAATTTAAAAACTCACCAGCGTCTACAGATGAGTTGAATTTGAACAAGATCGGTGGGTGCATATCAGGGTGACTTCTTTTTAATCTTGAGCATACACATGGTACGTGTGTCATATTGCTGGCTCTGAGCAGACTAGTTTTGATATTTTTAAGGGCATAAGAGTCCGGTATATTAAACACAATTGCATTGCTAGATCGTCTAACTCTTTCAAATACCTCTGATGCAACACGATCTAAGAAGTTATTGATGTCATTCATTTGATCTGGAGTCTCTGTGAGATTAGGGTTGATGAGATACTTGAGCGGATTGAGAATGTTCATGTCAACTTGCAGCCTTTTTATATCATTCGTATGGTTGCAGTTGCGATTATCATCATTATTTACCAACAGAGTCTTCAACACGTCTGGAATGGAAACAACTGGTAAAAGCTTGTCTGCTTCCGGATGAACAGAGTAGCTTGTCTCATTGAAACTGTCAGTAGCAATTTTAGATTGCGTAGTTTTCCTACGTTTGGCTGGACGCCTACAAGCAGGGGCCTTTATTTTCTTTTGTTGCATGATAAAAAAGTGACGTATAGCAGGCGGATTGAACAAAATATTGGAAATAGAGATGAAAGAAAGAAAAAATCAATGTCGAGGACTGAAGTCTAATCAAAACCTATGCTTAACACAAGGGTGGATGTATCGAGAGGATCGGTGAAAGTGTAGAAAAACAATGGATAAGAATAGCAGGAAGGTATTAGTGGTGACAAAATATACTGTCATAAAAAAAAATAAATAAATAAACGTATGACAGACTCACCGAATTGGACAGGTGATCCCAGAATTTAAGTGAGTTATATTATCCAAATACGATTTTAATGAAAGTATGTGGAATAATGAGTACAGTGCTTTGTCATACACAATTATATATATTTCTAGATATTGGGTAGAGATCTGAATAGATCCTGTAAATACATAAAGTACGTGTGTTGTAGCATACAAACACGATATAATGAATAGAATACAAATATGAAATTATATTCCTCGCCGAATATGATTATATACGGTTTTTGGAATGACAGAGGAAGGTTATATCGTATAGCCAAAATGAATATACAATTATTTGATTATGAGTTATTGTATGAATATGATCATATATACTATCAATAAGTTAAAATTAAGATCTTATCGTATAGCATAAAATTTGCAGCTTAAACGTGAACAGATCAGAATTGAGTTGTCTTCCGTAATTCCAAGGAAAGATAATCCATCCAGTTCAGTGAGAATCCTAGAAAAAAGAAACAATGCAGACCACGGCCAAAAAGTAACGACCTCTTCGTAGCTCGCGCGTTGCTGCGCGCTGATTGGCTAATTCTAAACCGATCAGCCAGGGCATATTATTGCAGAAAAATCTATAAGCTTCTTATGTATATACTATAAATATATGAACGTTATTTAAACTAGTGATTGCTGTTCACTTATCATTATTATTTTGAATACAATTTCATTCCTGTTCAATGTGTTCTGATTTTGGGGTCTTGTCGAGTGTCATCGTATAAGAATACTAAGCAATAGGAATAGCTGGGTCGTTTATATAGCAAAAAATACAATTATAACATTGACAAACAGTGTTCAGCATTGAAACTATTTTTCGTGACGCCTCTCAGACTACTGGACGAGTTTAATAACCCTTATACTGACAATAAAAAGCTTGATTTAGAAAGTTAAGTAAACCAACTACGGAACCATATATATATATATATACCTAAGTATCTAAGCAATTGCACAGACACGTGGATAAGGTGTGACAAAATAAAAGCACTGCTTAGCTCTATCTTTGAAGGTCCTTTCAAAGTTATTTAAAGGAAATCTAAATGTTTCGTGATAGAAAAACAAGGAAGCATTGAGTCCTGTTGGTTGTAACACAGATAATTAATAATTTATCCACAATCAATTAACATAAATATATATAGATTTTTAACACACTCACACTCGTTTCTCTGTGTGCTTGTCCTCTGCACGCCTGCAGATTTTATCAATCTTTAACAATAAACTGTCTCCATAACTGGTTTCGAACTTCTGAATAATCTCGAGTAAATCCATAATTCTACTAGGATATCGAGCCTGCGATAAATACTCAGTTAACGAGTTAATATTTATTGAAGTCAGATAAAGAGAAATTAGCCTCTACACACTATTATTTCTCACACCTATCTGACCCATTTTTATTTTTATTATGGATCTTAAGATTTTCACTCAACATATAAGCTGGTTCAAGTTACCATTCCATACGAGTCACATCATCAAAAATAATTTTACTTTATATTGTTTGACAATCCTAATTTCACATGCTTAAACTTTGCACGATGCATTTTGCCCTTAATCTGGTTATTTTTCAGATCAATAATTTGGATATGCAATTGAGAAAAACTGGAAGATGGAAGCAATGGAAATACGTTCCCGTCAAAATGCATTCTTTAGGCGCTAATGCAAGGAAATAGCACCTCCGTAAGCCAATTGACATCGAAGAAGCTTCAGATTGGTTGTCTTCATCAGAAAAGAAACTTCAGGGTAAATTATCAGGTGCTTGTAAAGACAAAAATGACTTTTAGATGCCAACCAGTATTCATTCCAATTATTTCAGCTGCTAGATGTCTGTACGTTGTTTCTAGTACTTTCACAAAGTGTCAACATGTTTGGTAGATGACTAGATGAAGGAGCTTATAAACTCCTGTGAGATGAAAACAGTAATAATTTATTCTTAAATAATAGCCTGTTACATGAGGTATGCCAGTTTACGGGCAAGATGAAATTGTTACAGAAGATACAGTCTTCACTGCGGTGGGTTATTCAGTGAATTGCATATCACAATACGGCTTTGATAAAGTCGTGAGATGACAACACGTCATCAGTATGGGACATGTGGGCAGAGTTAGAATCAGAAATTACTCGTTCATCAACTGCTCCTTAACTTCCTTTAAGCGTATGGTGTTTTAGCACACTATTATGTTGACCAAAGTTGTGCGAATGGTATTCGCTACCTTCAGGACCGAACGTGTTTCCCGATGCGACCCACGAGACCTTTCACTGTTCCCATTATTCAGTAATGATTTTCCAGCAAACCTCAGTTTCTCATTTCTTATTTTGAACCGTGGAAAATCTTGAGATGATAGGTCGATTCACAAGGAGTGAGAAGTACAGTTTATCATTTGATATCAAGAAACAACAACGGGTGTTATTTCGGTTCACAAAAGCGCAAAAGCGTTACTACGTTCTCAGCCTTTACCGCTTCTCCACAACTGTGAGAGAACTTGATCTGGGTTTGTTGCCAACAGAAAGCTTGGACCACAGTGACGACTACCAGAGAAATGAAGATAAACCCCACAACGCTTTTCAGTTTGTCTACAGGCGACCAGGCTCCTTAGCCTTCTTTGGAAATGTCCGTAACCCACATCCACTCACACCTTGAAGCCTACGACATTACTACACCCTCTATCCACCACCTAGTAATAGGAACCTCTTGAAACAAGCACAGAGGTGTTATACAAAACGAGCCGTACTATTAAGTGACCAACCCATTAAATGTTTGTATCATTTAAATAAGACGTTCTACTCGAACCTCGCCATCACACTTCACTCTGCAATCCACGACCAAGTGAATATCACAGAGACAATATCCAGGTTGGGCCACATTCTTCATCAAATATCGGCACTATCTGGAATAGTTTCTCAGAGGATGTTAGTGAATCGCCCTGTAGAGAGGCCTAGAAACCAAGTACTCGTCCACAGACTACCGAGACTATGGTCACCACTACAGTAAGATTACGCGCTTCAAATCGACTTGGTTCATTTGATAGCTCGTAAACCGGAAGGCTGCAATTAGTCCAGATAAAGTGTATTTATTGGCGATCTCGTGGAATCGAAAGAATACCGAGACATGCCAACGAGTACAGGCAGTAAGGGCAGAGCGTAAGAAAGTCCGAGCGAACAAGGCGGACGACCGAACGAAAAATGATTTTTATACAGTTAAACAACAACGAGTACAGTTAAACAATCACTGGTACAATTGGTTATAATAATAATTGTTTCCATTATACCAATCGCGTTCTCGTCGAGAAAGGCAGGTCACTACAGATTCATCATAATGAAATCTTGAGTGTTCGCTTGATGAGCTACCAAGCAAGATCGTGGGTACAGGGCTGCTCCACCCCTATTCCTCTTTATGTCCTTGCGAAACAAAAACATGCTGCCAGCTCCTGGTTCACAAGTGGAAATGTCAGTTTTAATTTGCTTTAGTGCTTAATCCTTTGACCATAAGAGTTGTCCGGTTGTATATGGATTCCAGTTGGTAACCCGTGTCTATCGACTAGAAAATCTCTGAGAGTTAAAGAGGCCATTTCGGAGGAGAAGGCTATCTTAATTAGGTGAGGTTCAGGATCACCGTCATTTATAGTTAATCGTACCGTTTATTGGATCAATATACTCTTAATCTTCAAGGATCGCCTGGGGAATTTCAAAGCTCGAATACCGTAGACGAAATCAACAGTGTCCGTGATTTTTAGAATATCTTGAACAGTGACATTTCTTCGGTGAAAGAACGTCTCGTGAGAATCCTTTTGGATGCTCCTGATGAGAATGCGCCGAGGATATAATAAATCAACCAGTATGTTCACATCCCTTCCTGATTTCATCAATTGACTGGCCAGCAGAATACTCTTCATGTCATCAGTAACAGTGGACGCTGCACGAAGGAGTCTTGGATGATTTCGGAGCTCGGTAGCATTGGTTCGTGTTAGCTGTGTAACCGTTACTGGCTCGGTTTCAGGAATATTTTGTTAAATATCAGGAACGGCCGCCGCTATTTCAAGTTTCTGCAAATAATTTATTGGCCTATAGTATGTGGATAGCTTCTCACTTCAGACTTCTTTGCTTTGTGTTTTTTGGAGTCAATAACTATACCCATGGAGCGTCAGTCAAATAAATATTTAGGCGCCATTGAGGGTCCAAATGCTAATGTGTTTAAGGGCTCTCTTCATCGTCGTACATATTTTTTCTCACTCTAACTGCTACATACAGCGGGGTTTGGAAGATCCATATGCTGAAACACCTAAATGTGAACCTATACGTATAAAGGCTTGTCAGGATCTACCATATAACATCACTATATTTCCAAATGATATGGGGCATGCTACTCAAGACGATGCCGCCCAGGAAATCGGTCAATATACACCATTAGTTCGAACTACTTGCAGTTCCTCCTTAAAGTTGTTTTTATGCTCCTTATTTTTCCCTGTCTGCACTGGGATGAAAAAACCATTACCACCTTGTCGATCTTTGTGTGAACAAAACCGTAAGGACTGTGAACCACTTATGCGGGGTTTTCATTTTGAGGTGGTTCTTATTCGTTTCTTATTTATCCCTAGTGGCCAAAAATAATGAATTGTGATCGTTTCCCAGAAGATTCGTTGTGTATAGCTGAAAATAAGACAGAAAAACGGCTTTCTAAGGAACCTTCCTTCGTGTGCCCTGTTCATATGAAAGTGGGTTGTACAGGATTTCTTAATATGTACTAATGTCTTAGGTTCCTCCAAGTTTCGAATTCCGCGTAAGAATGGGCAGGAATCAAATAATTCAGGACTGTGGAATTCCTTGCGGTGATTTCCTCTTCGGAGATTCTTCTTCCAGGAAGTTTTCTCGCTTATGGATCGGTCTCTGGAGTTTCTTGTGTGCAGCATCGACGTCATTTACAGTTCTCACCTTCCTCATTGATATGCCTCGTTTTCAGTACCCCGAGAGACCGATAATATTCTTGTCAGCTTGTTACCTAATGGTGGCTCTCACATACGTTGCAGGCTTTATTTTAAATGACAGTGTAAGTCAAGAATTCTATCGTTTAGTTTGTGCACTAAGTATGTTTTTTGTGATTGATAATTTAGTGGCTAGAGGAATATATTTACTCAAATCATTATAAAAGCTCCGTGCATTCTTTATTTATTTACACATATATTTGTACAAAGGGGCACCAGGTACATATGCGCCACACAAAATAATTTGTGTGTGGGCTGTGATACTGCCCGGGTGCCCAAACCGAAGCAGGTGGTTTTCTTAGGGGGCCACACCCCGAGCCTTTGACCGAAAGGTCTGATCCACAAGGCAGTGGAGCATCATGAGGAGATGCAGTCCCATGGTAGCCGTTGACCAATGACAGGTTCGTCCGCCATTCGTTCCATCAGGATACTGGAGCCTATGTGCACCATTGGTTTGGAATCAGGGTTTTCCAACTCTCCTAGGTGGACTCTCCGTGTCCACCAACCCGGTTAAAGCGCCGGACATTCGCTTTTCGTCCTCTCATTTTCGCAAACAACACCCCCGCCACGAGAAGGCAGTGAGTAGGACTTCCCTGGCAGATGCTATATATTCGCTTGCCATGTAAGAGCATTTCGAGAGGGAGAGTAGACTCTCCCCACTCTCGGTCTTACCAGGGCATTTGGAGGCATTCTTAATAAATATCAGAGCAATCAAATCCATTTGGTGAGGCTTTTCCAGGCTAGCCAATTTAGTCCTCCAACATTTGTTTCGTGACTTTTCCTTGTTGTCTGTGAACATCATTCCCATACTTATGGTCTATTTAAATCATGAAGGCGTTATGTCCATTAATAGTATTTCTCCATGGGTCAGTCCATTACAACGTAGAACCTAGTACGTATGTATATGAGTTCAAGTTGCCATACTTCATCATCACAGATGAAATTGCCGAGCCAAATCCCAGAATCGTGGTAGTAAAAATAGTGGTAATAGAAGAGATTAAGCATCGGAGATACAGTTGGAGAAAATATAAGTTGCTGAAATTAAAAAAATTCATAGGAAATTTAGAACCTCAGAATTTGGGGGAAGATGAAGAATAGATCCACCTTCGCCATTGCAAACGATTTTAAGCCATGCCATTCAAAGTTTCAAACTACTAATTACGATAATCACGCCGACTTCAACTAAGTAATTTACACTTATCAACATGGCTAGGTTCAATTCGCAATGATTTCATGGACTAGTGCAGTGTTTTGTTTTGGCCACCATTATTTTTGACAGCCTACTCCTACACCAGAAATCATCACCTGTCGAGGTAGGCGGTGATTGAACACAAGTAACATTCCTAAATCTCGTCAGTTGATGAAGATTTACTACCTCATCCATCGATTGGTCGTTCTTACCTAGTGCCCTATTCTTGACCCAGAAAAAATGGTGGTCCTAAAATACACGTACGATAGTTCAAAGATACCTTTGGTCGAATAATAGTTACCTATGAATATCCTCTATTCTTACTGTCTTTGGATATGAAGGATCCAACTAGGGGAGTTGGAAAACCCTGATTCCAAACCAATGGGGCACATGGACTCCAGTATCCTGAGAGAACAAATAGCGTATGAACCAATGGTTTTTCACCGGCTACCGCGTGACTGCATCTCCTTACGTTGCTCCACTGACTTGTGGATCAGACCTTTAGATCAAAGGCTCCGGGTGTGACCTAAGAAAACCACCTGCTTCGGTTTTGACAGCCGGTTGATACCACAGCCCACACACGAATCAAGTGACTTTTGTGGCACATATGTGTTCGGTGCCCCTCTGTACCAATATTTGTGTCTCAAATAAATAAATAAAAATGTTTCACACTTATAAATTTGGACGGAGTTAACTGCTACCCCGTTAGCCCGCACTTCGGTTTGCAGACGAATATCTCGCTCACGCCATAAGTGAGGCAGGTGGACAAAAGCCAGTTGAGCCTTCTAAATCCGTGCCGAAATTTCGTCATACAATCAGAATTAATTAAACTCCGCGAAGTTGTAGAGTATTACTCAACCATGTTGGAGAGTGGAGACGTCCTAGTTTGGATTCTCCCGGTTATTTTGACTGATCTATTCGGACCACGTTATCTACGTCTAGTCTTCTACATAATTGTGGATACCAACATTACTCTATTTTCTATCTGTCGCGCTAATTTACTTTCACTTTGTAATATGGGTATTTTGAAGAACACACTTTCGGTAGGTTCTATGTTTATACCTGGCCAAGTCCCAGTATATTACGTCGAAACGCATGTTAATTACATCCTTTCACTTGATATAGTCGAAATATATTTTTGGGTTGCCTTTCGAAATAAAATGAGTACAATTTTCGGCACGGCCTTGAAATTAACCAAGAACAGCTAATCAGAATCGTATATGAGCTCTAAAATGTGGAAAAGTGATAAAATTACAGAGTATTAGGGATTTTAACACCACCGACGAACTTAGTAGCGCTGGATATCGAAGAAACTCACAATAATGTAACCCAGCTAAATCCTAACTTTGTTTTTATTTATCTAAACATAAATATTGGTACAGAGGGGCACCGAACACATATATGCCACAAAAGTCACTTGATTCGTGTGTGGGCTGTGGTATCGACCGGCTGTCAAAACCGAAGCAGGTGGTTTTCTTAGGTCACACCCGGAGCCTTTGACCTAAAGGTCTGATCCACAAGTCAGTGGAGCAACGTAAGGAGATGCAGTCACGTATTTGTCTGCGTCTTACTGGACGCAGGAAAGACACAGCAGGGAAACCTCTTAGGGTTCTACTTAATGATAGGCAAGCTAAGAATATATTTCAGGAACAACTAGAAAAACAGTTAGGCAGCCATGTAAGTTGTGCCCACCCCGAGGCAGCGTGGAATGACAGCCGAAAAGCTGTAGAAACAGCAGTGATATCTGTTAGTACGGTAAACCATAAAGTTAGGAAGACACTGGATCTCAACAGCATTTACTACACTGATAGATGCTCGAAAACTCATCCCATCTGGCTCTGAACATGACGAAGAGCGAAGTCAGCTTAGGCGCTGGCGAACAAAAAGCCTACGCAATGATCGCGAACAGTGGTGGGTAGCGAAAGCAAGAGAGATGGAAAAGGCAGCGGCAATAGGCAACAGCAGACGACTGTTCAGACTTGTTAAAGAAACCGGTATTAGAAACCCGACTGTCAACGAAACTATCTTGGAAAAAGATGGCCAAATCATTCATTCTCAATCCAGTAGATTGGATCGACGGGCAGATCATTTTAGGGATCAGTTCAACTGGCCTTCAGCCACACTTCGGTTTCCCACGATCCCCAGTCAATGTAAGTCTACGAGGTTAAACAAGCTATTGGAAATATGAGGCGTGGGAGAGCAGCAGGCCCTGACAGGTTTACCCCGAGATTTTTAAGGATGACGGTCCTGTAATAGCAGCGAGATTGACTGAGGTCTTAGGTAGAATCTGAGAACTGGACGTAATCCCATGTGGCTGGTCTCAACAACTGATTGTGCTAGAAAGGACAAAAGTCCTCTTGTGACAACCATAGAGGAATCAGTTTGACTAATATAGTGTCTAAAATATCAACTTCAGTAATACTTCGACGCCTAACTAAAGCTCATAAAGAACAGACTAGAGAAAACCAGGCTGGTTTCCGACCTGGACGTGGTTGTATAGACCAGATATTCACACTACGTCAGGTCCTAGAACATACACTTTCAGACGTCCCACAATAGTAGTATTTCTCGACCTTAGGGCGACATTTGGCTCTGTTGATCGTAAGGTTCTATGGCAGTGTTTGTCACTGAAAGGAGTACCAAAAAAGTACATTAACCTCATAAAGGTTCTCTACTCGAACACAACTGGTCGAATTAGAGCCTATGGCGAACGGTCATGGGAATTGATTACCTCAAGTGGTGTTCGTCAGGGCTGTCCACTCTCTCCATTCTTGTTTAACTTTGTCGCTGACGTGCTTTTAGTGATAACAATTTCCAGGAGTTGAACTTTTACCTGGAGATTCACTTGTTGACTTAGAATATGCCGATGATATAGTTCTATTTGGTGAACACTGACAAAATGCAGAGTCTTCTGACCACTGTAAGCAACTATGCGGTGTGCGATTTCCCCCCTCAAAATGCAAAATGTTACTTCAAGATTGGGTTGCATCAACACCTGAACTAATGATAGGGAGTGAAGTAGTTGAGCGTGTTGACCGCTTCACTTTTCTTGGGAGTCTCATCAGCCTTTGTGGTTTGATGTGTGACAAAATCTGAGCACGGATACAGAAGGCTTGTCTAGCTTTCACCAACTTGCGTTATTTATGGAGTAGGCGAGATATCCGTCTAGCAACCAAGGGACGGGTTTACTGTGCAGCAATTCGTTCCGTCCTACTTTATGGCAGTGAAACATGGCCGGTAAGGGTAGAGGATATTCGAAGGCTACTAGTATTCGATCATAGGGGTCTTCGAAGCATTGCTCGTATATCCTAGGACCACCGGGTAAGTAATTCAGTTGTTAGGAAACGGGTACTAGGTAAGGATGGCAAATCGATTGATGAAGTAGTGAAACTTCATCAGTTGAGATGGCTGGGACACGTGTTACGCATGCCCAACCACCGACTAACCAGACGTGCAATGTTTTATGGTGTAGGAGTAGGTTGGAAGACAGCTAGGGGCGGCCAGACCAAAACGTGGCACAAATCCATGAAGTCACTGACCATTTGACTGAGTCACGCTGGCAGGTGTAGACTACCTAGTTGGGATTCGCTAGATAATAGCAATCGATGGTTAGAGACTTTGAATGGCATGGCCCGAAATCGTTTGCATTGGCGAAGGTGCATCCACTCTTTGTGTTCTGCCGAAATCTAATCTGAATTCTTCATGTCTCTATCTTTTTTCTCTTTCCAAATTTATTTCACTGGATTATACTCCTTGAATAACATCTTCAAACCTTAATCTTTCACATAATGCTTATACTCTTACTACTTCTATCACTATGGGATTTGAATCGACAACTGCATCTCTGTGCTAATGTGGTATGGCAACTCGAACTAATGTACGTAATTACGAAGTTACACGTTGTTACTGACCGACTGTGGATAGCTTGTAGCTGAAACTCACAATTTTCACTCAATTTCGTACTTCGAAAGAATTAAATGATAGTTTTCTAGTGAAATGAACTTTTAAGGTTAGTATGTTGGGATTAGAAATTGGATTTGCCCTGATACGGCCGAGAGGGGAGAGTCCGCTCTCCTTCTCCAAATGCTCTCACATGGCCACGCGTATATAGCCTCTGACAGGGAAGTCCTACTCACTGCATTCTCGTGGCATTACTGTTGTTTACGAAATTGAGAGCACGTAAAGCGAATGTCCGACGCTTTAACCGGGTTGCTGGACACAGAAAGTCCACCTAGGGAAGTTGGAAAACCCTGATTCCAAACCAATGGTGCACATGGACTCCAGTATCCTGAGAGAACAAATAGCGTATGAACCAATGGTTTTTCACCGGCTACCGCGTGACTGCATCTCCTTACGTTGCTCCACTGACTTGTGGATCAAACCTTTAGGTCGACAACTGCATTTCTGAGCTAATGTGGTATGGATGTGGAATTGATTGACATTTTGCTGTATGGTTCTGTATGGTTCTCAGATTTTATTAAGATAATCTGTGATTTTGTGTTCAAATACATTCGATCGTCCCCACTTGTATTCTCGTTCACTACAATATTACGATTTGACTAAAGTTGAAAATGTCAACCGTTAAATGGTTATTCAGTAGCTGAAAGTTTAAGCGTTAGTTGAAAGGCCTAGACGATGTGTCAAAGGAAACTTAAAATAGTTTACATGAATCCCATTACACCCCGTTACATGATCAGAAAGAATTACCGAACGAGAGACAACAAAGATTTGAGTTCAATAACATGAATTCGTTTTATTTGTCTGGGTTTCCATTAGCAGCTTACAACCCGAAATATTTAGAATCGGGATTATGAAACGGGGTTGAAATTGCGTACATGAATGAGTTTAGTTGAAGCTGCTTTCAAAGCAAATCAGTTTAGTATAGTAAAGTAAGGATGCAAATAAATTTAAGAGACTGAATGAAATATTGCAAATTTATATTCTATGCGAAAGAACATTTTACAACATGGAATTTAACCAAGAGCTAATAATCAATGGCAGGTGTTTACCTGATAAAGAAACTCTAAAAATCAGTTAAAGGAAAAGGATAAAACCTCGGTCAATATAAAATTGCTTACTTTCTTAGTTGTCTCATATTTCCACTTTCCTCTTTACTCTCTTGTCTGCTTCTGCGTACCTGTCCTGTGCATTGACTTTTTTCTGCTGTTATTAATTGCTATCTCCTTGTTCTTCCTTTCTTGAATCTTCCCCAGAGTGTAGATAAAGATCCATTCATTATGATGGTTCTTCTTGAGGCCGAACGCTTCTTGGTGTGTTGAGGCTATTGCTTCTTTAACCCCTTTCATTTGTTCTCTATAGTAGTTTCTCCTTCCTTGAGTGAGTCTTGTAAGGCTTGGAACATGTTGCTGATATCTATTTCGAATTCATTGAGTTTGTCGGTATCTCGAGGGCTGTTTTAAACTTTTGTAGTACCGTTTCTCCAGTTGTCCAGTCTTCTTCAGCTTTAGTTCCGTCTTGGTCACAACCAGGCAGTGATCTGAAACAACCTCAGCTCCTCTCTTAGTTCTCACATCCCCCATGGATCTGAATTTTTTATTGATGCAAATGTGCTCGATCTGGTTCTCTATAGTGTGATCCGGTAAGACCCATGCAACTTTATGAATGTGTTTGTGAAGGAATATTGTGCCACCTATAACCATTTTGTTGAATGCCCATAAATTTGCAAATCTCTCACTATTTTCGTTCCTTCCTCCCTGTACATGTCGTCTCATGATATCTTCATACCCGGTGTTGTCCATTCCGACTTGGGAGTTTAGGTCTCCCATCAGGATGGTTTGGTCTCTTCATGAGCGCTTCTCTACGATCGACTGCAGCTTCTCATAATATTCATATTTTTTTTTATAGTTAAGATCATGAGTCAATTGAAGCTAGACCACCATGGAAAACCTGGAAGCACTAGACGGCCGTTTCGTCCTATTATGGGACTCCTCAGCAGTGCGCACCCACGATCCCGCTCTCGTGAGATTCGAACCCAGGACCTACCAATCTCGAGCCAGAGCCCTTAACCGATAGACTACTGAACCGGCATCCAACGGTGTTAATGTCTAACCTCAACCAATCCACGAAATTGCGCAACCAATTTCCAATGTACTGAGGTAGATACCTGTCTCTACCTGACATGGATTAGCTCCACTGGCCACGACTTCTCACTAGAACTCCAGGAATTACCTCAAGGAGCCAGTCACTAGTGAGCATATGATCATTATCACAAGGGGGTTTTTTGTGGAGATTTAATAATTTTATAGTTAAGATCATGAGTTCTAGTGAGAAGTCGTGGCCAGTGGAGCTAATCCATGTCAGGTAGAGACAGGTATCTACCTCAGTACATTGGAAGTTGGTTGCGCAATTTCGTGGATTGGTTGAGGTTAGACATTAACACCGTTTAATGCCGGCTCAGTGGTCTATCGGTTAAGGGCTCTGGCTCGAGATTGGTAGGTCCTGGGTTCGAATCTCACGAGAGCGGGATCGTGGATGCGCACTGCTGAGGAGTCCCATAATAGGACGAAACGGCCGTCTAGTGCTTCCAGGTTTTCCATGGTGGTCTAGCTTCAATTGACTCATGATCTTAACTATAAAATTATTAAATCTCCACAAAAAACCCCCTTGTGATATTCATATTTGTTGTCTTTATTGCTACAGCTAATGGGTATATAACACTAGATAATCCTGGATTCGCGAGATTCCTATCCTATGAGTGCTATTCGTGCTTCTTTGGACAGAATCAGTGCAACACCTTGTGTGTGTGCGAAACATTTTTTTCTTCATTACCTGAGTACAACAGCACCTCTTCCGAAGCTAATCTTTTATGTTCAGCTTGGGTTCAATGGGTTTCACTAATTCCAAGAAGCGACAAGTTGTATTTCCTCACTTCAGCAACTATTTGATTGGTCCTCCCAGTCTCGTACATTGTCCGTAGATTTGATGTGGTTATATTAATTGTTGCTCTGATTTTCAGGAGGGACGTCAGCCTTGTGATTCCAATGAATCCCGGGTTTCACTATAAGACGTCATAATTCTTCTAAATGAAGGTCCTCCAACTCCCAGGGTAGATTTCAAGTGACTTAGTTGATTTTTTCTGGTTGGCGTCCTCTAGCGAGGTTGTTTTGTAAGGGATGGGGTAGCCGACCTCATGCCCAATCCTCTTCTATCTGGACTGGGGACCAGCAGTAACTCTAGCAGGGCTACAGGCGGAGTTAGTCTACTGCTACTTCTATTCTCCTTATTACTTCCGAGTTGTTAGTTTCATTTTGTTGTGATGTAAAGTGTAACATAAGGGTCCGATACATACTCCTGCTCATATATGCATATTTACTGTTATGATTGTTTTCTAACTGTCACTCAAACTCTTTGGAGCGATGTGAATCAATGGTTTATGCTATCGAGCAGTATCTTTAACCCTCAGATAACTCATCTTTTATGTCTTGTAGCCTAATATTGTTACACACTTTTTCCCTTCATTTTTTCTCATCAATCTATATTCTCTACGCTTAGTTCTTACTAACATCGATATTATTGTCTCAACTCATTTGTTATTCAACCTGTTAATTTTCCGTTTATCTCTTCTTCTCTTCCAAAGCTCATGTGTATCAGCCTCTACATTGTTTATGGTTGACCAAGGCACATTGAATTAATGCATTTCCTAATGGAACTCCAAACTTAATTCTCACTAACACAAAGACTAGTCTTAACTTATTTAATTCATAGAATAATAGGACTGCTGTATTTTACTGAGGTAATGTTATATTGTCAGATTTTGTTTTTGTTAAAAGACATACATTTCAATTTTTTGATGGTTTTCACCGTTCGACATCATGCAGATAATATAAGATTTTCGAAATGTGACCTTCAATAATCATCATCCAAGTGGATTAAAACTATTTGTGTAGCGAACTGTTATCAAAATTTAAAAAAAATTGTCGTGAGTATAATATATCACTGTAAAGATTTTTTGCTTAAACTATGCCTGTAATTATTCCACTCTTTCAGGTCGCTTGCTCTGGGCCTTTTCCAGCACCACAATCTCTTAGTGGTCAAATTGAAATGCCACGACTCGTTACTCAGGGCACAAAATTTGAAGGATGCATCATTTTATTCATGTTGCTTTACTTCTTTTCGATGGCTAGTTCTATTTGGTGGGTGGTTTTGACAATCACTTGGTATTTAGCTGCTAAATGTCATTGGGCACATGAAGCTATATCACGTAATGCACAGTATTTACACTTTGCTGCATGGGCTATTCCAGCTGCTAAAACAATTGGGATATTAGCTTTGGGAAAAGTTGACGGTGATCCACTATCTGGTGTATGCTTCACCGGATTAACAGATCCAGTTATACTGAGAGCATTTTTAATTGCCCCATTATGTTTGTATCTTCTGATTGGAACGTGTTTCCTGTTTGCTGGTTTTGTATCATTATTTAGAATCCGTACAATCATCAAAACTGGAGGTTCAAAAACAGATGACCTAGAGAAATTAATTATGCGAATTGGTGTATTTAGTTTACTGTACATTGTTCCAGCATTAGTAGTTATCGCTTGTTATTTACATGAATCTAGAATGTCTGAAAAATGGATGCTTACATGGTATACAACTGAAGTATGTCGTAAAGTAGATCCTAATCAACTAGCCGATTCTATATGTCCTGGACATTTCAAGCGACTGGTTGAAGCCGGTAGTTCAACATCCCGATCAGATAATTCTGATATTTCTGTTAGTCAAAACATATTTGCAAAAATACCTGCATTAGAAAAACCCGAATTTGAATTATTTATGATTAAATATCTTATGACATTGGTTGTCGGTATAACAAGTGGTGTCTGGATATGGAGTGGTAAAACGCTTGTATCATGGAAGCGTTTCTTCGCACGAGTTTTTCGTCGTCGTAGTTGTTGTGATAACAAAAATATCGATCTAACTGTTTCAAGTACGCGTTCCGGTCTTGTCGTCGCTAGACGAGGCGTTCAGTCGAACGCTCTACCACCTGGTGTAGCATCAAATCCTGGTTCTGTTCCGCTGTTAACACGTACAATACAATCATCTCACCCAGTACAACCGTATATTTTCAGTCAAGATACAACAACAACTACTAGTGGATGGGCATCAAGAGGTGCACCGTCTGGAGTAACTGCACCACCAGATATTTCGTCAACTCCCGTGAGTTATGCTGCCCAACCTAACTGGTTAGCTGCTAGTCCAAATTCAGTTCAGATTAATGCTGGCCTACAAACTGGTATGATAAATACAAATGCACAAAGTGTCTTACCCGCTAATTCTGGTCTAGGCTTACTGTAGTTTTGATGTCCTGTGGTTAATATTCATTATCGGTGTACCTCTTTTCCAAGAAAAAATATATCTTCCATCACCAGTTCTATTGATATTTACCATTATTATTATCATTATTATTATTATCTCGCCTGTAAATTTACTTGATATCATATGACTCACTAAATTACCCTTACGAATATTACACTCGTAAAGAATTGTAATCATTTGTCTCATTTAATTCTTCCACCTATACCTCGCTTTACAACATGTGGAGTTAGTCATCAATCATGATGTTTAGTTTCTTTATAACAAGTAGTAGCCTTGTATGGCTTATCATCCCTCTCTGTGCTTTTCCATATGGTAACTAGTATGATAAAGTAGACTAATCATCTGATTTCATTTGTTTTCTGTGTATTGTTACTAATGTAAATTGTAGGATGTGCATTTACATGTTCTGTTTTTCTTTATACCTGTTTTCTTTGCTTTTAGTATATATATATATATATATATATATATATATATATATATATATATATATATATATTACAAGAATGCGTTTGCATCTGCCCTCTTCATATTATGTACAAATACACACTTCTTTGTGAAAGACGATAAAATAAAATACCATTGCAGTATGAAACTACGGTAGATAACCGATTTTCTCACCCTTATTTTGTATTTTGAAAATCGCATACATACTAGAATTTATTCACATTGCTTTTTTATAATTACATTTAACTCAATCTATACGTATAGGTTGATATCTGTGTTATTTGAAGGTTTTTGTTTAATTAACCCGAGGCAATTATGGAGTGGAATTTTCAGAAATGCAAATAATGGAGCCAACCACAGCTCACAGAATATATACTTTTTAATGATCTCTACTCTTGCTTAATAATATTATATTTTGTTGTAGTATGTAGTTTTTTATAAATGCCATCTTCCAGGTTCTAAATAGTCCTTTGTTTAGTCGATTTTTATTTTCTTCATCTTCCTCACTTGTTTTATTTTCTTGTTTGCTTCTAATCATCATTTCTTACTTATCGTTTGGTACTTCCACCAAACAAGAAAGTGTTTACAGTTCGCCCCATTGTCCTCTTCGCAATTGCTTTCAATACATAACATGACTAGCCGTTAAATAAACAATTTTTGACGCTCTTCTTGTAACTGCTTGGTTTTTCTGTCAGTTTTGTTGTCGAAACATTGTTCTTAGTTGCGTATTTTCTAAGATAGATTTACCTCGTGTCGCTTATAACTTAAGGCGAATATGCTAATAGACTGAGCATTAAACTAAATATTCCCTGCATCCAACTACATTTATGGTAAGATAATATAATACTATGTAAGTTTTCTATTTAAATTCTCAGTGTTTACGGTCATAATTGACCGTTAAATTTTGACTAAATTTTTGCCTGGCCAATTGATTTTGTGAAGTATACATACCCATTCTAACTGAGTTTCTTATTACCAAGCTGTTCGATTTGTTTAGATTTTCAAGGCCGAAAATTTCCAAGCAAAACCAGACGTTTCCTTCAGAAACATTACTATTATTCAGTCAATTATCAAATAAAACGGACAAATATTGGTCAGCAATTTAAAGTTTGAGAAAGTAGTAAGTTTCCCAGACACTTTCATCTGCTAGTGAAATGTAACAACCATTCTATTGTTATAACTAAGTGTCATGATCAACCATAATGGTATTTGAAGAACACACCATACAGTGACGTATTCACTGTTCATTCGTTTACTGATTTAAAATTGATCATTATGTAAAATTTATTCCTCAAATTTTCACCTCGAATAAACCAGCTAACCACATAATCTATCAGTAAATCATCTCGTCGTGAATAGGTGGCTGTGCAGAGTGATTATACGACTCCTCTTCGTGTTGTTTTCGAGGTCAAAATAGTCTCGGTTTAGGTTGATTGGTAAGCGGTGCCTACTATTTAATCTTCAGCGAAACATTTTCAAATCATCTGGGATTTCCCCCTATAATCCTGATATCAACTAGCAAGATCATTCAGTAATGTACTAAGGATTCTTGTCAATGATATCTATCAGCTGAAGTTAAAGCGAACAGTCGGTCATGGTCCACGTCACATTCATTTCAAACACGTAATCTGACAAACGCCCACCATGTTTGCATCCAAATGAAAAGCTTCGTATAAGAAAGTGTTATCTAAATCAAGAGAAACGGGGACGTGCCACATGGTTTTATTTACTTACGTCAGTTCTAACGATGGATTACTGACAAAGGTCCCCACTAGTTAAAATTTAAGGTTCATGCCTAACAATATGCTTGCCAAGAGTTTTAATCAAGTGACTTTACCGGTACATTCATTTGGAACGAGTAGTCGCTAAATACCTCCTTTCGCTGTCAACTAGAAACTTCATCTACTGGATTTAATAAAATTAAAGTATATCGACAGGGTTGAAGTACTTCCTTTATATTAGATAAGACTAGTTGGAACAAACGAATTGTTTTCTATTCATTACTTATACATATATTTATTCATGCATACACTTATTAGTTATGTAAAAGATCAACCTTCAGAAAAATATTCCTTTGTTGGTGGGGTGGTTGCTGCTTGCACAAATGTTTTAATGTCACTTTTAGTAATCATGCTACTGGTGTTTTTATATGATTTGAATGCCTTTTTCTTTTGATAGTTTATGAGTCAGGATTATTCTTGTTACACACACTACAGGTTCTGATCTCAATTGAATAATATTCAGTACTAATTAGGTGGTCTTGTTAGGTATTAAAAATCAATCAGAACAACAATTGCAGCTTTTTTGAGCTTTTCGGAAGTGGTCCATAGAAAACGTTTTGGAACTACGGGAAGCTACTCGCTCTAGAAATGTAGACATTTATTTCTAAGCCTTTTAGTCAAATACATTTACATTTCTCAATGTTTGATGTAGACAATGCTTATTTCCTATGTTTTAAGTGATCATCTAAAATAAAATGAAGCATGACACATTGGCGAATTAATTGAAATCTATTGATTTTGAAACAGTACAATAGTTCGTGTAAAGAAATGCAACCTAACCAATTTAAAGCCTAATATCTGTAGACCTAGCAGGTTAAACTTTGACCGTGCATTTTGGATCGTTACTAGAAGTCTCTGGTGTGTACTTTTACCGTATCGGAACGAGACAGATCTCATTTACCCTCTAGAACTGGAACCATTGGTCTATTTTTTAGTTCCTTGTTAAGGATGTTAATTAATTAACGAACGGAACACAGACATCATTATGTCCTTACGCGAAGACAGTAAATAATATGGGGTTGAGTTTTTAAGAAAAACTGAATGTAAGTGTGATTGGTCATTGAGTGTGAACAAACAACTACCCAACTTACTGGCTATTAAATATGTGATTTTCTTTCCCTCGACTGATTTCTCCAAACTCTGACTGCTTGTAATTATGCGGAATAAAGTTTTGTCTAGCGTTACTCAAGTTTACTATTCTTGGTCGTAAATTGTGTATTTAATACAGACTGCTTTAGCCTCTGTACTGTGTACCATTCGAGTATCCAATCTAGCGGTACAATGAACTCGATCATCCAGACCAGTATTATTATCATATTGTATAAGCATAGTATACAGCAGAAAGAGAGAGAAAAGTATTTTAAATCATCTGTTATATCGCGAACTTTCAATAACAAATTTTGAATGTTTATGACACACTTCCTGCTCTTGTGAAAAATAGTGTCATCTTGGCTTATCATATCAAGAAATTTGTTTGACTACATTAATCGCTTCACTTACAAATGTTAAATTAACCTTTGTGAGTTGATAGTTGGCAACCTTTCAGCTCAAATGCAAAATAGTATTTATTATACATCACTTAAGTGAATACTGAAATTTATTTATTTTTATTTAAACACATACATATTGGTACAAGAGAGCACCAGATATATATGCGCCACACAAAACAATGCGAATGGGAAAAGAAAGGGGGAAGATGCGTATATATAAAGGAAAAAAGAGGGAATGAAATGTACAACCAGAAGAACTCTCTCAGTTAAGAAAGTTAGAACCACTCTTTATGAAGAAAGTAAAAGAAGGTTGCAGTAGGATCGCCACTGGCTTCTATTCTGAGCCATATCTGATAACGTCTCCAGCCACTGTGTTGCACCATCTCTCATACCACAGCCAGGGAGTCGTGAAGGACCAACAGAAGCTAGCCCTTTGCAGCTTTCTTTCACGCCACGACACCATGTCATATACTGACCTCCTCTCCGCTTTTTCCAAACAGTCCCAGCGTCGGCAAATAATGGACGACGTGGAATTCTCTGTGACGACATTCGCAGAACATGTCCAAGCCACCGAAGTCGATGTTTCAAGATGGTGACACCAATTGAATTATCGTCTCTGCGCCCGAACACACGATGCCGAACCTCTGGATTACTAACATGGTGTTGCCACTGGACGTCAGTAATCCTTTGGAGACAACGATGGTCGAACACAGAGAGTCTTTTAAGATCCTCAACTCGAAGAGGCCAGGTTTCACAAGCATAGAGCAAAACTGCTCTCACCGACGCGTTGTAGATCCGACCTTTTACAGCCAGACTAACATCACGAAGGCGCCAAAGATGGCCCAGATTGACATAAGCCGCTCTGGCTTTCATTATACGTTCATCAATCTCATCACTCACGCCACCACCAGCACTTATATAGCTACCTAGATACACGAACTTCTCAACTAATTCAATCTGCTCATCATCTAGGGTGAGTACAGGATGAGAATCCTGCCAGTGTTGTAGGAGTACCTTGCACTTGGAGGGTGCAAAGCACATGCCGTACCTGCGGACACTGATTGCCAACTGATTAAGTGCAGGTTGCGTGCCATGGGCATTATCGCACAGTAAGACAATATCATCCGCATACTCAAGGTCGAGAAGTCGTTCTCCAGGCAGCAGATCCACACCGCCATTACTTACATCCATCAGAGCTGTTTCTAGGATGTCGTCGTTGACAAAGTTGAAGAGGAATGGTGAGATTGGGCAACCCTGCCTAACCCCACTGCTTGAATGGAACAAGGGAGAAAGGTGGTTGTATGCCCTCACTCTGCCTTAGGTGTTTGTATACGGGGCCTTTAAGATGTTAATGAACTTCTCAGACACAACCTTCTTCAATAGACAATCCCAGAGAACAGTCCTGTCCAACGAATCGAAGGCAGCCCTGACATCAAGAAACACTACGATTGTTGGCCTGCGATAAGTATGGTGGTGCTCTAACATTTGGCGGAGGGTGAAGATATGATCAATGCATCCTCGACCAGAACGAAAACCAGCCTGCTCCTCGCGAGTCAATCGTTCTCGGGTTTTAAACAACCTACGAAGAATGACAAGCCAATAGTTTGGACGAAATCGGAAGTAGACTTATCCCCCGATAGTTGTTACAGGAACAACGTGAACCCTTTTTAAAGATAGGGACGACTATCGACTCATTCCATGATGTTGGAACACTTTCTAGCTCCCAGACCTTTGTAAACAACACAATCAATTCCTTAGCCAGAAAGTCACCACCATCTTTAAAAAGGGCCGGAGGCAAGTTATCTGGGCCTGATGATTTGTAGCGTTTCAGGAGTTGGAGTTCCTTGCGGACTTCCGCCTCGTTTGGTGGATCAGTCGTCACCGGCCATAGGGGGCAGGACAATCTGGTCGATGTTGCCGGAGCAGCAGACCAGTTAAACTGCCCTTCAAAAAATTCCGCTCATCGTCCAAGACGTCGACAGATGTCAGTGATTGGCATCCCGTCATCCTCACAGATTGTTTCACTCACACCAGACTTCTTGCTTCCAGTGGCTCGGATGAGTTGGAAGAGCTTCTGGCAGTTACCAGATGCAGCTGCTGCTTTCATCTCATTAGCGCGCTCCGACCACCAGGCTTCTCGATCCTTACTCAAGCTTTGCCCAATTTCATTACGTAACAGCCTTCGTTTGTGGTCATACTCACGGTCACCCGGAGTAGACCGATGGACTTCGACCAGTTGTAAGGAGCCAGAAGAAACCCAGTGCTTGTAAGCGGGACGTTTCGCGAAGCCGCAAGCGACTTTACTCGCCATTTTCATGGCGTCATGAAGTTGCAACCAATGCTCATCTATACTTTTCGGTGGGATGGTAGCTAGCTGTTATGTAGTAGCGAAGACATAAGTACGGGTAACTTACAGGACCTACTATTGGACTATCATTCTTATCGTATAGCTATTCAACAGCGTTGTTGAACTGAATAAGGAATTCAGTAGACACCAAACTTCAAGACCAATAGACTGGATTCCATAAGGATCGATCGTGTACCGACTTAAACTTAATTAACTGTGTTTGATAAACTATATTTCATGCTTATTTATCACCAGTATTTTTTTCACTACGCACCCATTTATCCCTAACCCTTTGAGCATTCAATGCAATCAGTTTTAGAATGTCCCCACCTGCGTATAACAGATATCTACATCTGCAATACTTTATTTAGTCTCATATCTTGATATGCATATAAGCGAACTACACTTCAACTGACCAGGTTTACATTGTATCCCTAATTTTATGATACATCTGGGATTATTTCTATGCTCCCAGTTATGTTAAAGTAGTCCATATTATTGTGCTAGCCCTCATGTAATTAAATACAAAATTTCCTACACGACATTATGATAAATGTTACTTGAAACTTGAGATTTCTGACTGAAACAAGCCAAAACAATCGTTGTCGCTCCTTAATGGACGGTGGAATGAATGGAATAAAATGTTATATGGGGTTCAGGTTTACTTAATAATGATTAGTTGCCGCGGGACAGTGATGCAGTCCCATGGTAGCAGGTGACAAGCAATTGCTTCGTACGCCATTTGCTCCTTCAGGATACTGGAGCCTGTGTTCACCATTGGTTTGGAATGAGGGTTTTCCAACTTCCCTAGGTGGACTTTCCGTGTCCAGCAACCCGGTTAAAGCGCCGGACATTCGCTTTTCGTGCTCTCAATTTCGTAAACAACAGTAATGCCACGAGAAGGCAGTGAATAGGACTTCCCTGGCAGAGGCTATATACGAGTGGTCACATGAGAGCATTTCGAGAGGGAGAGCGGACTCTCGGCCGTACCAGGGCATTTGGGGGCTTAAAGTTCATGGACATTGACATCTGAAAATTGAAAGAGAAAGTATTTTAAAACACGGTAACAAGTTTTTACAAAGTGCCATTTGATATCAGGATTTACTTAATAATAAATGTAAACTTGGATACATTAACGGATTAAGAATGAATTAACCCCAAATATGACAATAAGGAAAATAAATTTATACATAAGCGCATAAAATATCACGTTGAATAATGGAAAATAAAACTTACCAGGATAATGCGAGATTTACTACTAAATCCTTTCGAATATATCTCTTATTTCCTAAGAGTTTCCACTTTTTTGAAAGCCCCAGAATGCCCTGGTACGGCCGAGGGTAGAGTCCGCTCTTTTTGTCTAAATACTCCCACATGGCCACGCGTATACAGCCACTTCCAAGAAAGTCCTACTGATTGCCTTCTCGCGACGGGGGTGTTCGTTACGAAATTGAAAGGACGAAAAGCGAATGTACAGTGGCTTAACCGGATTGGTGGATATGACCTTCAGGTCCAAGTCTCCAGGTGTGGCCCCTTAAGAAAACCCCCTGCTTCGTTTTGAGCATCTGAACAGCGTTACAGCCCTCACGCATCAGTGATAACCGCTGCTGGCCCCATGGTTATTGTGTGGCGCATATGTATTTGGTACCCCCTTGTACCAATGTTTGTGTTCAAATAAATAACTTTTTTGAAAATGAAACAATTCTGAAACATCATTTCTACAAGTAAGCATATTCGACCATAATCATTAATCTTCATCTTCCGATTTTCAACAGTAATCCCTAACCGGACTACACAATACAACAGTCAAACTTCCTTTCTCATCTAATAGGCCTCATTTTACTACTACTTATGATGAGAAGATTAATGCTAAGCTGAAAAAAACAAATGTTATTTAAAATTTAGCCTGTTTATAAGAAATAGTAAAATTGTTCATAACGTGTACAGTTTGAAGATTTCAGCCTGATCTATCCTAGCCAACAATAGCAATAAAGGGAAATAAGCAATCTGCTACAGCGAAAAATTTCATATGATTCATTTCTTTCGAGGATATGTAGAGTTATTGTCAAAGTATAATATGATAATTAAAAGTATTCGAATTATTGTACCAACTAGGGATTCCCGAAACAGTTCAATTTAAGCTAAATAGAACTAGGTGAACACAAACGAACGTATTATATTTAGAATTCGAAATCAAGTACAAAGCAATAATTAGTTCATACAAACACAATTTTCATAGATTAAATCGGAATCTAAATTTCTGTACTCGATTGTACGTTTTCTCAGGTTCATTGTGTATCTGTCATCCTATGTATTAAATACAGACTGTATGATTATCTAAATTTGAACAAATAGTTTCATAGTAGTTGGTTGTCGAGTTAATTAAGGAAGAAATATGTTTGTAAAACTGAATTTTAATTAAATCCAATATTTCGCTGGGCCATCTTGTCGAAGATTTTTTCTAGGATATATAAGCAAACATCAAAATCACCGAATATGTATAGATACATAGTTCTCTGGTTAACTGTATACTAAATAGGTCAACCAATCATGTTAAGAATTTTAAAAATAAGAACTTGCTTTGGTTTGAAATGTGAAAAAAAGTGTGTACGTGTGTATGCGTGTGCAAATCGATCTGAATTGAGAAAAATTTCATTGGCTACATACCTCTCTGAGTAGGGATTTTTGGATGAAATCAGATAATTTTATGATTAATGTGATTCAAAGCAGAAAATGAAGATAAGCAAACACGTAAAAGTTTGTATTATTGTGTTGATCGGGTGTGTTGTTTATCATATATTCAGATAAACTAACTGACTAAAACAAGCCAAAACAATCGTTGTTGCTCATATAATGGACGGTGGAATGAATGGCATAAAATGTTATACGGGGTTCAGGTTCACTTATTAATGATTAGTTGCCGCGGAACAGTGATAAATCTTCTGATTGGATGTCTGAAACTTTTTCGCAATCTCTTCTAATAACTCAGGCTAACTCTACACGATAACTTGAACATGAGACAAAAGGCGCGAAATATGGAAAAGACGCTTTACTCTAAAGTTCGTTTATGTACAGCAAATTTACGGTATATACAGCATTTCAGATGGCCGTGGCCTTTTGGAAAATTCTGGAGCCCTACTAAACGTAGCAGGATAGGTAATCATCCAGATCTTTCTGAGAGACTTCTGTTCAGTGCTGGTTGGATAAAATGTTCCCCTGAGTGTACAGGACTTCTGAGCTTTTTTCGAGGAGTTTTCTGGGTCTCCCTAATAGACAACTAGTTGTATTCCATCTCTCTTGTTAGTATTGTCTGGATTCGCTCATAAGTGTAGGGCTTCAGCTGTTAGCCATTCTTTGTAAGAAGTCAAACCTTTTTGAAAGATTAATGTACCAGTGAAATCAATTGTATGGCCAAACTCTATTGAGTGTAATTCTCTTATACTGTGGTGATTTAAGATCCTTCTGATCTTTAACGATATGGGACCACTAATGTGTTAATTCATCTTTTCAGTTTATCTTTCTACTTATCTTTTTGGTCTTTCTTCTTGACTATTCGTTTTATAAAGTCGCAAGAATAATTATTCATCATCAAAGTGGTGGTGGTTAAATTCATTTCAGTTTCTTTGTCACATAGTTCAGTGACGAGATTTTGGAGGTCTGTTTATCAAATACTTGGCCACTGTCACTTTGGAGGAGTGGACATTTGTTGACTTGTAACCTATAAATTTCCCAGAATATGTTGGCTTCCTGAATATATTAAGTTTTTAACCAATCACCGCGTTTCCTTTCAATCAAACAGTCCAGAAAAGGTCATTTGTGGTCAGTGGATCCCATATCCTTAGTGAATTTGATGTTGTCAGATACACTTCTGACTTTTTTAAACAGTTCGTTTAATCCATCTCGTTTTATGGTGAAAAGAACGTCATCTACGTACCTCAACCAGGTTTTTGGTGAAAGGGGACACTTTGAGATTTCGCTTCCAATGAATGCATGAATTAGCAACAATTAGAGAAAACGGTGATCACATAGCTGCAAATGTTTGCTTGTACAAGTTTCCTCGTAAACGGTTAGATGTAAGCATAGATCCATAGCTTTAGTAACGTCTAAGAGATCTGATGAACATCACTGTTTTAGTTCAGTGTCCGAATCTACGGGATTATACACAATATCTAAATCTTTTCTAATAGGAACATTGGTGAACGAAGAACAAACATCAAAACCTTCTATTAATCCATCTTCTTCAATATAGATAGCAGTGATGATGTTTTTGAATTCACTAGAAATTTTTATCCAAGATTTCGTTTCACTTTCTTATGTTTTAAGAATCTTAGCTAGGTATCTAAAAAGGTTGCACGTTGGTGAATTTGTATAATCAACTATCGGTTTGAGTGTGGCACCTGTTTTATGGATGTTTAGTAACCCATAGAAAAGGCTGCAGCTTTTTGAATATAAAGAGAACATAGAGAAGCTTCTAGTTCAGATTTTGGAGGCTAGTTATTACCTGCTTACTTGAGTAGAATAGCAAACTACGTCATAACTTCTTAAAACTATAACTAGGTATTTGGAAAGCACATATCTAGTAAAAATAATTACTAAATATATATATTCCCCCCTCCCATATTTCTACAGCTGATCTTAGTCCATTGTGAAAGTTGTTTAACACAGTAATCACTTCCTTAATAGCCGTCCAAATCGAATAGTTTAGTCTGTTGTGACGTTATTTCTTTATACTGTGTGTGAGAGTAAATATGGACCACTGAGATTGCTTATACTAGAAGGAATTAACTGTCTAATGTCTTCCAGTTTTCTATAGTTCGTTTGATCCTAGTCTTAGTAGTGCTAATCCTTTTCAAATGTCATAAGTTTGTATTATTTAACATGATAACATTTTGGCACAATTTTAGCCACAAAATTTAGTAAGATGATTTGTTTGTATATCTTCTGCTATAATAAATCAATAACATGTGCGTAAATTACATATATCTATCTTCTATTATCTTTAAAATTCATCAATACACATGACACTGAAATTCATTAAGAAACATTGTGTAAAAATCTATCTGACGGTATGATGATAGTAAAAGCGATAATATACAAACCAGACACAATGTGACTTATATAGGTGTTTATTAAGACAGCACTCGAACATATAGTATCTATGTATGTATATGTGTGGTTGCCTACTTGTTTTTGTATATTTTACTGGTGATATTCGAGGTAGCAAATAATTCTTGTTAGGTATTCAATCATCATTGTAAGTTTGTTCCGGAAATGGAAACACAATATTGTAGTGTTGAAACCTAAATTAACATTCTTATGGAAGTAAATGTTACCTTACTTGTAAACTGTAATATAATATTAGTAACTAATGTATGTAGGCTTTAATATTAAGGTCCCTTTTTTTAATCCCATTCGTGCTTTGAGCGTAATCGCCAACAAATCAAATAACGTTTCCCGATGAAAATTTTGTAATTTATGTAAAAAAAGTTTAACAACCAATCATGGAGATTTACCAGTGTTATAACAGTTTTATTTTCATTTTGGAAGAAATTTAATACAAGTAATTTTATAAACATACTGTCAGACTAAATATTTCAAACTGAGGTAAATGAAACATACAAAATAAAGTATCAGATAATTTTAATTACTGTAATCTAATGCCCATAACGTAGAATCGACCTGTATAAATCAGTTATCACTAAAACTAAAAATTCAACACTAATTACATCCTGTTTAAAAACTTAGATTTGATATAGTTCTACAGGAATCGAATCAATAGAAAACTAGCACTGAAGTAACTTCTTCGATTACGGTGATGATGATGCTATTCGCTCCTATAATATAATGCTCAGATAAATTCGGAACTCAAGACACTTCATTAAAGAGTAGGGTGGCTATTACCAAAACCATATAGTGATAAAAAGAGATTGAACATAATAATTACAAGAAGTTGTGATCTAATATCTTCTTGATGAACTTGAAAAATCGATTTACTTTCCCTCGCTTCTCGTTGTTTCGGTACGGTTCCAGATCTTTGGTAATATCCAATGGAATAGTGATTCCTATTATTCGCACATGATTCATCACTGAGTGGTTCACTGAACTTGCAGTCAGTGGAAATAAAGCTATCAGATATGATCGGACGCTCATAGTTGTCTCCCTGCAATGACATATGAACATAGCTAATACGATGATGTGGTGGTTGGACTTGCCTGTCATGTTGAATCAATCACCCATAGCTCAAACAATAGTGTGTCTAGACTAGACCTAAACTGAACACCACCTGGACTTCAATTGAGATGATTGAGGTAGGATTTAGTTCTTTCACCGTAAGACTGACGTGTAGTACATTGTAATCATCTTACATAGCTTCGAAATAATTAAGTCGCATGAATATAATGAAACTAGCTTTTTCATCGGAATCATCGATATGCTTCAAGTGTGCTAATGATCAGACGCTGCATCGTCAAAACACTAAAAACTGTAAGAAAGAAACAACTACTCAGTCAATTGGTTTAACTCTACCGGTTTTGTGTAAGTGTTTGACTCGTTATTTAGTTAGGTGATAATAGAATTAGAAGTCTGATCGCGTCTCATCGGCAACTCCTTAACTATAATCTAAGTTATTGTAGAGTTGCATATTATTTTTACGTTAGATGCCTGCTCTTTAAACTCCCTATATCAAATCAGAAGTTAAGACTTTTACTGCTCTTGGGGCATAGGCTACCGATTATGGGTGTCCTGGAAAATCCAATCCTCTCTCCAGGACAATGAAAATTCGGAAAGATAGGGATACATGCCTTTACCTCATCGTTGTCTCTCCCTATGCTCTCACTGAATGCAGCCCGGACGAACTAAAATATTTTGCACAGAGTTTTCCACCCTCACTTGAAAGTTTGAACGCTCAAATTTGGTAATCAAGCAGACAACTTTAATGGCTAACCAGGTAATGTAAATCAAACCGAAAGACACATTTGTGTGGGTTTCACAGTGTCTCAGCTCAACGGACAGATATTGACAACCGGTTGTTGCATTTATCCTCAGGTAACCCTTTATTTATAACAAGGATCAACTTTAAGTATAAGGAAAGACACTGTCCGACATAGGAACTTCAATCAGTTGTACACTGAAAAATCCATGATAGTTGAGATCTGACCGTAGGGTATGTTTCTTCCGATCATTATCTCTTCTTCAATTTTCGAAACAATGAGAAATATTAGTTTGGAACTACTCGATAATTCTATCGTCTTGTTATAAACAATTGATATCCAATATTTGGTATTCACTAGCTTATGACTAAATTAATTTTAAAATTCGAGTGAAACTCTTGTTTCTGCTAACATTAATAACGTTAGATGTTTTAATGATTCTTGAAAACCAACAAGAATTAATGACATTATTAATATTCCTGGATATTTATTTGATCAAATACAGAGTTAAAATGAGGAAACCTTATATTATTGAATAATAACTAACGATGAATTTTATAGAGAAAAAAATAACGTTAAATCTCTAGCTTACAGATGATAACTTGAATTGATTTGCTCCCAAGACTTCATTTATTGCATTCATTTCTTCAGAAATAATTTTAGCTATGAATATAAGATCCCTCACTTCTCACAAATCTAAGAAAACTGTTTCAATTTCTAGATCTTAGAGATAAGGTCTGTTTTATGTTTGGAGTTTGTCTGATTTCTGATACTGACAAATGCGCTTCTTACAATCAAGTCCAACCTGCCTGTAGAGTGAGATCTATAAACGAACCCACCAATGATAACGTGAAACACTCACCACCACGTTAAATTTCTTTGACCCTGACTATATCTTGTTTATCCACCAAGTACAATTTTATGTTGATTGTAAAACAATAGTTTTACAATGAACATTTGCCTTGTTGACTTATTTTTCCCATTCTCTAGTTACTGTTCGGTATGTTATTTATGTCTCTCCTTTTAACTATGAAATAGACTGTACCGTTTATTTGCATACTAACGTTGTTAATTTACGTTTCAGATACAGATAAAGTTTATTATGCTAAATTACTTACTTGTTCTGACTTTTGCAAAACCAAAACTCTGTGCTCGACAGTCTAGAGTTGCACCTCTACGAAATTGCTTCCTACACTCCCACTTGTATGAAAAGACAATGAAAGTTTAAGAAGCATTATTCGATAATCGAACTTATTCATAAATTTAAATTTGTCCGTCAGACTAATAGCAAGTATCTGTGTCCCTCGGATAATTAAACCAACCCCCAACCAACGGCGTGTACCGTTTAACCTATCTCACTTATCATCTACCTTTGAACCGATATGTCTGACTGACCCAACCTGTCACTTTAGTTGTTAAATTACAAATGCCTGGTCTATTCATTCCGTTATATATTGAAGGGAATATACTGTTCATACAAGAAGTCAGTTATAACTTAAATAGCCCAGTGTTAAAGCCTACCAAATGCTTCATTGAGTATACACAGCTTCAAACTTATGATTTTCTTAAAATTTTTGTCTATAGGTGTGAAACAATCAAAAATTCTAATCCTAAGTGTTTTACTAAGTAACTGCAATAATCTGACATAGAATCAAACTGCAATTTAAAAGTCAATCTCATAAGATTCATTCATTTTGAACAGTGGTAGTCAGTTCATGCTATTTTTCTTAAAGTCATAACAACCTTTTTATTTCATTGTATATATATCTGAACAATATATGTTCTAATTTATAAATCCCTTTTGTATCCTTACAAAATAAAAGAACACATTACTTCGGTTGAAATAAACGGTTATAATTCTCTCTAAGTATATCACACCCGTCTACCTTTATCCCTTTATTTACTTTTTTCTTACTATTTCCTTTTCTCTTGTCTGCTATTTAAGTGAATTGGGGGCGTTATTTATCTTATTTTCTGTTGTGTTGGAGAGATAGTTTCGATAAAATTTGACATTTTATCGATATATATGTTTATAGTTGATTATTTTTAAAGTTGAAATCATGAGTCAATTGAAGCTAGACCACCATGGAAAACCTGGAAGCACTGGACGGCCGTTTCGTCCTATTATGGGACTCCTCAGCAGTGCGCATCCACGAACCCACTCTCGCGGGATTCGAACCCAGGACCTACCAGTTTCGAGCCGAAGCCCTTAACCGATAGACTAGCTTCAATTGACTCATGATTTCAACTTTGAAAAATACTGAAATCTCCACAAATCCCCTTCTAAATATAATCATATGCTCACTAGTGACTGACTTCAAAATACATGTCCTGGAGTTCTAGTGGGAAGCAGTGACCAGTGGAGTTCAACCACGTCCGTTGTGAGATATCAACTCACTGAAGACAATTGGTGAATGGTTGCTCAACTTCGTGGATCAGTTGAAGTTAGACATTAACACCGTTGGATGCCAGCTCAGTGGTCTATCGGTTAAGGACTTCGGCTCGGAACTGGTAGGTCCTGGGTTCGAACCCCGCGAGAGTGGGTTCGTGGATGCGCACTGCTGAGGAGTCCCATAGTAGGACGAAATGGCCGTCCAGTGCTTCCAGGTTTTCCATGGTGGTTTAGCTTCAATTGACTCATGATTTCAACTTTGAAAAATACTGAAATCTCCACAAATCCCCTTCTAGATTATTTTTACTAATTCCATCAAAGACATTGGATTTATATCTAAAAGATTACCTACTTCTTGTCATTGAAACTAAAGATTATTCATAAATTTGATATCAAAACAGTAATTATTATCACTGTAATTACGGTTATTATTATTATTATTATTACTAGTTATAAAAACAAATACAGAAAATAATAAAAGATAGTTTTGCACTATATAGGCAGAACACCGTCAACGAAAGCCAGAGCGTGGCAGAGTGGGCGAGCCAACAACAATATATTTTCAACTGTTTAATTATTAGTGCTATATCATGTTCCACATATTGGTGGTCAATTTCGGATTTTATTTACGTAGATGAAAGAAAGACCAAACAAGCCAATACCTTATAGCAAGAATACTGTTATTATTATCGACTTATCATATTTATTAGCATTTATTCGTAAAACATTAGTATCACATATAAATTTTTTATCTTTAATTATCTAGATCTCATTGTTATGAACTTAAAAAAGAAGCCGTATGCCAATTCGTTATGATTTTTATGTCCGACTTTTATCACGTGAATTATCCACCAATCGAAATACAACGTTTCCAATCTTAGCACCGTGTCAAATCAATGACGTTCAACTGGTATGAGCAGTCTAGCGTCCTTATTGGTCCTTTTTCCGCCTGGCCCTTCCAATTGAGTCCAGAACATCAATTGCAGCTTCGGCTATGCGAATCATTTATTTCAAGCATACTCGGTTTATATACCAAACAGACAGACCGCATTACACCATAAAATAGAAAATAATATTTTTATATAGTTGAAATTGTAGTATCAGTTTATGTGTTAAGCCCATATACTTTATTCTAGTTGCTGGCCAAGACAATTCGCCTATCCATTATGAGTCATATTTTGATCTTGTTAATCATTTGCTTATTAACCTTGACTATATTTTTATATGAACATATATGTGTACACTTCGTAACTTATTCATCGTATGTCTGTCACTCATTTTTGTCCGACTATAAATGTTGATTAACGCTTGCTTAAATCGAGTTGGCTTCCCAGCCATCTCCAATACGCATCATCTTTCGCTTCGCTCTCGAATTGGCTTCCCAGCCATCTCCCATACATGTCATTTCCGCCTCGTTCGCTTCGTTCGATCTTATTCGCTTCATTACTCTGATTCTCTGGCCAGATCAATGAGTATAGAAAATATATGTATCCTAATTCCAATCTCGTATTTGACTTATTTAACTCCGTTGTTCACCAACGCGGAATAAAGTCATTTATTATATACGAGTATAGACAGAATAAGATTTACGCCGACAATATAATTGGATACCTCGCCGTACGAGCACGACGCAACAAAATCATGAGTCAATTGAAGCTAGACCACCATGGAAAATAGTCCATTAATAGGTCCAGGAAGTTACCCGTACCTATGTCTTCACTAGGATATAACACTAATGTAAAAGATTTCTTTCAGAGTCCAAGAAAACTGAAGCTACTCCAAAAGCTGGAAATAATAATACCAGTAACCGGATAGAGAAATGACTCGAAAGTTATTCTATTTCATTTGTGGCCCAGATAATAAATTACTAAATAATTAAATAACTGTTTCAATATCACGGTAACTGTTCTATCTATTTCCGTATAAGTATTCAGGCATTCAATTCGATTGTAGTAGGTGGAGAGTGATTCCCAGTCCTCAGTCCAGATAGAAGAGGATTGGGCATGAGGTCGGCTACCCCATCCCTTACAAAACAACCTCGCTAGAGGACGCCAACCAGAAAAAATCAACTAAGTCACTTGAAATCTACCCTGGGAGTTGGAGGACCTTCATTTAGAAGAATTATGACGTCTTATAGTGAAACCCGGGATTCATTGGAATCACAAGGCTGACGTCCCTCCTGAAAATCAGAGCAACAATTAATATAACCACATCAAATCTACGGACAATGTACGAGACTGGGAGGACCAATCAAATAGTTGCTGAAGTGAGGAAATACAACTTGTCGCTTCTTGGAATTAGTGAAACCCATTGAACCCAAGCTGAACATAAAAGATTAGCTTCGGAAGAGGTGCTGTTGTACTCAGGTAATGAAGAAAAAAATGTTTCGCACACACACAAGGTGTTGCACTGATTCTGTCCAAAGAAGCACGAATAGCACTCATAGGATAGGAATCTCGCGAATCCAGGATTATCTAGTGTTATATACCCATTAGCTGTAGCAATAAAGACAACAAATATGAATATTATGAGAAGCTGCAGTCGATCGTAGAGAAGCGCTCATGAAGAGACCAAACCATCCTGATGGGAGACCTAAACTCCCAAGTCGGAATGGACAACACCGGGTATGAAGATATCATGAGACGACATGTACAGGGAGGAAGGAACGAAAATAGTGAGAGATTTGCAAATTTATGGGCATTCAACAAAATGGTTATAGGTGGCACAATATTCCTTCACAAACACATTCATAAAGTTGCATGGGTCTTACCGGATCACACTATAGAGAACCAGATCGAGCACATTTGCATCAATAAAAAATTCAGATCCATGGGGGATGTGAGAACTAAGAGAGGAGCTGAGGTTGTTTCAGATCACTGCCTGGTTGTGACCAAGACGGAACTAAAGCTGAAGAAGACTGGACAACTGGAGAAACGGTACTACAAAAGTTTAAAACAGCCCTCGAGATACCGACAAACTCAATGAATTCGAAATAGATATCAGCAACATGTTCCAAGCCTTACAAGACTCACTCAAGGAAGGAGAAACTACTATAGAGAACAAATGAAAGGGGTTAAAGAAGCAATAGCCTCAACACACCAAGAAGCGTTCGGCCTCAAGAAGAACCATCATAATGAATGGATCTTTATCTACACTCTGGGGAAGATTCAAGAAAGGAAGAACAAGGAGATAGCAATTAATAACAGCAGAAAAAAGTCAATGCACAGGACAGGTACGCAGAAGCAGACAAGAGAGTAAAGAGAGTAAAGAGGAAAGTGGAAATATGAGACAACTAAGAAAGTAAGCAATTTTATATTGACCGAGGTTTTATCCTTTTCCTTTAACTGATTTTTAGAGTTTCTTTATCAGGTAAACGCCTGCCATTGATTATTAGCTCTTGGTTAAATTCCATGTTGTAAAATGTTCTTTCGCATAGAATATAAATTTGCAATATTTCATTCAGTCTCTTAAATTTATTTGCATCCTTACTTTACTATACTAAACTGATTTGCTTTGAAAGCAGCTTCAACTAAACTCATTCATGTACGCAATTTCAACCCCGTTTCATAATCCCGATTCTAAATATTTCGGGTTGTAAGCTGCTAATGGAAACCCAGACAAATAAAACGAATTCATGTTATTGAACTCAAATCTTTGTTGTCTCTCGTTCGGTAATTCTTTCTGATCATGTAACGGGGTGTAATGGGATTCATGTAAACTATTTTAAGTTTCCTTTGACACATCGTCTAGGCCTTTCAACTAACGCTTAAACTTTCAGCTACTGAATAACCATTTAACGGTTGACATTTTCAACTTTAGTCAAATCGTAATATTGTAGTGAACGAGAATACAAGTGGGGACGATCGAATGTATTTGAACACAAAATCACAGAACATCTTAATAAAATCTGAGAACCATACAGTAAACACTTCATTTGCAAAATGTCAATCGATCGTCTCAGATTTAATTGTTCATTCGTTTCCACACCAATTATTCTTTGTTCTCGTTCTCTTTTCTTTGATCTTCTTAACCTTTTGCTTTCAGTTATTTCACTTCCTGTTGATGATACGTACTATTTATATCTATCGACATAAGTTGCACACACCACAAAATTACCCAAACAACATCGAATACCATCAGTAGGTAATTGCCCTAATTCCGAAGATTAATAATAAATTAAACTTTTAATCCATATATAAAGTGAATGAAAACCACAAGTTTAGCTATAAACAAGGCAGAAAGAAGGAATCAAGTGAAAAAATCTCTTTTCAATTACTTTTTCATCATGGTTCAACACTTATATGTTATTACATATAGTAAACCAGAGCGACTCGTCACGAAGAAAGAAAACAGGCCAATCACGAAGATTCGAGAACAGAGGAACAGGTGAGCAGAACACTTCGAAGAACTGTTGAATACATCAACCCTACTGAGCTCACTAGATATGGATACAGTACACAAAGACCTACCCATTGAAGTTACCTCGCCAACAATCAAAGAAATCAGCATGGCCATCAGACAAATCAAGAGCAGAAAAGCAGTGGGACAAGACAACGTATCAGCTGAAGCACTAAAACCAGACATATAGGTAACTGCGAATACGCTCCACATCCTAGTCAGAAAGATTTGGGAAGATGAACAAGTGCCAACAGACTGGAAAAAAATACCTTATCAAGATACTAAAGAAAGGAAAGCTCAGAAAAGTGTGAGAACTACAGAGGCATCACACTACTATTAGTACCAGGAAACGTCTTCAACAGCGTTGTTGAACTGAATAAGGAATTCAGTGGACACCAAACTTCAAGACCAATAGACTGGATTCCATAAGGATCGATCGTGTACCGACTTAAACTTAATTAACTGTGTTTGATAAACTATATTTCATGCTTATTTATCACCAGTATTTTTTTCACTACGCACCCATTTATCCCTAACCCTTTGAGCATTCAATGCAATCAGTTTTAGAATGTCCCCACCTGCGTATAACAGATATCTACATCTGCAATACTTTATTTAGTCTCATATCTTGATATGCATATAAGCGAACTACACTTCAACTGACCAGGTTTACATTGTATCCCTACTTTTATGTGATGTGTGGGCGAGAATGACAATGATTGGTTGTCTCGATGAGTCAGACATTAGATAGGATGACAGGTGTTATATGTGTTATGTATTCCCTTATCTAGACTGTTATTGATCAACGTTCCTTGTGTCGTATTTTGGTGTGGAGATATATTGACGTTACAGTCAGGCTAATCTCGTGTTTTCTTAAAATTATTATTAGCTTTATTCAATATTATATTTTTGGTACAATATTGAATTCTCAGCACAAAGTACTTCAACAAGTTTCCGTTTCTTACTTCTTCGTCCTTTCTGACGACAAATATTGGGTGATTGCCTGTTAGAAGTTAGCAGCCCAGTCAATCGACATCTGGAAAATGTACATTCTTCTCGCTGCATATTGCCAGAAACCACGATATCTCTGAATAAGCCTTCTGTAATCTTTACAGCGAAAGGTCTTACACTTTTCAGAAACGCACTTGAATAGGTTGTGCGATTAATATGCATAATGATGTATTAAAACAAACAAAATCAGATAACTTGTTGAAATATCTAGATGACAGGAACAGGTAGCCGAGATGTTTAAACAGGCCGCCAACACATTCTTGATCTGAGTTGTGTTGAAGTCCTGTAGAATAGACACTGGGTGTGAAATCTAGTGTAGATATTCGTCTAAGGTAAATTAGCGTCCCACATACGTGTAAAAAGTGAAAGAACTGTTATAACAAGAAACCCTAGCGTTGTAATCAGTATCCTTACGTATATAACATTATGATACATCTGGGATTATTTCTATGCTCCTAGTTATGCTAAAGTAGTCCATATTATTGTTCTAGCCCTCATGTAATTAAATACAAAACTTCCTACACGACATTATGATAAATGTTGCTTGAAACTTGACTTTTTTTTCCTATTAAAAAAGGACAGGACAATCAAGCATTCTTAAGAAACCAACAACTACTGGAAAACAAAAACACTTTTGTAAGTTAGCTAGACCCTTAAAAGTTAAGTTGACTTATTGGTTTATACGGTTTCGGACGTGGAATCTATCAGCCAACAACATTAGATCCCGTGATGAAATAATTAGCTCTTGACAATTACTTAAATTTACTATCATCTCAAGAAAATAACTAAAGATAAAGGTAACGTGTTTTCTTTATAAAGAATAATTACTAAGTATATATATTCCCCCCTCCCATATTTCTACAGCTGATCTTAGTCCATTGTGAAAGTTGTTTAACACAGTAATCACTTCCTTAATAGCCGTCCAAATCGAATAGTTTAGTCTGTTGTGACGTTATTTCTTTATACTGTGTGTGAGAGTAAATATGGACCACTGAGATTGCTTATACTAGAAGGAATTAACTGTCTAATGTCTTCCAGTTTTCTATAGTTCATTTGATCCTAGTCTTAGTAGTGCTAATCCAAATAAGGTTATGTCCATTAATTGACAGTTAGTTCTAAAAAGAAAGACATCTGTAATAGATATATTCAATGTGAAAATCACGGTATTAATCAGCATAAATATAAGTGTAATAACAATACAATACAAATATAACTTAAACAAAACCTCTGTTTTGCAACGTTTGTTGCATGATAATAGGTGATGATATTATTCTTAAAACTGAAAGATCAAGTTATCTTCTCATTCCAGTTTAACTCATATCGGCACAACCTTGTCATGTCATTCAGATGAACCATATCCTAGTGCATAATTCAGTAGTTGAAATATAAATCCATAAATATTGTTGGCTCACGATTCGAGAGCACCCATAGTATGAAATCGACAAGTGCATATTCATGAAGAATCGTTTAACACTGATTTTAAAACCCTCAACAATGTTCTGAACAAATTTTGGAAACTCTTGTTCTGGTTTTATTCATATTATTATTCAGAAGTATATTGCATCGGACATTATTTAGTGACTTTCAGAAAAAATAAGTTAGATTAGTTGAAGGATTGGCCCCAACAAATTGTTACTCCATTGTATTTATCTTATTTATTTAATTCGATTTAATATGAATTGGGCGTAGTTGGCTTCCGAACACATTACTGGTATAATTATTATTATTAATGGCTTTATTCAATATTATAATCTGGTACAATATATAATTCTCAGCACGATACCACTCATCGATACCACTAGGTCGTTCAAACGGAAAACGAAGGTGAAATCGGACGCCTTAACCACTGATCTACAACTGTACTACACTATTATGATCAATGGTAATAACATGAGCCAAATGATAACGATAATACGGATACGAATTTAATGCTATCATTATGTGTACTCAATAGACAAATATGTAACAACATTTCAATGATCCTCAATAATACTGACGGAATAAAATTTCTGCAAGAGCAATTTACAAAAGCCTTTTAAATTTACCTAATCACACAACATTCAAATCAGGAGTACGTTACAATAAGTAGACATTATTGTTTTTCTTCTGACAATGTGACTCATCATGCTACAACACAATTACGCAAGCACAAACTATATGTGAAATAACCACAACTATCATCAGAAAACTCCGATATGCAAAAACAGTTCGACTCTATAAAGGAAACTAGATAGAGATGGGATTATAAAAAGAATGGTTCTACAAGATGAATACAGCAGAAAAAGAAGTGAAAACCCTTTGCAGTCGGGGACCAGGTAAAGTGTAGAGAATGGAAACACATCGTAGTAGGGGGGTTAGGATCATAGAAGCTGACCCCGAATTGTGAAGGAGCGTACATTATCACGGTGAGGCGTGGCGCGGTTTACACGATCCGCAAAGGAGACAAACAAAAGCGCGTAAATGCCAGTCAACTACAGAGATGGTTTCAATGGCATCATGAGGGCGAGTCACAAACAGCGACAAAGAAGACAATGGTGCGGCGATCGGAACAACTGCGAGAACAGCTTATCAGGAGGGGATGAGCGTGATGCATACACATGGATGTGGAGAATTCAGGTAATTTATCTTTTTAACGGTTCTATTATGGGGCGGTTGTAGAATACTGCATTCAGTCTGGCTTCAGTAAATGTTTTCTGTACAGTCTTTTTAACCTTTGAATCACAATTTCTTCGGTCGCATTATTTGGGAATTGTAATTTTAAGAGCAGTACTTTCTTCAGAACACCAGATGCATTCTTTCTTCTTCCAATCTCATTCTTGTGATTAGTGATAAATGTAGCTGGATATTCATTCCTACTAGGCAGGTCATGAATATTACTTAATTCATATACTAGGGTGTCTTCACGGTGAATCATTCTAGCACGATGAGTCAGGATCTTTATTAATTTTCTTTTGTATCTCATTGGTACAGCACCATATAAAAATGAGCATATTGTCCAACTGTAGAATTTGTTTGTATCCGTCTTTTTTCATGTTTCACAGTTTCCATTGGCGGAAGGCTAATCAATAAGAACAGTACACATATCACGTGTCTTTGACACTATGTTGTACAGTCAAGTTGATTTGAGTAAAGCTTTTAAGATTATCCACCATATTCTATCAAATTTATTACATGGTTTATGAGTTCTTCTGTTGCACATCGCTGAGGCTATCGAAATCCACGTTCAAAAATCTAACCTTTGCACCTAAAAGAAGTTTGTACAACCACTCTTGATACTTTGTCCATAGGTATAGAAGTGAGTTTGTAGCTGAACCTTGATGAAACTCTTTCCTTCAAAAGTATTTAAACTTTTTTCTATCAACTTCTTACACTTCTGCATTTTTACGTATTCTCAACATCGATCTCTTGATTCTTACATAACTACTACAATGCTGACCTTTCATATTTTGTTAGTTCTCTTTTTATCCATTATGCAATGTAGTAACTGTTCGAATTTTTGAATAATTACTTTGATGATTATCCACAAATGACGACTTCACCAGTCATCCTTTTATAACCTCGACTGCTTTTATATGACCGTGTGTGTATCACTTACTTAGCAGTTCATGTTTTCAGCTGATTTCACTGTCTGACTATGAATAATGAGTCATGCTTTATGAAATCTATTTGGTACGCTTGCGCTCTCCGATTCGCTCCGTCTCTCTTGTCTATGTATGGTGAGTGTATCAAATACATGTATGCAAAAAACCGTACTCATATTTGATTTATTGCTATTCGAAACGCAAAATAACACAATATAGGCGGAATACACATTTCGTTAGTCTTATCAATGATCAGCTTGAGATCACATGAATGGGTCAAGATAAAATACTTTTAATCTACCGACATGAGTCAAACTCTTTTTTTACCACTGTGATAACTCCATAAAAGGAGTCCATATACATTTACTTACCTTATTTATTTTTATTTATTTATTTAAACATATAAATATTGGTACAAGGAGGCAACAGATATGTATGCGCCACACAAATCTCATTTGATTTGCGTCAGGGCTGTGATACTGCCCAGGTGCTCAAACTGAAGCAGGTGGTTTTCTTAAGGGGCCACACCTAGAGCCTTCGACCTAAAGGACTAACCCACAAGGCAGTGGAGCATCGTGAGGAGATGCAGTACCATGGTAGCCGGTGACAAGCGATTGCTTCATACGCCATTTGCTCCTGCCATACTCGGCCGTACCAGGACATTTGGCGGCGAATACTGAAAAGTGAGAATGTTGCTTGATGGTGAGCTTTTTCGATGATTCTCCATTACTATTGGTATTAGTCTAACTTTACACGGATAGTCCACCTAGGGAAGTTGGAAAACTCTCATTCCAAACCAATGGTGCACACGGGCTCCAGTATCCTGAAGGAGCAAATGGCGTATGAACCAATCGTTGGTCACCGGCTACCATGGAACTGCATCTCCTCACGATGCTCCACTGCCTTGTGGGTTAGTCCTTTAGGTCGAAGGCTCGAGGTGTGGCCTCCTAAGAAAACCAAGAACTTCGGTTTGGGCACCTGAGCAGTATCACAGCCCATACAAAAATAAATGAAGTGACGAATTCTACTGAAAATACTATTCTGCCTCCTACTAGAAGCAAGACAATTTACATTATTATTACTATTAAATTCATTCACTATTGTTTGTTTTAATCTTTCCATCGATTTGTTAAGACTGCAACTGGTCAGTCTCTAATAGGTATTCCATTCATTCCACCATCCATTATATGAGCAACAACGATTGTTTTGGCTTGTTTTAGTCAGTTAGTTTATCTGAATATATGATAAACAACACACCCGATCAACACAATAATACAAACTTTTACGTGTTTGCTTATCTTCATTTTCTGCTTTGAATCACATTAATCATAAAATTATCTGATTTCATCCAAAAATCCCTACTCAGAGAGGTATGTAGCCAATGAAATTTTTCTCAATTCAGATCGATTTGCACACGCATACACACGTACACACTTTTTTTCACATTTCAAACCAAAGCAAGTTCTTATTTTTAAAATTCTTAACATGATTGGTTGACCTATTTAGTATACAGTTAACCAGAGAACTATGTATCTATACATATTCGGTGATTTTGATGTTTGCTTATATATCCTAGAAAAAATCTTCGACAAGATGGCCCAGCGAAATATTGGATTTAATTAAAATTCAGTTTTACAAACATATTTCTTCCTTAATTAACTCGACAACCAACTACTATGAAACTATTTGTTCAAATTTAGATAATCATACAGTCTGTATTTAATACATAGGATGACAGATACACAATGAACCTGAGAAAACGTACAATCGAGTACAGAAATTTAGATTCCGATTTAATCTATGAAAATTGTGTTTGTATGAACTAATTATTGCTTTGTACTTGATTTCGAATTCTAAATATAATACGTTCGTTTGTGTTCACCTAGTTCTATTTAGCTTAAATTGAACTGTTTCGGGAATCCCTAGTTGGTACAATAATTCGAATACTTTTAATTATCATATTATACTTTGACAATAACTCTACATATCCTCGAAAGAAATGAATCATATGAAATTTTTCGCTGTAGCAGATTGCTTATTTCCCTTTATTGCTATTGTTGGCTAGGATAGATCAGGCTGAAATCTTCAAACTGTACACGTTATGAACAATTTTACTATTTCTTATAAACAGGCTAAATTTTAAATAACATTTGTTTTTTTCAGCTTAGCATTAATCTTCTCATCATAAGTAGTAGTAAAATGAGGCCTATTAGATGAGAAAGGAAGTTTGACTGTTGTATTGTGTAGTCCGGTTAGGGATTACTGTTGAAAATCGGAAGATGAAGATTAATGATTATGGTCGAATATGCTTACTTGTAGAAATGATGTTTCAGAATTGTTTCATTTTCAAAAAAGTTATTTATTTGAACACAAACATTGGTACAAGGGGGTACCAAATACATATGCGCCACACAATAACCATGGGGCCAGCAGCGGTTATCACTGATGCGTGAGGGCTGTAACGCTGTTCAGATGCTCAAAACGAAGCAGGGGGTTTTCTTAAGGGGCCACACCTGGAGACTTGGACCTGAAGGTCATATCCACCAATCCGGTTAAGCCACTGTACATTCGCTTTTCGTCCTTTCAATTTCGTAACGAACACCCCCGTCGCGAGAAGGCAATCAGTAGGACTTTCTTGGAAGTGGCTGTATACGCGTGGCCATGTGGGAGTATTTAGACAAAAAGAGCGGACTCTACCCTCGGCCGTACCAGGGCATTCTGGGGCTTTCAAAAAAGTGGAAACTCTTAGGAAATAAGAGATATATTCGAAAGGATTTAGTAGTAAATCTCGCATTATCCTGGTAAGTTTTATTTTCCATTATTCAACGTGATATTTTATGCGCTTATGTATAAATTTATTTTCCTTATTGTCATATTTGGGGTTAATTCATTCTTAATCCGTTAATGTATCCAAGTTTACATTTATTATTAAGTAAATCCTGATATCAAATGGCACTTTGTAAAAACTTGTTACCGTGTTTTAAAATACTTTCTCTTTCAATTTTCAGATGTCAATGTCCATGAACTTTAAGCCCCTAAATGCCCTGGTACGGCCGAGAGTCCGCTCTCCCTCTCGAAATGCTCTCATGTGACCACTCGTATATAGCCTCTGCCAGGGAAGTCCTATTCACTGCCTTCTCGTGGCATTACTGTTGTTTACGAAATTGAGAGCACGAAAAGCGAATGTCCGGCGCTTTAACCGGGTTGCTGGACACGGAAAGTCCACCTAGGGAAGTTGGAAAACCCTCATTCCAAACCAATGGTGAACACAGGCTCCAGTATCCTGAAGGAGCAAATGGCGTACGAAGCAATTGCTTGTCACCTGCTACCATGGGACTGCATCACTGTCCCGCGGCAACTAATCATTATTAAGTAAACCTGAACCCCATATAACATTTTATTCCATTCATTCCACCGTCCATTAAGGAGCGACAACGATTGTTTTGGCTTGTTTCAGTCAGAAATCTCAAGTTTCAAGTAACATTTATCATAATGTCGTGTAGGAAATTTTGTATTTAATTACATGAGGGCTAGCACAATAATATGGACTACTTTAACATAACTGGGAGCATAGAAATAATCCCAGATGTATCATAAAATTAGGGATACAATGTAAACCTGGTCAGTTGAAGTGTAGTTCGCTTATATGCATATCAAGATATGAGACTAAATAAAGTATTGCAGATGTAGATATCTGTTATACGCAGGTGGGGACATTCTAAAACTGATTGCATTGAATGCTCAAAGGGTTAGGGATAAATGGGTGCGTAGTGAAAAAAATACTGGTGATAAATAAGCATGAAATATAGTTTATCAAACACAGTTAATTAAGTTTAAGTCGGTACACGATCGATCCTTATGGAATCCAGTCTATTGGTCTTGAAGTTTGGTGTCTACTGAATTCCTTATTCAGTTCAACAACGCTGTTGAATAGCTATACGATAAGAATGATAGTCCAATAGTAGGTCCTGTAAGTTACCCGTACTTATGTCTTCGCTACTACATAACAGCTAGCTACCATCCCACCGAAAAGTATAGATGAGCATTGGTTGCAACTTCATGACGCCATGAAAATGGCGAGTAAAGTCGCTTGCGGCTTCGCGAAACGTCCCGCTTACAAGCACTGGGTTTCTTCTGGCTCCTTACAACTGGTCGAAGTCCATCGGTCTACTCCGGGTGACCGTGAGTATGACCACAAACGAAGGCTGTTACGTAATGAAATTGGGCAAAGCTTGAGTAAGGATCGAGAAGCGTGGTGGTCGGAGCGCGCTAATGAGATGAAAGCAGCAGCTGCATCTGGTAACTGCCAGAAGCTCTTCCAACTCATCCGAGCCACTGGAAGCAAGAAGTCTGGTGTGAGTGAAACAATCTGTGAGGATGACGGGATGCCAATCACTGACATCTGTCGACGTCTTGGACGATGAGCGGAATTTTTTGAAGGGCAGTTTAACTGGTCTGCTGCTCCGGCAACATCGACCAGATGTAATAACATATAAGTGTTGAACCATGATGAAAAAGTAATTGAAAAGAGATTTTTTCACTTGATTCCTTCTTTCTGCCTTGTTTATAGCTAAACTTGTGGTTTTCATTCACTTTATATATGGATTAAAAGTTTAATTTATTATTAATCTTCGGAATTAGGGCAATTACCTACTGATGGTATTCGATGTTGTTTGGGTAATTTTGTGGTGTGTGCAACTTATGTCGATAGATATAAATAGTACGTATCATCAACAGGAAGTGAAATAACTGAAAGCAAAAGGTTAAGAAGATCAAAGAAAAGAGAACGAGAACAAAGAATAATTGGTGTGGAAACGAATGAACAATTAAATCTGAGACGATCGATTGACATTTTGCAAATGAAGTGTTTACTGTATGGTTCTCAGATTTTATTAAGATGTTCTGTGATTTTGTGTTCAAATACATTCGATCGTCCCCACTTGTATTCTCGTTCACTACAATATTACGATTTGACTAAAGTTGAAAATGTCAACCGTTAAATGGTTATTCAGTAGCTGAAAGTTTAAGCGTTAGTTGAAAGGCCTAGACGATGTGTCAAAGGAAACTTAAAATAGTTTACATGAATCCCATTACACCCCGTTACATGATCAGAAAGAATTACCGAACGAGAGACAACAAAGATTTGAGTTCAATAACATGAATTCGTTTTATTTGTCTGGGTTTCCATTAGCAGCTTACAACCCGAAATATTTAGAATCGGGATTATGAAACGGGGTTGAAATTGCGTACATGAATGAGTTTAGTTGAAGCTGCTTTCAAAGCAAATCAGTTTAGTATAGTAAAGTAAGGATGCAAATAAATTTAAGAGACTGAATGAAATATTGCAAATTTATATTCTATGCGAAAGAACATTTTACAACATGGAATTTAACCAAGAGCTAATAATCAATGGCAGGTGTTTACCTGATAAAGAAACTCTAAAAATCAGTTAAAGGAAAAGGATAAAACCTCGGTCAATATAAAATTGCTTACTTTCTTAGTTGTCTCATATTTCCACTTTCCTCTTTACTCTCTTTACTCTCTTGTCTGCTTCTGCGTACCTGTCCTGTGCATTGACTTTTTTCTGCTGTTATTAATTGCTATCTCCTTGTTCTTCCTTTCTTGAATCTTCCCCAGAGTGTAGATAAAGATCCATTCATTATGATGGTTCTTCTTGAGGCCGAACGCTTCTTGGTGTGTTGAGGCTATTGCTTCTTTAACCCCTTTCATTTGTTCTCTATAGTAGTTTCTCCTTCCTTGAGTGAGTCTTGTAAGGCTTGGAACATGTTGCTGATATCTATTTCGAATTCATTGAGTTTGTCGGTATCTCGAGGGCTGTTTTAAACTTTTGTAGTACCGTTTCTCCAGTTGTCCAGTCTTCTTCAGCTTTAGTTCCGTCTTGGTCACAACCAGGCAGTGATCTGAAACTGTTGTATCCCCTGGCGAATTATGAATCATAAATCTGAGGTCCATTTATGGACAAATGTAGTGCGCGTATTCTTATTGGATAATTGTTAAATAAGTGACCTAATCGTTTCCGTGTTCCTCTTATCATACCTTTATTTTGACCTTGGAACTATTATTATTGATTACTTTCCCCCTAGCTACAGCCACATTGGCCAATTACTGTACAAATGTTATTTTTCTATTTTTGATATATGTGGTCTGTTTGGTTAGTATATATAAACCAGTATGCTTGTAAATAATGATTCATATTGCTGAGGCTGTTATTTGTGTTTTGGACTTAACGGGCTGGGCTAAGCAGATAGGAAGGACCGAATAGCACCCAAGACTGCTCGTACGTATTTCCTGTATCATTGCACGTTCATACATATATATATAACGAGCTATACGTTATATCAGAAACAACCTCAGCTCCTCTCTTAGTTCTCACATCCCCCATGGATCTGAATTTTTTATTGATGCAAATGTGCTCGATCTGGTTCTCTATAGTGTGATCCGGTAAGACCCATGCAACTTTATGAATGTGTTTGTAAAGGAATATTGTGCCACTTATAATCATTTTGTTGAATGCCCATAAATTTGCAAATCTCTCACTATTTTCGTTCGTTCCTCCCGTATATGCCATCTCATTGTGTCTCACCAGTCTTTCATTTTGTTAAGAATATACAATCAATTCGCGTTTTGAGATATTTTTGTTTCCGTATTTGTTTACATGACATTTCAGCTCAGTCAGTTTTCCTAAAGGCTGACATTAAAATTGTTTATAACTAGCTATCAAAAGATCTGAGGAAGTTCTACAGGACTTATTTAATTGTTAAGAAAGAAAATACGGTATCCGTCTGCAAGACACAAGCGAATTTATGGAGCAGCAGTTCGCTCCATTTTAATTAGTGGGTGGGAAACAGGGACGTTGGGATCAGGATATTCATAGATAACTAGTATTCGACTATAGATGTCTAAGCGATGCGCGTGTATTTTAGGACCACTGAGTATTCATTGCCTAGATTAGAAACTATTTGCTTATGTGGTCATGTTGACTTTAACAATGTTGATGTCGGCTTACCAAACATTACCTGTTGGAGCCTCTCCTATGCTGCACTTACTTGCTTACTCCTGTTACTCTTCTTGGTGGAGCTTAGGTCGTTCACCAGAATTCTCCATCGAACTCCGTCCTGGAAATCCTTTCCAGTTTCTATTCTTCCTTTCATGTCTGCTTCTGATTCTCGAGACTGTGTTCTTTGGTCTAACTCTTACGTTTCCTTTCAGGATTCCAAGGTAAGGCTTGCTTGGTGATACAGTTCGATTATTTCCGCAATGTATTTCCTATCCGCTTCAAGTGTCTTTTCCTAATTTCCTCTTCAACTGGAAGCTGGTTTGTTCTTTTCGACAGTTGGCTGTTACTGATGGTTGAGCCACGTGTTACGTATGCCTGAGCACTAATTACCACGACTTGCAATGCTGACTATTTTTGGAGATGGTTTGAAGAAAGTTAGGGGCGGCCAAACTAAAACTTGGCATCAGTGCTTGAAGTCACTAACCTCAGGTCTGAGCCGTGTTGGTAGATACAAACTACTTGGTTGGGGTCCGCGTGACTATCTTAACCAAAAGTTGGAGACTGGGTGACATGGCTCAGAACCGATCACAATGGCTTGGGTGTATACACTTTCTGTCTTCCCTTAAACCTTGAGATTAAAATTGCTTCATATCTTCCTTTCTTCTTGTACTACGTCCTCATGTACAATCTTTCTTTTATATATCATCATCATTAAGTTAACTACTTCTGTGAATTCGGTGTTCATCTTGTGCTAATGAGGTGTGGCAACTAGGACCGATGCATATTTGTGCCTGGTCCTACGTTATAGCCGACTCAATGGCTGTTACTGATGGTATCCGGCCAACAAATATTGAGCATCTTGGGCAGACAACTGTTTAGAAATACTTGTACTTTTTGAACTGCACTTACAACGTACAATTTAAAGATAATTTTCATAAACAATGGTGTTGCGATGAGATCCACCTTAGGCCATCATCTTGCAGACTTTTATGGTCAACCCGGAGAGCATTATTCCTCGGCCAACTATCTACAAATTTTAATAAGAGATATATGTGGATGATAGTTCTATCACCTGTGACCAAGACAGCGACCTTAATAAAATACTGCAAAAGTTCAATAATTATCACCACTCGATTGAGTTTACAATAGAAGCGAAGTTGAACTCAGAATTCCACTTCCTTGATTTCTCACTGGCACAAAGATCAGACAGGCCTCTATAACATTCGTTATCTAGAAAATCAACCTGGGACGGGCAACATACGAACTTTTTGAGTTCAGGGCTTCAAAGTATGGAGAGAAATTTCATCCGTTCTGTATCCTCAAAATTCAGATGAATAAGGACTTAATTGATGACCAGCTGAACATATTCCAACAAATACTTCTGAAGAATGTCTTCCTGATATGGAATGCCAATCAGAAGTAGCTTGACGAGAAAATCAATTGATGGCAATCAGAATAGACCTATATATATATATCTATATATACAAATACTTGTAGCTTTTTCAAGATAGTTGTAGTAGTTCTCTAAGTTTCAGCTCCGTACAGTAGGACTGTCTTGACGTTCGTATTGAAGATTTTCATATTGAAATAAGTTGAGAGTTGTTTTGAGTTCAACATGTTCTTCAATTATAGGAATGTGATCCTTGCTTTGCCAATCCTTGCCTTTACATCTGCATCAGATTCAGTTTGTTGATCAATGATGCTTCCCAGGTACGTGAATGTTTCCACATCTTCCAGAGTTTCCTCACCAAGTGTGGTTAGTGTATGTATGTGTGAAAGTTTTCATGGCCATAATAATGCTTTTCAGAATTATTCTCAGTGGTATGGTCATGTTAGCAAGATATGCTGATTTATCACTTGTGCAGGTGAAATCATATTTTTCTCATTTGGTGTTGTTTGTTTGAATCTTCCCATCGATGTTTTAGGACTGCAACTGGTCAGTCTCTAATTGGCATATGTGCATACTGTGCGTATTGCCTCGATATAGCCTAAATTCACAAGCATGGTAAGCAAAGATGGATAGTGGCTAGCAGTGGAATCGAGGATGCGCGTTTCGTCCTATTTGGGACTCGTCAGCTGGATGTACCTGCATCTCAGAGTTGATGTTCACTCTGAGACTCGAACCCAGTATCTTTCGCTTCAAACACCATCGCGTTATCCACTCGGTCACTGAGTCCTCATAGCCACTTGCTTGTGCAATGGGGTGAAGTTGAAATTTACTTAGTATTGTTTGTTTGGATGTTCCCATTGATGTTTTTAGGACTGCAACTGGTCAGTCTCTAATTGGCATATGTGCATACTGTGCGTATTGCCTCGATATAGCCTAAATTCACAAGCATGGTAAGCAAAGATGGATAGTGGCTAGCAGTGGAATGGAAGACGCGCGTTTCGTCCTATTTGGGACTCGTCAGCTGGATGTACCTGCATCTCAGAGTTGATGTTCACTCTGAGATGCAGGTACATCCAGCTGACGAGTCCCAAATAGGACGAAACGCGCATCCTCGATTCCACTGCTAGCCACTATCCATCTTTGCTTACCATGCTTGTGAATTTAGGCTATATCGAGGCAATACGCACAGTATGCACATATGCCAATTACAGACTGACCAGTTGCTGTCCTAAAAACATCAATGGGAAGATCCAAACAAACAATACTAAGTAAATTTCAACTTCACCCCATTGCACAAGCGAGTGGCTATCAGGACTCAGTGGCCGAGTGGATAACGCGATGGCGTTTCAAGCGAGAGTTACTGGGTTCGAGTCTCAGAGTGGACATCAACTCTGAGATGCAGGTACATCCAGCTGACGAGTCCCAAATAGGACGAAACGCGCATCCTCGATTCCACTGCTAGCCACTATCCATCTTTGCTTACCATCTTTTTCTCACTTTTTCAATTTTATTTATTGGCTCAATCCGATTATGCTAACTCTCGAAATACCACATCATCATCATGAAGTTCATTCATTCCTTCATCAATACTGTTGGACAGATGATAGTACACATACATTAGGTTAAACAATAAAATTACAGGGTTCTGTCCTAAAATGTGGAAACCAAAAATTACGTACCTCATTTATAAATCTTCCATCAATTGTCGTTTACAGCTTCATGATTCTTCCACTTCTCAATTCTTTTCTGTTTTCTTCAGTTCAATCTTCTCAACCACTTTTTGACAGGCCTTCCACTTCTAACCGGCGTTACGTACTACGTATGCCTGTCAATAAATGTAGTATGCGCCACGCTCGTTTCCTCCTTTTAATAAGCTGTTCTCGCAGTTGTTCCGATCGCCGCACCATTGTCTTCTTTGTCGCTGTTTGTGACTCGCCCTCATGATGCCATTGAAACTATCTCTGTAGTTGACTGGCATTTACGCGCTTTTGTTTGTCTCCTTTGCTGATCGTGTAACGTAGGGTTCAAGCATACGAATATCGGCTGGAAGTCCTGATTGAGTCGTCTGACTAAGTAAGTCAGTCATCATAAACTTACGACTTGGTACGTGTCAATGAAACTGTCGGGCCGAATCCCTGCCATGTTTCAAGAGATTAAGAGATCGCCTAAAATCGGCGAAGGGAACGAAGGGTCAGCGACTTAATGACAAGATAAGCTAAACTATTCCGATGCATCCCAGGCCTGCTAACTGGAGGGAAAAGACCCGGTTCAGATGAGGGTAATGTATGTTCCACAACACCGAGAAGCACGAACAACAAGTAAACAACTCGAGCGTATATATACAGCATGAAAATAAAGTTGTTAGGTGATTTTTGGAAATTGTTAGATATCTTCAAGTAATTTTTAATATGTATTGCGAGGTCTGTATATAATATCAAGTGAAAGAACATTCTCGATGAAAATTCTTTCTACACCTCCATGGTGAGATTTAAAAAATGGGTCTATATATAGAGATAACCATGTCTCTTTGTTTCTGATAATCCATACTGTACCGCTCATAAATTTTTGTAACTGCTTATGTTCTGTTCTCCCAGATTTACGAGATCAAAAAATAATCATAATAATTGCGACCTAGGGAATTCGTTTGGATCATGGGTTTTTGTTTGGCACCATACAGTATTGAAAAATAATCTTCCTATCTTCAAAATGGGTGTTTATACATTAGATCACATTCGCGGAAAGTTTGTTTCAGTTTGAATATGACATTGATGGAAATTTAAATGATATATGTGTTAAATTATTAGGAACCCTCCAAATTATTGGTTATTCAATGAGTATGTATGGGAGACATTTTAAGTGAAAAGTGAGAATCGAAAGAAGACAAAATAAATCATAGAAATGGAAAAACTAAATCATGAATAAGCAATATCAACTACAAATGAAAAATATAGGTTAACAGGATGAATTAAATATGATTAATTCTTGTAATTTATCCCACATATTTGTTCCTATCGTTTTATGTCTGTATGATTACTTACCTCTGTCAGTCTCTCTTGTAAAAGTATTTATAAAGGCAATACAACTGACTTTTACATGAATGCTACAATTGTTTTAAATTTTTATGGGGTAAACAGAAGCCACAGTACTGTTGGAAAACTGCTCACATTCATTCATTAAAACCACTTGGAAACCTTGATCGATGAAGTCCATTTATGTGGAAAACGATACAAGTAACGGGTAACAATGAGTCACGACAGGCCAATAATATGGTTTGGCTAAATTTAGAAATACCACTCATTGAATTTCGATTCACCAGTCTAAAGAAAAGGGACTAGTATTGTGATAAAATTTCCTGTGTTTAGTAGTTGGATGGTTGGTTGATGTTTATCCTAGAGGAGTCCAGTGTGAGGGGGAAACAGTGATGCACAATATGAGAAATTTATCGAAGAAATATTAAGAGCCAACCCCACTTAAAGCCAATTTAGCCTCATATTCTGAGCTTTGAGTGTGAATACAATAATTGTGATTACAAAGTACGGTCAATTTAAGCTCAAATAGACAGCGTAGCAAAGGGAAGTCTATTAGGTCTAGTCATGAAGGGTACTTTTTATGGGTTGTCTTAAAAAGCAATGACCTTAAATGAGCAATTTATGAAATCTTATGAGTGGAAGGGCTTCTGTTGTTTTAAGGTGTTGGATGCGAAGAAATCTTGCTAGGTTTGAATGAATTGTATGAATAACTTCTCACCCTTGTAGAACCACTCAGTTGAGAAGTTTTATTGTTGAATACTTAATCAGTTCCAACCATTCACCTGAACTGCAGGTTGATTCCATGGTTATTTATACAGTCCGTTCAAATCTACCCAGATTTCTTCCTATCCAACTCCTTAAAACACCAGAAGCTCTTTCCATCCATAGGATGAACACAGAATTATAAGTACAAAAGAAGTACTTAAAAGTAATATTATCCTTAATATGGTGATAAGTGATGAAATAACAGAGATACTCCGGGTACATTAATGAAGGGCATACTATTCACAACAGTAAACAGAGTGCAATCTACCTATCAGAACTGTTGTCACTTGACCTAGCCGTCGCCAATTTGTTATGTTTTTGACCTAGGCGGTAGCCAATTGTTATGACTTGATCAAGGTCGTCGCTGATTCGTTATGACCTTACGAATTTAACAAGGACGTAATTCGTGTAAATTGTCCACCAATAGAATACGACTTCTACGACCTTCACACTGTGACAATGACGCTCGATTAGTATGAGTAATCTAGCGTCCTTATTGGCCCTTATCCGCCCAACCCGTCCACTTGAGTCCAAAAACACCAATAGCAGCCTCGGCAATACGAACCGTTTATTCCAAGCATACTTTGTTTATATATCAGACAGACAGGCCACATCATACCACATAATAGAAAATAATATTTGTACAAAACCAGGCCAAATGAGGCTGTAAGCGTGGGAGACAATAATCAATAAAACTGAGTATAACATAGGGACAGTAAATCATATAGTAATAATCAATAGGTCAAAATAAAGCTTAGATAATCTAGTTACCGAATAGTTATACAATAAGAATGATAGTCCAATAGTAGGTCCTGCAAGTTACCCGTACTTATGTCTTCGCTACTACATAACAAGAACTTTTTAAAAAGGCTCGTCATAACATATAATTCATTGAAAAGCAGGGTAAGAACACGTTCCACCATCTTTACACTATCATTTAACTGGTAGTAGGCTGTACAGTTCGACTTTCCGGTTACCGAAAATGTACTTTGAATGATTCGTGCTTAAATTTCAATAGATTTTGTTCAGTCAGTGACAAGAAAGTAATGGTCAAACGCTTTTATAGAGTAAAAAAGTTATGTACCACTGACAAAGTAGAAGTATCTATGTAATTTAAAAATTACTCAAGAGAAAGCTGTAACCCACAAAAACTCATTGATTGGTATAGAATAACTAAAGACGAGTTGAATGTGGTTATAATAAATAGAAAACTAATATTTGTCCATCTCAACTTCAAAGAGGATGAAATTGGAATCAAAATCAGATTTTATCGAAACTAATCCGTAGGTCAAACTGTTTATATTGTAGAACATAATGTTTAGTGATTCAGTCAAAGATCGGGAAATATCATTTTCCTGCTAACTCTAACTGTGTCTATAAACTTACATGTACCTGCAGCTGCAAATGTAGCCTATGATCCATCAGGGAAAACAGGCCTAAGTAAGTAACTGGTTAAACCAAAAGGTAATGAAGTAATACCTGAAGTTTCTTAACATATTACAAAAAAACTTTAAATAGCCTAATCAATAAAAGGATTTCGGACACAGGATATTCGGCCAATACCTAAAAATATATCAAAGTGGTAATTAAACACTCATATTCCAGTCTACTGAGGTTTGCTGAACGCACTACTGTGTGCAGTCATGAACCTGGCTTATGTGTTTGAAAGATGATGTGTGGGCGAGAATGATAATGATTGGTTGTCTGTTTAGTCAGACATGAAAGTAGTGTAACAGGTTAGATGAGTTATATATTCCCCTATACTTATTATTGATTATTATTATTATTATTATTATTATTATTATTATTATTATTATTGTCACCATATTATTAAATTGATTATTAACAAGTTGACCCTGAAGTTGGCCAGGGTAAAAGGAGAGGCTGGACATATTTCTTTTGCATGCAAAGCTCTGGTTTTTGATCTGAATAGCAATTGCCTAAGCCGTCTGCAGGATTCTCAATCTGACAGAATTAGGTAGACTGCTGTTAACGCGATATATTATTGTGAAAGATTGGTCAATGTTGGCTCTATGTCCCGTCTGAACTAAATTAAATAAAATAGAGCTGTTAACCGTTTTGACTACACCTTTGCTTAACCACACTGGGAGATGCTCACGAGCCCAAGTATACAAATTCCTAGAACATCTGCCTATATATTTTGCCCCACAGGAGCAGTTGAATTGACAGATACAGAAAGAAGTGGCTAGTCTAAGCAATTTATCTTTCAACATCGGCGTGATCATTGGACGTGTGGAAAACATTAGTTGTAGTTTACCTGCATTAAAGTCCTTTCGATTGATTTTCGTGACTTCAGTCTTAACATTTCGCTAGGTGCATCGCCTCTGAATTGTAGACGTATATACAGAGGCTTTTTATTCACAATTAAACATTTTTTATGATCTCTTTTACTAGTTATTTTTTTATTTATAAATTTCTCTGGGTATCCATTTTCTCTCAGGGTCGTGTATAATGCTTTTGTTTCCCCTTCGACCGTATCTCAAGAGCATATGGTCTCAATTCTATAGTGTATAGTCTTTATTAGGTTCCTTTTGTACTGTAGAAGAACAAAACTAAGGAAGTTTGTATACTGACCCGTCCACGATGTTTTCCTGTTTATGTTTCTCCTTAATGAACCGTCTTTTCTCCTTGTAAGGAGAACATCTAGAAAAGCGATTCTACCAGGTAAACTACAACTAATGTTTTCCACACGTCCAATGATCACGCCGATGTTGAAAGATAAATTGCTTAGACTAGCCACTTCTTTCTGTATCTGTCAATTCAACTGCTCCTGTGGGGCAAAATATATAGGCAGATGTTCTAGGAATTTGTATACTTGGGCTCGTGAGCACCTCCCAGTGTGGTTAAGCAAAGGTGTAGTCAAAACGGTTAACAGCTCTATTTTATTTAATTTAGTTCAGACGGGACATAGAGCCAACATTGACCAATCTTTCACAATAATATATCGTGTTAACAGCAGTCTACCTAATTCTGTCAGATTGAGAATCCTGCAGACGGCTTAGGCAATTGCTATTCAGATCAAAAACCAGAGCTTTGTATCCAAAAACAAATTATTATTATTATTGATTAATTATTCATTATTGTTGGATTGCATCTAGTTTGGATGTGTAAATGTATAGACGTTATAGTCAGGCTAAACACATGTTATTGTTCTGAGCTTTGTTGAAGTCCTGCAGAATAGACACTGGGAGGGAATCTGGTTTAGATAATCGTCTTAAGTAAATTAACGTCACATTCGGGTGAACAATGAAAAGGACCGTAATAACACATACAATAACTGAATGTAAACCACAAGTTTAGCTATAAACAAGGCAGAAAGAAGGAATCAAGTGAAAAAATCTCTTTTCAATTACTTTTTCATCATGGTTCAACACTTATATGTTATTACATATAGTAAACCAGAGCGACTCGTCACGAAGAAAGAAAGCAGGCCAATCACTAAGATTCGAGAACAGAGGAACAGGTGAGCAGAACACTTCGAAGAACTGTTGAATACATCAACCCTACTGAGCTCACTAGATATGGATACAGTACACAAAGACCTACCCATTGACGTTACCTCTCCAACAATCAAAGAAATCAGCATGGCCATCAGACAAATCAAGAGCAGAAAAGCAGTGGGACAAGACAACGTATCAGCTGAAGCACTAAAACCAGACATATAGGTAACTGCGAATACGCTCCACATCCTAGTCAGAAAGATTTGGGAAGATGAACAAGTGCCAACAGACTGGAAAAAAATACCTTATCAAGATACTAAAGAAAGGAAAGCTCAGAAAAGTGTGAGAACTACAGAGGCATCACACTACTATTAGTACCAGGAAACGTCTTCAACAGCGTTGTTGAACTGAATAAGGAATTCAGTAGACACCAAACTTCAAGACCAATAGACTGGATTCCATAAGGATCGATCGTGTACCGACTTAAACTTAATTAACTGTGTTTGATAAACTATATTTCATGCTTATTTATCACCAGTATTTTTTTCACTACGCACCCATTTATCCCTAACCCTTTGAGCATTCAATGCAATCAGTTTTAGAATGTCCCCACCTGCGTATAACAGATATCTACATCTGCAATACTTTATTTAGTCTCATATCTTGATATGCATATAAGCGAACTACACTTCAACTGACCAGGTTTACATTGTATCCCTACTTTTATGTGATGTGTGGGCGAGAATGACAATGATTGGTTGTCTCGATGAGTCAGACATTAGATAGGATGACAGGTGTTATATGTGTTATGTATTCCCGTATCTAGACTGTTATTGATCTACTGTTCCTTGTGTCGGATTTTGGTGTGGAGATATATTGACGTTACAGTCAGGCTAATCTCGTGTTCTTGATCTGAGTTGTGTTGAAGTCCTGTAGAATAGACACTGGGTGTGAAATCTAGTATAGATATTCGTCTAAGGTAAATTAGCGTCCCACATACGTGTAAAAAGTGAAAGAACTGTTATAACAAGAAACTCTAGAGTTATAAACAGTATCCTATTGTTTATAACAATTGGCGACGGTGATTAAAACGGATCTACGCTTACATATTCAGTTAATGTGAATTTTGTAACAAGAGAATGGATGATCTGAAAACTTTGTTGCAACAGCAAAATTCTTTAATCAAATTATTAATCAAGGAAATGTTAGGCGTGACTAAACTGTATGGACGACCTTTGAACGAATCTTAAGTGACCTTGAGAAATACTAGCCAATCTGAAGACAGTTAGTATACAGTAAAAATATATACAAAACTCAAAAATTAAAGGGGATACTGTTCTTTTACATGACTCAAAAACTTATCAAGGTTAATTATAGGTTCAGAAGTTCTTAAATCATAGTGCATACGGTACAGGAACTCATCCATGTGGCTCCGTAGTAGTCGACCTCTGGAACCATAATAAGGTCTCAAAAATTCCTTTAGCCTCGACCACATAGCTTCAATGTTGTTGGTATGGTTTAGGGTTAGAGATAAGGTTTAGGGTTATGGTTTAAGGTTAAGGATGAGACTATAAATTATGGACGACCTTTGAGTGACGCTAGAGTGACTCTGAGAGTGTCAACATAACTAAGACTAAATGAGGGTTATAAACCTGTGTGAAGAATTCAAATTATGATTTACAGTTCATGGTTAAGGTTAGGAATTATACTTAGGGTTTTCATCACGAACTGACATCAGCTATTATGCCAAAACTCTATTTATACAAATAGATAATTGAATTTCGCGCCAAAATCTTATGATCACTTCTCTTGTAGACGCTGAATTATCACGTCTTCTGTACAATCCGTTGTAAACCGACCGTACGTAAGCATCAGATACCGAACTTAGCGCCGTGACCTTGAAAACCCGCGAAAGCTTCTAATTGGCTCGTCCATATAGTTTAGTCTCGCCATATGTCATTATCCTCAAGAACCAATGTGTCTAATTCCACTATGTCTCCGGGTTCTATTTCAAATTCAATTCAATTTATATTTGATCCAGAAAGTGGAGTCACTTTTGAGGCGTGGTTCAAACGCCATGAGGATTTGTTTATTAATGAATGTTAAGAGTGTGACGAAGGTTCAAAACTGATATTATTATTACGAAAGCTCGGAGTATCCGAACATGAAAAATTTTGTAATTTTATCCTCCCAAAGAAGCCAACCGACATGACCTTCAAATAAACAGTAGATTGCCTGACACGTATATTTGGTGAACGGTCATCAATTTTCACACTAGATACCAGTGTCTTCAACTTGTAAAGAAAGTACAGGACGACGTGATGTATGTGAGCATCGTGAACCGGGAATGTGAGCGGTTCCGTTTACAATAAATGTCCTTAGATCAGTTCAAATGCCTTATTTTTTTGTCTGTGGATTACGATCTTCAGTAGATGCAGATATTAGAACACGGATTCTAGCGAGAATCGAACAAGATCCTAATATCAGTCTACAATTAGTATCCGAAAAATTTCAGAGAATGTTTAATTTGAAGCATGACACGAATCTCGTAGAAAGGAACAGTGAACACGTGGGAGTTAATGCTTTACATAAATCTTTTAATAGAAATAAAGGTTCGAACTCCCAGAAAATCCCGAATCAAGTGCAACACAAAACGTCTTGTTGACGATGTGGTAAGTGTCATTCTGCAAATGCTTGTTACTTTAAATGTGGTAAATATGGTCATGCTCAAGTATGTTGTAAAAGTAAACCAAAGGTTTCTGACCGTCAGCATAAGTCTCGTAAAGGAAATAAGATGCAGACTTCAAAAGTAATGCCGTATAACTCAAATGTTGTTCTGGCCACAAAAAGTGGCCAATTCTTATCCAAAAGGAAGTATGTAACCGCCTTTTTCGATGGCAAACCGGTCAAACTGCAAGTCGATACTGGGTCTGACATAACATTAATTTCTAGAGAAAATGGATTAAAATTGGTCGACCCCGATATCAACCTACATGTTATAATGCCAAGAGTGCGTCAGGAACCAATATCACTCGTCTTGAAGTAATACAGCTACCTCTCACATTAGGTGAAAAAAGGCTATGACCGGGAAATGTTACGTATCCGGGATCTGTAATGCCAACCTATTCGGTATTGATTGGATTGATAAATTTGGGTTGTGGGATTTACCGTTGAATGCACCGAAAATAGAACCCCAGCCATGGCCAGAAACAAAGAAGCCTTGGGTCCGACTACACGTTGATTATGCTGGACCAATAAGTGGACAATATTTTTGGTGGTGGTAGATTCATACTCAAAATGGCCTGAAATTTATGTTGTACGAAGACCATCTAAGAAAGGGAATTGGCCGAAAATTCGAGAATTCAAAGTAGGTGACTTAGTGTGTGCACACAATTTCCGGCCCGGCAAGCCAAAATGGATATTTAGGTGTATAAAAAACGACGTGATACAGTATTGTTTGAAGTGATGGTCGAAAATACACTAATTATTAGACATATATTTCAACTGCGAGATAGAAAAAATGTTTATGAGTCATCTAAACTCAAACCTTTACCAATGGAAGTACTATGTGATGCATTTAATATTCCACCATCACCACCACAAGTTGAGATGAGTGAAAATGATCCAAAATCAGAAGTTGAGCGAAGGTCATTCAAGGAACGGAAATAAACGAGTTTTTTTCAAGTAGACCCCAAAGTGAAATCATACGATCAAGCTTCGCGAGGGAGGGTGATGTGTGGGCGAGAATGACAATGATTGGTTGTCTCGATGAGTCAGACATTAGATAGGATGACAGGTGTTATATGTGTTATGTATTCCCTTATCTAGACTGTTATTCATCAACTGTTCCTTGTGTCGGATTTTGGTGTGGAGGTATATTGACGTTACAGTCAGGCTAATCTCGTGTTCTTGATCTGAGTTGTGTTGAAGTCCTGTAGAATAGACACTGGGTGTGAAATCTAGTGTAGATATTCGTCTAAGGTAAATTAGCGTCCCACATACGTGTAAAAAGTGAAAGAACTGTTATAACAAGAAACCCTAGCGTTGTAATCAGTATCCTTACGTATATAACATTATGATACATCTGGGATTATTTCTATGCTCCTAGTTATGCTAAAGTAGTCCATATTATTGTTCTAGCCCTCATGTAATTAAATACAAAACTTCCTACACGACATTATGATAAATGTTGCTTGAAACTTGACTTTTTTTTCCTATTAAAAAAGGACAGGACAATCAAGCATTCTTAAGAAACCAACAACTACTGGAAAACAAAAACACTTTTGTAAGTTAGCTAGACCCTTAAAAGTTAAGTTGACTTATTGGTTTATACGGTTTCGGACGTGGAATCTATCAGCCAACAACATTAGATCCCGTGATGAAATAATTAGCTCTTGACAATTACTTAAATTTACTATCATCTCAAGAAAATAACTAAAGATAAAGGTAACGTGTTTTCTTTATAAAGAATAATTACTAAGTATATATATTCCCCCCTCCCATATTTCTACAGCTGATCTTAGTCCATTGTGAAAGTTGTTTAACACAGTAATCACTTCCTTAATAGCCGTCCAAATCGAATAGTTTAGTCTGTTGTGACGTTATTTCTTTATACTGTGTGTGAGAGTAAATATGGACCACTGAGATTGCTTATACTAGAAGGAATTAACTGTCTAATGTCTTCCAGTTTTCTATAGTTCATTTGATCCTAGTCTTAGTAGTGCTAATCCAAATAAGGTTATGTCCATTAATTGACAGTTAGTTCTAAAAAGAAAGACATCTGTAATAGATATATTCAATGTGAAAATCACGGTATTAATCAGCATAAATATAAGTGTAATAACAATACAATACAAATATAACTTAAACAAAACCTCTGTTTTGCAACGTTTGTTGCATGATAATAGGTGATGATATTATTCTTAAAACTGAAAGATCAAGTTATCTTCTCATTCCAGTTTAACTCATATCGGCACAACCTTGTCATGTCATTCAGATGAACCATATCCTAGTGCATAATTCAGTAGTTGAAATATAAATCCATAAATATTGTTGGCTCACGATTCGAGAGCACCCATAGTATGAAATCGACAAGTGCATATTCATGAAGAATCGTTTAACACTGATTTTAAAACCCTCAACAATGTTCTGAACAAATTTTGGAAACTCTTGTTCTGGTTTTATTCATATTATTATTCAGAAGTATATTGCATCGGACATTATTTAGTGACTTTCAGAAAAAATAAGTTAGATTAGTTGAAGGATTGGCCCCAACAAATTGTTACTCCATTGTATTTATCTTATTTATTTAATTCGATTTAATATGAATTGGGCGTAGTTGGCTTCCGAACACATTACTGGTATAATTATTATTATTAATGGCTTTATTCAATATTATAATCTGGTACAATATATAATTCTCAGCACGATACCACTCATCGATACCACTAGGTCGTTCAAACGGAAAACGAAGGTGAAATCGGACGCCTTAACCACTGATCTACAACTGTACTACACTATTATGATCAATGGTAATAACATGAGCCAAATGATAACGATAATACGGATACGAATTTAATGCTATCATTATGTGTACTCAATAGACAAATATGTAACAACATTTCAATGATCCTCAATAATACTGACGGAATAAAATTTCTGCAAGAGCAATTTAAAAAAACATGTTATTCAATTGTAAGAATGTGGTCCTTGCTTTGCCAATCCTCGCATTTACATCTGCATCAGATTCTCTTTGTTGATCAATGATGCTTGCCAGGTACGTGAATGTTTCCACATCTTCCAGAATTTCCTCACCATGTGTGATTTACTTGGCGTTCTCCGTGATGTATTCGAGGATCTTGCTTTTTCCTTTTTGTATGTTGAGGCCTAATGATAAAGACGCTACTGCTACACTAATTGCCTTCATCTGCATTTGTTCGTGTGTATGAGGTAGTAGGTCTATGTCATCTGCGAAGTCCAAATCGTCTCATTGATTGTGAGATGTCCATTGTATTCCGTGCTTCCCCTCAGATGTCGAGGTCTTCATATTCCAGTCAATCACCAGAAGAAAGAGGAAGTGGGAGAGTGCACAGCGTTGTCTGACTCCGGTTCTTACTGGAAATTTATCTCTCAGCCGTCCTGCATGCACCACTTTGTACTGGAGTCCGTCGTATGAGTTCCGGATAATGTTGACAATATTTTCAGAAACTCCATAGTGTTGAAGAGGTCTCCATAACCTTCTCCTGACCACACCGTCAAATGCCTTCTCATAGTTAATGAAGTTGATGTATAGTGACGAGTTCCACTCAACTTATTGTTCTACAATGATCAGTAGTGTCGCACTTTCCTCTGTGCACGACCGATCCTTGCAGAATCCAGCCTGTTGATCTAGAAGTCGGATGTCTACTGCATCTTTCACCCGGCTCAGTAACACTCTATTCAAAACTTTTCCTGGTACTGACTGTAGTGTGATATCTCTGTAATTCTCACACTTGCTCAGGTCTCCTTTATTTGGTATGTTGATGAGCTATCCTTCTTTCCAGTCAATCTGTACTTGTTCTTCCTCCCTAATCTTCTTGAATAGAAGGTGAAGCATGTTGGCTGTTACTTCAATGTCTGACTTCAGTGCTTCAGCTGGTATATTGTCAGGTCCTGCTGCATTCGCATTCTTGATTTTTCTGATGGCCACCTTAACTTCTTCAATCGTTGGTGGAGTGACATCTATACATAGGTCTATAGATGCTGCTTCGATGTCCGATGAATCCTTGGAGTCCAGAAGGGAAGCGGAAATGAGGAAGGCCAAAGAACACACTACGCCCGGAAATGGAAGCATCTATCTATTTATCTATCTATCTATCTATCTATCTATCTATCTATCTATCTATCTATCTATCTATCTATCTATCTATCTATCTATCTATCTATCTATCTATATATATATATATATATATATATATATATATATATATATATATATATATATATATATATATATATATATATATAGGAACCAATAGCTGTGAAACTCCATGTCCTACAGAATGTCAGGGTCTGTGAAAATCAGTGGAACTGCTTCTGATCATAGCATTAATAAGTCTGGTTTATTGAGATAACCAGTTACTTCAAAATTAACGAAAGGCTTTTCAAGTAATTAACAAGGAGTATAGGTTCACGTCTTCCTCCTGATTCTCGACAATCAACGAATATAATTGTAGAGAAATAGAGAATACGCTTTCAACTATGAAAAATATAAAACATTTGTATTCACTATAAAGTTTAAAATCTCATTTCTCTCTGAAAAACAAATGTACAATGCATAAAATATCATGACATTTACTCGCGTCATTTCTTTGCGACTTTAGTCATTGTCTTACATAGCTAGATAACCTTATTATTAGATAACTTCATGGCGTCTTGTCTTGAAATTCTATAATATACTTTTCTTAAACTGATATTATTTAATAATAGAAATTGTCTGAGAATCTATGTTTGCACATTTAAATTTATTTGGTATTTCTTTATTTTTTTAAAGTGAAAAAGTAGATAACAATATACTACAACATGACATTTGATATATATTAGCTCATACTTATCATCATGACTTAAATGAAGAAAAGTGAGGAAAACGAACTCACAGAACATATGTCTCGTTTTAGTGCTTCAGCTGATGCGTTGTCTTGTCCCACTGCTTTTCTGCTCTTGATTTGTCTGATGGCCATGCTGATTTCTTTGATTGTTGGAGAGGTAACGTCAATGGGTAGGTCTTTGTGTACTGTATCCATATCTAGTGAGCTCAGTAGGGTTGATGTATTCAACAGTTCTTCGAAGTGTTCTGCTCACCTGTTCCTCTGTTCTCGAATCTTAGTGATTGGTATGCTTTCTTTCTTCGTGACGAGTCGCTCTGGTTTACTATATGTAATAACATATAAGTGTTGAACCATGATGAAAAAGTAATTGAAAAGAGATTTTTTCACTTGATTCCTTCTTTCTGCCTTGTTTATAGCTAAACTTGTGGTTTTCATTCACTTTATATATGGATTAAAAGTTTAATTTATTATTAATCTTCGGAATTAGGGCAATTACCTACTGATGGTATTCGATGTTGTTTGGGTAATTTTGTGGTGTGTGCAACTTATGTCGATAGATATAAATAGTACGTATCATCAACAGGAAGTGAAATAACTGAAAGCAAAAGGTTAAGAAGATCAAAGAAAAGAGAACGAGAACAAAGAATAATTGGTGTGGAAACGAATGAACAATTAAATCTGAGACGATCGATTGACATTTTGCAAATGAAGTGTTTACTGTATGGTTCTCAGATTTTATTAAGATGTTCTGTGATTTTGTGTTCAAATACATTCGATCGTCCCCACTTGTATTCTCGTTCACTACAATATTACGATTTGACTAAAGTTGAAAATGTCAACCGTTAAATGGTTATTCAGTAGCTGAAAGTTTAAGCGTTAGTTGAAAGGCCTAGACGATGTGTCAAAGGAAACTTAAAATAGTTTACATGAATCCCATTACACCCCGTTACATGATCAGAAAGAATTACCGAACGAGAGACAACAAAGATTTGAGTTCAATAACATGAATTCGTTTTATTTGTCTGGGTTTCCATTAGCAGCTTACAACCCGAAATATTTAGAATCGGGATTATGAAACGGGGTTGAAATTGCGTACATGAATGAGTTTAGTTGAAGCTGCTTTCAAAGCAAATCAGTTTAGTATAGTAAAGTAAGGATGCAAATAAATTTAAGAGACTGAATGAAATATTGCAAATTTATATTCTATGCGAAAGAACATTTTACAACATGGAATTTAACCAAGAGCTAATAATCAATGGCAGGCGTTTACCTGATAAAGAAACTCTAAAAATCAGTTAAAGGAAAAGGATAAAACCTCGGTCAATATAAAATTGCTTACTTTCTTAGTTGTCTCATATTTCCACTTTCCTCTTTACTCTCTTTACTCTCTTGTCTGCTTCTGCGTACCTGTCCTGTGCATTGACTTTTTTCTGCTGTTGTTAATTGCTATCTCCTTGTTCTTCCTTTCTTGAATCTTCCCCAGAGTGTAGATAAAGATCCATTCATTATGATGGTTCTTCTTGAGGCCGAACGCTTCTTGGTGTGTTGAGGCTATTGCTTCTTTAACCCCTTTCATTTGTTCTCTATAGTAGTTTCTCCTTCCTTGAGTGAGTCTTGTAAGGCTTGGAACATGTTGCTGATATCTATTTCGAATTCATTGAGTTTGTCGGTATCTCGAGGGCTGTTTTAAACTTTTGTAGTACCGTTTCTCCAGTTGTCCAGTCTTCTTCAGCTTTAGTTCCGTCTTGGTCACAACCAGGCAGTGATCTGAAACAACCTCAGCTCCTCTCTTAGTTCTCACATCCCCCATGGATCTGAATTTTTTATTGATGCAAATGTGCTCGATCTGGTTCTCTATAGTGTGATCCGGTAAGACCCATGCAACTTTATGAATGTGTTTGTGAAGGAATATTGTGCCACCTATAACCATTTTGTTGAATGCCCATAAATTTGCAAATCTCTCACTATTTTCGTTCCTTCCTCCCTGTACATGTCGTCTCATGATATCTTCATACCCGGTGTTGTCCATTCCGACTTGGGAGTTTAGGTCTCCCATCAGGATGGTTTGGTCTCTTCATGAGCGCTTCTCTACGATCGACTGCAGCTTCTCATAATATTCATATTTGTTGTCTTTATTGCTACAGCTAATGGGTATATAACACTAGATAATCCTGGATTCGCGAGATTCCTATCCTATGAGTGCTATTCGTGCTTCTTTGGACAGAATCAGTGCAACACCTTGTGTGTGTGCGAAACATTTTTTTCTTCATTACCTGAGTACAACAGCACCTCTTCCGAAGCTAATCTTTTATGTTCAGCTTGGGTTCAATGGGTTTCACTAATTCCAAGAAGCGACAAGTTGTATTTCCTCACTTCAGCAACTATTTGATTGGTCCTCCCAGTCTCGTACATTGTCCGTAGATTTGATGTGGTTATATTAATTGTTGCTCTGATTTTCAGGAGGGACGTCAGCCTTGTGATTCCAATGAATCCCGGGTTTCACTATAAGACGTCATAATTCTTCTAAATGAAGGTCCTCCAACTCCCAGGGTAGATTTCAAGTGACTTAGTTGATTTTTTCTGGTTGGCGTCCTCTAGCGAGGTTGTTTTGTAAGGGATGGGGTAGCCGACCTCATGCCCAATCCTCTTCTATCTGGACTGAGGACTGGGAATCACTCTCCACCTACTACAATCGAATTGAATGCCTGAATACTTATACGGAAATAGATAGAACAGTTACCGTGATATTGAAACAGTTATTTAATTATTTAGTAATTTATTATCTGGGCCACAAATGAAATAGAATAACTTTCGAGTCATTTCTCTATCCGGTTACTGGTATTATTATTTCCAGCTTTTGGAGTAGCTTCAGTTTTCTTGGACTCTGAAAGAAATCTTTTACATTAGTGTTATATCCTAGTGAAGACATAGGTACGGGTAACTTCCTGGACCTATTAATGGACTATTTTCCATGGTGGTCTAGCTTCAATTGACTCATGATTTTGTTGCGTCGTGCTCGTACGGCGAGGTATCCAATTATATTGTCGGCGTAAATCTTATTCTGTCTATACTCGTATATAATAAATGACTTTATTCCGCGTTGGTGAACAACGGAGTTAAATAAGTCAAATACGAGATTGGAATTAGGATACATATATTTTCTATACTCATTGATCTGGCCAGAGAATCAGAGTAATGAAGCGAATAAGATCGAACGAAGCGAACGAGGCGGAAATGACATGTATGGGAGATGGCAGGGAAGCCAACTCGAGAGCGAAGCGAAAGATGATGCGTATTGGAGATGGCTGGGAAGCCAACTCGATTTAAGCAAGCGTTAATCAACATTTATAGTCGGACAAAAATGAGTGACAGACATACGATGAATAAGTTACGAAGTGTGCACATATATGTTCATATAAAAATATAGTCAAGGTTAATAAGCAAATGATTAACAAGATCAAAATATGACTCATAATGGATAGGCGAATTGTCTTGGCCAGCAACTAGAATAAAGTATATGGGCTTAACACATAAACTGATACTACAATTTCAACTATATAAAAATATTATTTTCTATTTTATGGTGTAATGCGGTCTGTCTGTTTGGTATATAAACCGAGTATGCTTGAAATAAATGATTCGCATAGCCGAAGCTGCAATTGATGTTCTGGACTCAATTGGAAGGGCCAGGCGGAAAAAGGACCAATAAGGACGCTAGACTGCTCATACCAGTTGAACGTCATTGATTTGACACGGTGCTAAGATTGGAAACGTTGTATTTCGATTGGTGGATAATTCACGTGATAAAAGTCGGACATAAAAATCATAACGAATTGGCATACGGCTTCTTTTTTAAGTTCATAACAATGAGATCTAGATAATTAAAGATAAAAAATTTATATGTGATACTAATGTTTTACGAATAAATGCTAATAAATATGATAAGTCGATAATAATAACAGTATTCTTGCTATAAGGTATTGGCTTGTTTGGTCTTTCTTTCATCTACGTAAATAAAATCCGAAATTGACCACCAATATGTGGAACATGATATAGCACTAATAATTAAACAGTTGAAAATATATTGTTGTTGGCTCGCCCACTCTGCCACGCTCTGGCTTTCGTTGACGGTGTTCTGCCTATATAGTGCAAAACTATCTTTTATTATTTTCTGTATTTGTTTTTATAACTAGTAATAATAATAATAATAATAACCGTAATTACAGTGATAATAATTACTGTTTTGATATCAAATTTATGAATAATCTTTAGTTTCAATGACAAGAAGTAGGTAATCTTTTAGATATAAATCCAATGTCTTTGATGGAATTAGTAAAAATAATCTAGAAGGGGATTTGTGGAGATTTCAGTATTTTTCAAAGTTGAAATCATGAGTCAATTGAAGCTAAACCACCATGGAAAACTTGGAAGCACTGGACGACCATTTCGTCCTACTATGGGACTCCTCAGCAGTGCGCATCCACGAACCCACTCTCGCGGGGTTCGAACCCAGGACCTACCAGTTCCGAGCCGAAGTCCTTAACCGATAGACCACTGAGCTGGCATCCAACGGTGTTAATGTCTAACTTCAACTGATCCACGAAGTTGAGCAACCATTCACCAATTGTCTTCAGTGAGTTGATATCTCACAACGGACGTGGTTGAACTCCACTGGTCACTGCTTCCCACTAGAACTCCAGGACATGTATTTTGAAGTCAGTCACTAGTGAGCATATGATTATATTTAGAAGGGGATTTGTGGAGATTTCAGTATTTTTCAAAGTTGAAATCATGAGTCAATTGAAGCTAGTCTATCGGTTAAGGGCTTCGGCTCGAAACTGGTAGGTCCTGGGTTCGAATCCCGCGAGAGTGGGTTCGTGGATGCGCACTGCTGAGGAGTCCCATAATAGGACGAAACGGCCGTCCAGTGCTTCCAGGTTTTCCATGGTGGTCTAGCTTCAATTGACTCATGATTTCAACTTTAAAAATAATCAACTATAAACATATATATCGATAAAATGTCAAATTTTATCGAAACTATCTCTCCAACACAACAGAAAATAAGATAAATAACGCCCCCAATTCACTTAAATAGCAGACAAGAGAAAAGGAAATAGTAAGAAAAAAGTAAATAAAGGGATAAAGGTAGACGGGTGTGATATACTTAGAGAGAATTATAACCGTTTATTTCAACCGAAGTAATGTGTTCTTTTATTTTGTAAGGATACAAAAGGGATTTATAAATTAGAACATATATTGTTCAGATATATATACAATGAAATAAAAAGGTTGTTATGACTTTAAGAAAAATAGCATGAACTGACTACCACTGTTCAAAATGAATGAATCTTATGAGATTGACTTTTAAATTGCAGTTTGATTCTATGTCAGATTATTGCAGTTACTTAGTAAAACACTTAGGATTAGAATTTTTGATTGTTTCACACCTATAGACAAAAATTTTAAGAAAATCATAAGTTTGAAGCTGTGTATACTCAATGAAGCATTTGGTAGGCTTTAACACTGGGCTATTTAAGTTATAACTGACTTCTTGTATGAACAGTATATTCCCTTCAATATATAACGGAATGAATAGACCAGGCATTTGTAATTTAACAACTAAAGTGACAGGTTGGGTCAGTCAGACATATCGGTTCAAAGGTAGATGATAAGTGAGATAGGTTAAACGGTACACGCCGTTGGTTGGGGGTTGGTTTAATTATCCGAGGGACACAGATACTTGCTATTAGTCTGACGGACAAATTTAAATTTATGAATAAGTTCGATTATCGAATAATGCTTCTTAAACTTTCATTGTCTTTTCATACAAGTGGGAGTGTAGGAAGCAATTTCGTAGAGGTGCAACTCTAGACTGTCGAGCACAGAGTTTTGGTTTTGCAAAAGTCAGAACAAGTAAGTAATTTAGCATAATAAACTTTATCTGTATCTGAAACGTAAATTAACAACGTTAGTATGCAAATAAACGGTACAGTCTATTTCATAGTTAAAAGGAGAGACATAAATAACATACCGAACAGTAACTAGAGAATGGGAAAAATAAGTCAACAAGGCAAATGTTCATTGTAAAACTATTGTTTTACAATCAACATAAAATTGTACTTGGTGGATAAACAAGATATAGTCAGGGTCAAAGAAATTTAACGTGGTGGTGAGTGTTTCACGTTATCATTGGTGGGTTCGTTTATAGATCTCACTCTACAGGCAGGTTGGACTTGATTGTAAGAAGCGCATTTGTCAGTATCAGAAATCAGACAAACTCCAAACATAAAACAGACCTTATCTCTAAGATCTAGAAATTGAAACAGTTTTCTTAGATTTGTGAGAAGTGAGGGATCTTATATTCATAGCTAAAATTATTTCTGAAGAAATGAATGCAATAAATGAAGTCTTGGGAGCAAATCAATTCAAGTTATCATCTGTAAGCTAGAGATTTAACGTTATTTTTTTCTCTATAAAATTCATCGTTAGTTATTATTCAATAATATAAGGTTTCCTCATTTTAACTCTGTATTTGATCAAATAAATATCCAGGAATATTAATAATGTCATTAATTCTTGTTGGTTTTCAAGAATCATTAAAACATCTAACGTTATTAATGTTAGCAGAAACAAGAGTTTCACTCGAATTTTAAAATTAATTTAGTCATAAGCTAGTGAATACCAAATATTGGATATCAATTGTTTATAACAAGACGATAGAATTATCGAGTAGTTCCAAACTAATATTTCTCATTGTTTCGAAAATTGAAGAAGAGATAATGATCGGAAGAAACATACCCTACGGTCAGATCTCAACTATCATGGATTTTTCAGTGTACAACTGATTGAAGTTCCTATGTCGGACAGTGTCTTTCCTTATACTTAAAGTTGATCCTTGTTATAAATAAAGGGTTACCTGAGGATAAATGCAACAACCGGTTGTCAATATCTGTCCGTTGAGCTGAGACACTGTGAAACCCACACAAATGTGTCTTTCGGTTTGATTTACATTACCTGGTTAGCCATTAAAGTTGTCTGCTTGATTACCAAATTTGAGCGTTCAAACTTTCAAGTGAGGGTGGAAAACTCTGTGCAAAATATTTTAGTTCGTCCGGGCTGCATTCAGTGAGAGCATAGGGAGAGACAACGATGAGGTAAAGGCATGTATCCCTATCTTTCCGAATTTTCATTGTCCTGGAGAGAGGATTGGATTTTCCAGGACACCCATAATCGGTAGCCTATGCCCCAAGAGCAGTAAAAGTCTTAACTTCTGATTTGATATAGGGAGTTTAAAGAGCAGGCATCTAACGTAAAAATAATATGCAACTCTACAATAACTTAGATTATAGTTAAGGAGTTGCCGATGAGACGCGATCAGACTTCTAATTCTATTATCACCTAACTAAATAACGAGTCAAACACTTACACAAAACCGGTAGAGTTAAACCAATTGACTGAGTAGTTGTTTCTTTCTTACAGTTTTTAGTGTTTTGACGATGCAGCGTCTGATCATTAGCACACTTGAAGCATATCGATGATTCCGATGAAAAAGCTAGTTTCATTATATTCATGCGACTTAATTATTTCGAAGCTATGTAAGATGATTACAATGTACTACACTTCAGTCTTACGGTGAAAGAACTAAATCCTACCTCAATCATCTCAATTGAAGTCCAGGTGGTGTTCAGTTTAGGTCTAGTCTAGACACACTATTGTTTGAGCTATGGGTGATTGATTCAACATGACAGGCAAGTCCAACCACCACATCATCGTATTAGCTATGTTCATATGTCATTGCAGGGAGACAACTATGAGCGTCCGATCATATCTGATAGCTTTATTTCCACTGACTGCAAGTTCAGTGAACCACTCAGTGATGAATCATGTGCGAATAATAGGAATCACTATTCCATTGGATATTACCAAAGATCTGGAACCGTACCGAAACAACGAGAAGCGAGGGAAAGTAAATCGATTTTTCAAGTTCATCAAGAAGATATTAGATCACAACTTCTTGTAATTATTATGTTCAATCTCTTTTTATCACTATATGGTTTTGGTAATAGCCACCCTACTCTTTAATGAAGTGTCTTGAGTTCCGAATTTATCTGAGCATTATATTATAGGAGCGAATAGCATCATCATCACCGTAATCGAAGAAGTTACTTCAGTGCTAGTTTTCTATTGATTCGATTCCTGTAGAACTATATCAAATCTAAGTTTTTAAACAGGATGTAATTAGTGTTGAATTTTTAGTTTTAGTGATAACTGATTTATACAGGTCGATTCTACGTTATGGGCATTAGATTACAGTAATTAAAATTATCTGATACTTTATTTTGTATGTTTCATTTACCTCAGTTTGAAATATTTAGTCTGACAGTATGTTTATAAAATTACTTGTATTAAATTTCTTCCAAAATGAAAATAAAACTGTTATAACACTGGTAAATCTCCATGATTGGTTGTTAAACTTTTTTTACATAAATTACAAAATTTTCATCGGGAAACGTTATTTGATTTGTTGGCGATTACGCTCAAAGCACGAATGGGATTAAAAAAAGGGACCTTAATATTAAAGCCTACATACATTAGTTACTAATATTATATTACAGTTTACAAGTAAGGTAACATTTACTTCCATAAGAATGTTAATTTAGGTTTCAACACTACAATATTGTGTTTCCATTTCCGGAACAAACTTACAATGATGATTGAATACCTAACAAGAATTATTTGCTACCTCGAATATCACCAGTAAAATATACAAAAACAAGTAGGCAACCACACATATACATACATAGATACTATATGTTCGAGTGCTGTCTTAATAAACACCTATATAAGTCACATTGTGTCTGGTTTGTATATTATCGCTTTTACTATCATCATACCGTCAGATAGATTTTTACACAATGTTTCTTAATGAATTTCAGTGTCATGTGTATTGATGAATTTTAAAGATAATAGAAGATAGATATATGTAATTTACGCACATGTTATTGATTTATTATAGCAGAAGATATACAAACAAATCATCTTACTAAATTTTGTGGCTAAAATTGTGCCAAAATGTTATCATGTTAAATAATACAAACTTATGACATTTGAAAAGGATTAGCACTACTAAGACTAGGATCAAACGAACTATAGAAAACTGGAAGACATTAGACAGTTAATTCCTTCTAGTATAAGCAATCTCAGTGGTCCATATTTACTCTCACACACAGTATAAAGAAATAACGTCACAACAGACTAAACTATTCGATTTGGACGGCTATTAAGGAAGTGATTACTGTGTTAAACAACTTTCACAATGGACTAAGATCAGCTGTAGAAATATGGGAGGGGGGAATATATATATTTAGTAATTATTTTTACTAGATATGTGCTTTCCAAATACCTAGTTATAGTTTTAAGAAGTTATGACGTAGTTTGCTATTCTACTCAAGTAAGCAGGTAATAACTAGCCTCCAAAATCTGAACTAGAAGCTTCTCTATGTTCTCTTTATATTCAAAAAGCTGCAGCCTTTTCTATGGGTTACTAAACATCCATAAAACAGGTGCCACACTCAAACCGATAGTTGATTATACAAATTCACCAACGTGCAACCTTTTTAGATACCTAGCTAAGATTCTTAAAACATAAGAAAGTGAAACGAAATCTTGGATAAAAATTTCTAGTGAATTCAAAAACATCATCACTGCTATCTATATTGAAGAAGATGGATTAATAGAAGGTTTTGATGTTTGTTCTTCGTTCACCAATGTTCCTATTAGAAAAGATTTAGATATTGTGTATAATCCCGTAGATTCGGACACTGAACTAAAACAGTGATGTTCATCAGATCTCTTAGACGTTACTAAAGCTATGGATCTATGCTTACATCTAACCGTTTACGAGGAAACTTGTACAAGCAAACATTTGCAGCTATGTGATCACCGTTTTCTCTAATTGTTGCTAATTCATGCATTCATTGGAAGCGAAATCTCAAAGTGTCCCCTTTCACCAAAAACCTGGTTGAGGTACGTAGATGACGTTCTTTTCACCATAAAACGAGATGGATTAAACGAACTGTTTAAAAAAGTCAGAAGTGTATCTGACAACATCAAATTCACTAAGGATATGGGATCCACTGACCACAAATGACCTTTTCTGGACTGTTTGATTGAAAGGAAACGCGGTGATTGGTTAAAAACTTAATATATTCAGGAAGCCAACATATTCTGGGAAATTTATAGGTTACAAGTCAACAAATGTCCACTCCTCCAAAGTGACAGTGGCCAAGTATTTGATAAACAGACCTCCAAAATCTCGTCACTGAACTATGTGACAAAGAAACTGAAATGAATTTAACCACCACCACTTTGATGATGAATAATTATTCTTGCGACTTTATAAAACGAATAGTCAAGAAGAAAGACCAAAAAGATAAGTAGAAAGATAAACTGAAAAGATGAATTAACACATTAGTGGTCCCATATCGTTAAAGATCAGAAGGATCTTAAATCACCACAGTATAAGAGAATTACACTCAATAGAGTTTGGCCATACAATTGATTTCACTGGTACATTAATCTTTCAAAAAGGTTTGACTTCTTACAAAGAATGGCTAACAGCTGAAGCCCTACACTTATGAGCGAATCCAGACAATACTAACAAGAGAGATGGAATACAATTAGTTGTCTATTAGGGAGACCCAGAAAACTCCTCGAAAAAAGCTCAGAAGTCCTGTACACTCAGGGGAACATTTTATCCAACCAGCACTGAACAGAAGTCTCTCAGAAAGATCTGGATGATTACCTATCCTGCTACGTTTAGTAGGGCTCCAGAATTTTCCAAAAGGCCACGGCCATCTGAAATGCTGTATATACCGTAAATTTGCTGTACATAAACGAACTTTAGAGTAAAGCGTCTTTTCCATATTTCGCGCCTTTTGTCTCATGTTCAAGTTATCGTGTAGAGTTAGCCTGAGTTATTAGAAGAGATTGCGAAAAAGTTTCAGACATCCAATCAGAAGATTTATCACTGTTCCGCGGCAACTAATCATTAATAAGTGAACCTGAACCCCGTATAACATTTTATGCCATTCATTCCACCGTCCATTATATGAGCAACAACGATTGTTTTGGCTTGTTTTAGTCAGTTAGTTTATCTGAATATATGATAAACAACACACCCGATCAACACAATAATACAAACTTTTACGTGTTTGCTTATCTTCATTTTCTGCTTTGAATCACATTAATCATAAAATTATCTGATTTCATCCAAAAATCCCTACTCAGAGAGGTATGTAGCCAATGAAATTTTTCTCAATTCAGATCGATTTGCACACGCATACACACGTACACACTTTTTTTCACATTTCAAACCAAAGCAAGTTCTTATTTTTAAAATTCTTAACATGATTGGTTGACCTATTTAGTATACAGTTAACCAGAGAACTATGTATCTATACATATTCGGTGATTTTGATGTTTGCTTATATATCCTAGAAAAAATCTTCGACAAGATGGCCCAGCGAAATATTGGATTTAATTAAAATTCAGTTTTACAAACATATTTCTTCCTTAATTAACTCGACAACCAACTACTATGAAACTATTTGTTCAAATTTAGATAATCATACAGTCTGTATTTAATACATAGGATGACAGATACACAATGAACCTGAGAAAACGTACAATCGAGTACAGAAATTTAGATTCCGATTTAATCTATGAAAATTGTGTTTGTATGAACTAATTATTGCTTTGTACTTGATTTCGAATTCTAAATATAATACGTTCGTTTGTGTTCACCTAGTTCTATTTAGCTTAAATTGAACTGTTTCGGGAATCCCTAGTTGGTACAATAATTCGAATACTTTTAATTATCATATTATACTTTGACAATAACTCTACATATCCTCGAAAGAAATGAATCATATGAAATTTTTCGCTGTAGCAGATTGCTTATTTCCCTTTATTGCTATTGTTGGCTAGGATAGATCAGGCTGAAATCTTCAAACTGTACACGTTATGAACAATTTTACTATTTCTTATAAACAGGCTAAATTTTAAATAACATTTGTTTTTTTCAGCTTAGCATTAATCTTCTCATCATAAGTAGTAGTAAAATGAGGCCTATTAGATGAGAAAGGAAGTTTGACTGTTGTATTGTGTAGTCCGGTTAGGGATTACTGTTGAAAATCGGAAGATGAAGATTAATGATTATGGTCGAATATGCTTACTTGTAGAAATGATGTTTCAGAATTGTTTCATTTTCAAAAAAGTTATTTATTTGAACACAAACATTGGTACAAGGGGGTACCAAATACATATGCGCCACACAATAACCATGGGGCCAGCAGCGGTTATCACTGATGCGTGAGGGCTGTAACGCTGTTCAGATGCTCAAAACGAAGCAGGGGGTTTTCTTAAGGGGCCACACCTGGAGACTTGGACCTGAAGGTCATATCCACCAATCCGGTTAAGCCACTGTACATTCGCTTTTCGTCCTTTCAATTTCGTAACGAACACCCCCGTCGCGAGAAGGCAATCAGTAGGACTTTCTTGGAAGTGGCTGTATACGCGTGGCCATGTGGGAGTATTTAGACAAAAAGAGCGGACTCTACCCTCGGCCGTACCAGGGCATTCTGGGGCTTTCAAAAAAGTGGAAACTCTTAGGAAATAAGAGATATATTCGAAAGGATTTAGTAGTAAATCTCGCATTATCCTGGTAAGTTTTATTTTCCATTATTCAACGTGATATTTTATGCGCTTATGTATAAATTTATTTTCCTTATTGTCATATTTGGGGTTAATTCATTCTTAATCCGTTAATGTATCCAAGTTTACATTTATTATTAAGTAAATCCTGATATCAAATGGCACTTTGTAAAAACTTGTTACCGTGTTTTAAAATACTTTCTCTTTCAATTTTCAGATGTCAATGTCCATGAACTTTAAGCCCCCAAATGCCCTGGTACGGCCGAGAGTCCGCTCTCCCTCTCGAAATGCTCTCATGTGACCACTCGTATATAGCCTCTGCCAGGGAAGTCCTATTCACTGCCTTCTCGTGGCATTACTGTTGTTTACGAAATTGAGAGCACGAAAAGCGAATGTCCGGCGCTTTAACCGGGTTGCTGGACACGGAAAGTCCACCTAGGGAAGTTGGAAAACCCTCATTCCAAACCAATGGTGCACACAGGCTCCAGTATCCTGAAGGAGCAAATGGCGTATGAACCAATCGCTTGTCACCGGCTACCATGGGACTGCATCTCCTCACGATGCTCCACTGCCTTGTGGGTTAGTCCTTTAGGTCGAAGGCTCGAGGTGTGGCCCCCTAAGAAAACCACGTGCTTCGGTTTGGGCACCTGGGCAATATCACAGCCCACACACAAATAAGTGAAATGACGAATTCTACTGAAAATATTATTCTGTCTCCTACTAGAAGCAAGACAATTTGCATTAGTATTATTACTACTGTTGTTTACCACGTCGTTGTTTCACTCCCTTTTATTCCCGATTTGTGTACCCTTACTTTTCAACTTATGCAGCAGCCCGCCCATGGTGGAAACTCTGTTCTACCTAAACGATCTCTAGTCACTGTCTGGTCGAAAGTGAATGCTTCCACCGATTACGAATACTGAACCAGTCTTTCTGAAACCACATACGCCGTTCAAGCAGGCGTGATTGTGTACAAGACTGCCGCACTTTTTGGAGTACCTATCTGTACTCTGATCATGCCCTGGTCTGCGCCAATCTTACTTTACTTTTCAGTGGCCGAAGAATTGATCGCCATCAACGGATTGATGTTAGTAAACTGGCCGCAACTTCTGTTGCAAGTAAGTATCGAGACGAGCTAGCTTCTAGGATAGTGTTATGACTTGACCTAGACGTCGCCAATTTGTTATGTTTTTGACCTAGGCGGTAGCCAATTGTTATGACTTGATCAAGGTCGTCGCTGATTTGTTATGACCTTACGAATTTAACAAGGACGTAATTCGTGTAAATTATCCACCAATAGAATACTCCTACTACGACCTTCACACTGTGACAATGACGTTCGACTAATATGAGTAGTCTAGCGTCCTTATTAGTCCTCATCCGCCTAACCCGTGCACATGAGTCCAAAACACCAATAGCACCCTCGGCAATATGAACCGTTTATTTCAAGCATACTTTGTTTATATATCAGACAGACAGGCCACATCATACCATAAAATAGAAAATAATACTTGTACAAAACCAAGCCAAATGAGGCTGTAAGCGTCGGAGACAATAATCAATAAACTGAGTATAACTTAGGAACAGTAAATCATACAATAATAATCAATAGGTCAAAATAAAGCCTACAATAATATGAATATAGATATAGATAATCTAGTTACCGAATAGCTATACGATAAGAATGATAGTCCAATAGTAGGTCCTGCAAGTTACCCGTACTTAAGTCTTCGCTACTACATAACACCTCCCCCTTTTTGAAGATTCGAAGATTAGCTTCTGATTTTAAAAAAAAGTTAACTGTAAGTTGAAATTCTCCAACAATTTTCCAACATTACCATCCCACCGAAAAGTATAGATGAGCATTGGTTGCAACTTCATGACGCCATGAAAATGGCGAGTAAAGTCGCTTGCGGCTTCGCGAAACGTCCCGCTTACAAGCACTGGGTTTCTTCTGGCTCCTTACAACTGGTCAAAGTCCATCGGTCTACTCCGGGTGACCGTGAGTATGACCACAAACGAAGGCTGTTACGTAATGAAATTGGGCAAAGCTTGAGTAAGGATCGAGAAGCCTGGTGGTCGGAGCGCGCTAATGAGATGAAAGCAGCAGCTGCATCTGGTAACTGCCAGAAGCTCTTCCAACTCATCCGAGCCACTGGAAGCAAGAAGTCTGGTGTGAGTGAAACAATCTGTGAGGATGACGGGATGCCAATCACTGACATCTGTCGACGTCTTGGACGATGAGCGGAATTTTTTGAAGGGCAGTTTAACTGGTCTGCTGCTCCGGCAACATCGACCAGATTGTCCTGCCCCCTATGGCCGGTGACGACTGATCCACCAAACGAGGCGGAAGTCCGCAAGGAACTCCAACTCCTGAAACGCTACAAATCATCAGGCCCAGATGACTTGCCTCCGGCTCTTTTTAAAGATGGTGGTGACTTTCTGGCTAAGGAATTGATTGTGTTGTTTACAAAGGTCTGGGAGCTAGAAAGTGTTCCAACATCATGGAATGAGTCGATAGTCGTCCCTATCTTTAAAAAGGGTTCACGTTGTTCCTGTAACAACTATCGGGGGATAAGTCTACTTCCGATTTCGTCCAAACTATTGGCTTGTCATTCTTCGTAGGTTGTTTAAAACCCGAGAACGATTGACTCGCGAGGAGCAGGCTGGTTTTCGTTCTGGTCGAGGATGCATTGATCATATCTTCACCCTCCGCCAAATGTTAGAGCACCACCATACTTATCGCAGGCCAACAATCGTAGTGTTTCTTGATGTCAGGGCGGCCTTCGATTCGTTGGACAGGACTGTTCTCTGGAATTGTCTATTGAAGAAGGTTGTGTCTGAGAAGTTCATTAACATCTTAAAGGCCCCGTATACAAACACCTAAGGCAGAGTGAGGGCATACAACCACCTTTCTCCCTTGTTCCATTCAAGCAGTGGGGTTAGGCAGGGTTGCCCAATCTCACCATTCCTCTTCAACTTTGTCAACGACGACATCCTAGAAACAGCTCTGATGGATGTAAGTAATGGCGGTGTGGATCTGCTGCCTGGAGAACGACTTCTCGACCTTGAGTATGCGGATGATATTGTCTTACTGTGCGATAATGCCCATGGCACGCAACCTGCACTTAATCAGTTGGCAATCAGTGTCCGCAGGTACGGCATGTGCTTTGCACCCTCCAAGTGCAAGGTACTCCTACAACACTGGCAGGATTCTCATCCTGTACTCACCCTAGATGATGAGCAGATTGAATTAGTTGAGAAGTTCGTGTATCTAGGTAGCTATATAAGTGCTGGTGGTGGCGTGAGTGATGAGATTGATGAACGTATAATGAAAGCCAGAGCGGCTTATGTCAATCTGGGCCATCTTTGGCGCCTTCGTGATGTTAGTCTGGCTGTAAAAGGTCGGATCTACAACGCGTCGGTGAGAGCAGTTTTGCTCTATGCTTGTGAAACCTGGCCTCTTCGAGTTGAGGATCTTAAAAGACTCTCTGTGTTCGACCATCGTTGTCTCCAAAGGACTGCTGACATCCAGTGGCAACACCATGTTAGTAATCCAGAGGTTCGGCATCGTGTGTTCGGGCGCAGAGACGATAATTCAATTGGTGTCACCATCTTGAAACATCGACTTCGGTGGCTTGGACATGTTCTGCGAATGTCGTCACAGAGAATTCCACGTCGTCCATTATTTGCCGACGCTGGGACTGTTTGGAAAAAGCGGAGAGGAGGTCAGTATATGACATGGTGTCGTGGCGTGAAAGAAAGCTGCAAAGGGCTAGCTTCTGTTGGTCCTTCACGACTCCCTGGCTGTGGTATGAGAGATGGTGCAACACAGTGGCTGGAGATGTTATCAGAATAGAAGCCAGTGGCGATCGTGATGTAACCTTCTTTTACTTTCTTCACAAAGAGTGGTTCTAACTTTCTTAACTGAGAGAGTTCTTCTGGTTGTACATTTCAGTTCGCCCATCATTACTTTTCTATTATTTTCATCTTTTTTTCTTCCTTTATATATACGCATCTTCCCCCTTTCTCCTCCTATCCTCATTATTTTGTGTGGCGCATATGTATCTGGTGCCTCCTTGTACCAATATGTATGTGTTTAAATAAATAAACAAAATGAACTTTAACATTATATATTTCTTCCATACATAGTGTCATTATTGTATGGATGTTCGTTGGTATGATATGAAGTAGGTGCATTGGTTTTAAATAGTTGTAACTATTATTTCCATGGTGTAAGCAGACAAAGAAAATCATTAATAAATGAATGCCTGTTATTTTTTCATGCTTAAATCAAATTCGACGGTGGGAAAAAATGAATTTTATGAAACTAATTGATAAACTGACTCAAAAAAGTGAAATTTTTTATCATTTAACCATCATTTATTCGATGTTAAACTATAATATTAAACAATTCGCATAAAAGGGACAGAATACTCATTTTCAGCACACGCATGTAATTCTGAAAACTTTGTTACAAAAAACATCTATTCAGCTGAAATATGAAGTAAATATATGGGTAATAAATAAAGATGAATAATGTTGCAATAAGCAATACAGTTACCATAACATTGAAAGGAAAAATAAGGAAATAAAGAATGGGGTAAATAGGAATATAATTATTCATTGATTATTATATCTCTCTTTAATACATTTTTCACTTTGACCTCTTCAGGTGGTTTTGTTGTGGTTTTTGTACATAATAATTGGACAATATTAGCATCACTACCAGTAGCAGTACTAGTATTGCTACTATTCGTGGCGAAATCAATAGTGGAAACATCACTAGTTGACTTTACTTTCGATTTGCTTCTCTTGCTAGATGGTACTAGAACATCAGATGCATGTTTAAGTGAATACAACGGACGAAATGACTCAAAGAAACCACAATCTTCAAAATAATTAGGAAATATCCAAAAACTGTATTGGCCTAAAGTAGATAACCAGACAAGCAAATAAAAACAGAAACGCAATAATCCTACGAAAAGTAAAAGACCTAGAAGTCCTGAAGCAGTTATAGTCAAATAATATGCACATTGGCGTAATTCTGATGGCCAGATAGGAAATAAACAGCATAGTATAATACCAATAATCAAAGCTGCACCAGCCAACCATGTAAATAGTCCCGGTGGTGGTTCGTAGATCCAAACATAAAATGTGTGTGGATCATCCAGTACAAATTTTTGTTCGTCGACGATTTCTAGTCGCATGGGTTTCTTATTGGGAGATTTCATTGTGAATTCGTTAATACTGGAGGAGATAGATGATAAAATGCCATATTTGGGTGATTTAGAATCAGGATCTTGAGAACTCAACTATTATTAAAAGGGAAACAAAAAGGATACTTTATTTGACAATAGCATGTAAGATTTTGAATAGTAATTTAATCACTTTGTGTCATCAAACATCCTGAAAACGCAAACTTTCAATGCACAAAATACTAGATAAATGAACTGAGATTGTGTGCTTGCATTTAATAGTGTATTGTACAGGTTAATTGTTATATCTAGAGCTTTGATTCTTGCTATGCCGCGTACTACTAGACTACTTGAACGATCGAACCCGCAACGTTGCAAGAGAGAAGACTAGTAAGTAGGAATTTTATTCCCAAAACAGTGTCAAATATAGTACAAAAATCTCATGTATTTATAGTTTTCTGGCTGAAAGTAAATCATCATTTCGGACAACCAATAGGCACATAAGGGGTCATTCTTATTCGTCCAATAGGGAAGCTACACGTCGACATTCTAGAATGTTTCCTTAGTGGTAATTGGATGGAATGTCTTCGGTTCTTTCTGGGCTTCTTGTGTTTGTCAACGAGCCATCCTTAAATTAATGTGCGCTTAGTAACTGTTTGGCTTAACTCGCTGTGTTAATTGAGGGCAAGTGTAAAATGGAAATAACATGATGACAAGATCAAAGCACCACATTAATTCACGGACAGTTTGGTAGCTAGGTTGTTGTATTCTTCCGTAGAATTTTAGTTTATAAATCTAGATAAAGTGGTTGCAATTTACATAAATTATTTCCGTTCAGGAAATCTTCAGTCAGCGACTATCATACACATAAACAACCTTAAACTCAATAAATTTATATCATTTCAGTACTTTTATTGTCTTTGTCTCACCCACTTACTTGAGATTCATGAAGTAAACAAAGTTAAGAAGTAGACACTTAATACGAATTATTTTGAAATTTGCAAAAATGGCGTAGATGCATTTCTTGATTATCTATAAGTAGGCATAACTGCACTTGACATAATTTTATCTTCCGTACAAACTATCTGTTTTCATTGATTCTCCCTTCGGATACAATTTGTGGAAAGTGTGGCAATTTAAACAATTGTACTTCTGTCTCAAATGCTATAGTAGAACGTAGTCAGTATTGTTCACTTTCCAAAGATATAAGTAGCAACAGGTATTTGAACAAATAAGGAACTATATTCCTGGTTAATGCACTCCTATATGCAATTACAAACAACTTATAAGATATGACCACAAAAGGTTACAACACACCAGCATAGCTGATATAGAATTTATTTGATAAAAGTAAATGTAGAGTTTGTGTACGTGGTGATGATGCCGTGCTGACTTATTTCAATAAGAGACAGTTGGATATAAAGCCTAAGACTCATCTGAAATATGTGCCGGTTCGCATCACTAAAGTTCATATATGTACCAAGAGAAATCGACAAGCGGAAAAATGATGATAACACTAGTTAGTGGATAAAACAAGGATTGGAAATAAGGGTTTTAGAATAACATGACCTTTAAAATGGAAAAAAGACACACAATAAAAGGATGTATTCCCATCACTGTAACCGGCTATGAACTACATATGGAAATTTTAAGTAAATCCAGGTACCTACATTTTCATCTGAAGTCGCATCGACATTTTTACTGGAGACAATCTTTCCATCAGTAAGTTTTTTCAGCTTAGGTTTTAATGATTTCGCATCTTCTCGGTGTTTGGTGGGTTTTTTCTTGACACGAACTGCACTAAAATAAAGACTATGAGAACTTCACGTGTTTAGATACCGCTGAAACATTTGCTTCTGAAACAAAGTTGTCATGAAATTAACTGCTGTAGTTTGACTTGTAAAAAGAGTTGGTTTCGCATCGTCATTTGATCTAGCCCAATGGGAATTCATCAGTAACTCTATGGCTTCCATTGCTACGAATATGCGAACAATCATTCCCGAGAGACGCCCTTCTTTAGATGGTAGCTTTTTGTGTAAGTAATTCGCAACATTGATTTCTTCTAGTGTAGGCTTCAGTGGGTTTTCATCGAGTCTAACACCAGCTAACCGCTGCTTTCGTTTCTTTTCAGACATATTCAAAATACAATCTGCAAGTAAAGAAAGAGTTCTGTTTATCAGTCTTGGTTACCGTACCATGATAATGAAAAACAATTTTATTGGATAAAAACCAATTAACACCCTCACTGACGCAAACACATCCTTACAAATACCAAATACCAACATAATATAAATTTTATTCTTATTTGATTCAAGTACTAAGTGTCCTGTGTACCTTGAAATGAACAAATAACTGAACACTGATCTAGATTAAGTCGCATCATTCTCACTGGCGTATAATCAAAATATTATTGTAGATGCGACTCAGTGACAAAGTGCCAATTCATAAACACGGCTCTGAGTCACACTTAACGTGAGTGAAAGATATCAGTTTCCTTAAATTGATGTAACGTAGGGTTCAAGCATACGAATATCGGCTGGAAGTCCTGACTGAGTCGTTCGACTAAGTAAGTCAGTCATCATTAACTTACGACTTGGTACGTGTCAATCAGTACAAGTCACCACATTTCACATCAGTCAGTCGCAACGCAGAATCTCGTACGTACGTGCATCGGTTCAAGTTGTTATAACCCATTAGCACAGAGGTGAAATTGTTGGGTCAAATCCCTGCCATGTTTCAAGAGATTAAGAGATCGCCTAAAATCGGCGAAGGGAACGAAGGGTCAGCGAAACAATGACAAGATAAGCTAAACTATTCCGATGCGTCCCAGGCCTGCTAACTGGAGGGAAAAGACCCGGTTCAGATGAGGGTAATGTATGTTCCACAACACCGAGAAGCACGAACAACAAGTAAACAACTCGAGCGTATATATACAGCATGAAAACAAAGTTGTTAGATGATTTTTGTATATTGATTAACATCGCAATGCTTTCATAGACTAATGCAGTGCCCTATTCTCAACCCAGAAAATTGCCTACTCAATGGTCCTAAAATACAACATCAATACCTCGAAGTCACCTATGGTCGAATACTAGTTACCTATGGATATCCTCTATTCTTAATGTCCTTGTTTCACACCCGTAAATTAGAACGGAGCAAACTGCTGCTTCGTTAACTCGCTGTTTGGTTTGCAGACGGATATCTCGCCTACGCCACAAGTGACGCAAGTAGATAAAAGCCAATTGAGCCTTATAAATCAGTGCCGAGATTTCTTCAGACAGTTGGTAAGTCACAACGTAAAAATTCGTACGTACGTACATCAGTTCGAGTTGCCATACCACATTAGCACAGAGATGCAGTTGTCGATTCAAATCCCATAGTGATAGAAGTAGTAAGAGTATAAGCATTATGTGAAAGATTAAGGTTTGAAGATGTTATTCAAGGAGTATAATCCAGTGAAATAAATTTGGAAAGAGAAAAAAGATAGAGACATGAAGAATTCAGATTAGATTTCGGCAGAACACAAAGAGTGGATGCACCTTCGCCAATGCAAACGATTTCGGGCCATGCCATTCAAAGTCTCTAACCATCGATTGCTATTATCTAGCGAATCCCAACTAGGTAGTCTACACCTGCCAGCGTGACTCAGTCAAATGGTCAGTGACTTCATGGATTTGTGCCACGTTTTGGTCTGGCCGCCCCTAGCTGTCTTCCAACCTACTCCTACACCATAAAACATTGCACGTCTGGTTAGTCGGTGGTTGGGCATGCGTAACACGTGTCCCAGCCATCTCAACTGATGAAGTTTCACTACTTCATCAATCGATTTGCCATCCTTACCTAGTACCCGTTTCCTAACAACTGAATTACTTACCCGGTGGTCCTAGGATATACGAGCAATGCTTCGAAGACCCCTATGATCGAATACTAGTAGCCTTCGAATATCCTCTACCCTTACCGGCCATGTTTCACTGCCATAAAGTAGGACGGAACGAATTGCTGCACAGTAAACCCGTCCCTTGGTTGCTAGACGGATATCTCGCCTACTCCATAAATAACGCAAGTTGGTGAAAGCTAGACAAGCCTTCTGTATCCGTGCTCAGATTTTGTCACACATCAAACCACAAAGGCTGATGAGACTCCCAAGAAAAGTGAAGCGGTCAACACGCTCAACTACTTCACTCCCTATCATTAGTTCAGGTGTTGATGCAACCCAATCTTGAAGTAACATTTTGCATTTTGAGGGGGGAAATCGCACACCGCATAGTTGCTTACAGTGGTCAGAAGACTCTGCATTTTGTCAGTGTTCACCAAATAGAACTATATCATCGGCATATTCTAAGTCAACAAGTGAATCTCCAGGTAAAAGTTCAACTCCTGGAAATTGTTATCACTAAAAGCACGTCAGCGACAAAGTTAAACAAGAATGGAGAGAGTGGACAGCCCTGACGAACACCACTTGAGGTAATCAATTCCCATGACCGTTCGCCATAGGCTCTAATTCGACCAGTTGTGTTCGAGTAGAGAACCTATATGAGGTTAATGTACTTTTTTGGTACTCCTTTCAGTGACAAACACTGCCATAGAACCTTACGATCAACAGAGCCAAATGTCGCCCTAAGGTCGAGAAATACTACTATTGTGGGACGTCTGAAAGTGTATGTTCTAGGACCTGACGTAGTGTGAATATCTGGTCTATACAACCACGTCCAGGTCGGAAACCAGCCTGGTTTTCTCTAGTCTGTTCTTTATGAGCTTTAGTTAGGCGTCGAAGTATTACTGAAGTTGATATTTTAGACACTATATTAGTCAAACTGATTCCTCTATGGTTGTCACAAGAGGACTTTTGTCCTTTCTAGCACAATCAGTTGTTGAGACCAGCCACATGGGATTACGTCCAGTTCTCAGATTCTACCTAAGACCTCAGTCAATCTCGCTGCTATTACAGGACCGTCATCCTTAAAAATCTCGGGGTAAACCTGTCAGGGCCTGCTGCTCTCCCACGCCTCATATTTCCAATAGCTTGTTTAACCTCGTAGACTTACATTGACTGGGGATCGTGGGAAACCGAAGTGTGGCTGAAGGCCAGTTGAACTGATCCCTAAAATGATCTGCCCGTCGATCCAATCTACTGGATTGAGAATGAATGATTTGGCCATCTTTTTCCAAGATAGTTTCGTTGACAGTCGGGTTTCTAATACCGGTTTCTTTAACAAGTCTGAACAGTCGTCTGCTGTTGCCTATTGCCGCTGCCTTTTCCATCTCTCTTGCTTTCGCTACCCACCACTGTTCGCGATCATTGCGTAGGCTTTTTGTTCGCCAGCGCCTAAGCTGACTTCGCTCTTCGTCATGTTCAGAGCCAGATGGGATGAGTTTTCGAGCATCTATCAGTGTAGTAAATGCTGTTGAGATCCAGTGTCTTCCTAACTTTATGGTTTACCGTACTAACAGATATCACTGCTGTTTCTACAGCTTTTCGGCTGTCATTCCACGCTGCCTCGGGGTGGGCACAACTTACATGGCTGCCTAACTGTTTTTCTAGTTGTTCCTGAAATATATTCTTAGCTTGCCTATCATTAAGTAGAACCCTAAGAGGTTTCCCTGCTGTGTCTTTCCTGCGTCCAGTAAGACGCAGACAAATACGTGCTCGCACTAGAGCATGATCTGAATTTAAACATGTGCTCCAGAATGAGCGACAGTCTTCTACCTAGCCCCTCCATCGGTGGCTGATAGCGGTGTGATCTAGCTGGCTCAAACGTTGGGACGAACTCAGGGATCGCCATGTCAAAAGATGTTTTTCCTTGTGCTTAAAGTTAGTATTTGCAAGAAATAGGCGGTTATCTGAGCATAGCTGCAACAGACGATCACCATTATCTGTTCTTTTAGCCATGATACCAAATGATCCACTCAGGTGTTTTTCCCTTTCGCTTAGTTTACCTACTTGAGCATTAAAGTCACCTGCCACTATTACTACATCAGAGCGCCTAACTTTTCGGAGAACGTCAGAAAGTTTTCTGTAGAACTCATCTTTTATATCATCTGAGCCGCAGTCAGTGGGAGAGTAGGAGAGATGACGAAGAGGTATCGACGAGTTTCCCTATCTTTCCGAGTCCTTACTAATCCGTTTAGTCGGACAGAGCATAGACGACTGTCTACTGCTATCCAGTCTAAAAGAGATAATTCTGCCCTAGGATTCAATGCTATACCTACTCCAGCGAGGCCACGGGAAGCAGCATCAGGGCTTTCAGATACACGAGGCGTGAACCGAGATGGTTCTTTATTTTGATATGGTGAGGTCAAATGAATGACGCGACTTGATCCTGTATGCGCGTTTCGGAGACGCAGCATACATCGATGGTGCGAGATTCTAAAGTCCTACATAAGGAGGCCTGTTGTCCTATTTGGCACAATTTTCGAACGTTAAAAGTTCCTGCATGTAGTTTAGGGCATGGTTTCAGGAGACCAGGAATAACGTTCCGCGTACTCGAATCGTTTGCCCTAGCGGTGCGACGTGACAAAAGGACGTGAGAAGGGTTAGTCGTGGAGATAAGAATTATTATGAGGTGTAGGAAGGATTTGAATGTGACCAACTTGGTCTCGTGTGCAGTTACGGGTATGTCAGTCAGTCAGTCAGCTACAACGTAGGACCAGGCACATATATGCATCGGTCCAAGTTGTCATACCTCGTTAGCACAACAAGATCAACACCGGATTCATATAAGTTAATTTAGTGGTGGTGGTAGTATATAAATTATAGGTTGTATATAAGGATATAGTATAGGAAGGAAGAAAGTTATGAAGCAATTTTAATCTCAAGGTTTAAGGGAAGATAAAGAGTGTATACACCTACGCCATTGTGATCGATTCTCAGCCATGTCACCTAGAGTCTCCAACCATTGGTTACGATAGTCACGCGGACCCCAACTAAGTAGTCTGCATCTACCAACATGGCTCAGGCTAGAAGTTAGTGACTTCAAGCACTGATGCCATGTTTTGGTTTGGCCGCCCCTAACTCTCTTCCAACCATCCCCAATACTAGTCATCATAGAGCGTCGTGGTAATCGGTGTTCAGGCATACGTAACACGTGGCCCAACCATCTCAGTCGATGAAGATTCATCACCTCATCAACTGATTTACCATCGTTCCCTAATACCCTGTGTCTAACCTCACTATTACTTACCAGGTTATCCCAGCAGATGCGAGCAATATGTTTAAGGCATCTGTGGTCAAATACTAGTAACCTACGAGTATCTTCTACTCTAAATGGCCATGTTTCACAGCCGTAAAGTAGAACAGAGCGAACTGATGCGCAGTATACTCGTCCCTTAATTGATAGACGGATATCTCGTCTTCGCCATAAGTTGGCAAAAGCCAAACGAGCTTTTTGAATCCGTGCTGAGATTTCGTCAGAAACCAACCCACTAGGGCTGGTCAGAAGATGTCGATGCGTTTGACTACTTCACTTCCTATCGTTAGTTCAGGTGTTGACGTAGGCCAGTCCTGGAGTAACAATTTACATTTGGATGGGGAGAAACGCATCCCAAACATCCTGGCATTATTACTGAGTTCCAACAGAAGACTCTGCATTTTGTCAGCGTCTTCACCAAACAGGACTATGTCATCTGCGTATTCTAAGTCGCTTAGTGGTCCCCCTGGTAGGAGATCAATTCCTGAAAATTCAGTCGCAGAGAGTGTTATTTCCAGCAACAGGTCTATAATGAAGTTAAACAAAAATGGGGATAGTGGACAGCCTTGACGGACACCACTTGAGGTTGTAAAATCATATGAAAGTTCGTCATAAGCTCTAACTCAACTGGTAGTGTTCGAGTAAAGAGCCTTCACGAGGTTTATGTACTTCTCAGGTACACCTTTCTATGACAGACACTGCCACAGAACCTCTCGGTCTACAGAGTCAAATGCTGCTTTCAAGTCAAGAAAAACTATCATTGTCGGACGCCGATAAGCGTGTCTGTGCTCTAAAACTTGACGAATGGTGAATATGTGGTTGATACAGCCACGACCAGGTCTGAAGCCAGCTTGATTTTCTCGTGTTTACAGTTCACGAGTCTTAGTTAGGCGCCCGATAATTATTGAGGCTAGTATTTTAGATGCTATGTTAGTCAGACTAATCCCTCTATGGTTATCGCAGGATGATTTTGACCCCTTTTTGTATATTGGGACAATCAATGATTGTGACCAGTCAGATGGGATTACATCCGTCTCCCAGATTTTAGCCAGAATATTAGTCAACCTAATCGCTAAAATCGGACCACCATATTTAAAGACCTCTGGAGCCAATCCATCTGGACCAGCTGCTCTTCCTCGTTTCAGATTACCTATAGACTTTTGAACTTCAAGTAGGGTCGGGGGGCCTACTTCAATGTTCCATTCAGGTTTTCTAGGAATAGTGGGTAGTTGTGCAGTAGCTGAAGGCCAGCTAAACTGCTCCTTAAAGTGTTCCACCCATCGTTCTAAACGTTTGGGTTGAGAGCAGATAAGGGTTCCGTCTTTTTCGGAGATTGTCTCACTTACACTTGACTTCTTAATTCCGGTTTCTTTTATTAGTCTGAATAGTTGCCTGGTGTTGCCTACAGCCGCTGCCTTTTCCATCTCTTTTGCTTTCGTTGCCCACCACTACTCACGATCGTTCCTTAGACTTTTAGTTAACCTAGATTTAATTTGTTTACGCTCTTCGTCATATTCAGAGCCTGATGCGATGAGTTTACGCGAATCTATCAGTGAAATAGACTTAGAGGATATCCATTGGTTTTTTGGAGCCCTATGGTTTAAATGACTAAAAGATGTTACTGCTGTTTCCACAGCTGTTCGTATGTCTTTCCAAGCAGCATCTGGGTCAGTCTTGTTTACAGAACTGCCTAGATGTGAACTCAGTTGTTTCTGGAATTCGCATTTGGCTTTCTCGTCCTCCAGTTCAATCCTATTGGGTCTTCTTAGTGTAATTTTCCTGCGTCCATTGAGGCGCAGACAAATGCGCGCTCGTATTAAAGCGTGATCAGAGTCTAAACAAGTATTCCAATACGAGCGACAACCTTCTATTGAGCCTCTCCAACGATGACTGATGACAATATGGTTTATTTGAGTCCATCGTTGGTTTGGTGCAAGTGGTCGCCATGTTAGACGATGTCTCTCCTTATGCTTAAAATTAGTGCTTGCTAGAAATGAACGATTGTCTGAGCATAGTTGCAACAGACGATCACCATTATCGGTTCGTTGAGCCGGAATACTAAAACACCCATCTAAATGTCTTTCTGTTTGATTTAAGCTGCCTACCTGGGCATTAAAGTCACCCGCTACGACTACTATGTCTGAGCGCTTGGCTTTCTGAAGAAGCTCAGAGAGCTTTCTGTAAAAGTCATCTTTCACTTCATCATGGCTGCAGTCAGTGGGAGCGTAGGCAGAAACGACGAAAAGGCAACGACGTGTGTCCATATCCTTCCAAGTTCTTACGGAGCCATTTAGCCGGACAGCACACAGGCGACTGTCAACGGGGATCCATTCTAGTAGTGCCTGTTCTGCCCTTGTGCTTAATGCTATGCCTACACCTGCAAGTCCGCGAGAACTAGCCAACGGGTCGCCAGATACACGGAGGGTGTATTTCGTTGGCTGTCCATTTTGGCGAGGTGAGGTCAAGTGAATGACCACACTGGGATCTTGTATGCGTGTTTCGGAGACACAGCATACATCAATGGCACGAGATTCTAGGGTTTTAGCTAAGGAGGCTTGTTGACCGATTTGGCATAGGGTACGTACGTTGAAGGCTCCAATGTGTAGTTTGGAGCGAGGTTTTAGTAGACCTGGGACAGCGTTTCGCGCACTAGAATCGTTGGCCACGGTGAAACTTGAGAAGGAAACCGAAAGAGGAAGTTTAGTGTTGAAAGTCAAGGTAGAAGGAATAGTAGGAATTGAAGAAGGAGATTGGTTATGAATACAGTGGTCTTGAGTGCTGTTAGAGGTATGAGGGCAGTTATCACTTCCCGGTTGCCCACACCATGGAAGGGTTTTTCTAGAGGTACCTGAAAAGGAAATTGGGTTAGAAGTGGTCTTAATGACCTGAGAGCGTGACCGCAGTGCCCAAGGGACAACTGCTTGAGGTCGGTCATACACGACCTTTTTGTGTTAGCTCCGTTCTTCAAAGGGCCTTACCGCCGGAGACGGATATCCGTGGGATAAGGCGAGGTGTGCATTTTTAGGGTCGACCTTTTCTAACCCCATCCCTCCTTGTGGGAAGGCAGCATCGCTGTCATGCTGGTTGTCTGAAGGAAACACCTTACTGCCGTTACACCTCTGTACAGTCGGCAGTACGACTTCGCCTTCGGACCTTGGGATTGCTGCTTTTAGTCTTACCGCTCCTCAACCGACCTGTCTGGCATGGTAGGACCTTGAGGAACGATTGTTCCAGCCAGTATAGCTCTATTGGTTCATCCCGATAGGCAAGCCCGACCACCACGTCAAGGTAGCAGCAACGGTCGGGCGGATCATTGGGACTGTTGACACTCTCGTGATAAGTGAAGCGGTTGGTGCGTTCAACCACTTTATTCCCCATCATTAACTTAGGCGCTGACGCAAGACAATTCTGAAGCAACAATTTGCATTTGGGGGGGGGGTAACCGCATCCCAAACATGGTTGCATTTTTGCTTAAGGTAGTCAGAAGACTAACTCCGCCTGTAGCTCTTCTAGAGTTACTGCCGGTCCCAAGCCCGGGTAAAGGAGGAGGGTTGGGCATGGGGTTAGCGACCCCATCCCGTAGAAAAGTTAACTCGCTAAAAAAACGCTAACCAGAAAAAAATAATTCAAACCATTTAAACTCTGTCCTGGGAGTTGAAGGAATAATGACGTCTCATGATGAAAGCCGAAATTCTTCGGAAGTCACGAGACCGATGCACCTTCTAACAACCAGAGCAACATTCTTTATAGGTACATGGAACGTCCGGACAATGTGGGAGACAGGAAAGACCAGCCAAATAGCAATGGAAATGAGGAGATACAACTTGGCAGTACTCGGAATCAGCGAAACCCATTGGACACAAACTGGACAACAAAGGCTAGGTACAGGAGAGATGCTGCTGTACTCCGGTCACGAAGGGGAAAATGCTCCACACACTCAGGGAGTTGCTCTAATGCTGTCCAAAGAAGCAAGAAATGCACTTGTGGGATGGGAATCTCATGGACCCAGGATAATCAAAGCATCATTCAGAACAAAGAAGCAAGGGATCACAATGAACGTTATCCAATGTTATGCACCCACCAATGATAGCAACGACGATGATAAAGATCAGTTCTATGAAAGGCTGCAATCAATTATAGCAAAGTGCTCACGAAAGGACCTCACCATCCTGATGGGAGATCTAAATGCTAAAGTTGGAGTGGACAACACAGGATATGAAGATGTAATTGGACGACATGGACTAGGAGAGAGAAATGAAAATGGGGAGAGACTTGCAAACCTATGTGCTTTCAACAAATTGGTTATAGGCTGCACAATATTCCCACACAAACGCATACACAAAGCTACATGGATCTCACCGGACCACACCACAGAGAACCAGATAGATCACATCTGTATCAACAAAAAATTCCGAAGATCAATGGAAGATGTGAGAACCCGAAGAGGAGCTGACATAGCTTCAGATCACCACCTGGTTGTGGCCAAGATGAGACTGAAGCTTAAGAAAGACTGGACAACTGGAAAAACAGCACTACAAAGATTCAACACAGCCTTCCTTCGAGATGCTGACAAGCTCCATGAATTCAAGATAACTATCAACAACAGGTTCCAAGCTCTACAGGATCTACTGAAAGAACAAGAAACTACTTTGGAGGACAACTGGAAAGGGATCAAAGAAGCACTAACTTCAACGTGTCAGGAGGTTCTTGGTCCTAAGAAGCATCATCACAAGGAATGGATCTCTCTGGGAACCCTGGACAAAATTCAAGAAAGGAAGAACAAGAGACTAGCAATTAACAACAGCCGAACACGAGCAGAGAAAGTCAAAGCACAAGCAGACTACGCAGAAGCAAACAAGCAAGTGAAGAAAAGCATTAAAGCCGACAAGCAGAAATACATAGGAGAACTAGCAACGACGGCGGAAAAAGCTGCAAGAGAAGGGAATATGAAACAACTATATGATACAACGAAGAAATTGGCAGGGAGATATAGCAAACCAGAGAGACCAGTCAAGGACAAAGAAGGAAAGACAATCACTGAGATTCAAGACCAGAGGAAAAGATGGGCAGAATACTTCGAGGAACTGCTGAATAGACCGGCCCCATTGAATCCACCGAACATCGAAGCAGCCCACACAGACTTTCCAATAGATGTCACTCCACCAACGATCGAAGAAGTCAAGATGGCCATCAGACAAATCAAAAGTGGGAAGGCGGCAGGACCTGACAATATACCGGCAGAAGCACTGAAGTCAGACATTGAAATAACTGCAAACATGCTTCACCTTCTATTCAAAAAGATTTGGGAAGAGGAAGGAAGAGGGGGGGGGGTCCGCGTGACTATCGTAATAAGTGGTTGGAGACTCTAGGGGGAAGAGGAACAAGTGCCAACGGACTGGAAAGAAGGATATCTCATCAAGATACCAAAGAAAAGAAGATCTGAGCCTATGTGAGAACTACGGAGGTATCAGTTTGTTATCAGTACCAGGAAAAGTTTTCAACAGAGTGCTGCTGAATCGGATGAAAGACGCAGTAGACGCCGAACTAAGGGATCATCAGGCTGGATTCCGTAAGGATCGGTCGTGCACAGACCGGATTGCGACACTAAGGATCATCGTCGAACAATCAGTTGAGTGGAACTCATCACTATACGTCAACTTTATTGACTATGAGAAGGCGTTTGACAGCGTGGACAGGAGATCATTATGGAAACTTCTTCGACACTATGGAGTTCCTGAAAAGATTGTCAACATTATCCAAAACTCATACGATGGATTACAGTGCAAAGTGGTGCATGGAGGTCAGCTGACAGATGCATTTCCAGTAAGGACCGGAGTCAGACAAGGCTGTCTACTCTCCCCATTTCTCTTCCTTCTAGTGATTGACTGGATTATGAAGAATTCGACATCTGGAGCGAAATACGGAATACAATGGACAGCTCAGAATCAATTAGATGATTTGGACTTCGCGGATGACCTAGCCCTCCTCTCTCATACACACGACCAAACGCAGATGAAGACAGCAAATGTAGCCGCAGCCTCCGCATCGATAGGTCTCCACATTCACAAAGGAAAAAGCAAGATTCTCAAATGCAACACGGAGAACACCAACCCAATCACACTTGACGGCGAAACTCTGGAAGAGGTGGAAACATTCAAGTACCTGGGGAGCATCGTTGATAAACAAGGAGGATCGGATGCAGATGTAAAGGCGAGGATTGGCAAAGCAAAGACAGCATTTCTACAATTGAAGAACATATGGAACTCAAAACAACTGTCAACCAATTTCAAGGTCAGAATCTTTAATACGAACGTCAAGGCAGTCCTACTGTATGGAGCTGAAACGTGGAGAACTACTACGGCCATCATCAGGAAGGTACAAGTATTTATAAACAGTTGTCTACGCAAAATACTCAACATCCATTGGCCGGATACTATCAGCAACAGCGTTTTATGGGAGAGGACAAACTAACTTCCAGCTGAAGAGGAAATTAGGAAAAGACGTTGGAAGTGGATCGGACATACATTAAGGAAATCACCAATGTGCATCACGACTCAATCCCTAACTTGGAATCCGGAAGGGAAGCGGAAAAGAGGAAGGCCAAAGAACACACTACGCCGAGAAATAGAAGCCGATATGAAAAGGCTGAATAGTAACTGGAAAGAACTGGAAAGGAAGGCTCAGGACAGAGTTGGATGGAGAATGCTGGTGAGCGGCCTATGCTCCTCCACAAGGGGTAACAGGCGTAACTAACTAACTAACTAGTCAGAAGACTGTATTCTGTCGTTTTTACCGAACAGAATTATATCGTCTGCGTATTCGAAGTCAACAAATGAATCTTCTGGTAGATCAACCCTTGAAAAGTAAGACTGTGAGTGTTATCTCTATGAGCATATCTATGACAAGGTTAAAAAAATGAAAAAAGCGAACAAACTTGACGAACAGCAGTTGGAGTAACTAATTCCTTCACTTTAAGGTCAAGGAATACAATAGAGTCAGACCTCGAGAAGTACGTCTATTGTCCAAAATGTGCAGAAAGGTGAATATTTGATCTATACATCTACTCCCAGGTCTGGAACCAGCCCAGATTATTGGTGGCTTTAGAGACCAAGGAGCTTGACCACAAAGCTCAAGGGACAATTGCTTGCAGTCGGTCTCGGACGACTTTTTTATGAGAAGCTTTTGATCTTTGACAGCCAGAAAGAGAAATTCGTACGGTAAGGTGAGGTCTGAGAGTTTAAAGGTCGATTTTTTCTAACCCTTTCCCTCCTTGTGAGAAGGCAGCATCTCTAAAGATGCTAGTTGTCCAAAGGAAACACCTCTCTCCTGTTACTTCCTTTCACAGCCAGCAGTACGACTTTGCACACGAGTTTTAAGTTACAGTTCTCCAACCCACCTGGCTGGTATGGTGGGACCTAAAGGAACACTTATTCAAGCCAATATAGCTTGGCTGAGTGATCACAATGTGCAAGCTCGGCCACGATGCCAAGGTAGGAGCTACGGTTGGGACATTTCACGTCAGTACGGGGAAAGAGAACAAAAGAAGTGTAAGATGGAATTAATAGAAACGTAAACATGAAATATGCTGTTCCAATGAAAGCTAATGATGAGATCTAACCCAAAATTTAGGGCGGAAACGCACAAATAATGATCTATCGAGACTGATTTGTGCCAAATCACCTGTCTTAAATCCCTGATTATGAGTGTTATGTGAACTCCAATCAGTAGGTCGTCACTTTTTGATTTGGGTTAGACCAGCAGTTGATGTTATTTCTTGAATTGGATACTCCAAGCTTTCTTCTAGCCTACTTTTGTGTCAAACATCAGAATGGTTGATGGTTAAGCAATCGTAACACGCGCTAACCAACAAAAGAAATATGTACTCGGCTGGAGTGGTTTGAAGGCTACTGAACTCATCTCGTTACCCAAAAAGAGATGGCAGAAGCGAGTTTGGACTGAAAGCCCATGGATAAAGGTCATGTTCTATTATACCAATAAGAACCGTGGCTCTGACTTAATGTAACCCCGCCAGTAGCCGCTCTAGGGTTACTGCACATACTAAACCCAGATGAAGGAGGAGACTCACCAACCTCACATCATAGAAAGGACCTCACCGGAAAAGATCGTTTAAACCATTTAAACTCTGCATAGATAGTCAAAGGGTCTTTATATACAGGATGATGACTAATGACGACTCATGGTAGAAGCTGAGATTCTTCGGAAATCACGAGGCCGATACCCATTATGGAAACCAGAGCAACAATTAATATAAGCACGTGGACAATCATTCAAATAGTGGAGGAAATAGCAAGATACAATTTGACCGTGTTTGGAATAACTAAAACCCATCGGACACAATCTGAACGGTACCAAGGAAGATGTTGCTGTATTCTGGTCATGAAGAAGAAAATGTCCCAAATGCTTAAGTTGTAATGATGCTGTCAAAAGAAGGATGAGAAGTGCTTACGGGATGGGAAACCTACGGTTTCAGGATCATCGAGGCATCCTTGAAATAGAAAAGGAAAAGATTACAGAGAACTGTATTCGATGCTATGCGCTTACAAATGATGGCAGAGAAGATGATAAAGACCAGTTTGGTACAAGGCTGCAGTTCATCCTAGATAGATGCCAAGGGACACACCTAACCATCCTTGTAGGGGACCTAAAAGCTAATGTCGGGGCCTGCAAAATCGATTGAGAACACACACTATGGCGACATGGAGTAGGAGAATGAAGCGAGAATTGCGAGGGACTGTTAGATCTCTGTACTTTCAACAACATGATCAGAAGCGGTAGCACTTTTCCCCACAAACGCATCCATAAAACTACACGGGTTTCACCAGAGGACACTATGGGAAACCAGATTGGGCACATATACATACATAAAACATTCGAGATATTCAATGAAGATCTAAGAACAAGGAGAGCAGCTGACATAGCTTCAGATCACCACTTAGTGGTGACCAAGCAAACTGAAGCTAAAAAAGCATTGGACAAGCAGCGCCACAAAAGTTTGGTACATCCTTCATTGAAAATGATAACAAGTTCAATAAGCTCAGGATAGATCTCAGAAAAAGGTTCTAAGCCTTACAAGATCTACTGGGAGAGAAAACCACTATTGAGAACAACTGGAAATGGATTAAAGAAGCAATAACTTCGACATACCAAGAGGTGGTGGGTCCCAAGAAGCACCATGAGAAAGGGTCTCAGTAAGCAGCCTAGCTAATATTCAAGAAAGAAGAAACAAGTAGACACCAATCAACAACAGCAGAGAAATTCAAGAGACAAGCCAAATATACAGTAGTAAACAAATGAGTGAAGAGGAGTACTAGGGCTGACAAGCGGAAATGTACAAATGACCTGGTAACTACAGTATAATAAGTCGCAAGAGGAAAAAGTACTGAAGAACTATGTGACACGACCAAAAAACATGCAGCGAAATATAGACTAGAGTGTTCTCCGTGTTTAAAGTCAGAAAGTGAATTTGTTTGTATGAGTTCAACCCCTAAAAAGATAAAAGTGTAATGTCTAGAATGAGGTCTATGATGAGGTTAAATGAAAATGGAATAGTAGGTGGTTCTGACGAACACAACCTGAGGTTGACGATCTGATGGCCTCCAAAAGCCCTGGTACAGCCGAGAGTGGGGAGGGCCCACCCTTTTTCTTGAAATGCTCTCACATGGCCACGCGTATATAGCCTCTGCCAGGGAAGTCCTATTCACTGCCTTCTCGTGGCATTACTGTTGTTTACGAAATTGAGAGCACGAAAAGCGAATGTCCGGCGCTTTAACCGGGTTGCTGGACACGGAAAGTCCACCTAGGGAAGTTGGAAAACCCTCATTCCAAACCAATGGTGCACACGGGCTCCAGTATCCTGAAGGAGCAAATGGCGTATGAACCAATCGCTTGTCACCGGTTACCATGGGACTGCATCTCCTCACGATGCTTCAATGCCTTGTGGATCAGACCTTTAGGTTGAAGGCTCGGGGTGTGGCCCCTTAAAAAAATCAACTGCTTCAGTCTGGGCACCCGGGCAGTATTATAGCCCTCACACAATTAAATGAAAGGACAATTTTTTGTGTGGCGCATACATATCTGGTGTCCCCTTGTACCAATATTTGTGTTCAAACAAATAAATAAATGACGATCTAATGACACTTCACCATAAGCTCTAACTCGATAAGTAGTGTTTGAGCAGATAGCTTATGAAAAATTGATGCACTTTTTTTGATACATCTCTCAACGACAGACACTGACAGACAACCTCTCGGTTTATAAAAGCAAATGCTGTTTTACCGAGGATGAAACTATACTGGGGCAATGTGAAGTGTATTTGTTTGCTAAAACCCGACGAAGGGTAAATGTTTGGTAAGAGAACCCACTTCAATTTTCTAAACCAAACTAGACTTATCGAGTCTGTTCTTAATGCGCTCTAGTTAAGCGTCGGATGATCATAGAGGCTAGTATTTTGCATACTATATTAATCGAACTGATTCTTCCGTAGTCGTAAGTAGACATGACTTTTGTTATAAAATGGACCGACAGAGATCAGTTAGGTGTGTTATGACTGGTTGTCGCTTATCACTTATACTTGCAGAGTGAGGAACCACTGCAATCCCTACAACGCGGAGTTTATTTATTTATTAATTTAAACACATATATATTGGTACAAAAGGGCACCAGGTACATATGCGCCACACAAAATAATGAAAGTAGGAAGAGAAAGGATGAAAAGATAAGGCGGGCTGAAATGTACAACCAGAAGACTCTTTCAGTTAGGAAAGTTAGAACCATTCTTTATGTAGAAAGTAAAAGAAGGTTGCAGTAGGATCGCCACTGGCTTCTATTCTGAGCCATATCTGATAACGTCTCTAGCCACTGTGCTGCACCATCTCTCGGACCCCAACCAGGGAGTCGTGAAGGACCAACAAAAGCTAGCCCTTTGCAGCTCTCTTTCATGCCACGACACCATGTCATACACTGACCTCCTCTCCGCTTTCTCCAACCAGTCCCAGGGTCGGCAAATAATGCACGACGCGAAAGTCTCTGGGACGACATTCGTAAAACATGTCCAAGCCACCGAAGTCCGTGTTTCAAGATGGTGACACCAATTGAATTATCGTCTCTGTGCCCGAACACACGATGCCGAACCTCTGCATTACTAACATGGTGTTGCCACTGGATGTCAGCAATCCTTCGGAGACAACGATGATCAAACACAGAGAGACGTCTAACATCCTCAACTCGGAGAGGCCAGGTTTCACAAGCATAGAGCAAAACTGCTCTCACCGACGCGTTGTAGATCCGACCTTTTACAGCCAGACTAACATCACGAAGGCGCCAAAGATGGCCCAGATTGGCATAAGCCGCTCTGGCTTTCATTATACGTGCATCAATCTCATCACTCACGCCACCACCGGCACTTATATAGCTACCTAGATACACGAACTTCTCAACTACTTCGATCTCCTCACCATCCAGGGTGAGTACAGGATGAGAATCCTGCCAGTGTTGTAGGAGTACCTTGCACTTGGAGGGTGCAAAGCACATGCCGTACCTGCGGACACTGATTGCCAACTGATTAAGTGCAGGTTGCGTGCCATGGGCATTATCGCACAGTAAGACAATATCATCCGCATACTCAAGGTCGAGAAGTCGTTCTCCAGGCAACATATCCACACCGCCACTACTTACATCCACCAGAGCTGTTTCCAGGATGTCGTCGATGGCAAATTTGAAGAGGAATGGTGAGATTGGGCAACCCTGCCTAACCCCACTGCTTGAATGGAACAAGGGAGAAAGGTGGTTGTATGCCCTCACTCTGCCTGAGGTGTTTGTATACGGGGCCTTTAAGATGTTAATGAACTTCTCAGGCACACCCTTCTTCAATAGACAATTCCAGAGAACAGTCCTGTCCAACGAATCGAAGGCCGCCCTGATATCAAGAAACACTACGATTGTTGGCCTGCGATAAGTATGGTGGTGCTCTAACATTTGGCGGAGGGTGAAGATGTGATCAATGCATCCTCGACCAGAACGAAAACCAGCCTGCTCCTCGCGAGTCAATCGTTCTCGGGTTTTAAACAACCTACGAAGAATGACAAGCCAATAGTTTGGACGAAATCGGAAGTAGACTTATCCCCCGATAGTTGTTACAGGAACAACGTGAACCCTTTTTAAAGATAGGGACGACTATCGACTCATTCCATGATGTTGGAACACTTTCTTGATCCCAAACCTTTCCAAACAACGCAGTCAGTTCCTTAGCCAGAAAGTCACTACCATCTTTAAAAAGAGCCGGAGGTAAGTCATCTGGGCCAGGTGATTTATAACGTTTCAAGAGTTGGAGTTCCTTGAGGACTTCCGCCTCGTTTGGTGGATCAGTCGTCACCGGCCATGGGGGGCAGGAAAAGCTGGTTGATGTTGCCGGAGCAGCAGGCCAGTTGAACTGCCCTTCGAAAAATTCCGCCCATCGTCCAAGACGTCGACAGATGTCAGTGATTGGCATCCCGTCATCCTCACAGATTGTTTCACTCACACCAGACTTCTTGCTTCCAGTGGCTCGGATGAGTTGGAAGAGCTTCTGGCAGTTACCAGATGCAGCTGCTGCTTTCATCTCATTAGCGCGCTCCGACCACCAGGCTTCTCGATCCTTACTCAAGCTTTGCCCAATTTCATTACGTAACAGCCTTCGTTTGTGGTCATACTCACGGTCACCCGGAGTAGACCGATGGACTTTGACCAGTTGTAAGGAGCCAGAAGAAACCCAGTGCTTGTAAGCGGGACGTTTCGCGAAGCCGCAAGTGGCCTTACTCGCTATTTTCATGGCGTCGTGAAGAAGCAACCAATGCTCATCTATACTTTTCGGTGGGGTGGTAGCTAGCCTAGAGGCTAGCTCCGCTCGATACTTACTTGCAACAGAAGTTGCAGACAGTTTACTAACATCAATCCGTTGGTGGTGGTCAATCCTTCGGCCACTGAAAAGTAAGGTGAGATTGGCGCAGACCAGGGCATGATCAGACTCCAGATAGGTACTCCAAAAGGAGCGGCAGTCTTGTACACAAGCACGCCAGCTGATCGCGATGTGATCAATCTGAGTCCAGGCTTGGGATGCAGAGGGAGGACGCCAGGTGGCACACCGGCAATGACTGTGCCGGAAGTTAGTGCTGGCCGGAAACAGGTTGTGGTCTGTGCACAGTTGCAGCAAACGGTCCCCGTTATCTGTCCGGCGACCAACAAGTCCCCATCGGCCACCTAGACGACTCTCTTCTGTGCCTAGACGCCCGACCTGTGCATTCAAGTCTCCGGCTAGTACTACAATATCTGTCGAACGCGATTTTTGGAGAAGAACTGTTAACTGATGGTAAAACTCATCTTTGATTGCATCCGGGCTGCAATCTGTTGGAGCATAGGCGGAGATGACGAAAAGACACCGTTTCTCACGCCGGTTTCTTCTCACTTTGATGGAACTTTCTAATCTAACAGCACATAACCGACTGTTAATGGGGATCCAATCGATTAGTGCTGCCTCAGCTCTAGCGCTTAGTGCGACACCAACGCCAGCAAGACCAGACGAAGATGCCACAGGGTCCCCGGATAAGGGCACGTGGAACAAGCTCTTCGAGGCGACAGATGGAGAGCGGATTTGTAGTACTTCACTAGAGTCTTGAATACGGGTCTCGGATAGACAACAAACATCAACATTACGACCTTCCAAAGACATAGCCAGCCCTATTGGTTGTCTGATATGCATTAATGTGCGAAAGTTGAAGGAAGCCAGCTTGAACGGCGTACGTGGTTTCAGAAAGACTGGTTCAGTATTCGTAATCGGTGGAAGCATTCACTTTCAACCAGACAGTGACTGGAGATCGATTAGATAGGACAGATTTTCCACCATGGGCGAGCTGCTGCATAAGTTGAAAAGTAAAGTTACACAAATTGGGGATAAAAGGGGGTGAGTTAGCGATATGGTAAATAATAATAATAATAATAATAATAATAATAATAATAATAATAATAATGTTAATTGTCTTGCTTTTAGTATGACCAGGGATATTATCCTCAATAGAGTTCATAATTTCATTCATTTGTGTGTGGGCTGTGATACTGCCCGGGTGCCCAAACCGAAGCAGGTGGTTTTCTTAGGGGACCACACCCCGAGCCTTTGACCGAAAGGTCTGATCCACAAGGCAGTGGAGCATCGTGAGGAGATGCAGTCCCATGGTTGCCGTTGACCAATGACAGGTTCTTCCGCCATTCGTTCCATCAGGATACTGGAGCCCATGTGACCATTGGTTTGGAATCAGGGTTTTCCAACTCCTCTAGGTGGACCCTCCGTGTCCACCAATTCGGTTATAGCGCCGGACATTCGCTTTTCGTCCTCTTACTTTCGTAAACAACGCCCCCGCCACGAGAAGGCAGTGAGTAGGACTTCCCTGGCAGAGGCTATATATTCGCTGGCCATGTGAGAGCATTTCGAGAGGGAGAGTAGACTCTCCCCACTCTCGGCCGTACCAGGGCATTTGGGGGCAAAAAGAAGAACGGAGTAAGAACATCAGACCTAATACAAGTGAAGATCCATTAACCCAAAACACGACGACGACCCTAATCGGAAATACACTCGTTTATATATTGACTGTAAACCCATTTTCATTATTAATTAGGATGGGCGAGAAATGCTGAGAGACATAACAAATCACATGTTACATGTCATGCTGATCATAGTTCATGTTAAGTTAATGGAAGAATATCGTATCCAGGATATATGACATATAAATTGATGTTATACAGAATAAAATATCATACAGAAAAATACTACACTACATTGAATTAAAACGGAAATAATGTTGAACAATAATTAGCTGAATGTACCTGCATCCCACAGTTGATGCACACTCCAGACAGTTTGACATAAAGACCTCTAAAATTGACTCAACGAATTACTCAAGTATACCACATTGCCACCATGCCGTTGTTGGAGAGGTTTGGTAGACTGCCACTCATTCTAGAGCACTTGTTTAGACTTATCATGCTCTAGTTCGAGCACGAGCATCTTACTGGGCGTAGAAAAGCTACAGCAAGAAGACCCCTAAGAGCTCAAGTTAATTATCAAAAAGTTGATATATTTAAAGAAAAACTAGAGAAGCAGTTAGTCAACTATTAAAGCCACATCCAATCCAAAGTGACTTTGAGTGATATCTAAAAGGCCGTGACAACAGCAGTGATATCCACTAATAACTTAAACCAAAATAAGCAAAGATGGATGGCGACAATCAGTAGAATCCACGACGCGCGTTTCGTCCTATTTGGGGTTTGTCAGCCGGTACTTAGTAGCCAAGTGGATAATGTGATGGCGTTTGAAGTTGATCCTTGCTATAAATAAAGGGTTACCTGAGGATAAATGCAACAACCGGTTGTCAATATCTGTCCGTTGAGCTGAGACACTGTGAAACCCACACAAATGTGTCTTTCGGTTTGATTTACATTACCTGGTTAGCCATTAAAGTTGTCTGCCTGATTACCAAATTTGAGCGTTCAAACTTTCAAGTGAGGGTGAAAAACTCTGTGCAAAATATTTTAGTTCGTCCGGGCTGCATTCAGTGAGAGCATAGGGAGAGACAACGATGAGGTAAAGGCATGTATCCCTATCTTTCCGAATTTTCATTGTCCTGGAGAGAGGATTGGATTTTCCAGGACACCCATAATCGGTAGCCTATGCCCCAAGAGCAGTAAAAGTCTTAACTTCTGATTTGATATAGGGAGTTTAAAGAGCAGGCATCTAACGTAAAAATAATATGCGACTCTATAATAACTTAGGCTACAGTTAAACTTAAATTTACGCACAACGGAAGTGAGGGAAATCAAGAAAGACAAGAGACAATGACTATGTGACTACATGGATTACTCATTATAATGCAAGCAGTTTATGAACCACTGAAGTCAACGTCAAATCAGTACAGAATAAAAATCAGCTACAGGGATATGTCAGTACAGCGGTATGTCCCTAGCCTGAGAGCGCTGAATGTGCTGAAGGAGCACACAGGAGAGCCCAGTTGAAGGGAAACTTGGGAAAATGATCAAGAAGAGAGATCTAGAACGCGAGCAAATGACTTAATAACCACAAAAAAACAAACTTAAATTTGACCAGGAAAGCAACCAATAACAATTATTAATACCCTAGCTGTGATTAAAACAACTCAATAGTCACTACTAGAAGTGCTAGAATGAGGTTTGGAACCCTTTGAAACGGTAAAATACAAGTTGTAACGTACTGGACTACAACACGCGCTTTCTCATAAAAACGTTAGGAGATATATTTAAATAGTTCAAATGGTTGTGGACGGAATAGAAGCTTTCGCTTAACGGGCTTCCATGTCTAGTAGCAGTGGATCACCAATACCTCCAGGCGAAAACCTAGGTATATGAACGATAATAGAGGAAAAAAATTGGTGAATCATAATAATGTTATCCTTAGTCCTTAAGGATAACCCCTGGCCCACCAGGGTGTTTGGTACCTGAGTGGTTGTGCCACAGGATTGGGCCGATCTGTTCGGATTGTAACGTTGAAGCCTTTATAGTGTCTGGTTCTCCTGTAGTGCGGGATTGAGCTGTACTGCTTGGGCTAAGCCTGGGTAGTGTCAGGCTCTCCTATACAGCGGGATTGAGCTGTACTGTTTGGGTTGCCTCGTGAAAGTCTGGATGGTAACTGGTTCACCTGAAAACCAGTGCAAGATTACCCTCGCCCACAAGGGTATATTATATAACTATAACTTATAGTCCTTAAGAATAAGTCAAGTTTCCTCTTGAAGGACTACTGGGAAGTCGCTCGGACCAGATCAGTCGGCACTGAATTCCAGCACTTGACAAATCTTACGGAGTAGAAGTGGTGTCTACAGTCTGTTCTGCTATGTTGGGTCTCCAGTTTCTGGCTGTTACCTCTTAGGTTAGTGTTGTGACTAAGCTTAAGAAGATGTTTAAGGGGATGACCAGAAGTATTAAGGATACTGTAAGTCATAAGAAGGTCACCTCTAAGACGCCTGCACTCTAACGGGTTGTAGCTGTAAATAATTCCCCAAAATCAATAGCTCATTAAGTGTTCGATATTGGATGCTGACCACGTTGTTTAAGTGGACTTGTTTAGCTGAAGGCTTTCGGTCATGCATCCGTACCAGATCACGTTCCAACACGGCGTGGGACACAGCTCCTACGTTTCATTAGCCAGCTTATAGAAAAGGTCCTCGATATATTGGTAACGAATCAAATAAATCTTTCCTGCCTCTTCTCGTCTGACTTCTGATTTCTATCTGACTGGGAACGATCGAATATAGAAGGTGCTACTGGTAGCTAGTTGTAAAATTAGAACATCCGTTGAATCATCATTGGTGAACCCGACGTGATCTGGTACACCAAGTCAAAATACTGTGAGTCTGTTCCATTTTGGAATATTATTATTCATTGTTATTTTTAATTTGAATTTCATATATTGTGATATACTTTTGTTCGCGAATTTTTTTTCTCGGATATATTTTAATTAGGCATTTTTCGTTATCTATATTACTATGACGGAACACTCTCCTAAGGTTCTTAAGTTCAAGTCTATTCCCCCTATTTCGATTCAGTTAACGCCATTTCGGCCCGACAATATCGAGTCCTGGTTCTTCTATGCAGAAGCCGATTTTTGCATGCACAACTTTTCTTCTCTAAACTCCCTCAACAGGTGCAGGCGGTGCTTGTTTCATTTCAAAACAATGCCATAGATGAACTAGCTGCATCTGCCGATCGAATCTTGGAAATCACTAGATCTTCTAAGGCCGAGGTTTTTTCCATCAAAGAAAAACCTCAATCGACCCCGTCTGACATAACCGAACTATGTCATACGCTTACACGATATCTTAGAGTTCGTAATGACCGTAGTCGGTCAAAAACCCCGCGTAGAAGCGTTTCACGTAAGCGATCTGGCTCTCGACCACGAGAGACAGTACGGTAAGTTTTCCAGAAATTGCAGGAAACCTTGCAATTATCCGACCTCAAAATCGACTGACACGAATAAGATCTCGGGAAACTTCCCAGCCGGCACGCGTTAACGGCAACCGTAGCCGGCGAACACAGCCGACTCTTATATGTCACGGATGTGACTACGAAAGTTCGCTACCTCGTCGACACAGTCGCAGAAGTTAGCGTTTTTCCAGCAAATCCCGACGACAGACTTCTCGAGTCTGTTTTAAGTTTACAGGGGGCAAACGGAAAGCCGATCGCTACTTACGGTAAAAGGTACGTCTACCTTAACGTGGGTTTACGCAAACCCATACACGGGGTTTTCGTGGTTGCAGATGTCTCTATGCCAATCATTGGTATAGACCTGTTACAACACCACAATCTACTCATCGACACACGCTCACGAAAGTTAATAGACGGAAACACTAAGTTAACTGTTTGCATAACTCCTTGTTCTGGCTGCAGGTTATCCTCAGTCACGATTAAGCACACCATAGACCCCTTGTACCAATCAGTACTCGACAAATACCCCGGGACATACCAATCGCAATCGAAATTGCCTTGTGTAACCAGCAATGTTACACATCACATCTCAACTACAGGACCACCTGTATTTTCGAAAGCCCGTCGACTCGCTCCCGAAAAACTTAGTTTAGCCAAAAACGAATTCGACCATATGATAGACTTAGGGATAATTCGACCATCGAATAGTCCATGGTCATACCCATTGCACATGGTCCTTAAAAAGGACAGCAATGATTGACGGCCAACTGGTGATTATCGGCGTCTGAATGCTAAAACCAATCCCGATCGTTACCCGCTGCCTCATATTCACGATTTGACAGCTACCTTGAAAGGTACAACTGTCTTTTCGAAAATCGACTTGGTTAAAGCTTATAACCAAATTCCGATGGCACCTGACGACATTCTTAAAACCGCCATCATCACCTCTTTCGGTCTTTACGAATTCTTGTGAATGCCTTTTGGTTTAAGAAACGCGGCTCAAACCTTCCAAAGGTTTATAGACGACGTCTTTCGAGGTCTCAACGTCGTACATGCTTATGTTGATGACTGTCTAATAGCAAGTCCGAACAGAGAATCGCATCTCAAGCATCTGGACATTGTTTTCGATCGACTCCAAAGGCGTGGCATTACTGTCAACATTCAGAAATGCCAAATCGGAACTAACTCCTTAGACTTCTTAGGACACACTATTGATGCTCAAAGCACCGACCCCACAGGAGCAAAGTGGCAGCCATTCTGGATTACCCATAACCGACCACGACCAAGCAGTTGAGAACTTTTAACGAACTTGTAAGTTTCTATAGACGGTTCATATCCAAATGCGCATCCCTTATGAAACCGTTAACCGATCAGCTTCGTGGAAATGCGAAATCAATTAGTTTAGACGACATAGCCCGTAAAGCATTCTCCACAGTTAAGGAACACATCGCTAAAGCAACCTTGCTTGCTCATCAGGACACTCAAGCGCCCATTAGTATCGCCGTAGACGCATCCGACTCAGCAATCGGAGCAGTCTTACAACAATGGGTTAACAACTCGTGGCAACCCTTAGGATTTTTCTCGAGACGGTTGCTAGACGCGGAATCTAGGTACAGCACGTTCGGTAGGGAACTCCTAGCTATGTATTGTGCTGTACGGCATTTTCAACATTCCATCGAAGGAAGAGAATTCACGCTTTTTACCGATCACAAACCTCTTACCTTCTCTTTAAATTCATCTTCAGACAAGTACTCACCGCGAGAGTCTCGACAACTCGACTACATTTCGCAGTTTACTTCAGACATACAACACATTTCTGGAGCTAACAATGTAGTCGCAGACGCCTTGTCTCGAATAAATTCCTTGAACAGTTTCCAAGGAATCGACCTTAAACTCGCTCAGCTTCAAAAAGAAGACATTGATCTTCAGTATGAGTTATCCTCGACAACTCTTAAACTAAGTATTAGGCAGATGGGAACAGGTAAGGAAACCTTACTCTGTGACACATCTACAGGTAGGGATCGTCCAATTGTACCAAAACAGTATCGCCGCAACGTCTTCAATACGTTGCACAATCTTTCTCATCCACGTGCTCGTGCAACAATCGAACTTATAGCCGAACGCTTTTGTTGGCCTGGCATGAATAAAGACGTGAGGGAGTGGGCACGCTCCTGTGTAAGCTGTCAGAAATCTAAGGTAATCAGACACAACAAATGTCCCTTAGGTTCTTTCGAAACCCCTGACGCTCGTTTCGACAACGTCCATCTAGATTTGGTAGGACCCTTACCCGACTCGAACGGATACTCTTATCTATTAACATGCGTAGACCGTTTTACTCGATGGCCAGAAGCAGTACCGATTAAGGACATTACTGCTGAAACCGTGGCCCGCGCTTTCGTCGAACGATGGGTAGCAAATTTCGGCTGCCCTTCAACCATCACTGCAGACCGCGGACGCCAGTTCGAATCTGGACTTTTCCGTTGTCTGACCACACTTTTAGGAATCACGCGCTTCCGAACGACCGCCTACCACCCACAAGCAAACGGGTTGGTAGAACGTTTTCAACGACAATTAAAAGCTTTATTACCAGCTTCAAACGTTTCACAGTGGACAGACGCTCTTCCACTCGTCTTGCTAGGTATCCGCAATGCAGTGAAAGCTGACATTGGATACACTGCATCTCAACTCGTTTACGGGTCGACACTCCGACTCCCAGGAGAATTCGTAGATCCTTCAGTTTCTTCATTGAACATGGATCTAAACTCTTACACGAGTAGGCTTACAAACGCTATGCGTTCAGTTAAACCTGCTGACACTCGACCTCAATCAACTGATGTTTTCGTTCAACCCGAATTGCGACATAGTACACACGTCTTCGTTCGTCGAGACTCACATTGACGACCCTCGAATCAGTATACGAAGGACCCTTCAAAGTTCTTCAACGCGAACCGAAGTACTATGTAGTCGATAAGAACGGTACGAACGATAGCATCAGTATCGATGGACTCAAAGCAGCGTACTTAGAAGGAAACCCTAGCTACGTCGATTTTCTTTCGGTACAAGCAAACGACACAGCCACTACACTCGTAGTACCCTACATGACAACCGACACACAACTTGATACTTCGTCAACATCCATAGATAAACCTAAAACAACGCGTTCTGGAAGACGAGTAAGATTTCCAGAACATCTTAATGAATATTGCACGTAGGACAAAAGCTTTATCTTGAATTACCCTTCCATAGTTTATTATTAAAAAAATTTTTTTAATATGATAATTTTTTATTTATATAAAAAAACCAAAACAAAAAAAACAAAAAACCATTTTTTTCCTATCGCTTTTACGCTGTTTGTAAGTGTATTAGTTTATTTTTTTCCGCTTATCTTGTGTCCTTACGCAAGTACGAGTGTATTTTCGACATGCACTCACACGTTTTATTTTTCCTCTTTTCCAGAACGGTTGAAAAAAAACGACGAAGTTTCGCAACGAACCGAAATTTTCATTGTACTATATTTCTTTATTGCTATGTTGTACATTTTGGTCCCACAGTTTAAGGAAAGACGACCAGACGCTGCTAAACGAAGCAAGCTATCAGAAGAGTGTTTACCAACGACAAACTCGTTGGGTTTAAACTTCTGGCTGGCCACGTCTTAGGGGCATCACTACCTCACAAGGGGGGGAGTGATCTGTAGCTGTAAATAATTCCCCAAAATCAATAGCTCATTAAGTGTTCGATATTGGATGCTGACCACGTTGTTTAAGTGGACTTGTTTAGCTGAAGGCTTTCGGTCATGCATCCGTACCAGATCACTTTTCAACACGGCGTGGGACACAGCTCCTACGTTTCATTAGCCAGCTTATAGAAAAGGTCCTCGATATATTGGTAACGAATCAAATAAATCTTTCCTGCCTCTTCTCGTCTGACTTCTGATTTCTATCTGACTGGGAACGATCGAATATAGAAGGTGCTACTGGTAGCTAGTTGTAAAATTAGAACATCCGTTGCATCATCAGGGTAAAGGTTAAGTGATTGGAGGCGCTCTTCATAAGGTTTGAATTTGAGTCCCCGAACTGATTTCGTGGCTCGACGTTGAATACATCCCAGTGTCCTTATCCTTTTGGAGGGAGGGAGGAAACGTCATGTTTCCGTACTCTAAATAGAGACGAATAAAACTGTTGAAGATTATGTGGAAGGTTCTACCGTCAAACTGGTCAAAAATGCGCTTCAATGTTACCAGTGAAAGGTTTGCTTGAAATGCGTTTTTGTCACAGCGTACGATTTCAAGTCGTAAGGTACCAACACTCCTAAATTTTATACGACTTGGGAAACTTCTAAAGAGGAGTTTCCTTAGTTGTATCTATAGCCTGCACTTTGCACTTTGAAGTGTTGAAGGTAAGTCCGTTGTCGTCTGCCAAACTTTGGAGTCGAGTCAGATCCTCCTGAAGTGCTAGTATCTCCCTCCAAAGTTTCACATCATCAGCAAAAAGCAATAAGTCAGATGAAACTTGTTTAGGAAGATTGTTAATGTATATCAAGAAAAGAAGAGTTCCTAGTATTGGGCCCTGGGGGACCGCAGTAGGACATTCCATAGCCTGAGAGAGATAAGTTAACCCTGACCTTAAAATGTCGGTTTTCTAGATATGAAGCGGGCCAGTCAGTCAGAGAGGGTTTGATATCCAATCGTCTAAGCTTATTGATAAGATATATGTGGTTGACCCTAACAAAAGCTTTTGAGAAATCATGGTAAATGATGTCAACCTTGCCCTTGCGATCAAGGATGGTTGTCCATCTATCCACCGCAGTCAGCAGGTTGGTCATGCAGGAATGACTAAAACGATGCTGATGGGGTGAGAAGAACTTTAGGGATAATAAGTATTCGTGTATACTGTCGTACGTTAGAGACTCCATAATTTTGGAAGGTATGGAGAGAAGGGCCACTGGTCGGTAGCTTGAGGGTTCACTGCGTCGACCTCCGTTGAAAATTGGTGTGATGTGAGCCAGCTGCCAAATTTCTGGCAGTTTGCCTCTTAGAGAGTGTGCAAACATCACGCAAAGTGGTGTAGTCAGGATTGAAGCTGTTTCGCTCAGAATAGCAGAATGAACTATATCCGGACCGGGAGAGGCGTCTTTTCTTATTGCTGCATTTTACGGAGCACCAGGTCAGCACTCAGGTCCACTTCAGAAAGTCTTGTGCAGGTGAAGTTGAGGCTTTCATCAGTATAGTTGGTGTAGGTTGGCTGAAATGTTCAGCCAAAAGGTTAGTGGCATCACCGTCGTTATTGGTCGGATCATTAGGACCTAGCAGTTGGGAAACTCTAGTTTTGCCTTGTCAAAGAGAAGTGGCATAACAGAATAAGCTTTTCGGATCGGAGACGAATTTATCGATAAGCTTGGTCTGGAACTGGAGCCTGTCTTCTCTTATTGCCTTTGAACATATGTTCCTTATGCGTTTATACTGCCTGTATGCGTCGTTATTGTCGGTTCGTTTATATTCGGCCCAACAGTGCCTTTTGTGGCTTAGTAAACGAAGAGTGTACTTCTTGATGATTGTATCTTTTTGGAACCATTTGAGGAACCGAATGCTTAGTAGCATATAAGAACGTGTGCAGTAAAAAATCCCAATGAGCATCCACTTCAAGTTGAGGGAGAACATTCCAATCCACCTGTTGTAGATAGTCCTGTAAAGCTAACACATTCAACCGCTTGAAATTCCAGCGTCTGTTGTTGGTGGGGTATCTTTGATCAGTTTTGCTGACGAAACTGAAGGGTAGGACGGCGTGATCGCTTTCCCCAAGGGTGCCAGAACTGAGAGGTCGTCGACTAGAAATTCTTCATTTGTGAATACCCAGTCTAAGCGCGACGGCGTCTGACTGTTTCTCCAACGAGTCGCCGACTTCACATTTTCGAAAAATCCCAGATCATCAATGAGCTTGAAGAACCGAGCTTCAGTAGAGTTGTCCTCTCCAATGTTCCACGAAGTTGATTCTAGGAAGATTGAAGTCCCCTAGAATCAGGATATGAGAGAATCCAGAGCGGGTTAATCCTTCCAGCAAACAATTGCCATACTCGATGTTGGCAGTGGGCTTCCTGTAGATGACTCCAACTAGACACCTCGAGGTGGTAGACAATCTTACTGATTCATCAAGATTGAGAAACCCTTGATTGTGAAGTTAGTGCGCCTCCAGGCATGATCGTATTTATATGCTACCCCGCCCCCCATTCCAACTTTACTGTCGTTGCGAAATAAAGAAATTCCCGGTACTGCTAACTTCTGGTCCGTAAACCGAGACGATATCCAAGTTTCGGATATCTTATCAGATGAGCATCATTAGCGTTGCTAAGTTCACGTAGCTCATCCATTTTGTTTGGCAAACTCGCGGTATTCGTGTATAAGCAGTTTATGCTTACAATTTGGAACGCGTGAGCTTCTTCCTGTGTGTCGATATGAGCCTTGTGTAAGTGGACAGGTAGCCTACCTATAAAATGTTTACCGAGTTGATAGCCCCTGTCCTTTACACGTTTCTTTATGGTCAAGACAGTCCACAAAGGGAATTGTCAGCTCCAGTTTGCGTTTGTGCTTGGTCCTGTTGTCTTGTGGCCTACCCAGATGCATATGGGTGCCAGTTGGCAACCGTCGTCCATTGGCACGAAATGCTTCCAGAGTTCCAACCGCCATATGGGAGGAGGGGAAGGTTATCGTCAATAGCCAGGGTCTAGAGTTTCCGTTTTTCTTGGTTAGTCACGTCACCTGTTGGGTCAGTATGTTCTTGAGTTTTAAGGAATGCTTAATGAATTTCCATTCCGGAATATCAGAGTTTGTTTGAGCTGGGTCCATATTTTCCGGTACACCTTGCACAGTGATATTTCGTCGACGGAAAAACGCCTCACGAGATTTCTTAGGGATTTTCCAAATGAGATTTCGTTCAGAATACGGTATGTCGGGTAGTATTCTTACGTTCCCTTCGGATTTCAGTAGGTGACTCGCTAACAGGACGTCCTCTACCCCGGAAGTATTCTCAAGTAGCCTCGAGTGGTTTTGTGGGTAGAGTCCTTTCCCCAGGTGGGCCGTGTGACGGTCAAAGGCTCTATTCTAGGGAATCAAGCTTCATCATTATTGTCCTGTAGACTGAGAGGAAGGTCAAAGTTGTATGATCCATTTGAAAGGTTTCGTGTGTGAAAATCCCTCCATGCATACGTTTGCAAGTTGTTCTTAATGGTTTCTTTACTTGTACATTATATTTAACCTTTTTGATGCCTTTGATATTGTAATGTTTCATTTCATAATAGTTTTCTCATTTTTTGTCGCTGTCACTGGGTTTCTATGTTTCTTCTTCAACTGTATCTACGTTGTTTTAATTGATATTTTATCTTGGCGAATGCCATATTGATTGTTCCCTCTTTGATTGTGTTGCTTGATTTGACTGGGATCGTGCATTTTGTTTGTGAATTGGAGCACTCCCAGAATTGGAAACACTTTGTGTTATAAAGCAACATATTGAGCGCATTTTTTACTTGATCTATCCAAAAGGGATAGAATAACACATATTTTTTGGAGCGTCCGGTAAATTTCTTATATTTCTTATCACCTTGCTATTTATTGTAATTTAGATCGATTATTGTGGGAACAGTTATTGGTTAAATAACTGAGTGGCAATATTTGTTTGGGTAAAATTGTACACTTGTATTTATGATGAAATTTAGAACATTTGTTACCCCAATCACCTTGTTCTGATTTCGATTGAGATGCACGAGTTACTACAATTTTACCTGACAGTTATTCTTCACCCAAACCTAGTTTGAATCTTATAAGTGTTGTCAATAAGATTCTTAATTATGACAGAGTCGTCACGATCCGTAATTGATTTCCCAGGGCGTCTAGGTTCGGTACCCTGTTATTAGGATGTAAAAGCGCGTTTTCGATTCATAGGCTCAGTGATGACCGGGCGGACAGTCTTGGGGGTAGACTGTGCGGCCAAGTCACCAAATGATTTCCGCACGGTACTTAAGATGTTCAGCTTAGGCGGTAACGCTTGGTCCTTTTTATCCCTGTTAACATGGGTCCAACCACCTACAGGTTTTTGGGAACCACTGTTTCATTCAAGGACTCTTCCCTGGGGGATCCAAGTTTACTGAGGGAGTCGATCACCGTCAATGTTAAGATGATGCTGAGTTTCAGCACTTCATCACTCGTGCTTTTACCTGCACCGTCGATAGTCAGCCTGTCGATATCCATTTTCTTGTTTGCACTGTGCGTTCCTGTTTTTCTACCCGTCGTGTTACTGTCATTTACCAAGTTTTTAGACAACTTGTTCCTCAGACGTAGGGCAATGATGGTACCCATAAAACTACTGTATCAGTGTTGCAGGTAACACATACCCACTTACGATCAGACTTGCTGAGGCTGCTATAGGCTGTTGCTGTTAGATATGTACACGCTTTGTGGAACCAACCTTTCCAGTTGTCACATTGTATGCCAGATGTAACAGCAAAACGGCAACCAGGTCGTTTGCATGAGTTTCTCATGACAGATGATATAGACTATCTTGTAAATATAAGCAGTAAATTTAGGACCGTTAAAAAAAGCACAGTACATAAACACGGGAAAAAGTGCATAAAACCGGGTTACGATAAGCTAAAAACTAGTCTTTACATGAAAACTAAAAGAGGACCGATAGTGATCTGAGGCAAAACCACAGTTAACGATTAGGTTGAATAGATTCTTTAGATCGGAAATGGTACTTTTGTTGCGTAAGAACACAGCAAAAGTTTGAGAAATGTAAATCACGTTAGGACGGCACGGTAAATAAGTTAGAGCGTTTTCAAAGCCGCCCGCCGTTTCGTTCAAGCGACCTTGAACGGCCTGACAAGAGGCGGTCATTTAGTATTTGAGTTGTTGAGGGTCTGTTGGGTGTGCGTTTGATTGCACGAATATCATGTTTTCTCATATGAACTGACTCGAAAACTTCAATTACTGATATGAAATTTGAAAAAAGTCCAATTACAACTTTCATAATACTGTTAGCAGTTCACCGTCTGCATACAATAGTGAAATAACTGGTAAGCACTATTTAGAGATTACTCGTCAACATGCATTAAAACTTTGTTTATGATTTGGTCAGCGATTTCGGATTCTGTTAACAGAAATGTTTTTGTTAAATCTATAACAAACACATCACAAACTAGTATTATCTACGACAAATTTTAGTTACCGTGCTGATAACAAACACGCATCGCTTTACTTAAGAAGAGTGTTTGGCTAACATTTGTGGCACTTAAAGTAATTTTATACACGATCCCTGTATAAATTCAGAAAGCGGGCAGAAAAATCTATCAACGTCAATTGTTACTCATATAATTTTTCTTTCTCATATACCTTACGTAATAATTTATCAGTCCAGTTAAAAACATTATTTATAATGGATAGAACTGTATATTCGCAAGTTATATAGCATGCATAAATAGTTTAACCCTCAATTGACTGGACCTACATTTTATAAACAACTACTATGTGTGTTGCAATAGTCATGTTATTCACTACCATAATCAGGGAGGTGAGTCACATATAAATGGTTTTAGAGCTTAATTTTGCTTGAAACTATAAATTCAGTTTATTTTTGACTTGATAAATAAACGACATTACAAGTCCGCGACAACATGTAACATGTGAGCGAGAACCAGTGACATGACTTCTGGGCTCTGCCCGTTAGGACTAAACTTCCCGTCCGAAAAGTGCGCGCAGGGTCAATATATTGAATGACTATTGTAACAGTAAAATAAAGACCACATTTTCCTTTATTTCTAACACCCTATGTACAATCACATTTATATTACGTATCTATTTGATGTTCCATTTTGGTGTAAGCTTTATTCATCACAACTCCGTCTGTAGCTCCACCGGAGGCTACTGCCGGTCCCACGCTGGGATAAAGGAAGAGGATTGGTCATGCAGCTAGCGACCCCATCCCCTAGAAAACTAACTCGCTAAAAATACGCTGACCAGAAAAATTATTCAAATCACCAAAACTCTGCCCTGGGAGTAGAAGGAAGAATCATGAAGCCTCATGAAGAAAGCCGAGTTCCTTCGAAAGTCATGAGGGCGACTCACCTTCTAACAACCAGAGCAACAATTATTACAGGTACATGGAACGTCCGGACAATGTGCGAGACCGGAAGAGTCTTCCAAATTGCAGCAGAAATGAGGAAATGCAACTTCGAGGTGCTTGAGATCAGTGAAACACATTAAACACAGGCTAGAGAACAACGACTATCTTCGGGGGACTTCTGTTATACTCTGGCCATGAAGAAGAAAATTCGCCAATACACAAGGAGTTGCATTGACGCTGTTCAAACGAGCACAAAGTGCACATATGGGATGGGAATCTCAAGGACCAAGAATCATCAAAGCCTCCTCCAAAACAAAGAAAGAGGGCATTACAATGAACGCCATCCAAAGCTGTGCGCCTACCAACGACTGTGATGAAGACGTTCAAGGCCAATTCCACGATAGGCTGCAGTCGATCGTCGAGAAGTACCCAACAAGGAAATTGACTATTCTGGTGGGGGATTTAAATGCCAAGGTTGGAATGGACAACACTGGATACAAACACGTCATGGGACGACATGGACTGGGAGAAAGGAACGAAAATGGTAAGAGATTTGCAAACCTATGTGCCTTCAATAAACTGGTCATAGGTGGCACTATATTCCCACATAAACGTTTTCACAAAACCACATGGACTTCACCGGATCACACTACGCAGAACCAAATTGACCATATCTTCATCAACAGAAAGTTCAGGAGGACGATGGAGGATGTGAGAACCAGAAGAGGAGCTGATTTAGCATCAGATCATCACTTGCTGGTTGCCAAGATGAAATTAAAACTTAAGAATCACTGGACAACGGGGTGGACAACATCACAAAAGTTTAATACGGCATTTCTTCTGAATACTGACAAACTCAACAAATTCAAGATAGCCCTCAACAATAAGTTTCAGGCCTTTCATGATCTACTCAATGGAGAGCAACTGGAAAGGGATAAAAGAGGCAATCATTTCAACATGTCAGTACGTTCTGAGCCACAAGAAGCACCATCACGAGGAATGGATCAGTGTTGGTACACTGGATAAGACTGAAGGAAGGAGGAACAAAAGACAGTAATCAATACCATCCGAACAAGAGCAGAAAAAGCCAAGGTACAAGCCGAATACACAGAAATAAGAAAGCAAGTGAAAAGGAGCATCAGAACTGACAAACGTAAATATGTGGAAGACTTAGCAATGACAGTGGAAAAGGCCGCAAGAGAGGGAACCATGAGACTATTGTATGATATAACAAAGAAACTCGCTGGAAATTACCGTAAGCCAGAACGATCAGTGAAAAGCAAGGAAGGTAAAGTAATCACCGACGTTGAAGAACAACGCAACAGGTGGGTAGAACACTCCAAAGAACTCTTGAATCGACCAGCTTCATTGAACCCACCCAACATCGAGGCAGCACCCATGGACCCCTCAGTTGTTGTTGGCCCACCAACAATTGGTGAGATCAGCATGGCAATCAGACAAATGAAGAGTGGCAAAGCAGCTAGACCAGACAACATTCCAGCAGAGGCACTGAGAGCAGATATAGCAATTGGATTGAATTCATCAATCTACATCAACTTCATTGACTACAAGAAGACATTTGATAGCGTGGACAGGACAATACAATGGAGGCTTCTTCGACACTACGGTGTACCTGAGAAGATAGTCAACGTCATATAGAATTACTATGATGGATTAAACTGCCAAATCGTTCATTGAGAACAACTCACTAACTCACTCGAGTTAAAGACCGGTGTTAGGCAAAGTTGCTTACTCTCACCCTTTCTCTTTCTCTTGGTGATCGACTGGATCATGAAGCCTTCAACATCTGGAGGAAATCACGGTATACAGTGGACAGCCGGGATGCAGTTGGACGATTTAGACTTCGCAGATGATCTGGCTCTTCTATCACACACGCAACAACAAATGCAGGAGTAGACGACCAGTGTAGCAGTAGCCTCAGCAGTAGTAGGTCTCGATATGAACAAAGGGAAAAGCAAGACTATCCGATACAGTACAGCATACACCAATCGAATTACAGTTGACGGAGAAGCTTCAGAGGATGTGGAAACCTTTACATATCTGGGTAGCATCATCGATGAACACGGTGGATCTGATGCAGATGTGAGGTCGTGGATCAGCAAAGCAAGAGCAGCATATTTACAACTGAAGAACATCTGGGACTCGAAACAACTCTTTGTCAACCAACACCTAAGTCTGAATTTTCAATACAAATGTCAAGACAGTTCTATTGTATGGGGCGGAAACGTGCAGAACTACGAAAGCTATCATCCAGGGGATACAGATGTTTATTAACTGTTGTCTATGCAAGATAATCCGGATCCGTTGACCAGATACTAACAGCAGCAAGCTACTGTAGGAGACAACAAACCAGATTCCAGCGGAGGAAGAAATCGGGAAGAAGCGGTGGAAGTGGATAGGACACACATTGAGGAAGTCATCCAACTGCGTCACAAGGCAAGCCCTCACATGAAATCCTTAGGGCCAAAGGAGAAGTGGAAGACCAAAAAACACATGAGGCCGAGAAATAGAGACAGACATGAGAAGAATGAACGAAAATTGGGTAGAACTAAAAAGGAAGAACCAGTACAGAGTGGGATGGAAAATGCTGGTCGGCAGCCTATGCTCCATTGGGGGTAACAGGCGTAAGTAAGTGAGTGAGTTTATTCGTCACCGTTTAGTTGTTTTGATATTACGTTGATCTACCATTAGTAACTGTGCATATTGTTACATCTTGAATGAGCACTTTTTATCAGGATCCATCACAAGCGCTTGTGTTGCTCTTCGACAAACGTATACACATTCTAGTTATAAATTTAAACTTTGCTTGGCAGAAGTAGAGAACTGCTTGTTTCCTGTGACCTACGCCTGAGTTGTTAGAGTGCGTTCCTTACTGCATAAGGAAATGATACTTGTTGCATTAATTCTGTTGACTGAAGAAGAAAATCATTTAATCAATAACAGAATTGTTCTATCAATCCTTTATAAGTACCTACAAAATCATAACCATTGTCGGTTCTTCTGGAACGATTCAGAAGAGGATGCTATTACCATTTCACCGTCACGGACTAAACAACTTGGAAAATAGAACCGCGCAAATGTTTGCGTGAAGTTTTGTGTAGTCCCTTTCGTGTTACGTTTTACATGGGCGTTCTCTTGAAGATGCCGTATTTATTTGAAGTTCGACTACACCTTAACCAGTAACACCTTCCATAGTCAAAAATTGCCAGCCTTGTAAGATCAGAAGTCAGGGACAGAGAGGTTTAAAGAGGTATTTCATAAGCTATCGATATATGGAGAACTGACTGACCTAATCTGGCTAGCGACTGTAGGAGAAGTTGAGCACTCACTCGTGGTCCGATGCGGATGAGTGACCGTGCGCCTTCAGCTAGGTGAGTCCTTTAAAACTATTGTGGTCAGCACCAAATATCGAAGACTTACAAAGCTATTAATAAGAAAAAGAGAATTCAGCGAAGAAAATTTTCTTTTCGACGAAATCATTTACTTAATCTGTACATTCGTATATATATTTATATGGAAAATATATGTCTACAGGAGGCTAGGAAAGATTGCATTATAAATTGATTCGACAATAAATAACAAATGAAGTGACGTACTAATCAAGGGGTAAGGAAGAAAATAATTTATGGGTCAGATAATAGTTCAATTGACAGATATGAAGAAAAGCGACAAACACAAAGGTCATAATAATAATGATCTGAGTAATAATCAATAAAACAAAACTTGTATAAGGTAATAATAATAATGACTGAATAGAGTTTAGTTAGCAGAGATTGATAGTGGCTAGCAGTGGAATCGAGGACGCGCGTTTCGTCCTATTTGGGACTCGTCAACTGGATGCACCTGCATCTCGGAGTTGATGTTGTTATATACTAGGAAAAAAGTAAGTACTGATAACTTACGGGACCTCTTATTAGACTATTAATCTATTTATATTCCTATGGTATAACTATTCAGTAACTGGATTATCTATGTCTATATTCATCTTATTACTAGCTTCATTTTGACCTGTTGATTATTATTATATGATTTATTGTTCCTAAATTATACTCGGTTTATTGAGTACTGTCTCCCACGCTTACAGCCACGTTTGGCTTGATTTTGTACAAATATTATTTTCTATTTTATGGTGTGGTGTGGTCTGCCTGTTTGGTACATAGACAAAGTATGATTGAAATAAACAACTCACATTACAGCAGCTGCTATTGGTGTTTTAGACTCAAGTGGACGGGTTAGGCGGATACGGACCAATAAGGACGCTAGATTACTCATACTAATCGAACGTCATTGTCACAGTGTGAAGGTCGTGGAAGTCGTATTCTATTGGTGGACAATTTACGCGAATTACGTCCTTGTTAAATTCGTAAGGTCATAACAAATCAGCGACGACCTTGAATAAGTTCTAACAATTAGCTACAGCCTAGGTCAAAAACATAACAAATTGGCGACGGCTAGGTCAAGTCATAACAGATGTTCACTCTGAAACTCGAATCCAGTACATCCAGAGTCCCAAATAGGACGAAACGCACGTCCTCCATTACACTGCTAGCCACTATCCATCTTCGCTTACCATGCTTGTGAATTTAGGCTATATCGAGGCAATACGCACAGTATGCACATATGCCAATTAGAGACTGACCAGTTGCAGTCCTAAAAACATCAATGTGAAGATCCAAACAAACAATACTAAGTTGAATTTAATAATCGCCTTGTTGACTCATTTTTCCCATCCTCTGGTTACTGTTCGGTATGTTATTTTTGTATCTCCCTTTTCCTATGTAATAGACTGTACTGTTTGTTTATGTACCAACGTTGTTAATTTTCGTTTCAGATACAAATAGAGTTTATTATGCTAAATAACTTATACGAATATTCGTCAAGGTTAGAACGAATAGTTTGACAATAATAACTTACTTGTTCTGACTTTTGCAAAACCAAAACTCTGTGCTCGACAGTCTAGAGTTGCACCTGCACGAAATTGCTTCCAACAAAGTTTCGAACAGTAAGTTCGATATTCTTATTAAAATGGCTTCAAATAGATACACTACGATTCCGATGAGATTCCGGAGTTATCACCTTATCATTTTGGAGATTATGATGAGGACGAACTAGGAATGGACAAACCAAAAACCAACAGCATGATAGAACTAGAATTAGCTAGGTTATATATAACCCAGTTAGAAAATGAAATAGAGCTATAAAAGTTACGCCGCTAGGGAAGTGAAGGTTTCGTCCAATCAGTGAGCAACAGCGGAGGTATAATAATAAAAATTCTGTATTTACCAAAAAGGGTACACCAATAAATCACCGAAACTTGATTAGAAATTTCGAGCAATGCATCGGGAGTGAGAATATTCGATTTAGAGCTAAGACAACTTACCAAAATGGTTGCAGAAACAAATAGAATCAAATAACCAGACAAGAGTGGATGATAGACATCCATCATCCTCTATTGCCAAACATATAATTGAGACAGGCCATAAAATTGATCTTAATTCGGCTTTTGTGGTGTTGTATAAAAGTGTAAAAGGGCGTATAATGAGGTTTATTGAAGCCTTAGTCATACGAAGCTTCAAACCCGCTTTGTGTATTCAAAAAACGTTCACACCTTGAAGCTACCCTGGTAATATTAGTTAACTATCCAGAGTGATTAGGTTTTAAATTGTTTTCATATTATTTCATTTTTATCCTTGTCTCCTCCTACCCTCCGTTTTCAGTGTAGTTGTACTTTTTTATATGTATTTGTTCTTAACAAGTATATGTGTGATGAGATTGTTCGAAATGTATTGCGCTAATATATTACATACTTCTGATAATTTTCGTCTTCCTCTTACATTATTGAAATTTATCAAAGGGACTAATTGCTTTAAGTTACCTGATTCAATATTGTGACGGAGGAGCGAATGCCGCTATCCTTCATTGCACTATACCAGAACCGGAGATAGATTATCGTCATGCCCTAAAGTTTTGGGAGGAAACTCTTGACCAAAAGCACATTATGGCACACACGTTCATCAACAACTTGTTAAATTTTCCTGATATAAGAAGGAATCAACCAGATGGTTTGAGAAGATTGTCTCGAGAAACGCAAGCATGTGGTCTGACTCTCGAACAGATGGATTACGTTTCTGACTTGAACTCTTCCAGAACTATTGAAACTGTGGTTCTGAAATTACCGACACGTGTTCAACAGAACTGGCTAAAGGTAGCTTATAAGATTATCAGAGGAGGTCATGAGCCTCTGTTCGCCGATCTTACTGAGTTTGTAAAGGAACAAGCTGATATGGCTAATACCCGATACGGACAATGGGGATGTTGGTGTCTTAAACACAAGAATAGAAACCATAACGCTATTCGTTAGTTTTACTTAACCTTTTTTAATTCACTTCCGTCCATGATATAACATATCTCGTATATGGGAACGCCTAATGATGCACTGGGTTCTTGATTAACATTTGATACATGTGAAATATTTTTTGGCAAAACATGAGAATCTGGACAATTAGATTCGTCAGAAATTTCTTTTGTTGAATGATGAGCTTCAATCGGAACAGCTGCATTCAGCGTACTGTTCGATTTTTCTGTTTCTACATGGGCGGTTGCTGCAGCAATTTTATAGGAGTTTAACAAGATATTGTCTTCCTGTGAACTGGATAATTCGTTGTTTGCACGTTCTGTTTCGGGGATAATGGGACTTGAATCAAGTATAGGGCACGTCTCTGAAACCATCAGTGCTGGACCACTGGGATGATCCTGTGTGACTGGTACTTCTTCACTTAAGTTACTGTTTATCACGGATTCATCGAGGCTTTCACCGGCATATTCATTCATTCTGCAATCAGTTTCCAGCTCTGTTCGCAATTTAGAAATTAATTTGTCAACTTCCGTCGCACCCTCCAAGGATGAGTCATTCAGCAGCTTTGAGTGTAACTTGTCAATAAATTCCATCTGACTCCTTTTGAAGCGCTGGAATAGCAACTGTGATTGATCGGAAATGAGAGTCATTTTCTTATCGTGTGACTAATGACCAATGTCGTTCAAGGACAGAAACGACAATTGTGGACGCTGATTACACAAGATAATTACCTAAATTTCTACCAATTGAAGGATGACTTTGGTTCAATTTTCTTACCCCGTTGCTGGTTGTCATATAGATTGCTTGAGTGCCCAGTTAATACGTGATACGGTCGTTCAAATGAAGTATTGAAAGCTTTGGTCTCGGTAGTTTGTTCATGAAATGAATGCCATGCTGCATAATGAACGGTAGGACGGAGCTAGTAAAATCCTATGATTTCGGAACCTGACAACAGAGTATTATTATTAATCTCACAGCCAGAAGTCGGTAGTCACAGTGTGGCGACGCTGAAAAATCACCACAAATAATCCTTGAAGGTGAAGAAGACTTACTCCGAAGTCTAGTCGATGTAAGGGTTAAAGCGGATAAGTTATAAAGATTGCGTGTCTCGGCCGTCATTATATAACACTGAAACATGTAAATAGAACATATGACTCTATCCTTTTTTCAATATACTTTAAAAATGTATTACTAGTTTCACCTGAAGCTTGTTATGGAAGTTATCTTCAGAATACTAATGCACAACCTCAGTTGATATGTTGAAATTGGCCTTTTCGGTTGAATAACGTAGTATTCAGTCCAAAAATCTTCGCTTCAAATAGCTATGAACCTTATTTACTTTGTTATCGATCAGAAGTATTTTGTATTGAAACACCACCATAAAAAGCGCTCACATTTACGGTTTTACTATCATTATATAATACCTCATGTAACAAATTTTTTTCTCTATTTCTATGTAAAATATGTGTTTATTGATGGTAATAATAACTTACTTCTGACAAAGCTGGTTCACTCAGCTTCTTCAAACTTGATAGATGACGCGCAACACCAATTTATATACAAGATACTTCCCAGGTTGAATAATTAAATAAATAAAATCATTGAAACTGTAAGATAGTATATCTATGCGGATATTGTAACTAGTTAATGGCTAAGCTTGTGTGGTGAGACTGTGCAGAGAGTTTACAAATAACCCATTTTTGGATATTATGCCCATTGTCACGTGTTGCAGTCGTTGTGAAAAAGGCAGCAAAGCTGAGGACAATAGGCGATCGATAATGCCTAAAAGTATTGGGCGTAAGATGATAAATAACAGACCATCGTTGAGCGAAAGACAGGAACTCACAAGTTTCAAGTGGATAAAAGTACGTAGATATCTGTTTATATGAAGTGAGATCATTCTCATACTTAACAACAGTTCTTTTAAAGGCAGCAGGACATGCAGAAAAGGCTAGAAAAGAATAAGGGCAAAGAGCAACTGCTTGTAGCACATTGTGAGTCAGTGGAGACGTTGGACACTCAACTCCAGATGCAGTACACTATTCTCTCTCAAAGATATAGGGACACAGTCAGTCGGTTATCTAACTGTCGGTGTTGATGCGGAAGAACTTAGGAAGTAGTAGTGATATTGAAACAGAGTCAAAGACAGAGGTATGGAGCAGAAATGCGCATCAAACTGTTTTTTCACTGTTTTGAAGAAAATGGAGTTATTGCAGTGGGTATCAAGCTTACATTTGTATCTCTAGTGACGTCCTTCGGTACCGGAGTTATGTTTATCCTTCTCCAAATCTTCGGCGTGAGATGTGTTGAGAAGTAATTGGAAATGCTACACGACAAGACTACGGCAGCGCATTTGTCCTTGACACATTCGAATGAAAACAACTAAGTCAAATCAGAATTCATAAATGAATGAGTTTGAAAATATAAGTGAAAGGTTATTCTTATTGTGAGAGGCGTTTGATGGAAACTGGTTAGTAGATGTGAGAGGTGAGTTGCGCAACAACCGAATAGTGATCCGGTGCCCATGCGAGAATGACAGTACCGGAATAGGGTGCATATAATGAAAATAATGATATTAGGATCTATGTTACAGAATTACAGAAAATCTAATATTGAGTATTCATTAAAGAAAAATGATTGGTCAATGACATTCGCGAATGAATGACAAAGAAAATCAGCACAAAAATGAAGAGTGATCCGAAGTATAAATAAAGAAATAGATAATAAGCGAAATTAGTAAAACTGGAACATAAACCGAGATAAAAAAAATTGAAAACAAATTAACGAAATAAAACGACGGGAAAAAACATAAATTAAATAATTGCGAATAATGAGGTTGGTAGAAAAAAACAAATGTAGGAATTCCTTCTCCATGCTAGTCACCAGTGACCACATGATCATTTGCAGTTTGTGCTTGTGCACATTGTTCAATTGCATTGAATTGATGAAGTGATCAATGTGAGTGCAGCATTGAGAAGATGAGAGAAGTGGACGGTCGATTGATCCTAGTATGCGACTGTTGAGTAGTGTGCATGGACGGTCACGCACATGCGATTCGAACGGAACACCGTGGATGTGACGCGCGAACACTTAACCTGTAGACAGACCACTGAACCGTCATCCAACAGTGACAATGTCTAAACTCAACCAATCCACCATGTATCGTGATCATCTTGCATTGTGTTCAGTGGGTGACTGCCTTACACCCGACACGGTTCAGCTCCATTGGTCGAGGATCCTCAATAGAACACAAATGAGAGATATCCCTCAGCATGACAGTCACCAAAGACCACACGATCATTTGCAGTTTGTGATTGCACACATGAAAGTGAATTTGTGACGGCGAATTTCGCTTCAAACACCATCGCGTTATCCACTCGGTCACTGAGTCCTCATAGCCACTTGCTTGTGCAATGGGGTGAAGTTGAAATTTACTTAGTATTGTTTGTTTGGATGTTCCCATTGATGTTTTTAGGACTGCAACTGGTCAGTCACTAATCGGCATATGTGCATACTGTGCGTATTGCCTCGATATAGCCTAACTTTCACAAGCTGGTAAGCAAAGATGGATAGTGGGAGCAGTGGAATCGAGGATGCGCGTTTCGTCCTATTTGGGACTCGTCAGCTGGATGTACCTGCATCTCAGAGTTGATGTTCACTCTGAGACTCGAAACCCAGTATCTTTCGCTTCAAACACCATCGCGTTATCCACTCGGTCACTGAGTCCTCATAGCCACTTGCTTGTGCAATGGGTGAAGTTGAAATTTACTTAGTATTGTTTGTTTGGATGTTCCCATTGATGTTTTTAGG